>JAMKCF010000001.1:7398257-8647007 GCA_023634235.1 Pisaster brevispinus
TGACCTCTCTTGCCAAATTCTTCCCTCATCTATCTACAGTAACAGAGCCTCTGAGGAAATTGGAAAACAAAGATATCGCTTGGCACTGGTATGATGAGCACGATAAAGCAATCTCAGACATCAAATCGCTCATCACCACCCATCCCGTACTTCGACACTATGATGTCACTTAGGAAGTGACACTACAGTGTGATGCATCTCAATCGGGCTTAGGAGCAACCCTATTACAACTTGGACAGCCCGTTGCATTTGCCTCAAGGGCATTAACAAAACTATGCTCAAAACGAAAAAGAAATGCTCGCTATTGTATTCGGTTGTGAGCGATTTGACCAATATATCTATGGACGTGACCACAAACCTCTCGAGAGCATCATGACCAAACCTATACCCGCTGCTCCGAAACGACTCCAACGCATGATGCTCCGTCTGCAGAAATACTCGCTGACAGTACGCTATAAGCCTGGCAAGCTTATGCACATTGCTGATACACTGAGTAGGGCATACCTGCAACGATCCCATACTCAGTCAAATGACAACTACGACGTTCGTCTGATGGATACAGACTACGATCTAATCCACGACATCGAGAAAGTGAACATGGCTCACAATAATGCTATCTCGGATGTTCGACTTGCTGAAATACGCACCAAAACGCATGATGACGCAGTATTGTGCACGCTAATGACCACTGTATATGAAGGCTGGCCAGAAAATCACACACAAGTTTGTGATAGTGTAAAGCCTTACTTCAACTTCAGAGATGAGCTCTCTGCCCAAGATGGAATTATATTTCGCGGACACAGTCATCATTCCTTCCTCAATGCGTCATGACATGATTGACAGATTACATACAAGTCACATTGGCATTGAAGGATGTCTTCGTAGAGCCAGAGATTTATCTACTGGCCCGATATGAATGCACAGATCAAAGACAAAATTGCATCATGTGGTACTTGCAACACATTCAGCCGCTCTCAAACCAAAGAGCCACTTAAACCACATGACCTCCCTGACCGCCCTTGGTCTACAGTAGCAGTTGATCTGTTCATGTTAAATGGCAAAGATTACACAATCGCGACTGACTACTACTCCAACTTCTTTGAGTTCAACACCCTCCCCTCTACACAGAGTTCAAATGTCATAACCTGCCTAAAGTCTTACTTTGCACGTCATGGCATTCCCGACACGCTCATCAGTGACAATGGTCCTCAATTTCGCTCTGCAGAATTCCTGAACTTCACCAAACACTGGGACATTAAACATACTACATCGTCTCTACACTACCCTCAGTCTAATGGCAAGGCTGAAAATGCAGTGAAAACCGCAAAGTCGCTATTGAGCAAAGCGAAATTTGACCAACAAGATCCCTTCCTAGCCATACTTGATTGGAGAAACACCCCCACTGAAGGACTCGGATCCTCCCCAGCACAACGCCTCATGGGACGCCGAACAAAGACCCTGCTCCCCACTACGGTCACGCTCCTCAAACCTCAAATCTCTAGACAAGTCAAAACCAAACTTCAGGAAAACAGAGCCCAACAAGCCAAACACTACAACCGCGGTAGTAAGGAGTTACCTGAATTAACCACAGGAGATATAGTTCGCGTACAACCAAACAACGACACTAGCGAATGGAAACAAGGCACGTGCGTTCGCAAAGTTGCCCCTCGATCCTTTGAAATTGATATTGATGGACACATCTACCGCCGTAATCGGAAGCATTTAAAGCTAACTAGTGAAAAGCGACCCTTGTTCCCATTCCCACTACCTTATGACGACATAGATACGCCCACTGATTTCACTGACCCACCGCATGTCCCAAACGTAACTACTCCCTTAGAACCCAGTAACCCCACTATCCCGGAACCTGATGAACTCAAGCGACCCTCACGAGGACGAATCCTCAAGCCATCCACCAAATATAAAGACTGTGTAAAGCCTCACACCACATTAAACAGTGTCCCAAATGCCTCATATAATAACTGCACTCTTATTTTATTGTACTATGTGTAGATTAGAGAGACTTTATAATCAATGGAAAATGCGTAGTGGATTTAATCAATAGAAAATACTAATTCTTTTTTTGTTAGTCCAAACCTGTAATCAGTTTAGTATGGACTGTATTTATTATTAGTTTGTTTGAAAATACCCTATCTGCTATGTTTTGGCATGTTGCTCAAATTCCAAGCTGGTCCCTTAACTACTTAGTTTTTTTTATTAAAGAAAGGGAGATGTAAATATATGCTACCCTAGATCAAGGAAGTTGCCTAGATACAGTGACACAGACAACTGAACTCTGACACAGACTAACCAAGGTTGCCTGGTGACCTCCCTGGACATTCCATACTTATTATGCAGACCACATCTTCCCACAGATTCATTCTTACTGTTACTCTCTCTCACTAGACTCCACTTGATCCACTCTCTGTATACAACTAATAGTGTTGAGCATTCTAATAAATAAGTATTATAGTATCAAACATATATCGTTACAGCGTGAGCAGAGCGAAAAGCAATTACGGCTCAGGGTTCGGGCCCGCTTAAGTTCCTAAATGCTCTGTCGTACAATCAGAGACACGATTTGGCTTGGCACATAAATCTCTCCTTTTTTTTTGGGGGGGGGGGTTCCCTTATAAAATGTACCATTCAGCACCATTTAAAATACCATTAACATAACCTATCTTATTACCAATGTATGGTATTCATTGGTGTTATCGGACATCTACCATTTGTGGTTTTGAATGGTACTCTTAATGGTAATTTGAATGGTTTCTGTACCTTTCAATTACCATTCAACCTAAGGTGTTATCGGACATTTATATGGTAAAACGAATGGTAATTATTATTCGGTATGACGATTGGAAAATTTATCCAAATGGTAACATGAATGGTATTTGGAAGAGTAATCCGAATGGTAACCTGAATGGTATTCGGAACAGTAATCCAAATGGTAATATAGGGACCTTGGAAATATTGTGAAGAATTTTGTTGTTAAAATTCCACCCCCTAAATTTCAACAGCCTAGCTTCCGTCCCCGTTAATTTCAACAGCCTTGCTTTTCACCAATCAGCAGTGCCCAGCAACACCCCAGTAGTAGTGTGTGGTTTCCACAGACATTGTATTATATCTGGATGACATGGCAGTGGTATCACACATGAAATAAATAAGTCTCAGCAAATACTCTTCTATTATTTCTTCCGTTTTTACAGGTATGTGGATTTTTCTTTATCAATTAATAATATCTATCTCACATAGATCAATATGGGATAACTCCAGTTTACTTTTAGACTACCCAGATCTATCACTTTATACTTTGTTAATTCTTTTATGAACTGTGTGCTTTAGTTAATACTGTATATACCTTTCTTAAAGTTGCTAAAAGTGTTGTTTTATTTCTTGTTTCTAATGTTGCTTTGGTTATCATTTTTCATATTTAAGTGTCTGAAAGCTTAAGACTTTATAGAATTCAATGATACTAGGATTTTGGTCAATGACTTTCTCAGTAAGGTGTATTTGGAGATAGAAAAGTCATAGTAGTTTTTAGTTAGGTTACATATAGTTCAGAGGTGCCATTATCTTTGCAGTACAGTATATAGCAAGGCATATATCATATAGTCAGCTCTAGTGATTAGAGACCATGCTTTGCCTATGTGGCACAATCACACCTTGAAGAGTAATCAACTCTTAAGCCCTGGGGCTATGGTCAATGTAGCTGGGAATATAAGGTAGCTACCTAACCCTGCTGTGTATTGGACATCCCTTTGGGTTCCATAGCAAGAGTCAAGTGCCAGGCTATAAACAGTTAGAAGGGTCCAGTTGTGTTATGTAAACTTGTCTCCCAGAGTGTTTTTAAGTTAATGTTTTTCTTTTTATCCTTTATCTTTTGTGTTTCTTAGTGTTGGTTTTCTTTATACCTCTAAAGTTTACCAAAGACTAGGAAGTTAAATAGGACTGTTTTGAGTATTATTGGTAGTGATAAAGTCACAAGGCCCTACACAGTTTGAATTGGAATTTAACCCTAGTTTTCAATGGTTATGATAAAAATGTTGTTTACATCATATATGTATGTTTTAAGACGAAGAAACGTTACTGTTTAATGTATCATTTTACTATTATTATTGTAAGACATTTTCAAGTATTTTAATGAGTTTTTAATAATGTACTTCTCAGTTAGCCTTTTGAGCCTAGATGTATCACTGATGTGAATTGTCTTACATCTGGATGACATGGCAGTGGTATCACACAGTGTGCATTTTATTATATGAAACAGGGAGCATATAATAGGAAAACAAAATATTTATAGCACAAAGCTCCCAATCCAAAGGCAACGTGTCCCTTTAACTTTGAAAAGCAGAAAAATTTGGCAAACATCTTTCCTGCTCAGTCGCTCTTTGCTTTTCTTTCACAAGACTCATTCACAAGTTTTTCAGGGATGTTTCTGTTGAGATCAGCAACAGCAAGCGTCACTGAGTGGAACACTTTCTGAACAGTCTGCCAAAAAGCAAAAGGGCAGTAACAAAAATGTCATACATTGTAATTTCTTTTGTTGGTTCGGCCTGCTTAACACGTTGACTGCCGGTCAAAGATTCGTAGGGCATTCCCATTTGCCAAGTGTGGTGCGCATGCGCGCATACCAAATAGGTACTTTTTTTTGGTGTCTACATGTTGTTATACAAATTCTAAGGATGTATGTCGTCACCACTGCCAGAAGCGTATTTGTTGCGTTCTCAGTGATGCCAGTGAATTCAATTAACAATATAAAAACCTTTCATTCTCTACAAATATACTCGTAGTGGCAAAATCTGTTACACCTGTTACTACAAATTCACTCGTAGGCGGCAGTCAACGTGTTAAAGGGACACGTTGCCTTTGGATTTGGGTGCTTTGGACTACAAATAGAGTTTGTTATGAAATGAGTTATGGTCAGAATGGTTGGAAAGATGTTTTAAAAGTAGAATATAATGATCCACACAAAGATACCTTTAAATTGTATGTATTTTTATTTACTTCTTGAACTATATATAGCACAGTCTGCCATTTTGTGGATCATTATATTCTACTTTTAAAACATCTTTCCAACCAGTCTGAACATAATTCATCTCACAAACACTTTTTATAGCCCAATGCAACAAATTCAAAGGCAACGTGTCGCTTTAACTTTGAAACACGGAAACATTTGGCGAACACCTTTCCTGCTCAACAGCTCTTAAGAAATTTGACCAAATTAAAAAACAATTCATCTACTTTGCTCTTTTTTTTTTACGAGACTCATTCGCAAGTTTCTGTTGAGATCAGCAAGCGTCACTGAAAGGGCAGCAACAAAAATGTCATACATTGTAACTCCTTTTGTTGGTTCCCTGCTTAAAGTGACACGTTGCTTTCAGATATGGGTGCTTTGGGCTACAAATAGAGTTTGTTATGAAATGAATTACTTTGGTTTTTTCTCACGAGACTCATTGACAAGTTTTTCTCTGATGAACCTGTTGAGATCTGCCAGCTTCAATGAAGGGAAAACTTTCTGAACATAGTCTGCAAAAAAAAGAATAATAACTAGACATTCAGTTTTTGTTTACTACAAAAACAAGGCGTTCGTGATCGATGTCATCAAATTATGATTCAATGATGTTTAATTTTATCAAACGGATTTTATCAACCTGATTTTATCAACCCAAATCTTCTACTTCCAGTTTGAACCGAAAGTTAGGTCAAATGAGGTCATACTGTATAGCGATAGGTAAGTGCTAGGTTAGTCCCTTTGTAATGCCGTGTAGTTGATAAAAATCGAACGTGTCGTTCGGGAGTTATGATTGTTTCAAGTATTGAATTTGATCATCCGGTTTGAACCGGAAGTCAGTGTTAAATGAGGACACACTTTGTATTGTTAGTTAAGTCTTAGGAACTCTTTCTGATGACGTTTACTTGATAACAATACAATGAGTGATTGAGGAGTTATTAATTTGTTAATTAATAAATTCATCATCCGGTTTGAACCGGAAGTCAAGGTCAAACGGGTCACAATTTGTGTAGCGCGTGTTTAATTTATCAGAACCGTTCAGACGACGTATGGATTGTAACAATCCAATGTGTGGTTAAGGAGTTATTAATTTTTCAAATATTACACGGACTACCATTATTTGGATGTGCAATATACAATGAAATAGCGAGCGACGCCAAATATATTCCTAGTTTCAATCAAAGATCGTTTAGCGCCGTAGGCGCTAACGATCTTTGGTTTCAGCAACAGGTCTTGCAACAGGTCCAGCAACAGGTCTTGGAACATCCTTTTCGTCTCAAGTAGTTAAGGTGAAGTCGTCATGCCGTTTTATACCGCCTTGACCACTCTAGTGTGGCTTGCTTTCTTGGCCTTTAACCAAGCTTCAGCTTCGGTCACTATTTATGTGGCTTCGTCTCATGTCTTCGGTTTTCCCCCAAACAGCGCCTGCTTCAGTTCAAACTCATCCAGGGCATTTTTGAATTCTTCGATGGCAAACTCCTCCTGGAACTCAAGTCCGCTGTCCGGATAAGCCCGTCTGACAAGCTTTCTTATGGACTGGCAAAGTTCAGCTGGGGTTTTATGTTCTCGCCTCTTTCTTGTTGTTCTGCACGGTTTCTTACCCGTTGTCTCTCCGATCCAAATCGGCGTTCCAAGGCTTTCAATAAGTCTGCGTAGTTGGACTGAGACTCCTTGGGGAGCGAGCAAGCCAAATCCAATGCCTGGCTTTTTAAGGCAACCAACAAGTAGTCTGCCATTTCCAGCTGACTCCATCTGTTGATTCTCTCAACTCTCTTGAAGTGCACGAGATATTCCTCAATGCAAGACGAGCTATCAAACTCTCGGGCCTTCACCCTCGGTAAAGTCGTGGGGCGGGTTTCGTCTTTCGAACAACGATACCCGGGAGCAGCAGGGCTACCGCTGTGCTCCCCGGTCGTATCCAAAGAAGAAGAACCCACACCAGCGACCGACACCGGGTTGATGGACAGAATTGTGTGGCTGCTGTCTCGACTTACACACTTGTCGGCTTTGGCTGAATAATCCAACTCCCTTGCCCACTGCTTTCTTAAACTGTCTAACCAGAGGTCACTTTAAATCGTCTTTGATCGTAAGCGTGGTTTTGGGGAAGTTGATAGCTTGCTCCTGGAATTTAAAAAAACAAAATGTCAACTGATCCATCGGAAACTGAAATACTGGCAAGTCACAACTTAGCCTTATGTGCTGAATACATGGTTACCAACCGTTCCTCCAGCTACACATTTACATTGTTACAGCTCCTTTGGCTGTTCAATTTTTGTGATACCTTATCTCTTACGCATAATTAATTATTTATGCATATTTTCAAGACTATGACTTTGCAATATTGGTTCTGTTAAAAAAAGAAAAATGACAACAAAAACAATCCCACAAAGAAATGAGTTGATTTGATATCGATAGTTTTCCGCACAACAAGCACATGGTGCATAGGACTTTTACACAAGGGACCATTTATTCGCTATTTCACAGCCGGTCTTAATATCACATGCTAATACACCCCCACGTGACCAGTCTTCGACCAATCAGAGTGCATAAACTCTACAAGGTGTGCACCCTACACCCCGTTACCCCGTTACCCCGTTACCCCGTTACCCCGTTACCCCGTACCCTGTACAGGGAGAATATTCAAAAAGGTTTCACTCATGTTTAAATTTACTTTGACTTGCTAAAGCGTGAATGTAATGGGCCTTGATTACACTTTTCTGCCCGCAACCCCGCAACCCCGTACCCCGTACCCTGTACAGGGAGACTATTCAAAAAGGTTTCACTCATGTTTAAATTTACTTTGACTTGCTAAAGCGTGAATGTAATGGGCCCTGATTACACTTTTCTGCATTCCAATCTTTGGGGGTCAGGATAATGCAATCCTAAACTTACCATTCAAGGTAGAAAGGGTTAACTGCAATGCCCTGTTTTCCTTCTCAGTTGTTTTATTTTCGATGAGAATTTTAGCGGGTTATTAAATCCTCTGTAAAGGGAATAGGCTATTGACAGGTTAATTTTAAAACTTCTTGAGAGAGAAAAAAGAAGTGTAGAGATGGACCAGTGGAAAGAACATGTAAATGACAGTAACTGTATCTATTTTACATCAATGAAGTAAGCGAGAGAAAGAAGCATACAAATAGACCAGTGGAGAGAACATGTTATTTGTAGTTATTGTATTTATAATAAATCGAAAGTGTAAGGAGGGTGATGGGGATTTATTTAACACCGGTGTTTACGTTAAGTCCAAAGGGTTGGACTGTCTTGAGTTGGTGAATCCAGTGTGATTCTCTGAGTTTGCGGTGTGTGTCGTCACCATTGCAAGCCTCAATCACAATGAGTTCAACATCTTTGACGCTGTGATTGAGGCTGTTGAAGTGGATGGAGACGGGGTACAGTTTCTTGGTCTTTATGGAAGAGACATGGTTCGCAAAGCGAAGACTGAGTTTGGTCTGAGTCTCTCCCACATACTGTAGTCCACATCTTTTACAAGATATAACATAGACCACATTGGGTGTGCTACATAGGGAGTCGGTCTTGATATTGTAAGAAGAGCCAGTGCTATGACTCTTCACTTTAAGTGCAGCTTTGATGTAGAGACAAGTTCTACATTTAGAGCTGGTACACTTGTGACAACCCTGTATCTCTGTTGAGGGGGGAGTTTGGCCCTGACTAGAATGTCTCCCAGGTTTAAAATATATATATAAAAATATATATATTATATACGTTTTTTTAACAATCAGACTTGAGGACAATGCTGTGTGTATCAACAGTGACGAAGATGAAATTATCCATGTAAGTAACAATACCCAACAATTATATTTCTCTGACATGATTTTCTTCAAATTGAACCAACACGGCTATGCAGTGTATTATGTTTTGAAAAATTAACATTTTAATAAATGGATCATTGTTATTAATATTATCATAAAGCCCACACAGCACTAGGTAATTTCGGAAGTGTGCTTTGCGTTTTGGTCACTCTGAAGACAGACAGAATATCATTACATGTATGACCAGTTTCCTCACCATTGAGTTGTTATTAAAATGTGTTGTTAATATGTTCACAAAGGGTAATTAGAACACTTTAAAATGATACTTTTAACCACCAGGATGAGGATGATCGTGAAGCACAGATTGCAACGGACTTCAGTGACTTGGAATATGATGTTGCTGAGGATAGTGATGGCGTCCTCATCTTACTGAAGTAAGTTTTTAACGCTAGCAAATCTATTAATTCAAGCAAAATCATATTCACTGAAAGCGTACTCTCACACAAAAAATTTTGTTTCAATATATTTTTTAGAATCACCACCAGGATGAAGCAAATATTGCAAAAGACTTCAGTGACAGGGATCATGATAAAATCAATGACTTTCAAAATGATGTAAGTACCTGTAGGCCTACTTGCCAAATTTTGTTCAACAATAAGGTTGTTGTCTTGCTTGTAAAAAAAAAAAAACAGAAGGTATTTTGTGATGTATTGTGCCAACGACTTCATAATTGCCCAGCCTAAAAAGATTAACCTTAATGCCTGTAGTGTGGTATGGCAATAAAATTGATCCTTCAATAAGTACATGAGCTTGAGCATCAACAGCAGTCCAGCATTCTTAATAGGAAAGTACACTCCTCAAAACTTTGAGATCCGTCTCACCCCTGGTCCTTCTCAGAAGCACCTCTTCTTGCTATTACATGGTTGTTAGCCACAAACTAATTACTTTATGGTAGAGCTTGTAAACAAAAATAGTTATACTTTAGAATCATGCATTTTCGTAACTACTTTTTGTATTGCAGGGTGATGATAAAGAGCTTTCTAGCGGTCAGTCCCAGTTGCTTTATGAAGAAGGAAGTGTCACTGCAGATCAGGCCAGTGTACTAATTTTGTCGTATATTTTTAAACACAAAATTAGTGGAAAAGGTGAAGATGACTTGTTGCATATGCTGGGTATTCTTTTCCCAAACACTTTGCCCAAATCAAAGTATCTCTTTGTAAGGAAATATCAGGTGATATTAGAGGTTCACATGTTCACCTTGGTGGTGAGTGGTGTGGAAGTTGTGAATTGTGCCACACAGAAAATACCTTTAGAAAGAATGTTAAAGATGGGGTTTTCTTTGTATGTTTGCCACTCAAACCTGTATTCAAGTCGTCTAACTACTCTCTATGGCCCTTTCTGTGTATTGGGAATGAACTATCCACACAGGAAAGAAAAAGAAATGTGCTTCTCACAGGTCTTTAGTTTGGACCAATCAAACATAAATGCATACGTTTCTAGAACCACTGAAAAAATGGAGTTCATGGTTGTGATTGGTGTTACCATCCTAGGAAGGTGGTTGAGAAAGGTAGAGGGCATGTACATTGCTACCCATTCATTGATCCAGAGCCAAGGCTTCGTTTTTGTGCATCTCATGAAACAGTATTGAGGCTGTAAATTCTAGGGAAAAAGTCAATGGTGTAAAAGGACCAAGCCTGTTGATGTTTTTCTCACTTTTCAACATTGTCGATGGCTTCACTGTTGATTATATGCACTGTGTAATGTTATGTGTTGTACGTCAATTTTGCTCACTTTGGTTCAATAGTGTTAATCACGGAGCTGAATGGTACATTGGTAGACAAGTAACAGAAGTTGACGCAAGACTACTTTCCATATCCCCCCCCCCCCCCCCACAAGAGTTAACTAGAGTGCCCAGGAGTCTCTCACAAAGAAAGTTCTGGAAAGCATCGGAATGGCGATCATTTCTCCTGTATTATTCTCGCCATATTCTTATGGGCGTTCTACCTGCTAGGTTTTTGAATGACTTCTTTCTTCTGGTGTATGCCATGTATGCACTTCTCCGGGAAAGAATCACACAGAGTTGACTTGGCGGATCTAGCATTGAAAAAGTTTGTGATAATGACAGCATATCTGTATGGAAAGAAATATGTATCTTTCAATGTTCACCAACTTTGTCACCTGTCAGATAGCGTACAGCGATGGGGGCCTGCTTGGACAGCATTTTAATTTCTTTTTGAAGGAAATAATCAGGTAATCTTAAAATTGATACTTAGTACACAGTGCATCCCACAACAAATTGCAGAGCGCTTTCAGCTATACCGAAACACATTGCAGGTAGCAAAGCACTGTATGAGTAATGCAACATATGACTGTAAACAAATGCACAGAACGTTAACTCATAACGGTGCATGTATGCCTCACAATTTCATGGCTGTTGGGGACATGAAATTGTTTGGAAAGCCAATAAGTAAGCGACCAAATGTTGAAGACAGAGCTGCTATACAGGACCTTCTGTGAAGAAACTCAACTTAAAGTATTTTCTTAGATTTGAGCAACATGGCTTTCTATATAGCTCCAACAAATATCACAGGGCATCCAAGTGCAACAACACAGTAGCAGAGCTGACAGATGGTACTATAGGTGTTAACGATTCAATCATTTTGAATGCGCATGGATGTGCCTGTGAGGGATGTAACTGCAATTGTGTAGGAACACCTTTTGTTGTGTCAACTTGTTCTCGTGTAAGAAAGGTATTCCTACAGGATTACCAGTTACACATCAACTCAAAAGAAATGTATCTTGAAGTTGATAATGATATTGCTACCAGAAGGGCCATTTATGCCCATGAAATAAACAGAAAATGTGTTGTTTGTTCCAAAAGAGGGAGTTGCATGACAATATCTGGGCTACCAAATAGGTACGAAACTGACTAAACAAAATGAGTATTGTCACAACTAACCAGCGATCACCACCAAGTACTACTATTCTCTCAATATTCACTCTACAAAGAAAGACAAACATGTTGGTTAACAGTAACTAAATTTTGATTTAAGACAACAAGTTTGTCAAACATTTCATGTAAAAGTTTAAAGGGATGATGGTACACAACTGGTATCCATTAATCTGGACAGTTGGATATTGTATATTTATCATGAACTTATTTGATCGAATGATGGTTATGTGACCAATCATTTTGATAAACCCTCTTATGTATTTATTTTCAAGAAAATTCGGTAAATATGTGGATTTTTTGAGGAAATGGCAAAATGCTTTAACTGTACGTCATGCAGCACTTTGGTTTGCATTGTAATAGAGCAAAAATGTCACCATCACACCCAATTTCATTTTTTAAATCGGCATCTAAATGTCGTTTTCCCTTTAAAAAACACAAATGTGCGTGGAACTGCTGTTGAAACATGATGCCTAGTTGTACTAACTAAACGTGCCCTTCAAAGAGATTATCGAAATGACTGTCTCCAGCAAAGGAAATTAGTTCTGATACTTTATACAGATAGCCTTAGAGGAAAGTTTATCTTTGTTTATGAACTTAGTGATTGGAGGCCGTGCTGGATCCCTTGATTAAACTTGAAAGCATTTTTTGGATAGACCTTTCCATCTTACACAATACTTACCAAAGTGAACCGATGTACCACAGTAACATTTGATATGCATGGTAGTTTGTTGCAGGCAAATTTATTATTTGATTTTGAGGATTTGTAAAACAAATAGTTCAGCCTAAATTCTGTGACATTTTGGCCTGTAAATGCCCCCCCCCCCCGAAAAGTGTGGAACAAAATATCAACTGGAAATGTTATTTAATTTAATACATTGTACATAAATAAATTACTCCGCTATATAGCATTGTAATATTTGAACAATTATGGAACTTTACATGGAATACCAGGCCTGGAATTAAATGGAGGCAATTTTCCCATAGACTTTAAGAATTTCCAATGGGAGTGCCATTCGCTAAATAAAGATGTCCTTGACGTCTCAAAGATGAAATTCCAGGCCTGGAATATTCATTTAAATTTTGCTGTCTTTATATTTCATTAAATGATAATGCCTAACGTTATTGTTTTTACCAGTTATTAAGGATCTTTGCCAAGGGTGAATCGTGCTGCTTACCGAGGCCAGTATTATATTTATCTACATTTTTACTAAAAACCTGTAACTTTAGTGTTGACGTATTTTGTTTGCTTTGTGTGCCTGTTGATAATTTTTGTTTGTGTACTTTCTGTATTATATTGTTGCTGATTTATGTAATTTTGTGAAGTGCTTTTGTTTACCTGTTTAATTGTTGTAATTTGTATGTTGGCTTGTTTGTGTGACTTTTGACTTGTGTGTTATTTTTTGTACTGCTTTGTGTATTTTTCTGTTGGATTGTTGTATATTTATCTATGAGCAGGTTGAAACTTTTATTTAGTTATATGATTTTCTGTCGAGTAATTTCCTCCTCTGTGTTGCCCTTTGGACTCCACTATTTGCCATTTATCTCCAAACAAACTCGATTCCTTGATTCCTATTGGTAGATCCATAGCATCAAGGTGTGTGATATAAACTTATTTCGCACGGCCCATAACACACCCTGCATATTGGGCTGTTCAAACTCCGCGTAATTCCAACACCACATTCATCTGCGCATCAAGTTTGCTTGAAGAAACAGTCGCGCTTATGTGATAACTGATAATATCTGCAAATCTTTTTCTTGTGCAATCAATTTTATATATTGTTTATTCTTTCTGAATGTACGATTTGAATAATTAACGCTAGATGAAGCCATCAGGCACTTTTTAGGTGTCCGTTTTTAATTAAAAAGTCATTACTCCGTCATTTTATTTTATTTGTATTTAAAAAATTTAAGGTTCCTCAACTACACCTAGCCAAATAGCATGCCAATTGTCTTGTTACCATCGGGGTTGATTTCACACCCCAAAAAATCCACCAATGAACAGTTCTCCCGGTATTCCCTTGAGAAATGTAAGAATTTATGATGTTTTTGCTGACTCATCAATTACGAGGGTTTCATTCAAACAAATGGCTTAGAGACACATGTGGGCTGATCTCAATGGAAATTTTGCTTGAATTTATTTTATTTTGTCACAAGGGTCTATATCCAATAGTTTGGGCGATTTAAACATGATTGTGTTCTCAAAAAACACGTATTACACGCAAAATATAAAACGGACACTTGAAAAGTGCCTGATGGCATAAGTGTGTGATTTTTTTTTTTGATGGTGTCACGCAGGGTTAAGTTAAAATACCTTTTAATAATTGTGTAAACAATATAAATAATATGCTGTATGGAGAGACAATTCAATGTTTATCTGTGGGTTACATTGTAAATTAGTATTTTGTTTGTATTATGATTTAATCCCAGCTGGAAGTGTGACTCAGAGTTACTTTAATAAAATGATTTTAAAAACATTACTTCTGCCTCATGTTCATGTCATTGCAAACCTACTGTGTATCAACCCACTGGTAATTACCATTGCAAGGCCACAACTTTTTCACTGGCTGTGGCATACAACCAACAACTGTCACCACCAATTGCTGTTCAGACCATTACTGTTGCTGGTCATTACCATTACCAGTTATCATTACCTTTTATTGCAAACTTGTCCAAAGCTCACCTTTACTTTTCATCCCTAAATATTTGTTACCTTAGTAACAATATGCTACCACTCATGCAGGTGATATATTATGTAAGTGAGAAAAAAGATCTTTCAGCTGAAACCATTGATGAAGTTACACCAATATATAGATATCACCATTGCACCATTTAGTACCATTTAGTTACCTTTAATTACCTTAGGCTACCAACGAATGCCAGTGATGTACCAATTGTGTAACAATTGTTTTCAGAGGTTACCATTTATACTTTTTAATTGTTTACCTACCAAAAGATATTACCATTGTACCATCCAGTATCATTCGCTTACCTTCAATTACCATAGGCTTCCACTAAATGTCAGTGATCTGTAGAAATGAAATGATTTGTTTTCAGCTGATTATTTTTTTTCTTACCATTTACCAACTATAAGATATTATTATTGCACCATTCAGTTACCTTGGATTACCACTGGCTACCACTAAATGTCAGTGAAGTACCATTTATCAGCCAATTTCTTTAACTGATACCATTGAAGTGGTTTTCTTACCATTTACATGCCATAATAATAACCATTGCACCCTTCAGTACCATTCGGTTACCTTGAATTACCATTGTCTACCACTGAATGCCAGTGAGCTACCATTTATCAGCCAATTTCTTTCAGCTGATACCATTTCAGTGTTTTTCTTACCATTTACCTACCGTAAGATATTACCACTGTACCATTCAGTTACATTGGCTACTACTTAATGCCAGTGAAGTATCAATCATCAACCAATTTCTTTCAGCTGATACCATTGGAGTGTTTTTCTTACCATTTACCTACCGTAAGATATTACCACTGTACCATTAAGTTACATTGGCTACCACTTAATGCCAGTGAAGTATCAATCATCAACCAATTTCTTTCAGCTGATACCATTGGAGTGTTTTTCTTACCATTTACCTACCATAATAAAAAACATTGCACCATTCAGTACCGTTCGGTTACCTTGAATTACCATTGGCTACCACTGAATGCCAGTAAGGTACCATTTATCAACCAATTTCTTTCAGCTGATACCATTTCAGTGTTTTTCTTACCATTTACCTAGCATAAGATATTACCACTGTACCATTCAGTTACCTTGAATTACCATTGGGTACCATAGAATGCTAGTGATGCACCATTCATCAGCAATTTTATTTCAGCAGATACCGTTCACCTGTTTTTCTTACCATTAGATATTACCATTGTACCATTCAGTACCATTCATGTACCATTCAATACTATAGGCTACCTTTGGACTTTTTTTATAAGGGGTTTTTAATAACAGGCACGCGAGAACAAAATTTTGCAAAGGGGTGCTGGTTTTCCAAAGACAACTGGCGTGAGCAGGGTGCAAAGCCATTACGGCCCGCTTAAGTTCCTGAATGCTCTGTTGTAAAATCAGAGACACGATTTGGCACATAAATCTCTCTTTTTGATTACCCTAAAATGACTTGTTTTCACGAGGCGAAGTTGGGTGAAAAGATATTTAGTTTTTGAGGCTTTTGCTGTAAATTACTAGAATTGTGGTTCAGATTGGAAAAAAAAATTCCAAGGCTACTTGTTTACGCACATTTTTATCGTCCTTTTCGTTAATGTTGTCATTGAATAACAGAATATGTCAGGTTCAGGAGTGATAAGTCCCAAGAGAACAATAAGTGCCTCTTGTTAACGGCTTCCGCTAATTTGTATGGGGATTATTTTAATAAAGTTGAACACAATAGTTTTTGAGGGCTTATTTCTGGCATCAAAAGCTCACTGAACAATTTATGCTTAGTCATACGTTTTTCACATTACCATGACGATGAATTAAAATTACAATAAAGCTAAATAATTGCATCCTTATTACCATTTTACCAGTCAACTGTGTAGGGGGAAATTAATAATTATAAATTTGATCGCCATTGACTTGACCAAGGCATACCAAAGACTTTTTAGTATTATTTTGATGTCACGTTTTCTTTTCTACAAGCACAAGCTGAAGAGTTTCCCACCGCATGTTACAGAGTATCGCTTTGGGCGACTGGGCTGTCCAGTGGCTAAAAGGCTGGACCGCCCAGCCGCCCAAAGCGATAGGATGTTGAGCAGGGTTTCTTCTTTTTTATAAGTTTACTAGTTTTTTAGGTGGTTTTTGTTTCTATTAAAGTTTCCAACTGTCTCCTCCTAGTTTTCCCACATCACTTTTGTTTTGTACTTAAAACTTTTGTTTGTGTAATTTACTAACATTTTGTGATTTAATGTGTGTTTAGGGTTTTGTTTGCGTTTGTTTTTGAATTTTCTGTTTTGTTTCGGGTTTTTATTTTCGTTTTTTTTCCACAAATGCATGAGAAAACCGCCTCTTTTGAAAAAAAAGGACTATTCACTGAAAATCCCTGACACCCCGTTCAAGCCAGCATTGTACGCATGTGTCTTATGTAGAATATGTTTACACAGTCAGGGCAGGCAAGCCGTCGACCAGGCACACACACACAGGTCTTAACACAGTATGATAATGCTGGCCGTCCGAGCACAATCTAGCGCCAAACATAATTTTTTTGTCATAAAAAGAAGAAGACATGTTACACATATATTATACAAAATAATAATTTTTCCCAGAGATTTCCGTTCATGAAACATGTTAACTAAAAGTAGGGCGTACTTTCACTGCTGTAGTCGAGCTCCGTAGTCCAAGTCCGAGTCCTCCCAACCGAATCCGAGTCAGAGTTGCTCCGAGTCTGTTGAAAAAATGGGCTCGAGTCCATCAGCACTGGGTGTCTTAGTATATTCCAGCACCGGGTGCTCTAGTATATTCCAGCACCCCCATCCAAGAAGTTGGGGTGCTGCAGCACCCACAGCAATTTATACATGTGCATGAAACACTGCAATATGAAAACAGTGATGACAAGACGGACCTCAAGCTCCTCATCAAGAAACTTGAGGGATACTATCTACCGAAGCAGAACATCACGTGCAAACGACACGTCTTCAATACCACGTCACAAGAACATGGACAATCCAATGATAGCTATGTGACATTCTTCAAGAAAAGAGTACAGACCTGTGAATTTGGTGAAATCACAGACAGCTTGATCAAGACAGACTCGTGGTAGGCATGAACACAAATTCAGTCAGAGCTAAACTTCTCCGGGAAACAAATCTGGATTTGCCCAAAGCAATCGGTAATTGCTGAGCTGCAGAACAGTTGCAAGCACAAATGGATACAATAAGCGGGCAGAATCCATCTGTAATGCTGTAACAGCAAAGTACCACAAGGGGAGCAGCAAACGCGGTAACATTCCCCTGTAGAATATGTGGAAGACAGCATGCAACATGACAATGTCCAGCGTGTATGGTAAAGAATGCTGCACTTGTGGAAGAAAACACCACTTGGCTAAAATGTGTAGGACAACAACTCACACTACACGGGACGGAAAGTCATCACCAAGAACGAAGCCAAGAAGAAGCGGCCGACAGAAACTGGAAGAACTAAACACAGAGCATCACCCCCCCCCCCCCACCCTCCATTAATGTTTTTTTTATGAAACTGGAAGAGCTATAACTTAAGTTTGATGAGTTGGATATCGATGAGGATGAAGTATATATTAAAGAACTCAATCAGGAAGGGCATGGTGAATGCTACACTGAACAAAGACAAATGCAGTTTTAGACTAAGTGAAGAACTCAATCAGGAAGGGCATGGTGAATACTACACTGAACAAAGACAAATGCAGTTTTAGACTAAGTGAAGTTAAATACTTCGGTCACATCTTGTCAGCAGGCAGCCTCAAGCCAAATCCCGCCGAAATTGAAGCAATTAACCGAATAAAAGCTCCAAGTAGTAACAAACAAGAATTAATGCAGTTTCTAGGTATGCTGACGTTTCTGGCCTAATTCTTGAAAAGATTTGTCGGCTAAAACGGCCCCATTGAGGACGCTAATTGAAAAGGACATCTGAGCATATAACAGAGGTTTTGAAAAGCTCAGAAGTATGCTTGCTCAAACACCGATCCTGCAATGTAACGAAACCACTAGTCCTTTTAAGTTGTTGTGCTAGTCGTAAAGGAACAGGAGCAGTACTGCTTCAAGAAAACCTACCAGTAGCTTAGGCGCGCGGTAAATTTAGGGCCGGTTCGGCAACCGTCAAACGGTTGCCCAAAACGATTCATTTACAGAGCGCCAACCGTTTTGGTTTCGGCAAGCAATCGTTTCTCCGGGATTAAAGACAGTCGTTTGAGGCTTAACTCTGGTGACAGACAAAAGGAGTGCCGCTTGACTGGGGTTTACACCTAACAAAGGAGTTGTCTTGTGCCAGGCTATCACTGACACCTCTGCCGCTAATCTTTGCTAATCCTACACGGCCGGGAATGCTGGTAACGATGGTTGTGTATTGGATAGGTGCATGTACGCCCAGGTTGTAGCATTTTCTTCCCATTCATGAACTAATGGAGTTTTTTGGTCAAAACGGCTTTGAACATCTTGCTGCGAAATTTAAAGTTCGGGTTTCGATATCATTGTTTGAATTTTTGGTGAAACAATAAATATACATTAAATCTTGGTTTTGCCCTATTGGAACAGAAAATTAGTATTTACTCAATAAAGGGGTTTATTATTGTCCGTTGTAGTGGCATTTCTTTGGTAACTCTTTTAGAAAAGGTTTAGGGTTATACGTATTTAACACATTTTAGAAGATTTTTATTTGAGAAGAATAGAATTGAATTGTGCTTGCCGCACTTTTTTCTCAGCACGCCCAACACATTTTAATGTGGGCGCGATTTCGTCTGACCCTTCAGTGTAGTTTACGTGATTTGAATATTTTAGAATTCGAATTGTGAAAAATAAGACAAAATAAAATAAAAACTCTTACACATAGTGGTACTGCTGTGGAATAATTTATTTTGTTTCACTGCTGAATTTAAAAACAAAAGAACTTGGAACAATCATCAGGAAAATTTGATGGGAAAACATAAAATAATACAAAAACGGCAAAAAGTGCCACATTTACTTGTGCACGCGGCCATTTCATTCCTAGTTTCTTTCCTGATTTAATTATTGTTAGTTAGGGTTTCCATCGAGCAGCCGTTTTCTCTGTTCGTAGCGGGCTCGCTTGCAGCATTCGTTGAGTGCTTCTACAGTCTTACTTTTAGAGTCTGTGTACCAGTCAGAAAACCCGGGAAATTGCATTTTGGTTTGATGGAAAATACAGTTGATGATGACTCTGTCGAGCTGGGGGATTTTGCACCGCTTGTTGTTCTCATCTCTAGAGTTCCCAGTGATATTTTTGATGGCCAGTTCGTCTTTTGGTATCTCTCTTTTCAAGAGGCAGACACAGAGCAGTTTCCCCTTTTCATTGTCAGATGCGTTTCGACGTCTTTGTTGAACTTTTCTCAACATAGTTTTGTAATCGGCTACGGAACGCACCATATTTTCACTTCCGCCAAGTAGATATGTGCCGGAATCAGGGCCCGCCATGAATTTTGCCGATTGCGGTTGTGACGGGGATGTGTCCACAACTGCCCCCACTGACGGCTCTGACGATGGCGCTGGGACTGGTCGCATAGACGAACGGGCTAGGATTGATGGAACTGATGCTAGGGATGTAGTTGCTGGCTCTTCAAATATATCTGGGGAAATTTTTGAAGCCACGACTTTCACCATCTCCCGGAGTCGATCTTGTTTGATGGCCATGGCTACTTGCCTTGTCTCCATCTCGTCCTGTTTCCCTTGCATTGTCACCAGGCGGGACTGAATGTCACCAAGAATGTCAAGAATAAGTTCGGAAGTTTGTTCTTGGCGACTCATCTGGTCATCGCCATGGAACATGCTAAGAACTTGCTTTCTGTTTTCTGTGAGGATCTGCTTTCTCAGACCAGCAAGTGCAACGTCATCATCTGAGTCATCACTTTCAGTATCAACATCTGTGAAGAACAACGATTTGTTTATTTATACTATGGTAATGTTTTTAAAGTTTACTTTGTTGAAATATCACAGGCGGACGCAATTTGTATCAGACGATCACTTTCTAAGTTTGCTTGGAGTAGACTTCGAATTATAAATATAAATAAACTATTTAAAAAATCAGATTTTTTTTTTACACGAATTCCCAATGCCACACTATCACACGCTAGCATATTGTGTACAGCGGCTGGTACCCAGAAGTCAGCTATTTTGTAACGGCATAAAAGAATACTGTAAAAATAAAGTGCTTGTGAACTTTATATTAAATACCTTTTCGTTTGTTGAAAGATCGGTCAATGCTGTCACAATCCAGAAGTTCATCGTGAGCACATTGGATGTAGATTAAATTAAATCTTGAAAGATCAAAGTTAAACTATCACACTAAAAACTCAAATATATACTTATTTAAGTGATTTTCTCCTCTTCAAATTTAGTCCTTTGCAATGCAAAGCTACATTCTTGTTTAGCCCTATTCGCGATCATGCCATATCCCCGCTTCGACCTAATCTGTTCCCGATTTCACCGATCAACCAACCCATGGAGGCATCAGCAAGTCCAATGTCAAGAAAACGGCTCTTTGATGAGGATACCTCTCAAGCACGTGGTACTTTGCCTCAAAAACGGGGTAAAAAGCCGTTGCACGAAAAACATCAGAACCTTGTCCACAGGCTGTTTCCGAATGTCTTGTTGATCATGGTTTCGCAGCACATCGGAGGAGATCGGAAACCTGGTCATCTGTTGGTGTGACAGCACGGAGATTGACGAGTGAAGTTTCGGGTAGGCCTGAAGATTCCGACCTGCCAAAGTCAATCAGTGAAAGCTCCATCAAGCGCTTATTTGTTGCACCCCATAGTAGCCGCCATGCAAGCAATCGATACCACGGTGTTATTGATGCCAAAGTTGGCGTGAAGGCAAATGATGCATTGAAGGAAAACCCCAATTCTCATTTTTGCCGAAGCTCGGTGAATTACGCTCTCGAGATGGCCACTTGTTTCGAAGATGAGGTGTCAGCATGGTCAGTAGACGACAAAAACAAACTACTAGTAGGAGGGGGTCCATGTGTGGATAGAAGGATGTCTTTTAAATCTTACTTCATGAGAAACGACATGGTGCATTATCCAGACCATAATTTCGCAACTGGGTACAAAATTATACCAAGCGGGTACATGCAGCGTCTTCACCGGCCATCATCAAAACAACACGGCAAAACATCATCTCAAGAACCTCCGTTACCAGGCAACCAGTGTCAGCTACCTACCTCAAAATATCGACATGACAAGCTAGGCCGTCAACTATCCCAGAACTGGTCCACTTTCCATCTATCTTCGGGGCAACAAGTTTTACAAAGCTTCCGTCTACACCATCATAAAGACCTCAAACATCTAATTCAAAGAGTCAACGAAAAAGATGGGAAATTTGCTGCCGTCATCATATCAGACAATGGACCAGATTGGAAAAAGCACAGTTTGAAGGTAGTCCAAATGATTGGGCGACTTAGGCGTGATTTGAACCTTGACTACTTGGCAAATACATAACGCAAACTGGTGGCTACGATCTCAGGTTATACTTTATCGTTTTTTATGATTAAAAGTAATATGTGTGGTAACTTTTGGCTAGCATTTTAGAAATATCAAAAACAAAGCGCAGTTAAGAAGTGTTAGGCATTTTAGTTTTGAAATTTATAATTACAGTCAGAGCTTCAACAACCACAGTTATAATCCCAACACAATGCACAGTAATCCGATTATATCCTTTTTGTTCGGACTCTGGAGGACCAAATAAACTCAGCGCACTGAAGCATGGAATAAACCATCCCCAACCGTTTCACAAATGCTGCTGAATCGTTTTTAACTTCAATCGTTTGTCAACCGTTTGACGGTTGCCGAACCGGCCCTAAATGGACCGCGCGCCTTATGCATCAAAGGCATTCACTAAAACGCGACTGTAGAAGACGAACTGATATTTCGAAACAATCAAGTAAAAATACCATAGTCATTGAGAACGTTTATGTTTGGTAAAATCCACCAGAGTCACCAAAGCATTGAAAAAAGCAAAGACTCGGCTTGAGATGTACTGGCCAGGCATGTCGGCTCAGAATCAGGTCACACTTGAAAAGTGCTCATCTTGTTATGAATTGCTATGAAAAATGCAAAAGGACAAATGAAGTCACACACGAAACCAGGCAGGCCATGGCAAAAAGTGGGAGCAGTTCTATTTAAATCAATGGCAAACTGTATTTCCTCATTATTGACTACTATTCCAGCTATTTTGAGATAAATAAATTAAGCTCCACATCCAGCCGAACAGTAATAGAAGTGTGCAAAGAACACTTCTCGAGGCATGGAATACCAGAAGTTGTCTCAGACAATGGGCCGCAGAAGCAAGTGCCACTTTCCATCTATTCAGCCAAGATTGGCAATTCAAACATACACTTGTGTCACCAAGATAACCACAAAATAATGGAAAAGCCGAAAAAATGTTGGAATTGCTAAACAACTAATGCAAAAAGCAAACAAGGAAACAAAGACCTACATCTAGCCTTACTTGATTAACACACCAATCTGAGGAATCAGCAAATCACCCATGCAAATGTTGATAAGTAGAAGAACAAACACGACATCGCCTATCAAAGAAACACTATTAAAGCCAATGATTGTAACAGGTGTGACTGAGAAACTAGAACAACTAAACGAGAAACAAGATTATATGTAGTGAAGACAGCTGGTGCCTCAGTGTTTACCAGAAACCGAAGAGACATGAACAGTCCAAAATGAATTACACACAAGACTTGGATTGGAAACTAGACAGTACAAGCAGTAAGGAGACTGGTCCTAAGGAAACAAAAGAATCCCACACAACAGTCTCTATAAAACAAGGTCTGGGGGACTCTGTAAACCACTAAATAAACTAACACTCTAATTCATGAGTATATTAACTGTATAATCTTCATTTCAATTAACTGTCTGTTATAATGTGAAAGTTTAATTGTACTTAATATTGTGACAACATTGTAAGTAGATGTAGTGAGTTTATAAATAGATGTAGCGAGTTAAGAAAACAACCAATGATTTGTTCAAGCCACAAAATACGACAATCCAAACAATCTGATCAAAAAACTATACCGCCAATTATTTTAAGGTGTTATAAATATGGACTCTTTAATAATACCTCATGCCAGAAATCTGACATTTATAAGATGTAATGTCTATAATGATTTTTATGATAACTGTATTTATCCTGACAACTTATTTACTCTAAAATGTATAAGACTTACTATTCAAAAACAGGGAGATGTAACAGGTTGATGTAGAGCACATGCTGTTTAGTTATGGAATGTATTGAGATACCTAGGAGGGCCCACACAGGATCGGCTAACCAAGCCTTGTGGTTACAATAAAACTCTTCGATATAGACCAGCACACAAGCAAATGTGTCCATGAGACCCTCTGTACAGTGTACACAAAACAGTATCTTCCCTTCCTTAATTGTGGTAACTGTAGTGTTATTCGTAAGTGTAGTGTCATTAGCGCATGCGCGCTGCGGAGGTCAGAGTTTATCTTAATTACACTTGTATCTTGTCCACAAATTCCTGTGTATTCGTCTCTTCATTGACTCGTCATATTTATTGTATTTCCAGAATACTACATGGTGGCATGTTTAGCTTCGAGGAACAACGGTATTTTGAGGTAGAAAACTGTCCGCCCGCCCGAATAATCAACCGATTTTCACCGGCGGCGCATGCCACCCGTAACTAAGCACACAGTTACACGTGTGCTGCACATGCAGTGGCCAATGCCGGCTACTCACACAATTATCAAAGCGCCCTGCAAGTCGTGGTAAACATCCGACTCCATTGGAAACAAGTCACGCCTGCCTACCATCAAATATCGGACATTTCTCGATGAACAAGAGGTACTTTCCGCGATCGAAAAAGCCAGTCTCCTACACCTGGAACTCTGATCCCTTCCATCCGTTCTGTGATGATTGATGCTGCATGTATTATAAGCCGTTCTCGTGAGGAATCCAGCGCGAGACTACGCAATTGTCAAATGCTGCATCTACTTTGTGAGGATCACCCAACAGCAGCAGAGACATTTTGCTCACCTTTTATCTTCCTCCATTCTTACATCAGAAAGTTTATTTCTATTCTATTTCTACCTCATGTGGACAAAAAATAACAAACGCAATAATCACAAACTCAACGAAACAGCATGCATCAAGTAGCACGCTGATTAATCATTGGCCGGCGACAAATTACTGGGTTAACTGGCGAAGAGCCGATAAGCCTCAATTCGGCTATCTATCGTTTATCAGAGAACGTTCGAACCATGCATCGATTTGATAGACACTTCTGGCAATAGCCGAGCTCTGAGCAACAAAAGCCCTTCAGCTAAAAGCTATGATCAATGCGCAAAGCTAAACACAAGAATGTTGGTGTGTTGTTAAAGATTGAATCGGGGGTAATCAAAGGTGGAGTGAATGAAATGTTCAACAAACGCCAGTCCTGAATAGAGCTAAGCAAATGGTTGCCGTCGGGGCAAAGTGACGGCCAAAAGTATGCGGAGGTCCATTTGGGAACGATAAGAGTACCACTACCAAGACAGTTGGTCAGATGTTTCAAAGTATGGATTTTGAGGGAAACGGGTGGGCACATATAGTTGTTGTCTTTTGACCAATCATGACAGAAAGCGTCCACCCCTGCCGTATCTTTGCACCAGAATCAGGAATTGAATAATGCTTAGGTTTCGGGGAATCCATTCTGGAAGAATGACCGGATTGTGCTTGAGAGACAATGAACAAATTGCCAAGGCAAGTTCCTGTAAATCAGGTTTGGTGCTGCCGTGAGCAAGGATGCGGGGAACATTTGCAGTATCTGTATACCATCTTACTTTCTCGCGTGCGAATTCTACGCATAGGTCTTGGATCATCTTATAAACGGCTGCTAGTTCGCGCCATGTTGAACTACGGGACTGTTCAGGTTTTGACCATGAGCCAGAAAGGTGCAGGGCGGGACAACCTATTACACAGCCGCCGTAGCCAGTGTCGCTTGCGTCTGAATACACGGCGCGGGATGGGGTATACTGGTGTTTGATAGAAAAACCGTTGAATGCGTCGAGATTGGCAAGCCAGAATAGTAACTCTGCGGCTACAGGAAATGAAATATGGACGCAATCCGACCAGGAATATCTGCCTTCGATAGTGCGATACATAGCGCGTGTTATGAGGCGGGTAACCGGGCCTAGGGCGGGGCTCATGGAAATTAGTTTGCCTGTGACGCGCCCTAGCGATCTAACTTGAATGGGTTTGGCATGGCGATGGTCTAATATTGCGTCGTGAATAATTTCTTTTAGTTTTGCAATTTTGGCGGGTGGAACAGAAAATGTGAGTGCGCGGGAAACTATGACAAGGCCTAGGTAAGTGATGGAAGTTTGTGGCTGCCATATGCACTTAGTTTTGCTGGGAACAAAGCCGCTGAGAATAACAGATTCTTTGACAGTTACTGAATTACGCAGTGCTGAATGTAGGTTGGGTGAAATAATAAGTCCATCATCAATGTACATTGATGAGCAAATCCCTTGCGCCCGCCAATGATAGACTAAAGGTCTTGTAAGCTTTGTAAACAAGTAGCATGCGCTTGAGAGGCCAAAAGGTAAGACGCGGAACTCAAAATATCGCATGGGGGCATGTTCAAATTGCCAATCTAATCCTAAATAGGTTTGATGTGGGGGGGGGGGGAAATGTCTACATGATGATAACCCGACTCTAAATCAAAACTGAAATAATACTGATTGGAATCCAGGACTTGTGACACGTGCCTAAGGTCCTCGTACTTGAACTTTGTTTTGAATATGAATTGGTTAGGGTGGCGCAGATCAAGGACCAGTCTGTTTCCTACCTTTTGCGACAGTTAGGGGGTTGCAACAATGGGGTAGTGTATCCACTTCTGCAATGCAATGTTTTCGCAAAAGTTCTGAAATAGCAGATTTAACGAAGTCAGGATGATCGAGGCTTGATATATTGTTTTTTGCATAAAATGGGGGAGGATTCTCAAGAAATCGGATTTTATAGCCATAATCAATCACGCCAATGACAAATTCACTGGCTTTTTAGCTCATTTATCCGATAAGGAAGACAGGGTTTGAGTTTACCTTCGACTCATTCGGGGGCCCCGGAATCGCCCTGGCTGTGTTCCCACTCTCTAGATGTTCCTGGTATCGGTTGGTCT
Source organism: Pisaster brevispinus (assembly GCA_023634235.1). NCBI lineage: Eukaryota > Metazoa > Echinodermata > Asteroidea > Forcipulatida > Asteriidae > Pisaster > Pisaster brevispinus. The sequence goes on from JAMKCF010000001.1 coordinate 7,424,844, forward strand.
GGGCCCTGGCTGTCCGTGCTGGCGCTGGAGAGGGTAGTGTATCCACTTCTGCAATGCAATGTTTTCGCAAAAGTTCTGAAATAGCAGATTTAACGAAGTCAGGATGATCGAGGCTTGATATATTGTTTTTTGCATAAAATGGGGGAGGATTCTCAAGAAATCGGATTTTATAGCCAGAATCAATCACGCCAATGACAAATTCACTGGCTTTTTAGCTCATTTATCCGATAAGGAAGACAGGGTTTGAGTTTACCTTCGACTCATTCGGGGGCCCCGGAATCGCCCTGGCTGTGTTCCCACTCTCTAGATGTTCCTGGTATCGGTTGGTCTGGGCCCTGGCTGTCCGTGCTGGCGCTGGAGAGGGTAGTGTATCCACTTCTGCAATGCAATGTTTTCGCAAAAGTTCTGAAATAGCAGATTTAACGAAGTCAGGATGATCGAGGCTTGATATATTGTTTTTTGCATAAAATGGGGGAGGATTCTCAAGAAATCGGATTTTATAGCCAGAATCAATCACGCCAATGACAAATTCACTGGCTTTTTAGCTCATTTATCCGATAAGGAAGACAGGGTTTGAGTTTACCTTCGACTCATTCGGGGGCCCCGGAATCGCCCTGGCTGTGTTCCCACTCTCTAGATGTTCCTGGTATCGGTTGGTCTGGGCCCTGGCTGTCCGTGCTGGCGCTGGAGAGCTTGTAGGGAGGGGCAAGCCGATCTGACATGGCCGTGAAGGCCACATGGGAAGCAGGTGCGGTTGTCGAGGGTAGTGCTTCGGTATTGAAAAATATAGCATATCTGCCACTGATGGATCTCTTTTTCAGGCCTGGCTTCTTAGTTGCGGCTGCTTTTTCCGCTTTTCTGATGCGCTGGAATCCGATGCCAAATCGTCTGCTGCGTACTCTTTCACCACGCCCCAGCCTAGCTCTAATCTATCGGCGAGGCGTATCAGCTTCTGTCGATCTTTGACGAGTTTTGCGACGTCGCTTACAATGGCTTTGGTGCGATCAATGTCTAGAGAGTCAATACTTTGTGTGGCCTGCTCGACGAGGGAGAGGATCTTTTCGCAATGATTGTACTGTTGCTTGTTACCCTGTCTCTTAAAAGTGGGAACGTCTGCCGAGAGCCGCTGTTTCTTGCAAGCGCTTTCGACTCGAACATCCAGCGAGTTGGTAAGCGCTTGAATGGCCTGCAAGACTTCTTGATTGCCTTGGTTGGGCTGTTGGTTCCCGTCTACAGACATCATAGCGTTACCGCAATAAGGTGTGTCCGCTTTAGTAGTGTGTGATTTTGGGTGGGTAATTAACGTGTGGATAGGTTGACTGTTGAACCGAGAATGAGCCGAGTGTGAACTTGGTTATTTATACTAATCAGTAGTTATGTAATACGAAATGCCAAGCATTCGCACCTGTTGTGCGAAAACGAATAGAAGTTCTACTTCCCCGAATTAGGGTTGGAAAACACCAACGAGACACTACCTGTATCACAGACCAGTGTCCAAGAGAACACCCACATCAACAAGGCTTGCCCAGCAGCTTTCTTCCATATTCACAACATCAGACGCATTAGTCGATTCCTAACACAAGACTCTCTTTTAAAACTAGTTCATGCATTTGTGACCAGTCGCCTTGATTATTGTAATAGCCTTTTGTATGGTCTGCCAGTCAGAAATAGCTAAACTACAAAGGGTTCAAAATGCCGCAGCCAGATTACTAATACACACCAGTTTGAGCACATTACACCTTTACTTTGTCAGTTACATTGGCTGCCTGTTACGTACAGGATTAATTTGAAAATCCTTTTGACATTTAAAGCTCTTCATGGCCTTTCTCCAAAGTACTTACAGGATCTTGTTTCCATCCAGAAAGTACCTATTTGGAATGCGCTACCGTTGCATATACGTAGCGCACGGAAACTTACCTCTTTTAAATGTAATATAAAAACCCATCTTTTTAAAGCCGCTTTTTAGTGTGTTTTTTGGTCTTGTTCTTTTGTGTCTTTCTTCTATGGTCGCCTTGCCAGTCAGTTTAGATTTTTTACATAGAAAGGGTTAGAGGCGTCTGTCTCCTGAAAAGATCAAAACATTACCGATACCAGCAGTGAAAGGCCTATATGTAATTGTAATAAGTAATTTTAGTTCTCTGTTGGCGGGACAGACGTATCCCCATACTGTGGTTTTGGCACTGGCCTGGTGACCAGTCTTTAGTCTTTATCATTTTCTTCCGTTCTGTGCATTTTAACATTCTGTGCATTTTAACATTTGTTATGCGCCTTTGATCAATTGTATGTAAGGGGCGCAATATAAAGTTTAAATATTATTATTATTATTATTACCTGATCCCACTGTCTGGTTGAACCTCTCACACTGCGCTTATCAACATGGCCAAATATCCTGAAATTAATTGGCAGGCAAAAAACCTGGCCGATGAGTTTAAACTTTTCAAACAGAGGCTGATATTATGCCTGTAAGACAATTGCCCAACCTGACAGACAGGCTATCAAGATTAAAATTGCAGTAGGTATTGAGTGTTTGAAACGCCTTAATGCATCCAGCTTATCTCAGGCCGAACAAGATAGCCCGAAAAACAATTGTCTGTTTTTGAAGACCAGTTGCGCATAAGCGTGAACTTTCGCATTCATAGACTAGAGCTGATGCGATTTCGTCAAAAATCAAATAAAACACTTGCAAATAGATGCAGAGAAAAGGCTGGTCAGTGCGATTTTGAACCCTCTGAACTTGATGAGCGAGTTATAGAACTAGTGATTGCCTCAACCCCACTAGACTTATTCAGACACATCTTGCTACAAAAACCACGTGGCTATAAAATTGAAACATTGCTTGAGGGGCGCCGTCATGAGGCTGTAGCTGCTAGTGACCAATGTTTGCAAACTCTTTCGAGCGATGCAAACCAAAGTAAACCTGCTCTCGCAACAGTTACCTCTGCACAGCGCACTTGCGGAAACTTTGGCCTTTCACATAAGCCGCGCAGATGTGATACTTGCAAATCTTGTGGAAACAAGGGGCACTGGGCAAAATTTTGCCGCAAGTCTAAAGCCAAGGGTCGACGCCGTGCACCTAGCAAGTCACCAAATCGCCACCGCCGACAAACGCGTAGCACATCCAGGTCGGCCAACCGAAAACGCTCAAATACCTACACTGGTCCCAAGGGAAAAGCTCGGACGACAGGAGGGAACACCACTACTTTGAGGATGAGTGTACTGACGATGTACTAGTTGAAGCATTTAACTACATCACTGTCACCCAGCGCAAAAATAAAGCCGAAACGTACACCACACTGGATGTTGTCTGTCCAGACCGTCTTGGGCAGCACCATCTCCAAGTGAAAGTTGACACGGGCAAGTGCCAACACTCCCAGTACGTACCAGGCGCCAAATCTATGGTGACCAGTGGAGGAATCAAATGTCACCCACAGAAACTAAACTTAAAGCATACAATGGCTCCAAAATTACCTGCCATGGCTATGTACACCTCATGTGCAGATATCGTACTGGTACCGCGAAAAGTTCCGGGTCCAGCTATTGCTGGCCTCCCTACGAGTCAAATCCTACATCTAAAGACCACTCACTGTCACACAGGCTCCATGTCCTCCACCCCGTCAGGCACTCCCACAGAAACCGGCAGTGAACCGAAGCTCTACTGTGCGTGACATCCAAGATTTGAAGGAGAGGTATCTAAAGCAATTTGATTCGTTGGGCAATTTCAAGACAAAGGTGCGTCTAAATCTGAACCCTCCGTGACACTATCGCTCACTTATTGAGTAACAGTTTTAAATTAAAAAGTCATTAGTCTGCCATTTTTTTTCTTCAAAAAATCAAAAAAATTCCAAGTTCTACAACTGCAGCTAGCCAAATAGCATGCCAATTGTCTTATCACTACCCGGGGTTTGTTTTTAACTAACACAATCCAACAATGACCCGCTCTCCAGGAATTCCCATAGGAATTGTACAGCAATTACTCAGCCTTGCTAAGTTGTGTAAACAAAGGGCGTTATTCAAAGAAATGGTTGATTGAGCAGAAAGAGACATGTGGGCTCATCTCAAAATCCACTTTTGCTTGAATTGATTTTATTTAGTCAAAAAGGGTCCATATCTAATGCTTTGGCAGATTTAAAAGTGATTGGGTGATTGTGATTTGGGTGATTGTGATTGTGATTTGGTTCTTCACAGAAATGTTTTACACGCTAAAATCAAACTGTTACTCTAAAAGTAAGGCAGGGTGAAATGGTGTGATTTTGTTTTGATGGTGTCACGGAGGTTAAGCCAGGCTCCGAACCGAGCATAGATGCCCCACGCAGGTGTAGCATACACATCAAGCCCAAACTTGAGGCCGAACGGAACAAAATGGAGCACGATGAAGTAATTTGCCAAATCTCGCAACACACAGATTGGTGCGGCTCCCTTACGACAGCAGTCAAGAAGTATGGTTCTCTAAGGCTATGTCTCGACCCGAAACTCTTGAATGAGAGTTTGAAACGCTGTCCACACAAGATCCCCCACCCTTGAACTCAACCCCGAGTTCTCACAGGCCAAATTCTTCTCGAAACTTGACGCAAAGGCCGGGTACTGGGCAGTCCAACTAGAGGAGCAGTCTCAGTTACTAACCACATTTCACATACCCTTTGGTCGATTCAGTTTCCGTCGCCTCCCCTTTGGTTTATCCGTGAGCCAAGACGTGTTTCAGCAATGCATGAATGAGATAATACAACAAGTGCCGGATGGTGTACGGATCGCTGATGACATTGCCGTCTTCGGCCGCACCAGACAAGAACACGAAAAAAATCTGCTAGCTCTCATGGAAACAGCTGAACGAGAGGGGCTGGTATTCAACAGTACGAAATGCGAACTAAAAGTCAACCAAATACACTTCTTCGGTTCCATCTACTCCAACTGTGGTGTCCGTCCTGATCCCGGTAGAGTTGCTGACATACATGCCATGCCGATACCTCAAGACAAGGAGGATCTCCAACGATTCATAGGCGTCGTGAACTTCATCTCACCCTACATTCCCAATTGTGCAGACAAAGCTGCCCCACTGCATGATCTGCTTAAGAAAGAAGTTCCATTCCTGTGGCAGGAAAATCATCAGGCATCCTTCCAAGCCCTTTAGCATTCCATATCGCCAGTCTTGCCTCCATTTTTATGACCCCCAATCGGAAACCACCCTTACCATAAAAAACTGCTTATTAAGCAGTCTGTGAGCAGTCTGTGAGCAGTCTGTGAGCAGTCTGTGAGCAGTCTGTGAGCAGTCTGTGAGCAGTCTGTGAGCAGTCTGTGAGCAGTCTGTGAGCAGTCTGTGAGCAGTCTGTGAGCAGTCTGTGAGCAGTCTGTGAGCAGTCTGTGAGCAGTCTGTGAGCAGTCTGTGAGCAGTCTGTGAGCAGTCTGTGAGCAGTCTGTGAGCAGTCTGTGAGCAGTCTGTGAGCAGTCTGTGAGCAGTCTGTGAGCAGTCTGTGAGCAGTCTGTGAGCAGTCTGTGAGCAGTCTGTGAGCAGTCTGTGAGCAGTCTGTGAGCAGTCTGTGAGCAGTCTGTGAGCAGTCTGTGAGCAGTCTGTGAGCAGTCTGTGAGCAGTCTGTGAGCAGTCTGTGAGCAGTCTGTGAGCAGTCTGTGAGCAGTCTGTGAGCAGTCTGTGAGCAGTCTGTGAGCAGTCTGTGAGCAGTCTGTGAGCAGTCTGTGAGCAGTCTGTGAGCAGTCTGTGAGCAGTCTGTGAGCAGTCTGTGAGCAGTCTGTGAGCAGTCTGTGAGCAGTCTGTGAGCAGTCTGTGAGCAGTCTGTGAGCAGTCTGTGAGCAGTCTGTGAGCAGTCTGTGAGCAGTCTGTGAGCAGTCTGTGAGCAGTCTGTGAGCAGTCTGTGAGCAGTCTGTGAGCAGTCTGTGAGCAGTCTGTGAGCAGTCTGTGAGCAGTCTGTGAGCAGTCTGTGAGCAGTCTGTGAGCAGTCTGTGAGCAGTCTGTGAGCAGTCTGTGAGCAGTCTGTGAGCAGTCTGTGAGCAGTCTGTGAGCAGTCTGTGAGCAGTCTGTGAGCAGTCTGTGAGCAGTCTGTGAGCAGTCTGTGAGCAGTCTGTGAGCAGTCTGTGAGCAGTCTGTGAGCAGTCTGTGAGCAGTCTGTGAGCAGTCTGTGAGCAGTCTGTGAGCAGTCTGTGAGCAGTCTGTGAGCAGTCTGTGAGCAGTCTGTGAGCAGTCTGTGAGCAGTCTGTGAGCAGTCTGTGAGCAGTCTGTGAGCAGTCTGTGAGCAGTCTGTGAGCAGTCTGTGAGCAGTCTGTGAGCAGTCTGTGAGCAGTCTGTGAGCAGTCTGTGAGCAGTCTGTGAGCAGTCTGTGAGCAGTCTGTGAGCAGTCTGTGAGCAGTCTGTGAGCAGTCTGTGAGCAGTCTGTGAGCAGTCTGTGAGCAGTCTGTGAGCAGTCTGTGAGCAGTCTGTGAGCAGTCTGTGAGCAGTCTGTGAGCAGTCTGTGAGCAGTCTGTGAGCAGTCTGTGAGCAGTCTGTGAGCAGTCTGTGAGCAGTCTGTGAGCAGTCTGTGAGCAGTCTGTGAGCAGTCTGTGAGCAGTCTGTGAGCAGTCTGTGAGCAGTCTGTGAGCAGTCTGTGAGCAGTCTGTGAGCAGTCTGTGAGCAGTCTGTGAGCAGTCTGTGAGCAGTCTGTGAGCAGTCTGTGAGCAGTCTGTGAGCAGTCTGTGAGCAGTCTGTGAGCAGTCTGTGAGCAGTCTGTGAGCAGTCTGTGAGCAGTCTGTGAGCAGTCTGTGAGCAGTCTGTGAGCAGTCTGTGAGCAGTCTGTGAGCAGTCTGTGAGCAGTCTGTGAGCAGTCTGTGAGCAGTCTGTGAGCAGTCTGTGAGCAGTCTGTGAGCAGTCTGTGAGCAGTCTGTGAGCAGTCTGTGAGCAGTCTGTGAGCAGTCTGTGAGCAGTCTGTGAGCAGTCTGTGAGCAGTCTGTGAGCAGTCTGTGAGCAGTCTGTGAGCAGTCTGTGAGCAGTCTGTGAGCAGTCTGTGAGCAGTCTGTGAGCAGTCTGTGAGCAGTCTGTGAGCAGTCTGTGAGCAGTCTGTGAGCAGTCTGTGAGCAGTCTGTGAGCAGTCTGTGAGCAGTCTGTGAGCAGTCTGTGAGCAGTCTGTGAGCAGTCTGTGAGCAGTCTGTGAGCAGTCTGTGAGCAGTCTGTGAGCAGTCTGTGAGCAGTCTGTGAGCAGTCTGTGAGCAGTCTGTGAGCAGTCTGTGAGCAGTCTGTGAGCAGTCTGTGAGCAGTCTGTGAGCAGTCTGTGAGCAGTCTGTGAGCAGTCTGTGAGCAGTCTGTGAGCAGTCTGTGAGCAGTCTGTGAGCAGTCTGTGAGCAGTCTGTGAGCAGTCTGTGAGCAGTCTGTGAGCAGTCTGTGAGCAGTCTGTGAGCAGTCTGTGAGCAGTCTGTGAGCAGTCTGTGAGCAGTCTGTGAGCAGTCTGTGAGCAGTCTGTGAGCAGTCTGTGAGCAGTCTGTGAGCAGTCTGTGAGCAGTCTGTGAGCAGTCTGTGAGCAGTCTGTGAGCAGTCTGTGAGCAGTCTGTGAGCAGTCTGTGAGCAGTCTGTGAGCAGTCTGTGAGCAGTCTGTGAGCAGTCTGTGAGCAGTCTGTGAGCAGTCTGTGAGCAGTCTGTGAGCAGTCTGTGAGCAGTCTGTGAGCAGTCTGTGAGCAGTCTGTGAGCAGTCTGTGAGCAGTCTGTGAGCAGTCTGTGAGCAGTCTGTGAGCAGTCTGTGAGCAGTCTGTGAGCAGTCTGTGAGCAGTCTGTGAGCAGTCTGTGAGCAGTCTGTGAGCAGTCTGTGAGCAGTCTGTGAGCAGTCTGTGAGCAGTCTGTGAGCAGTCTGTGAGCAGTCTGTGAGCAGTCTGTGAGCAGTCTGTGAGCAGTCTGTGAGCAGTCTGTGAGCAGTCTGTGAGCAGTCTGTAAGCAGTCAACTGCCAGGCAGTCAAATATAATTATTAAGCAGTCTATAAGAAGCTGGGGACAATGAATGCTTCATAAGCAGTCCAAAAGCAGGCATTTGAAGTCGAAGTCGTTTTCATTGGCAGTCGTGAGTAGTCGTTGGATAATTAAGCAGTCACAAAACCCACAACTTTTTCAGGTAAGCAGTCGAAGGCACTTTCTAAAGAGTTGAAGGCTTAGGGGGCTTACAACTGCAAACTCCTGTACATATTCATGAAGGCTTATGTACACCAAGGTCACTCAAGAAGTGTAACTTGACACTGTCCATTGCATAACATTTCCTGTGTGGTAAGTTGGAATTCTAGCACTCATATTGAAAGTGCAATGGCTACTGGAAGCTGCTTGTGTAGGAGGTGTTGGTGTGTAGGTTTTTGTACCACAATTTAATATGTTAATCACTTGCAAGCAATGGAAGTTATACTCTATACTCAGTGGAAACTAAATAAGACAATAAAGAAACAAACATGACCAGAACATGGAAGATTGATCAGAATTATCATGGATTGGTAAGCTGTTTATGTATAGTTAGTACAATAGAGATGTATGTAACTACTACTAAAGATTCTGTGTGTCAATATCACTTTGTTTTTGTCAATGGAGCATGGGGGAGAGTATTTTCCTTTGATGATGGAGAAGCCATGGATTTGTTGCTCATCAATATGAAATGTATTAATCATGGAGGTACACTGAATTCTTCCATACATACTAAAATGTTTTATTTTACTTTTTAATGTGAAAACAATCCCAGTCGACTCTCGTTACAACTAAGGTCGCTGGGACTGGCCGATAAATGAGCTCTTATAATAGGGTCGACAGGAAAACAAATAACACAAAGCAGAAATGAGATTCAGGACTCTAGAATGTACTCTTTATAAGCAGAACATATTTAGAGCACTGCTCTTTATAACAAGAGCTGACTGTTTATTTTTGGACCTTGTAAGACATCAGCAAAGTCTGTCCTGAAAAAAGGAACATTTGATTCTTAAGCTGGCCAAATTGCTCACAATCAAATGGAAAGACATTTATTTTTATCAGTATGCATCTTTATATGAATGATGGTCTCTTCCATGGCTAGGAGTGTGTGGAATTCACGGTATATTCTTTACTCACACACAGCTTGCACAGAAATTCAAAGCTTTTTGCCCTGTAAGCGAAGAATGGTGGTCGCAAGTGAATAGAGCTTCATTAAGACAGTAAACTGCAAGCCTTCATAGAAAGTTAGTAGTCAACTGCTTAATTTTAGAGCTTCATTTAGACAGTCAACTGCTTAAATAAAGAGCTTCAATTAGACAGTCAACTGCTTATTAAGCCTTCATAGAAGTGGCAAAACTGCTTAAATAGAGCTTTAAGCAGCCTCTACGACTGCTTAGCGTAAAATGAAGGCTCAGCTCATTTGCATTTTTCGTCTGTGGGAAGGCTTAGCGAATGATTATAGGGCTTCGAAGGCCTATTGAGCCTTCGAAGCCCTATTCAAAACACATGAAGACAAAAATTTGACTACCAAAAAAAATGCTTGTTAGACTGCCTATATGACTGCTTATTTGACTACTTATCGACTGCTTAATGAAGGCCTTCACTTCGGTAAGGGCAGTCTCCATCGTTTTCCCTCTGACCCAAAATTTTGAAGAATTTGGACGGCAAAAGTAAAGCTGACTCGGACAAAGTGGTCAGGGCCAAGCGAGCACTCGGTCATCTGCTCTGCATTTTGAGACCGCTTGTTTTGATCGAAACCCCAACGATCAACAACACTTTTGGAATAAAGTTCAAGGCGATGCTTCGTCCCGATGCCGTGCCAACAATAGTTTTAGCTCGTAAGAAAAGTAAACAGGTGGGAGAGAAGAAGAGGGGAGCATTTGCTAAACGAGAGAGACTCGGGGTAAGTTTTGTTTTTTTCCCCATTCATATCAATGCGTGTGCTTGCGTGTGTTCGTTGTTGTTTACGTACATCAACTACATGTACATACATTGTACAGTACGTACTTTTTACATGTGCAATGTATGTACATCTTGTGTTTATGTGGACGGTGTCATGCAAGGTGTGAGCGGTGTACTTTTATTTGTGCATTTAAATCTTCTTTTAGTTTCATTTGTTGATAAAACATAACAAAACACATATTTGGGAAAGGGAAAATCTATGGAAAAAAAAATAAAAAAATAAAATAAAATAAAAACATTGGATTGGGTAGTCTCGTATTACCGTGGGTAAATATGGATTAGTAGTAACCTTGCTCTGATCTATGGTACCATGGTACCTGGGTACTGGTAGTACATAGTGTAGCTAGTAGTAGTACTAGTATCGAAATTGTCATTAAAAATTATTTTAAATTGTATTCTAATTTCTATTAGGTTCTGGAGGATGCGCTACCACAGAAAAACAAATGGGAGAGCAACCAAGTTGTTGAGACTGATGATGACACAGAAGATCAACCAGGGTGCAGTAATTTCTGCATAGAAAGCCCTTGGACCCAGAGTGTACTGCTGCTATTCCAAGTATGGTGGTAAGTTCATAAAAACATACTGCTCTGTCATACTACTGTTAAAACATCTAAAAGGAACCAATGATTAATCTTCTTGCAATTATAGTATCTGAAAACATTAATTCAAAGCAACTGATGATGGGAAAGATGCTTAAATAAATAAAAAAGTATGTTGTTTAATGCCCTTCATTTATTTTCCATTTAACAGAGTTCAAGACAATGCACGGACGCTGCATGTCAGACAGACCCAGTGAGAATTCCGTGTGATAATATTTGTAAGTATTTAAGTGTATGCAATTGTCATGTCTATTTCAACTTCAGTATCATAATGTTGCAAAGTATAATAAATATGTATATTTGTTCTTATTTTGGTCAGAGTTCATGATTGTAAACCACTCATTCATTTTCTGATGTTGAAGAAGGAATACAAGCTGCACCTGAAGTTAGCAGTGCTGCAATACTGTGCATGCTGTTGTATGATGATGAGGATATACAGATGGAATCTCAAGACATTGAAGATGAATAAATAGAAGATGAACAACAGCGTGAAGATTCTCCAGACTACGAACCATCATCATCATCATCATCTTCATCTTCATCTTCTTTAGAACCTCGTCGGGCCCAATCATTCACAAAGTAAATACTGAGAACTTTTTTTAAAAAGCAACATCATAAATATATATTTTTTTAATTAAATAGGGGGGTGGTGGAATTTTTTTTTTGCACATTTAACCTTTTACTTTGAAAGTGAGTGGAACCTACTTTTCATTCCTACAGTAATTGTGCTATAAACAATTTGTTACCCTAATGTTTGTTTTCTTGGTTTTGTTCATCAGAAGGGGGAGAAGTCCACGAACAAATGAAACAACATCCGATGTTCCTCCTCAAGATCATCCTAAGTACATAGTTTTTGAGGGGGAGCTCTTGAAGCTTTTTAAGAAATGTTTTAAGTGTGGCTCCCGGAATGTGTCTGTCACAAAACGTAGTACGGGCACATTTATTTCAATATTTCAGAGATGTGGGGCCTGTAAATCAAAGGAAGCATCCTGGAATTCCCAGCCTTGGCTCGGTGCGACACCTGCAGGAAATCTGCTACTGTCTGCTGCTCTCCTGTTTGCTGGGGCCAGCCCCTCACAGACCCTCCAAATGCTGACCAGCATGGGTGTTGCATGCATTTCACTGTGCACCTTTTTCCACCACCAGAAAAAAAACCTGATGCCATCTGTTGAGTCTGTGTGGGCTGAGCACATCACTGAGGTGAAGCAGCAACTACAGATTGCGGGTCAGCCCCTGGTCATTGGTGGTGATGGCCGAGCAGACAGTCCGGGCCACTCTGCCAAATATGGGGGTGATACAACCACTGAAATAACCATCAACAAGATTGTTGACATCCAGCTTGTACAGGTGAGTCTTTGATCCTAAGGAATTATACAGTCGATGTACATGTGATTCACAGGAGAAATGGTTATCGTCAATTGTTTGCACACCATTCTGACAATGTGGGTTTTGTGCAAACAAAAATTCCATGTCATTTTATTTTTAGTTTTTTGGGGGCAACTAGAGTCAGTTGCTTATTTCTGTGTTTTTCTTTTCAGAGGATGTTTCTGTCCATTCATGCCTTGATCGACTCAGATTGAAAGTTTGTTACTAATATTCCTCCAAGTAATTTTCTTCTTTCGTTTTGAATTTGTTTATTAGTGCAAGGAAGTGAAGAGCAGCTACCACATGGAGCTTGAAGGCTTCAAACGAATGATGGAAACCCTCCGTGGAGCTGACCTCACTGTCAAAAAGCTGGTTACTGACCGTCATCGTTTATTGGCCAAATATGTGAGGGAGAATGAGCCAACAATTCTCCACATGTATGATGTCTGGCAAATAGCAAAAGGTAGTAGAAGTTATGGATTTTGTGTTTTATCTGACCATAAATACTCAATGTTGATGCCCTTAAAAAACGTGTGTGCTGAAAGTACAAGGTTGTTTGATACTGAGGGGCAAAATGGCAAGAAATTGTTTAAATGCCCAAAGCATATGTGCACAAAATCAAAAATAATTGTCTGATGCAACAATTCCTTTCTTTGTATTATACATGTATACAGTATTTGTTATGTTTTCACTTTGATGAGTAATTTAGATTTATATTTATTTTATTTTATTTTCCTTTTTCTTTAGGGAATCAAGAAGAAGATTGATAAGTTGGCGAAGAAGAAAGGTTTTGAGTGTGGCAGAATGGAAGAGGTCCATCAATAACCAACGATGCTGAGGAAGATCTCAGACAAGCCAAGTGGACCACAGTGTGCAACCACATCGTTGGAGTCCATGAAGGTCATTCTGCCCTATACCCCAAAACCATGGCCAACTTGGAAGGCGAAAAAAGAAATGGATGAAGCCAGGTATAAACATTTTAAAAAATCACTCTATTGCCACCTCTTACGGTTTTTGAATGTACATGTAGGTGTTATAATTCTCAAACAAAACAATTGCAACAAATCAGGTTTATTTACTTATAGGAACGGAGGCAACTACCAAGCTTACCACAATCCTGGAGAGTACTTATCTGAAGAATGACATTCGTAAAATGTCCTCCACGACACAGACGTCCTCCGTAAAAAGTTTCCACAACCTGATTAACCAATTTGCGCCAAAGATGAAGGCCTTCTCATATGATGGTATGACTTGCAGGTGAGCCAAAAAGGGTGTTACAGTTGTTAAATAAATACTTATGTGATTTATTAATTTAAATAGGTGCTTTGTTTTGGGTGTTCTACTTTAGCTTATCGTCATTTTTTGTAGCTCCCTATTAATCAAAATTAATCAACAAAATTTTGTGCTAATCAACCAACTTTTAAAATGTCCATTCAACAGCTTTTTCATGGAGTTGGTTTTCCTTTTGTGTTGTTAAACATTTTATAATTTTTATATTTGTTTAGGCTGCACATTGCATGCCTTCACTACAAAGAGAACAACAACAGAAGCCAGGCTACCACTTTAGAGGGCACTAAGATGTTTCACCTCAGTAAGCCAAAGTTTAAGCCCGGGGAAGCTACAGTAAAACCAATCAAAGAAGCCGCCTCCTTCGGTAAGGGTCTTGCTTCTGCAATTTTATCAAATTTATGTGCCAAGAACCAGGCCTTTATAAATTTTCACCTGTACTGGTAGTCTGTATTTTTAGGAAATGTGTATGCATACCGAACAAAATATTTCTGGCTTTTGGACTGAGTGAAAGTATTTGAAAAGTTAGAAAAAAAATAGTGGTAATTATTTAAATTGTTTTTTTTTTTTATACAATGCGTATAATTTCTTTATATGTATGTTTTTGCAATGATAACAAATTCAGTAGGGGGTTTTCTGTTGCGCAAAGTGTGCTTAATAAAAGTTTCTTACTGCCAATAAATGCATATTCAGAGACATTTTCTTGCCAAATTTCAAATGAATGTCAATGCAGTATATAATTTTCTTCAAGGGTTGTTATTTGTAATGACTGTACCGTTTGTTGTACCATGGAGCTATAAACTAGGAGTTAGCACGAAAGCTTCCCTGACCTTAATCCAATTAACTCCCGAAACCAGCCCCATAGAGAATGTACAGCGACCGCCCGCAGATTTTACGACCAGTGTTGCCTTTGTATGCAATGATCGCCACCGCTGTTCTCTGGTAACCCATGCACTCGTTGCGCACGGAACGTTTCGCTGCTTCAACCAGCCATAGAAGACGGGCAGTTTGTGCACATGCGCAGTTCTCCATAGTACATTTTGTGTGGAACGTGGTACATTCACATGATGCGCACAAAAGTTTTGATTCTGGTGGTGTTTTTCCTGTGAAAATTGGTCAATTCTTCGGTAAGTTATGCATTTTTGACAATAAAGGGAGGTCCTAAGTAATTATTAAATATGAATGTTTGTATTATAGTCATAGCTGATTAATTAATTAATCAATTAATTAATTAATTAGCAAGCTTGCTTGCTTGCTTGCTTGTTTCGTTTGTTTTGTTTGTTTATTTATTTATATGGTTTTAAACTCGCACAAAACTCTGAAATGATCAGTTTATAAAGATAAAAGTAGAAATTTGTGAACAGATGTTTGGGGTATTTTATTTTAAAAATTGTATCACTCAGTATTTTCAGTGAAGACTGCTGTATTTTTCAGGCATGATTTTACCTTTTTGATATCAAACCGTGCTCTATATCAAAGCATGATTATTGACCATGATTTTTTAAAAATGTTATCGTTACATATACAAAACGGAGTATTAAAAAAATTGGGGCAAATTCTTTGTCCTTTAATTTGGTGCATTTTTTTAAAAACAAGATCATGGAAAGCACAAGTGATGTAGTATTATTACTATAATTAATAAAAACCACTACAACTCAGACATTAAGTGCATCAAACAAACAGAACTTAACAGGTTTTTTAATATATCCTTTTTGTTTTCCTTTGTCGACTGTGTGGAGAAAGAAAGGCTGTTGAAGCTGGCAGAACCCCACATGCAAAAGAAAAGTATGCGTCGCTCATTCAAAAAGCCTTTGGAGAAGACGTCAGCAGAGAAGATGAGAAAGTTCATCCTCCATTTGTGTGCCACAGCTGCACCAAAAAGCTGAGTCGGTGGTGGTCATGTGCCAAGTTGAAGAAGAAGGCGCGTTTATCCGTCAAGCTCACCTCATTTAATGAAATACACTCCTGTGAGTTTTGTAGGGAGAAGAATCAGGTTGATGTTCTACAATGTAACCTTAGTCATTTGTTTGCATTGTTCATGTTTTCGGCATGTTGACTTGGCTTGTGGAAGAGAAGTTGCAACTGATGAGGTTGGGTCATCATGGTCGGCCAGAGGTGTTTGTGAACATTTTCCGTAATGCATCATGGAATGTCATGGTTTGTGGGTTGGATATGGTCAGGGAGTGTGGCATTTTTAGTTGTATGAATGAGAATGCATTAAAACAATTCCTGGAAATTCTCATGTCACACAACACATGTAGAAGGAGCGATGACTTTCAGGAGCTTGTAAAAGTGAAGGAAGGGCCTAGTGGTCAAATTCCAGTAACAATTACTGGGCGAGATGTCTACCAGACTCATCCTACCTGCACAATTAGACACGAGATGTGTAGTCTTCTGGTGGAAAAACCACTAGATCGATGTAAAGTATGCAGAGTGGATCGCACAGATCTTCGATCGGCTGCCTTAAAACTGAAGAAGATGCATGAAACATCCGTTGCAGCTCAACCAACCACTCGCAATGACCTCATGACTCATGATCAACTGAAAAAAGCTTCAAAACTACAAAGTGAAAAACGGGTACTTAAACAGAAGAACAGTCAACTGAAGAGCAAGTTGATGGAGATGATGAAGATGGAGAGTGCCCCTGTCTCTGTTAAACATGATAGTCTCCTTCAGGAAGTAATGGCAGAATGTGATTCATTCATTCATTCATTCATAATGGTTTATTCAGACCTTGCATCGCAGCCAAAGGCTGAATTGCACATGGTTTACAGTAAAAACAACAGGATTAATTACACAATAAAAAGTCGCCTGAAAATGCGGAAATATAATACACAGATACAACAGACATTAAAAAATTTAAACTTCGGGGTTCTAAAGCCACCTTTTAGCAAATCGTGCAACTAAAAAAGGAGCATATACTCCCATACAGTCCTAACGATCTCGCTATCAGAAACGCAACATATTCTTATACTAATTCTTATTCAAGTTGAGTATTATACAGTTTTGTTAGGTAGGGGATTGGACTATCCTGATAGCGTTTGGTCCTGCATCGCTCGGTTTTCAGTTTATTTGAGTTGCGTAGTTGCATACCAGTTTTTTTGGCCACACCGTGGGGGCAGCCAATTCCTAAATGTACATGAGCTCATCATTTTGTTGACAAATTTGGTGCAGATTTGGTTTATTCTCTCTGTCAATGGTAAAAGATTACAAGATGTAAGGGCTACATCGTAGGTAGAATACTTTGACCCTAGGATGATCTTACAGGTGCGCTTTTGGATGCGTTCAATACATGTTTGCTGAGTGACAGTGATGCCAGAGTTCCATACAATTTATTTGCATTGTAAAAAGAGCCATTCTTTCAAAAAAGCATTTCGGCTATACAGTGCTATGTATTTGTAAAATATTGAAATGTGTAACTCCAACAGTAAATTTTCACTTCTTAACTGGTAAGCTTGATTTAGCCGCTTCTAAACCTTTACGCAGTCCTTTCTCTGCCTTTCTGGTGATTTTTTTGGTTTTTGCTTTCTTGATGTCCAAGTACACCCTGATGAAAGCCTTGCAACGTATTCTGACATAATAAACTAATACAGTATTAAATAGTTTCTTGGAAGTATCACCAGTCAATTTTTCTTTAATTTAAGTACACCAGTAATTTTGAACTCTTAAGTTCATTGAAATTTTGCTGAGAAGTTCCTCTTTCACATTAACACCTTGAAGTGAGTACAGCTTGTCATTTGTAAGGACTGTCTGAGTAATTTGCTCCATTGTCCTAAAAATTAGATAAACACTGTTGGATACTTAAAAGGGACCACCCCTGTTTTGAGTGTCTATCCATTGTTTTGTATACTCTAGAATAAGCTTGGGCGGTTTTTGATTTTAGGGTCCACGGTATACCGTCGCCAAAATACCGCGGTTATCGGTATTACCGGGAACTTTTCGGATGGGGAAAAAACCCCAAAGAGTTAAAGCACAACAAACACCACGCATTGAATTGAGGCCAGACAATCATGGTTATTTAACAACAGGTTAGCGCTGAGCTTGTCTTTATCTTTTATAAGAACAAATAGATTGACTTGTTTTCAACATAAAACTTATCAAAATAAGCTTACTGTTCGTGCAGCAGCGGTAGGAAATTCTCATGGTTGATAACTTGATGAAAATACCGCGATCTATTTTCGTTTGCATGCTGCACGCGCTGTCGGTATCTTGGTGGTACCCGCACAGCCATTTGTGCATTGCTAATGCATGTACTCGTTAACCAGCGCGCCACGATCCCGATCCGAACGTGTAACCAGGAAGTCGCGGAATGTCGGTGTTTATCAGAAACTCGCCGCTTTTTACGCTCTTTGTCGCAACTTATACAAGCTGTCGGTAGAGGGCGCACTAAAAATGTAGCGCCCTCTTGAAGTGTTCGCTCACCCAAATGGCATTGCAAAACGTCAAGTGTGCGTTTGCTTGTGTTGTGATCGCCCGCTTACTTACAGAGATACGGCCGTGTGCCGCCGGGGGCAGGAAACTGCTAAAAACCGCAAACAATAAACAGTATGCTCGGGATGGACAATTGGGCTTTGTATTCTCCTCATTTATGGCCTAACAGATAAGTTTTTTTATTTATTTTTTTAAATGGCTACAGCACATGCGTTCATGTTTTGTTTTTTTGGTGGTATTGAAATTGAAAACCGTGCGGGACGGTATTTCGGTATTTCTAAAACAGCTCACGGTATTTTCGGTATTGAACAAAAATTGTAACTACTCGGTAATACCGTATAACCGCCCAAGCTTACTCTAGAAATGTTTTAGGGTTCTGTGATGAAGTGACCTGCCAGGTTAAAAGGAATCTAGAGTACACCTCTGCTGTTGCATTTTTTTGTTTCCTATATTTTTAAGCAATGCAAATGGAATATATCCAGAATTGTATCGAAGCAGTTTCCTCATCTTTATCTATTTTTGTCAAAGTACTTTCCTCAACATGTATCTCATCGTAATTGTTGCGTGCCTTAATTAAATACAGAAAAACAGTCTGAATCATGTATTGATAAACAATAAGAGTTTCCTTTCCTTTGTTCAGGTTATGCAGCAATTTGTCCCATTCCAAACTTAATTTAGTTTTTATGTGATGAAAGCTCTTCCACATGGTTTCATAGACCTCAGGCTTCAGCTTGTTGCTCATGTCACAATCTAGGATATTCCACAATGACAGGATGCATGTTAAGGAAAATTCTTGAAAATAAGGGGTGCTGATGGAGAGAAGAACTTGAGTAATTAACGCCAGTACTTGAACGAAGTTTCATTCTCCATATTAAAGATGGGGTTGTTCTGCATGTTTCCCAGTGCTTTGGAGAAGTTAAGAACTGCACCTTTCAGTGCATCTTCCTTTGTCATCATCACAGGGGGTCTTGTCATCACTGAAAATAAAAAACATGAATAATGCAAAGTCAATAGACCAAATATTATAACCATGCTAAGATTTCAATACATTCCCCCAAAATTTAAGTGTGCAAGTTTTAGTGGGTTTTTAATTGAACAATAATAGTTTAAAACAAAGAAAGTTGACATAAATTATAATACTCTGAATTGAGTTAACAGACTGCACTGTCAAAATATTTATCAAGATTTGTATAGACTTTAAAAAAAAAAAAGTTAACAATAAAAAGGGCGGACACAAGGCCCAAATAACCTAACAAATAAATGGCAAGTACCAAGTATCACAAACTTGTTTACTTTAATCCAAATACTATTTTGAATGAAATTGAAGTACTTGTTGTATGAGTCTGATGATATATGAACCAAGAACATGTTGCTTTATTATTTAATATATCATGATTAGGCATGATGTATTGATTGATACTGCATGCAGTGTTTTAACTTTTAATACTGTTCTGTTCTTAACAAGTTAGGCTAACCTTTTTCTCTACCCTTTCTTTTGTGGTTGACTTTCTCAGTGTCAGCAACAGGTCCTGTTGTATTAGTTATGGATTGTCCCTGTCCTTCAACGTCCATGGTAGTTACTCCCTCCTGAATGGTTGTTGGAGCATTTGTTGAACTTGATGGTCCTGCATCACGAAAACATAATTCATTACGATTTACAATTACATGTTAAGTAAATGACCAACCAAGCAAGCCTTTGTCATGTTCATGCAAAAACATAAACATAAAATTTCAATGCAAACTGTTCCTATTAAATACACAAATGTTTGACGTAAAAAAAAGCAACTGCATTTCTAAATACCTTTAAGTTCGTTGTCTGTTTCCATCATTGAAGAAGTAGTGCTGGGCTTACAACGATCGCATAGCCAAATACCTTCGGGACGCGAAAGCAAGCCCACACAACCGACGTGGAACTACTGCACCGGGCAGCTTTCACCATCACACGGGATCATGTCTTTCGAAAGCATGCCCTTGCAGATGCAGACATCGCAAGAATCATCTTCTACATCGTCATCGCTGGTCATGGGGGAAGTTTTTTTATCACTATTGTCGTCTGATACGTCCGAAAAGTCACTGAAATTGTCAAAATCAAAGTCTCTAAGACCAAATTCGTCGTTGTCTGAAACGCAACCGGCCATCTTGAATGTAACCATGGAGCTCTCTCCCGTAAAACGCGCATGCCAGTACCCACAATCCATTGCGATAATTTCTCCCAGCATTCCTCTCGGCTCGCGAGTGGCGCGTAATTTGATTCGTTTCCTGTTTATTCTTATCAAGGTTGCGGTCGTAAAACCAGTGGCGGTGGCGATCATTGTTGTTCTGATGCTGCTTTCATACCCCCTGTCATGTCCAAGAAGTACACTTTTCCCATATAAAGATGTTCTGATCTCAAGAGGCACAGGAGCAGATTTAATCAACCTTAGGGAGTAGTCTGATAGAAAATCCACTATAATAATAGACTCAGAAAATGTGGCCCCCAAAACTGGTGTTACCAAAACTACACCAAAATATTTGTGACGCCTAATCCTTTCCTAAATGTCTTGCCTCACAATTACTCTGTGTTTATTAGTCAGATTACATGTATACATGTTAAAGGCTTAAAAAGGAGCGCTGGTCCATTGGGGATGCAGTATGTCAACCTTTTCTTTTACTATATCAGCTGGTTAGAGCAAAAGGATCCATCAGCTTAAACAAAAATTAAAGTATATTGCTCTCTGTTAACCCATGACCCATAAATTTAGTGAAATTAACTTACTGGTGACTGAGGCAGTCACAAATCGATAATGTCATGACTGACTACATACACTTAAAAGTCCTACTTTTCTGTGGTACAGGTGCGATTTTACATGTTTTTAAAAACCTTGAATTTTCCATGGTGTTGGGCACTATCGAGTAATTCTTTAAATGTTAATGGAGGGACCCTTTGCTATCACTGTGATGAACAAATAAGACTGACATTAAAAAACACTAATGAAACATGTATTTGAAGTTTTAAATTGTTTGAATACCAGAACAGAAACGAGTCAGCTTTCACAAAAGGATTATAAAATAGTACATTATTTTGGTGTGAACAAATCCCTTGTACAATCATTTGTGGTGAACGTCTGTCGGATCTTTTTGACAGCACATGTAGGGAGAACCACTCGTACTTCCTTCCCCAGATAGCCTCAGCACCACCTAGCAAGCTGCCTGTATGCAGTATGGCGATATTTCCTGTAGAAAAGAAATGAAATAAAAGGATAATGTGAAAGTAATTGAATATATTTAATATTCAAATGGAAATATGGCGGTAATGGTTCCTTCTCATTTCCCCCACAGATATCCACATTTGTAGTCTGCCTTATTTACTAATTATTTAGTTTTCCCTTATCCAACCTTCCATTTTGTCCTTTGTGTTTCCAACTTGTGATCAAGCCAGCCACTTCCCTCCATACCCCCCCCCCCTCTTTGTCTCCATAATCCCTGTTTATCCCCTGCTTTTTCTGAACGCTTTCTGCTTTTCTCTCTCTGTCTATTCATGTATTTCCACTTGACTGCTCTTGTCACACTTGTTTATATACATGTTTATGTGTGTTGTGTTGTCATTTAGCCTTCGAGAAAGACTATGCTATGGTCAAAACGTCAGGCCATTATTTTTGTTTTTGTATAATAATAAAAATAATAATAATAATAATAATAATTTATTCTTCATTTAGCGTTTTACATAAAATCTCAAAACGCTGCACAGGAAAACAACAAAATATACAGTAAACCAATAAAATCAGTGAACAACAAATTAATAAATGATAGCATAGAGTAAAAGCACACAATGAAGAAATAAACCCACTATCACTATAATCACGCTATACATTTAAAATTGCATAAACAGCGTACAAGAATAAAGACAACAGTTTAAAACATTATTTTAAAATCGAATTACTTATATATTTATAAATTTATTTGTTTGTTTTTTATTTATTTAATTAAATTCAATAAAATTCAATTCAATTCAGGAGTAGTGCCTTTTAAAAAGAAATGTCTTTAGTTGCTTCTTAAAAACTCCTAATTCGCTAATGGCCCTCAAGTAAACAGGAAATTTGTTCCACAGAGAGGGTGAGTAAATTGAAAAGGCACGATCACCATATGCCTTGCTGGGCATTGGACACGTTTTAGGATGTCTGAGCCTGACTCCATCACAACTTCTTGTACGAATGCTGGAGTCATAAACTGATATTAGCTCTTTAAGGTACTGTGGGGCTGACTCACCATGGCGAATTAGTTTTAATATGATAGAAAGGATCTTAAATTCAACCCTCACTACGACAGGGAGCCAATGTAATTCATAAAGAATGGGTGTCATATCTGCAAAGCGATCCATCCTTCTCCTAATGAACAGACATTTTGAATATGTTGTAATTTCCTAAACTGGTAATCATAGAGACCAAAAAATAAACTATTACGGTAATCTAACCGAGAAGTAACAAAAGCGTGTATTAGTTTTTCAGTGCTGGATTGATCCAGAAACTTCCTCAATCTGCCAATCCGCCATAGGGAGTAAGATGCAACCTTACAAACATTAGAAATGTGAGCATTCATGGTTCCACTTGAGTCAAGTATCGCCCCAAGATCACGTACTGTATTAGAGGCCAAAATACGGACATCACCGACCCGAACATCAGTCTTAAGACTAGACTCTTTGAAGCGTGACGAGAACCACAAGATCTCAGTCTTGCTGTCATTCAATGCAAGCATATTTGCTTGCATCCAGCAACGGATCTCATCTACGCAAGACTCGATACGGGTCACACAAGACAAGTCAGCACGGGAGCCACATGAAATGTAAAGCTGACAATCGTCCGCATAAATTATAGAGTTAAGACCATGACGGGTGATAATATTCTCAAGTGGACCATGTATAAAGAAAATAAAACAGGTCCGAGCACATACCCTGTGGAATTCCAAACTGGAGATTCCGCCGCCCTGACAACATTGACCCAATAGAAACCCTTTGTGTTCTACCTTTCAAAAAAGAACTCAACCAATCATAAACCTTTCCACCAATACCAAAACGAAGCTGCAATCTTTTAACCAGTATGTCATGATCAATGGTGTCAAAAGCGGCAGATAAATCTAGCAAAATTAAAATGACATCATGATGCCTATCGAGAGCACACATGACATCGTTGTGCACAAGAGTGCAGTTTCAGTGCTATGGCCCTCACGATAGGCCGACTGAAATTTACCATACAAAGCATTATCACGAAAATATTTGTGGAGTTGAAGAAAACAAGCCTTTTCAAGAAATTTATCTAAAAACGAACAGTTTGATACAGGACGGTAGTATAAATCGATTATCTAAATTAGTGTTTTTTATCAATGGACTAATTATCGCCTCTTTACAATCAACTGGAAAAATACCAGAGTCAAATGACGCATTCAAAATGTGGGCCAAAATTGGAGCTAAAATTTCCATACAATCTTTAACCAACTTAGTAGGCATTGGATCCAATGCACTTTATTTAAAACATCGTCTACACTCAAGGTTTTAAAGAACTTAAGCTGACATGAAGATTGAGTTTTGGTTTCACAAAATACATGATCATTTCCATTTTGAGATTCTTTTTGTAAATGTGACCGAATATGGACTATTATCTGGTCGAAGAATTCTGCAAAGACATCAGGCAGGTTGGATGACAGTAAATCGGGCAAATCAGGTACAATTTGTCAGGATGTCCTCTTAGCTCCTGACAATTTATCTACAATTGAAAATAGTTTTTTTTGTATCAGCTGCTTGAATAGAATATCGATGAAATTTAGTCTTAACTTCATCCAATCTTTTATTGTACGATGAACTCATTGCCTTATAAATTTGACCATGAACTTCAAGCTTAGAATGCAGCCATTTCCGCTCAAGACTTCTTAAAAGTCTCCGTTCTTCAATAAGCTCCATCGAGAACCACTTAGCCCGAGGTTTGTTAGTAAGTGTTTTAGTGCAACGTGGAGCATGTTCGTCAATGGCGTTACTGAGAGCAGTGTTGTAAGCTTGACAGATGACGGTCACATCATCAAAGCTTTGCAGGTCCTTGAATGAGGAACACATTGTATATTTCAATGATTCATTGTCAATAATGTTTAATACACGATGATGTTTAACAACTTTCACTGGTGGTGGACGGTGCAAAGTTGACACAAAATGAATTGCAGCATGATCAGATGGCATATATGAGTCAGTTATGAAGTTGGTCAGCCAAGGGTCAGACGCACGAGTCAAAACCACGTCAATGGTGTGACTTTTATGCATTAATCCAAAAGAAGTAAATAAGTCAATAAACTGTGTAGCATCTGCACAACTAGCATCATCAACATGCAAATTCAAATCTAATACAACTAGGTGACCTGGAGATGTTAAAACTTGTTCCATAAGAGTTCCGAATTCAGTTAAAAACGTCTTGACTGTTACTTTATGCGCATTTGAATAGGGTGGCCTGTAGATCAAGAAGATGCATCAGTTCACTGCCGCTCTGAATGTTGTAATCCTTAATTTCCATAGATTTAAAAGAATCCCAAGTGTTTTTCACTACTTTTAAAAAAGATCTGGTTAAAATAGCAAGGCCTCCTCCCTTCCGTTTACATCGTGGCACGTGATAAGATGTAAAGCCTGAAATTGAAGACAAAAAGTTTGCATTGACGACAGAACCATTTTTTTCATTTATCCAAGACTCTGAAATCATGAATACATCTGTGTGGTTGGATATTATCGAGGAACAAATGGCAGGGATCTTCCTGTCCATAGACCGAGCATTCCATAATGTGAAGTTAAGACATTGGCGTAAATGGTAGGAAGACAGGCATAGTAGGAAGAAAGCACCGACAACTGGTAATATTGGCATACATGTAGACAAACATTTAATGTGGTTCAAATATGAGGATTTATGTTTACGTTTCCCTCCTCTCTTTCCACGTTGTCGTTTTATAATCTGCAGTGATTTGATGTGATGATACACCTCTTTGGAAAGCGTAAAATTATAAACTCGGACTCGTAGTGCAAACAGCTCATGATTAGTGTAGCTTATTTTATGTTGTGAATAAGATGTGCAATGTATCTTGGCTTGTTCATAATTACCAGGATCATGTACAGTACGACTGGAATGTCCAACAGATGATGTTTCCGGACCTGGGTTCTTAAGCACATCTTTACAAACAGTTAAGTCAAGTAAAGGATCTGGACCAGGAACATATAGTGAAACGTAATCATGCTTTGTCCATTTACTCACTGCTGTTCTTGGAAGCCGACAATGTTCACGATTTACATTCTTCGAGGTGATAACTTTACGTAATTCTAATGGGCAAGAATGCAAGCACAAATTAGTTCTCCCGATGTGATTTTTAAGTAACACAAGGAGCACAACATGTAAAAGGTCCCGTTTGTGTTGCAAATCTGAGTTGATGGTCGACGCCATATTTGTAATTGTAGCAGTCAAAAAAGGCAGAATACTCACTCCTGAGCTGAAAACTTACACAAAAATCCAGACCGTTAGTCATAAGAACACACCACAGTCAATATACGTCACAAAAAAATCACTTAAACGACTAAAACGAAAGGATATATTCACAGATAAAAATGCACTCAGACGAGCGTTATAAATAAACACAGGCAGCACTCAAAGAGCGCCCTCTAGTTTTGTATACTTATACTTTTTAATGTACTGTTGCTTGTATTGATGTGCTGTATCCAGCACCCATCGATCCAAACAAACAGAATAAAAGACTCTGTCATCCTAAAAATGGCATATATCTCTTTACAGCATTTGCTCTCGAACATTGGGCATTGGAATGCACTGCTCACACTCACACCTGGAAATATACATATATTTTTTTAATGAAACAATAAGGTTACCGATTCATCATAATGCAAGTAAAGTGGGCCGTACATACTTTGCACAACCACACAAAGTCCACGAAGTGGAAACTCAAAAACTGCATCAAAACTTGGGCTATTTTATTTGGTGCGGTAACATTAAGTGGTGGTCATGGTGGTACAAAAGAAAAACACCAATAGAAAATTTTGAATGAAATTTACACTAAAAATAGTAAACGTTTGATAGGCTAGTTCTAATTTGTCAGCATGGACTCCTCATGCATCGCTCTGTACTCTGTACTCTGAACTTTATCTGTGCGCTAGTTAGCATGGATAATCACTAACTAAGGTTTTTTCCTCTTCGATTGAAGTCCATGTTAAATTCATCATGTACATGTCATGTGTCATCCGATCTAGAGTAACGTTTGGTTTTCAAAATTTATGTCATGACATCATACAATTTTAAATTGAATGCAAACAAATTATTGGTGTTTCCAATTCTGGCAACATGCTCTTCGTCATCCGTATCCGACTCGGATCCAGAGCCATCGTCGTCGCCTCTCTCTGGCTCGTACATGTATGGACGAACCACTAACTCCTGATTTCTTTCGTATATAGTCACTGTCAACGGAATTGTCACTACTTGTATCTGATGAATCAGTCCCAGAAAAGTCGTCATCTACTGCTGAAAATGATGAGGATTCGAACATGTTCACGTCTTGTAAGTTTTACTTGGTATTAAAACTGTGATCCGTTTATGTTCGCGTAGTGATGAATGAACATGTACATGTACTACGTACTAATTCTGTATACAGAGAGTGTGCGTTGTGTGTTGGAATTTCCGTGTATCAACAACTAATAGCATGGTACCCGCAACATATTCTTGGTACCAGACCATGTTGATTTGCAAATGAACTCTCCGGAGTCTGCGTCACGAACAGCGCCACCGAGCGGCGTGTAAAACAAGAAATTTATTTAAAACAAATAAATATTACAAATTTTACATACTTTAGACCACTCCCCCCCCCAAAAAAAAATGTTTTATTTGTATAGAGAGAGAATGAAAAGGCCCCAAAAATTGATTTTCTTAATTTTGAAAAATAAGTATTGCATTGGCCCTTTAAATATGTGCTTTTATGTGTGTAAGGGGAAGAGTGAAATCATATATGTAGCCATGTGCAAGCAAACCATGACATAAGACTAGTGTGACCACAAAACTCATTTTGATGTTATTAGATATGTGCATCAGATAGAGATTTTTAGAGGACACTCAAAGAAAAAAGTACGACCGGAACGCACTCAGAAAGCTTTAGGTTAAATATTTATAAAAATTCTCCCCCCGTTGATGGAGAATCATGTATGGAAACTAAAGCTTTGGAAAATGCATGAGGCGTCATGTGTATAGTTCTTTAAAGGGATGAGAGGGGGGGGGGAGAAAAGGTCAGAGGGTGTGAGAAAAAAAGGAGACTGCCCAATTAGTCTGAAGCGAATTAGCGCTGTGTTTATGGTGGTGCCGGAAATTCGAAGCTAATTCCGGTGGTAGCCAGCAAAAGGTAAATAGGCAAAATAGAAAGGTTGTGACAAAGAAAATACATGTTTTCGGTGTGGTCTCTGGTAACAAACCATCCCATGACTGTGTTTTGATGTTGTTTTTGGAGGGAGATTGTCTCCGTTTTTTCAAAAAGTCAAGGCGATGGTTAAAACGGACCTAATCTTATATGTGCATCTTCACGGAAGAGTTGTTTTTTTAGAAAAGGGGGGGGGTTTGGATGAGGAAAGAGATCTTAAAAAGAACTTTTTTTTCGGTGATAATATGTTGAACCACTTTTGTTTGTTTCTTTAATGGAGGTGCACTTCATCAGTCATCATTTTTAGCTTTGACATCCTTTTTAGTAATGTTTTGCAACAAACTGTGATCCCCGTATAACTTAAGTAGGCAAAGAGACCAAGAGAGATTAGTTTTCCTCGTTTGTTTATAACTTACGTAATCTCAACTTTGATTCGAGCCATGCTGTTTTTGTAAATTGTGTACCCGACCGTTGTTCCTGTAGTAATTCAAGCAGGATTTGCAAGTACTGTTCATCCAATTCTTTGAGTTATCTTGGGTTGAAACTTGCAATCTAGCCTGAATTGTTTTGTCTTTAAAACTTTTGTTGTGGTAAAGGCCAACAGAGGTGGAACAAACCTCGTCCTAGGGCAATCGTTTTTATCAACGTTGTGATTTTGTATTTTGTACTAAGATTATGGAAAATTTAGTTCATGTCCACCTTGCCCTGAAATAATCCTTATAAAAAAGAAATGTGTAATATTTATTTGATTGTTGCCATAAAAAAAATGATTTGAATGGGCCTAACTGTGCCGAGTTATTTTAAGTTCTTTGTTTATGGATTATTGATTGGCACTGGCCATAGAATGTTGTCAAAACTTATTTAGATCGGAAAAAATCCCGGCCATAGCCTTATTGTCACCAATGCATTTTTTTTCCAAGAAGAGGTATTCTTGATGGAAAACGCCAGTTGGGAGTAAGCCATCAAGAACACAACTACAACTGATGACAGTCCTCACCAACACTGAAAGTGAAGAAGTTGATGGACAGTCTCTTCCCATCATCACAATCGATCGCTTTAATCGGCAATTTATGTGCATGGGGAAAGATGGCACAACTCTAGTCGTTCCTTGTTAGTCATGTAAAGCCAGTTACAACACAAACAGGTATGTGTTTTACACTCAGCCCGGCAAACAGCAAGAATTCCTGTTATTCAGCATTGTCGTTTATTAACCATGTTTATGCTTGCCACATGCTTGGCCAGGTTTATTACTGTCTTCAAACTTTTTGTATTAGGACTTTCCAACTAAACTGAATCAAGATACTGGAAATGTTTACACAACAATTAGGACAGCCACTGATTATGACCCCCAGAAGGAGAGAGACAAATGTTCTCACAGATACATGGGTTGAATTCCTGTTGAACAGAACTATGTATTGTATGCCTAATAAGTTAAGTGAATTGAGGATGGGTAGAGGGTGGGTAAGCTTACTCACGGCATGGATGAAGGATAGAGAAAAATAAACAAAATACATATGAGCATCTTCAAAACATTCATAAACACCATTACCAAATGTGTATAGCTATCTCATGAAACTTCTACAGCAACAATTCTTTGATAAAGTTGCCTTAAACATGTTATGTTAGTGGTTTAATATTATTTCTACATAAATCGTGTTAATATTTGCAGTTACTCTATCCAAATTTAAGTAATACTGTGTAAAGTAACCAATTACTGACTTATTTATCACTAGATGAGGACCTTCAGCCCACCCCTACATCCAATCCAAAGAAAAGAAAGAAACCTGGTGTCACACATCAAGTAGACAAATCTGTACAAACTAGCACATATTTGGTAAGTAGGAGAATGGTATTGTGATGTTTAAATCCTCAGCTACCACCAGTCGTTCATTTACATCTTATTCAAATGACAAAATATTGTACAGATTAAAACATCATCTCTTACACTTAAGAGCATACCTTACTGGCAAATGCCTGCAGTAATTTCGAGCCTTTAGGCCTACTTTAATTCAGAAAAGAAGGTGTTTGTTTATTTTGGTTTTTTTTGGAAAATTAGGTTAATTCTTAATTATCTACTTTTCACTCATATCAACAAATTTGTTTAAATTTGTAAACATTGCACCCCCCAAAAAAAAACAACCCACAAATAAACAACAACAAAACAACAACAAAACGTGTTACTAATACATTATGTAATGCCTACTCCTTTCAAGGCGAGGTTTTCATGCAAAACATACACTATGTGTGTTAGGCTCAATCGATTGGGAATATCAAATGTTAAGTTTGTACTTAATTCTTGTAAAAAATCAGGAAAACGGAAATTTGTTTGATGTGTTTTGAATTTGTTTACCAATTATTTCAGTTCAAACTTTCTTATTTATACATTTGTACAACAGGCTGCAAACAGGTTCCTTCACACGAATGAAAGAAGTGGCGGTGTGCAGTTGCTTGGTGTCCAATGCGGTTGTCTAAGAAAAGGTAACTTAGCTTTGTCCTGCTAATTTTATTGGAAGCAACAATTGTGCTGAAATATTGATATTTAACTGAATATAGTATGGGAAATTCTAATGGGGAATTTCACAATGTGCATCAAAATTTCCACATGGATTCAAGTTTTAAGACGTACGTGCTCCCTTTGTTCATATCAAAAGTTGATAAAGATCAGACAATGCAACCGCCATGAAAAATAAGATTTAATGTTTTCTTCCAATCGGTGTACCAATCATGCCTGCAGGAAGTTGTGGATTATTTTTGTAAACATGTGATGTCACAGCTAACATGGCCATGTATGTCGGAATTCTACATCCATGACCAATTATCACATAAGATGATATTGTTAAAAAATAAACTGTTAAGAGTTTTGTATACATTTTCATTTACTGATGATTGAGGCTATCATAAGGTGACTTTGTGTGTCTAATGCCATTCATAGCCTGATTGGATAATGATAACCCAATATTTAAACTACAGAGCAAATATATAATTTTTTTTGCCTTTTTGCCCTCCAGTTTACTGGTAGTGACCTGACAGTTGCCATCACTTACATTGATCTTGCCTCAAAAACTGTGACTGGATGGCCAGTTATCAACAACAGCCTGGACCAGACTTCAATGCTGAGAATCCCAGTAAGCCGTCTACAGTCGGAACCACCAGTTAAGATAAATTTGTCAAGAATGGATCAGCAAAATCTCCAGGAGATCAGGGAGAAAACCAAGAAAGAGGTAAGAGATAACCTGGCAATAAGTATCGTCTACATGAGACTCTACAGGAGTACTGCATTAACCAGCCACTTTAGAAGGGAGGTTAAAAAGCCCTTAGTAGGACCCATCGGGTTCACCGATGGGACATTGGTCTTTTGGACCCTGATGTTGATTCGGAGGCATTTTGTGTTGATTTTCAAAATACTTCTTCCGTTAGGTTCAATTATAAATCTGACAATTTGTCCAAACTGGATGAACTTCTTGGAGATTTTTGGGATAATCATCAGGTAGGAAACAACCAACTATGTGACAGCAGTAACAGTGCGATGCAGAGAAGGTATGCTTTCTGTTGTAGTAGTCACCTATGCAGGGCCTGTTACTCCTGGAACCCATAGCTCTTTTTTGTCAGATCACATGGCTGAAGCAGCAGCTACTTTAAGTTTAGTGGCAGATGATACATCAGATTAGTTTAATATTACGCTCGTTCATTAAATCCATTAGTGTCATTTGGTATTACAAAAGGTCCTCTAATTTTATTTCAAAGCATACTCACAGGTAGTGAAAGCATTTTAATTGCAATATGTAATCTCTGTGAACTGGAAATATACGGAAAGCTCCCTGCCAAACTTGTTTAAAGTTGGTGTTTTTTGAGAACTTCTCTTTAGAGGTTGCGTTTTTGGATTTGGATGCTAGGACACAGTGGTTTTAGTGGATATTTTTTATGATGGGCAAAAAAAGTTATATTTACCTTTAAAAACATGAAATTGTAATTGTGTAGACTTCTTTGTAACTTTGTACCAACGACATAGTTTTAACGAGTCATGAGGTTGATTCACATGTGACACAGCCCTGTGTATTCTGAAAAGTTAAAACTTATATAATTTTATTTAACAATTACAAGAAAAGGGCAGAACTTTGCTCCATGCACAAATCATTTCCAAGCATTTGATATTAAAACATGATGAAAAAAAAACCAAAAACGGTGATGTTTTCAGCTATCTCAAGTTTATGAATGATATGAATTCTTATGAACCAAAACACAACTATAACCATTTTATGAATGGCCTACGATGCACAAAGCATCGACATGGCGCATCATGTGCAGTTGATGCGTTATTAGAGGTATTTCTTTTTGGCATTATGCCATATGTTCCTCATGATCTCAGGACACTACTTAAAAATGGCCTACGATGCACAAAGCATTGACATGGCGCATCATGTGCAGTTGATGCGTTATTAGAGGTATTTCATTTTGGCATTATGCCATATGTTCCTCATAATCTCAGGACACTACTTAAAAATGAACTTCTGACAAGAATAAGCAATGCTTGCGAACTGCGGGAGTCAATGAAACCAAACTGCGAAATAAGAGGAATGTGGAACTGGCTCGTTGAAAATATTTCAAGGGGGTATGCCCATAAAGGTAAAGGAGATGCAGAAACCCTGCAAGCATTTGAATCTTTAGGTCAGGAAACAGGCAACTTATTTGTGACAAAGTTTAATGGGCATGCAATTTGCAAATCCAGGGGGTGTGACAATATTCGTATTCCAGTTCCAGGACAAACAGGCTCAGTGTACGAATACTTACAAACCATAAATGAAAGACACCCTTGAAAGTTTGCCAAGTCAGTTGGGGCAATTATTGGACAAAGTTTAAGACAACAACTAAGAATTGGAGGAGACAATGTGTGTAAAAACTGTTCTGACTGGAGTGTTGACATTTCAGGTTAATATATAATGCCAAATATTTTGGTGACGACAGTTGGTTTAACCCTGCATTGTGGCGTCGTACACTCCGTGACTGTACCGTTGTGTACAAATTGTGTTTACTCATTAACGGTACACTCAAAAATCGCGAAATTTCGCAAGATCCCTAATGGAACATAGCCGGATAACACTAATACCAGTGGAATTAGCTTGGGGTGAGTCTTCGACCTACAGTCACCTTTAACTTCGAAGCCCCTTAGAGAATACATTGACATGGATACACTCTAAGGTCAAAGATCTTAGCCGCTGTTACCGCAGTACCACTAAACAACCAATCATTCTGTCACTGGCTTTGCTATTGCAGACATCATGCAGACCCCAGCTGTTTACTCTAAGGCGACCAAGCTGTGGTTTCAGGGTAGGCCAAGTAAATAATATAGCTTGTTTCTCAAAAGACTGGTAAGCAGTGCAGTCAAATGTAAAAAAAGTTGGATTTGAGTAACATTTTTTTTCTTTTTGAAGCGACTGTGTGTGCTCACCCATATGAACACACAGCAATATTTTATTTGAGTTCATTCTATCACGATGGCTTTATCGAGCAGGATGTCAGCTGCTGATGTTTTGGAAGGAGTTTTGACTCATGGAGGAAGAAAATAGACTCCATGGTTCGCCTATTCACATGCACAGTAAGAAACAGCGCAATCAAGTGACCGCCTGTGTATATTGGCATGATGCACACATTGATTTTTTTTTTTTG
Source organism: Pisaster brevispinus (assembly GCA_023634235.1). Taxonomy (NCBI): domain Eukaryota; kingdom Metazoa; phylum Echinodermata; class Asteroidea; order Forcipulatida; family Asteriidae; genus Pisaster; species Pisaster brevispinus. Next base: position 7,457,466 of record JAMKCF010000001.1, read on the forward strand.
CCTTTTGTGGGTTCTTTCGATTTAGTGAACCTGTGTAAGTCTATTGATACCATGTTAGAAGAATTGGAAGAGCTTGTGAGCAGCCAAAATCAGTTTTGCACGTAATTTGTAAACGGTACAGTCGACGACAGTACGACCATGTTGCGCAGTCTGAAACTGTCGCATACTGCAGCGCAGGGTTTTGATTGTTGTAATTAACAAAAGCCTCCCGTGCTGGTACCAGAGTTTATAGCAGTGTATGGTACCTGCTACAGGCTGACATCAGCTGTACAAGCTGGACCTGGTCATTTTATGGCTATATGTAAAAAAAACGAGGAGTACACAGTATTTGATGAATTAGTGGAACGACCACAAGGCTACCCAACCTTTGCTGGTGCCGTTAGGAGAAATAGGTCAGAAACAGCACGAGTACAAGCTCTAGGCCCATGGCTTGTGTTGGCCCTAAACGAAGTTATACATATTCTCATTTATGCCAAAATCTAGTCAGCAATCTTCACTGATTTCGATCAGTGTTAAACAAACAATTAACATTCATATGCAACAATCCTATGATAATGCAACAATGATGAGCAATCAAACTTGCCCTAGTTCAAGTTCCACTCCCTTGAAAAAAACGTATTCAGAGGTAACAAAAATACAACATGAGAACAATATTGACACCAAAGACATGCCAAATGTAATTAAAAATACTGATCCCCTTCAGTGAGACTCAAAGTCAAAGCCACATGAATCATGTATTCCTTTTAAGAAACGACATTGCACATTCAGCATTTTTAATGATTGTGCGCATAATAATATGGAAACGTATGCACAAGTAGACGCAAAGAAGGGGTTTATAACCAACAAAGGGATGTACTTGAAACAGTAACTGAAAGTGAAGCGCATGATGCAAATACACCTACAATGAGTAGAAATAGAATTCCTTTAAATGACATAACCAATGTGGAAGCCAGCCTCCACCCTACAGCTGAACAGAAAGTGATTAAATCATCGTTTGAAGACACACGTACAGAAAAAGTCTTAAAGACAACGTTTCCTTGCCCATTACCCAATGATACATCATGCACGGGTATTTGTAACAGTGGACAAGAAAATGGAGCCCTTTGCATTCGGCTGAAAAAGGAAATCCTTGACATCCAGAGAGTGGATATTTGTGAAATGGGAATACCTTGCACAACTTTTCATGGTGATATTTATTTCTCTTGTCAAGAAGTATACACTCTAGTTGGTCTTCAAAGTTGTGTAAATAAAAATGGTTACAGAAAAATTTATGAACTTTTGATAGAACACAAACACATTGATGCGTTCCTTGTTTACAGTAAAAACCGTGACTGTATTTAAAAAATTGCCTTATTGACAATTTTAAGGGGTAAGGATTTTTTTACAAACGTGCCTTCAATCTCTGCAAAATACAAAAAGTTTCTTGTGATGCCTCTCATAAAATAGTTTTCAATGAGTTAACTAAAAAAAGTAATAACAAAATGTTGAGAAATGCTGATGCATCTACCTCCAAATTTAAGAGGACGACTGAAATACATGAAGAACTTTCGACAACAAAAACTCGGGTCAAGCATTTTAAACTAAAAATGGGTGAGATTTACTTAACACGCACTAGCAAGAGGCAGCATACATTTTTCAACTGACGAAGTCTTTCGATGGTCAGGGATTTTGAAACACAAAAACAAACGGGGTTTCACATTCATTGACACCCACTTGCTAAAAATTTGAAAAAGCAAGGAAATATGTGACCTGATCGGTCGAAAAGATGAATGTGTCAGACAGGACGTATTACGTGTAATTCGCCATACCAAAGTTGGTCACATTCGAAAATCATGAAAAACACTACAAAAACGATTCCGCGATTTCGGTGGTAAGAGGTTAAATACAATTTGATCTTTCTTGTCGTGGTCTTACCTTTAATTGAAAAGATGAATAAATCCACAAAAAGTACGTTTTCTTGAGCATGTTTGTACGCAATTAATTCTCCTCAAAGTCGGTCTCATTTACCTTCAAAAACGTGAAAGTTTGCTTATTTCCACTGCAGCGTACGAGCAGTTCCGTTCACGTTGAACGACTGTGTTTGCTACCATTAGAAAGGTCATGACCTGAACTGTTCTTTTTTTTTATTATCTATGATAACATAGTCCGGAGGCCGAAAAACTTTTCAATTATCGGCTGAAAACTTGATAGTTAAATTAGCCGGGCTTTCCAACTATCAACAATAGAGATCATTGATTGGATGAGAGGCGGCAACCATTGTGCCGAGTCTGCGCAGTTTCAATGTTTACCCGATTCTCTGAAGGATTCTAGCCGGTTTTACGGCCGCGCGATGTGTACCATCATGCGATCGCGCAAATCTACACACGTCGCCGTCCACACAACGTAGTTGAACGACAACCGACCTCGTGTGAAATAACTGAGTGATTTCGTGAATTTGCAATGCTTGTCAATCGATACTTAGTGAACCAAAGATAAGATTTTCACGTTTGCATTCTTAAATTGCTGTTACCTTTCGTACCTGTTGTGAATTTGTATTTTATTGAGAGTTTTACTGTTCAAATTTCGCGTTCAAAGTTTTACTAATATACACGCATTCACCGCGTGACTGTGCGGTTTAACGTTGCGCCGTTGTTTGGTTCACTGGGGCTGTGGTTAGTGCCGCCGGCTGTTTATTCCCAGATGAATTATTCATTAGCTACATTTTGATTTGATTTGATTTGAATCGGTTTATTAGGAAACATTCCATCGCGGCCAAGGGCCGAATTGCGAAATATTTAACAATAAGAAAAACAGATGATTAACAACTAGAAATTACAAAATCAATACAAGAATGCAAATAAAAAAACATCAGGTATTAACAGCATGCTTACACAGCATTAAATCTGAAAAAGGAAGGAGGAGTGTGGATATGTCTGCAACAATTAGTCCTAAGCTCTTATTATTGGCTAGGAATACTGTTTAGCAGTCGTATTAGGTACGGGATTGCGCTCTTTTTGTAGCGCTCTGTTCTGCAATGAACTTCAGTATATCTACAACTATTGCGCAGTGATCTTTGGTGAAAATCTGCTCGAGTTGGAGGGAGCCAGTTATGGAACCGGGAGGAAGGTAGACTTAACTCTCTGGCTAATTTTAAACACAGGCTTTCCCTGCGGTTCTCAAGAGTGACGAGGTTAAGTACATGGAGGGCGTGATCATAAGACTGGTATGCAGGCCCAAGCATGAGGCGACATGCGCGCTTCTGAATCCTCTCAATTTGGTTCCTGCTTGACGAGTCAATACCAGAGTGCCATACAGGGGCGCAATACTCTAGTGATGGTCTGACGTAGGAACAGAAGATAATCTTCAGTTCATCAACAGGTAACTTGAATCCTTTAATGATTCGGAGCATATGCAGCCTCATGCTTGCGCGTTTGGTAATCTCATTAACATGACACGTCCATTTCAGATTGTTTTGCACATATACTCCAAGCAACTTCATAACCTGAACTTCAGTCAAACTTTGACCATTGAGTTCTACACTGGGGCATGGTGGGCTGGCCCGCATGAAGTTAATATGCATCACTGCACATTTGCTTGGATTGAGTTTCATTTTATTGTTGTTTGTCCACTGTTGAAGGTCATCAGCACTATTTTGAATAGTTGCAGTGTCATTTGCCTTTCTACATTCTAATATTGACAGATCGTCCACATATTTCCAGTGTTGGTTCTCGCTCCCTCGGCACGCATCGTTGATCAAGCACAGGAAGACTAGCGGACCCAGACGCGTTCCCTGAGGGGCACCAGCATGCACTTTCCTCCAATCGGAGAGCTCCAATCTGTACTTTACACACTGCTCCCGGTCTTTGAGGAAATCGCATATCCATGCCACTGCAGCTGGTTGGACGTTCATCTCTATTAATTTGGAGATAGCAAGGTTGTGGTCGATTCGATCGAAGGCCTTGGTGAAATCAGTTGTCAGTAGCGTTGATGTTGACTGAGGTTTATCGACATTGGCGTGTATCGTGTTAAGAATATCAATTAGATAATGTGAAGTTGACATCCCCTTTCTGTTGCCAAACTGTGATTCGTCGATTGAGCCCTCCATTTCAGCCATTGTCCATTTGGCCACAAACTTTTCAGCTACTTTTGAAAAGTGATCCGTTAGTGACACGGGGCGGAGGTTTTCAATGGAGGGCTGTGGAGTTTTGGGAACTGGCACCACGTATGCTCGTTTCCAGCATTTAGGCACAACCGCTTGTTGAAATGACGAATTCAGAATATTACACAATGGTATGGAGAGCTCATACGCGAATTGATTAATCAGTCGAGCTGGGATCCCATCTTGACCTGGGGCTTTGCGGTGCTTCACGCCCATCAGCTCTCTAAAAACCTCCCATGGTAGTAGAATGGGTAAGGGTTTAACTACAGGGAGGTATGATGGAAGCGTCGATGTGTCCAGCTTCGGTATGTCATTTGCGATGTTGGCAAAGAACGCATTTATCTTATCGGCACATCCAGCAGCGTCTGATGGATCTAATCCAGGAAAACTCACTGATGGTGACTCTTTCTGGCCGCTTGTCATGGACTTTATATGCCTGTACCATTGTGCTGGGTTAGAGTTTTTGAACCTCTGGACGCGGTTGACATAATAGTCAGCTTTAGCAGTTTCAATCTGTCGCTTCACCTTGTTCTTAAGTTGGTGCCATCTGGCAGTATCGTTGTCTGCGAATGCTGTTTGTCGCTCCTTGATCAAGCACTTGATGGCTGGCGTCATCCACGGTTTGTCTTGATTATGGAGTTGAATTGTCTTTTTCGGGAGGTATGTGTCTATCATTGGTAGCAGGATGCTGTAAAAGTGTTCACACTTGTCTACATTTTCAGCTTCAAAGACATTTGACCAATCACACGTGAGAAGCTTTGCACCTAACTCGCGGATGGCACTATCTCGCATTGGTCTCGTTACTCTTTTGCGAGTAAGATTCGGTTTGGAGATGGCGACAGGAATGGGGGACCACAGAACTGTGCAATGGTCACTTGCTCCTAGTGGTGACATGACAGATGGAGGCTTTTAGTGTTATGATTTTGTCCAAGATTTTGTCTCCTCTTGTTGCTTTGTCAACGACTTGCACGAAATTCCTATCGGCAAGCAAATAGTTTGTTTCAAGTTCATTGAAGTCTCCCATAATGGCAAACCCAACGTCAGGATGACGAGATGAGATGGCATCAGTTGTTTGTAGGATTAGCTTTTCCCCGTTCTCGTTGTTTGGTGGGTGGTATACTGCTGCTATTACTAAGAAAGAGATTGATCTTGGAAGCTTAGTTGGGTGTACTTTGACCCACATAATTTCTAAGTCATCGGGGACAACGACTCCAGTAAAAAGTTGAGGCCTTAATGAACAATTGGCATAAACTGCCACACCTCCACCCCGCCTCTGACTTCTCGACCTTTCAAACAATCTGAAGTCCGGGATTGATACATATTCAGGGTGGAGATCTGATCTGAACCAAGTCTCGGTGACTACTGCAACATCAACCTTTATGTCCAAAACAGAATAGTGAAATTCATCAAACTTGTTATTCAGTGAGCGAGCATTAGTTAGGAAAAAATATGGGAATTTGTAAGGACGCTGAGATGGGCGTGTCATGTTCATGGTTGTGTGCACATTAGTAGGGCGTACATTTTGTGACGTAGTAGTAGGTCGGATGTTAATCAGGTTTCCGTCCTCTCGGATTCGAGTATTGTTCCTTGTCTGCCTTCTGCATTGTATAACTGGAATTGAATGGTGAGTTTTATCAAAAGAACGAATACCTCTTCTTGTGGGTTTGACACAGCTTATTCCACAATGCACAATTGTATTGTACACTTCAGTAGGCACATTAGCTCTGGGACACTGGGCTTTGATGGTCAAAAGCTCCTCCCTGGAGTATGACAGTTGTGTCAATGTCCACAGGATAATGGTGGCCGAAGTCACAATGTTATAAGCCATTAGCAAGGTTTCAATCACGATGTCACGATGTTATAAGCCATCAGCCAGGTTTCAATCAGGGCCTCTCAATGAGAAAAAAGCACGGGCTCCAAGATTAAGAGTTAGCACTAGCAGGAACTGGTCCAAAAATGACGTCCAAATATCACCCTTTTCTCCAAAACACGAGAACCAGAAGTTCTGAAATTGGTCCTCTATGATCCACGAGCATTTACCTTCACGATGGCTTATGAATATTCAAAGTTGGTCTCAAAAATCTAAGTAAATATAATGATTGAGCAGGAGCTCCAACAGTGCAACCAACCGGCGCAACTTGTATACATCGAGAATCGTCTGCGTGTGTGGTCGTTCACGCCACGCGCGTATAGCTAGCCAAGTTAAAAATGAGTTTCTAAACAAACACGTCGTAAAAAAATGGAAGTGGCCTTACCTTGTAGACTTTCTTCATTTCCCGATAACTTCGGACAGGAATAAGCTACGGAAATAATAATGGCATTGCTGGAAAGCCAGTGAGTTACTTGTTAACACGGTATGCATAACTCAACTTTATTAAGGGGTCGATATATACCTCAATTCGATAGACCAGGTCACATATGTTTCTCTGAAGGGTATAATGTGCATTTTGGAAAGTAAAATCATCAAGGCTGAGGCTAAAGAAATTTTGAAAAAGGAATTGATGTCAGCACTTCAGGGATAAGAACACATTGAAACCCCTGTCAACGTTGCCAATAAATGGGACATGAATGATTAAAAATATGATGCTGCACATATGAAAGACAACCTTCAGCAAATGTTGGCTAACAACAAATTGGGATGTCTTGATGCGCTATCAGACATATCTTTAAACAAAAACACTGTGACACAATAAATAGTTCTTCAATAACTGAAACTTGCTTTATCTTGTAAAAAGTGTGTACCAGAAAGATAAAATGGCAAGAACCATATCAGATGTGGTCTCAAAGATGTATAAATTGGGTTACCCTGTAACACCTGACACTAATATACGAGAAAACTACAGTGGCACAAGGCTCATGGACCAAATGAGGGACAGTTTTCCCAGGAGTAATTCCATCAAAAAGGGAAGAATCCAAGATATTGATAAGTTCCAAAGAAATTTTTAGCTGTGTTACTTCCCCAAAGATCCTCCAAGGGTTGGTGCATTAAAACAAATCGACTTTTTGAATTGCTCTTGTTCAGATACCCTTTTCTAGAGAAAGACATTCACTTACAAATACAAGGGGATGCAAGAATAATTGGTGGTCGTCGACATACCTATTGTGATGGAATTGCATGAGTTTGTTTCGTCATGTGACGTCGCACGTGATATGTGAACGACGTCATTGGTCATGTGTTCGGCTTGCACCAATAGGGTTGGTGCAAGGTGCAAGTTCGCGCCACGAGAAGTCAGGTGAACTCTGATTTGTGCGTTAGTTGTAGTTCAGTTGGGCTAGTTGCCCATAACTTTAAAGAATTTAAATTAAATTGTGTCTCTTTCACTACAAGTTAGCACAAAGGACAGGAGGGCTAAGCCTGGACGATCTTATTGGCAATTTAGAAGCTAATATCAATAGGCGTGGAATTAGACACGGCAATTTTAAGATTTTATTCCAGAAAAATGGACAACCGGAGAAGGTGTCTTTAAATAAAGACCATGCCATTGCAATAATCAGTCCAGCCCCGTTGGGAATGGGGTCAAAGTACACCCATGTTTTCACCAATGTTGTCCCACATGTTAAAATGGTGAACTCTATACCTGCACATGTGCGCACCTATCTTCATCTTGAAGGAGATTTGACTGAATTCAATTGCGTCTCAATGATTTGGGATAAAATATGGATATTGATACACCTTGCTGCACAAATGAGACATGCACTTTTTATTGTGTGCAAAATTGTTGTGGTCAATGCAAGTCAAGCGAAGTAAAACACATCTTAGGCTAGTTTTAGTTTATGTAACGTTTGGTGTTTGAATGTTTTTGAACAATTTGTGCATTGTCAAGCTTAGAAAAGGTTTGTGCATTCTGTTTTCTACTACTGAATATAATTTTAAATGTGTTTCTTTAACTAGTGCATTAATACTAAGTGAAGGTTTGTGCGCACTGTTTTTCAAACCAAATTGTTTTCAACGAATTGTTTTTTGTTATGCAAGTGTGCCTGGTCAGGCATAGAGAAAGAAGGTCAAGCGAAAAGATGATTTTGTGTAGCCTACTGCTTTCATCACCATTCTTTATGGACTAAGGTAATTTGTAAACTTCCTTCAGCCCATGTTAATTTACCGTCTGGGGGAAACACTCACCGAATGACAAAATTCCCCAGGAAAATGGCACGAATAATCCAGAGAAACCAGATCCATCTAAAATTGGTCTGACTCTTGTTTGTTTTTTGTACGAAAATATCACATACTTGAGTGTTGTTAGTATATAAGGAAAACAAAAGGAGTAGATTATCTTAATATTCATTTATAAAAAAGGATTTGATTTAAACTGTGTTTGTAAAGTTGTATTGCACATGATTGGAAATTATAAATGGTATAATAATTTGATTGTGTGAGTTAACTATTCGAAGAAAAAATCTTAACTTTTGCAAAGTTCAGTAAACTCACGTCCTGAAAAAACCCATATAAAATAATAATAATAATAATAATAACATTTGTATAGCGCTTTCCACAATAAAGTTCATAATGACATTTTTTCCCATTGTTTCTCTTTCAACATTTTAGTACCTTACATGTTTTCAAAATTGTTGACTGAGAACAATTTCAGCTTCATTTAAGATTTTTGTTAGTTGTAGTTTACACAGGACAGATTCCACCTCACCATCATGACTTCACTCCTGAGACCACGTGAGATAGCGTTTACCAGCCAGCAACCGTCGTCGCACGATCTAGCCAGCTTCTGAACGGAAGTATCCATCCTGCTCTGTCGTTAGTCAGTGCACACAGGCCAAAGCTTGTGTATACACTGTACATGCTCTACTTGCAGTAACAAGTTGTTTCAAGGTAAAACGTAGTAACTCTTTATTACTTTCGCTGACAATATTATGGCTAAAGCATTTACTGACAGTGTCCTAGAATTGGACAATTAACCCAACGCCAACACAGCAATGATGTGGTCATAGTTTTTTGGAGGCCGGGGAGCAATCTTCCGCAGAGCCTACAGAAGACAGCCTATTGGCTATTTCTCCGACTCAAATGTTAGTGTTCGTTTCCAATAAAAACTCTGGTGAAGAAAACAAGGCCAAAAAACAGGACAAAAATGTCAAAAACAGCCCATATATCCTTTGACTAGCTCCACCCAACCGTGGCAGGAGCTTAGCGGTTGTTTAATACAAACAATGCAAGCTGGGTTTGCTGAATTGACCAGCGCATTCCTGACTGCAAACAAGAACGCGAAATGCACGGGACGTGCCTAGTACAAGTACTAGTAATGCAGGTCCAATAGCCAAAAAGCTGAAATCAGCCATTATTGTGCCAGATTCTGCCACAAACGAATCTGATAGTGAAGCAGAATTAAACCATCTCCTTTCTGAGGGAGAATAAGAGACAAACTTGCAGTCATGACAGTAAAATACTCACTACCAAGTTGTCAGATGAGAAACTGATAGACAAACAGAAATTGTATTGTCGCCTTCAGAATTGCAAAGAACTGATCAAGACAACAGTTAACCCAGAGATCTGGACATTACTTAAACCAAGCACTCGGTCTAGAGACCTGAAATTTATAAGGCTACAAAAGCTATTAATATCTGCATTTGTTCCATTGCTTCAACTGACGAACAAATTGTTGTCGAAAGATAATAACGCAAAAGAAGACGTTTAACTAGCTATGGACTCTTTGACTTTGATGGCTAATGCAAATATTGAATTAAACCTTCGAAGAAGGGAACTCATGCGTCCTGATTTGAATGCCCAATACCAGCACCTATGTGCGCCATCTGTTCCCATCACAAAGTTACTGTTTGGGGATGATTTGACCAAAGTAGTCAAGGACATTAATGCTACAAATAAAGTAGGGCACACAATTTGTCGAGGTGGTGATGCCCGAGGTTTGGGCCACCGCAGAGGCTTTGGCTAGCATTACGCAAGCAGATATCATACTCGGGCAAAAAAGTATGGAGGAACCCAGAACAACCAAAAGGGCCACTACCCCTCCAGAAGCTACGGCAGAAGGTGACCGTACAACAGACGGGGCCAAAGCACTCAATCATAACTGCCCAAAGCACACCTTTGGAGGGCAGCAAGGTCAGTAACTCTTGTAAAAGTAAAATAAACTCATTCGTGGCAGGCAGAATCAAAAATTATTTGCCCACTTGGAAAAGGCTCACTTCTGACCAAAATAGTTTAAATATTGTAAAAGGACTCAATATTGAGTTTGAAACGCCACCAAGACAAGAATTCATACCAAAGCAGTATGCCGTAAGTGTTCATGAAGGAAGGCTTGTGCAACAAGAAATTACTAAAATTTTGACCAAAGGAGTGATTGAAGTCACAACTCATGAGCCTAAAGAATTTCTTTCAAACATGTTTCTTCGACCAAAGAAAGATGGATCGTACAGAATGATACTGAATTTAAAGGCACTGAATAAACATGTCAGATATCATCATTTTAAGATGGAAACTTTGCAGTCTGCAATACACATGATGACAAAAGATTGTCACATGGTATCTATCGATTTACGTGATGCTTACTATTCAGTGCCAACTGCGTATGAACATAGAAAGTACCTTTCAGTGGGGAACAAATGTTTATCAATACACATGCCTTCCAAATGGCCTTGCTTCAGCACCACGAGTATTTACAAAGGTATTAAAACCAACTTATTCTGCCCTTAGAGGCCAAGGATTTCAATCAGTGGCTTATATTGATGACTCCTTATTATACGGAGAGACATTTGATGAATGTTGCAAAAACATAAAGGCAACTGTACAACTTATGACCAGAAATCGGTTTGCGTTCCCACACAAACAATAACATTTCTTGGGTTTGAGCTTAGGGAGTTGCAGTCAGTTTGACACCAGAGAAATCAAGGAAATTAAAAATGACTCGACAGTCCTTGAAAACAAAAGATACACCTACAATTCGAGAAGTAGCCCAAGTTCTTGGCACGATAGTAACAACTTTTCCTGGTGTAATGTTTGGTCGACTTTTTTACCGAAATATCGAAAAAGAGAAAACTTGAGCATTGCAAGTAGAAGACAGTACATACGATACTCAAATGAGTTTGTCACCGGAGGCATTAAAGGACCTCACCTGGTGGATTGAAAACATTGAATCCCATGAAGCCATATGTCCAAAAGATTAATTCAAAACCAATCATAACAATTTATTCCGATGCATCCAAGACAGGATGGGGAGCAATATGCAAGAATACTGGCATGCGAACACGAGGTCATTGGACACCCCAAGAATCCAAAGCTCACATTAATTACTTGGAACTGTTGGCAGCATTCTTTGCATTAAAATTGTTTTGCAAAGATTGGAAAACTGACCATGTACGTTTATATATTGATAACACTACAGCTGTTGCATACATTCAAAATGTGGGTGGAGTGCAGTCAGCAAGCTGTAATAAACTTACACAGCAAAAATGAATGTGGGCCAAAGAGCATAAAATGTGGCTCAGTGCTGCACATATTCCTGGTAAACAGACAAAAACTTTGCGCGCAAACAACTAACATCTGGTTAAAAGTAGGATGGCGTGGTTTAGCTCAGTTTGAAGAATCTGTATGTAGCACACTGTCTTGTTTGCACTCTTTACATCATGATGGAAGACAGTTTGAACTCCTCGATAGACTCTTGGCTTGATTCATCACTTGACGAAAGCAAAGGAAATTATTCTTCAGATGCGTGGTTGCCGAGTGGAAGCGATGATGACAACATAAGTCCTTCTAAGGTACAATTTGTTGTTTTTAAAATCCATGTAAGAGTAAAGGTTTTGGGGAAAACAACGTATTTTAACTTCAAAATTCTGAAGTATGTTGCATTTGTTTGGGCAATTCTTTAACAGTCAGTTTAGTTAAGAAAATTATGTTTGCACTGTGGTCGGCTCGTACGCATGAAAACTTAAAGACAACACAACAAACGATTGTTTTTATATCTCGCACGAGCAAGTGCTGGTCGCGCCACCATTGCGGGGACGCAAGCAGCGCAATATTATTTACACAAAGGCATAGAAAAACCGTAGTTTTTTGTATTTGTTATGTGAATGAAGTGTCTGTCTCAACGATTTACACAAATTCCTTTTAAAGGACAGCTTTACAAAATGGGGGTCGCACTGAAAACCGACAACTGACAAGGCCTGACGACAACAAATTTATAGTGCACTTTCAAACAATGTTTGAACCAAAATAAACCATTAAACATAATATGTTAAAGAGTCATGTATCCAAATCACCTTCAACCTGTTGAAAAAGTTATATTTTTAATTGTAAAAAAGGGTGTGTGTTTTTTAACACGAAGTAACGACGAGTACTGTCCGCCTTGTTGTCTTTGGACGTATCTGGAAAATACCATTGTACTGCAGGGGGAACAAAAACAGCAAGTTAGGTCGTCTTGATTTTAATGGTAGCTTTTGAAATCCAACTTGGTACTAGTAGTAAAATGAGAGCAAGTAAATATTGTTATTTCTAAAAGAAGAAAGACACAAAATAAAAAAAATAACGAAAAGAAGCACCAGTAAACCAAAAAGAAGGGAAAAAAGAAGACATCCAGCCCTTAGAACTTACCCATCGCATGATGGTATCGTCCAAGTGTGTCCAAGATACATCTTGTCAGACACTACTTGTCGTTAATACTAATTCATTGTTTAAAAAAATTAAATACAGTTTTTTGTGCAGCCACAGTGCGCTGGGATTGTTTTTACAAACCGCTTTTATCCCCATATAAAACAGCAATATAAAACAAATAAACAAAGATTTGTAACGTAGATTTAATACGGAAAAAGCTTCTATAAAAAGTCAAAAGATAAATAAATGAGTCACAGACGTTGGCTGCAACCATTGTTGCTTGAAAAGAATTTGCGATGCGTTGGTGGCTTTTACTACTTTAGTTGCTTTAATTAAACTCCAACTTTTATTTGTTTTGTTTTATACAGATCCCGTCACCAATACGGAAAGGCAAGGACCACAGAAAGAAAAACAACTGCGCCATCGGGAAGCGTGCTGGACGTACACCATTGCAGCAGATCTTCCCAAGTATACCGACTCTTGCTACTGATTTTGTGGAACAGAGCGGCTATGCAGCTGACTGTAGACGTCGCACCAGCATAGGCCGTGCTTGTGGCACATCTATACCGGCACTGAAGGAGCACATAAAGAAAGAAATTCCCGGTATTTCCATTAGCTCATCAACGTGTGCTCGCCTGATGGTTCCGCTAAACAAATCCCGACTCGCAAACATCAAGTACAAGGGGCTCCTACAAGCAAAGATTCCAGCAAAGCTGAACAGTGTGAAAGGCAAACATGTGGACTCCCACTACTGTAGCTGTGTTGTGAAATACAGAATGGAATTGGCAGCTCAGTTCGACAAGGAAGTTGCTATCTTCTCTTGCGACTGCATGAACAAAATACATATTGGCGGGATGGCAGTCAGTCGTCACCATCAAATAAACAGGTTCCACATGCTGGGTGACTCTCCTAATTACCCGGACCATGACTTTCCGCGAGGAAGTGGATATCACCCCATGTGGTTACATGCTTCTGGAGAAAAAACTGAATGCGCCATCTACTTCTCATGATGAACTGGGCCGTGTTCACAACACAACACCACACCAAGAACTGGTCCCATTCATATCGTCAACCGGTCTCAGAAATTTAGAAAAATGACAATACAAGAACACATCAATGATCTCATCCCCATCATTCAAGGCTGCATGGACGAGAAGAACAAGACAGGAGTTGTTCTTTTGGTTGACGGCGGACCAGATTGGAGTGGCGCCTCCTGGACTGTTCTCTTGTACTATATTATTTAAAGACTCTCGACCTGGACTTCTTGTGCATGGCCAACTACGCACCCCAAAACTCGGCCTGGAACCCCATTGAACATGGATGGTCTCCTCTCAGTAAGATGCTCACATCCGTCCAGTTAAGTTGCTCCCTCCCAACAGCCACTGCAAACGCCACACCTGAACAAACGAAAGAAAATGAAGCAGCAATATTCAACAACGCGATGGCAGAGTTGAACAGTTACTGGAATGGTCAAATATTTGACGATCAACCCATCAAATCTTCATATCATCCATGCTTTGACTCAGGGACCCCATACAACGACTATGAAGATATACACCAACTAGTTTCAGCAGGATCAAAGGCAAGGATTCAAGAAAAACCAGAACTGTTAAAAGAAATTCGTTTTGCCGTTGCCCACGTCCACAGACGCCCAAGAGAGCTGACAATAGTTAAGTGCCAAAGTAGCCGTTGTAGGTTTTGTCTTAACCACCCAGTTCGTGCACTCAATGCAATGAAACATAATCGAAATCTGTTGCTGTCCCCTACATCTTCATTAGACTATCCAGGACACTACAAAACCTTCAAAGAACTGTTCGACTCACCAATACACGAAACAGGAGAAGTAATACCGTCTTCACGCTATAAAGACCTAGGACAGTGCCTTCAATATGCATGCTATGTGTTTTCGTCCAAGGAGGACAAAAGGAGACACATGAGCATTATCCACTATTAGACTTTTATTTTATTTAAGTTATATAAAATTTAACGTCAGCAAAGAACAAAAATGTGTCCGTAGGGAAAAGCCGATGGAGTTAATCAATACTTGTTTTAAATTAATTAATTCGTTTGAAACGGTTGTGATATGTTAAAAAAATAAACTAAATATACCGGTACATGCATACGTATTTTCCTTGTCAAAACTGGGAGTGTGTATTTATAAGAAAATGTTGCCTTATTTGCTTTACGTCGTTGTCGTAGAAGCGACGCACCATGGATGCGGTTGAAAGCAAAGTTAGTTGAATTTTGCTAAATCGGCAGCGTTTTACCGTGTTCTCGTCACTTTTATTAGTACATGTATTTTGTTAAATCTATTATTGGTATATCTGTTTATAACATATCTTTTCATTAAAACATGTTTATCATTAAAACAAACCGTGAAGTAAAGTTTCATTTCATTTCATTTATTGATTTCACAGGATAAAAACAGTAACGAGACATATAATAGATACTGTGGCGGGAAACGAGGGGTGCTCGGGGTGCGTATCGCCCTGACTGATCGCTCCCCGACTCGTTAATTATTAACTTGGTCCCGAGTCAATTTGTTCTCAAGCTAAAAGTCACTAAGCGACCTAAAGGCTAAGAGACGAGATTCGTTTTGGAGGAAGTATACCGCCGATTATAACTGACTGTTAAACCTCTGTTAATGTACACAGATAAATTATTCACAGTGACAATTAATTCATGAACAAAAGCATCAACTATGTGATTTATTCACAACCTCTGTCAACCACAATAAACAATGTAATTGAATGCACACAATCTATAAATCAACACTAATAAACCTAGCGTGATTTACTCTGGATTACCCTATAGCTTCCTAATAAACCCTGACTCAACCACTAGTTAACCATGCACTGAGCACCTAGCGGAATAGTTTATTCATCTACTAGTTAACCATGCACTGAGCACCTCGTAGGACTGTTTATTCTGATAGTTAACCATGCACGGAGCATCTAACAGAATTCCCATAAACCAGCCACAGCTGGTGTTCCCCCAACGACGAAGCACACAGCTATCGCCGCTCCAGACCACGGACAATGAACAAGCTCACGGTTGACTAGCCTCCGCTAATGTCAACCCTGTGAGTACCCGAAAACCAGCTCACGTGCAACCACATACAATGCAAAATACAGTCTCATAAACCATGGGTAATTTTTCAGAGCAAATACATGTACACGTACCTGTCTACTCGTGAAGATCCAGTCGCTGACTGACGATCACTGACCGAGCAGTCTAAAACCGCATGGCATGCGGCACCCTCATGCACAGATCAGTACGGGACCATACTGATCTCCCCGCGCATGCCCACAACTAAATATATTAAAACACATGTCCTGCACTGTCCGTTACAATACATATACATAACAAGATTTAAAACAAGGAATTGCACTTAAAACACCCCAGTAAAAAAACAAACCGACAAAAAACAAAACAAGACAATGCCTCCTGAGGATTTTCATTCATTCATTCATTTCTTTTATTTTTTCCAACACACAAAGAATAAGTGATGTAATAGCAATGTATTGTAATACATTATATTATAATAATTAAGAAATCTAGATAACTGTGTGAGGATGGAGGTCTCCAAGAAGCATAAGCTTGTCGAGTAGAGACCCCACTCGATACAAGAACAAAACAAGAACAATACAACAATATGAAAACACTTTTACAACTAAGTTACAACTTAGATATTGGTATAGCTAGTATAAAGTAAACTCGGGGTTGGAACAAAAGTTAGCCTGCTTATAAATATTTGCTGATTGAGTTTTTAATTTCCGTTTGAATAAGAATAAACTGCGTATTTTTCTCAGAGAGGTATTCAAGGAATTCCACAGCTAAGGCCCTTCATGTTTGACTCCTTTTTGAGCTAGTGTGGTACGAGCATATGGATGATGAAAATCTGTACACTGCCTAGTGAAGTGATCGTGAATATCTCGATTTTTACTGAACATTGAACAGATAGTGCTAGGCAGTTTTTTATTGTGAAGCTGATGCATGAAGGTCCCAAGACGTAAAAGATATATGTCATCGACTTTAAGTGTTTTGTGTTTTGTGTTTATGAAATAAAGGATTGCTGTGAGCCTGGTAATCAGTATGGTTAATAATTCTAAGTGCCCTTTTTTGAAGAGCAGTAATTCTATTAATTTTACCTATTCCACATTTACCCCATGCCAAGATGCCATAACTAATGTAAGGTAAAACTAAAGCATTGTAAAGAGTGAATAAGATATTGGGGGAATTTTTTTTAAAAATTTGTTGATAACACCAATATTTCTAGAAGTAATTGAGCAAGTGTTATTAATTTGCTTATTCCAAGAAAGAGATTGATCATTTTACAATCCTAAAAATTTTACACAATCAGTGTTCTCGATAGGTGTGTTTTCAATAAAGACATTCTGAATATGGAAATTGTGTTTTTTACTGAAAAACATAAAGTTAGTTTTCTTAATGTTAAGAGACAACCTATTGGCTTTAAGCCACTCATTGACATTTTAAAGCTCTGAATTCACCGTTCGAAAAAGTACGTCAGGGTTAGGATGTGTATAAAACAAGTTGCTATCATCAGCAGAGAGAATAAATGAGAAAATATCTGAGGATTTATGGAAATCATTAATATAAATAGAGAATAACAGAGATCCAAGTATGGAGCCCTGTGGATCTCCACATGAAATTTCCTGGAGGGAATATGAAACGTCATGAATTGATACAAATTGACATCGATTAGAAAGGTAATTCCTGAACCACTCCAAGGCGACCCCTCTAATACCATAATAGTTAAGTTTGGATAAAAGAATATCATGATTGACAGTATCAAAAGCCTTGGAGAGGTCAAGGAATATACCTATTGTATTTGAATGTAAATCCATATTACTGGTGATATTATCTAATAACTGAATAATGGCATGAGTTGTGGAGTGTTTTTTCCGAAATCCAAATTGGGAATCATAAAATATTGTGATCATCCAGGAATTGTATCATACGTGTGTGAACAATACGTTCAAGAATTTTTGAGACGAATTGAGAATAGAAATCGGTCTATAATTATTAGCATTCTTAGAATCACCATTCTTAAAAATAGGAGTGACCCTTGCAATTTTCATGCCATCGGGAACGATGCCAGTTGAGATTGAAAGACTCATGATAAAGATTTGCATTCATGCAAAAAAACAGACTAAAACTACTATCGAGTTGCTCTCCAAGCACTGCCAGAAAAAGAAAAAAAAAACAACGATACAGCAGACAAGAACTAAAAAAAAAACCAACAAACCAAAGAACCAAGAAATTAAAAATATAAATGTAAAAATGGGTGGGGGGAATGCCCTAAGACCTAAGTCCAGCAAGAGAATAAAAAGAGCAGTGGAAAAATAACTACACCACATGAATCAGATTTGACCCAGAACCAGGGGACAATAAATGAAGTCTTAGTGAACTTGTAAAGCGTGCCAAGCCAAAAACAACCAAATCTTTCACTTCGATTGGGAGCTCATCCCACAACCTAGGGAACCTGTGAAACAGAGAATGGTGAGCAGCATTAGTCCGTGCCAGTTGATGATGAAATTTAACAGTATCAGTGTGTCTAGGATTAATGCTTATAAGATTATCACAGGGCATATCAAACTTGTTATACAAGTATTTAACCACAAAAACAATAGAAAGAAAATGGATTCTGTTGTTCAAGAAGTTGGGGTTTTTTAAACCTAAGGTAAGAAATGCAGGTTAGAATTTTCTAAATTATCAGTAAACATGGAAGTAAAAATACAATTTATGTAGAATATATGGGCTATTTGTTGTTTGTTTTTTCCACCACCCCACAAGTTTATTTTCACAGAATTTGTATTCCTTTTCTTTTCTTTCATATAAACGAAATATAGTTATTAACAGTATATTACTTTTCAATTAGGCAGTATATTTTCATTAAAATATATAACAAAAACGCATGGTGTAATTTGGTCATCCCTACTTATCGTACATCATTTCGTTGTCCAAACAAAACATGAATACCATGTACATGTACTGTATAGAGTTTGAATAATTGAATATTCCACTTGAAACAATTATTGATTAAGTGTCACGTAAGTAAGAGCAAATCATGTGTCTACCAATGAATCATGGAGACTAACAAAAATAAAGAAAACAAAAACAGAATCAAAAACATTTTAAGATTTAAATTGATGACACGAAAATGTTCTTCACGCAACAAATTAAAATTTTTAAAGTATACCGATTCCCAAGCTGAATTTCGAAACGATTATGGTCATCGAAAAGCTTATCAGGGGATTACAACAGCTTATCATGGGTGTCCATTGTCATGCCAGACTTAAGGGTAGTTTATGAGGGGAATAGCTGGAAGTAAAACGGTCCCATTGTCATGCCAGACGTAAGGGTAGTTTATGAGGGGAATAGCTGGAAGTAAAATGGTCCCTTTGTCTGCGCTGGACTCTGTCTAGCAGCATGAATATTCTCGCAGCCGTGACCACTGACCTGTAGAGAATGAGCTCATTATAGAGAAAGTAGGTACCCATCGGCTCCCGGCGGATTACCGGCGGATATCCGGCGGTTGGGGAAGGACGTCTCCCCTAAACTCGTTGGGAACTATAAATATTTTGGTTTCACAACACAAATGACAGATTATTGTAAATCTGTTTACACTGTGAATGGCCTGGATGTGATTTTACAACAAAAATGGAAGAGTGAATCGATATGATCTGATTTTAGGACAGATTGTCCAATATCACATCCACACCAACGAAATCACATCCGAGCCAGAAATCAAATCCATAGTAATTGTGCTATAGCAAATATCACATCCACTGTCTGGCTGCATTACCAAAATCACATCTAGTGTTTGGGCCCTAACCAAATAACATCCGAGTCAGATATCACATCCATGGTTAATTGGGCTTAATTATGTGTGAGTACTATTTTATCAAATTATGTTCACATGCCTATATACTTGTTAACTTACTTGGAATTTGACTTGAGAACTGTTTCTGGGCTGTACATGTGTTTAGTTTGATGTTTGGCAGGGCACTCTCTCGTGTGCTCGCATAGACATTTCATTTCGTTGATGACTACTGTACGCATTGCAAAGTGTATGCGTTGGATAGCAACTAAATCCAAAGGGTTCACATTCTGTATTCAAGATTGTCCGAATAGAGTCGCATATTCACTCTGCTATATTATAATAGTATCTGGCCGTTACACGGCGATTGTGCTAAATTTCATCTGCAGAAAATGAAACGATCAGTAAGCATCCAGTGTTAGCTGATCACTCGTGTTATGTTAGATTGCTTCAGAGATTGGTGCTGTTGTTACTCCCCCGGGGCACTGCAACAGCCTCCAATTACATAACGATGGTGCGAACAGGGGGGGGGGGGGGGGCACCAGTGGCTATTTCCTCCAAGTTGTTGGTGTGTGTGGTTTTCTTTATCTCGATCTTAGTAAACCAAAGGGTCAAGCAAGACACCGCACTCTTAGAGTCTTTTATTGAATTGAAGCAGCATAAACCGGGGTAAAACATTCACTTTTATAAGTCTGAACAAAATGGGTGTTCAGTAAGAAATCAATTAGTGACATTATTACCAGCTAGTATAACCTATCTCGTTTATACCATTTTTCATCAAGATACCAAAAAGATCCCGTACGCGAAATCGAGGCACTTGTGGGGCGAGATATTCCACTAACATTGTTTAAAAACCGTTTTTCATCCTTGTGTTGCGTTCACCACGAAATAAATGGTAAATCAACAATCGTGGCCCAAATACTAATAGTAATGCCATATCTCCATAGTCGTGCCACAGAGCATACAGAAATGCAACTGGACGGATGATACTGTTCCGCCCCAACTTGACATTCGTCGTCCCAACTTGAGTGTTAAAGTTGTGGCGCTCCAACTGTAGTGGGGATTGCAGTAAACACATAACACCCCCCCCCCAGGAATAAACTATAAAATAAATAAAAATAATAAGTATGAAGTTATTATTATCACTTTATACTAGTACTTGAGAATATTTCAATTTAATTCCAATTTTGATAGTGGTTTTCCGAGAGTAGGAAAATTGCGTAGGGCTACTTTAAGACTTAATAAATGCCGCTGTCAGAACCCTCTTAAAAGACAGTTATACGCCGAGTTAGCCGTCCATTGTGAGCGAAACTATCACAACTAATAGGCATTCCAAACCTCGTCTTTCCGACCGGCACGCGACCGGCTCTGCAGTAGTGTAATCAACGCATGATTGATCAGGGTATCCTGTTGAGCTCTAGGGCGATCCCAACTATAGTTGGTATGCCCCAACTTTAACACTCAAGCTGGAGCTGCACTGGTCCCAACCATAGTTGGGGCGATTGTCAAGTTGGACATAAAAAGAGTGTCCACATTCCATACTGGGATTGATGCATAGCCAGCTGGGCACGAAGTTGGCTTTTTGTAGGTTTTTTGTACACGACTGCACTTGAGGGCGCACCTACCAGTGAAATATTCGCATTTGTTGCTATTTTTGAAACAAAAGGAAAATTGCAATATTTTCAAGTAGTGGTTGGACATTTAAAAATAATGTGTGTACAAATCCTGTGTTGCAATAACATTTGACAAGCAAAAAGCTATAAATTCATACTGGGTTTTGAGAGCACTGTGACAAGATGTCAAAAATTCAACACTTTTTGGGGTTAATTTTTTTTCTTGCTAGTTGTATGGACAAACTGTTTACACTAAGTTCTGGTATTTGTTGCCACATCTCAAACTAAATTTTGTACAATTCCTAAATTGCATTAACATTTGACAAGCAAAAAGCTTTACATTTAAACCGGGTTTTAGTGAGTGACATTGACATGATGTCAAAAATTCAACATTTTGGGGGTTAATTTTTTTCTTGCTTGTACGGACATAAACTTTGTACACTAAGTTCAGGTAGTTGATACGACATCTCAAACTAAATTTTGTACAATTCCTAAATTGCATTAACATTTGACAAGCTAAAAGCTATACATTCATACTGGGTTTTGAGAGCACTGTGACATGATGTAAAAAATTCAACATTTTGGGGGGTAATTTTCTTTTGTCTTTTTCAAGTTGTATGGACATAAACTTTTTACACTAAGTTCAGGTAGTTGATACGACATCTCAAACTAAACTTTGTACAATTCCTAAATTGCATTAACATTTGACAAGCAAAAAGCTATACATTCATACTGGGTTTTGAGAGCACTGTGACATGATGTCAAAAATCAACATTTTGGGGGTTAATTTTTTTCTTGCTTGTTATATGGACATACACCTTTTACACTAAGTTCAGGTAGTTGATGCGACATCTCAAACTAAATTTTGTACAATTCCTAAATTGCATTAACATTTGACAAGCTAAAAGCTATACATTCATGCTGGTTTTCTAGAGCACGCGTTGACCAAATGTCAACATTCAACATTTGGGGTTTTTATTTTGTTTAAAAACTTTCAGAACTTTCTCGATTGAAAATCGCTTTTAATATTTTTATAAATGATTATTATCTGACAATGATCGTTAGCAAACTGTATAAAGGAAAGCAAAACTGATAGCAGTCGAAGTTCTCCCACAATTTAGCGTGGCTCGACCATGTTAAAAATATGAAACTTGGAGGATTTTGTTTTACAAATTCGGTCACTTTTGATATGCACACTTAGGCTTACACATAAATTCACAAGGAAATATTTTTTTTCTACCGCCACATTATAAGCAAACTTTTTAAAATGCAATTAAAACGAAGAAAAGATTAATTTGAGACAAATTTATTTGTGGTAATTTGAGCCACAACCAAAGTTGGTCCGTTCATCATACTTTCTAAGGCATTTCGTTAGTTAAAAAAAGAGTGTTGATACAAAAACTATCTATTTTTGCGCTGTTTCTTTTATATTGCAAATTTCAGTTATAAACTTATATCAAATTGCATGATTTTAAATCACTGAAGGGTTTATCAATAATTTATCTCAATATTAAAAGAATAAACAATCATCAACAAAATAATTATTTGCAAACACAAAAGGCATGAGGGCGCTATTTTTTACTGAACTTTTGTTACAGTCGAAGGTGAACTTACAAATGTGCGTATTTGTTTCAGATAGAACCTTGGTAATTTACATTCAAAAGTTTAAAAATATGGGAATTATATGAAACATATAGATAGGAATGCCTGGGGTAAAAGGACCTTTATTTCAATTTTTTTAAACAGCTTTATTATAAAAGTAGGAAGACTGGGCAAGTAAGTGCCTTTTCATCTATTTATCCTTTAACACACAGCCGTAGATCCACTTTATCAACGGGAAATTTCGACGTCGGTAAGATGTTATTATTTACAATTATTCTCGGAATATACAGTAATTTAAAATGCTACGAGCTTGACCACTGTATACGTATAAATAATGGAAACTACTTAAAATTTCAAGATTTGAACAGGATGTTAATTAATGAGAGCTGTAGTAGATGTATAGTGTGGGTGTACATTCTGCACATAACTGATATTTCGATGTAGGTTGACAAACGAGTCTTCGTCCTTTTAGTAAATTAGCTTCTTCTGAAGTGAGTTTCTATACCTGCATGGTTTAAGCACGGAGGTAGAATTAAATCTACCTCCATGGTTTAAAGTGAGTAGTTTCTTCAGCCCAATTATTAAAGGTCAACTTAACATTAGAAACTGTTTATTCACAATATAAACATTGTCATGGATGGTGCAAACATCGAAGGGTAAATATGCCCTACATTTCTTGTTTTGTTTATGATTTGTTTATGTTTTACCGTCTTGTTTGTTTGTTTGTTTTTTGGTTTGTTTCCCCTCTTTTTTCTTTTTCAAGTGTGTAGGCCTACATGTTGATTGTTTTGTAAAGTATCAGTGAATGTGTTTTATGTTATACAGGGAAATTTTCCACAGGTTTCAAAAAGCTATGAGAAATTGTACATCCAATTCACACATTGTTTCTTTCTACATGTTGTATTCCGAAAGAAACACAAATACCCGGGTCAAATTTAAAACAAAACACAAACCATTAAAAGTGTCTCTTGACGAAAATCAGATGGTGAGACAGACAGTGGTATCAGCAAAGAGCTTGTTTGCACTTGAAACATGGTTGTTCATGAAATTGTCCACTGCGGGAATTAAAAAGAAAATGGATAGAACAACACATTTTTGGTGGAGAGTACCTTGGAAATGGTAAATGTGACCTCCAGGTAGGGTGCTATAGTGTTCTACACGCAACCCATCTAGTTATCCAGCCGTGGTTGTTTTATGGGTTCTCTCGATGTCATAAGTGGTAGTAATCGGAGGCGATCCCTGTACTTACTTGGAACTCAGTACTGAAAAAAAAACCTTAGAAATTCGGAATGTCCAGGGATACACACGGGACTTAAAAGACAAGTTCGACCCTTGGGCTGCGGCCTTGAATCGGCTGGATGTTGAGAATAGAGTCAATGTTGTGTTGTGGTTTGACTACTGGGTTAAATGGTCAAATAGCCGAACCTTTGCTATAAAATACCTTTAAACTAAGAAATTCAAAGAGGGCTAAAAGTATACATAGCTTCTCAGCAATAAATGATCCTGCAGGCCATGTATGAATATAACTGTCGATCAGTGAAAATGTAATTCTTTATTAATTTTACCAATTCCAGTCACCCATACACAATGGTACAATTACTTGCAGCTCAGCAGGGACCGGGCCCCAGGACCTTGAAACTCTTTCTCTATTTTGAAACTCTTTTTCAAATCTTTGAACATTCATTACTTTTTGGTAATGTGTTCTTGGTGAAGTGTTGAGTACCGAATAAGTGCTGAAACAACCCACCTAGTAAACAGTACCAGTTTTTCACAGTTACATCTTAAATAAAGGACGGAAAGAAGGTCCGAACAAGGGGCCGGC
This sequence comes from Pisaster brevispinus, assembly GCA_023634235.1. Lineage (NCBI taxonomy): Eukaryota > Metazoa > Echinodermata > Asteroidea > Forcipulatida > Asteriidae > Pisaster > Pisaster brevispinus. The sequence goes on from JAMKCF010000001.1 coordinate 7,482,033, forward strand.
TAGACACCAGATCTTTTTTTTTACGAACCATAGCAGCTATTGCAAAATATAAAGGAAATTCTAAAAAACGTTAAAGTCTGATGTTCCTGACCATCTTGCTAAAATGCCATGATGGAGTTATTAACTGCTCAAGGTGATGATCCAAATACCTTTTTTCTGATTTATTTATGAATAAAAAAAAAAAATGATTTTCAAGTATTAAAAACAGATTGTGAATAATCCAATGCATGAAAAAAATTGAATTTTTCATTTCTAAATATTCAATTCAAACTTAAACTTCATGCAAATGTTCACAATCCGGTCATATTTCAAACAAAACACAAACCACGAAAGTGTTTCCCTGGCACTAATTGTCTATAAAACTCGGGGGAACCAAATTAATGTGTACTTTTGTTAGACAAAACTGATATAATCAATAGAGCAAGGAACATCTCCTTGATGTTTTTATCTTGTCATTGCTTGAAACATAGTTGTTCATGTAAAGCAAAATGTCACAAAAGAGAATTTGTAGGCTATGTGGAAGTATACATTTTCGATGAAGAGTGCAAAAATGGATCTTTAGACCTCTAGGTCAGTCTTATAGTGTTCTACATCCAATAGATGGTCTTATGTGATCTCGAAGGAGATCCCTTTACGTAATAGTTGAGATCGTACGCTCATGGGCCAAACTACATGAACATACAAATTTGGATACTGCTTCAGCCTTCAGTTGAGTACGACCTTGGCTGGATTTTAAGAACACGTAACCAATGTTTATGTTTGTGGCGGTTGACCAGAGGTCAAAGGGTCAAAATAGCCGGCTCAAGGGACAGCAAATTGAGTAAATTCCTCTGTCGTTTTCTTTTTTACTCGATTGTGGTTGCAGATCTTATGGTCATTGCGCATATAATTTTGTGGTCATATAGCTGATCCTAATAGGACGCATATTAGGATGACCCCTGTTTCTTGAGTCAACGGTTTTTACGATATTCTTATTGCAGCCATTCGCTCACCCCAAAACACCTGCGAAGACAAACAATACCAGATTGTGAAGCAGACGATTTACTTGTCATGTTTGCCAAGATTTGATTACTGTCCTTGGCGCTATTTTTACCAGGCAATGTTTCACCCGAGAATGAATAAGTTATATAATATTAATTGGGCCAAGCGTTAGCAACATCAAATCTTGAGCTACCCCCCCCCCCCAACAAAAAAAAAAGTAAATAAAATAACAGTTATTATTCAGCACACACGCCATTATAGGTAACGGTAATGTCAGAACAAGGGCTCGGTCATCAACTGAATTTTAGTAACTTGCACTTTGCTTTTGGCAGTGTCAGAGCATCGCTACGATTACTGGGCACTATGGGTTTTAGTTTTTAATAAAACGACAATGTACAATCAGTTGGTGTAAGGTTTAAGGTTTCGGGTATCTCATCCTCCATTTTCAAAGTATTTCCATTTTTACATTATTATTGTTATTCTTATTTCAAACTGGATTCCACTTTCCACTTTCCAAATCGATAAGCAGTTTACACTGAGCAACAAATTTGACGATTTACATAAATGGTTAGGGTAAGTTTGTGATTGGATTTTGTCAGCTTGATACTAGTGAGCAATTCCTCAGACACTCAGAACAGCCTCCATGGCCAGAGCTATGTCCTTGTTGCACATACTTCCCGTTACTGCCTACAAAGTTACAGCACTTGTAAAACAAATCCCATAGGCATATAGATTTTAGGGAATCTGGTTAAAACTCACCTAATCCTGTAGTCTGGCGTAGCCGGCCGGGGACTGTCTTGAGTTGACTAGTGTACTTAGTATTCTATTACTAGCACACAGCACTCACACAGTAGTGTCGTGGTGATCTCTCACCAAAGGTTTGTTCACAATGTTATTTACAGATGAAACGATTAACAAATGACGGAAACAAAACGGATGATAAGATGCTGAACTTGGAGTTGTTGAATTGAAGTGATTGAGGAGTGAACTGTGAGACTCCGAAAGAAAAGCTTCAATGTTATCAAGGGACATGTGCTTTCCAAACTCTTAAGTACAGGAAACAGGCCTAAAACTATATACACTCACGTTCACAAAGCATGTAAAAACTAAAGCATGGCAGAACTTAGTCTTGGTCCAAGACGTCAGTGATCGATAATGGATAGTGTATAACGCGCTCGTAGTAGCGCCCTCATACGGCATGATTTAACCAACTTGACTGGCTCTCACTAACGTCTTGGGAATCCTGCAGAGCAAGTAGCATTGTGGGCGTCGCCGTTTTATGTAAATAAGACCGTTGTCATGGTTGTGTGTTACATATTCAAATCCTCATATCTTCGAACAACATGGCGGCTCTGCGCAGCGGACGGTCCACCAGATAGTGTCTAGTTTGCTCAAAGGAATTAGTAACATGTAAAGGCTATATTTCTTTGAAAACCAGATTTGAAATTGCCGGTATTTTGAAGGATATAGTTGGTTATTATAGTACGACTGCATCCCATTACATTTGTGATTCTTGTCACAGAAAGTTGTTGAAATTTAAGTCTTTGTCGGAGATCACTGACGAAGTACGCAACCAGTTTCGTGAAACAGCACACCACGCTCTCACCCAAGGTAGCGCACACACGCTCGTTTCCACAGTCCCAAACACACCGCTATTGTCCACACACCGCTATCGCCCACCACACGAGTGCGGCTCACGGGCTAGGATTGTGGGCGATAGCGGTGTGTGGACAGTAGCGGTGTGTGTGGGGCTGTGTACATGCGCTGTGTGTGTGCATGGTGAGAGTGCGGTGTGCTATTTTTTTTTAGTCAGTCGGGGGACTGGGGTTGTATCGCATTCGGGCGGCTGAGGTTTTAGTATCCTCGCTCTATGGTTTTAGCTAGAGTACTTGTCTACACAGCCTTGATATCAAAAATAAGGTTAAACATGCCACACAACTACCGTCACGACCGTCACCATCGTTGTACCAAAACAAACTTGAACCTGGGTCACATAATAAATTATGTAAATTTATTTCTACAATCGCGCGCTGATTGGTTCCCTTGGAAAAGCAAGGGAGAAAACAAAGTAAAAGTTAACCCGACGCTGCAGGATTCCCAAGACGTTAGTGAGAGCCAGTCAAGTTGGTTAAATCATGCCGTATGAGGGCGCTACTACGAGAGCGTTATACACTATCAATTATCGATCACTGACGTCTTGGACGAAGACTAGGCAGAACTCTCCTGTCCACTGTACAAAATGGCTACATGTGACTGGGAACTAAAAGGGTAACAGAGGTCAACGCTGCATTATGTATGGCACACCTGATGGTGCAAAACGAGCAAATATTTACAAGGCACTATGGCATGCCTGATGGTGCTTAAAAAAATATATATATATATATATATATACATGTCGCTACAAGATCATGTAAACATGTGCAGTGTTTTGCCTGGCAGTATTTTTGTTTTTGGGTGTTTTTTTCATGAATAAATAAATTAGTAATCACTTTAGTATTTCTTGACAAGCTGTTTTGCGGTGTACTTGACAAACTACATTTACACGTAGATGTACTTCTAATAAACCTTATTAATTTATGGTCAGCTTTTGTTGAGGTCCATAAGAATAAGATGCCATACATGTACTACTAGAGCATTGGGTTTTAATGATGGAACTTTGAAGAAAGGCTACAACATGTACAGGTATCGTCTAAGCTACATGATGTACATACAACAGGGCCCAATGCAGGACAGCTGTCATCAGTCAATTAAAATTACGTAATCAAGCCCTGCATGGACTGTGGTTTAGGCCATGTCACAGTGTTGCTATGACTACTGGGCAATTATGTGAAACAGTGTAGATATCTTAAAAGCAAACTGGCTTATCTTCTTATGATGTGTGAATTGCCCACTGTTAATGTCAGAAACTGGTCATCTGTTTAACGGTGTTTTATTTAAGACGGAACTTGGAATAATTTGTTCACCCAATTCACTGATAAATGTTGAAGTTGACGGAAGGTCTAGTGTCCAGAATCTACTCGTCCAGAATCTGCTATGTCGATGGTAAGTCTTACCATGGAGGTCTAATTTTACCTCCATGGTCTCACTCAGTCCATTTTATTTATTGAGCAATTTTTAGGCGCGCGCGGGACGCGGGGAATGGGTTTTCGATGACTGCTGAACTTCCACACATAAGGCTTACTCGCAGCATAGAGAACCTCTACGCTCGCAGTCACGGTTACGAATATTAAAGGCCAACACGAATGAGTGTGCAATGTCAGCTGAACACTGGGCATGGGGGAGCATAAAGAGGTGCTAGAAGATATACTTTTAATGTGAGTATTCTGTATGTTCTTACATTTTAAAGATTGTTTGACATTATCTGTCTGTCTGCATGTACACTAACAAAGCCAAATGTTGCCACTTGCATATTATTATGATATTGGCCTACCTACCGACATGGTAGGCAAGAAAAAAACTATTTTAATATGAATTTCTAGCAATAAAATTAATCCACTCGAAAAGACAAGTCACCCAAGAAGTAGCAAAGGCCTACCTAAAGCTATAACATCAGTCGAATTATAATTGATGCAGAAAATTAAATCTTTGAAAATTAGTCATCATGATATAAGGAGGTGTGGGGGAGGAGGGTTGCGATATTCCGTGCATGCGTGTCATAATGTGGCGCGTATACACATGTCTAGGGTCCAAAATGTGTGTAATGTCGGGTAGGTCTGCTCATTTTGTGTTTGTTTGTTTGTTTTTGTTTGTTTTAGTTTTTAGTTTGTTTTAGGTTTCGACATCTGATCAACCTCAACATAAACGTTACGTCAAGCTTCAACATTATTACAAGCAGAATAAATGAGTCGTAGATGTAGTTGTTACTGGAATGTTAGACAACATTCACCAGTATATACACTGTACTGTAGGGATGTGTATGTATAGCCCTTTCCAAAGTAATGGGCGAGTGAGGTTCATGGGGAAAGGGTGGCCATTTGGGCAGGCAATGCTCTTAAGGCGCCTAAATAAATTTCTGACTTTGCGGCCTTTGTAACTTCTATATCTAGGGTCTCTCTTATGACTACATCATTGCTGTTAAGTTTCAGTCTTGTTTGGTCCATGAAATATTTTTAGCAAAGAAACATAAACAACAACAAAAACTTTGCAACCTTGAACATTTTTAACAATTTGTGTCTATTTTGGCAATTATGAACTGAATATTTTGGTAGAAAATGCATATTTCCTACAAATTATCTGGCAACGGCATACAATTTGAAAGTCTCTGAATATTTTGAAGAATTGTTCACTTTTCTCAAAACTCACTCCTGTGTGGCGCCGAATTTGCACATCTGCATGGACTTCACCGTCCCTACCCTAGCAATAGTGTTTTTTCCCCATTACTCATTTTACTCTGAAAGAATTTGTATAGAAATGTTGTGGTTCAAATTAGTGGCATTCCATTGTAACTACCCTTTTATATTGTCAACTCTCCTCTTACTTTTAGGTTTTGCCAATTTCATGTGGTACTTGTTTATAACTTCAGGGGTGCACATGAATGATGACCTGATCATAACGACATTGATAAGGTAGTTACATCGAGCATAATATACAAATATTGACTGCTTCGAGTGCTATGGTTAAAACTCCGACTCCCGAGGTGATCCCCGGACCGTTCCATTTTCCCTCGGCTGCGCCTCGGGAAAATAGAACGATCCGGGGATCACCTCGGGAGTCGGAGTTTTAACCATAGCACTAGTAAAAGCAGTCAATATTTGTTTTATAACACCCCAACAGACTATTTATCATCCTCGTACACGTAACGTTGGTACGCGCATTTCAGATACACAGATGCACAACTGATTGAGTTCGAGGTTGGTAAAAAAGACGTCTGGGTACTGCGCGCGCCATGGAATAGTCGACTATTCCATGGCAAACGACTATCACACGGCCGCCGGGTTTCTACTAAAACTAAGACATATCATGTGACGCGCTCTAAACCAATGAAAAGGCACAATTTTTGTAAGGGGTGTTATAACAAACATTATTCAAGAACCCCATCCCCCAGTCATTGATATGTGAAAGCCTACATGTAATGTGTATCATCTTCCAGTCTAATGGTGTTTTACGGTGACTGAGCAACTGTAAAACAATATGCCAACATAAATACTGCTCCTGCATGGATAAAAAAGATCTGAAAACTAATTAGGATTCTCTGAGTTTTTAACATAATCATTGCGGGCAGTGATTATTGACATAATCTGGTTAGCAATTCTGATCATGCCGGTAAGTAAAGATGTATCACAGTCCACTTCCCATGGTGATAAGATGCAAAACTTAAACTAGTAGTCAACCACAGACGCTGGCTGTGATCGTTGTGTAGTTTTTGAAGTCTATTGAACTCGTTCATAATAATGCGACCGCAACCGCTTGGGGGACCAATATGTGACATTGGGGTGTACGATGTTCACACGAGTAGCTAGAGGCGTGGTCGCAGTTTAGCCAGCACAAGAGTGTTTCGGCTTGAGGTAGTTTTCTCTGCCACTGTAGTAATTTTGTTGAAGAAATCTACATGTTGGCTCAAAGAATAGCTTATATATGAAAAGTTCCACATTTTTTGTCTTAGTTCGCAGTGATTGTATTATTTAAATTCCCAGTGATTCGGAATGAGAAATGTTTTTTTTACGGTCCGTTCTTGTCACTGAACAAATTGCATCATCAGCCAAGTTCAGTGTTACAATTTTGTCCCCATTTGTGTGCGATGTCAACTTAGAAGTAAAAACTTGTCTAGGCCTACGTGCAACCATGGTGCAACACAAGGAGAAAAAAAATAAACAGCGTTGAAAAATCAACTTGCTGAAATCAGGTTTACAGCTAGCTAAGGTCAGTTGCGTTCAAAGTATCAAATTTCATTGCTTAGTTGAGTTATTAGCAGCGGCATGACGTGTCTAGCCCTTTAAAAAATCTTGCTGGTTTCACACATACTTTTGGAGGGTCCTTAAGTAAACACACTGTCCTGGCATCCAACTGAGATAATCCCTTTAATCCCTTAAATAAATAACCCGCTCTGGACAGGGAACTGACTGGATAATTGCTGGAACTATTTTTAAAAGCTACATGAAATGGCCATTGGAAATATGCATGGATACATTGTACATTTCCTTCTAAGATTTTAAGTACAAGTTTGATAATTCTGTCATTAATGGGTCAATTAAGCTCATTATACTTTGATTCTAGATTTTATTCAGTCATGATACATGAATGTACATATGTTTTGTTTTTTTGCAAAGATATTGTAGCCAGTATGGAAGCTATAATTGCAGTTTTCTTTTTGGAATTTGAAAAAAAATATTGCAAATAGATTGCTGATACTATAGTAAGTTGAGTCTGAAAGTTTTTTTGATCTGAGAAATACCAAGAATACAGTCATCTTTCAGAAAATTGTGTTTAGTGGCCTTCGAATGCTACTCCATTAAGATACATTTACAAATGAAATCAATAATTTTGATAACATTTTCATGGCTCGTTTTATGCATGTACATGAAGGCCTATTCTCTATCATCCTTCAACCAAATATAATATGAGAGTGCGACTGAATAGGATACTTTTGACAATGAAAACAGTTCAATATGAAAAGAAAGTAGAAACAGATGCCAATTTATATTTTCTTTACAATTTTTTATTTCAAACAGCACATATACAAATACATGTACACAAACATATACTTAAATGCATATATTAGACACCAAAAGTAATAACTTCGTGATCTTGTTTGAGTGTACATCTTAGTAGGTACATGTACATAGTGAAAGGAGGTAGTTGATGGTTACTCCATGGTTATATCATGACACCTTCCCATTCACTTATTTTTTCAAATTAGTAAAACCACTTAAAAATATATTGACACTACTATAGCATGCCAGCACTACTCTTGTAAAAAAATAAATGGGCAAAATGAATATTGCCTGTTGATATGATATTATCGTTGCAGTAATTAATGTTTACAAAACTATGATGTTTTACAAATTGAAAATTAAGGAAATTGTGATCATAATGGAAACATACAATCAGAAAATGTGTAAAAATACATTTTAAATACTCTTCTATTTTTTACAAAATTACATTTTTGTGGAAACAGCACCAGACTATTTAAAAAAAATAAATCTAGAATTTAAAAGGCAAATTGTGACATAAACAATGATAACAACATTTACTACAGAAACCAATAACACCACCTACACTATGATATAGGACACATCATGCAATAAACATTATTTATCAGGCCTAATGTCCTATACCTGTTTAAAAAAAACATGTTTGTTTTGTAACCATTTATGTAAGTGTAACAATAGGCAAGGAGTATAGGTCAATGGTACATTTTGACAGTTTAGAAGGATTTGTGTTTAAAAATAAAATATGAATGAAAGTAAAAGGGCATCTTAATAACGTAGCCATGGCGTCATCTTTTAAGCGGAAGTTCAAGTAAATGTTGAGTTTTAAAGTTCATTTTAATTTCAAGTTGGAATCATTTTGTGTTGAAAAGTTTGGAGGAATTTTAAATACCCTTATGCTCTATCTGGTCGCCATTGCACGACAGCTGTTTTTGTGGCACGAAAAGGACATGGACATGCTCATGTACACGTACACTTGCTCTCGGCATCATGCCAGCACTACTCCAGTAAAAAATAAATGGGCAAAATGATTATTGCCTGTGGATATGATATTATCGTTGCACTAATTAATGTAGTTACAAAACTATTACGTTTTACAAATTGAAAATTAAGGAAAATATCGATCATAATGGAAACATACAAAATGTGAAAAAAAAATACATTTTAAATACTCTTCTTTTTTTGACAAATTTACATTTTTGTGTAAACAGCACCAGACTATTAAAAAATAAATCTAGAATTTAAAAGGCAAATTGTGACAAACAATGATAATAAAATTTACTACAAAAACCAATAACACCATGTACATTATGATATAGGACACATGCAATAAACATTAGGCAAGGAGTATAGGTCAATTTGACAGTTTAGAAGGATTTGTGAGTGTTTAAATATAAATTATGAATGAAAGTAAAAAGGTATCTTAATAACGTAACCATGGCGTCATCTTTTAAGCGGAAGTTCAAGTAAATGTTGAGTTTTAAAATTCATTTTAATTTCAAGTTGGAATCATTTTGTGTTGAAAAGTTTGGAGGAATTTTAAATATACCCTTATGCTCTATCTGGTCGCCATTGCACGACAGCTGTTTTTGTGGCACGAAAAAAGGCATGGACATGTACATGTACACACGTACAAGATGTAATATGTTCAACAAAGTTTTACAAAAACAATGGGTACTCGAAAGTACAAAAGAGATCTTAACTAAGACAAACTTTACAGCAAAGTTTATACAGTTAAGCCGCGATAATCAAGAAAAAACAACATGGAGTTAACTGAAACATAAAGTTGAGCATTTAATTGTTTGTTTATGGAAGCAAACAATATCATATGTCAAATAAGTATACCTGGCCTGGAGAAGTAAACTGGTTGGTGTAATTTATAATATATCAAGAAATTACGGCGACGAACATTACAACTCATTGCCGAAAAGGGTAATTGACATAGTACTATTTTCATGGGCATAACTTTACCTGACCTGTACAATGAAAATAAATGCACTGTTAAATTATAAGTGTTTGGATAGCGGAGTATCAGTGTGATTATACGAATCTAGTTTGTTTGCCTGTCTTGTGTGCTCAATGGATCGCTCCTTTTTTTCCTTCCACATGTTCTGATACTTGAGCTTTTCAGGCAAAGTGGTTAACTCTTTGCAGAACTTACCAAATAAATTTACATGATCAAGAAAAGACACACCAATACCTAATCTCTCCCCACGCTTTAAATTAGCATAAAAAACAGCAGCATTTCTCTCAACCTTCTGCCTTTCTGTGTTCTGTTGCAAAGTTGCTTTACAATTCCTCCTGGGTTTTTTAATCATACTCATCATCCGAGCCTTCTTACTGAAGTGTTGTTGATGGAGTGTTTGCTGCAGATTTAAGTGTTTTAATAAGCTGCTTAGTTCTGGTTTGAACATGTCCTTGTCAAGAAGGGTGTTTTGTTGTATGCACTGGAAAACAAAACTGTAGTCTAAGATAATATATCTGGGATGAAGTGCTTCTCTAACAATATCAGGAACTTTGCTGGATTTAAGAATAGTTTTTTTCATTTACTAGGATATGGTACAATTTAGTTGAGCGTCCCTTAGTATTACCTGGTAGGTTCTTGCTGATTCGTCCGCCATGTAATGAAATTTCTTTTAGCAATTTATCTTGGGTCCATTTGCAGCCAGACTGATTTGGCACACACCCAACAAGTATGAATGTTAAGTCAGAAAAAATGCCTGTTTTTGACAGCTTGCATGTCGATGGTGGGTAATGCATGGCCTCAAGTTTACTTAAAATTTGAGAAAAGTTACAGGGTTCAGTGTTATCCTTAGATAAGAACTTGCGTGTCAAATACCCACGGAAAAAACCCTGTATCTTACATGCAGCCCTGTGTCTCATGACAAAAACTTGAAAATCAGTGCGTGATTCTAATGATAAAATTTCATAATATAATTTCCTGTACATTGTTGATAAAAGTGAAAGTTGAGGATCAACTTTCACCCTACCTCCATGACGAGTAGTGTGTTGGAAATAAAAACAGTTGTGTACATAATTAAGATGTTCACCGCCTTCAGCCTGGAAGCGACTCATTGGGAATTTTGAGGACTGCATGAAGAAACGGGCATAATCTATGTATTTAATCATGTACGGAGTTAAGGATCGCCATGTGTAGCGCTTGCAAAATAGTTGGTAAAAACATTCAGCGTGTTTTTTGTAGTCCGATAATATTTCCATACTGTAACCCCAGGAATAGTCTTCGGAAAGAAGGGAACCTTTGGGTTTTCCTGGGATAAATTTGGGTTGAGGATCATCCTTCAAAATTACATAAATGTGTGTAAAGGGAAGAGTGAAATCATACATGTAGCCGTGTGCAAACAAACCATGAGATGAGACTCGTGTTGCCACAAAAACATTTTGCTCGTATTAAAAAAGTGCATCATATAGAAAAACTTTAAGAGGACAAACGCGAGGAAATATAAGGACCGGAACGCACTCAAAATGTTCAAAAGGCTTTAGGTTTAAATGTTTAAGAAGATTCTCCCCTGTTGATGGAGAATCATTTATGGAAACTAAAGCTTTAAAAAACGTATGAGGCGGCATGTAGTTCTTAAAAGGGATGGGGGGGGGTAGACTGCACATAGCTTGGGCGGGTAGCGCAATTAGTACAGTGAAAACAAACTAAACAAAAAACAAAATAATAAATGAAAATAAAACTCCCACGCATTGGTCAAGGCTATGCTGTGCATGAACATGTTTCGTTGCCTTGGATTTCCCACACAGTTGCAGGCCATCGGCTCGTTTTCCGCGCTCTTTGATATTTTTCCTGCAATTTAAGTCGGACCTCTTACGATTTAGGCCTATTCAGAATTGAAACTGTTAATTGAACAATTTAATACTTATTGACTTTATGGATAGTTAAAATGTGTTTTAGTTCCAAAGAAAGTTAACGTACTAAAAATGTCACGTGGGTTGTATTCACATTACATTGACGATTGTACGCATGTCAGTGTTCTGTCTACCGAACTCCGCTTAATGCTCTCTCCATTGTACATGTACCAATCCAGCCCACACCAACAGGACAATTAGCCTTGAACATTCCTGTCTATTGGGCTAACGGCGGTCGACTGAAAGAGAAGTGTAAACATTGCTAATTTATTTAATTTTTTTATTTTTTATTTATTCATTCAGGCTTTTCAAACATCATTACAATACATACAGGAGACTTACAACAAAAACAATCAGACCAAGAATTACAAAAAAAAACCAGAGGAATATGTAGAAATACAAAACAAACAGCAGCCTAGGGATTGCCCAAAAGCGAACCAAAGCACTATCTGAAAGAGCAATCCCCGCAACATTAGAACAATAGACGGATATAAAAGATACATGAAATGACTATATACATTCTTATAAAAATATTATGTATACTATTATAAAAACAATACTATAACAAAAAATAATAATAATAATTCACATCAAAATTAAAACTAAGGATTCAACTGGGTAATGGACACGTCTATAAAAACATGTGATTGAACATAAGAGTTTTATACCGAAGTGAGTCAATAGCTTGTTCTCTTAAAGAAGACGGTAGAACATTCCAAATATAGGGAAAATAGTTGAAAACGGAAAATTTAAAAGAGTTTGTTCGGGCAAAACCAATTTTGCAAGTGTAACTGTCAACATGGCGAGTATTAATAATAAGAAGCAGTTCCAGTTCGACATCATACCTTTGGTGAAAACGATGCAGAACAAAAACAAGGAGATATTTGTGCCGGTCATGAATGGAAGGAAGTTTAAGAATGGTTAGGCGATCTTGATAGCTAACATCCCGTCTGTAATTAAAACAAGCTCTGGTGAATCTACGTTGGATGTTTTCAAGAGCATTTATGTGATTTGACTGAAATGGATACTAAGCCGAAACTGCATATTCTAGGAGAGGTCTACATAAGGATTTAAAAAGTAACGTAAGCGAAACAGAATCTTAGGAACGAACTGTACGTCTGATAAAACCTGATATTCTGGAGGTCTTCGAAACAATAGAGTTAATATGAGGCCCCCAAGATAAATCGTTAGAAAAGATTACACCCAAGTACTTATATTGTTTGACGACCTCAAGGGAGTCTTGGCCAAGGAAGTAAGGACAATTGATGGGACGACGACTGCGAGTAATATTCATGTCTTTACATTTTTTTACATTAAGCAGCATACCATTGACCGTACTCCAAGTGAGCAGTTCATTCAAGTAATTTTGAAGGGAAACTGAGTCCTGAGAACAATGATTAGTGCGAAATATTAAAGTGTCATCTGCATACTGGGCAACTGAGGAGGAAATATTGTTAGAGAGGTCATTAATAAAATTATTGAATAACAAAGGAGCTAGAATGGAACCTTGAGGTACCCCAGAGGTGACACTACACCAGTCAGAAAATGAGCCCTGGAAAATAACTCGTTGCGAACGGAAACTGAGGAAAGATTCAAACCAGTTGAAGAGAGACCCACAGATACCATATTTATGTAATTTACTTAGAAGTTTATTGTGAGGGACCTTATCGAAGGCCCGAGCCCAGTCAAGAAAGATTGCGTCAATCCTGGGGGGTTGACGTTTGTCAAGACTTGAAGCCCAATCATGATAAATCCTTAAAATCTGGGTAAAACATGATCTTCCAGGGAGAAAACCATGTTGGGCCCTCGACAAGATTCCAAATGTATGTAGATGGGTGGAAAGTCGACGAGAAATAATACTTTCGAGGACCTTCCCAACAGAAGAGCAGATGGAAATGGGATGATAATTCTGAATATTAGCACTATTGCCGGGTTTAGGTATGGGGACCACGTTGGCCTCCTTCCACGCTATCGGGACCTCGCCTATCTGTAGGGATAAATTGACAAATTTGGCAAGGGTGTGGGAGATGGCTGAAGCGGTGATTTTGAGCATAAAAGAACTGATACCATCAGGACCAGGAGATTTTGAGTTTTTCAAAGAGAGGAGCAATTTTTGAACTTCTCTACTGGATGTGGAGATCTCATTGAGTGGAGTGAGGCCAACGTGTTCACCGCAGTTGTCTAAAAGTTGCCCGGCAGGGAAAACATTTACAGACTCGGTCTTGCTGAAATGAGATTGAAAATGGCGGTTAAAGGAATTGCAAATAATTTGAGGGTCAGAAATTACAGAGTTTTTGATAACAAATGAACGAGTTGCATAAGATGAACGCTTACTGTTAACAAATGACCAGAATTTTTTGGGGTTATTACTCACATTATGGGCAAGATCAGAAAAATGTGAACAGTATGATTGCTTGACTAAATATTTAAGGTGATTACGACATTGCTTGTACTTGTTCCACTTGTACTCATTTCCTTGATTTCTAATGGCAAGTTTATACAGTCTTTTTTTTACGACTAAGGCAGACTAAATCGTTAGAAATCCAAGGACACCGTTTTTTGCCTGTCAGTTTGATTAGTGGAACGTTGACCTTAAAAGCACCCAAAAAGAAGTCAGAGAAGGTATTCCAAGCAGTATTAATGTCATGATTGATAAAACAAGTCCCATGGAGCGATGGACAACGAGTTCATCAAACCAGCAAGATCCATTTTAGAGAACTGCCAAGTAGTTCGAGAAGAGCTCCGAGCTGGAAAAGTGACCGAGACTGAGAAAAGGATGCAGTTGTGATCACTTGAAGCTAAAGGTTGGAGTTGCTGAACAGTTGCTGAACTGATAGAGGGCGCTCTCAGAGCCGACATGGAATGAAAATCAGCTCCGATAAAAGTCACTGAAATCCGACCATTTTTACGTCCAAATCAGCAAATCTACAAGAACTACAGTTATATCAACGCCCACTGGTTATTATTGGTCAATCCTGACAATATGAGTGCCTCTAAAGCCGGTAAAAAGCTTCGATCTTCTTCACGATCTACCGCCGTAGCGGACAATCTTGACAAAGATGGCGGCGCCCAACAGATACACATGTCACCAGTAACTACACGGGTTGCCAACCCCTTTACACCTCTAGCTTCAGCCGGGCCTATGACCATCGGTGAGTCTGATACACCTGACACACCTGACACATCTGCTGATTTGGACACAAATTTGAAGTCCAGTTTACTGTCAATTTTATCCAGTGATCCACACATTTCCAAACCTATAATTGATGCTGTAGCTGAAGCTCTGCTAGACAAACTCAGCACCCAAATCAAAGAAGATCTGTACCAAGCCATGTCTATGGACATTGAAGATCAAAATACATGCATCAGTGATCTTGATCGAAAATGTGATCAACTGCAACAAAAGAATGACCAGCTGTCGGAGAAAAATCGACGAATTAGAGCAATACAGTCGTCGAAATTGCTTAGTCCTACATGGTCTACCGGAATCTTCAGGTGATATTGTAGAAACGTGTATCACCACTATCAACAACGCCATACCCCAAGCAGCACTAGAACGGAAAGATATTGACCGTGCTCACCGCCTGGGGAAGCAGACCCTGAAACATGGGACCCCTCACTCATCCGGCCTACCTGTCAAACCCAGGGCTACAATCCTGAAATTCTGCAGCTACGCTAGTCGTGAGGTCATCTTCAGATCCAAACGACTCTTCAAGGGATCCGGCTTCTCTATAACTGAAAGCCTCACAACCAAACGCCTGGCCCTACTGAGATCAGCACAAAACCACCCCAAGATAAAGAACGCCTGGACCATTGACGGACGACTTTCTTGCCTTCTTCATAACGGTAAGAAAATTGCCTTCACCTGCTCATCGGACAATGCCAAACTCTGAACATTCTCCATCATCACCCGATCAGCGTTGTTTGGGCTTGTTTACTTCAGGTTTGCAGTGACTTTTATTTATTTATTTATTTATTTATTTAATTAATTTTATAAATTTTGATTCATTTATTTGATTTTCAATCATAATTTCTATACCATTTCATTGTTACGTTGCTCCCCTATCGTTCATTGCTTTGTAAATTAATTTTTGCTTGTTAAGTTCCCCTGTACTTTTGTTATTGTCCTGTTAGATTATTTTGTTCATGCCTGTTAAGTCCCCCTGTATTTCTTGTAAATGCCCTGTTAAGGTAAATCAATGTGGTATTTTCTGTGATGTATGTAACAATTGGACTCATTTGAAATGTACTAGTTTGTCCTATGACAATTATCTCACTTTGCCTCTTCTAATGATCCATGGATTTGCCAGGAGTCTCTCTATATCCTTACCTTTCAACTCGTTAGACTCCGGTGAATTTCAATATTTTGTTGATGACATGACTGGTCCTCCCAATACCCATCCCAGCACTATCTCCAATCTGATTGATTTGGTCAATTCCCAGCTTCCGAATGCTGCCAACCTCCGGGCTGACCCCAACAACCCCCAGCCCATCGTCAACAACTGTTTGTATTCCACCGAGTTAGAATTTTCTAATAATGTACGTAACTGCAGTTCTAATCTGTCAATGATCCATTTCAACATCAGAAGCCTCTCTAAACATTTTGAACAACTCAAAGATACTCTGCACACACTTGGACACTTCTCTTTAATTGCCCTTTCTCAAACCTGGCTCAAAAATACTTCCCCTGACATGTTCTTCTACCTGGTTACTCTCTCATCACAAACAACAGGTCTGATAAACGTGGCGGTGGAGTTGCACTGTATGTTCGTTCAGATATACACTATGAGGTTAGGGATGATCTCTGCCATTCCACTGATTCACTTGAATCTCTCTTCATGGAGATTAAATCTTCTGCTGCTAAAAATATATTTGTCGGTGCTATGTATAAACCTCCACAAGCTCCTCACTCTGACTCCATGTTCTTATTTCAACGTATCATTGCTCAAACTGCCAACTATAGGTGCTTATTGACAGGTGATTTCAACATCAACATTCTTAACTATGACACATGTTCTGCTACTCAAAATGTCATTGACACTATTTTTTCTCATTCCTTTATTCCTCTTATTGACAAACCCACAAGGATTTCCAAAACCTCTGCGACATTAATTGACAATATGTTCACCAATATTCTTCCTTTACCTACGTCTCATATTTTAATCTCTGACATAACTGATCATCTCCCAGTCTTTACTTCTATTCCTTTCTCTCATATTTACTCCAACCATTCTGTCTCTACAAGTTCTGCATACAACTATAACAGGAGTAATTTGGATAGGTTGCACGAACACCTCACCTCAGCAGACTGGTCTTCAATCTACAGCACTGATGATCCTAGTCTTGCATACGATAACTTCATGAACACCTTCAAGCGCATCCATGATGCTGATATTCCCTTTGCTGCTAAACGCAACACCAAGAAAATTCCTAAATCTCCTTGGATCACTGACTCCATCCTTCGCTCGATCAACCATAAAAAAAAGTTATATCGCAAATTCATTACCTCTCGCAATACTAACAATCACCATACTTACACAAAATACAAAAACATTCTCACTAATGTTCTCAGAAATGCTAAAAAGAATTATTACTACTCCCAGTTTGATAAAGAAAAAAGCAGCATCAAGAACACATGGAAGATCATCAAATCTGTCACCAATAAGAAACCTCAGACTATCTCCCAACTCTCTCATAATGGAAAGCTGATTGAGGACTCGTCGACTATGTCTGAATTTAATGGCTACCTTGCAAATGTTGGTCCTAACTTGGCAAGTGGTATTCCCAGCTGTACTACAAAGTTTTCTGACTACCTCTCAGACCCTAACTCTAAATCTCTTTTTTTTTCACCCCTATTACCGAACAAGAGTTCTGCGACGTCGTTAAGAATATGGCTAACAAAAAAAGTAGTGGCTTTGATTCCATCATGCCCTTTGTTACAAAAAAAATAATTTCTGCCATCACTGCCCCCCTTACCTACATCTTTAACTTGTCGCTCCTCACCGGTAAAGTTCCTGATGATATGAAGGTAGCTAAGGTTACTCCGATTTTCAAAACTGGTGGACCTCTTCTCGTCAGTAATTATCGTCCTATTTCTGTTCTCTCCTGTTTCTCCAAAATACTTGAAAAACTGGTTTACACCCGTACCACTGGCTTTCTTCAAAAACACCATTCTTTCTAACTCACAGTTTGGCTTTCGGGCCAAACACTCAACTACTCATGCTATTCTCCATCTAATTGACAAAGTTGTTAATGGTTTGGATAACTCTGATGAACACACTCTGGGCATCTTCCTTGATTTCTCCAAAGCTTTTGACACCTTAGACCACAATATTCTGTTGTACAAGCTTAATTACTATGGTATTCGAGGAAGTTGCCTAGAGTGGTTTAGAAGTTATCTTTATAACAGGAAACAATATGTCTCCATTGATGGCAATGCTTCTACTCGTCTTCCTCTCACCTGTGGAGTTCCCCAAGGGTCTATTCTTGGGCCGCTTCTCTTCCTAATCTACATTAATGATATTTGCAATTCGAGTGATGTTATCTCCTTTATCCTCTTTGCAGATGACTCCAACTTGTTTTGTAGTCATAACAATATTAATACGTTGGTTGAGACAATGAACTTTTATCTTGCACTGATCTGTAACTGGATTAAATCAAATAAGCTTTCCCTTAATAGCCAAAAGACCAAATGTATGTTATTAAGCAATGTGTACGATGCTCCTCCCAGAAATATTGTTATTGGTAATTCCATTATTAATTATACTTATTGTACTAAATTTCTTGGTCTGTTTATTGATAACAAGCTTTCCTGGAAACCTCACATCGATTATTTATGCAAAATTATTGCTCGCAATATTGGTATTATTAATAGGCTTAGATCTTTTCTTCCTCAACACATTTTATTATCTTTCTATAACACTTTGGTTTTATCATACATCAATTATTTAGCCTGGGGTAATGCTTCTCGCTCCATAATTAATAGGATTATTCTTCTTCAGAAAAGGGCTGTCCGTGTTGTTAGTAATTCTCATTATCTAGCCCATGCCGATCCCCTCTTCAGCCATCATAAAGCTTTAAAGGTCGCTGACCTTTTTAATCTCCATCCCAGGAGTGAACCAGAATGACAGTTTATCGATCGCTAACGCAATAAATGATAATTTTGTATCAATTGCTAGCGACTTAGTACCATTAAATCTCGCTAGTCTCCCTGCCTACCTTCCCTCTCCAGCTTCGTGCCCGAAGGTCTACCCTTGGGATGTACAGAAGGTATTATGTACTATTAAACGTACGACTGCCGGCGGTCCAGATGACATTTCTGCGAGGATTGTCAGAACTTTTTCCTACGAACTTGCGACCCCTCTATCAAATATTATTAATTCGTCTTTCGAACAGAGTATTGTGCCTGATCAATGGAAACGAGCGATTGTCATCCCGGTTCCTAAGTCAAGTCCTCCTACTTTTGATAAACTCCGCCCAGTTGCCCTTACTGATCATTTCGCGAAGGTGTCGGAATTCTTTATAGCCAAGTGGATCTTCAGTGATATTCAGCCCAAACTGGATCCCAACCAATTTGGTAATAGAAAATGCCTTATTACTACCCACTGCCTAATTAATATCCTGCACCAAGTGTATGCTAACGCTGAAATTACAAAATCTGCGTCTACAATTGTTGTGTCTGATTTCACTAAAGCATTCGATCGCATAGACCACACCATAGCAATCACTAAACTGATAGATCTCGGTGTGAGACCGTCTCTCATCCCATGGGTTGCAGACTTTCTCACGTCAGGTCAGCAAAAAAGTACGGTACAAATCCTCCGAGTCTGATTGGTCCACTCTTCACTCTGGTGTTCCGCAGGGTACCCGTCTTGGACCGATTATCTTCCTCGCGATGATCAACGACATGTCTCCTCCAAATGGTATCAATGCCTACAAATATGTTGACGATATGACTTTTATTGAATGCCGGTCCCTAAACCAACCATCACGCATGCAGTCTGCTGTCTCTTCTTTAGTACAGTGGTCCGGCGATAACAACATGAATCTAGAGCTTTAGTGTTTGTTGAAACAAACACTAGGTGTTCGGGTATCGTCGGTGTCAGTGTAATTGAGTTGATGTCAGAACATTTGAATCGATGAAAAAGAAATTAAAATGAAAATTTCTTACGTTAATACCCAAGTTTACCAAGAAGTAAGTGCTAACGCCACTACTTAATGGATTGAGCTCTACAAGCCCCTTTCTAATTAACCATATACAGTGTATAACGTTTTTCATGTAAATATTAATAAACTTAACTGATAGTAGGCCTACACTGAATTTAACTTTCGTTTGGACAGGAAGCTTGATGTAAATAACACTCAGTTATACCATAGAGAAAGGATACACACAACAGTGCGCATGCTTAAAAATCATGATAGATATGTTTTGAAGATTTTTGTTATTTGAAAACTGATGACGTCATTATGAAGTTAGAAAAGTTGTTATCAAGACATAGGTATTTAAATATGCTCCAAGTGAAAAACGAAGGGTCCATTGTCATTTCATAGTCATATAGAGGAACATTTCCCCCATCCCCTTCTTCTTGGCTGCAGATCTTGAAACGAGCATTTGAATTACTCACAAGTACAATTATTATGTATGCCACTCACTAAAGTTTATTGATTTTTCAATTGAAATTGTTTCTTTATTGATTATTAAATCCGACTATGCAAATCATGTTGACATTATTAAGTTACAATTCTTAAAAGTTTTAACAGGTTTTCAAATACTGTGATTTGGCTTCTCATTATGTATCGGTGCATGATACTTTGATTGTTCAATAAACATTTACTGATGATGATGTCGTCAAAATAAGTCGAACATGGTATGAGCTATTGGTTTTTAGTCTTCATACAGAACGGTTTGTTAAATTTATAATATTGGAAGAAAAGACACTTGTTTTTAATAATTTTGTAAGATAAAGGCAAGTCATGAAGACGGCAAGTTTAAGCCTCTAGTGAATTTTGACTAATAAAATGTTATTAATGAGTTAATAACTATTTCTACCGGTAGGGTGCATCATATACTCAGCAAGGAATAAGGGAATGGAACACAACGAGTATGAAATCTTTCACTGGAGACCATTCGGGTACTGGATGATTTGTAGATTCTGAAGAAGAAAAAAACAATTATAAACAAAGTATGACTCAAAGCAAACTAAGTCAAGCTGAAACTGCTGAAATAAATAAAATTCGAGCCTTACAACATTTCATGATTACATACTAATAATAATAATTTATTGAATTTATATTGCGCTCTTTCCAGGACCAACCTGTTCGAGGGCGCATATTTACAATACAACATATCAGAGTAAGGAAATTACGCAAGAAAAAGATAGTGGAAGTTGCACATCCTGTTTTTGATGTGAACGACTTATAAACGAAACCTTATTAGTGGAAACTTTATCGAAGGGTTTTCAAATAGTTATGTCATAATACAAAGTTGACGGAAAACATTCATCGGTCTGACCATTGTCTGACTTTAGTGACACAGCCAACAATCATACAAATCCCCCATTGCCCAATTATATCTCTTCGACGTTCATACTAAACGTTTCTTAGTTTTAAAAACATCTCACCACCGTCACCACTTGATGATGCAGGATACACTTTATAACGTAATTGTGCATTAAATAAAATAATCATTTTAATAAGCAATGATGTTCACTCAAAAACTTACCGTTTTTGTCCCGAGTAGCAACGATAAACACGTGCCGTGAGGAGGGTCCGAAACACCCTTCACGATCCAATGACACATCCTTCCTTCTTGGAGTGTGATAAACACATAACCAAAGTTCGTCTTTTTCTGCTTGCATTTTCTCACATAATTACTAGTCATATGAATCACTGAAGTAGGTGGCCATCTCAGCGAAACTTCGTCTTTATTCCATTTTGATCATTAAGCCACGAGAAGGGCGAATAGGAGAAATATTAGACGCTGAATATGAACGGAATTCAGATCTATTTGGTATTGGTAGTACGCCATTGATAAGATTGCACCACGTTGTAAGTACGGTGACCCGTGGTGTGTCATAACACTGCATGAATGGAAGGCGCACATGGCATTACGTTGGTCTGTAACAAGTGTCTTGACTGGCAGTTCTTTTGTTTGGTTACAGTGTCGGCGTATGTTTGTGTTGGCCTACACTTTCGTGCGTTGTCATACATTGAAAGTCAACAGACACGAGCGCTTTGACGCCTGGTTTTGACTAGATGCAAATATTAAAATGCTATAATCTCTGTGCAAAAGTTTCGGGAGAATAACTCATCTATAACCTCATGCAAAATTCATGTTAACATAATACGTAGTTGTTGAGATATGAATTTTTCTAACTTTCAACTTCCGGTTTGAACCGGAAGCCAAGGTCAAATGGGGTCATATTGTGTGTAGCGTTTGTTGAACTTTTAACGACCAATCCGATGATGTGTAGATTGTAAAAATCCGACATGCGGTTCATGAGTTATGATTTTTTACAAGTATTAAACTTTGATTTAATGTAATTCAATACCCGATGACGTCATCATGACATCATCATGTTTGTAGCGTCTTGATACTGAGGTCCAATTGTCTGATAAGTTTTAACCGTCAATTCGATTTCAATCTTGAGTTATGCTGTAGAAAGGCCCAAAACATGACTTTTTCAAGAAAAAAATCGAAGGTAAACTTTGACCTAGGGTAACGACCTAGAAGTTAGAGTCATACGATTTTGGCGTTAACTTTTCAAATGCTTTAATATTCACTAACATACAAGCATTTGCATATGGTCACTTTTTGACCTAAATACGCTTGTAATTTGATATCCGATGACGTCATCACAACGTCACAACTAACTCAGCTTCTGCTAATTATGGTCTAACTTCACATCAAGTTTCAAGTTTATCCAAGGTTCGCAAGTATGCTTTTGCTTGCGGACAAACGACTCTAAAAAGAATAAGCAAAAAAAAAAAGTAAAAAAAAACCTTAAAAAAACCCGAACAATAACAATGAGTTGTTCGGGCTTAATGCCCGAACACCTAATTAAACCCAGGGAAATGTACAACAATGGAAGTAACATTTCAACGGAACCCCCCTACTCCACCATTGTTCCTGCTAGACGATCATCAACTAGAAACCGTACACACAATCAAACTCCTGGGCTTACTCATTCAGAAGAATTTGAAGTGGGACGCTCACATTACAGACCTTATCAAACGTGCCAATAGAAAACTGTACATGCTTCGTCTTCTCAAAAGTCATTGTTTGCCTGTACAAGATTTACTAACTATTTACAATAGCTACATTAGACCCATTCTTGAATATTGTGCACCAGTGTGGGACGGAGGATTAACTAATGCTCAGTCTAACCAGCTCGAAAGCATCCAGAAAAGAGCCCTCCGTATAATCATAGCAGGTGGTTATAGTACTTATTCTGAAATGCTGTTAGAGTTCGGGATTTCCACTTTAAAACAAAGAAGAGAGTCTCTATGTACATCATTCATTGAAAAAACATTGAAACAAACGGATCAATTCAGGAACCTCATCCCCTCTCCTCCAAAAAACAAAAGGACTCTTAGGCATTCAAATAAACTCCCAGAACTTAAGTGTAAGACCAATAGAATGCAGCACAGCGCTATTCCCCATCTTGTACATTTGTATAATTCTAATTGATTTTTTAAAGGTTCCTTGCTATGGTGTGCAAATTTGTAATTTCCTAACAGTTTAGCCTTTTTAATCGTTGTTTATTGCTTTTTAATCTTTTTCTTCAATGTCTTTTCAACCCATATGTAATTTTTAATGTTATTTTATTTATTACTTTTTATGTAAACCACGTGCAATTCAGTTTTTGCTGCTATTCGTGAGTGTAATAAACCATGTTGAATTGAATTGAAAATCTGGGTGTATTCATGTTTCAACTGGCCCACAATGAACTCCCTAATAGCCTTGCCTCCTTGTTCACTAGAAATTCTTCCATCCACTCTCATTCCACTCGCCAAGCATTACATTACCACCTTCCCCACACCCGTACCAGCCTCTCATATAGTACCGTCATATTTGCAGGACCTAAACTCTGGAATTCTTTAGATGTATCTTTTCACACTGTTCGTTCCCTTAGTCATTTTAAAAGTAAGTTCAAACGTCAAGTTCTTAATAATTACAATACGTGACTGGTGTTTTTTTTTTTTTTTTTTTTGTCTCTATGTATTCTGACTATTTGTATTTTTTTTTCTCACTCACATTTAATGCATTCATTACTATTATTATTTACATGTTCATTTTGATTTACCTGTCCATTATACTTTCTTGATTACCTGATTTACCATTTTGTTTTTTATTTGCTTACCCGTATGTTTATGACTTTAAATTTTTGCATTCCTCTATTGCCATCCTATCGTTTGTCTTAATTTGTTTTGTCTAGTTACTTCTATGTTTATTTTGTTGTGTTGCTTGTAGATTGGGTCCTTCCCTATCCTTGTGTGCACCCAATCTACAATCAACACAATTTAGGGGGCCATACTCGACAAGCTGTGCTTCTTATGGACCCCCTCCATTTCCAAGCTTTGTTTTCATTATATTTATTTCTTTTTTACTGCATTATTTACTCTCTTATCCATACTGTGTATATTGTTCAGCAATGGAATTGGAAATAAAGTTAAGTTAAGTTAAGTGTAAAACCATAACAGTGGAAACTAGATCCGGTCTATTGGTGAAAATGAGATCCAGTGTATTGCCATCAGTAATGTTG
This sequence comes from Pisaster brevispinus, assembly GCA_023634235.1. Classification (NCBI taxonomy): domain Eukaryota; kingdom Metazoa; phylum Echinodermata; class Asteroidea; order Forcipulatida; family Asteriidae; genus Pisaster; species Pisaster brevispinus. Next base: position 7,506,295 of record JAMKCF010000001.1, read on the forward strand.
TTGTTGAAATTTGGACGGGTAACAAAGTTAACAAGCTGAGACATATCGAGGGCAGTGAAGTTATCATGAAGACATTTAGTCCTACAAAGGGTCCATCTGTAGAAAAGGGGATGTTGAAGTCACCACATATGTAGATGGCTAAGTATTTGGAGCTTGTAGATGTAACATTGTCAAGGCAATATTGAAGTAGATCCTGCCACTGAGCGGTTGCCTTTGGAGGTCTATAGCAACAACCAAAAAGAAGGGTCCCCTTGTTGGTTGAAACTTCAGTCCAAACTAGTTCATGTGAAATATCTTGTTGAAATTAGACAAATTTGGATTGGAGGGAAACTTTTGAGGCGATAAAAACACCACCACCGTTGCGATTTCTGTCACAGCGGAAAGTATTGTAGCTCGGAGGAACAATTTCATGGTCAGTAATGGAACCATCCGACCAAGTCTCAGACACAAGTATAATGTCAAGGTCATTGGTCGAGATAAAAACCTTAAAATCGGAGAGTTTGTTGACGATGCTCCTAGAATTCAGAAGACCAATTTGTAAACTGCCTGAAGAGTTACACTTCTGAATGTTATTGTTGAGAATGGAGGTAACAGTGGGGCCTGGATTTAAAGAAACATCCATGGAGATAGTTATATCCAGTGGAGGATCGTGACCCGGAATGAAAATGCAGACTTGGCCATGTTTGTACCATTTAGATATTGGAAATCTCGAAGAATGATAAACTTGAGACTGGGTTTGCAGGGCTCTGTTGGGAAGAACATGATACTGGAAGCTGATGCTTAATAACAATGCAGAATCTTGACCAGATGTAAATGTAGAGAGACTTGGAGCAATTTTAGAGGAATTAATATGCAACGAATTCAAGGAATTCCTCGCAAAGTGAGACCAAGTCCAAGAAGGTAGCAGTAAAATGATGATTAGAGTTAAGTTCATGTTGTAAGCTAAGGGACCATGGATAAATTAAGATCGCGGTCGCCCGCGTGCCGACCCGTGAGAGAACGCGGTCGCACCAAAATTGTCACGACCGCGTGACACTATTGGATTTGCGCTCCAGTGATTTTTAGATTCCCTCATTATCGAAATCTGTTGTTGGTGCCTTTTGTTGGTCAGATTACACGGACAAGGCAGCGCGAAAGTAGCACACAAAGGAGTGAAGGATTAGTGTTTGCAGTCTAGCTGGGGTATACCGGACAATGGATTGAAGAGATAATACGGTCAACCCTTGAGCTTGCGGGAAGCCAATTGCTACAATGCTACTACAAGTACATGTACAAATGTATGTATTTTATGAAAAGTTGAGCTTTAGCTTTATTTCAATTGGCAATTCAGAGCCGGTGACAAGTTCTGCAACTAATAGCTTGAGATGATGGCTTTTTTAAACGGCCCTTTGTACCACAAAAATATACCCTTAAACATCGCCCTGAATGTTTGTGATATAATTCAAGAGCTACTTTTACCCATTACAAATTAAAGAATGATAAATCGATGGCAGATATGAATAATTGCAATAGATGTACACAAAAGTGTTTTGCAACACCATACTCTTTAATTTTAATATTTTAGTGTCACACATATACGCAAGGAAATGCAATATTTTTTTGCGTCAAAAATCATGTAATCACAAGTTCAGAGTAGAACATTTAACATTTATATAAAATAAGCAATTATTTCCTAATTACAATTTTTAGTGGAATTGAAGATATAGACTATTTAAAAAAAATACATTTACTGTTATCTTGACAAACCTTTTGTTTGAACTTAAGTAATTTTCACAAACTAGGCCCACTATACAATGTCAGTTTATTGTAGGTTCCGGCATAATTGATAACAGTTACTTTACTGATCATACTTTACATAGCCTATACCTGTAGTTTTCATCATGTAGCCCTACAAAAACAAATATTCTACATTAACTTTAAAAAAAAACTTAATTCAAATTTACAACTGTTTACAATACACTATAATTATGGATTATAAAATCATTGAAAATTAACTGTACAATTGGATGTATTACGCCAGTTTATTAAAAGAACTGACAATCACGGTAGCACTATGTGTAAATAGTTATACACTTAATTAAAACAAATTACCTTTAAAATTAATGATAATTAAAATTAATGATAAATGAAACATTACCTGGGATGGCACTTCTTTGTATGGTTAATCTTATTTGTCTGACGAAAAAACATATGACAATTGGCATCGCAAACACCTACCTAATCCCCCCTTATTAAACTTTGGCATGTGTTCATCGACAGGACATCTTGGTTGCTGTAGTGCTTCGAGAAATGCCAAGTAATGTCCCTCATTAAGGGTGGATGGGATTGACGATGGGAAATTCCGTATGCAACCCCATACACTATTGTCTCTGATCGGATTGGCCTGGCAATGACAACAAGATTTGTCAAAACACTTAGAAAAAAGCAACATTCCAAGCCGTCTGTCCAGATGGTTATGTTTGAAGAGCATTTCTGATTGTATCAGTGGATTGTCTTTAAGCTGGGTGAGTGAACCGGTGACTATGGCCTTGACTTCTTCATAATCATTGATTGGAGCCTGTGGAGTTCCACAAACAACCCTGTCTACTTTTATTGGCTTGCCATCAAACTTGACGTCTCGCCAATACTCCCCTAGACGCTCCATGGCCCTGTCAAATACCTGTTTAGAATTAGACATATCAATGGAAACAATTAATGTTGATAAAGATACTGTTTAATGTGTGTGATGAGATTAACGGCAGATGAACATGAAGCAGCCGAAACTGAGCAGCGCAAGCTGAGTAATGTGTGCAAATTCACAGAAATCACTCAACGAGCAAGTGACTTTGGACTACACGTGACCAAAACCACGTGCGCGGATTCACGTTCGGCGTTCGGCGTTTTGATTTGCACATTTTTCAGAATGCGCTCTGCAGGTTGTACATCTTCAAATACTTATTTTTCTGAATCGGACGATATCTGCAGAATGTGCACATCCGTAGAATGCTCTCAACGAGAGTCGGCGCATCACGTGGTCCCCTTTTTTCGGCGAACAGGCTACAAATTGTAGTACTTTTTTTTTTTGAGCAAATAGTTATGAATTATTCTTCGTTGTTGTTTAGCTCTTATTTTAAGAGGGGGTGGGAGGAGCTTCCGCCCCCTAGTTACGGGTCTGCCCGCCTGCATAATCGTAAATTATGAAAATTTAAGAAAACTGGATCAATTTATAATCCATGGTCTTACTTTATTCTCTTTAGCTATGCGTTCAGCTGCAGAGATGTCGCTCTGATGACACGGTGGTTTGTTTTCACCTGGGAGTAGGTCGGACAGGTAGACTGATGTCAATGCCCTAATCAGGGGTGCCCAAACATGCTCTATTGGGTTTCTTCTGGAGAAGCCGGGGCAGAATGATGTAACAACGAGGGCATCAAGGTTTAGCTGCTTAATTACTCTAGCATAAAACAGCTCCTTGGTTTCATGGTTGACATTGTAGTCTGGTCCCCCATCAACAATCAAAACCAAGGCTGTCTTTCCCTCCTAGTAAAGAACAAAATAACAAGTACGGTGTATAAATTTTTTGAAACGATAATTTGAAAATAAAAGCAATTATCAAAAACAGTTTTGGACTTGTCAATTTATATATTGATTTGTATTCTTTAAGCCATCGTTGCTTGAGTTTATGACAGTAACTTTTGTATAAATTTTTTGACGGACCCGTCTTCAAGATTCATTTGGGATCACATTTTGCTTCAAATCTGTTTTCCTGTAAATGCAGCTTTACGTCGACTACTAAAAAAGACAGACATTTGTTCTGTTTTTCCAACATAATTTGAGAAAAACCTAGCGTTGAGAAAACAGGAAAAAAAATATAAAAAATCCTCGCAAAATGGCGTACCTTTTTCAGCTGTGGAGCATAACGCAACAGGTCGTTGGCATGGGACTCAATCGTGCATGGAGTGGACGGTCCCTGGTTGATGACCAGCATCTCTTCGGTGACTGGATGCCTAAAAATTAAAAAAATATCAATTATAAAAGGTTATAAATAAATGTTTTGGTTGTTTTATTAAAAAAAAACAGCAGCAGATAAAGACATTGAAAAATACATTGTCACAACTAACAACACAACAAAACAATAAAAACGATTCTCACCTGAAGTGTTCTCTTCCGAGCTTGTCTTTAGTCAGCTGTGGTGGGTTGAGAGGCTCCTTACGCAGGTAACCACAAGGAGTGATGAGATAGCCTGGGGTGGGGAAGTCATGATCAAAATAATTTGGAGCATCCCGTGTTGGAAAAAACTTATTAATTTGGAGGTGTCAATCAACAGCAACAGTTTTCGAACAACTTTAATCTTGTTCTTATTGTCCAAAGAAAAAACAGTGAAATTCTTCGGAAATTTTGCGGCAAACTCCATACAGTAGTTCACCCGGGCGCTGTAATAGTGGTCGTTGGGGTCTGCCGTTGACTTGCTGTTCACTTTTGGTGGAATCCTTGCCTCTATCACTCCCGTGTAGTTGTGAGAGGCTTTAAACCTCTTGTTAGGCGCTTCCAGCCAATGCGCTATGGTCTTCTTATCTGTTTTGATAATTAAAACACCGAAATGAAAACTGACATATAAATCAATTGTCGATTTTAGTTCCATTATTCCTGGCCATCCAATACTGCAACTGTGCCATGGTTTTTGTTTTCCCATTATTCAACTACAAATAATACTTCCAAATAATATCGTCAACGACACGTTGACCTACATTTTCACATTGTTAGGACAACTTGATTTTAAAAAGCGTTCAACTTTAAACGATGTTTTTCCAATTGCTATGTTTAAACTGTATTAATAGTGAATGTTAGTTTTGTTAAAGAAAAAAAATTATGTTAAACTATAATTTACCTAATTTGACGCCTGACTCTTTGACACCGGGTACAGTCTTCAGTAGGTGCTCTCGAACTTGACCAAGGGACACACCACAAGTTGCATGACCTCGTCTGCGACGATGTGCTTCAAAGCCGTTCTCAACGATGAAGGATCTTGTTGCCTCTACTAGTCTAGGAATTTTTTTATTGAGTGCTGGCCTCCCACTGCCCTTCTTTCTCGTAACACTGTTAATTAAACCCGGGTTCCCAGGGTTTATACGGGGGATTGGTGAGTAAAACCTACTCAAATTCAGCTCATCTGTTGAATTAACCAACCATTCTTTATCAGCATCTTCTGGATCCCCACTAATAAGACTAGGATCCAAATTCTCTGTTTTGCAATATCCAGTTTATGCTCGAACGGTCCATCCCAAACATGTCATGTTGAAATGGCTGTACATTTGCAAATGGTCACATATACATGTACATAGATCTTTGCTGATTAGCGATTTCAAAAAGTCTGTGCAGTCAACTACAAAAAATCGATTCTGCACTCCTGCGAAAGGGCGAACGACGCTGGCTTGGAAGGCCGCATTGTTTAGATTGCGCGACCCGTTGGTCAAAGGAGGGGGTTTCTTCACAATTTTGTGAGTCTTCCGACCGATTTTACCACATAGGCTTCTACCTCACTGGACGCGCTGCTGGTTGGTCATGAAAGGGCACACACGTCTGGCTGGACGACCGCATTGTTAGATTGCGCGACCCGTTGGTCGAGGAGGATTATCAGATCTGCGTTATAACTTACTATCGCGGCATTTTCGCTCTCATGCCGAGATTTTTGGAAGAAAATTATGATACACAACAATATGACTAGAATGAATAAAGAATAGCTGGGTGTAAGGATTAAATAATTGTTTGGAAGTTGCCAGAGGCCTATCCTACTCATTCTCATTTGAGATCTTATCAGAGCAACAGCAATATTCATCAAATTCTACTTCATTTTGTGAAACTATCAATATAAAAAAGTAATCATGGCAAGTGTACTTGTAACTTGGCTTGAACCCGAGAATAAAGCTGGTAACTCCGAGTTGGTACGTCGTAGTCGTATAACGGAAAAGGCAGATTTGACTATTGGTATGACAGTTAGTGTCAATATCAGGTCAAAGTTGTGCAGGGCCATTGTTTCACATATCCACAGTAAGTAGATGATCGTTTTATTTCATCAACAAATTATTTTTCATTGTAATGTTTTGATTAATAAGAAAATTTGATTTGATTTTGTTCTGATTAATAAATAGGCTTTATTTAAATAGTGCAGTTTCAGATGTTACATCTTCAGGGACTCCATTGGTAGCACGCATGTAACATACTAATAAAAATCTGCAATAGAAATAAAATGGCGAATAAATGTTTTCTTTCTTTCTTATTTTAGCCCGAAACCGTCCCCATGTTGTGGACACTGAATCGGACAGTGATTCTGATGACGTTCCGCTACAGCACCTAATTCCAAGACGAATGGAATCCAGTGACATTGGTGAGAGTATCCTCCAAGAAATGGCCGCATTTTCAACGAGCACCCCGGTTCGTTGTCAAAGGCCCACAAGCCAATGTCAAGAAAACTCTGCTGTAGAGTCGATAGCTTCGTGCAACACGAGAAGAGGTTGCTGATGTAAAGAAGGAGATGAAGATGATGTTCACCTCGATCACAACCATGTTCACCATGGTTCGGGGTATGGCCGCCATTTTGGGAACGGCAAGTGCACTTCCCAACGCTGTACCTCAACCCGCTCCACTTATCCCGCAGCCTTCTGAACAAGTACTTCGCCAGACCGCCACACGACCCCCTCAGTACGTCCAACAGGAGAACTGCCCTGAAAACATTGTAACAGGAGGGGAAGATGCAACCATGGCACTTCCTCGAAAGCAGTACGATGCACTCCTCCAGAAATCAGTTTCGGGAAAAGACATAATTCTTGGACTTTTGTCGATGGGATTCTCCAAAGAGGAGATTCCGAACTTTAATTACTTTGGGGGACCTGTGCATGTTGTGGGACAAATTGTAGAGAAGAAGGCTCTGATCGAAGACGAAAGGTTCAAAGCAATGCTTGCGCAGGCAGAAAAGGAGTTCCCTGGTTGTACGAGTGGTGCCATGGGGAAGGAGAAAAAGCACTCCGTTAATTCCAAATGCAGAAAAAATATCACAACGATCACGCATAGTTTAATAGAAGAGAGTGCTATGTACTGCTCGTTTATAACCACAACGACAATCTTTGGCATGGCTAATGTGTTGATCCGATGACGTTGAACGAAGACTTGGCAGTTTTAGATGTATCATTTCAGATATCATGCTGAAATTGTAAACAAAATTATTACAGTTGTTTAAACACAACTTGAAAAGACATGCAGTTGGACACTGTTCTATTCCCCCCCCCCCGAATTTAGAAAGCGAATCTCAAAATCCGATACATGACCCAAAGCTCCCGAGCTCGTTTAATAGTGGTCGATGGAAGCGCAGCTACAACCCAGACCTTGGTTTTGTCAGCCAAAACATCGCGGCCTTGACCACCAAGAAAGTTATTGAACCCATCCCTCACACTCAACACCGACCGATCTCCCTTGAGATCAATGCTGCTATCAGACCACAGAGTGTCGCTTTTCGTCGCCGCTTCAACTTTCGGAAAGCAAATTGGGAGAAGTTCACAGCAGACCTTGACTCTACAATTACTGGCATCGATGCTACCCCATCCGGATATGTAAACTTTGTACATGCACTTCGACGCACCTCCAGGAAAACCATTCCGCGTGGCTGCAGAAGCTCCTACATACCTGGTCTCACCAAAGATCTTATACCCAAGTATAACCATTACATCAAACTGTACGAAGCTGACCCATTTGCTGCAATTACCATCACTGCAGGAGAAGAACTTGTTTACGGACTGGCTCTAGTCCACCGAAAGACCTGGGAGGACCTAATCAGCAACGTAGACATGGCCCACAACAGTAAGAAGGCTTGGGTCACAATAAAGAAGCTTTCCCACGACCAGTCCAAGGTAGAGCAACATCCCAACGTCACTGCCAACTAGATTGCACACCAACTGCTCCTGAATGGCAAACCACCCAGCAAGCTAAGCAACCCCAAGCGCCAACGCCAACGAGAAGGGGAAACCATCAACTTCTCACAACCATTCAGCCACACAGATCTTGACTCGGCCATTAAACTCTTGAAGCCTGGCAAAGCAGCAGGCCAAGACGACATCTGCTTCGAGCAGATAACACACTTCGGCCCTTTAGTAAGAACATGGTTACTACAGCTGTTCAACACCTGCAAGGAGACAAATTCGAAAGTCTGGAGACAGTCCAAAGTCATAGCCATTTTGAAACCGGGAAAAGAACCATCTAACCCGAAGAGCTATAGACCGATCTCCTTACTGAGCAACGTGTACAAGCTCTACGAACGTCTCCTACTGAACCGCCTCCAGCCGATTATTGAGGGAAAGTTAATTCCAGAACAGGCTGGCTTTCGTCCTGGAAAGTCATGTACCGGCCAGATCCTCAACATGACCTAACACATCGAAGATGGTTTCAAGACTGGCCATCGTCGACCTCTCTGCTGCATACGACACTGTGAACCACCGGCGCCTCCTTTACAAAGTTTATCAGATTACAAAAGACCACGAACTCTGCATGATCATCCAGACGATGCTGTCCAACCGCCGATTCTGTCACCCTGGGTGACCAACGCAGCCGATGGCGCACCCAAAAGGAACGGCCTCCCTCAAGGAAGCGTCCTCGCGCCAACGCTTTTTAACATATAATAATAATAACAAACAACAAAACAACAGCAGCAGCAGCAGCAGCAGCAGCAGCAGCAGCAGCAGCAGCAGCAGCAACGGCTATTTATATAGCGCTCATATCCGTCACTCAGTGACGCTCAAGGCGCTTCAACATTAAGTATTTTCCTGCAAGGTATTTGGGGGCTATGTTTGAAGTATGAGACCTACTCCTTTACATAGCACCATGTAATGGTTTACAAGGTGCTGTGGCGCAATATGCTGCCAATCAAACCAGGAACACCGGGGCGGACCCCTTCTCTTTTCGATAAGTGCACTGGGTTCTTTTACGTGCGTTACACAACACACGGGACCAACGGCTTTACGTCCCATCCGAAGGACGAAGCAATCATGGTAAAGTGTCTTGCTTAAGGACACAAGTGTCACGACCGGGACTCGAACCCACACTCTGCTGATCAGAAACACCAGAGCTTGAGTCCAGTGATCTTATCCGCTCGGCCACGACACGCCAAATATACCAACGACCAGCCTATCCACGCTGGAACCAGAAGCTTTGTTTACGCCGATGATCTAGCCATCACAGCACAAGCGAAGCAATTCTCAACAGTGGAAACCACCCTCTCCGATGCTCGAGTGATCTCACCACATACTACCGTGACAACCTCCTCCGCCCGAATCCATCAAAAACGCAGATCACCGCATTCCATCTGCGGAACAGAGATGCGGGAAAACATCTGAATGTCACATGGAACGGCCAGCCACTTCAACACTGCGACAACCCCCCGTCTACCTGGGCGTGACACTTGACCGTACGCTCACGTATAAATCCCACATCCTGAAGACAAGGGCCAAAGTGAGCTCGAGAAACGCAATCTTCCGGAAACTCACACACTCCAAGTGGGGAGCAAACCCATCTACCGTCCGAGCAACAGCATTGGCTCTCAGCTACTCTGTTGCAGAGTACGCATCCTGTCTGGGAACGCTCCACACATGCTGCAAAGTTGGACCCGGCCCTCAATGACTGTTGCCGTATCATCACCGGCTGCCTGAGACCCAACACCAAAGGAGCACCTGTACACACTGGCTGGCATAGCCCCTCCCAACATACGGAGAGCTGTCACCAGCCAGGTAGAACGCTCAAAGCAGATGGACGACACCCGCCACCCCCTGTTTGGCCATGCTCCAGCAAGGCCCGGACTGAAGTCCAGGAGAAGTTTCTGCTCCTCCACCATGCCCCTCAAAGACACTGCAGTGACAACCAGAACCCGACTCTGGCGAGATCACCAAAGAGCCACGCAGAGAAACACCTCAGTGATGAACATCTCAGCCGTGGAACGTCTGCCCAGTGGCGCCAACTCCAAATGGACCACATGGAAAAGCCTCAACCGTCTACGCACCCAAGTCGGGAGGTGCCACACCAACATGGTCGAATGTGGGGAGAAGCAGACTATGAGCCATCTCCTGTGTTGTCGACAACTCCATTCACCTGTCACAGCCAATGACCTTTCCGCTGCAAACGACGTTGCCATCCTGTGTGCGGACCACTGGAGGGACACCATATAGAACAAGAAGGACACGATGAAGAAGATCAAGGCCTTTTTTTGGTGAAAAAATCATTTTGAATCCTGAGACAAAATGTCAACTGATTTACCTTTCGTACTCGTCCAATATGTCCACTGTGTATTTATCAAATCAATGTACACACATGGAGCTCGCTTGCTCACTAGGGCATCCTTCTCGTGATAGAGACATTGCATCATGTCTCCTTTCAAGGTTTCTTCAGCAACAGGCATTTTGCAACCTTTTTTCTAGTTTGCCATTACAACATTGTAGTTTCTCAAACACCTGAAGGTTAAAAAGAATTTTGTTTAATGTTATTAACTGTCCCAGGAACGAGTATAATGTACTCTTTTAAGAGGGTTTTTTCCCCTGTGAACAGTCACAATGTGAAAGGAAGTAAAATCTTATTTTTGCAATTTCAGTTCTCGAAGAGAAGCCAAGGACATTCTCCAAGCATAAAGGTAGAAACTAAAAGGAGTTAGAAAGAAAACCTCATCCTGTTTACAACTCATAAGCGAGTTTGGTGGCCCGCAGTAAACTAACGGTGCCACCCGATGAGCCCAGTAGATTTTTGACGTGATAAGCGCTTTTTGTGCACGATGTCTGCTGCCACGATAATAACTCTGCACACACGTAATTTTTTCGTTTTGACTTTACTGGAGTAAACAATTGTACTAACAAACATCAGGGCGATGTGTTTTTCGCATGCGCAGTTGCATTTAGCGTCCCTGTAAGCATGCGCCATGTTTTCCAGTTGCACCCATGCAGTTTTCTGATTCTAATGATGGTTTGATCGCCGATTTTCGCCGTTTTTTTGACAGGTAAGTGAAAAAAACATTACTGTTGATTTAAGTGGTTACTTTTAGTCGTTTTTTGTAGGTTCCCGACGGGTCCCGATTACGAAAAGTATTTTTTTGTAAAGAGTATCGTATCCAGTCATTTGTATTGTGTTGGCATTTCTGTACGATTTACTACAACAAATTATCGTTTCTGAAGAAGAAAAAATGTTCTCTCGAAAAAAACAACTAGGCCTACTCTTTGTGGTTGGAACATGGTTGGAATATCCTTTTTCTGTGTCCTGTAAAGCTCCAAGTTAAATTTGAAAGTTGTCTTTTTTTTAAGGGAAAATTATTTAATTTGATATTATGCTTTTTAAATTAAAAATGTTGGTTATTATATTTATTATTAATCAATTTACTTGTTAATTATTATTAATTAACTTACGATTTGTAGTCACCATGATTAAAATTTAAATAATGTTTATTTTATTTATTATAAACTAACTTTTGCTTTGCCTTTTTTTATATTTAGTTGTATTTACTACGTATATATTTGTTTTCTTGGAATGCAAAAGGCTGTTGACAATACATGTATTGCATTTGAAATTAAACTTTCTGAATTAGAAACCACTTTTGATTACAACACAACATTTTGCATAGAATATCATTTTACATTTAAAGGTTTTGACCTCAATATCTGATTCTGATGAAAGTTATCATTGGAAATTCATCGTAGGTCTACACTATGGCATACCTGACATTTTTGTGTTGTGATCAAACGTTCAACCTTGTATTTATTCAGTACCAACACAGTTGAGCTTTTTTGTTCAAGAAAAATGAAGGAAGACGTCACCCACAGCTATATCGGCCAACATCTCTGCCACAGTTGGGAAGATTTCCTCGCCATCAAACATGCATTCATACTCCCGAATTTGATCTGACAGATCATCCCACTACACATTTCATCTCTTCCATCAATAAGCCACTTCTGATTAAACTTCATTACAACCAGACATTCAGGGTCACTTATAACTTGCACAAGTATATTCTTATCTTCCTCAAACTCGACATGTATGAGTTCCTTAAGATATTGTACAAACTCCTCCTGGGTAAACTTTGAGTACCGCACCTTACAGGGTGACACACACTGAAGCACGTCTATTCTTAATCTTATCTGTGCCTTCAGGGCTGCAACTGCTTGGGTTTTGGATAAGTTCTTAACAGCTGCATCAATCTCTTCTTCTGTTTCCCAAATACCAAAGGAGATGACGCTTTCCACTATTTTCTCCTTCATGTCCCGTTTATTCTGTTCCCTGGTTTGAATTTGTACCCTTGACTCTTCCAGTTTCTGTAGTACGCTCTTCCTTATCACCTCTTCCCTTTCCTTGTCTGCTTGTCTAATGACCCTCCCCTTCCTGGTTGCTTCAACCATCAGCTATGCTTTCTCCTCTTCTGTTTTATCTTGGATAAACTGTGCAAGCCCTTTTCGGCTAAGTATGGACAATTTTACTTTCTGGGCTACTTTGGAGGGTTTGGCTGTGGGGGCCTGTCTAGACTGCATCATATGCCCCAAAAATCATTTTGCCGGATATAACGAGCATGACACTGCTTGTTCGCTGACTTCTTGTGATGGATCGCTGTGTTTACCTCCCTTCAAGTGATCTGCCAGTTGTCTCTTCATGACATCTGCTATTTGTCTCAGAAGAATGTTGATTACCTCTGCAGTCTTGACATCTTCAGAGGTTGATGTACTTGTAGTCAGTTTACTATAGTTGGCATCCTTCTTGACTGGAGTTCCGAATTCTGTTACTTCAAATCCCCCAACAAGATTGGCTTCATTTTTCGATGAAATTTTTTCAAAAACTTCGTGAACTACTCGGCCTTCGCCGAGTAAAAAGCAAAGTTCCACTTACTGTCTATAATAAACTCAGAGAACTTGGAATAAGTGTTGCAAAACCCACCCGTAGGGGACATAGATCTCCAGCTAAGCAACGGCTAAGACTAATTCCAGTGTTTAACACCTTCAATAGGAAGACTAGTAACACCCTGGTTCAACGACGATGTTCGTAGTTTTAAACGGGAGCTACGGCGTCATGAGCGACGCTGGAAGTCTTCCAAACTGGAGGTTCACAGGCAACAACATCTGCCGCTCATCCTCTCTAGCTCTCCACAAGATCGGACAAATACGGAAATCAATTGATCAAGAAACAACTGAAAAACTTGTTCATGCTTTTGTTTCTTGTCGCCTGGTTTTTTGCAACAGCCTTCTGCACTGTCTACCGGATTCACTAATTTCAAAACTTCAGCGAATTCAGAACTCTGCTGCCAGACTCGTCACCCGTACACCATCCCGGCATCACATCACACCAATACTCAGATCACTTCACTGGTTACCTGTCAGCAAACGAATCCAATTCAAGCTTCTCCTTATTACATATAAGTGCATCAATGGATCTTCACCTGAGTATCTTCAAGAACTCATTCACACTCACAAACCATCTCGCCATCTTCGCTCTATCTCGTTATCACAACTACAAACACCAGTCACACGTACAAAGACTCTTTCGGTCATTGCTCTTTCGCACACTCATCACCTGTACTCTAAAACTCTCTGCCAAACCACATCAAAACTGCCAAGACTGAAAATCAGTTCAAATCACTGCTAAAAACATATTTATTCAATTAATTCTCTGTTATTTTCTGCTGCTTCTTGTGTTTGTGCTTTCATTTATTTGTTGATTAGTATTATTGGTATTTTGTGTTGATTTTGTTTTCTTGTAAAGCGCTTCGAGACTATCTGTGTGAAGCACTATATAAAAGCAGTGTATTATTATTATTATTCCTAAACTTCTTAGTATTGGTGTGAGTGTTCCATCTTGAAGAGCATTAAAAACACTCACATGCAGGTCATTTCTTGGTTTGAGTGTTTTGAAAAAAATCTAAAATATGATCCCCAAACATGTTTACCAACCCTCCACACACAAAAAAAATGTTAAAGCGATTACCCACCCTCCGAGGATACAATCTTGTAATTTCTCCACCTCCAAACCCCTGTTCCCTTAAATATCTTGGTAAATAAATGGTGTTTGAAGCTTTGCATGGTGTGGAGGATAAGAGTAACTATAAATATATATATAAATAGTAAACTTGCGGGTACAACCATGTGTAAAAACTCTTTGAGGGAGTGTTGGCTCTGAAAAGAGCCGGTTTGGTCTCGACGTTTCGAACAGTATACTCTGCTCGTCTTCAGGAGAATGCTGGACTACTGGTGGTGGTTGAGCTTATGTATGGCTTGGGGGATGCACATTTGGGCGGGAAGGATCCAAGCTGTTCTTGTCTAGTGAAGCGTGTGAGTTGGTTGCTGGCTGGATGTGTGTGCGTTGGAGTGTGTCAGTGTTGTGGTGAGCTGCTGCTGGAAGTGTGGGCTTGAGAAGTGGTGACCAGATGTCGTTGATGAAGAATCCGATGTCTTGTGGAACGGTGTTGTGGGCCTTGATCTCTATTGCCTCCCTTACTCTGCGTTGGTGCCAGAACTTGACTGGAGCGATGAGCTTGGCTTGTGTCCATTTGATGAGATGATCTTGTTCACTCACAGCAAGTCTCTTTTGGTCATCTGGTTTTCTGTTCTTTTGTTTTTCTCTCACCAGACTGAAGCTTCCTCTCACTCTATCAGCTGAAAAAAATCCCCTTGAAATAATGTGCTAGCATGAGATGCTATGAGTTGCCAGGAGATCCCTTGAGGCTTCTTCTTCTTTGCAGACATCTGCTGAAATACATCGCTAACAGCTTGGTTGTTGAGTGTAGTCGAGTTCAGCTCAAAATAAGGACCCACTGATGATGGAAGATTGATCGCCATACTGTTGATAAAAAATACAAGTTGATATTAAAGATTTAAAATTTAATTTGTAAATATGGGCCGTTATCCATTATTTATATGAAGATTACCAACCATGGATATTTTATTGTATTAAGTGTCATTTCACGTAAATACTTAACATGTGTCCACGGTCAAAAAATCAATTTTCTTAATACCCTAACCAAAATTTAGGGCTCGATTCTATGTTTTGAATATGAAGGCCCCATTTATCATCATGTCAGCAACATATTTTTATCGGTCAAAAAGAAAAAAATGTGTTTCCAAAGTTCAGTTGGGAATGATGCATCACCAACTCTTCTTCTGGGGACTCTAATTTTCTAAAAGTTATGTACATAAATGTGGCCGACATCGCTTTTCTCAGCGGACTCGCTGACCGGCGGAACCGCTGAGGAACGCACGTGGTGAACAAAGGTTTTATTTTTGCAGGGCAAAAAACCCAAAGTGATTCCATGTGTGATTACTAAGACTTATTAGTTGGTTACGTGACTAAAACATATGTATTCTAGAAATGGTGTTCTTTATTCACAGCTTCAACTGACAAAAGTTTCACGCAAAAACGCACTGTTTATTTACGGGAAGATGGAATGGGAAGACGTGACGGGAATGTGTTTATTTACGGGAAGACGGGACGGGAATGTGTTTATATACGGGCACTTACTGGCCGCGATCTGGGAAGTGAATTATATTTATTCGGGAATGTGTTTATTAACGGGAAAATGGGGCCGGAAACGTGTTTATATACGGGAACATATGGCTGGGACATGATTATATTTACCATACAGGCGGGACGGGAAATGTGTTTATTTTACGAGAAGACGGGACGGGAACAAGTTTATATACGGGAACTTACGGGCACGGACATGAATATATTTATTCAGGAATGTGTTTATTTACGGGAAGACGGGGTCAGGAAAAAACTTATATACGAAAACTTTATATACGGGCCGGACCGAGAGTATAATTCATGAATGTGTTTATTTTACGGGAAGATGGGGCCAGGAAAAAGCTTATATACAGAAACTTTATATAAGGGCCGGGTCGGGCCGGGAACAAGTTTGTATCTACGGGAACTTTAGGCCGGGACATGAATTTATTTATTCCGGAATGTGTTTATTTATGGTAAGATCGGGCAGACGGTATTTTTGTTGCAGTCTTTTAATAAATGCAATTTCATTTGCTCTACAATTCGTCGCTCGTACCACGAAGTGACCTAACTCGTTCACAGTAAAAAAAAGACGTGTTCGGAGAAAATCACGATTTGAAGTTGCACTACTTTTCAAACTGCTGTTTCGGAGTCTGCTTACTATTTGTATTTTATTTTTTCATGCTGAAAATAAAGCTGAATATTTTATTCATACAGAACTATCAATGTGTTTTCATCCCTAAAACTGTTTTAATAAGTAATTAATTCCTAAACAGATAGGTCACTTTGTGAAAATGAAAATTCGAGTTTTGCCTGCAGAGCGCTGTGTACAAACCAATGCGTAATAGAGACCTATCGAGATAGGTCACTTTGTGAAAATATTACGCTTCCCCAGTTACGTCACTCCGTGGTACGCAAATTCCCACGCGCGCCCGAACTGCGCGCGCTGTAGCGCATAGTTTACCATTGGTAAAGTGGCGTATCTAGTTAGGTCACTTTGTGGAAAGACAAAATGGCAAGTCTAGTGATACGTCGTTTTTACTAATTAGTGTAATTACGAAACTGTTACGTATTAGGCACTGAAACTTGCTGAAAATGTTAACAGAAATGAGTATGTCAATAATTTGGTAAAAAAATTGTTTGCAAAAATGTGTGATTTTAGTCAGTTAGGTCAGTTCGTGGTACGAGCGACGAATTTCAATAGTGTGTCTTAACAATAATTATAAATTAAACCTTTCGACGAGGATGTACTGATTGAAACCCCATTTGAAAATCACACCCAAATCCGTACAACCTATTCATATATTCCATGATAGCACACACATCAGTTGGAAAACATTTTTAGTTGTTCACAATCGATCGAAAACTGAGATCGTCTTGGTCACCAACGTTCAAATACATGTACACACCCGACGGGCACTTCGCATTGCCAACGCCTTGCAAAGCCAACCAGCAAATACATGACGTAAACAGGTAGCTACGATCTCAGGTTGTACTTTATTGTTTTTTATGATTAAAGTAATATGTGTGGTAACTTTTGGCTAGCTTTTTAGAAATAACAAAAACAAAGCAAAGTTATGAAGCGTTAGGCATTTTAGTTTTGAAATTCATATTTACCGCCAGAGCTTCAACAACCGCAGCTATAATCCCAACACAGGGCACCTCTTGTGCCAACCCAGTGGTGTACGAGAGTTATTTTTGTCAGATGTGTACAAGAACTTGCAGTCAGGGCAATTTCCCAACTGTTTTACTTGGCTTTGTGGCATGTGATCATCGGGGGATCCTCTGGGTGCTTTGAGTGCCTCAATGAAGGTATTGAAGTGCCCAGGAAAGCTTGTGGAAGGAGTAGGTGACGGAAACCCTTTGTACATTGCCACAGCTTCTGGGTTGTTGATGGGATTGAGACTGCAGTGATCACACTGATCAGGTAGTTGGCATTTCGTAAAAATGACCATTCCAACCCGTCGATCAATGTGTCTCCTGAAAAAAATCATGTCACTGTGCACATCAGCTTCCTTGATATTTTTGTAGGCTCCTGT
Organism: Pisaster brevispinus; assembly: GCA_023634235.1. Taxonomy (NCBI): domain Eukaryota; kingdom Metazoa; phylum Echinodermata; class Asteroidea; order Forcipulatida; family Asteriidae; genus Pisaster; species Pisaster brevispinus. Next base: position 7,523,811 of record JAMKCF010000001.1, read on the forward strand.
CAGGAGGGTGTGGATATGGCTGTGGTCATCTGCAGAAAAGGGTGTTGGCTTGTCTTGGCTCGATTGGTGACTAACTGCTATTTTGACCCCAGCATACTGTACATTGTCCCAGTACCCCTCCAGCGTGGACAGGGCAGCATCAAACACTTGACCCTCTTTCTCGTTGAGTGCCTCCTGTCAGATGCTGTTATGGAGGAGGGAGCTCACCTGGCAAATGGTCTGGCAGGTATACAGCAATGGCGGCATTAGTTAGAATGCCCCAGACGTGTTCTATAGGGTTTCTCGCTGAAAACCCCGGACAATGCGTTGTTGCAAGGAGTACATCAAGGTTTAAGTCCTTAAATAGTCTCATAAAAAACCACTCTTTGGTCAAGTGGTTGACACTTAAATCGCATCCACCGTCGGATAGGATTGTTACAGACGACTTCTTGCTCTGTTGGATTAGTGGATACAAGTCGTTGCAGTGGCTTGCAATGGTAGTCTCAATGTACGGCCCTCGGTTGATGACATTGATCGCACTGCACTCAGTAGCCTATATCGTTGTCTTCCCATGTTGTCTAGAGTGAACTCCGGCACAGACGGAGATGTCATCTCCAAGTATCCAGCCGGTGTGATTAATTAGCCAGGAGTTGGAAAGTCATGATCGAACAGGTTTGGGCTGTCATCAGTTGGAAATATTCGTGTACAGTGCATCTCCTGTCTACTGCCGGTGCGCAGGAGCTAATTCGCAGCTTGTTTTTGTTGTCCATGCTGAACATAGTTGTTGACTCCGGAAACATACTACATGCCTCTCTTGCATACTTCACCCTAGCCGAGTAATAATGTTCATTGTCATTTTCGTTGCGTTTCTCGTTTCGCGTTGATTAGACCTCTGTAGCACTTGGCAGTGTTGTTGCGTTTCGACGGGGGTTGCATCCACCGATGAATCGTGTTGAGTCCTGTGTATAATAAAACAGAATAATTATTAAAACAATACTTGAGCTCCCTGCGAGAAATGTGATTTAAAAAAAACACATTCCATTTCACAAAATGTTGTGCTGTATTCCATGTTGCCACCATCCAACATGTGCTGTTTTGTTTTGTTTTGTTTTTTAGTTTTTTTGAAGAACCAGTATTTTTCACCAAGTCAATCACAGTGCATATGAAGTCGATGGATGGTCTGCCTCCACAGTTCTTCTTGGCTGCATGTAGCTCGGTTGAGGGCATCTTCCTCTTTTGATGTTGTCTGTTTACAACACCTGCAATATAGATGAAAAATATGTACTTGAGGTTTAGAATAAACAGTTGAATGGCAGGAAATAGGAAAACATTTTTTCGTTGTCGTTCGTCGGTCGGGCATAGGTAAAGCCATACTATTCCATCAGAAAGCAACAAGTCATTGATATCATTCATACAATCATTATCAGTGTGCAAAATGGAAAATAAGTTTTTTTTTTCTTCTTCAGTACAATTTGCCGCCACTTTCTACCACACTGCATTGGGACCGTACCATTGTAATAATGTGTAACAAATAAACAATATTGTGTTAAGATCAAGATGAAACATGTTTTAAAGTATTTGATGTGTGTGTGTGTGGTTGTGTTTTTATCGAAGGTTACATACAAAAACAAATGTCAACATTGAACATATTAACCCTGATCTAAGCGCACTGCGTACCACAATCCTCCTTTAACACGCATGTCAGCTGACCCATATAATAATGGTATATTCAAGATTTATGGTATCCTCCAGATTTATGCCTAACGGATTTGTTATTTATTTATAGTTTTGTTGTTTGTTTGGGGGCGGGGGTGCACTGCTACACTAAACCATAATAAGCAAACACCTTCCCTACTAAACTATTAAATTCCCGACAACGTTCTACTTTCCCTGTGATCACAAACAAAATCGACCGCTATCTGCAAATATTAAATCAAATTGAACACACCAAACAAATATGATCCAAAGTCTAACAAACCTGCAGGAATAAAATAAAATGATCAGAATTGGACGCTAGCGCAAAATTCAAAGGCAGCAACTGCAATTTGATGTTATCGCGTGTTAAAATACGAACTTGCATAATTCGGCAGGCAAATAATTGACGGCGAGTGTAACTTGACTTAGTTATGTTTTTGTGAGTTTACGACTTTAGCTATTAATAGCAAGCATTTTGTTTAATGACATTCACTCATGGACCGGGCTATTAAAGCCGAGGACTTGATGAACGTTCAGAGTTGTTTAGCCGGGACTTGCTCAACATTATAATAAGTTAATTACTGGTAAATTTACGTGATATGGGGTATTATTTCATAGTGAGGCCTACCATTTGCCTTAAAATACAAGCCAGTTTTGGGCATTTGGAGGCCTCTGTAAGAAAAGGGATCACTGTGTAATGTCAAGGTCGCCGAATTGGTCGACTGTAAAGTATATGTTGTTAATAATAGCGCGCGATTTCCGTGTTGTGCATGAGGGTCGGTCGGCCGGCACATCGAACGTGCGTGGTGCATTGGTCTCGTCGGCGCGGCATGTCCGCTTCAAAGACGATGATGTTCATGAGTTGAACTTTATTGTTCTGGGACAGCACGGCCAGTCCAAGCCGCTGATATTCAAGATCTGAAAATACAGCTAGTGAATATTCATCTAACTTATTGTTATACCAACAATAGTGCCCGACAAGGATAGCTCATTACACTTCGCCGCGCTTCAACGCACATGGCCGTTCTTCCGCTGACTGTCCGCTGTCCTTGGCAACGCGGTATTTGCCGTCCAGTCCGCAGCTTGTAGGCGGAGGAACGCTCAGGGAGTTTTGACAAGACCCCTTAAGGGAATTCTGAACAATTTATTTCTGTCTGATACTTTACGATTGGTTTGATTGTTGATTTTCATTCATGAAAAATCATGGTTGCTCAATGCTTTGAAAAAAGATAATGAATTCAAGATCCTGGGGCTCGGTCCTTGAGAAAATACGACTTTTTTGTAAAATCCTGTGATCTCTTGGGTGGTGAGGGTAACTGGAATGTATTGAACCCTGACAAAAAAATATTAAAAGGGTAAAAGTAATACAGAAGTTAACCCTTTCTTTTGAATGAGATTGACGGTTGTCATGTTCCCATCATCTGGATAAATAATAAACGTTTTGCAAAAACTTGTTGAGCTTCAAATAACTTATTACCACTGGATGGACCGGCACCGGGCTGGCCGAATACTTGGTGCAATAAAATTGTCAATGATCCAGCCTGGTGACAGTCGATGATTGCTCGTGACCAGCGGATAATTGGCCCAATTTTTGGCGCTCTGTGTAATGTGCTTCTGGTTTTTGGGTCAGAGCAGCCTTTGGGCTTGTGCCAATTTTACCAAGCATGTCGGTTTGCACACAAATGCGCCAATTGCTATAACAATGCAACCGCTACTTGCAAAGCCCCGCGTGCCCGCGCAGCAGCAGCTAGCACGAACACCAATAATAAGTTGCTTCCTTTTTTGTGTTTGTTTCCCATTAAGCGCGATGCGCGTTTTATATATCGGGGCTTTTCAGTAGGTTTTCGTCTTGGATACAGCGGTCTACAAGCAAATATTCTGTTCGTAACTTGGTTTCGATTAAAGATGACATGCACATTGTGCAGCAAAAAATTGCTCGCGAAGTGGCTGCTCAAGCCACTCACAAAGCACATTTTGTTTCCTTTTGTCTCCTTTTGTCTTGTGTTGTAATACATTATGACATAGCAAAGTACTTTGAAAAATCTGCTTAAAAGTGCCAACCATCCACAAATAATTTTAAAAGGGAACCCCATAGGTCATTGAAAACTTATTTTGTAAACCCACCCCCCCCCCCCCTCCAACGATGATGCGTGAATGCACTTTATGAAACAAAGAAAAATTCTATTGACAAATAACATTAAGAGACATGCAGTTTGAAGACTATTTCTTGAGTGTTCTAAGTAGTGGAAAGAGATAATGATCTTTGACTAAACATTTTGTTATTGGAAGTCGATCATTGGCCGTAGACAGTAACTATAAACCAGTGCCCCATCTGGCTGTTGCGAATTGGTTTGTACAATACCCCTAAAATATTTCCCAATCCATGTCCACGCTGAGTATTGGTGGAGGTTTATTGAAGACATTTTCTCTATCTGGTGTGGTAGTCAAGACAGCTTGGATGAGTTTATCGACCATATAAACTCATTCCACCCAACCATAAATTTCACTACTGAATACTCTCTAACAAGTGTTAACTTTTTAAATGTAACCATGACTAAATCACCTAGCGGCGTTGTTACGAATGTATACAGCAAACCCACTGACACCCACTAATACCTTCTCTCCAACAGCTGCCACCCTAGTCACTGTAAGAAGGCAATTGCTTACAGTCAGGCCTTGCGCAGGAGACGTATCTGCTCCACAGATTCCCTATACAAAAGGCGCTCATCGGACCTCAGGAAACACCTTGTTTCTAGGGGTCACAGCGAACGCAGGGTCCAACTTGCCATCAACAAGGCCCTCAACATACCCTGCCATACTATTTTGGCCAACAGGGGATCTAAACAAGTCCCGACCAAGAGAGTTGCCCTGGTTACCACCTACCACCCTAAACTACACAAACTCTCCTCAATCCTCAGGGGCAGAATGAATATTCTCCATTCCTCTAAGAGGTTGCGCTCAGCATTCCCTGGAACACTATGGTTGCATTCCGCCGCCCAAAAAACCTGGGAGACATTCAAGTCAGGGCCAAACTCCCCCAGGTACAGGCCAAACACCACCCTCAACAGAGATACAGGGTTGTCACAAGTGTACCCGCTCTAAATGTAGAACTTGTCTCTACATCAAAGCTGCACTTAAAGTGAAGAGTCATAGCACTGGGTCTTCTTACAATGTCAAGACCGACTCCAAATGTAACACACCGAATGTAGTCTATGTTATATCTTGTAAGAGATGTGGACTACAGTATGTGGGAGAGACTAAGACCAAACTCAGTCTTCGCTTTGCGAACCATGTCTCTTCCATAAAGACCAAGAAACTGTACCCCGTCTCCATCCACTTCAACAGCCTTAATCACAGCGTCAAAGATGTTGAACTCATTGTGATTGAGGCTTGCAATGGTGATGACACACACCGTAAACTCAAAGAATCACACTGGATTCACCAACTCCAGACAGTCCAACCCTTTGGACTCAACGTAAACACTGGTGTTAAATAACTTCCCATCACCCTCCTTTCACTTTTGCTTGCTTTTTTCTTTGATGTAAAATAAATACAATAACTGTAAATAACATGTTCTCTCCACTGGTCTATTTTTACGCTTCTTTCTCATGTTTACTTCTTTGATGTAAAATAAATACAGTTACTGTCATTTACATGTTCTCTCCACTGGTCCATTTTTACGCTTCTTTCTCTCAAAAAGTTTTAAAAATCAATCCGTCAATATTACCTTTGCAGAGGATTTAATAACCTGCTCTCTCTGCAGGTTCCTCTTGCCTAGTTTAAACTTCTTACACTGATTTTTTTATTCTGTAATTACTTATATCTTGCCTGCTTTTGTTAGTTGCATTATCTTATGCGTCTTGCCCTCTAATCCTACCCTTTCATGCTTCCCGCATTGTAATGCCTACAATGTGGTACCACCTTTTTGGTCCAGTGATCCAGCCTTTCACACTGACCATCCTTTGTCCTCACTACTTTACTCAGATTGATTCTTATCCGCCCCATTGTTTGTAAATTTACAACTCTGATTAGCTATATTTCCCCGCTTTTTTCTGGATACTCTCCCTTAATCTTTTGCTCCTCTTTTTGCTATAAATGGATATGTTTGTTCTTGTTTATGCCTCTGACGAGGGTCCGGTTTGGATCGAAAGCTAAGGCCATCTCCCCCACTAATATTATTTAATTGATTAGCCAATATTTCTTATTGAATACGACTTTTTCGGATATACATTTCATCGCGATGATTTTCCTGAATGGCTATGCCTGTAACAATAGCCCTAGTGCAACACGTTTGCGTTCCATGATCTTTAATTTGAAAGATAGATTTCTTACTAAATAACAATTCCTGAAGTTTCAGTAATCTCATGTTTTTCCTGGTACATTGCCTACTTTGGGTCATTTTCGTATGTACCAAATGTATCGTTGCCGACTGATCAAAACGTAATGTCTGGTACGAGTGTAAAACCCCTTCCTGACAGGCCAGAAATCGTTCCACCGTTAAATCATCCATTTTCAGAAATGGGAGTGAGGTGGGAAAGTCTAGATCGGGAGAGTGAAAAATCATTCTGACCATATCATCGGGAGCTACACACTCGCCAGACCTGTCTATTAAACTCTTTAAAATAGAACCTGAACGAGGTATAACTTCCCTTAAGGTTCTACGTCACCAGTATGATGTAACTGTATAATCACATGAGATAGCGCTCATCTTTGTGTAATATCTTTGTGCTTTAAACCCAGCTGAGGATCAGACGTAACCATTCTAGCGCTCTTCAAAGTCTACCACTGTGTGCAATTTGTTGTGTACACGTTTCATCATGACGGAGTCTCTACTGTTAGACTTAGCGACTTTTTCGCATACTTCTCCTTCGAGGTTGGAGAACAGACAACGTATGGAGCAATCTCCTGACGAACAGCCAACACCACTCGCCGACGCAGTCAACGAAGGTAAAGGCAAACTTAACCCCAAAGGTAAATCTGAAAAGAAATTAACCGCAGCGAAGAAAACACGGCATTCTTAAGAGTCAATACTCAGGTGCCAACCGAAATGGGCGATAATTCCCACACACAAACTGACATTCTGTGGTCCGTCATGGGGGACGTAGAGCCGACCAGACCATATGATTTGTCGCAGACTGCCACAGCTGCTTTGCCAATGAGTCGTAATCCACTTCTAGCAGTCGCAACCAGGTGTTGCGTGGTCGTCCTCTGGGTCTCTTCCAGGCTGGCCAGCACGGAGTACCCCTCGAGCGTCGACGCTCAGCTTGATGGCGGCATGAGCTGGGGTGTCTTCTGGAAGTCGACGGACATGGCCGAAAAGGGAGTGGCGTCGCCGTGAGATGATCACACGGATGTCCTCGAGACCAGTGGTTTCTAAGATTGATTCGTTGGTGACGAAGTCTAACCAACGGACACCGAGTATCCGCCGTTGGCATCTGGTATTAAATGTATGAAGCGTACGTCCATCTTCTACCAATAGTGTCCAGGTTTCTGACCCGTAGAGTAGGACGAGGAGAACGCATGTTGTGTACACCCTTAACTTAGTTTTGAGGTTGAGGCGCTTGTTCCGTCACACACAATCTAACTAGCTAAAGGTTGAAGAGGCGAGCCCTAGTCGTCGGTGGATGTCGGGAGAAGAGTGACCTTCGGAAGAGATGTCGCAGCCGAGGTATCTGAACTTTTTTCTGTGGTCTCGACGGGCTGGCCCTCAACAGACACTGGGGCAGAAGGTTGTCCGAGGCCGGAGCAGTTCTGGATCTTGGTTGTAGCCCATGATGTATTCCAGGGACTGAAAGTAGAGTTATAGGCCTGTAGCTGCTGCAATGGTTTTTCTGTCCCTTTCCTTTGTATAGGAAGATGATGACACCATTCCTCCAACCGGAAGGAACCCTTCCTGAGGACCATACTTTGAGGAAGAGTTCGTGAAGGGCTTTGCTTATTGGAGTTTCGGCACACTTGAGCAGTTCAGGAGAAATGCCATCAGGTCCTGCAGCACGTCCGTTCTTAAGCTTCCTGGTAGCACAACGTACCTCAGCCAGTGTGGGAGCGTCAGAGGAGACGTCCGGAGCAGAGACTGCAGCTGATGCCTGTGCAATAAGGTCTGGGCAGGGTGCAGCTGGAGGATGGTTGAGCATGGCGTTGTAATGCTCTCGCCAGCGAGTCACTGTTTCTGAAGGTTGGTCGTATATCAATTCTTTGCAGCCCTTCTTCAGCAGTGTCTGCAAGTTTCCCATAGAACTCCTCGAGGTCCTGCTTGGCCTTGGCTTCAAAAACGCCCTTCAATCTGTGTGCTTCATTTGTGTCCCCGCACAGACGCGCTTGGCGCTTCTCGTCAAGAATATCCAGTGTGCCATAGGTTAGCCAAGGACGCCTCTGGTGCCTGAGGACGCCAATCGTTTATGAAGTGGCGGACAGAATCGCAGAGTGTATGGTGGACCAAGTGGACTCCGGATCTTCTCCGAGGGCACCGAGGGCTTCAAATTTGTTGCTGACAGCGACATTGTAGTTAGTGGTGATGTTTACGTTTACTATGAGGGATCTGACGTTAAGCCGCTTGGTTGGTTTTGGAGGTTTTAGGTAGGGCTGGATTTTGACCGTGCCAACAACTAGTTGATGGTCCGTGTTTGCTGGGGCATCTGCACCCCTGAAGACATGATAGGTGCAGAAGATCCAGCATTCTCTAGTCAATATGGTCCATCTCCTTCCTGGTTTGGCCATCATTGGATAACCAAGACATTCGGTGAATTTCTTTCTGTCTAAAGAAGGAGCCAACAGTTGACAGGTTGGTAAAAATGTTGAGGAGGCAAGCCGGGTTGTCATTTGGTCTTCCAGAGCCGAAGTTCCCAACGACGCGTTTGTAGCCTGCACGCTTTCTCCCGCTGACAGCATTCAGATCACCAATGACTAGCAGTTGGTCGTGAGGTGGAGTTGAGTAGATGATGGGTTCCAGTTGGTTGTAAAAGTTATCTTTTTCTACTGTAGAGGATAACTCGGTCGGTGCGTAGACCACGATAATTGTGATGTATCCATGTCTGTGACGTAATTGAGCATGAAGGATCCACTTGGAGACTGGTGTCCATCGTACAAGACGACTCCCTCCGTCCGGCCTGTGCCCCCCGAGTGGTACATAGTGTACTGGTTGACACAGCATTCACCATTTCCTGGGATACGAGCTTCCGTAAGACCAGCTATGCTTATCCGGTAGTGCATCAGTTCCCGGGAGATTGCTTCTGGGTATCCCACTTTGCAGAGTGTGAGAATGTTCCAAGAAGAGTCAAGATCTTAAATCGGAGACAAGATCTTAAATCTAACTTTGGTCTCGGTTTGGAGCCTACGGTCGGTCTGGCACCGTCCCCAGTGGAGCCTTCAGCAGAAGCTGGTTGGTCGGCGTTTAACCCTTTCGCTCCATGGGGCCCGCGGTGCGGGCCATAAAAATGCGACGTCGCGTTCGTGAGGCCCGCAATGCGGGCCCTGTTTAACTCCCCTTGTAAAAACGCCCTCTTTTGAATTGAATAAAAACAACTGTCACTGGTACCTGTCAGAGGTATTTTTGAATGCTATAGAAAAATATGTCGTTTACCAGGTTTTTTTTAAGCCTTTGAGGCCTTTTGTGTATGTGGCATTGTGCGGGCGCTTTCAGCGTACGTGGCACTGCACTTTGGTCAAGATGGCGCACCATCATGGCGAAGCCTCTGGATCTCGAACAAAACGCAAGACGACAGAACAGCTTGTAAACTTATTTATGGGAGACGATGACAGTGATAATGACCGATTTGACGTAGGAGACGAGTCAGGATCGTCTGAAGATGAAGTTATGAATGATTCAGAATGGGAATATGAGAGTGAAGACGAGCAAAGCGAAGGTGGAAAATCGCCAGCTTCATCACCGGGTAAGTTAGAATTTGTTTATTAGCAACACCAGGGCCACACATAAAAGCAGACCCAAGAAAGTGTCACCATGGGCGTTATAAAAACCAATTTATTATCTTGTTTGGCACTACACAAATTTCTTACTGACATACAGTATATTTACCAACAATATAGCCATTGAAACTAACGTTGACAAAGCATGTTGATAAATAATTAGCGGGCCTGTCTGTTTTCCTCCACGATGAAATTATAGTAGGAGATTCTTAGAATGATCACACTCGGCCATGAGCAGGACAACGATCAACCAACACTCACATGTTGTCAAAGGAACCAACATTATTTTATGTAATTCTGTTGCTAAAAGTCTTACCATGTTTTTTTTCAGATCCCGATTTCCTTTTATTCATCACAAAATTGTCATCTCTTTTTGTTTTTGTTTTTTGTTTCCCCATCTGATTTTGTAATCTCAAAATCTTGCAATAATTTTTTTATTACAATGTTTTTAGAACCCTGGTTTATTTTGTAAAGCAAAAGGTTATCCTGCTATTTTTCGTAACTCCATTTCATTGTGTAAAACTAAATATTTGATTTTTTTTTCTTCAGAACCCCATGCTCATCCTGAGAATTCTGATCCTGATTCTTCCGGTGCTAGTGAGGAATCCAGCGATGAAAATGTCCCTATTCGTGGGGGTCCTCACACTCGTGGACAAGGACACACCACAGGAAGGGGCCGAGTTGCTGGAAGGGGCCGAGGTGCTGGAAGGGGCCGAGGTGCTGGAAGGGGCCGAGGTGCTGGAAGGGGCCGAGGTGCTGGAAGGGGTCGGGGTGGACGACCCAACGATACAAGAACCCCGACTTGGCAGTGGGAGTAAGTTGACGAGGATGGCTTCACCCCAGCAGACATGCCCTTGGTGATGAGGCGCTAAAGGTCCGAGTTCGGGATGACGCAGGTCCTGCTGATTTTTTTGACTTGTATGTCACGGCAGAGATGATACAGCTGTTTGTCACAGAGGCAAATCGGTATGCAGAAAAACACAAGGAGGAAATGGGAGACAATGCACGAGATCACTCCTACGCCAAGAAATGGACCCCAACTGATGCCAATGAAATGAAGACGTTCATTGGCCTTCTTTTCCTAATGGGCATTGTATTCAAGCCAAGGCTTGCAATGTATTGGACTACCGACGAACTGTATAATACTCCGATTTTCGGTCAAGTTCTAAACCGAGGTCGCTTTCTCGCACTGCTGAAGTTCATGCATTTTGCTGACAACAAAGACCCAAACTTTTATGTGCGTAACCCAAACCGAGATAAACTGCACAAAGTGCGACCTTTGATTGAAATGATCCGTGCCCGCTGTCAGCGTGTGTACTCTCCTGGACGAAACCTGAGTGTGGATGAGTCGCTTGTGCTCTTCAAAGGCCGGCTTGGGTTCAAGCAGTACATACGAACGAAGAGAGCCCGATTTGGGATCAAGATGTATGAGCTCTGCACCTCGATTAGAGTCACCTTAGACTTCATCGTTTACTGTGGTGCAGGCATGTACAGTGATGACGACCCAAACCCATCACTGTCTACAACTGAGAGAATAGCCGCAAACTTAGTGGAGCCATATCTGGGAAATGGACACTGTCTCTTCACAGACAATTTCTACACGTCGCCTAACCTTGCGAAACACCTTGCAAGCAATCAAACCCATCTATGTGGCACCGTCAAGGCAGGGAGAAAAGACTTTCCCCGAGAACTTGCCCAAAACAGTTGGAAAAGGGACAAGCAGCTTTCTATAAAAGTGAAAGCGGCGTACTTGGTGAAGTATCGGGCCCTTCAAAATAAGTCTGGAAACAAGCCGAAAGTTGTCCACATGCTGTCCACTTTGCATAGGGCTACTATGGTTGAGACAGGCAAAACCGACAAAGACAAAAACCCAATCATGAAACCTAGTTGTGGTTGACTACAACCACCAAGTGGGAGGTGTGTAGACCTGGTTGATGAGCAGCTCCACAACTTCCACACACTGCGCAAGTCCTACAAGTGGTATAGAAAGCTAGCTTTGCGTCTTCTTATGCAATGTACCATGAACGCACACAAGGCATACCAATTGCACACTGGGGACAGGAAGAAGGATTTTCTTTCCTTTACCCATGATGTAATAATCATGTTACTTACATCTAGCCCAAGACTCAACCAAGAAGTGTCTCTTCAAGACACTGTAAACAGACTCTTTGGCAGGCATTTCCCTGCTAAAAAAACAGCTAAATGAGGGTGCTGTGGACCAGAGGCCAAAAAAGTTAGGGTTAGAAGAGGTCCCGCATAATGCTCAAAAAGTCTGTTTTTTATCACATAGTACTGGACATCTGAAATGTGACAAAGACGAACAAAATAATGGTTTTCCTTACACTTTGTTGCTGATTCTATGGGTTTTTGATATTGGCTTTATGAATAAATAAGAACATTTTAAAAAAAAATTACTAAAAACATTACTTTTCGTCAATTTATTGAAATCGTTTACATAAATTATCATAATTTTCACAAAATTACCATAAATTTCACGTAAATTTCTTGACATATATCAATTTTTTTTTTCTGCAGGAGGACAGCTGCATGTGTCCCTGCCTGTTTTCAGTTGGTTTCAAGTATCTACCTAGTAAAGTTTTTCTACAAATCACATTTGTTTGAGACCATGCTGAAATGCATGTACAGCACTCAGGATGCAGCAAACATAAGGCCCAGTAACGAAAGGGTAAACCCAGTTGGGGGTTTAAAATCAAAGTTTTCCTTCTCCTAGGTGGGCTGCCATCCAAGGCTGCGAGCCCCACCAACCCGAGTTTGAAATCAGAGTGACTTTCTCCTAGGTGGACTACCTCCCAAGGCTAACGAGCTTCACCTGCCCGGAGCAATCTGGTTTTAAGGCGCCAGAAACCCGCCTGCACACCTCTGCCCACAGTTCTAAACAGGGATCGGCAACGTGAAGCCGGGTAGTAGGAGTTTGAATTAGGAGAGGCTATTTGAGGCGCTGATCATACGGGACATTTCATGGGAAAAGGAGTGGCTCAATCCTCCCCATCGCCCCGATCATCCTAAGACCAAACTGACACTGGCAGGATTTACAATTTAAGTAATGCCTTAATAGGTAACATACAAGAGGGATTTGACCAAAATGCAGGAGCCCTCACTGCCAAAAAAGCAGGGCTATGTCAAGGCAAACTCAGACACATCCGAAATCGGTTATCCCATGCCAAAAAACCAGAAACTGTTGGACAACAATTTTAGTGCTAGTGACAATTCTGATGCACAAATTGAGGACCTATGGTCCTCAGCGTTAGCAACAATGATGAGGATAATTGCTTAACTGACATTCAGCAAGAATATGAAGCTGAAGATAAAATCGGTCCGAAAATAAAGGACAAATTGTCGGCTTTAACAGTTAATTTTTTGAAATCAAAACTGTTTGAGGGAAAATTGTCCGCTAAAAAAGACAAATATTGTCGACCACATAACTGAAAATCTCACAAAAACAACTGTAAATCCAGAAATTTGGTCACAGCTTAAATCAGACACAAGGTCAGAAGGTGCAAGGACTTTGGTAACGGCATTTGTGCCCCTCCTCCAATTGACAGATAAGCTCCTCGCTTAAAACAATTCAAAAGGAGGTAAAACTGGCCATGGACACCTTGACTCTTATGGCAAATGCCAATCTTGAGTTAAACAACCGCCGCTGACGAGAGCTGATCAAGCCAGACCTAAAATTGCAATATCAGCAAATCTGTAACCAGACTGTGGCATACACAGAAAACCTTGTTGGTGATGATGTACCTAAACAGGTACAAGATATTAACACAACCAATAAAGTTGGCATAAGAATTGGCAAGCCTAATAACAATTATGGCTTCACTAGGGGTGCCCGTACATGGAACGCGTAAAAAAGGCAAAATTACCCTCAGGACCAGTACAGTGCAACTCGGGGTTCGTCGTAAAAAACTGGCGATACAAGATGCCTAGGACGCCAGTAAATTCCTCATACGATGTAATCAAGGTGAGCATTGTTAATGGCATTGGAGTACAAGCAAAACCTTGTTTAGCAAGAAGAACCAAAACAGTTCTGGAACTAGAAAAACTCTTAAATAAAGGAGTGATAGAGGAAACCACATGGGAATGTTGAGATTTTATTTCAAATATTTTTGTGCGTCCAAAGAAGGACGGCTCAAACAGGATGATCCTTAAAAGCATTAAACAAGTTTGTCAAATATCACCATTTTAACATGGAACCTTTGCAGTCTGCTATTAGTTTAATTTCTACAGACTGCTACTTGGCATTTATTGATGTACGAGATGCTTACTACACTGTGCCGATCGCACAGGAACATCGGAAATATTTGAGGTTTGTATGTTTGTGTTCCAATACGCTTGCCTACCCAATGGTCCTGCTTGTGTTCCTCGTATATTTACCAAACTCTTAAAACCTGTTTATTCTGGTCTTAGAGTTCAAGGCTTCCGATCTGTAGCCTATACTGATGATTCACTTTTGTTTGGTGATAAATACAAAGAATGTAGTCAGAATGTGGATGCAATATCAACACTAATGATCCAAAGGGGTTTTATTCAAGACGTTAAATCAGTCGTTGACCCAGCTAAAATATGTACATTCTTGGGTTTTGTACTAGATTCGGAGAACATGTGTATTTCACTAACAGAAAGAAAGTTGGTCACTCTTGAGTTATCATGCAAAACGTTGCTACTCAAGAAATCACCCTCCATACAAGAGGTATCCCAAGTTCTTGGCAAACTTGTGTCAAGTTTTCCAGGCATACTATATGGCCAGTTACATTACCTTCACCTTGAATGGGACAAAATTGATGCGCTTAGGAGCAACAACAATGACTATGATACTCTAATGGGGTTGTCACAAGAAGCAAAGAAAGACCCGACTTAATGGATTGAAAACAAATAATCCAAACAAACTTGTAACAGTTTTACTCATACCCAGCCAGATGTTATATTATCATCTGATTCATCTCTTACTACTCATACCCAGCCAGATGTTATATTATCATCTGATTCATCTCTTACAGGATGGGTGCAGAATGCAATCGAATAACAACAGGGGGCATTGGACCCCACAATAACTGGAAAATCATATAAATGTATTAGAACTTATGGCTGGTTATATAGCTTTGTCATCGTGTAAAGATCTAAAACATACACATGTACGCTTACGAATGGACAATACAACAGCAGTATCGTATATTAATTAATGGGTGGAATACAATCAAAAGCTTGCAATGGCTTAGCTCAAGATAAGTGGTCATAGTGTATCCAAAGACATACTGGCTGTCTTCATCGTACATACCGGGCAATCTCAATGTACTGGATTTAGAATCCAGACGTGACAATATTGATACAGAATGGATGCTCAAGCCACTTATGTTTCAGCAAGTTATGGAGCTAAATTCACACTTTACGCCAGATATTGACTTATTCGCCTCCAGGCTGAATTACCAATTGAATACATACGCTTCATGGCAACCAGATCCTGGCGCATATGTAGTTAATGCATTTATGATACCATGGAATAATCTCCAATTCTATGCCTTTCCTCCTTTTAGCCTGATTGGCCCAGTACTACAGAAAGTGCAGAAAGACAATGCAGAAGACCAACTGATCGTCCCAAATTGGGCAACACAGCATTGGTATCCAGGGATAATGAACATGTTAATAGCACAGCCAGTACTGACACCAGCAGCCATTGCTCCCCTTCAACTACCCCAAGATATGTCGGTGGTTCATCCATTACATCGGAAGATGTTCCTACTTGCATGCCACTTGTGTGGAAAGGCCTCAAAGCCTCAGGTGTTTCAAACCGCACTGCAGCAATCATTGTGTCCTCCTGGCGGGAAGGAACACAACTACAGTATAGAACATACTTACTTAAATGCCAGTTATACTGCAATAAGAGGAATATTAATTCCATTTCACCACTTATAAGCGATGCTTTAGATTTCTTGACTGAATTGTTTGAAAATGGTCTTAAGTATAGTGCCATAAACACTGCCAGATCAGCACTAACTGCAGTGCTTCAGTTACCTAATGGTATTTCCTTTGGTAGTCACCCTTTGACTTCCAGATTGATGAGAGGTGTGTTTTGTAAGAGGCCATCATTTCCACATTAAAAAACAATATGGGATGTCAGCGTTGTTTTACACTGTTTCAAGGAAATTGAATCCAATTCAAGTCTTTCCATAAAAGGGTTGAGCCAAAAACTGGCAACCTTATTTGTTTTGCTAACTGCACAAAGGGTCCAAACTTTGCATTTGTTGTCCCTAGACAAATATAACTTTAGCGGACACAGTGACGGTTTTTAATTAAGGTGTCAACTTGTCTGATATTATTTTACCTGCTTTTGCCGCAAACCAAAAGGTATGCGTGGTGTCAATAACGAAATAATACTTACTCTAAGAAAGCAGTATACAAGGATACCATTAGCAGATGGAATAAAGAGAGTTATAACAAAGCAGGAATTGATACTTCCTATTTTAAAGCCCATAGTGTTCGGGCAGCTTCAACATCGGCAGCCAGGGATTGTGTAGTTCCAATCCAGACGATACTAACAACGACCGGATGGTCTGGAGCCAGTACATTTGCTCGTCACTACAGCAAACCACTTGTTACTCAAGAGACTTTTCAATCATTTTGAAAAATAGAATTTGACTCAAGTTTAAGATAGTCGAACGCCTGCAACAGGACTACTGGTTTTATCTAAGAATAAAACATAAGATGTGAGAATAGCACGAAGGATAAGTTGTAATAAAACTTGAGTTATAAACTTAAGTTATGAACTTAGGTCTCGCTTACCTGGCTCTAAAATCTCATGTGATTACTGAGTTACATCATAATGGTGACGTAGAATCCTAAAATTAAACGAGTTTAATAACGAAGTTTGATTGGGATTCTATGAGTCCATTATGACGTAGCGAAGGAGATTACATGCCCTCCCTTTTGTTGTTGGGCAACTCTCCCTTCCCTATTCTCTTTCCACAGGTAAACTCGACTTTGCGCTAAAGAATGATCTTGCTGGGCGGTGAGCACTATCTCATGCGATCTCCTTCGTCACGTCATAATTGACTCATAGAATCCCAATCAAACTTCGTTATTAAACTCATTTAATCTTAGAATTAAATCTTCTAAGTTACGGAATTCAATCTCATAATCGTAACTGAAAGCTTGAAACTGTTTTCTCTGTTTCTGTCTAACACTTACTACTTTATAAAAGTCTTTGGCCGTCTCCTCCCTTCGTCTCTTTTGCTTCCTCGTCAACATCAGCATCGAACCATTCACCAAACATCTCATCGTTTCTAGTTTCCATGTTTTGCAGACCATCAGTAGTACAGTGTGAGGCACACACACCTAATTTTTGTTGGGCAAATTCTGCCGCGCATGTGCAGAGGTGCGTTGTGGTGGTGCGGGGGGGGGGGGGGGGTGTGTGGTTAGCACCACGAAGTGGTGGGCGAAGGCGAGCCTCGGAGTGGTAAGTCATTCGCCTCACGGCGGTGTTCGGGAGGCCCGAAGGGGCGATAAGTGGAACCTCAACACCATGATTGGTATGGTGTTGAGAGCTGGTGTCTGAAAGACAGCGAAAAGAAATGTCTCACGACAGTGTTACTGAGGGCAAACCGGGCGTTATTGTTTGTCCTCAGTTGGAGGTGCGGGAGTGTTTTTTTTTAATCACAGAGCGCCGAGAGTGTTACCACGCAGCAAAAACGAGACATGTACCTCTCGTTTGTATTTTCACAAAGTGAAAACAATGCTGTAGATTCCATGACGTCTGAAAAGACGTCGTGAAAGAAGGAAAAAGGTGGGTCGAGTATTAGAGTACATTTATTTATGAGTATGTAGTGTGGCGGGAAACAACTTAGGGACGCCTGCCTGACCTCAATCCCTGTTGTTAATTATTAACTTAATCACGAGCCTATTGGTTTCTCATGCTAAAAGTCACTAAGCGACCTAAAGGCTAAGAGACGAGATTCGTTTTGGAGGAAGTATACCGCCGATTATAACTGACTGCTAAATAAACCTCTGTCAGTGTACACATATCGCTCAATAAACTCACAATGACAATTAATTCATGAACACAAGCATCAACCATGTGGTTTATTCAACCCTTATCAACAACAAATCAACAATGTCTTTAACTCAATACAAGCTCTCGATAAACATAAATGTATGTGGTTTACCCTTTATGATTACCCCTGTACTTCGCGCAATTAAACCGAATTCATCTACAAGTCAACCATGCACACAGCTCCTAGTAGGCTCCCGATAACCCAGCCGTGACATGCACCCTGTGCTGTCAAGCTGGCGAGTCACGCAGCAACCACGTGTTCCACAGCGACAGACTGCACACGGCAAATCTCCCGTCCATACACAAACGCGCGCCCCCTGAATAATGGCTACACACAGCCAACAGAGCCCCGAGCAACAGCTTCGCCTTACCAATCAACCACGCGTCCTTGTGGGCGCGATCGTCCTAGTAACAAGCTGTTAACCTGACAAGAACGACGAAGCACTAAGCAATCGCCGATCCCGACCACAAACACAACGATTCAACTCACGGTCAACCCGCCTCCGTTATAGTCAACCTTGTGGTTAGCCCAAACACCCGCTCACATGCACTGATAGTCAACCACGTGCAATGCAGAATGCAAAGCATAAACCTGGGTAATACACAGAGCAATTTCACATACCTGTCAACTCCTCGAGATCTTGCTGCTAACTTACGATTTCTCCTCGTACAGTCTGGTACCGCATGCCATGCGGCACAACTCGCGCATACCGATCTCCTCGTGCATGCTCACAACTAAGTAACTTGCTACACATCATGAACTGTCCGTTACAGTAATTTCACATTTATATATATTTCGCCCTGCATCCCTGGTGCTAGCCTGTATAGGCTGGGGTCGTCATTGAAATGGTCGTCTATTTAGGCAATTGAATAGCTTGGTTTCTCAGTCACTCGTATCGTTGCCTGTTAAGTCACCTACAGAACCGAGGGTCAGCAGGTGCTCCCTTGTATAGTTGTTTGTTAATTGAGTTGAGTAGGTTATTATTGTTATTAGGGGTTTCGGCCTGGTAGCTGAAACGCCTATTGTTATCGTCGAGATTTTTTGTGTTTTTCTTCTTTTTCTTACCGGCCTTATTCGTACAGGGTTTGTACACGGATTTTGCTATCAGATAATCTTATACTTAACAATTTTCGAACGGTACAAGTAACATACCATATCAACCATATAACTTAACTTAGTTGTGTGAAAACATGACGTCACCATTGCGTCAGTCTTACCTGTTCTATAGATGTTTTTAAATTTGTGGCGAGCCGACAACCTCGTCATTTTCAAGGACGACCTGCCATGCTATTCCTTTTGTACACGTTAAAAAGCCTATGATGTGGCACGGAAATCATGTAATTTCCTAAGTTGACAAGTAACTGAAAACCCAAACGCTGAAAACAGTTTATAATTGCACCATTTCCTAATATTTAGTAGTTTTATCAAAAGTTGTTCGCCTTTCGTTGACGATATTTATGTTTTTCTGGTCGTCTCTCGGTTACATGTCAACCTGACCATTCCAACACACCGATGTATAGCAATAAGCCCAACACGTCCCACAGGAAATGCCAATATCAGCCCACAGCACAAGAGGGCACTATACAAGTTTACCGTGACTGTTTCACATATTAATTCTCACGGCGCGAACTATTAAATACAGAATCGCTAAAACAGGACATTAACAGAAATAAAAATATTAAACGGAAAGATAAAAGGGTTATTTAGAGGTTTGCGCTTTACGTAAAGTAAATATATTTCTTCCGCCTGAATGCAAGTCATGGTCTCTCTCTTAAAAAAAAACCCCTTCAAACATTGCGCTATTTTTGCATTAATTTTAACTTTATTTTGTATTTTAATTTTTGGAATCTCTGCAAGACCCAAGGTTTCAGCTTTCAACTATGACGTCCAACATGTTACATCGCCCTCTATGAATGTGTATACAACACACGTTGACCTTTCCTTCCAGTCTAAACAGAAAGTTCAATTTTTTTTAAATCAAATTTAACTCTCCATAAACAGAGGCATCGTCAACTTGTATCATGTATAGTGCTAACTGTTTGTGAAACCCTCAATTTTTATTCCATGGCTTCCTAAATTGCACATCTTAAAAATTTCACATAAGGTAGTCCGTCAGTGTGTTTATATTATTTATAACACAGTTACAAATATATGGACCAATACACTAACAGACATGGTCATGGCAGAACAAATTATTTTCTTTGAATAAATTCTATTATATTTATTACAAACAACATCTTAACAGATTAAAGCACATGTGGCATATTCCAATTGTTTGTTTTAACAAAACATGTTCATAACAAACAGAATTTGAAAATTTTTAAAATAATTGTTGATTGTAGGTAGTGAATTCCAGGATGATCAGTGGACAGATTTTGATTACCAGTGTAGCTGGAGGTATAATGCTTAAATGAATGACTTGAATTTTGTATAATCACAGTGGAGTTTTTTTTTATAAACACCTAATAACGCAAAATCACCTGGTTTATCTTCAAAATATGTAGGTAACACACAATCTTACTTTATAAATAGCACTGCTCAAAACATTAGGTGTTATTTTTACTTTTCGTGATTTACATGCAAATTGTGATATAAAATGCAACACCTCTGACATAGCAACTGCAGTATCTAGCTCATAGTGATAGCTTCTATTATTCTGAAGGTGATATGTTCAGTTCTATACCATTACTTTTAAAAATCAAGTGATTTGTCTTTAACACATTTGTGGGATAACTATTTCCTTAATACTCAGTTTGAGTGTCCAAATCACCAAAATATGACAAAATAGAAAACACTATTCTGACATGCGAAAGATGACACATGATGTCATGAAAAAATTACAAACTGAGTATATGTACATGTACGATGTGTTTGTTCAACACTAAGTGCAGGTCAAGTGACGTGTAACATGAACGGATATACACCACTAAATCTTTTTATTTACTGAGCAGATACTTGGTAATGCAAGGCACCACAAAATACTTAATTTGGAATACATTTCATGACCAACTATATGTTCAATATTTAACTTTTACATGACATGTATTGTAGACTCGACCTTATGAACTTTTCAAGTTATTGCTACTATCTTCTGCAATCAAACTCCTTACAGTAGACACGTCTTTCTCAACCTCAAAAACTTCTCTTTATTCTCCAATATTTGTGGTGATGTCCCCATTACTTTTGTACAAATTCCTGACAGCAGAGCGAGGACCTCCTCACTCATTCAAACCATCCAAATGTCTTTTGTTAAAGTCCTCATTTTCAAAAGTTGACCATGCCCACGTTACAGTGTATTATAATTATTATTTATTTCTGGTAATAGGTGAACTTAATCACTGTAGCTCACTAGCCTGAGGAAACCTGTAAACAATTTGGTGCTTGCTATGTGAACCAGAAACACCGGAGTTAACCCATAGTCTTTCTGGTCCATTAATGTGCACTACTCATTGTGGTACATGGGACATTCGGCTTAATGTTCCTTCAAATGGACAGAGCAGTTATGTTAAAGTATCTTGCTCAAGGACACAAGTGTCAACACCGGGACTCGAACCCACACTCTTCTGATCAGATACCAGAGCTTGAGTTCGGTGCTCTTAACCACTAGGCAATGACACGCCACATTGTTGTGAACTATCTATCCTCTACATTATTGTCTTTAACTTATGTACACACATAAGGAATGAGATACATCGGAAACAAAATTAAGACCCTGAAGATTTCAGAATCAATTACAGTAACGTCACATTATATTGTACTGGTGCATTACAAAAATGTATACATACATGAAGTGTACCTTTAAAAAAATATATATATTAGGCGAGCTTTGTAGCATTTATCTTTTTATCTTTTCACGTGTTAAACCGACAAACAACTTACAATTTTTGTTGTTAATAACGTATAAAATCATGGCTAGAACTCTGCCAAAATATTATAAACCATAACTACGTATCGAATATGTCACATCTCACAAGACTAAAGCCTAGAAAATTCTGAACATGGTCTCAGGCGAGTGTGAGCAATTCTGCACCAAATGTGTCCAGTTAAAAGCTCTTTGATGATGATTTCTTATGGATGTAGTAGCACATCTTGTTTGAATGGTGCAAACATAGAAAACAATTTCTGATGGGGGTAGTCCCTTGCCAGCATTGTCACAACTTATACATGTATAGCAAATAAACAAAACAGTCTGCAACGTGGTTGGTGTGCATTACCATTATCACAATATATTCAGTGGACACAACTTTCTGTAATGGCAGGCTTTAGTGAAGCAAACTGGTGGGTGAGCGCATTTTCACAACCTTTTTCTAAAGCCAATAAATACAATCAGTCACTGATGGTGTGGTGGTCAGTCTTATAGTAAACACTGGCCAGTATATATCATCACACCCAATATGGGCTGTACAAACAGTATTCTCTGATGGTAGTCCCTGGCGTGTCTAAGTATTGTCACACCCAATCAGTAGGCCTAGCTGTAACCAGCTGTCGCACCAAATAATGAGCAGTAGTACAAACAGTAGTCTCTCTTGGTAGTCACTTGTGTGTCAAAGCACTGTCACACCCAATAAGATGTGTGGATGTAACCAGCTGTCACACCTTATATGAGCAGTGCAGACGGTAGTCTGATGACTTCACTGGTTCAACACCCGTCACTAGATGTGTGGGTGTGACCACTGTCACACCCTATATGAACACTGCTGACAACAGTCTGTATTTACAAAAAAAAATCACCTTTTGAGTTTATAAGAATAAAACACAGTTTCCTATTTTTGTGTCTATTTGGTGTTTTATACAATATAGTAAAGTATCATATTGTATTTAGCACATCATTTTTCTTCACACTTACCATACATGTATTAGTTTTACATCACATTCACACATATATCCTTGGTGTCTTATTAGTAGTTCTACATGTCTACTCGTCATATCACAGGTACATGTTTAGTAAGTGTTTTTTCACACTTATGATTTAGTCAAGTACAATCTTTCTTACAATGTTGTAAATGCTCTAAAGGTCAATTTTAAAACTGTCTTTTTCAAAATTTTACTTTAATAACCTCATGATGACTATAATAAGCAGGCATTACATCAATATGTACAGACTCTATACCTCTTGCATACGCATGATCAATTAATGTACCCTTCTCTGTAGTAGCCTTAGTGACACACTGCTTGTAATTGTGCTCAGCCATTAACTTAGCAACATGAGAACAGCTTCTTGGATACATTACATCTTCATTAAAAACACCAATAATAACACATCTGTCTTTATGCACTTCATTGACAAGGATCTTTAAGTTATATATAAACTCTCCAATCACATATGATGCTGGTCGATAGATTACTACCACTGCCACAGATACACTAGCTTTTATCTGAAATGCAAAATATTCAACATTTCTCACTGGCAACATAATTCTGCTCATTGTTTTGGTTGTTTTACCATACACTGCTACACCTCCATGATATTGCTGCTTTAACTTCTCTGTCACTTCACTGTCATTATCATATGAGAGGTGTCTTGGTTGATGATAACACTTATAGCCATTCAGTTGGAACTCATATTGCAATTGATCCTCAGCCCATGTTTCTGCCAGGCAAAGGAAATCTGAATCTAAAAGCTCATTGTTACATTTAATGTCCATGTACTGTGCTTGCAATCCCTGGATATTATGCATAGTAATAGTCAGTGTCAGATGTATTTGTAGACAGTATACTTTCATCATCAATAAACTTGGCATACTATTCAAAGCATCAGCTACTGCTTCATTTCAATATTTATACTTCTCATCAAATCCTTCAATGACAAGACCATCTAATGAAGTAACACGACTCAGACTCACATATGCCTGTCCTGCTGCAAATGTACGATTAAGACACAACCGCTTTACTTGTTGTCATTCCTTGTACTTTATGTGCTGTACATGCCCAAGCTAGTTTTAATGGAAACTGATGTCTCATACATTTCTTAGCAATATTCTCCTCTTGAATCTCAATTGGTACAGAATCTTCATCAGATAAACACCATACAGATTGCCTTCTAAGCTTTATGCCAATAGTCTTGTTATCAAATTTATTTCTAATACACTTTGGTTCAGCCTCATCAGATGACATCATTGTTTTTGACACAGTTCCAAAGGTTCCTTTTACCAGTCCATCAGACACATCAATATTTGTAGTAAGCATGACTCTTGCACCAATACCAATCAATAGAATTTGTGGCAGTGTCCCATATGCCTTCTTTGCTGGTTTGTTGCTACGGATTTTCACATTCCTGCCTTCAACTTGATAATCTTTGGCTTCTATACAAATACACTCTTTACATACAGTGTGTACAGTTTTGGCATTCTGTTTATCAACCTGCTTGTTAGTTGGGAATATGTGTACAGCATCATTCCATTCTTCTCCAGTTTCACGACCTTTTAACATTACTATGTCATCATCTCCCATTGCTTCACCCTACCTTACACGCAGTCCTTACACGCAAATTTTATTTGTATTTAAAAAATGTAAGGTTCCTCAACTACACCTAGCCAAATAGCATGCCAGTTGTCTTGTTACCATCGGGGTTGATTTCACACCAAAAAAAATCCACCAATGACCAGTTCTCCCGGTATTCCCTTGGGAAATGTAAGAAATGTAAGAAATTATGATGTTTTTGCTGACTCATCAAACACGAGGGTTTCATTCAAACAAATGGCTTAGAGACACATGTGGGCTGATCTCAATGGAAATTTTGCTTGAATTTATTTTATTTAGTCATAAGGGTCTATATCCAATAGTTTGGGCGATTTAAACATGATTGTGTTCTCAAAAAACACGTATTACACGCAAAATATCAAACGGACACTTGAAAAGTGCCTGATGGCATAAGTGTGTGATTTTTTTTTGATGGTGTCACGAAGAGTTAATCTGTCTAAATCGTCCGTGAATATAACACAATAATTTCTGATGAACCATTGAAATCTCATCTATAATCAAAATCTGCAACTGTTCAAGTTTGTTACTAAGTTTACTGATCTTTTCTTCATGCAGTGGTTGTTAAGGTAATGACACATCAATCGATACAGCTAATCCACTGTGAACTGTAGTACCATTGACATTAAATGTGGCCACACCTGTTGGAGCAGTTATTAATACAGACACATCATCAGGATTTATCATCATTGATCCTAGTATACGTGTTGCTTCATAGTTTATACACCTTAGTGTGTGACTCTTCCCTGTACCTGCAATACCAGTAATAAATACATGAAATGCATCAGGGTTTTTACCATTAGCCTTGTCTAAACACCACTGTCTGATTTTATAAAATA
Organism: Pisaster brevispinus; assembly: GCA_023634235.1. NCBI lineage: Eukaryota > Metazoa > Echinodermata > Asteroidea > Forcipulatida > Asteriidae > Pisaster > Pisaster brevispinus. The sequence continues at coordinate 7,548,787 of JAMKCF010000001.1, forward strand.
CCTGTCTCTGTTTTATATTTAAAGACCTCATCATAGTACAGTCGACTCTCGTTAATACGAGATCAGCCGGACTGGCCCAGTTTCCTTGTATAATCCGAACCTCGTCTTAAACGCATCGCACTATTTACACGAACATGTATACACACGTCGTCATAGTGCATGCACTACACACATGTCTAGGCTAGAACGGAGCGGTTTGCTTCCCAGTACAGTTCTTACGAGCATCCTGTACACACAAATATCGATCATAAATACATTTTTGTTGACTAAGATCATATAATTTTAATATTGTGTATAACTCAAGATAAAAATCATAGCAAAGTCATGTCAAACTTGCCGTTCATGTGACCATGATGTGACAGATTCAATACTGCGTAGCGCCTATGCTGAACGCCGTTTTCGCTGGTAGCCGTCAGCTTGTAAGCGAAGTAGCGTATCAAGCATAAGTTACCAGCGAAATGTTTCTGGTTTTCAGATCGGACAGAACCGTGTAGCCGGTCTGATCCGATAAATAGTTTGACAACAAGAATGTCGTTTCCGAACCTTGACTGAACGGTAAGCTTTAACGCGACAATATTTTTCAGATCTTGCTACAAAAGTATGAAAAACAATACAAAAATAGCTGTATTATAATACTATGGTAGTATTTCTCAGGACATTTCATGATTGAAAATCTAGGATACCTTATGACAGCTGGATCGGTTCGACTTCGTTTTTGTATATATCCTTTGTCATTCTTCGGTTTATACACTGTGGATTGTACATTGTCAACTAACACTTTACATGTACCTACTTTATAAATTACTCTGTACTCGGAACAAAATGAAGCAGTAGTGTAGGTTCTGAAAAGAACCGGTGGTTAACGACTCAACTATTCGATCAGTAGCTCTGATCGTCTTCAGAAGCTGGACTCTGTTGCTGGATGCTGCTTAAGTACTGCCTTAAAGGATTAACTGGTAGCTGGGCTTGGCTCGGTGGTGCGCGAAGGCGGGAACCGGAACTAGATAAGCTTGGCTTAGCCCGGTGGTGCGCGAAGGCGGGAACCGGAACTAGATAAGCTTGGCTTAGCCCGGTGAAGCGTGTAGGCTGGAGCTTGGGCTAAGCCTCAACTGAAACCCAGTGGGGGTGGGTGTGTGCTCACTGAACTGAATCAGTTGTGGACAAGCACAGGGAAGGTGAGGGAACCTAGGGAAGACTGAGGGTATAGAAGACCCAAGTCTAAGGGGTAGGGGATGTGACCTTGGATATAGGAGATCCATTGGTCGGGAAGAGTGGGAGCCAAATGTCACTCATGTGGAAGCCTATGTCTTGAGGAACTGTGTCGTGCTTGTAGATCTCGATGGCCTCTCTGATCCGTCTTGGGTGCCATGCCTGGATGGGAGCGATGAGTTCTGCAGCATCCCAGTCTACTCGGTAGTCAGTGATGTTGGAGTGCTTGATGATGGCTGACTTCTCATAATCTCCCCTCCTTCCGTGTGCTCGATGTTCCTTGAGTCTTGTGGGAAGGTTACGCCCGGTTTCCCCGACATAAACCTTCCCGCATTCACAGGGATTGCGGTAAACTCCTGCACGTGTGGAGGGATCTTGCTTGTTCTTGTGAGATTGAAGAGAGCTGTGAAGTTTCTTAGGAGCAGAGTGGTAAACCTTGATCCCTGCTTGCCTGAAGATACGCTGTAGACCATGGGAGGGGGGGGGACCTAGGTAGGGCAAACATACTGAGGGTGTGGGTGGTTGACTTTGGGTATAGGAGACCCTTTGGTCAGGATTGGGGACCGGCTTGCTTGTCTTGATTTGTCTTGCGTTGTATCCGTTGCACTTCAGTGTAGTCTTGATGTGTTAAACTCCTGCTGAAGGCTGTCTGGGTCACAGATGTTGTAATTTGGGTTTGAACAAAGAAAAATTGATCACGAACACATTGTTTTTGTAGTAAACAAAAACTGAATGTCTAGTTTTACTACTTCTTCTTCTTTCCCCCTAAGTCTTTTCCAAAAGATAACTAAATATTGATGTCGAATTGAATCTTGAAACTTGGCATATACTTGAACCTTGTCATGAAGACGGCACTTGAACAATGACGTCATCATTACGTCATCGGATGTTTAGTTGCATTAAATCAACGTTTTTGATTTCCCGAACTGTAGAATGGATTTTTACATCTATACATTTTATGAGAGGTCTTGGAAAACTAAATAAATGCCTTACTGACATGACTCCAATTTGACCTTGTCTTCCGGTTCAAACCGGAAGTTAAAGTAAAAAAAAAAATCATATCTCAAGAAGTACTTACCATATCATGACAATTTTTACATCGGCTTGCATACCTATGAGCCTGGTCCAACTTTTATACATGACACCAGTTAGACCTTTATTTGCAGTCAAAACCGCCCTAAGCTCACATTCGTGACGGTATCGTTGATGCACTATAAAGAATTATAGTACGTAATCGTTGCATATTGCACGTGTATAATGTGCGATGGGGCATTCTGTGCCATAAGTTTGAAGGTGTTTTATGTAACAGCGCCCTCTATCAATTACAGGATTCAAAAGGAAACAAATATTTTGGCACAACTGAAACGATGTGTGGGTGTTAGAAAATAAAACATTGTGAAGTCCAATTCCAACGTGTGTACAGTTAAAGGTGATCCCGTTAGTCAAATGGAACATGATATGTTTGTGATCTTTGTGGTACTGGGGTATTTATTGTCGAGATTTGTCTAACTTTGGGTGATCTATTTGAGGAACAACACACTGTTGGAGAAAATTACAGAAAGTAGGCTTTTGTGAATTAAATTGGGATTACAAGTTTTTAATTTGTGAACAAGTAGTAATTTTTATTTAACTTTGCTCCTCACAAACTAATACTTGGAGAACAGCAGCAGTCAGACTGAGTAATTCTTAACTGTATTATAACACTCCAGTGAGAATCCATATTGTTTGACCTATGAGTCTTTATTTTAAGTTTACAGAAACAAAAATAATACTCAGTACAAGGTGTTATTGTTAAAAATAGTGATGACAATTTTATTGATGATTGATAAGAGAACAATTTCCCTGTACACTACTGTATAAACCCTGGGGTGAGATCTCAAAAGAACATGATTATATAAAATAGTTTATAACATGTAAAGGCACAAATCATGTCCTTCATATTCAACTGAACCACTATTCAGGCCATGACAAAAGGTTTTTTGTTTTTCTGCAGTACTATTCATGTTCTAGGTACATCACAATAATGGAGATTAACCATCACTAATGCAACAGTTGTGTACAAACGTGTGTACAAAGACAATAGATTCTGCACCAATGTAGGTGTATTCTCAAGATCTTACCAAGAACATAGGCAATAATGCATGGCAGTGTAAAGACAAGAACATTTTATATCATCTCTCGAGCTGACTCATATTTAGTTTTGTGGTACATCATGATCCTCATGCTTATATGCTTACATTGTACATAAAACAAAATGTATAAATGTAGAGACATGCGAATATATTATTTTCATTTAATTGGAGGATTGTAGTCCAAAATGCCCCCATATTATGCCTCAATCATAGAGCTTTATACATTGACTAGAGCGCCAACTTACCATGCGTTTTAAAGCCTCCGACCCAAACATATTTGACGTATTGTCATGACTGCAACGACTTTAATTTTAAGAGAACATTGTGCAGCGAAATTTTTTTTATTCAGCGTCAGGCTTACGCGACTGGTTGTTTGCGTACGTTCATGTCATCATCAACAAGAAACAGACTGTAATTCATAATATATAGACTAACATTGGGACAAGTTGGTCCCACGCACATTGCTTTAACATGCTTCAAAATGCTTTAACAAAATCACGCGCTTTAATGGACCCCAATGTCCGATTGTGCGCGAGACTTGTTCAGTTTATGCTATGAAGAACCATTTTTAAGAGGATTCAATGCTTCAAGATGTCACTGGGAAAAAAGAGTAATGTATGTTTTACCGATGCATGTCGGTGTGGCTGGAGATTTTGTCCCCCATACAGCAAACTGTGTACATGTAAACTCCTCCAGCCTATGTTTATTTACCGCATGGGGGACATAAAACAGGCATCCCTGGGACACTTGAAAAATTATGAACTACAAAAGTTGCCACAAATACTATACTTGCAAACCATAGAGTTTTATGCGTACACAAATAGCTCTATGGTGCAAACGCAGCTTTAAAAACTGACTTGACACACGCGGCAGGTTGCGCTCGCAGCTTGTACATCTCATCAACAGATTGTGCGTTCACATATGCCGCATATTTGATTTGATTGCGCATAAAAAAGAACAGAGGCACTATCATGCAAATAGCGGCACAACTGCTGTACAATGTTTTCAACTTTTACATTGGTTTGTACCCAAACATGGATGTACCCACACGGCATCAAAACATTTGTGCATGTGTAATGGGGAGTTAGTGCTCTAGTCAATATAAATAGCTCTATGGCCAAACTACAATCTTTTAGGGTTTTTTTAAACATAGTTTTATCCTGCTATCAAATGACGAAGTTCTACATGGATTTGGATATTGCTTTTGTGCCATGGAGAGGTATTTTTTGCTCGATGAAAAATGGAATGTTGTATGTTCCAGCTCATGGAAATTTTATCACAATTGCTCTCATAAAAATTATTGTGTTTGATGACACATCTCGCATTCTGTACAAAAACAAGATATCATCCTTGTAAGAGGAGTTCTTTGGAAAAAAATAGCAATTGCAACTACATAGAGAGAGGCTGATCATAATGATCATACAAGTGCCCAATTTCATAGAGCTGCTTAAGCACAAAAATGAGCTAAGCACAACACAAATATGCTTACCAGATTAAGGTCATCAGCCAAAATACCATTTTGGATGTATTGCCTGTGACTTGTATCCTTCTTTTTGCTTAACAGAAAATTGTTCAGCAATATATGGGAAGGGGCGATGCTGATGAGCAATTGATGTTTCATTTTTCGAATGTACACATGAGTCAAATTGAAAGGCATGGCTTTTTCATTACAGCACTATTAGTTTATGAATATCCAATGTCAAATTGCACTGTTGGATATAATAATAATAATATTAAAAAAAACTTTTAAAGCACAGTTTTGCCAAAAACAGCCTCAAAGCACTAGTTACAAAAACAAGGCTAGATAAAAAGAGAAAAGTCACTAGCAGAAAAATTGTTTAAAAGTTACAAAATTACACACTGCAAGAGACAAAATAAAATAAGCATCGCTCACTGGTCCTGCCAGCCTTTGTCAGTATAAAGAAGTAATACTATACAAGAGCAACATCATAAAAAAAACAAACTGCTTAAACAGATAGGTCTTTAAATGACATTTAAAAACATTCAATGTTGCACACTCTCGAAGGTGAGATGGTAGGCTGTTCCATAGAGATGGGGCAACAACCCTGCAAGCTCTACGGCCATAAGACGATGTCCCTGGAGGAGGTGAGGTTTGTCACAACAGCTTAAGTGAGGAAGAACGAAGATTTCGAGCTGGTTGGTGGCGTTGAATGAGATCCTGGATTAAGAAGGGGCTAGGCCGTGCAGAGCTTTGAATGTGAGAATGAGTGTCTTGTAAACTATTCGCTTTGAGACAGGAAGCCAATGAAGAGACTGCAGAATCGTCAATAGTAACAAAATAGTGTCCAACTTGTAGGCTCATTCTCTACTTATCAATTGTTGAATGTGCAGTTTTTAATGGACGTAAACGACAGGCCTGGTTCATTCACTACAGCACTAGTTATTGGTTGATGATTATCCAATGATGAGTTTGTAGTTTCAAGTTTATATACAGCAGTGCAACTGGACTGGCTCTCTTGTACAATCTTCAAGTCAGAGGTTGCATACATCCAGCAAAAGTTATAAATACTGTAAAAGCACACAACAAAATACATGTTACATGTAAAAGCTTCTTGAAAAAGAAATGTTCTTAGTTTTAAGAGTTAAGAAATAAACTGTAAGAAATAAACTAAGAAATAAACTGAAGACATTTGTGTATTTATACAGTCTGCAATATCAGAAAGGTCATGTTCTATTTGAAGGTTGTTTAAGGACCCTTGACTACAGTTAATTAAAGAATATTACCTATGTAAATGCGATTTGTAACAGTATACATTTATGTAAGCAAAGCTCAAAGCAACCCATTCCCAATATGCTCCAATTATTATCTCTATCCATAACATGTACACTATGCATGTACTTTAATTTTTTGTAGAACTGGGATTGACATGTAGGTCTTTAACGGTCTTTCTTTTTTATGTAGCTCATTGTTGTGAATGTTCTGTGGGCTTCTAAAAACATTACAACTATTGTTTTTCAGAAATCTGTTTTTTTTTTATGCCCAGATATATTTTGGAGATGACAAATGTACAATCATATGGAATTCTGTACTGGTTGACAGCTCTGCTTGAATGATTTGTGAATACTTTTTTAGTTTGAAATTTAGTTGGTGAATGATTTTTTTGTGAGAATTTCATGTGCATTGACAAGACATGATCAAAAAAGTATACAATGAAATGGCATAGTGATAGGCAATTAGTAAGGACAAAGTGGAAAGAGGCAATGATGTAGGCCTACCTGATGATGATAACCACTCAGCAACAAAATACTTATGTTAAGCCTGTAGTTTGTTGAGGTCCAAATGTGCATTATATCAAAATGTCTCATAAGGAAGAGCAATCCTGCATGGGAAATAAATTTAAGTACATGTACATTAATGTTTCGTGTGAACACTGACAAAAAAAACAATGGAATAAATCATTTTCATGACATTCATTTGCATATACTAACTGTAGATTTGCTTGATCATCAGCCTTGTTGCATTCCAGCACACATGTATGTATGTAATTGTAAACATCACAATATCAGCTGTGAGGTGGTTGCACTTTGCTGACCAATAGTGGAAAAAATCTGCCTGAAGAACAAGCTTCATTAAGGTCCCATACAGCAAAGGCTTGAAGTTGAGTAAACAAATGCTGCACTAAACTAATTAAGTTTCACTTGTTTGATGTTATCTGTCTTTTACATTGTACACTCCACAATTCAATACTACTGACTGTGTACGTAATCAATTCCATTGGAATGTTTCTGTGCTTTAGTTTTGTACACGCCTCTATGTAGTGAGCATTTATGTTACGAGACTTCATTGCTTTTGTGTAAATGTGTACATGTAAATGTACAGTGTTATACAGGTACTAATCCATGCCAAACATAAAGTGTCTTTCACTAGTATTATAACCAAAATATGTTAGCTAACAAAAGTTTAACAATATTAACAAGAGAACCCTAACAAGGTAAGATTCCAAATTTTCAGAATGGGGGGGCTACAAACTTTGGGCTATTCAAGATGAAAACTTTGATAATTCTGCTGGTGTTTCACGATAAGTAAATGTCGGTGTGGGGTCTGCTTACTAAGACTAAGAGACTTAAGAAGCATTTATCAAGTTAATATCCACCCATTTTCAAATAAAAAAATTGATTTTGTATTTTGTTTGTGGTTGAAATGTTTTGTTTCCAGTCAGTGCAAAATAGCGAAGACGATGTGTGTACCCCCTGTGAACACCACCCCTAAATCTGTCACTGCTTAACACAATATTACAGCAATACAAATAAAACAGATCTATATTAAACATTACCCGTACTTGTAGTTAGGCGTCTCACACAATTTGTTACTTAAACATTTCTGTGTTTGTACTGTGCATGTATCTTATTGATCGAAGGGAAAAGTGTTTGGTAATACAAACTTTTGAGCAAAGATGTAATCTGTCATAGATTAATCAAATTTATTGCCCTTTTTTTGCAAGATACCCGACACAGGAGGCCAAGGCCACTCAAGGTGTGGGCTACAAATCAACTTTTTTCCAGTGGGGTGCTGCTACATGTACCAACTCCTAGGGCTGACACAGGGTAATCCCCTTTGCAGTTCATAAGAATGTAGGCTTGGGTATCATTCATCAGAAGCCTGGCTGGTAGAGCAGAAAGCACTACCTCCCCAAATGTTTACAAAGCAATTATGGTTAAGCACGTTGCTCAAAAACACAAGTGTCATGACCGGGATTCGAACCCACTCCCCAATGACTTAGCCACCAGAACTCAAGTCTGATGCACAAACCATTCAGCAATGACACGTTAGAGTGTGCATCATCATGACTTCTTTTAATATAATTCAATTGTGGAATTTAATTGATTTCTTCAGGAATCTTCATGCAGGCACGTGCACATCATGTAAAAGTAACAGCTGAATAAGATAAAGGGGGAAGTTAACCTTCTCTTCATTTCAAATTGTAAAAATTAAATACATTAACTCTGCGTGACACCATAAACAAAAATCACACCATTTCGCCATGCCTTGCTTGTTGAGTAACAGTTTGATTTTAGCGTGTCACACATTTCTGTGAAGAACCAAACCACTTTTAAATCACCCAATCACTTTTAAATCAGCCACAGCATAAGATATAGACCCTTTTGACTAAATACAATCAATTCAAGCAAAATTGCATTTTGAGATGAGCCCAATGTCTCTTTCTGCTCAATCAACAATTTCTTTGACTGACGCCCTTTGTTTACACAACTTAGCAAGGCTGAGTAATTGCTGTACAATTCCTATGGGAATTCCTGGAGAGCGGGTCAATGTTGGATTGTGTTAGTTAAAAACAAACCCCGGGTAGTGATAAGACATTTGGCATGCTATTTGGCTAGGTGCAGTTGTAGAACTTGGAATTTTTTGATTTTTTGAAGAAAACAAAATGGCGGACTAATGACTTTGTAATTAAAAACTGTTACTCAATAAGTGAGCGATGGTGTCACGGAGGGTTAATAATATATCTAATAAAACTGCCATATTTACACTACAATGCATTGTCAAATTGCCATTTACACTTCACATGACATTGTGCACTTTAGCCAATGCTTAAAAACCAAAACTACATGAATTTTGTATAAGTTTACAGTATACTGCCCAATACCACCCCATCCTCAGCAACGCCCCCTCCCCGATTCCGTTTGTTTAGTGTCATAAGATCATCATCGCTTTATTTTAGAACTGATTGATTCCTTCTTCATTAAAATTATTCTCTATGCAATAAAGGATTTATAAAATTAGGTTCTACATGTACAAGCTTGCACATTGTGTATGAAATAATAAATTGATTCAATGAATTAGAACAGAAATTCTATACTTTGTGTGCTCTTCTTAGATGTCTTATTTTGATTGGACACAAATATCGTTCTTTCCAAGTGCTATGACATAACTTTGTTATACATGTAGATGTGCCACGCTTGCGTGGAGTGAAGTCTTTCAAAACCGAGATTGCACATTAAACTGATTGGAACCTCACTGTTTATCGACCGTTTTTTTATAAAACAATGTGTACTTTCATGCTGACACAGAATGAGTTCTTTCCAAGTCCTATGTAAATTCAATGTAAGGTTCTTACTATTCAATTCTTTGTAGATGTGCCACTTTAAAAAAGTAATGAGAGCCTCGCTGTTTATCGTCCGATCTCTTATCAACTGATTCTCATTAAAACAACATGCACTTTCATGGCTTGCAGTGAACAAGTTCATATATTTGTAATACCAGGTTGACCCTCCATTTTTCTTGACAAACGTTTATAGAGCAACTATTTGAAATCATTAACGCAAGGCTTGTTTATGACAGTGCACTGAACACTATTTGTTTACAATTATGTGTACTCTATAAATTATACATTTTGCACTTGAGATCATTGCAACATACAATGTACCGGCATGTGTACCCATCTACTGCAAGTGATTGACACTGACTGACTGCTCAAACAGTAAAAAGGTTGACTGTGTGTGTGTATCACTTGCCCATATTTTATCCAGGCTCATCAATTCACAAGCAAACTGGATGGTATTATGGTCAGACAGTATATACATGTAGCAAGATTACTTTTTTTTTGCAAAAATGTACTTAAATTCCTTAACAGTGCCAGTACTTAAACAATACAAGAACTTAAAATTAAATGTACAGACAGCCAGCCCTCCCCCAAGATATAATGTACATTGTAATGTAAGTAAAACTAAATGTAGTGTACATTTCTCTATACCTCTTTCCAGAGTTTCATTCTTATTGCCATAATTATCTTATCTTATATTATCTTATAGTATCTTATTACCCAGGCACCTACTCGTAGGCACTGCCTGGAATTTATTCTTTTCTTTCTTTAACCTGGTTCTTCCCCGGCATCCAGAAATTGTTCATACTTATTTGTAAAACCTGTTTTTTCACACACTTCAAACTAAAAGTACTTACAATTTTGTTCTCATAACATTGTTTGTTACAAACTGTTATAAATGATTTTACACCAGTGAAAGTTATGCAAAGTGTACCACATCATACAAAGCAGTCTCACATTTTAATAACTGATTCCAATGCTGTTTAAATTCTATTATTTTGTGATTTTTCTGTTTTGTTTTTCGCTCCATATTTTTGTTTGCTTATTTTTGTGTTTTTTGTTTTCAATGGGTTTGTTGTGTGTGTGCTAATATTAACCTCAACAATATTCCTGAATATAAGCATTAAAAAAGTTATTGATAATTATAGTTATAAATCATGAACAACATTAATTAACATAAAATTCATCCACATGTACAAAAAATCAAAATTTCGAATGATTTTGTAGGCAACCTAAAAGTTATGTTATATGTCAATCTTAATAGCTTCACGGTAACTGTAATAAATAGGTCTGACATACTCTTTACATTTTCTAAGCCTCGGACTAATACATGATCAATCAATGTACCATTCTGTTGTTGACTTGTACACATTGCTTGTATCCTTGCTCTATCATTACTCTCTCAATTCGTGAATGATTATCAAAAATGTACTCAATAAAATCTCCCATCACTATACTTTTATTACTTATTCTATGAATTTCAGAAACCAATGGTATAAGATTATCCATGAACTTTTTAATATCATAAGGGGATCGATAAATGGCAACAATTATAACTGAAACTTGTGCTATCATATGTAAAGCAACATATTCTATACTGTGAACTTCAATGTTTAAACGACTGAAATGTTTATCCCTCTTGCCATACACTGCAACTTCCCCGTGACTTTGTTGCTGTAGTCTTTTCATTTGGTCATTATATGAGCAACCTCTCATTTGATGGTAACACTTAAACTCATCTAAATTAACAATCATCTGATCTGCTTCAATCCATGTTTCTGTTAGACAAATGAAATCTGAATTCATCATTTCTCTTTGACATTTCAAATCCTGAAAGTGTGGTGACAAGCCCCTGTACATTATGCAGCATGATAGTCGTATATGAAACATTTTCTGTATGATTGTCTCTACTATCTGTTTCATCCATTCCACTCACTACATGCATTGTTTTAAGAGCTTCTATTACTGATTTATCACAATATATCAATTTCTCATTAAATCCTTCAATGACGAGACCCTTTAAGTGAAGTTAGACGACTTAAACTTACATAGGCTTGACCAGCTGAAAATGTTCGTTCAAGACAAACAACAGCTTTATTTGTTGTCATACCTTGTACTTTATGCGCAGTACAAGCCCATGATAGTTTCAATGGAAATTGCTTACGGATACATGTCTTTCCAATGTATTCTTCCTGTAATTCAATTGCAACATAATTGTTCGTATGTGATGTTGACTGTTTTCTTACTTTAGAACCCGCACTCTTATTATCAAATACTACATTAATAAACTTTGGACCAGATTGATCAGGTAACATCTCTATGCCACTAGCTGTTCCAAATGCTCCATTGACAAGTCCATCAGAAACATCTATATTTTTTGTCAACATAACTCTTGCACCAACACCTAGCACTAATGATTTACATGAGCATACTGTTTGCAAAGGTTTGTCTCTTTGTTTCATCCTACCGGTTCCATCTCTTTGATAATCCTTGGCTTCAATATGTATCAATTCTGAACACTTCTCATGCATTCTTTTGAAATTATAGTTATCATCCTGTTTATTTGTTGGATAGATGTGCACTGCATCTTGTACATCCTCTCCAGTTTCACAACTATTAAGTAGAGCTCTGTCTCATTCAGTAAAATTATCCTTCTTTGTTTTTATCCTCAATTTATTTAAAAGCTCTATAAATTGAACATCATCTTTTTGTCTCATTATTTCATTTAATTCAATTTTCCTGAAGTTATCATGCCACAAGCTGGACTGTATTGTGTGATGATGCAAAGACTTTCCTTTTACTGGAGGTAGCTGATAGAAATCACCAACTGCAATAATGCGAACATTACCAAATCAACATTGATTTCTTGTTTGCTTAATTTGCCTTAATCTTCCATGAATATAGCAAAGCATTTTTTGATCAACCATAGAAACCTCAATAATGAGTACAATTTTTAATTGATTCAATTTGTTACGCAAGGTACTTATTTTCTCTTCACCAAGGGGTTTATATGGTAGTGATAAATCGGTAGTAATTGACAAGGCACTATGTATTGTAAGTCCATTAATATTAAATGCAGCCACTCCAGTAAGCGCAGTCAACAGAACAGAAACATCATCAGGATTTGGATTCATTCTGCCAAGTAAGCGTACGGCTTCATTATTGTAACGTTGGTTTATTTCCTGGGTTTTCCTTACTAACTGTTGCATTGCCTGACAGAAAGTACCAGAGAAATCAGAATTTAATCAAAACAACAACTCTGCTTTATTAAAACTCTCAACACGTCTTGTCACTACAAGCTCAAATCAAACTCCCTTTCTCAACGACTGCACTAACAAGTCACACCGATCTATTTTTAGAACGACGGACGCTAACTTGATATAAAATCCATTCAACAACTTCTGGAGTATCAGTTCACATGTCTGGAAAGTTCCGCCGGCTGTCTGGAAAGTTCCGCCGGCTGTCTGGAAAGTTCCGGCGGCGAAACACAATGTCACATTATATATACATTTAATCAAATGTGATTTCCCTGTGCCTGCTCCTCCAGTAATAAACATATGGAACGGTTCTGAAATATTGCCATTGACTTTATCAACACACCAGTGTCTAATTTTATAGAATATTTGACTCTGCCTGTTATTCAATGACCTCATTAAGGTTTGTGCTTCATGTCTTGGTATTTTAGCTTTATGATATTCAATGCAATAACTTCCGTCTTCTTTCTTATTTGATTGCAAGTCTGGAATCGGACACTTATCTTCATTCTCCTCCACAACTTGATTCATTTTATCTCTACATTCATGTCTTTCTGCTTTAGTCTCTGGACTGATCAATGCCAATGCATCTTCCTGAGGGCCAAACTTTGCCAAATATTCTTCAGCTTCATCCATTGACTCAAGGTTTGCTTCAAATTTCTGACGATTATTGTCTACAACAACCTTGACATAAACAATGTTACATCCATGTAAGTTGACACTCCGGTCCCAGTCTGATAAAACTCTTCAAAAGTTTCAAAATGAGTAGGTTTCAACTGGGCATCTATGCAATGAGGCAAGAACAATTGTAGAATACTGTGATGGTACTTCTCTGGACAATTTGATTACCTAGACATGACCCTTAACAGCAAATACTACCAAAGTGAACTCATGTAAACTTCATTTTTTTGATAAAATTGGGAGTTTTGTTCGCTTATCAAATTTCATCTCTTTTCACTGAAAAATATTCACGAATGAAAATTACATAACACATGAAAAGCATTCTCGAAGTGGTTAAAACTGCCATAAAAGATCGTTTACTTATGGTCGGTAATTATAAAATGAAGTTATGGCAATAGACCTGAAAGAATCGAACATGAGGGATATTATAACCTCTTGACTGTAACACGTTTTCACGAGATGATATAATCCATGTCCGAGAGTTGGCTGGGCTGAATGCGGGATAATATTATCTCGTAATAAAAACAAGTTTTAATGAGATAACAATATACATGTCCGAGAGTTGGCGAATGCTGAATGTGGAATAATGTTTTCAAGGAATGGAACAAGTTGCTGCGAGATAATATTATCCATGTCCAGGAGTTGGCGGGGGGTTGGATGTGGGACATTGTCCCGAACCCAGAAAAGAACAGGTTTTCACGAGATAAAATTGAAGATGTCCGAGAGTTGGCGGGGGCTGCATGTGGGATAATGTTATCCCAGAAAGGAGCAGGTTCTCACGAGATATGTTATCCATGTCCGAGAGTTGAAAGGATAATACATGTGTAGTATCCCAGAATGGAACAAGTTCTCATGACTAAGTAGGATTTGAAACTTTGCATGGTGGAAGTATAACTAAGTAAGGCTTGCGGTAACACCATGTGGAAATCTCTTTTGAGTAGTGTAGGTTCTGAAATGAACCGGTGGTAAACGACTCAACGTTTCGATCAGTATGCTCTGATCGTCTTCAGGAGAATGAGTTCTCATGAGATAATATTATCCAAGTCTGAGAGTTGGCTGGTGCCGATTTTGGGATAATATTATCCCAGCCAGAATGGAACAAGTTTTCATGAGATAATATTATCCAAGTCTGAGAGTTGGCTGGTGCCGATTTTGGGATAATATTATCCCAGCCAGAATGGAACAAGTTTTCATGAGATAATATTATCCAAGTCCGAGAGTTGGCTGGTGCTGATTTTGGGATAATATTATCCCAGAATGGAACAAGTTCTCATGAGATAATATTATCCAAGTCTGAGAGTTGGCAGGGGCTAATTTGGGGATAATATTATCCCAGAATGGAACAAGTTCTCATGAGATAATATTATCCAAGTCTGAGAGTTGGCAGGGGCTAATTTTGGGATAATATTATCCCAGAATGGAACAAGTTCTCATGAGGTAATATTTTCCAAGTCTGAGAGTTGGCAGGGGCTAATTTTGGGATAATATTATCCCAGAATGGAACAAGTTCTCTTAAAATAATGTCCGAGAGTTGGCTGTAGCTGAATGTGGGATATTATTATCAAAGAATAAAACAAGTTCTCACGAGATAACTTATCCTTGTCCAAGAGTTGATTATGGCTGAATGGGAATAATGTTATCCCAGAAAGGAACAAGTTCTCACGGGATGTTGTTATCCATTCCGAGAGTTGGCGAGGGCTGAATGCGGGATAATATCAAAAAAGAGGAATTTGAACAACACGTAGATAACACCTTTGATTTCTACAAACGCGAGAGTTACAAACAAAGTAATATTTAACACAATGTTGTAGTTATTTTTTTACAACATTATGTAAACATCATTCAACAAATCGAATCACAATCCAGAAATTAAAGACATCAAAATAATAAATAGTACAGACGAAAACCTATTTTATTTGTATGTCAAATTTTTGATTTGCTTTCTGTATAAAAGGCATCATCATGTTTAACAGTTTTATATTACAAACAATCCTGCACACAAGTAAAAAGGAAGATCATTTTTAAAAATGAATTTTAGTTTACATCGAAAAGCTATCTTTTGACAAGTTCCTTAAATATCACCCTATAAAATAATTTTACAGTGAAATTTCAAAATGTATTTTAACAAAGCACCCTCTCAAACTATTTTAGGATGAACTTCGGCAAATGTATTTTATGTATAGGTTTGTTTAATTTTAAGCCCCATTAGGACCAGATTAACCAATACGAATCACACCAAACAAACATGGCAACAGCTAAGCCCTGTTACCCCACCCCCCCCCATAATATCATTATTTACTGCAAGCCTGCGGGTGGTCCCAACTATCTGGGCGGATTTGTTGTATGGTCATCACTGGTCAAGCGATCATGATTGTTAATCGGATCATGATTGGGGCAGTTGTGTTAATTTTATTGCCGAAATAAAAATATGTTTATTTGTTTTGCTGTCCTCTAATAAAAACGTTCTTGTTATAAGAGGTACTCTGGCCAGTTCCAGTGATCTTGTTATAACGAGAGTCGACTGTATTTTTTTTCTGATAAATTATAAAAACTACTGATGGGAATCCTCTTCCATAGAACTAACGTTACTGTCTGAACCTTCAGCCGCCTCCTCTTCCTCCTCCCCCTCCTCTTCCTCCTGTGCCCTTATCTGCATGAGTGCAGCTACCTTGGTCTTTATCTGCCTCTGCAGCACTGTGTTCGATTGTACACAAATGACATTTATCTCTCCCCTCACTGCATGAGAAGCAGATTCACCTGTTAAAAAGGAGAAGCCAAAAAACCCTGTTATTGTTTCAACCTGAAAGATGAAATACGTGCCAACTTCCTCCCCTAAAGCTGTTTTACCGCAGGAAATGCTGTACTCTTCATTCAAGAAAGATATAACTGAACCCCCCCCCCCCAAAGAAAAAAAAAAAAAAACGTTATCAGCTGATTTCGACTGCAACATTTTGACAAGAACGTGCACAAAACAACCCTTTTTTCACGAGATTTTGATGGGTGAACAGGTTGGTTTATTTGTGTCTAGTTTGAAAAAATGAAGGGTAGAATGAATTAATTCTTCCCCAAAACTCATTATCCACGCTTTAAAATTGTTTCAAGATCCCATTAAACGAATGAGAACGTGTGCCTTTTTGTTTTGGCAGCCGCTGGTCGCCACTTGTTTTGTTTGTAGATGGCGATAGCAGCAAATCAAAATCATACTAGCACTCTGCAAATTGTACGTATGACCTCTTCATATCTTCAACAAGGGAGGTTGGGAATGAATTTAGTTTTAGTCATGCCGTTTTCCCACTATCTTTTCAGAGGGCTAGGGGTGGGGTTAGCTGCTACTCGAGTAAGGTACTTACCATTTGCTGTC
The DNA here is from genome assembly GCA_023634235.1 of Pisaster brevispinus. Classification (NCBI taxonomy): domain Eukaryota; kingdom Metazoa; phylum Echinodermata; class Asteroidea; order Forcipulatida; family Asteriidae; genus Pisaster; species Pisaster brevispinus. The sequence continues at coordinate 7,565,504 of JAMKCF010000001.1, forward strand.
AGGTCAATCACCCAATCACCATGACTGATGTCTTTGAAGACTTGTCCAAGTATGTCATCATTAACACAAATATCAGACATGTCACCTGATGTACTAGCCCCATCTCTCCTCCAAGTTGCTTTCACCATATGTGTCATGACTGAGGTATAAGAAAAAAAGGTCCAATAACATTGAAATTACTAGGACACAAATATATACCATACACAGAAGGCACGCTGAAGCCTTGTTTTGTTTATTACTTATTGTTTCCCTTGGGGTGGGGGCAATTTCATTTTAATGCTTGTTTTAAGAGATAAAGTGTTCATTCAAACCAACAATTTGAGTGGAAGTTCAGCCAAAGTCAGTGCATTTGCGATGACCTTTCAAAATGTCTGTAGTCCCCATGTCATCATGGAAAGTGGATGATGAGGACGTAAAGCAGTTTCCAACCCATTAACATGTAGTAAATGAGTGTGTTGGGACGGGATTGCCCTTCCCAAATTTAGAACCTCAACTAGTGAGCTCCTATGCGAAAATTATAATCTTAAAACGGCCACTTTGCCTATCATTGATTTAACATGAAACACCGTGTTTACAGTTGGTGTGGGTGCGTGAGTAGGCGTTGAACTCTAAACGAAAGGAATATATTTACCCTTCTTTTGTGCTTGGTAGCTGTAGAGGTTGGTGAGCCTCTGGAAGTCCTTGGATTTTAAGTACCTCCTAACGTTGGAGATGGTGTCTGGAGAGGTCTTAATAAAAATGCTTCCCTCGAGCTGTCCGTAAGTCTTAGCCACAGTGTCAATGTCCTCTAGGCCGGCTGTGCTCTCCTATAGTGGAAATTAAACAATGTTTCTTATAGCCATGGGTTGATGGTGACATTATTGACCGTAACTACATGTCTCTCTTTTTTACATTAGATGTTTGTTGTTGTAAACTCTATGTGAGTTGTTGGGCAGCAGTTCGTAAAACTCCGATTTTAGAGAGGCGGTGCGAAATTGTATAAACAAATTATATATATATAATTTTTTTTACAAATTAAAGGTTTCCAGCATGTTTTATGTACAGTGTATTTCACGTACCTCCATATCTGCTATCAATGCCACCGCCCCGGTAAAGCCTTCTACTTGCTGCAACACCCTCTCGTCAAGCACAGGAAGAAAAACTGCGCAACACTCCCCATTCCTTAATGATTGTGGAGGTTGCCCGTTTTCATCTGCTGTTTCAAGCTTTGCCCTCCATTCCACCGCGTCTCGCACAAATGCCATGAAGGGCCTTGGAATTCCCTGCTTGAAGTTGCATCCTGAAGATAAACATTATTGGAATTATCAACACTCAGTGTATTGAGTCACAAAATCACAAGGAATCATTTATGGGTCTTACAATTTTTGTTCCAATTTAATTGTTAAATAAATGGGTTTTACCATTTCTGTGCAATTTCTTCTCATTCGTTTGAAAATAAATAAACTATTTGTGAAAAATTACCTATGAAGGGTTGGAGGGCACTCTCTTTGGCATGTACCGGGTAAATGCGCTCGGCCTCCTCCCATGATGGTACAGACAGCTGCACCATCATCTCCTTTTGGACGACCAGCAGCTTTTTTATCCGGTCTGCCTCCAAACCCATCCCCTTCAAAGTGAGACTCTCGCTCACTACCTCGGCGAGCAACTCAAACTTGGTTGCCTCAGGCAACCCCTGCAACTTCATGAAGACCTATAAATTATAAATAATAATAACTGAAATTGTTTAAGATGCATTGCCAAAATGTGTCAGTCACAAAAGATGATTTCAACGTAATGATTACTCAGTAAATTATGATTGAGTAATGCATTGCTGAGTAGCCTCACACAAGATGACATTCTGGGTAGAGTGGTTTCTACAACTAGCATCCTACACGCAGGAAATTACGGTACTGCAATTTTCAGAAACATCACTGTGTTTTGACTTTGCCATTGTACATAAAATTTACTTACAGTTTGTTTTAGACTCTTCCCTGTCTTTTCCTCCTCCTGCTGGAAGATTGCTGACAGCTTGCCAAAGCACCTTATGGAGAGCTGAGCCAACTGGAACGTTGGCTCAAGTGTCTTCAGTTCCTGGAGTAACAGGGTTTTAGTGTAATGAAAGCAAGTGATTTAGCATGTGGGTAAAAAAAGCAACTTTTTACATAATGTATCTGGATATTGACCATCACTGTTGTTTTGAAGTCATAAAAATTGCAAATGTTTTATTTTATTTGGAAAGCCAATTAACATTATCACACTGTGGGGAATGCCATTAAATTATAAATAATTGCTGATTGATAATTAAAAGTCGCATCGAACCATCACAAATCAGGCAAGGGTCAACAAGGTTGTTGTTTTGAAGTCTCAAATATCTTGAGAGCTGATTAAAATGACCAGTACCTTTTTGCACACTGGGAACTTTTTTCCAAGGGCAAGCCCGCAGTTTTCTCTCCACCGTATATCGTTAGCTGGCGGCTCATCAAGATCCTCGTCAGAGCCTTGCAAGAGGTAAAGCAGTCTCCTGCAGAGGGTAACATTGTCCAACAAGTTGCCCCCCTGCACTAGGTGAGTGCCAACATTGTGCAGAGAGGCAACTCGCAGGGCTTCGGTCCTCTGAAGGTCACGATATGCCTTTACGTGAACAGTCTTGAGGTCATTGAATAGAGCATCGTCACTTAGCTCCTTCAGTGCCGACACAAGATGGTTCCCCCCCAGTGTATAAAACTGCGATTCCTCTGGTTTCCTCGAGTTGAAAATATTCCCAATCAGCAGCACTGGCAGGACAGTGCTGCAAGACCGCGTGTCCTTCAGGCCTGCCTTGATCCGGTCTTTATGTTTTGCGCTGACAGGTCGTAGTATGAGATGGGCTGGAGGCTCTTGAAGGCATTGAAGTGGTAAGCTGTACTCTCCTAAAAGCAGATTATACAATTATTACGACAAATGTTTTGATATATTTCATAAAGCTACATTAGATCACCCAAACCCATTTATTCTAGAAATTTATTATGACAATGACATCATTTGGCAGACAGAAAGATTTCGCGGGTCTATTGGGAAAACCCTTCAATCTTACATTTTCTTGAGATGGCAGCATGCTATTTGGTTTAACTTTTAATAAGGTGTGAAAGGGCATAATATTTCTTGCACTCATTCGAGCTTTTTTTTGGTGTTTTGTTTTTTAGTGCTTGATTGTACCTTAAAACTATCCTGCAAAATGAATAAAAATCCTAATTAATTTAGGATTTTTGTTTGGCTAGCATATGGTGGCCCTGAAGGGACATCAAGCATATATATTTACGTAAATATTCATGGTTTTTGCCCCAGTTCGCAAATATTCACGTAAATATTTGCGATTGAGGCCAAAGTCGTGAATATTTATGTAAATATTCACGCAAATATTCACGATTTGTGCCCCAAATCACATATATTTACCAAAATATTTACGTAAATATTTACGTAAATATTCACCAATATTCACAAAAGTCACAAATCCAGTCATCCGTGAGTATTTGGTTCTTTCCATCTAGCCTCATATTTGGCCAGAATTTCCATCCGCGGATTCCGTGGCCGGCCAGGCGCGTATTCAGGAAAATTAGAATCCATGTAGTTCAAGGCGGTAACACTTCTGTCTCCCCTTCCCCCTCTTTCTAATTTGAAAGATTTTTAAAATAATATTGCTAAATATATATGTTTGATGTCCCTTCATGCCAGGGCTACCATACTTGCAGGAAGTGCTGCGTAATATGCAGGAGGGGTTCGTCTAGTTTGTCAGCGTTGTCGATTCTGGCAGTTAAATATCTCTACAAACTTGAATATCCACTTACCAATGCATTTATCTTGAAGGTCAATGTTGGCAGTGTCAGTTGGATTTACAGCCTGTCGTTTTGCCGGAGGAATCTGAGACTTTCTCTCAGTTCGACTCCTCTTCCTGGGCAATAATGGGGTACTTTCTGTAATTATAAGAATTATTATTTGTACTTTTCCCTCAAAAATCACAAAAATGCGCAGACAAAGGAATTGAATCTATAGTTAAGCATTCAAAAATATCAGGCAAACACAGTAAATAATACACATCTTACCAGAGTTGTGTTGTCCATCATCTGTGTGTAGTACATCATTAGCTAGCATGGAAAACTCGGTAGCATCCATGCTGTCACTAAGGTTGTGGATAAGATCCCCTTCGTTAGCAGAAAAGTTGTTAATCGCCAAAGACAGACACTTCTCCTCTGTCTCTACCTGCACCAAAATATAGGGAATTACCAACATTTTGAACATATCGAGCCTTTAGTTGTTACACTTATTCTAAATAAATGTTTACAGTGTTAGTTTTATGTAATTTATTCGGAATAAATCACAGAAACTAAATTCCGAAACAGAAGTCTTCCTAATCATTATTCAAATTGCATCATGAAACACAACTGCGAAGTAATAATAAGGCAATACGGTTACATTTCTTTATAAAAAATGTGTGGGCTTTTTCTTTCATTATTTTTCAAAGGAAAAGGGATGTTGTGCTGACATACGGCTTCATGTTCAACGACTTTAAATAAAGACAAATGAACATGGGTTTAATATATTTGGACCAAAACGGCCTGGGTACAAAATTACCCGATTTGATAAAGTTGCATGTTTGTACACAAACAAGTTCCAGCCTTATTGTGAAAATATTTGCTCCACTTATTATTATTTATCAGTATGCATGGACAATGGTTTTAACTGGTGCACATTTTGAAACCAAAACTAAAAAGAAGAGCGCTATCCAAGGGCAAGGCAGCACATCGCAAATACTCGGTACGCACGCTGTAGGCGTTGAACGAGGTGCATGCTGGTCTAGCTAGCGCTCAAGTTTGATCCCTAGCTAGACCAGCATGCACCTCATTCAACAGCTAGTGCTTGCGCAATGGGTATTTGCAAAAAATGTATGTTATTATTAAGACCTCGGCCGCAAATCAAAAAACACATTGCAAGTCACGAGGAATTTGTTATGGGGCATTAAGTTAGTCAGGTCAATTCGAGAGTAGCTTTTCGGTCAAAGATTTGGCTGAATTAATTACTATATTACACACTTATGTTTGGTAACCTATTTATTAAGTAGATTGATTACAATTGACTGTTTAACATGTCCTGGTATGACTGGTGTTAACTTTACATTTAGATAGCTTACCTACTGGTTCTAATTATTTTACTTCGATAAATACAAATCCACTGTACTTCTTCAGAGCATGGAGGTTATTTCTTACCTCCATGTTCAGAGGGACATCGTTTAAACAATGACCCAGTGTGATAAGGGGGTTGCTTCGACTCTGTAAAATGAAGTACGTTTTAAAACAACTTTCCGACAGGTTATTTCTTATACAAAAAAAGTAATGTTTAATTGCAAATCGCGGCAACACATTTACACACACTTAAAAAAAAGGGGAAAAAACAACAAATAAAACCAGTATGCCTACCGCTCGTAAAAGTTTGTATAAAATAACACAATAGATGATCATTGCACAAAGATAACAGTTGGATTTGTACTGGACTTACCATCACTTTCCCATCGTCCGATGAAGAGGCACTGACTTTCGTGACACCGCCAAGGGAATGACCACTCTTGCTGCGAGCAGGCTGTTTGTTCTTGCCAAACAGGACAACCTTACCGTCACTTTCTCCAAAATACCACCGTGACATGATATAATATTAAACAACTTTTGAAATGTACTGCAACTGGTGATCATCCAGAGGTCCTTTCTTTATGTGGTGATGAACACGAGAGGTGCATCCAAGGGTGGATCTCACAGATGTGTATACGTTGCGGCCTTGCTGGCGAATGGTTCTGGACTGTTGTTTTAGGATCGTGTTCTTAAGATTTATGGGTTTCCTTGCGTAATGCAGATCCGGTCCACTGATGATTAATGGATAAAGGACGGAGTACCCTCCATTTCATCATGGGCTCATTATGCCACTCTATCGGTATACTTTGTTTGTTGTTTTGTTGGTTTGCTTGTGCTGCATCTTTCTCAGTATTGCAATCATTTATAGGGCTTAGGGATTCATGTTCAAAGTATATAACGTTCATAATGGTTCATAACATGGTCAGAAAAGTTATCATAACCTGACAGAATTAATAACAGGAACAAGAATGATTCTCCTGAAAACAATGCAGTTACAAACAAGGCCATATCAGGATTGTTACAACTACAAAAACTGGGTCTTTCAGGAATGTTATAACAAATACTCTTTTGTTTTCATGTTATGGACGTATTTTCTGTTTTAATTAATACACATCTGAAAAAAATATCCCCGTTTGTCTGTTTAACAACCGGTAAGTTAAGTATTTTAAATGGTATTCCCACCACCCTCCGCGGTTTCACTACCTCGCATTAACAGTTGTTAAGTATACGGCCAGCCTTCCCCAGTGCTTCCAAGGCCGGTCAGAGTGCCGTTACTTGTTATATGCGTAGTCCTTTTCGAAAATGGTGCTCTTAAATTCTAACGGTCAAAAATGTGGCTAAACTTTGGTCTTTTCTTATTCTTTCGTTCACCATGGCTCCATGTGATTTCGCTCTTTCCCACGGAAACACGTTCACATGCATCAGATTTAGCAAGTGACCGAATGCACAAAGCTTGCAACCGTTCTTTTTCATCTTTTAAACTTTCGAACTAAATTCAGTTTTATTAATGTTTCCTAGTGGGTTTACTTCTATTGTAATGATTTTTTTTTTAATTTATAAATATGGCACTAATAATCTTGTTTGGATCAAAACTGTTAAAAAATATATATACATAAGAGAAAAAAAAAGTACAAAATAATGTGTCTATTTGTTGAAGTACATGAACAGCTGTTAGCCAGAATATTGAAATGTCGCTATGGGACTTTATCCCCAATTCACAAGTTAATGAAAACTGGCGGGACGTATTTATTTTGAATGACATCTCAATAAATTGTATGTTTTGGCTAGATAAAAAGAGAAAAGTCACTAGCAGAAAAATTGTTTAAAAGTTACAAAATTACACACTGCAAGAGACAAAATAAAATAAGCATCGCTCACTGGTCCTGCCAGCCTTTGTCAGTATAAAGAAGTAATACTATACAAGAGCAACATCATAAAAAAAAAAAACTGCTTAAACAGATAGGTCTTTAAATGACATTTAAAAACATTCAATGTTGCACACTCTCGAAGGTGAGATGGTAGGCTGTTCCATAGAGATGGGGCAACAACCCTGCAAGCTCTACGGCCATAAGACGATGTCCCTGGAGGAGGTGAGGTTTGTCACAACAGCTTAAGTGAGGAAGAACGAAGATTTCGAGCTGGTTGGTGGCGTTGAATGAGATCCTGGATTAAGAAGGGGCTAGGCCGTGCAGAGCTTTGAATGTGAGAATGAGTGTCTTGTAAACTATTCGCTTTGAGACAGGAAGCCAATGAAGAGACTGCAGAATCGTCAATAGTAACAAAATAGTGTCCAACTTGTAGGCTCATTCTCTACTTATCAATTGTTGAATGTGCAGTTTTTAATGGACGTAAACGACAGGCCTGGTTCATTCACTACAGCACTAGTTATTGGTTGATGATTATCCAATGATGAGTTTGTAGTTTCAAGTTTATATACAGCAGTGCAACTGGACTGGCTCTCTTGTACAATCTTCAAGTCAGAGGTTGCATACATCCAGCAAAAGTTATAAATACTGTAAAAGCACACAACAAAATACATGTTACATGTAAAAGCTTCTTGAAAAAGAAATGTTCTTAGTTTTAAGAGTTAAGAAATAAACTGTAAGAAATAAACTAAGAAATAAACTGAAGACATTTGTGTATTTATACAGTCTGCAATATCAGAAAGGTCATGTTCTATTTGAAGGTTGTTTAAGGACCCTTGACTACAGTTAATTAAAGAATATTACCTATGTAAATGCGATTTGTAACAGTATACATTTATGTAAGCAAAGCTCAAAGCAACCCATTCCCAATATGCTCCAATTATTATCTCTATCCATAACATGTACACTATGCATGTACTTTAATTTTTTGTAGAACTGGGATTGACATGTAGGTCTTTAACGGTCTTTCTTTTTTATGTAGCTCATTGTTGTGAATGTTCTGTGGGCTTCTAAAAACATTACAACTATTGTTTTTCAGAAATCTGTTTTTTTTTTATGCCCAGATATATTTTGGAGATGACAAATGTACAATCATATGGAATTCTGTACTGGTTGACAGCTCTGCTTGAATGATTTGTGAATACTTTTTTAGTTTGAAATTTAGTTGGTGAATGATTTTTTTGTGAGAATTTCATGTGCATTGACAAGACATGATCAAAAAAGTATACAATGAAATGGCATAGTGATAGGCAATTAGTAAGGACAAAGTGGAAAGAGGCAATGATGTAGGCCTACCTGATGATGATAACCACTCAGCAACAAAATACTTATGTTAAGCCTGTAGTTTGTTGAGGTCCAAATGTGCATTATATCAAAATGTCTCATAAGGAAGAGCAATCCTGCATGGGAAATAAATTTAAGTACATGTACATTAATGTTTCGTGTGAACACTGACAAAAAAAACAATGGAATAAATCATTTTCATGACATTCATTTGCATATACTAACTGTAGATTTGCTTGATCATCAGCCTTGTTGCATTCCAGCACACATGTATGTATGTAATTGTAAACATCACAATATCAGCTGTGAGGTGGTTGCACTTTGCTGACCAATAGTGGAAAAAATCTGCCTGAAGAACAAGCTTCATTAAGGTCCCATACAGCAAAGGCTTGAAGTTGAGTAAACAAATGCTGCACTAAACTAATTAAGTTTCACTTGTTTGATGTTATCTGTCTTTTACATTGTACACTCCACAATTCAATACTACTGACTGTGTACGTAATCAATTCCATTGGAATGTTTCTGTGCTTTAGTTTTGTACACGCCTCTATGTAGTGAGCATTTATGTTACGAGACTTCATTGCTTTTGTGTAAATGTGTACATGTAAATGTACAGTGTTATACAGGTACTAATCCATGCCAAACATAAAGTGTCTTTCACTAGTATTATAACCAAAATATGTTAGCTAACAAAAGTTTAACAATATTAACAAGAGAACCCTAACAAGGTAAGATTCCAAATTTTCAGAATGGGGGGGCTACAAACTTTGGGCTATTCAAGATGAAAACTTTGATAATTCTGCTGGTGTTTCACGATAAGTAAATGTCGGTGTGGGGTCTGCTTACTAAGACTAAGAGACTTAAGAAGCATTTATCAAGTTAATATCCACCCATTTTCAAATAAAAAAATTGATTTTGTATTTTGTTTGTGGTTGAAATGTTTTGTTTCCAGTCAGTGCAAAATAGCGAAGACGATGTGTGTACCCCCTGTGAACACCACCCCTAAATCTGTCACTGCTTAACACAATATTACAGCAATACAAATAAAACAGATCTATATTAAACATTACCCGTACTTGTAGTTAGGCGTCTCACACAATTTGTTACTTAAACATTTCTGTGTTTGTACTGTGCATGTATCTTATTGATCGAAGGGAAAAGTGTTTGGTAATACAAACTTTTGAGCAAAGATGTTAGTCTGTCATAGATTAATCAAATTTATTGCCCTTTTTTTGCAAGATACCCGACACAGGAGGCCAAGGCCACTCAAGGTGTGGGCTACAAATCAACTTTTTTCCAGTGGGGTGCTGCTACATGTACCAACTCCTAGGGCTGACACAGGGTAATCCCCTTTGCAGTTCATAAGAATGTAGGCTTGGGTATCATTCATCAGAAGCCTGGCTGGTAGAGCAGAAAGCACTACCTCCCCAAATGTTTACAAAGCAATTATGGTTAAGCACGTTGCTCAAAAACACAAGTGTCATGACCGGGATTCGAACCCACTCCCCAATGACTTAGCCACCAGAACTCAAGTCTGATGCACAAACCATTCAGCAATGACACGTTAGAGTGTGCATCATCATGACTTCTTTTAATATAATTCAATTGTGGAATTTAATTGATTTCTTCAGGAATCTTCATGCAGGCACGTGCACATCATGTAAAAGTAACAGCTGAATAAGATAAAGGGGGAAGTTAACCTTCTCTTCATTTCAAATTGTAAAAATTAAATACATTAACTCTGCGTGACACCATAAACAAAAATCACACCATTTCGCCATGCCTTGCTTGTTGAGTAACAGTTTGATTTTAGCGTGTCACACATTTCTGTGAAGAACCAAACCACTTTTAAATCACCCAATCACTTTTAAATCAGCCACAGCATAAGATATAGACCCTTTTGACTAAATACAATCAATTCAAGCAAAATTGCATTTTGAGATGAGCCCAATGTCTCTTTCTGCTCAATCAACAATTTCTTTGACTGACGCCCTTTGTTTACACAACTTAGCAAGGCTGAGTAATTGCTGTACAATTCCTATGGGAATTCCTGGAGAGCGGGTCAATGTTGGATTGTGTTAGTTAAAAACAAACCCCGGGTAGTGATAAGACATTTGGCATGCTATTTGGCTAGGTGCAGTTGTAGAACTTGGAATTTTTTGATTTTTTGAAGAAAACAAAATGGCGGACTAATGACTTTGTAATTAAAAACTGTTACTCAATAAGTGAGCGATGGTGTCACGGAGGGTTAATAATATATCTAATAAAACTGCCATATTTACACTACAATGCATTGTCAAATTGCCATTTACACTTCACATGACATTGTGCACTTTAGCCAATGCTTAAAAACCAAAACTACATGAATTTTGTATAAGTTTACAGTATACTGCCCAATACCACCCCATCCTCAGCAACGCCCCCTCCCCGATTCCGTTTGTTTAGTGTCATAAGATCATCATCGCTTTATTTTAGAACTGATTGATTCCTTCTTCATTAAAATTATTCTCTATGCAATAAAGGATTTATAAAATTAGGTTCTACATGTACAAGCTTGCACATTGTGTATGAAATAATAAATTGATTCAATGAATTAGAACAGAAATTCTATACTTTGTGTGCTCTTCTTAGATGTCTTATTTTGATTGGACACAAATATCGTTCTTTCCAAGTGCTATGACATAACTTTGTTATACATGTAGATGTGCCACGCTTGCGTGGAGTGAAGTCTTTCAAAACCGAGAGTGCACATTAAACTGATTGGAACCTCACTGTTTATCGACCGTTTTTTTATAAAACAATGTGTACTTTCATGCTGACACAGAATGAGTTCTTTCCAAGTCCTATGTAAATTCAATGTAAGGTTCTTACTATTCAATTCTTTGTAGATGTGCCACTTTAAAAAAGTAATGAGAGCCTCGCTGTTTATCGTCCGATCTCTTATCAACTGATTCTCATTAAAACAACATGCACTTTCATGGCTTGCAGTGAACAAGTTCATATATTTGTAATACCAGGTTGACCCTCCATTTTTCTTGACAAACGTTTATAGAGCAACTATTTGAAATCATTAACGCAAGGCTTGTTTATGACAGTGCACTGAACACTATTTGTTTACAATTATGTGTACTCTATAAATTATACATTTTGCACTTGAGATCATTGCAACATACAATGTACCGGCATGTGTACCCATCTACTGCAAGTGATTGACACTGACTGACTGCTCAAACAGTAAAAAGGTTGACTGTGTGTGTGTATCACTTGCCCATATTTTATCCAGGCTCATCAATTCACAAGCAAACTGGATGGTATTATGGTCAGACAGTATATACATGTAGCAAGATTACTTTTTTTTTGCAAAAATGTACTTAAATTCCTTAACAGTGCCAGTACTTAAACAATACAAGAACTTAAAATTAAATGTACAGACAGCCAGCCCTCCCCCAAGATATAATGTACATTGTAATGTAAGTAAAACTAAATGTAGTGTACATTTCTCTATACCTCTTTCCAGAGTTTCATTCTTATTGCCATAATTATCTTATCTTATATTATCTTATAGTATCTTATTACCCAGGCACCTACTCGTAGGCACTGCCTGGAATTTATTCTTTTCTTTCTTTAACCTGGTTCTTCCCCGGCATCCAGAAATTGTTCATACTTATTTGTAAAACCTGTTTTTTCACACACTTCAAACTAAAAGTACTTACAATTTTGTTCTCATAACATTGTTTGTTACAAACTGTTATAAATGATTTTACACCAGTGAAAGTTATGCAAAGTGTACCACATCATACAAAGCAGTCTCACATTTTTAATAACTGATTCCAATGCTGTTTAAATTCTATTATTTTGTGATTTTTCTGTTTTGTTTTTCGCTCCATATTTTTGTTTGCTTATTTTTGTGTTTTTTGTTTTCAATGGGTTTGTTGTGTGTGTGCTAATATTAACCTCAACAATATTCCTGAATATAAGCATTAAAAAAGTTATTGATAATTATAGTTATAAATCATGAACAACATTAATTAACATAAAATTCATCCACATGTACAAAAAATCAAAATTTCGAATGATTTTGTAGGCAACCTAAAAGTTATGTTATATGTCAATCTTAATAGCTTCACGGTAACTGTAATAAATAGGTCTGACATACTCTTTACATTTTCTAAGCCTCGGACTAATACATGATCAATCAATGTACCATTCTGTTGTTGACTTGTACACATTGCTTGTATCCTTGCTCTATCATTACTCTCTCAATTCGTGAATGATTATCAAAAATGTACTCAATAAAATCTCCCATCACTATACTTTTATTACTTATTCTATGAATTTCAGAAACCAATGGTATAAGATTATCCATGAACTTTTTAATATCATAAGGGGATCGATAAATGGCAACAATTATAACTGAAACTTGTGCTATCATATGTAAAGCAACATATTCTATACTGTGAACTTCAATGTTTAAACGACTGAAATGTTTATCCCTCTTGCCATACACTGCAACTTCCCCGTGACTTTGTTGCTGTAGTCTTTTCATTTGGTCATTATATGAGCAACCTCTCATTTGATGGTAACACTTAAACTCATCTAAATTAACAATCATCTGATCTGCTTCAATCCATGTTTCTGTTAGACAAATGAAATCTGAATTCATCATTTCTCTTTGACATTTCAAATCCTGAAAGTGTGGTGACAAGCCCCTGTACATTATGCAGCATGATAGTCGTATATGAAACATTTTCTGTATGATTGTCTCTACTATCTGTTTCATCCATTCCACTCACTACATGCATTGTTTTAAGAGCTTCTATTACTGATTTATCACAATATATCAATTTCTCATTAAATCCTTCAATGACGAGACCCTTTAAGTGAAGTTAGACGACTTAAACTTACATAGGCTTGACCAGCTGAAAATGTTCGTTCAAGACAAACAACAGCTTTATTTGTTGTCATACCTTGTACTTTATGCGCAGTACAAGCCCATGATAGTTTCAATGGAAATTGCTTACGGATACATGTCTTTCCAATGTATTCTTCCTGTAATTCAATTGCAACATAATTGTTCATATGTGATGTTGACTGTTTTCTTACTTTAGAACCCGCACTCTTATTATCAAATACTACATTAATAAACTTTGGACCAGATTGATCAGGTAACATCTCTATGCCACTAGCTGTTCCAAATGCTCCATTGACAAGTCCATCAGAAACATCTATATTTTTTGTCAACATAACTCTTGCACCAACACCTAGCACTAATGATTTACATGAGCATACTGTTTGCAAAGGTTTGTCTCTTTGTTTCATCCTACCGGTTCCATCTCTTTGATAATCCTTGGCTTCAATATGTATCAATTCTGAACACTTCTCATGCATTCTTTTGAAATTATAGTTATCATCCTGTTTATTTGTTGGATAGATGTGCACTGCATCTTGTACATCCTCTCCAGTTTCACAACTATTAAGTAGAGCTCTGTCTCATTCAGTAAAATTATCCTTCTTTGTTTTTATCCTCAATTTATTTAAAAGCTCTATAAATTGAACATCATCTTTTTGTCTCATTATTTCATTTAATTCAATTTTCCTGAAGTTATCATGCCACAAGCTGGACTGTATTGTGTGATGATGCAAAGACTTTCCTTTTACTGGAGGTAGCTGATAGAAATCACCAACTGCAATAATGCGAATATTACCAAATCAACATTGATTTCTTGTTTGCTTAATTTGCCTTAATCTTCCATGAATATAGCAAAGCATTTTTTGATCAACCATAGAAACCTCAATAATGAGTACAATTTTTAATTGATTCAATTTGTTACGCAAGGTACTTATTTTCTCTTCACCAAGGGGTTTATATGGTAGTGATAAATCGGTAGTAATTGACAAGGCACTATGTATTGTAAGTCCATTAATATTAAATGCAGCCACTCCAGTAAGCGCAGTCAACAGAACAGAAACATCATCAGGATTTGGATTCATTCTGCCAAGTAAGCGTACGGCTTCATTATTGTAACGTTGGTTTATTTCCTGGGTTTTCCTTACTAACTGTTGCATTGCCTGACAGAAAGTACCAGAGAAATCAGAATTTAATCAAAACAACAACTCTGCTTTATTAAAACTCTCAACACGTCTTGTCACTACAAGCTCAAATCAAACTCCCTTTCTCAACGACTGCACTAACAAGTCACACCGATCTATTTTTAGAACGACGGACGCTAACTTGATATAAAATCCATTCAACAACTTCTGGAGTATCAGTTCACATGTCTGGAAAGTTCCGCCGGCTGTCTGGAAAGTTCCGCCGGCTGTCTGGAAAGTTCCGGCGGCGAAACACAATGTCACATTATATATACATTTAATCAAATGTGATTTCCCTGTGCCTGCTCCTCCAGTAATAAACATATGGAACGGTTCTGAAATATTGCCATTGACTTTATCAACACACCAGTGTCTAATTTTATAGAATATTTGACTCTGCCTGTTATTCAATGACCTCATTAAGGTTTGTGCTTCATGTCTTGGTATTTTAGCTTTATGATATTCAATGCAATAACTTCCGTCTTCTTTCTTATTTGATTGCAAGTCTGGAATCGGACACTTATCTTCATTCTCCTCCACAACTTGATTCATTTTATCTCTACATTCATGTCTTTCTGCTTTAGTCTCTGGACTGATCAATGCCAATGCATCTTCCTGAGGGCCAAACTTTGCCAAATATTCTTCAGCTTCATCCATTGACTCAAGGTTTGCTTCAAATTTCTGACGATTATTGTCTACAACAACCTTGACATAAACAATGTTACATCCATGTAAGTTGACACTCCGGTCCCAGTCTGATAAAACTCTTCAAAAGTTTCAAAATGAGTAGGTTTCAACTGGGCATCTATGCAATGAGGCAAGAACAATTGTAGAATACTGTGATGGTACTTCTCTGGACAATTTGATTACCTAGACATGACCCTTAACAGCAAATACTACCAAAGTGAACTCATGTAAACTTCATTTTTTTGATAAAATTGGGAGTTTTGTTCGCTTATCAAATTTCATCTCTTTTCACTGAAAAATATTCACGAATGAAAATTACATAACACATGAAAAGCATTCTCGAAGTGGTTAAAACTGCCATAAAAGATCGTTTACTTATGGTCGGTAATTATAAAATGAAGTTAGGGCAATAGACCTGAAAGAATCGAACATGAGGGATATTATAACCTCTTGACTGTAACACGTTTTCACGAGATGATATAATCCATGTCCGAGAGTTGGCTGGGCTGAATGCGGGATAATATTATCTCGTAATAAAAACAAGTTTTAATGAGATAACAATATACATGTCCGAGAGTTGGCGAATGCTGAATGTGGAATAATGTTTTCAAGGAATGGAACAAGTTGCTGCGAGATAATATTATCCATGTCCAGGAGTTGGCGGGGGGTTGGATGTGGGACATTGTCCCGAACCCAGAAAAGAACAGGTTTTCACGAGATAAAATTGAAGATGTCCGAGAGTTGGCGGGGGCTGCATGTGGGATAATGTTATCCCAGAAAGGAGCAGGTTCTCACGAGATATGTTATCCATGTCCGAGAGTTGAAAGGATAATACATGTGTAGTATCCCAGAATGGAACAAGTTCTCATGACTAAGTAGGATTTGAAACTTTGCATGGTGGAAGTATAACTAAGTAAGGCTTGCGGTAACACCATGTGGAAATCTCTTTTGAGTAGTGTAGGTTCTGAAATGAACCGGTGGTAAACGACTCAACGTTTCGATCAGTATGCTCTGATCGTCTTCAGGAGAATGAGTTCTCATGAGATAATATTATCCAAGTCTGAGAGTTGGCTGGTGCCGATTTTGGGATAATATTATCCCAGCCAGAATGGAACAAGTTTTCATGAGATAATATTATCCAAGTCTGAGAGTTGGCTGGTGCCGATTTTGGGATAATATTATCCCAGCCAGAATGGAACAAGTTTTCATGAGATAATATTATCCAAGTCCGAGAGTTGGCTGGTGCTGATTTTGGGATAATATTATCCCAGAATGGAACAAGTTCTCATGAGATAATATTATCCAAGTCTGAGAGTTGGCAGGGGCTAATTTGGGGATAATATTATCCCAGAATGGAACAAGTTCTCATGAGATAATATTATCCAAGTCTGAGAGTTGGCAGGGGCTAATTTTGGGATAATATTATCCCAGAATGGAACAAGTTCTCATGAGGTAATATTTTCCAAGTCTGAGAGTTGGCAGGGGCTAATTTTGGGATAATATTATCCCAGAATGGAACAAGTTCTCTTAAAATAATGTCCGAGAGTTGGCTGTAGCTGAATGTGGGATATTATTATCAAAGAATAAATCAAGTTCTCACGAGATAACTTATCCTTGTCCAAGAGTTGATTATGGCTGAATGGGAATAATGTTATCCCAGAAAGGAACAAGTTCTCACGGGATGTTGTTATCCATTCCGAGAGTTGGCGAGGGCTGAATGCGGGATAATATCAAAAAAGAGGAATTTGAACAACACGTAGATAACACCTTTGATTTCTACAAACGCGAGAGTTACAAACAAAGTAATATTTAACACAATGTTGTAGTTATTTTTTTACAACATTATGTAAACATCATTCAACAAATCGAATCACAATCCAGAAATTAAAGACATCAAAATAATAAATAGTACAGACGAAAACCTATTTTATTTGTATGTCAAATTTTTGATTTGCTTTCTGTATAAAAGGCATCATCATGTTTAACAGTTTTATATTACAAACAATCCTGCACACAAGTAAAAAGGAAGATCATTTTTAAAAATGAATTTTAGTTTACATCGAAAAGCTATCTTTTGACAAGTTCCTTAAATATCACCCTATAAAATAATTTTACAGTGAAATTTCAAAATGTATTTTAACAAAGCACCCTCTCAAACTATTTTAGGATGAACTTCGGCAAATGTATTTTATGTATAGGTTTGTTTAATTTTAAGCCCCATTAGGACCAGATTAACCAATACGAATCACACCAAACAAACATGGCAACAGCTAAGCCCTGTTACCCCCCCCCCCCATAATATCATTATTTACTGCAAGCCTGCGGGTGGTCCCAACTATCTGGGCGGATTTGTTGTATGGTCATCACTGGTCAAGCGATCATGATTGTTAATCGGATCATGATTGGGGCAGTTGTGTTAATTTTATTGCCGAAATAAAAATATGTTTATTTGTTTTGCTGTCCTCTAATAAAAACGTTCTTGTTATAAGAGGTACTCTGGCCAGTTCCAGTGATCTTGTTATAACGAGAGTCGACTGTATTTTTTTTCTGATAAATTATAAAAACTACTGATGGGAATCCTCTTCCATAGAACTAACGTTACTGTCTGAACCTTCAGCCGCCTCCTCTTCCTCCTCCCCCTCCTCTTCCTCCTGTGCCCTTATCTGCATGAGTGCAGCTACCTTGGTCTTTATCTGCCTCTGCAGCACTGTGTTCGATTGTACACAAATGACATTTATCTCTCCCCTCACTGCATGAGAAGCAGATTCACCTGTTAAAAAGGAGAAGCCAAAAAACCCTGTTATTGTTTCAACCTGAAAGATGAAATACGTGCCAACTTCCTCCCCTAAAGCTGTTTTACCGCAGGAAATGCTGTACTCTTCATTCAAGAAAGATATAACTGAACCCCCCCCCCCCCCAAAGAAAAAAAAAAAAAAACGTTATCAGCTGATTTCGACTGCAACATTTTGACAAGAACGTGCACAAAACAACCCTTTTTTCACGAGATTTTGATGGGTGAACAGGTTGGTTTATTTGTGTCTAGTTTGAAAAAATGAAGGGTAGAATGAATTAATTCTTCCCCAAAACTCATTATCCACGCTTTAAAATTGTTTCAAGATCCCATTAAACGAATGAGAACGTGTGCCTTTTTGTTTTGGCAGCCGCTGGTCGCCACTTGTTTTGTTTGTAGATGGCGATAGCAGCAAATCAAAATCATACTAGCACTCTGCAAATTGTACGTATGACCTCTTCATATCTTCAACAAGGGAGGTTGGGAATGAATTTAGTTTTAGTCATGCCGTTTTCCCACTATCTTTTCAGAGGGCTAGGGGTGGGGTTAGCTGCTACTCGAGTAAGGTACTTACCATTTGCTGTCAGGTCAATCACCCAATCACCATGACTGATGTCTTTGAAGACTTGTCCAAGTATGTCATCATTAACACAAATATCAGACATGTCACCTGATGTACTAGCCCCATCTCTCCTCCAAGTTGCTTTCACCATATGTGTCATGACTGAGGTATAAGAAAAAAAGGTCCAATAACATTGAAATTACTAGGACACAAATATATACCATACACAGAAGGCACGCTGAAGCCTTGTTTTGTTTATTACTTATTGTTTCCCTTGGGGTGGGGGCAATTTCATTTTAATGCTTGTTTTAAGAGATAAAGTGTTCATTCAAACCAACAATTTGAGTGGAAGTTCAGCCAAAGTCAGTGCATTTGCGATGACCTTTCAAAATGTCTGTAGTCCCCATGTCATCATGGAAAGTGGATGATGAGGACGTAAAGCAGTTTCCAACCCATTAACATGTAGTAAATGAGTGTGTTGGGACGGGATTGCCCTTCCCAAATTTAGAACCTCAACTAGTGAGCTCCTATGCGAAAATTATAATCTTAAAACGGCCACTTTGCCTATCATTGATTTAACATGAAACACCGTGTTTACAGTTGGTGTGGGTGCGTGAGTAGGCGTTGAACTCTAAACGAAAGGAATATATTTACCCTTCTTTTGTGCTTGGTAGCTGTAGAGGTTGGTGAGCCTCTGGAAGTCCTTGGATTTTAAGTACCTCCTAACGTTGGAGATGGTGTCTGGAGAGGTCTTAATAAAAATGCTTCCCTCGAGCTGTCCGTAAGTCTTAGCCACAGTGTCAATGTCCTCTAGGCCGGCTGTGCTCTCCTATAGTGGAAATTAAACAATGTTTCTTATAGCCATGGGTTGATGGTGACATTATTGACCGTAACTACATGTCTCTCTTTTTTACATTAGATGTTTGTTGTTGTAAACTCTATGTGAGTTGTTGGGCAGCAGTTCGTAAAACTCCGATTTTAGAGAGGCGGTGCGAAATTGTATAAACAAATTATATATATATAATTTTTTTTACAAATTAAAGGTTTCCAGCATGTTTTATGTACAGTGTATTTCACGTACCTCCATATCTGCTATCAATGCCACCGCCCCGGTAAAGCCTTCTACTTGCTGCAACACCCTCTCGTCAAGCACAGGAAGAAAAACTGCGCAACACTCCCCATTCCTTAATGATTGTGGAGGTTGCCCGTTTTCATCTGCTGTTTCAAGCTTTGCCCTCCATTCCACCGCGTCTCGCACAAATGCCATGAAGGGCCTTGGAATTCCCTGCTTGAAGTTGCATCCTGAAGATAAACATTATTGGAATTATCAACACTCAGTGTATTGAGTCACAAAATCACAAGGAATCATTTATGGGTCTTACAATTTTTGTTCCAATTTAATTGTTAAATAAATGGGTTTTACCATTTCTGTGCAATTTCTTCTCATTCGTTTGAAAATAAATAAACTATTTGTGAAAAATTACCTATGAAGGGTTGGAGGGCACTCTCTTTGGCATGTACCGGGTAAATGCGCTCGGCCTCCTCCCATGATGGTACAGACAGCTGCACCATCATCTCCTTTTGGACGACCAGCAACTTTTTTTATCCGGTCTGCCTCCAAACCCATCCCCTTCAAAGTGAGACTCTCGCTCACTACCTCGGCGAGCAACTCAAACTTGGTTGCCTCAGGCAACCCCTGCAACTTCATGAAGACCTATAAATTATAAATAATAATAACTGAAATTGTTTAAGATGCATTGCCAAAATGTGTCAGTCACAAAAGATGATTTCAACGTAATGATTACTCAGTAAATTATGATTGAGTAATGCATTGCTGAGTAGCCTCACACAAGATGACATTCTGGGTAGAGTGGTTTCTACAACTAGCATCCTACACGCAGGAAATTACGGTACTGCAATTTTCAGAAACATCACTGTGTTTTGACTTTGCCATTGTACATAAAATTTACTTACAGTTTGTTTTAGACTCTTCCCTGTCTTTTCCTCCTCCTGCTGGAAGATTGCTGACAGCTTGCCAAAGCACCTTATGGAGAGCTGAGCCAACTGGAACGTTGGCTCAAGTGTCTTCAGTTCCTGGAGTAACAGGGTTTTAGTGTAATGAAAGCAAGTGATTTAGCATGTGGGTAAAAAAAGCAACTTTTTACATAATGTATCTGGATATTGACCATCACTGTTGTTTTGAAGTCATAAAAATTGCAAATGTTTTATTTTATTTGGAAAGCCAATTAACATTATCACACTGTGGGGAATGCCATTAAATTATAAATAATTGCTGATTGATAATTAAAAGTCGCATCGAACCATCACAAATCAGGCAAGGGTCAACAAGGTTGTTGTTTTGAAGTCTCAAATATCTTGAGAGCTGATTAAAATGACCAGTACCTTTTTGCACACTGGGAACTTTTTTCCAAGGGCAAGCCCGCAGTTTTCTCTCCACCGTATATCGTTAGCTGGCGGCTCATCAAGATCCTCGTCAGAGCCTTGCAAGAGGTAAAGCAGTCTCCTGCAGAGGGTAACATTGTCCAACAAGTTGCCCCCCTGCACTAGGTGAGTGCCAACATTGTGCAGAGAGGCAACTCGCAGGGCTTCGGTCCTCTGAAGGTCACGATATGCCTTTACGTGAACAGTCTTGAGGTCATTGAATAGAGCATCGTCACTTAGCTCCTTCAGTGCCGACACAAGATGGTTCCCCCCCAGTGTATAAAACTGCGATTCCTCTGGTTTCCTCGAGTTGAAAATATTCCCAATCAGCAGCACTGGCAGGACAGTGCTGCAAGACCGCGTGTCCTTCAGGCCTGCCTTGATCCGGTCTTTATGTTTTGCGCTGACAGGTCGTAGTATGAGATGGGCTGGAGGCTCTTGAAGGCATTGAAGTGGTAAGCTGTACTCTCCTAAAAGCAGATTATACAATTATTACGACAAATGTTTTGATATATTTCATAAAGCTACATTAGATCACCCAAACCCATTTATTCTAGAAATTTATTATGACAATGACATCATTTGGCAGACAGAAAGATTTCGCGGGTCTATTGGGAAAACCCTTCAATCTTACATTTTCTTGAGATGGCAGCATGCTATTTGGTTTAACTTTTAATAAGGTGTGAAAGGGCATAATATTTCTTGCACTCATTCGAGCTTTTTTTTGGTGTTTTGTTTTTTAGTGCTTGATTGTACCTTAAAACTATCCTGCAAAATGAATAAAAATCCTAATTAATTTAGGATTTTTGTTTGGCTAGCATATGGTGGCCCTGAAGGGACATCAAGCATATATATTTACGTAAATATTCATGGTTTTTGCCCCAGTTCGCAAATATTCACGTAAATATTTGCGATTGAGGCCAAAGTCGTGAATATTTATGTAAATATTCACGCAAATATTCACGATTTGTGCCCCAAATCACATATATTTACCAAAATATTTACGTAAATATTTACGTAAATATTCACCAATATTCACAAAAGTCACAAATCCAGTCATCCGTGAGTATTTGGTTCTTTCCATCTAGCCTCATATTTGGCCAGAATTTCCATCCGCGGATTCCGTGGCCGGCCAGGCGCGTATTCAGGAAAATTAGAATCCATGTAGTTCAAGGCGGTAACACTTCTGTCTCCCCTTCCCCCTCTTTCTAATTTGAAAGATTTTTAAAATAATATTGCTAAATATATATGTTTGATGTCCCTTCATGCCAGGGCTACCATACTTGCAGGAAGTGCTGCGTAATATGCAGGAGGGGTTCGTCTAGTTTGTCAGCGTTGTCGATTCTGGCAGTTAAATATCTCTACAAACTTGAATATCCACTTACCAATGCATTTATCTTGAAGGTCAATGTTGGCAGTGTCAGTTGGATTTACAGCCTGTCGTTTTGCCGGAGGAATCTGAGACTTTCTCTCAGTTCGACTCCTCTTCCTGGGCAATAATGGGGTACTTTCTGTAATTATAAGAATTATTATTTGTACTTTTCCCTCAAAAATCACAAAAATGCGCAGACAAAGGAATTGAATCTATAGTTAAGCATTCAAAAATATCAGGCAAACACAGTAAATAATACACATCTTACCAGAGTTGTGTTGTCCATCATCTGTGTGTAGTACATCATTAGCTAGCATGGAAAACTCGGTAGCATCCATGCTGTCACTAAGGTTGTGGATAAGATCCCCTTCGTTAGCAGAAAAGTTGTTAATCGCCAAAGACAGACACTTCTCCTCTGTCTCTACCTGCACCAAAATATAGGGAATTACCAACATTTTGAACATATCGAGCCTTTAGTTGTTACACTTATTCTAAATAAATGTTTACAGTGTTAGTTTTATGTAATTTATTCGGAATAAATCACAGAAACTAAATTCCGAAACAGAAGTCTTCCTAATCATTATTCAAATTGCATCATGAAACACAACTGCGAAGTAATAATAAGGCAATACGGTTACATTTCTTTATAAAAAATGTGTGGGCTTTTTCTTTCATTATTTTTCAAAGGAAAAGGGATGTTGTGCTGACATACGGCTTCATGTTCAACGACTTTAAATAAAGACAAATGAACATGGGTTTAATATATTTGGACCAAAACGGCCTGGGTACAAAATTACCCGATTTGATAAAGTTGCATGTTTGTACACAAACAAGTTCCAGCCTTATTGTGAAAATATTTGCTCCACTTATTATTATTTATCAGTATGCATGGACAATGGTTTTAACTGGTGCACATTTTGAAACCAAAACTAAAAAGAAGAGCGCTATCCAAGGGCAAGGCAGCACATCGCAAATACTCGGTACGCACGCTGTAGGCGTTGAACGAGGTGCATGCTGGTCTAGCTAGCGCTCAAGTTTGATCCCTAGCTAGACCAGCATGCACCTCATTCAACAGCTAGTGCTTGCGCAATGGGTATTTGCAAAAAATGTATGTTATTATTAAGACCTCGGCCGCAAATCAAAAAACACATTGCAAGTCACGAGGAATTTGTTATGGGGCATTAAGTTAGTCAGGTCAATTCGAGAGTAGCTTTTCGGTCAAAGATTTGGCTGAATTAATTACTATATTACACACTTATGTTTGGTAACCTATTTATTAAGTAGATTGATTACAATTGACTGTTTAACATGTCCTGGTATGACTGGTGTTAACTTTACATTTAGATAGCTTACCTACTGGTTCTAATTATTTTACTTCGATAAATACAAATCCACTGTACTTCTTCAGAGCATGGAGGTTATTTCTTACCTCCATGTTCAGAGGGACATCGTTTAAACAATGACCCAGTGTGATAAGGGGGTTGCTTCGACTCTGTAAAATGAAGTACGTTTTAAAACAACTTTCCGACAGGTTATTTCTTATACAAAAAAAGTAATGTTTAATTGCAAATCGCGGCAACACATTTACACACACTTAAAAAAAAGGGGAAAAAACAACAAATAAAACCAGTATGCCTACCGCTCGTAAAAGTTTGTATAAAATAACACAATAGATGATCATTGCACAAAGATAACAGTTGGATTTGTACTGGACTTACCATCACTTTCCCATCGTCCGATGAAGAGGCACTGACTTTCGTGACACCGCCAAGGGAATGACCACTCTTGCTGCGAGCAGGCTGTTTGTTCTTGCCAAACAGGACAACCTTACCGTCACTTTCTCCAAAATACCACCGTGACATGATATAATATTAAACAACTTTTGAAATGTACTGCAACTGGTGATCATCCAGAGGTCCTTTCTTTATGTGGTGATGAACACGAGAGGTGCATCCAAGGGTGGATCTCACAGATGTGTATACGTTGCGGCCTTGCTGGCGAATGGTTCTGGACTGTTGTTTTAGGATCGTGTTCTTAAGATTTATGGGTTTCCTTGCGTAATGCAGATCCGGTCCACTGATGATTAATGGATAAAGGACGGAGTACCCTCCATTTCATCATGGGCTCATTATGCCACTCTATCGGTATACTTTGTTTGTTGTTTTGTTGGTTTGCTTGTGCTGCATCTTTCTCAGTATTGCAATCATTTATAGGGCTTAGGGATTCATGTTCAAAGTATATAACGTTCATAATGGTTCATAACATGGTCAGAAAAGTTATCATAACCTGACAGAATTAATAACAGGAACAAGAATGATTCTCCTGAAAACAATGCAGTTACAAACAAGGCCATATCAGGATTGTTACAACTACAAAAACTGGGTCTTTCAGGAATGTTATAACAAATACTCTTTTGTTTTCATGTTATGGACGTATTTTCTGTTTTAATTAATACACATCTGAAAAAAATATCCCCGTTTGTCTGTTTAACAACCGGTAAGTTAAGTATTTTAAATGGTATTCCCACCACCCTCCGCGGTTTCACTACCTCGCATTAACAGTTGTTAAGTATACGGCCAGCCTTCCCCAGTGCTTCCAAGGCCGGTCAGAGTGCCGTTACTTGTTATATGCGTAGTCCTTTTCGAAAATGGTGCTCTTAAATTCTAACGGTCAAAAATGTGGCTAAACTTTGGTCTTTTCTTATTCTTTCGTTCACCATGGCTCCATGTGATTTCGCTCTTTCCCACGGAAACACGTTCACATGCATCAGATTTAGCAAGTGACCGAATGCACAAAGCTTGCAACCGTTCTTTTTCATCTTTTAAACTTTCGAACTAAATTCAGTTTTATTAATGTTTCCTAGTGGGTTTACTTCTATTGTAATGATTTTTTTTTTAATTTATAAATATGGCACTAATAATCTTGTTTGGATCAAAACTGTTAAAAAATATATATACATAAGAGAAAAAAAAAGTACAAAATAATGTGTCTATTTGTTGAAGTACATGAACAGCTGTTAGCCAGAATATTGAAATGTCGCTATGGGACTTTATCCCCAATTCACAAGTTAATGAAAACTGGCGGGACGTATTTATTTTGAATGACATCTCAATAAATTGTATGTTTTGGCTAGATAAAAAGAGAAAAGTCACTAGCAGAAAAATTGTTTAAAAGTTACAAAATTACACACTGCAAGAGACAAAATAAAATAAGCATCGCTCACTGGTCCTGCCAGCCTTTGTCAGTATAAAGAAGTAATACTATACAAGAGCAACATCATAAAAAAAACAAACTGCTTAAACAGATAGGTCTTTAAATGACATTTAAAAACATTCAATGTTGCACACTCTCGAAGGTGAGATGGTAGGCTGTTCCATAGAGATGGGGCAACAACCCTGCAAGCTCTACGGCCATAAGACGATGTCCCTGGAGGAGGTGAGGTTTGTCACAACAGCTTAAGTGAGGAAGAACGAAGATTTCGAGCTGGTTGGTGGCGTTGAATGAGATCCTGGATTAAGAAGGGGCTAGGCCGTGCAGAGCTTTGAATGTGAGAATGAGTGTCTTGTAAACTATTCGCTTTGAGACAGGAAGCCAATGAAGAGACTGCAGAATCGTCAATAGTAACAAAATAGTGTCCAACTTGTAGGCTCATTCTCTACTTATCAATTGTTGAATGTGCAGTTTTTAATGGACGTAAACGACAGGCCTGGTTCATTCACTACAGCACTAGTTATTGGTTGATGATTATCCAATGATGAGTTTGTAGTTTCAAGTTTATATACAGCAGTGCAACTGGACTGGCTCTCTTGTACAATCTTCAAGTCAGAGGTTGCATACATCCAGCAAAAGTTATAAATACTGTAAAAGCACACAACAAAATACATGTTACATGTAAAAGCTTCTTGAAAAAGAAATGTTCTTAGTTTTAAGAGTTAAGAAATAAACTGTAAGAAATAAACTAAGAAATAAACTGAAGACATTTGTGTATTTATACAGTCTGCAATATCAGAAAGGTCATGTTCTATTTGAAGGTTGTTTAAGGACCCTTGACTACAGTTAATTAAAGAATATTACCTATGTAAATGCGATTTGTAACAGTATACATTTATGTAAGCAAAGCTCAAAGCAACCCATTCCCAATATGCTCCAATTATTATCTCTATCCATAACATGTACACTATGCATGTACTTTAATTTTTTGTAGAACTGGGATTGACATGTAGGTCTTTAACGGTCTTTCTTTTTTATGTAGCTCATTGTTGTGAATGTTCTGTGGGCTTCTAAAAACATTACAACTATTGTTTTTCAGAAATCTGTTTTTTTTTTATGCCCAGATATATTTTGGAGATGACAAATGTACAATCATATGGAATTCTGTACTGGTTGACAGCTCTGCTTGAATGATTTGTGAATACTTTTTTAGTTTGAAATTTAGTTGGTGAATGATTTTTTTGTGAGAATTTCATGTGCATTGACAAGACATGATCAAAAAAGTATACAATGAAATGGCATAGTGATAGGCAATTAGTAAGGACAAAGTGGAAAGAGGCAATGATGTAGGCCTACCTGATGATGATAACCACTCAGCAACAAAATACTTATGTTAAGCCTGTAGTTTGTTGAGGTCCAAATGTGCATTATATCAAAATGTCTCATAAGGAAGAGCAATCCTGCATGGGAAATAAATTTAAGTACATGTACATTAATGTTTCGTGTGAACACTGACAAAAAAAACAATGGAATAAATCATTTTCATGACATTCATTTGCATATACTAACTGTAGATTTGCTTGATCATCAGCCTTGTTGCATTCCAGCACACATGTATGTATGTAATTGTAAACATCACAATATCAGCTGTGAGGTGGTTGCACTTTGCTGACCAATAGTGGAAAAAATCTGCCTGAAGAACAAGCTTCATTAAGGTCCCATACAGCAAAGGCTTGAAGTTGAGTAAACAAATGCTGCACTAAACTAATTAAGTTTCACTTGTTTGATGTTATCTGTCTTTTACATTGTACACTCCACAATTCAATACTACTGACTGTGTACGTAATCAATTCCATTGGAATGTTTCTGTGCTTTAGTTTTGTACACGCCTCTATGTAGTGAGCATTTATGTTACGAGACTTCATTGCTTTTGTGTAAATGTGTACATGTAAATGTACAGTGTTATACAGGTACTAATCCATGCCAAACATAAAGTGTCTTTCACTAGTATTATAACCAAAATATGTTAGCTAACAAAAGTTTAACAATATTAACAAGAGAACCCTAACAAGGTAAGATTCCAAATTTTCAGAATGGGGGGGCTACAAACTTTGGGCTATTCAAGATGAAAACTTTGATAATTCTGCTGGTGTTTCACGATAAGTAAATGTCGGTGTGGGGTCTGCTTACTAAGACTAAGAGACTTAAGAAGCATTTATCAAGTTAATATCCACCCATTTTCAAATAAAAAAATTGATTTTGTATTTTGTTTGTGGTTGAAATGTTTTGTTTCCAGTCAGTGCAAAATAGCGAAGACGATGTGTGTACCCCCTGTGAACACCACCCCTAAATCTGTCACTGCTTAACACAATATTACAGCAATACAAATAAAACAGATCTATATTAAACATTACCCGTACTTGTAGTTAGGCGTCTCACACAATTTGTTACTTAAACATTTCTGTGTTTGTACTGTGCATGTATCTTATTGATCGAAGGGAAAAGTGTTTGGTAATACAAACTTTTGAGCAAAGATGTTAGTCTGTCATAGATTAATCAAATTTATTGCCCTTTTTTTGCAAGATACCCGACACAGGAGGCCAAGGCCACTCAAGGTGTGGGCTACAAATCAACTTTTTTCCAGTGGGGTGCTGCTACATGTACCAACTCCTAGGGCTGACACAGGGTAATCCCCTTTGCAGTTCATAAGAATGTAGGCTTGGGTATCATTCATCAGAAGCCTGGCTGGTAGAGCAGAAAGCACTACCTCCCCAAATGTTTACAAAGCAATTATGGTTAAGCACGTTGCTCAAAAACACAAGTGTCATGACCGGGATTCGAACCCACTCCCCAATGACTTAGCCACCAGAACTCAAGTCTGATGCACAAACCATTCAGCAATGACACGTTAGAGTGTGCATCATCATGACTTCTTTTAATATAATTCAATTGTGGAATTTAATTGATTTCTTCAGGAATCTTCATGCAGGCACGTGCACATCATGTAAAAGTAACAGCTGAATAAGATAAAGGGGGAAGTTAACCTTCTCTTCATTTCAAATTGTAAAAATTAAATACATTAACTCTGCGTGACACCATAAACAAAAATCACACCATTTCGCCATGCCTTGCTTGTTGAGTAACAGTTTGATTTTAGCGTGTCACACATTTCTGTGAAGAACCAAACCACTTTTAAATCACCCAATCACTTTTAAATCAGCCACAGCATAAGATATAGACCCTTTTGACTAAATACAATCAATTCAAGCAAAATTGCATTTTGAGATGAGCCCAATGTCTCTTTCTGCTCAATCAACAATTTCTTTGACTGACGCCCTTTGTTTACACAACTTAGCAAGGCTGAGTAATTGCTGTACAATTCCTATGGGAATTCCTGGAGAGCGGGTCAATGTTGGATTGTGTTAGTTAAAAACAAACCCCGGGTAGTGATAAGACATTTGGCATGCTATTTGGCTAGGTGCAGTTGTAGAACTTGGAATTTTTTGATTTTTTGAAGAAAACAAAATGGCGGACTAATGACTTTGTAATTAAAAACTGTTACTCAATAAGTGAGCGATGGTGTCACGGAGGGTTAATAATATATCTAATAAAACTGCCATATTTACACTACAATGCATTGTCAAATTGCCATTTACACTTCACATGACATTGTGCACTTTAGCCAATGCTTAAAAACCAAAACTACATGAATTTTGTATAAGTTTACAGTATACTGCCCAATACCACCCCATCCTCAGCAACGCCCCCTCCCCGATTCCGTTTGTTTAGTGTCATAAGATCATCATCGCTTTATTTTAGAACTGATTGATTCCTTCTTCATTAAAATTATTCTCTATGCAATAAAGGATTTATAAAATTAGGTTCTACATGTACAAGCTTGCACATTGTGTATGAAATAATAAATTGATTCAATGAATTAGAACAGAAATTCTATACTTTGTGTGCTCTTCTTAGATGTCTTATTTTGATTGGACACAAATATCGTTCTTTCCAAGTGCTATGACATAACTTTGTTATACATGTAGATGTGCCACGCTTGCGTGGAGTGAAGTCTTTCAAAACCGAGATTGCACATTAAACTGATTGGAACCTCACTGTTTATCGACCGTTTTTTTATAAAACAATGTGTACTTTCATGCTGACACAGAATGAGTTCTTTCCAAGTCCTATGTAAATTCAATGTAAGGTTCTTACTATTCAATTCTTTGTAGATGTGCCACTTTAAAAAAGTAATGAGAGCCTCGCTGTTTATCGTCCGATCTCTTATCAACTGATTCTCATTAAAACAACATGCACTTTCATGGCTTGCAGTGAACAAGTTCATATATTTGTAATACCAGGTTGACCCTCCATTTTTCTTGACAAACGTTTATAGAGCAACTATTTGAAATCATTAACGCAAGGCTTGTTTATGACAGTGCACTGAACACTATTTGTTTACAATTATGTGTACTCTATAAATTATACATTTTGCACTTGAGATCATTGCAACATACAATGTACCGGCATGTGTACCCATCTACTGCAAGTGATTGACACTGACTGACTGCTCAAACAGTAAAAAGGTTGACTGTGTGTGTGTATCACTTGCCCATATTTTATCCAGGCTCATCAATTCACAAGCAAACTGGATGGTATTATGGTCAGACAGTATATACATGTAGCAAGATTACTTTTTTTTTGCAAAAATGTACTTAAATTCCTTAACAGTGCCAGTACTTAAACAATACAAGAACTTAAAATTAAATGTACAGACAGCCAGCCCTCCCCCAAGATATAATGTACATTGTAATGTAAGTAAAACTAAATGTAGTGTACATTTCTCTATACCTCTTTCCAGAGTTTCATTCTTATTGCCATAATTATCTTATCTTATATTATCTTATAGTATCTTATTACCCAGGCACCTACTCGTAGGCACTGCCTGGAATTTATTCTTTTCTTTCTTTAACCTGGTTCTTCCCCGGCATCCAGAAATTGTTCATACTTATTTGTAAAACCTGTTTTTTCACACACTTCAAACTAAAAGTACTTACAATTTTGTTCTCATAACATTGTTTGTTACAAACTGTTATAAATGATTTTACACCAGTGAAAGTTATGCAAAGTGTACCACATCATACAAAGCAGTCTCACATTTTAATAACTGATTCCAATGCTGTTTAAATTCTATTATTTTGTGATTTTTCTGTTTTGTTTTTCGCTCCATATTTTTGTTTGCTTATTTTTGTGTTTTTTGTTTTCAATGGGTTTGTTGTGTGTGTGCTAATATTAACCTCAACAATATTCCTGAATATAAGCATTAAAAAAGTTATTGATAATTATAGTTATAAATCATGAACAACATTAATTAACATAAAATTCATCCACATGTACAAAAAATCAAAATTTCGAATGATTTTGTAGGCAACCTAAAAGTTATGTTATATGTCAATCTTAATAGCTTCACGGTAACTGTAATAAATAGGTCTGACATACTCTTTACATTTTCTAAGCCTCGGACTAATACATGATCAATCAATGTACCATTCTGTTGTTGACTTGTACACATTGCTTGTATCCTTGCTCTATCATTACTCTCTCAATTCGTGAATGATTATCAAAAATGTACTCAATAAAATCTCCCATCACTATACTTTTATTACTTATTCTATGAATTTCAGAAACCAATGGTATAAGATTATCCATGAACTTTTTAATATCATAAGGGGATCGATAAATGGCAACAATTATAACTGAAACTTGTGCTATCATATGTAAAGCAACATATTCTATACTGTGAACTTCAATGTTTAAACGACTGAAATGTTTATCCCTCTTGCCATACACTGCAACTTCCCCGTGACTTTGTTGCTGTAGTCTTTTCATTTGGTCATTATATGAGCAACCTCTCATTTGATGGTAACACTTAAACTCATCTAAATTAACAATCATCTGATCTGCTTCAATCCATGTTTCTGTTAGACAAATGAAATCTGAATTCATCATTTCTCTTTGACATTTCAAATCCTGAAAGTGTGGTGACAAGCCCCTGTACATTATGCAGCATGATAGTCGTATATGAAACATTTTCTGTATGATTGTCTCTACTATCTGTTTCATCCATTCCACTCACTACATGCATTGTTTTAAGAGCTTCTATTACTGATTTATCACAATATATCAATTTCTCATTAAATCCTTCAATGACGAGACCCTTTAAGTGAAGTTAGACGACTTAAACTTACATAGGCTTGACCAGCTGAAAATGTTCGTTCAAGACAAACAACAGCTTTATTTGTTGTCATACCTTGTACTTTATGCGCAGTACAAGCCCATGATAGTTTCAATGGAAATTGCTTACGGATACATGTCTTTCCAATGTATTCTTCCTGTAATTCAATTGCAACATAATTGTTCGTATGTGATGTTGACTGTTTTCTTACTTTAGAACCCGCACTCTTATTATCAAATACTACATTAATAAACTTTGGACCAGATTGATCAGGTAACATCTCTATGCCACTAGCTGTTCCAAATGCTCCATTGACAAGTCCATCAGAAACATCTATATTTTTTGTCAACATAACTCTTGCACCAACACCTAGCACTAATGATTTACATGAGCATACTGTTTGCAAAGGTTTGTCTCTTTGTTTCATCCTACCGGTTCCATCTCTTTGATAATCCTTGGCTTCAATATGTATCAATTCTGAACACTTCTCATGCATTCTTTTGAAATTATAGTTATCATCCTGTTTATTTGTTGGATAGATGTGCACTGCATCTTGTACATCCTCTCCAGTTTCACAACTATTAAGTAGAGCTCTGTCTCATTCAGTAAAATTATCCTTCTTTGTTTTTATCCTCAATTTATTTAAAAGCTCTATAAATTGAACATCATCTTTTTGTCTCATTATTTCATTTAATTCAATTTTCCTGAAGTTATCATGCCACAAGCTGGACTGTATTGTGTGATGATGCAAAGACTTTCCTTTTACTGGAGGTAGCTGATAGAAATCACCAACTGCAATAATGCGAACATTACCAAATCAACATTGATTTCTTGTTTGCTTAATTTGCCTTAATCTTCCATGAATATAGCAAAGCATTTTTTGATCAACCATAGAAACCTCAATAATGAGTACAATTTTTAATTGATTCAATTTGTTACGCAAGGTACTTATTTTCTCTTCACCAAGGGGTTTATATGGTAGTGATAAATCGGTAGTAATTGACAAGGCACTATGTATTGTAAGTCCATTAATATTAAATGCAGCCACTCCAGTAAGCGCAGTCAACAGAACAGAAACATCATCAGGATTTGGATTCATTCTGCCAAGTAAGCGTACGGCTTCATTATTGTAACGTTGGTTTATTTCCTGGGTTTTCCTTACTAACTGTTGCATTGCCTGACAGAAAGTACCAGAGAAATCAGAATTTAATCAAAACAACAACTCTGCTTTATTAAAACTCTCAACACGTCTTGTCACTACAAGCTCAAATCAAACTCCCTTTCTCAACGACTGCACTAACAAGTCACACCGATCTATTTTTAGAACGACGGACGCTAACTTGATATAAAATCCATTCAACAACTTCTGGAGTATCAGTTCACATGTCTGGAAAGTTCCGCCGGCTGTCTGGAAAGTTCCGCCGGCTGTCTGGAAAGTTCCGGCGGCGAAACACAATGTCACATTATATATACATTTAATCAAATGTGATTTCCCTGTGCCTGCTCCTCCAGTAATAAACATATGGAACGGTTCTGAAATATTGCCATTGACTTTATCAACACACCAGTGTCTAATTTTATAGAATATTTGACTCTGCCTGTTATTCAATGACCTCATTAAGGTTTGTGCTTCATGTCTTGGTATTTTAGCTTTATGATATTCAATGCAATAACTTCCGTCTTCTTTCTTATTTGATTGCAAGTCTGGAATCGGACACTTATCTTCATTCTCCTCCACAACTTGATTCATTTTATCTCTACATTCATGTCTTTCTGCTTTAGTCTCTGGACTGATCAATGCCAATGCATCTTCCTGAGGGCCAAACTTTGCCAAATATTCTTCAGCTTCATCCATTGACTCAAGGTTTGCTTCAAATTTCTGACGATTATTGTCTACAACAACCTTGACATAAACAATGTTACATCCATGTAAGTTGACACTCCGGTCCCAGTCTGATAAAACTCTTCAAAAGTTTCAAAATGAGTAGGTTTCAACTGGGCATCTATGCAATGAGGCAAGAACAATTGTAGAATACTGTGATGGTACTTCTCTGGACAATTTGATTACCTAGACATGACCCTTAACAGCAAATACTACCAAAGTGAACTCATGTAAACTTCATTTTTTTGATAAAATTGGGAGTTTTGTTCGCTTATCAAATTTCATCTCTTTTCACTGAAAAATATTCACGAATGAAAATTACATAACACATGAAAAGCATTCTCGAAGTGGTTAAAACTGCCATAAAAGATCGTTTACTTATGGTCGGTAATTATAAAATGAAGTTATGGCAATAGACCTGAAAGAATCGAACATGAGGGATATTATAACCTCTTGACTGTAACACGTTTTCACGAGATGATATAATCCATGTCCGAGAGTTGGCTGGGCTGAATGCGGGATAATATTATCTCGTAATAAAAACAAGTTTTAATGAGATAACAATATACATGTCCGAGAGTTGGCGAATGCTGAATGTGGAATAATGTTTTCAAGGAATGGAACAAGTTGCTGCGAGATAATATTATCCATGTCCAGGAGTTGGCGGGGGGTTGGATGTGGGACATTGTCCCGAACCCAGAAAAGAACAGGTTTTCACGAGATAAAATTGAAGATGTCCGAGAGTTGGCGGGGGCTGCATGTGGGATAATGTTATCCCAGAAAGGAGCAGGTTCTCACGAGATATGTTATCCATGTCCGAGAGTTGAAAGGATAATACATGTGTAGTATCCCAGAATGGAACAAGTTCTCATGACTAAGTAGGATTTGAAACTTTGCATGGTGGAAGTATAACTAAGTAAGGCTTGCGGTAACACCATGTGGAAATCTCTTTTGAGTAGTGTAGGTTCTGAAATGAACCGGTGGTAAACGACTCAACGTTTCGATCAGTATGCTCTGATCGTCTTCAGGAGAATGAGTTCTCATGAGATAATATTATCCAAGTCTGAGAGTTGGCTGGTGCCGATTTTGGGATAATATTATCCCAGCCAGAATGGAACAAGTTTTCATGAGATAATATTATCCAAGTCTGAGAGTTGGCTGGTGCCGATTTTGGGATAATATTATCCCAGCCAGAATGGAACAAGTTTTCATGAGATAATATTATCCAAGTCCGAGAGTTGGCTGGTGCTGATTTTGGGATAATATTATCCCAGAATGGAACAAGTTCTCATGAGATAATATTATCCAAGTCTGAGAGTTGGCAGGGGCTAATTTGGGGATAATATTATCCCAGAATGGAACAAGTTCTCATGAGATAATATTATCCAAGTCTGAGAGTTGGCAGGGGCTAATTTTGGGATAATATTATCCCAGAATGGAACAAGTTCTCATGAGGTAATATTTTCCAAGTCTGAGAGTTGGCAGGGGCTAATTTTGGGATAATATTATCCCAGAATGGAACAAGTTCTCTTAAAATAATGTCCGAGAGTTGGCTGTAGCTGAATGTGGGATATTATTATCAAAGAATAAAACAAGTTCTCACGAGATAACTTATCCTTGTCCAAGAGTTGATTATGGCTGAATGGGAATAATGTTATCCCAGAAAGGAACAAGTTCTCACGGGATGTTGTTATCCATTCCGAGAGTTGGCGAGGGCTGAATGCGGGATAATATCAAAAAAGAGGAATTTGAACAACACGTAGATAACACCTTTGATTTCTACAAACGCGAGAGTTACAAACAAAGTAATATTTAACACAATGTTGTAGTTATTTTTTTACAACATTATGTAAACATCATTCAACAAATCGAATCACAATCCAGAAATTAAAGACATCAAAATAATAAATAGTACAGACGAAAACCTATTTTATTTGTATGTCAAATTTTTGATTTGCTTTCTGTATAAAAGGCATCATCATGTTTAACAGTTTTATATTACAAACAATCCTGCACACAAGTAAAAAGGAAGATCATTTTTAAAAATGAATTTTAGTTTACATCGAAAAGCTATCTTTTGACAAGTTCCTTAAATATCACCCTATAAAATAATTTTACAGTGAAATTTCAAAATGTATTTTAACAAAGCACCCTCTCAAACTATTTTAGGATGAACTTCGGCAAATGTATTTTATGTATAGGTTTGTTTAATTTTAAGCCCCATTAGGACCAGATTAACCAATACGAATCACACCAAACAAACATGGCAACAGCTAAGCCCTGTTACCCCCCCCCCCCCCCATAATATCATTATTTACTGCAAGCCTGCGGGTGGTCCCAACTATCTGGGCGGATTTGTTGTATGGTCATCACTGGTCAAGCGATCATGATTGTTAATCGGATCATGATTGGGGCAGTTGTGTTAATTTTATTGCCGAAATAAAAATATGTTTATTTGTTTTGCTGTCCTCTAATAAAAACGTTCTTGTTATAAGAGGTACTCTGGCCAGTTCCAGTGATCTTGTTATAACGAGAGTCGACTGTATTTTTTTTCTGATAAATTATAAAAACTACTGATGGGAATCCTCTTCCATAGAACTAACGTTACTGTCTGAACCTTCAGCCGCCTCCTCTTCCTCCTCCCCCTCCTCTTCCTCCTGTGCCCTTATCTGCATGAGTGCAGCTACCTTGGTCTTTATCTGCCTCTGCAGCACTGTGTTCGATTGTACACAAATGACATTTATCTCTCCCCTCACTGCATGAGAAGCAGATTCACCTGTTAAAAAGGAGAAGCCAAAAAACCCTGTTATTGTTTCAACCTGAAAGATGAAATACGTGCCAACTTCCTCCCCTAAAGCTGTTTTACCGCAGGAAATGCTGTACTCTTCATTCAAGAAAGATATAACTGAACCCCCCCCCCCCAAAGAAAAAAAAAAAAAAAACGTTATCAGCTGATTTCGACTGCAACATTTTGACAAGAACGTGCACAAAACAACCCTTTTTTCACGAGATTTTGATGGGTGAACAGGTTGGTTTATTTGTGTCTAGTTTGAAAAAATGAAGGGTAGAATGAATTAATTCTTCCCCAAAACTCATTATCCACGCTTTAAAATTGTTTCAAGATCCCATTAAACGAATGAGAACGTGTGCCTTTTTGTTTTGGCAGCCGCTGGTCGCCACTTGTTTTGTTTGTAGATGGCGATAGCAGCAAATCAAAATCATACTAGCACTCTGCAAATTGTACGTATGACCTCTTCATATCTTCAACAAGGGAGGTTGGGAATGAATTTAGTTTTAGTCATGCCGTTTTCCCACTATCTTTTCAGAGGGCTAGGGGTGGGGTTAGCTGCTACTCGAGTAAGGTACTTACCATTTGCTGTCAGGTCAATCACCCAATCACCATGACTGATGTCTTTGAAGACTTGTCCAAGTATGTCATCATTAACACAAATATCAGACATGTCACCTGATGTACTAGCCCCATCTCTCCTCCAAGTTGCTTTCACCATATGTGTCATGACTGAGGTATAAGAAAAAAAGGTCCAATAACATTGAAATTACTAGGACACAAATATATACCATACACAGAAGGCACGCTGAAGCCTTGTTTTGTTTATTACTTATTGTTTCCCTTGGGGTGGGGGCAATTTCATTTTAATGCTTGTTTTAAGAGATAAAGTGTTCATTCAAACCAACAATTTGAGTGGAAGTTCAGCCAAAGTCAGTGCATTTGCGATGACCTTTCAAAATGTCTGTAGTCCCCATGTCATCATGGAAAGTGGATGATGAGGACGTAAAGCAGTTTCCAACCCATTAACATGTAGTAAATGAGTGTGTTGGGACGGGATTGCCCTTCCCAAATTTAGAACCTCAACTAGTGAGCTCCTATGCGAAAATTATAATCTTAAAACGGCCACTTTGCCTATCATTGATTTAACATGAAACACCGTGTTTACAGTTGGTGTGGGTGCGTGAGTAGGCGTTGAACTCTAAACGAAAGGAATATATTTACCCTTCTTTTGTGCTTGGTAGCTGTAGAGGTTGGTGAGCCTCTGGAAGTCCTTGGATTTTAAGTACCTCCTAACGTTGGAGATGGTGTCTGGAGAGGTCTTAATAAAAATGCTTCCCTCGAGCTGTCCGTAAGTCTTAGCCACAGTGTCAATGTCCTCTAGGCCGGCTGTGCTCTCCTATAGTGGAAATTAAACAATGTTTCTTATAGCCATGGGTTGATGGTGACATTATTGACCGTAACTACATGTCTCTCTTTTTTACATTAGATGTTTGTTGTTGTAAACTCTATGTGAGTTGTTGGGCAGCAGTTCGTAAAACTCCGATTTTAGAGAGGCGGTGCGAAATTGTATAAACAAATTATATATATATAATTTTTTTTACAAATTAAAGGTTTCCAGCATGTTTTATGTACAGTGTATTTCACGTACCTCCATATCTGCTATCAATGCCACCGCCCCGGTAAAGCCTTCTACTTGCTGCAACACCCTCTCGTCAAGCACAGGAAGAAAAACTGCGCAACACTCCCCATTCCTTAATGATTGTGGAGGTTGCCCGTTTTCATCTGCTGTTTCAAGCTTTGCCCTCCATTCCACCGCGTCTCGCACAAATGCCATGAAGGGCCTTGGAATTCCCTGCTTGAAGTTGCATCCTGAAGATAAACATTATTGGAATTATCAACACTCAGTGTATTGAGTCACAAAATCACAAGGAATCATTTATGGGTCTTACAATTTTTGTTCCAATTTAATTGTTAAATAAATGGGTTTTACCATTTCTGTGCAATTTCTTCTCATTCGTTTGAAAATAAATAAACTATTTGTGAAAAATTACCTATGAAGGGTTGGAGGGCACTCTCTTTGGCATGTACCGGGTAAATGCGCTCGGCCTCCTCCCATGATGGTACAGACAGCTGCACCATCATCTCCTTTTGGACGACCAGCAGCTTTTTTATCCGGTCTGCCTCCAAACCCATCCCCTTCAAAGTGAGACTCTCGCTCACTACCTCGGCGAGCAACTCAAACTTGGTTGCCTCAGGCAACCCCTGCAACTTCATGAAGACCTATAAATTATAAATAATAATAACTGAAATTGTTTAAGATGCATTGCCAAAATGTGTCAGTCACAAAAGATGATTTCAACGTAATGATTACTCAGTAAATTATGATTGAGTAATGCATTGCTGAGTAGCCTCACACAAGATGACATTCTGGGTAGAGTGGTTTCTACAACTAGCATCCTACACGCAGGAAATTACGGTACTGCAATTTTCAGAAACATCACTGTGTTTTGACTTTGCCATTGTACATAAAATTTACTTACAGTTTGTTTTAGACTCTTCCCTGTCTTTTCCTCCTCCTGCTGGAAGATTGCTGACAGCTTGCCAAAGCACCTTATGGAGAGCTGAGCCAACTGGAACGTTGGCTCAAGTGTCTTCAGTTCCTGGAGTAACAGGGTTTTAGTGTAATGAAAGCAAGTGATTTAGCATGTGGGTAAAAAAAGCAACTTTTTACATAATGTATCTGGATATTGACCATCACTGTTGTTTTGAAGTCATAAAAATTGCAAATGTTTTATTTTATTTGGAAAGCCAATTAACATTATCACACTGTGGGGAATGCCATTAAATTATAAATAATTGCTGATTGATAATTAAAAGTCGCATCGAACCATCACAAATCAGGCAAGGGTCAACAAGGTTGTTGTTTTGAAGTCTCAAATATCTTGAGAGCTGATTAAAATGACCAGTACCTTTTTGCACACTGGGAACTTTTTTCCAAGGGCAAGCCCGCAGTTTTCTCTCCACCGTATATCGTTAGCTGGCGGCTCATCAAGATCCTCGTCAGAGCCTTGCAAGAGGTAAAGCAGTCTCCTGCAGAGGGTAACATTGTCCAACAAGTTGCCCCCCTGCACTAGGTGAGTGCCAACATTGTGCAGAGAGGCAACTCGCAGGGCTTCGGTCCTCTGAAGGTCACGATATGCCTTTACGTGAACAGTCTTGAGGTCATTGAATAGAGCATCGTCACTTAGCTCCTTCAGTGCCGACACAAGATGGTTCCCCCCCAGTGTATAAAACTGCGATTCCTCTGGTTTCCTCGAGTTGAAAATATTCCCAATCAGCAGCACTGGCAGGTCAGTGCTGCAAGACCGCGTGTCCTTCAGGCCTGCCTTGATCCGGTCTTTATGTTTTGCGCTGACAGGTCGTAGTATGAGATGGGCTGGAGGCTCTTGAAGGCATTGAAGTGGTAAGCTGTACTCTCCTAAAAGCAGATTATACAATTATTACGACAAATGTTTTGATATATTTCATAAAGCTACATTAGATCACCCAAACCCATTTATTCTAGAAATTTATTATGACAATGACATCATTTGGCAGACAGAAAGATTTCGCGGGTCTATTGGGAAAACCCTTCAATCTTACATTTTCTTGAGATGGCAGCATGCTATTTGGTTTAACTTTTAATAAGGTGTGAAAGGGCATAATATTTCTTGCACTCATTCGAGCTTTTTTTTGGTGTTTTGTTTTTTAGTGCTTGATTGTACCTTAAAACTATCCTGCAAAATGAATAAAAATCCTAATTAATTTAGGATTTTTGTTTGGCTAGCATATGGTGGCCCTGAAGGGACATCAAGCATATATATTTACGTAAATATTCATGGTTTTTGCCCCAGTTCGCAAATATTCACGTAAATATTTGCGATTGAGGCCAAAGTCGTGAATATTTATGTAAATATTCACGCAAATATTCACGATTTGTGCCCCAAATCACATATATTTACCAAAATATTTACGTAAATATTTACGTAAATATTCACCAATATTCACAAAAGTCACAAATCCAGTCATCCGTGAGTATTTGGTTCTTTCCATCTAGCCTCATATTTGGCCAGAATTTCCATCCGCGGATTCCGTGGCCGGCCAGGCGCGTATTCAGGAAAATTAGAATCCATGTAGTTCAAGGCGGTAACACTTCTGTCTCCCCTTCCCCCTCTTTCTAATTTGAAAGATTTTTAAAATAATATTGCTAAATATATATGTTTGATGTCCCTTCATGCCAGGGCTACCATACTTGCAGGAAGTGCTGCGTAATATGCAGGAGGGGTTCGTCTAGTTTGTCAGCGTTGTCGATTCTGGCAGTTAAATATCTCTACAAACTTGAATATCCACTTACCAATGCATTTATCTTGAAGGTCAATGTTGGCAGTGTCAGTTGGATTTACAGCCTGTCGTTTTGCCGGAGGAATCTGAGACTTTCTCTCAGTTCGACTCCTCTTCCTGGGCAATAATGGGGTACTTTCTGTAATTATAAGAATTATTATTTGTACTTTTCCCTCAAAAATCACAAAAATGCGCAGACAAAGGAATTGAATCTATAGTTAAGCATTCAAAAATATCAGGCAAACACAGTAAATAATACACATCTTACCAGAGTTGTGTTGTCCATCATCTGTGTGTAGTACATCATTAGCTAGCATGGAAAACTCGGTAGCATCCATGCTGTCACTAAGGTTGTGGATAAGATCCCCTTCGTTAGCAGAAAAGTTGTTAATCGCCAAAGACAGACACTTCTCCTCTGTCTCTACCTGCACCAAAATATAGGGAATTACCAACATTTTGAACATATCGAGCCTTTAGTTGTTACACTTATTCTAAATAAATGTTTACAGTGTTAGTTTTATGTAATTTATTCGGAATAAATCACAGAAACTAAATTCCGAAACAGAAGTCTTCCTAATCATTATTCAAATTGCATCATGAAACACAACTGCGAAGTAATAATAAGGCAATACGGTTACATTTCTTTATAAAAAATGTGTGGGCTTTTTCTTTCATTATTTTTCAAAGGAAAAGGGATGTTGTGCTGACATACGGCTTCATGTTCAACGACTTTAAATAAAGACAAATGAACATGGGTTTAATATATTTGGACCAAAACGGCCTGGGTACAAAATTACCCGATTTGATAAAGTTGCATGTTTGTACACAAACAAGTTCCAGCCTTATTGTGAAAATATTTGCTCCACTTATTATTATTTATCAGTATGCATGGACAATGGTTTTAACTGGTGCACATTTTGAAACCAAAACTAAAAAGAAGAGCGCTATCCAAGGGCAAGGCAGCACATCGCAAATACTCGGTACGCACGCTGTAGGCGTTGAACGAGGTGCATGCTGGTCTAGCTAGCGCTCAAGTTTGATCCCTAGCTAGACCAGCATGCACCTCATTCAACAGCTAGTGCTTGCGCAATGGGTATTTGCAAAAAATGTATGTTATTATTAAGACCTCGGCCGCAAATCAAAAAACACATTGCAAGTCACGAGGAATTTGTTATGGGGCATTAAGTTAGTCAGGTCAATTCGAGAGTAGCTTTTCGGTCAAAGATTTGGCTGAATTAATTACTATATTACACACTTATGTTTGGTAACCTATTTATTAAGTAGATTGATTACAATTGACTGTTTAACATGTCCTGGTATGACTGGTGTTAACTTTACATTTAGATAGCTTACCTACTGGTTCTAATTATTTTACTTCGATAAATACAAATCCACTGTACTTCTTCAGAGCATGGAGGTTATTTCTTACCTCCATGTTCAGAGGGACATCGTTTAAACAATGACCCAGTGTGATAAGGGGGTTGCTTCGACTCTGTAAAATGAAGTACGTTTTAAAACAACTTTCCGACAGGTTATTTCTTATACAAAAAAAGTAATGTTTAATTGCAAATCGCGGCAACACATTTACACACACTTAAAAAAAAGGGGAAAAAACAACAAATAAAACCAGTATGCCTACCGCTCGTAAAAGTTTGTATAAAATAACACAATAGATGATCATTGCACAAAGATAACAGTTGGATTTGTACTGGACTTACCATCACTTTCCCATCGTCCGATGAAGAGGCACTGACTTTCGTGACACCGCCAAGGGAATGACCACTCTTGCTGCGAGCAGGCTGTTTGTTCTTGCCAAACAGGACAACCTTACCGTCACTTTCTCCAAAATACCACCGTGACATGATATAATATTAAACAACTTTTGAAATGTACTGCAACTGGTGATCATCCAGAGGTCCTTTCTTTATGTGGTGATGAACACGAGAGGTGCATCCAAGGGTGGATCTCACAGATGTGTATACGTTGCGGCCTTGCTGGCGAATGGTTCTGGACTGTTGTTTTAGGATCGTGTTCTTAAGATTTATGGGTTTCCTTGCGTAATGCAGATCCGGTCCACTGATGATTAATGGATAAAGGACGGAGTACCCTCCATTTCATCATGGGCTCATTATGCCACTCTATCGGTATACTTTGTTTGTTGTTTTGTTGGTTTGCTTGTGCTGCATCTTTCTCAGTATTGCAATCATTTATAGGGCTTAGGGATTCATGTTCAAAGTATATAACGTTCATAATGGTTCATAACATGGTCAGAAAAGTTATCATAACCTGACAGAATTAATAACAGGAACAAGAATGATTCTCCTGAAAACAATGCAGTTACAAACAAGGCCATATCAGGATTGTTACAACTACAAAAACTGGGTCTTTCAGGAATGTTATAACAAATACTCTTTTGTTTTCATGTTATGGACGTATTTTCTGTTTTAATTAATACACATCTGAAAAAAATATCCCCGTTTGTCTGTTTAACAACCGGTAAGTTAAGTATTTTAAATGGTATTCCCACCACCCTCCGCGGTTTCACTACCTCGCATTAACAGTTGTTAAGTATACGGCCAGCCTTCCCCAGTGCTTCCAAGGCCGGTCAGAGTGCCGTTACTTGTTATATGCGTAGTCCTTTTCGAAAATGGTGCTCTTAAATTCTAACGGTCAAAAATGTGGCTAAACTTTGGTCTTTTCTTATTCTTTCGTTCACCATGGCTCCATGTGATTTCGCTCTTTCCCACGGAAACACGTTCACATGCATCAGATTTAGCAAGTGACCGAATGCACAAAGCTTGCAACCGTTCTTTTTCATCTTTTAAACTTTCGAACTAAATTCAGTTTTATTAATGTTTCCTAGTGGGTTTACTTCTATTGTAATGATTTTTTTTTTAATTTATAAATATGGCACTAATAATCTTGTTTGGATCAAAACTGTTAAAAAATATATATACATAAGAGAAAAAAAAAGTACAAAATAATGTGTCTATTTGTTGAAGTACATGAACAGCTGTTAGCCAGAATATTGAAATGTCGCTATGGGACTTTATCCCCAATTCACAAGTTAATGAAAACTGGCGGGACGTATTTATTTTGAATGACATCTCAATAAATTGTATGTTTTGGCTAGATAAAAAGAGAAAAGTCACTAGCAGAAAAATTGTTTAAAAGTTACAAAATTACACACTGCAAGAGACAAAATAAAATAAGCATCGCTCACTGGTCCTGCCAGCCTTTGTCAGTATAAAGAAGTAATACTATACAAGAGCAACATCATAAAAAAAAAAAACTGCTTAAACAGATAGGTCTTTAAATGACATTTAAAAACATTCAATGTTGCACACTCTCGAAGGTGAGATGGTAGGCTGTTCCATAGAGATGGGGCAACAACCCTGCAAGCTCTACGGC
Source organism: Pisaster brevispinus (assembly GCA_023634235.1). Classification (NCBI taxonomy): domain Eukaryota; kingdom Metazoa; phylum Echinodermata; class Asteroidea; order Forcipulatida; family Asteriidae; genus Pisaster; species Pisaster brevispinus. The sequence goes on from JAMKCF010000001.1 coordinate 7,609,701, forward strand.
CATAAGACGATGTCCCTGGAGGAGGTGAGGTTTGTCACAACAGCTTAAGTGAGGAAGAACGAAGATTTCGAGCTGGTTGGTGGCGTTGAATGAGATCCTGGATTAAGAAGGGGCTAGGCCGTGCAGAGCTTTGAATGTGAGAATGAGTGTCTTGTAAACTATTCGCTTTGAGACAGGAAGCCAATGAAGAGACTGCAGAATCGTCAATAGTAACAAAATAGTGTCCAACTTGTAGGCTCATTCTCTACTTATCAATTGTTGAATGTGCAGTTTTTAATGGACGTAAACGACAGGCCTGGTTCATTCACTACAGCACTAGTTATTGGTTGATGATTATCCAATGATGAGTTTGTAGTTTCAAGTTTATATACAGCAGTGCAACTGGACTGGCTCTCTTGTACAATCTTCAAGTCAGAGGTTGCATACATCCAGCAAAAGTTATAAATACTGTAAAAGCACACAACAAAATACATGTTACATGTAAAAGCTTCTTGAAAAAGAAATGTTCTTAGTTTTAAGAGTTAAGAAATAAACTGTAAGAAATAAACTAAGAAATAAACTGAAGACATTTGTGTATTTATACAGTCTGCAATATCAGAAAGGTCATGTTCTATTTGAAGGTTGTTTAAGGACCCTTGACTACAGTTAATTAAAGAATATTACCTATGTAAATGCGATTTGTAACAGTATACATTTATGTAAGCAAAGCTCAAAGCAACCCATTCCCAATATGCTCCAATTATTATCTCTATCCATAACATGTACACTATGCATGTACTTTAATTTTTTGTAGAACTGGGATTGACATGTAGGTCTTTAACGGTCTTTCTTTTTTATGTAGCTCATTGTTGTGAATGTTCTGTGGGCTTCTAAAAACATTACAACTATTGTTTTTCAGAAATCTGTTTTTTTTTTATGCCCAGATATATTTTGGAGATGACAAATGTACAATCATATGGAATTCTGTACTGGTTGACAGCTCTGCTTGAATGATTTGTGAATACTTTTTTAGTTTGAAATTTAGTTGGTGAATGATTTTTTTGTGAGAATTTCATGTGCATTGACAAGACATGATCAAAAAAGTATACAATGAAATGGCATAGTGATAGGCAATTAGTAAGGACAAAGTGGAAAGAGGCAATGATGTAGGCCTACCTGATGATGATAACCACTCAGCAACAAAATACTTATGTTAAGCCTGTAGTTTGTTGAGGTCCAAATGTGCATTATATCAAAATGTCTCATAAGGAAGAGCAATCCTGCATGGGAAATAAATTTAAGTACATGTACATTAATGTTTCGTGTGAACACTGACAAAAAAAACAATGGAATAAATCATTTTCATGACATTCATTTGCATATACTAACTGTAGATTTGCTTGATCATCAGCCTTGTTGCATTCCAGCACACATGTATGTATGTAATTGTAAACATCACAATATCAGCTGTGAGGTGGTTGCACTTTGCTGACCAATAGTGGAAAAAATCTGCCTGAAGAACAAGCTTCATTAAGGTCCCATACAGCAAAGGCTTGAAGTTGAGTAAACAAATGCTGCACTAAACTAATTAAGTTTCACTTGTTTGATGTTATCTGTCTTTTACATTGTACACTCCACAATTCAATACTACTGACTGTGTACGTAATCAATTCCATTGGAATGTTTCTGTGCTTTAGTTTTGTACACGCCTCTATGTAGTGAGCATTTATGTTACGAGACTTCATTGCTTTTGTGTAAATGTGTACATGTAAATGTACAGTGTTATACAGGTACTAATCCATGCCAAACATAAAGTGTCTTTCACTAGTATTATAACCAAAATATGTTAGCTAACAAAAGTTTAACAATATTAACAAGAGAACCCTAACAAGGTAAGATTCCAAATTTTCAGAATGGGGGGGCTACAAACTTTGGGCTATTCAAGATGAAAACTTTGATAATTCTGCTGGTGTTTCACGATAAGTAAATGTCGGTGTGGGGTCTGCTTACTAAGACTAAGAGACTTAACCCTGCAGTAAGCCACCATGCCATGATTTTCAAGGCAGAATTAGCATTTTTGTTAATTACTCCACTAATGAATAAAGTAGAAAGCCTTTTTTTCTTGACTTCCTCCATAATACGATTGAGAAACATAATGGAGAATTTGAGTGGCCTAGCTTATCTGGTTTGCCTGCTACATTCAATTCAACTGGCGCTGGTCCAAGGTCTATGGGGATTTCCCCATAGGCTTGCGGTGACATTCCTTAGCGTAGGGCCTATGCCTTAGCATACATGTACATGTTGTATGCTGTGCAGGCAGGCTTGTCTGTCAACAGATGAAATAACAACACAGACTTGATGGTGCCAGCTGTTGGGCTTCACCAAAGGTTTCCAAAGAGTTATTTATTTTGTGAGGTAAGGGGGGCGGTGCTTATGTTTTGGACTTTGTGAATGGAGTTTTTTTTTTTTTTTTTTTTTTTTTTTCTTTTTTCTTAGTGATATATAGTGGAATCCTTCATGGCCCATGTGGGGGTATGGGGGAATTGTTTTACTATCTCTAGGCCATCTCAAAGGTGTTGCGGATGCTCAGAGTCCATTTATGGAGCATTAAATCCCCTGTTAGTGTGTGTGTTAGTGTGACATGATTTTCATGGCCAGCCCAATGCATAGCGTTTTCGTGCGCGCATATTGACCTGCAGGGTTTTAAGAAGCATTTATCAAGTTAATATCCACCCATTTTCAAATAAAAAAATTGATTTTGTATTTTGTTTGTGGTTGAAATGTTTTGTTTCCAGTCAGTGCAAAATAGCGAAGACGATGTGTGTACCCCCTGTGAACACCACCCCTAAATCTGTCACTGCTTAACACAATATTACAGCAATACAAATAAAACAGATCTATATTAAACATTACCCGTACTTGTAGTTAGGCGTCTCACACAATTTGTTACTTAAACATTTCTGTGTTTGTACTGTGCATGTATCTTATTGATCGAAGGGAAAAGTGTTTGGTAATACAAACTTTTGAGCAAAGATGTTAGTCTGTCATAGATTAATCAAATTTATTGCCCTTTTTTTGCAAGATACCCGACACAGGAGGCCAAGGCCACTCAAGGTGTGGGCTACAAATCAACTTTTTTCCAGTGGGGTGCTGCTACATGTACCAACTCCTAGGGCTGACACAGGGTAATCCCCTTTGCAGTTCATAAGAATGTAGGCTTGGGTATCATTCATCAGAAGCCTGGCTGGTAGAGCAGAAAGCACTACCTCCCCAAATGTTTACAAAGCAATTATGGTTAAGCACGTTGCTCAAAAACACAAGTGTCATGACCGGGATTCGAACCCACTCCCCAATGACTTAGCCACCAGAACTCAAGTCTGATGCACAAACCATTCAGCAATGACACGTTAGAGTGTGCATCATCATGACTTCTTTTAATATAATTCAATTGTGGAATTTAATTGATTTCTTCAGGAATCTTCATGCAGGCACGTGCACATCATGTAAAAGTAACAGCTGAATAAGATAAAGGGGGAAGTTAACCTTCTCTTCATTTCAAATTGTAAAAATTAAATACATTAACTCTGCGTGACACCATAAACAAAAATCACACCATTTCGCCATGCCTTGCTTGTTGAGTAACAGTTTGATTTTAGCGTGTCACACATTTCTGTGAAGAACCAAACCACTTTTAAATCACCCAATCACTTTTAAATCAGCCACAGCATAAGATATAGACCCTTTTGACTAAATACAATCAATTCAAGCAAAATTGCATTTTGAGATGAGCCCAATGTCTCTTTCTGCTCAATCAACAATTTCTTTGACTGACGCCCTTTGTTTACACAACTTAGCAAGGCTGAGTAATTGCTGTACAATTCCTATGGGAATTCCTGGAGAGCGGGTCAATGTTGGATTGTGTTAGTTAAAAACAAACCCCGGGTAGTGATAAGACATTTGGCATGCTATTTGGCTAGGTGCAGTTGTAGAACTTGGAATTTTTTGATTTTTTGAAGAAAACAAAATGGCGGACTAATGACTTTGTAATTAAAAACTGTTACTCAATAAGTGAGCGATGGTGTCACGGAGGGTTAATAATATATCTAATAAAACTGCCATATTTACACTACAATGCATTGTCAAATTGCCATTTACACTTCACATGACATTGTGCACTTTAGCCAATGCTTAAAAACCAAAACTACATGAATTTTGTATAAGTTTACAGTATACTGCCCAATACCACCCCATCCTCAGCAACGCCCCCTCCCCGATTCCGTTTGTTTAGTGTCATAAGATCATCATCGCTTTATTTTAGAACTGATTGATTCCTTCTTCATTAAAATTATTCTCTATGCAATAAAGGATTTATAAAATTAGGTTCTACATGTACAAGCTTGCACATTGTGTATGAAATAATAAATTGATTCAATGAATTAGAACAGAAATTCTATACTTTGTGTGCTCTTCTTAGATGTCTTATTTTGATTGGACACAAATATCGTTCTTTCCAAGTGCTATGACATAACTTTGTTATACATGTAGATGTGCCACGCTTGCGTGGAGTGAAGTCTTTCAAAACCGAGAGTGCACATTAAACTGATTGGAACCTCACTGTTTATCGACCGTTTTTTTATAAAACAATGTGTACTTTCATGCTGACACAGAATGAGTTCTTTCCAAGTCCTATGTAAATTCAATGTAAGGTTCTTACTATTCAATTCTTTGTAGATGTGCCACTTTAAAAAAGTAATGAGAGCCTCGCTGTTTATCGTCCGATCTCTTATCAACTGATTCTCATTAAAACAACATGCACTTTCATGGCTTGCAGTGAACAAGTTCATATATTTGTAATACCAGGTTGACCCTCCATTTTTCTTGACAAACGTTTATAGAGCAACTATTTGAAATCATTAACGCAAGGCTTGTTTATGACAGTGCACTGAACACTATTTGTTTACAATTATGTGTACTCTATAAATTATACATTTTGCACTTGAGATCATTGCAACATACAATGTACCGGCATGTGTACCCATCTACTGCAAGTGATTGACACTGACTGACTGCTCAAACAGTAAAAAGGTTGACTGTGTGTGTGTATCACTTGCCCATATTTTATCCAGGCTCATCAATTCACAAGCAAACTGGATGGTATTATGGTCAGACAGTATATACATGTAGCAAGATTACTTTTTTTTTGCAAAAATGTACTTAAATTCCTTAACAGTGCCAGTACTTAAACAATACAAGAACTTAAAATTAAATGTACAGACAGCCAGCCCTCCCCCAAGATATAATGTACATTGTAATGTAAGTAAAACTAAATGTAGTGTACATTTCTCTATACCTCTTTCCAGAGTTTCATTCTTATTGCCATAATTATCTTATCTTATATTATCTTATAGTATCTTATTACCCAGGCACCTACTCGTAGGCACTGCCTGGAATTTATTCTTTTCTTTCTTTAACCTGGTTCTTCCCCGGCATCCAGAAATTGTTCATACTTATTTGTAAAACCTGTTTTTTCACACACTTCAAACTAAAAGTACTTACAATTTTGTTCTCATAACATTGTTTGTTACAAACTGTTATAAATGATTTTACACCAGTGAAAGTTATGCAAAGTGTACCACATCATACAAAGCAGTCTCACATTTTTAATAACTGATTCCAATGCTGTTTAAATTCTATTATTTTGTGATTTTTCTGTTTTGTTTTTCGCTCCATATTTTTGTTTGCTTATTTTTGTGTTTTTTGTTTTCAATGGGTTTGTTGTGTGTGTGCTAATATTAACCTCAACAATATTCCTGAATATAAGCATTAAAAAAGTTATTGATAATTATAGTTATAAATCATGAACAACATTAATTAACATAAAATTCATCCACATGTACAAAAAATCAAAATTTCGAATGATTTTGTAGGCAACCTAAAAGTTATGTTATATGTCAATCTTAATAGCTTCACGGTAACTGTAATAAATAGGTCTGACATACTCTTTACATTTTCTAAGCCTCGGACTAATACATGATCAATCAATGTACCATTCTGTTGTTGACTTGTACACATTGCTTGTATCCTTGCTCTATCATTACTCTCTCAATTCGTGAATGATTATCAAAAATGTACTCAATAAAATCTCCCATCACTATACTTTTATTACTTATTCTATGAATTTCAGAAACCAATGGTATAAGATTATCCATGAACTTTTTAATATCATAAGGGGATCGATAAATGGCAACAATTATAACTGAAACTTGTGCTATCATATGTAAAGCAACATATTCTATACTGTGAACTTCAATGTTTAAACGACTGAAATGTTTATCCCTCTTGCCATACACTGCAACTTCCCCGTGACTTTGTTGCTGTAGTCTTTTCATTTGGTCATTATATGAGCAACCTCTCATTTGATGGTAACACTTAAACTCATCTAAATTAACAATCATCTGATCTGCTTCAATCCATGTTTCTGTTAGACAAATGAAATCTGAATTCATCATTTCTCTTTGACATTTCAAATCCTGAAAGTGTGGTGACAAGCCCCTGTACATTATGCAGCATGATAGTCGTATATGAAACATTTTCTGTATGATTGTCTCTACTATCTGTTTCATCCATTCCACTCACTACATGCATTGTTTTAAGAGCTTCTATTACTGATTTATCACAATATATCAATTTCTCATTAAATCCTTCAATGACGAGACCCTTTAAGTGAAGTTAGACGACTTAAACTTACATAGGCTTGACCAGCTGAAAATTTTCGTTCAAGACAAACAACAGCTTTATTTGTTGTCATACCTTGTACTTTATGCGCAGTACAAGCCCATGATAGTTTCAATGGAAATTGCTTACGGATACATGTCTTTCCAATGTATTCTTCCTGTAATTCAATTGCAACATAATTGTTCATATGTGATGTTGACTGTTTTCTTACTTTAGAACCCGCACTCTTATTATCAAATACTACATTAATAAACTTTGGACCAGATTGATCAGGTAACATCTCTATGCCACTAGCTGTTCCAAATGCTCCATTGACAAGTCCATCAGAAACATCTATATTTTTTGTCAACATAACTCTTGCACCAACACCTAGCACTAATGATTTACATGAGCATACTGTTTGCAAAGGTTTGTCTCTTTGTTTCATCCTACCGGTTCCATCTCTTTGATAATCCTTGGCTTCAATATGTATCAATTCTGAACACTTCTCATGCATTCTTTTGAAATTATAGTTATCATCCTGTTTATTTGTTGGATAGATGTGCACTGCATCTTGTACATCCTCTCCAGTTTCACAACTATTAAGTAGAGCTCTGTCTCATTCAGTAAAATTATCCTTCTTTGTTTTTATCCTCAATTTATTTAAAAGCTCTATAAATTGAACATCATCTTTTTGTCTCATTATTTCATTTAATTCAATTTTCCTGAAGTTATCATGCCACAAGCTGGACTGTATTGTGTGATGATGCAAAGACTTTCCTTTTACTGGAGGTAGCTGATAGAAATCACCAACTGCAATAATGCGAACATTACCAAATCAACATTGATTTCTTGTTTGCTTAATTTGCCTTAATCTTCCATGAATATAGCAAAGCATTTTTTGATCAACCATAGAAACCTCAATAATGAGTACAATTTTTAATTGATTCAATTTGTTACGCAAGGTACTTATTTTCTCTTCACCAAGGGGTTTATATGGTAGTGATAAATCGGTAGTAATTGACAAGGCACTATGTATTGTAAGTCCATTAATATTAAATGCAGCCACTCCAGTAAGCGCAGTCAACAGAACAGAAACATCATCAGGATTTGGATTCATTCTGCCAAGTAAGCGTACGGCTTCATTATTGTAACGTTGGTTTATTTCCTGGGTTTTCCTTACTAACTGTTGCATTGCCTGACAGAAAGTACCAGAGAAATCAGAATTTAATCAAAACAACAACTCTGCTTTATTAAAACTCTCAACACGTCTTGTCACTACAAGCTCAAATCAAACTCCCTTTCTCAACGACTGCACTAACAAGTCACACCGATCTATTTTTAGAACGACGGACGCTAACTTGATATAAAATCCATTCAACAACTTCTGGAGTATCAGTTCACATGTCTGGAAAGTTCCGCCGGCTGTCTGGAAAGTTCCGCCGGCTGTCTGGAAAGTTCCGGCGGCGAAACACAATGTCACATTATATATACATTTAATCAAATGTGATTTCCCTGTGCCTGCTCCTCCAGTAATAAACATATGGAACGGTTCTGAAATATTGCCATTGACTTTATCAACACACCAGTGTCTAATTTTATAGAATATTTGACTCTGCCTGTTATTCAATGACCTCATTAAGGTTTGTGCTTCATGTCTTGGTATTTTAGCTTTATGATATTCAATGCAATAACTTCCGTCTTCTTTCTTATTTGATTGCAAGTCTGGAATCGGACACTTATCTTCATTCTCCTCCACAACTTGTTTCATTTTATCTCTACATTCATGTCTTTCTGCTTTAGTCTCTGGACTGATCAATGCCAATGCATCTTCCTGAGGGCCAAACTTTGCCAAATATTCTTCAGCTTCATCAATTGACTCAAGGTTTGCTTCAAATTTCTGACGATTATTGTCTACAACAACCTTGACATAAACAATGTTACATCCATGTAAGTTGACACTCCGGTCCCAGTCTGATAAAACTCTTCAAAAGTTTCAAAATGAGTAGGTTTCAACTGGGCATCTATGCAATGAGGCAAGAACAATTGTAGAATACTGTGATGGTACTTCTCTGGACAATTTGATTACCTAGACATGACCCTTAACAGCAAATACTACCAAAGTGAACTCATGTAAACTTCATTTTTTTGATAAAATTGGGAGTTTTGTTCGCTTATCAAATTTCATCTCTTTTCACTGAAAAATATTCACGAATGAAAATTACATAACACATGAAAAGCATTCTCGAAGTGGTTAAAACTGCCATAAAAGATCGTTTACTTATGGTCGGTAATTATAAAATGAAGTTATGGCAATAAACCTGAAAGAATCGAACATGAGGGATATTATAACCTCTTGACTGTAACACGTTTTCACGAGATGATATAATCCATGTCCGAGAGTTGGCTGGGCTGAATGCGGGATAATATTATCTCGTAATAAAAACAAGTTTTAATGAGATAACAATATACATGTCCGAGAGTTGGCGAATGCTGAATGTGGAATAATGTTTTCAAGGAATGGAACAAGTTGCTGCGAGATAATATTATCCATGTCCAGGAGTTGGCGGGGGGTTGGATGTGGGACATTGTCCCGAACCCAGAAAAGAACAGGTTTTCACGAGATAAAATTGAAGATGTCCGAGAGTTGGCGGGGGCTGCATGTGGGATAATGTTATCCCAGAAAGGAGCAGGTTCTCACGAGATATGTTATCCATGTCCGAGAGTTGAAAGGATAATACATGTGTAGTATCCCAGAATGGAACAAGTTCTCATGACTAAGTAGGATTTGAAACTTTGCATGGTGGAAGTATAACTAAGTAAGGCTTGCGGTAACACCATGTGGAAATCTCTTTTGAGTAGTGTAGGTTCTGAAATGAACCGGTGGTAAACGACTCAACGTTTCGATCAGTATGCTCTGATCGTCTTCAGGAGAATGAGTTCTCATGAGATAATATTATCCAAGTCTGAGAGTTGGCTGGTGCCGATTTTGGGATAATATTATCCCAGCCAGAATGGAACAAGTTTTCATGAGATAATATTATCCAAGTCTGAGAGTTGGCTGGTGCCGATTTTGGGATAATATTATCCCAGCCAGAATGGAACAAGTTTTCATGAGATAATATTATCCAAGTCCGAGAGTTGGCTGGTGCTGATTTTGGGATAATATTATCCCAGAATGGAACAAGTTCTCATGAGATAATATTATCCAAGTCTGAGAGTTGGCAGGGGCTAATTTGGGGATAATATTATCCCAGAATGGAACAAGTTCTCATGAGATAATATTATCCAAGTCTGAGAGTTGGCAGGGGCTAATTTTGGGATAATATTATCCCAGAATGGAACAAGTTCTCATGAGGTAATATTTTCCAAGTCTGAGAGTTGGCAGGGGCTAATTTTGGGATAATATTATCCCAGAATGGAACAAGTTCTCTTAAAATAATGTCCGAGAGTTGGCTGTAGCTGAATGTGGGATATTATTATCAAAGAATAAAACAAGTTCTCACGAGATAACTTATCCTTGTCCAAGAGTTGATTATGGCTGAATGGGAATAATGTTATCCCAGAAAGGAACAAGTTCTCACGGGATGTTGTTATCCATTCCGAGAGTTGGCGAGGGCTGAATGCGGGATAATATCAAAAAAGAGGAATTTGAACAACACGTAGATAACACCTTTGATTTCTACAAACGCGAGAGTTACAAACATAGTAATATTTAACACAATGTTGTAGTTATTTTTTTACAACATTATGTAAACATCATTCAACAAATCGAATCACAATCCAGAAATTAAAGACATCAAAATAATAAATAGTACAGACGAAAACCTATTTTATTTGTATGTCAAATTTTTGATTTGCTTTCTGTATAAAAGGCATCATCATGTTTAACAGTTTTATATTACAAACAATCCTGCACACAAGTAAAAAGGAAGATCATTTTTAAAAATGAATTTTAGTTTACATCGAAAAGCTATCTTTTGACAAGTTCCTTAAATATCACCCTATAAAATAATTTTACAGTGAAATTTCAAAATGTATTTTAACAAAGCACCCTCTCAAACTATTTTAGGATGAACTTCGGCAAATGTATTTTATGTATAGGTTTGTTTAATTTTATGCCCCATTAGGACCAGATTAACCAATACGAATCACACCAAACAAACATGGCAACAGCTAAGCCCTGTTACCCCCCCCCCCCCATAATATCATTATTTACTGCAAGCCTGCGGGTGGTCCCAACTATCTGGGCGGATTTGTTGTATGGTCATCACTGGTCAAGCGATCATGATTGTTAATCGGATCATGATTGGGGCAGTTGTGTTAATTTTATTGCCGAAATAAAAATATGTTTATTTGTTTTGCTGTCCTCTAATAAAAACGTTCTTGTTATAAGAGGTACTCTGGCCAGTTCCAGTGATCTTGTTATAACGAGAGTCGACTGTATTTTTTTTCTGATAAATTATAAAAACTACTGATGGGAATCCTCTTCCATAGAACTAACGTTACTGTCTGAACCTTCAGCCGCCTCCTCTTCCTCCTCCCCCTCCTCTTCCTCCTGTGCCCTTATCTGCATGAGTGCAGCTACCTTGGTCTTTATCTGCCTCTGCAGCACTGTGTTCGATTGTACACAAATGACATTTATCTCTCCCCTCACTGCATGAGAAGCAGATTCACCTGTTAAAAAGGAGAAGCCAAAAAACCCTGTTATTGTTTCAACCTGAAAGATGAAATACGTGCCAACTTCCTCCCCTAAAGCTGTTTTACCGCAGGAAATGCTGTACTCTTCATTCAAGAAAGATATAACTGAACCCCCCCCCCCAAAGAAAAAAAAAAAAAAACGTTATCAGCTGATTTCGACTGCAACATTTTGACAAGAACGTGCACAAAACAACCCTTTTTTCACGAGATTTTGATGGGTGAACAGGTTGGTTTATTTGTGTCTAGTTTGAAAAAATGAAGGGTAGAATGAATTAATTCTTCCCCAAAACTCATTATCCACGCTTTAAAATTGTTTCAAGATCCCATTAAACGAATGAGAACGTGTGCCTTTTTGTTTTGGCAGCCGCTGGTCGCCACTTGTTTTGTTTGTAGATGGCGATAGCAGCAAATCAAAATCATACTAGCACTCTGCAAATTGTACGTATGACCTCTTCATATCTTCAACAAGGGAGGTTGGGAATGAATTTAGTTTTAGTCATGCCGTTTTCCCACTATCTTTTCAGAGGGCTAGGGGTGGGGTTAGCTGCTACTCGAGTAAGGTACTTACCATTTGCTGTCAGGTCAATCACCCAATCACCATGACTGATGTCTTTGAAGACTTGTCCAAGTATGTCATCATTAACACAAATATCAGACATGTCACCTGATGTACTAGCCCCATCTCTCCTCCAAGTTGCTTTCACCATATGTGTCATGACTGAGGTATAAGAAAAAAAGGTCCAATAACATTGAAATTACTAGGACACAAATATATACCATACACAGAAGGCACGCTGAAGCCTTGTTTTGTTTATTACTTATTGTTTCCCTTGGGGTGGGGGCAATTTCATTTTAATGCTTGTTTTAAGAGATAAAGTGTTCATTCAAACCAACAATTTGAGTGGAAGTTCAGCCAAAGTCAGTGCATTTGCGATGACCTTTCAAAATGTCTGTAGTCCCCATGTCATCATGGAAAGTGGATGATGAGGACGTAAAGCAGTTTCCAACCCATTAACATGTAGTAAATGAGTGTGTTGGGACGGGATTGCCCTTCCCAAATTTAGAACCTCAACTAGTGAGCTCCTATGCGAAAATTATAATCTTAAAACGGCCACTTTGCCTATCATTGATTTAACATGAAACACCGTGTTTACAGTTGGTGTGGGTGCGTGAGTAGGCGTTGAACTCTAAACGAAAGGAATATATTTACCCTTCTTTTGTGCTTGGTAGCTGTAGAGGTTGGTGAGCCTCTGGAAGTCCTTGGATTTTAAGTACCTCCTAACGTTGGAGATGGTGTCTGGAGAGGTCTTAATAAAAATGCTTCCCTCGAGCTGTCCGTAAGTCTTAGCCACAGTGTCAATGTCCTCTAGGCCGGCTGTGCTCTCCTATAGTGGAAATTAAACAATGTTTCTTATAGCCATGGGTTGATGGTGACATTATTGACCGTAACTACATGTCTCTCTTTTTTACATTAGATGTTTGTTGTTGTAAACTCTATGTGAGTTGTTGGGCAGCAGTTCGTAAAACTCCGATTTTAGAGAGGCGGTGCGAAATTGTATAAACAAATTATATATATATAATTTTTTTTACAAATTAAAGGTTTCCAGCATGTTTTATGTACAGTGTATTTCACGTACCTCCATATCTGCTATCAATGCCACCGCCCCGGTAAAGCCTTCTACTTGCTGCAACACCCTCTCGTCAAGCACAGGAAGAAAAACTGCGCAACACTCCCCATTCCTTAATGATTGTGGAGGTTGCCCGTTTTCATCTGCTGTTTCAAGCTTTGCCCTCCATTCCACCGCGTCTCGCACAAATGCCATGAAGGGCCTTGGAATTCCCTGCTTGAAGTTGCATCCTGAAGATAAACATTATTGGAATTATCAACACTCAGTGTATTGAGTCACAAAATCACAAGGAATCATTTATGGGTCTTACAATTTTTGTTCCAATTTAATTGTTAAATAAATGGGTTTTACCATTTCTGTGCAATTTCTTCTCATTCGTTTGAAAATAAATAAACTATTTGTGAAAAATTACCTATGAAGGGTTGGAGGGCACTCTCTTTGGCATGTACCGGGTAAATGCGCTCGGCCTCCTCCCATGATGGTACAGACAGCTGCACCATCATCTCCTTTTGGACGACCAGCAGCTTTTTTATCCGGTCTGCCTCCAAACCCATCCCCTTCAAAGTGAGACTCTCGCTCACTACCTCGGCGAGCAACTCAAACTTGGTTGCCTCAGGCAACCCCTGCAACTTCATGAAGACCTATAAATTATAAATAATAATAACTGAAATTGTTTAAGATGCATTGCCAAAATGTGTCAGTCACAAAAGATGATTTCAACGTAATGATTACTCAGTAAATTATGATTGAGTAATGCATTGCTGAGTAGCCTCACACAAGATGACATTCTGGGTAGAGTGGTTTCTACAACTAGCATCCTACACGCAGGAAATTACGGTACTGCAATTTTCAGAAACATCACTGTGTTTTGACTTTGCCATTGTACATAAAATTTACTTACAGTTTGTTTTAGACTCTTCCCTGTCTTTTCCTCCTCCTGCTGGAAGATTGCTGACAGCTTGCCAAAGCACCTTATGGAGAGCTGAGCCAACTGGAACGTTGGCTCAAGTGTCTTCAGTTCCTGGAGTAACAGGGTTTTAGTGTAATGAAAGCAAGTGATTTAGCATGTGGGTAAAAAAAGCAACTTTTTACATAATGTATCTGGATATTGACCATCACTGTTGTTTTGAAGTCATAAAAATTGCAAATGTTTTATTTTATTTGGAAAGCCAATTAACATTATCACACTGTGGGGAATGCCATTAAATTATAAATAATTGCTGATTGATAATTAAAAGTCGCATCGAACCATCACAAATCAGGCAAGGGTCAACAAGGTTGTTGTTTTGAAGTCTCAAATATCTTGAGAGCTGATTAAAATGACCAGTACCTTTTTGCACACTGGGAACTTTTTTCCAAGGGCAAGCCCGCAGTTTTCTCTCCACCGTATATCGTTAGCTGGCGGCTCATCAAGATCCTCGTCAGAGCCTTGCAAGAGGTAAAGCAGTCTCCTGCAGAGGGTAACATTGTCCAACAAGTTGCCCCCCTGCACTAGGTGAGTGCCAACATTGTGCAGAGAGGCAACTCGCAGGGCTTCGGTCCTCTGAAGGTCACGATATGCCTTTACGTGAACAGTCTTGAGGTCATTGAATAGAGCATCGTCACTTAGCTCCTTCAGTGCCGACACAAGATGGTTCCCCCCCAGTGTATAAAACTGCGATTCCTCTGGTTTCCTCGAGTTGAAAATATTCCCAATCAGCAGCACTGGCAGGACAGTGCTGCAAGACCGCGTGTCCTTCAGGCCTGCCTTGATCCGGTCTTTATGTTTTGCGCTGACAGGTCGTAGTATGAGATGGGCTGGAGGCTCTTGAAGGCATTGAAGTGGTAAGCTGTACTCTCCTAAAAGCAGATTATACAATTATTACGACAAATGTTTTGATATATTTCATAAAGCTACATTAGATCACCCAAACCCATTTATTCTAGAAATTTATTATGACAATGACATCATTTGGCAGACAGAAAGATTTCGCGGGTCTATTGGGAAAACCCTTCAATCTTACATTTTCTTGAGATGGCAGCATGCTATTTGGTTTAACTTTTAATAAGGTGTGAAAGGGCATAATATTTCTTGCACTCATTCGAGCTTTTTTTTGGTGTTTTGTTTTTTAGTGCTTGATTGTACCTTAAAACTATCCTGCAAAATGAATAAAAATCCTAATTAATTTAGGATTTTTGTTTGGCTAGCATATGGTGGCCCTGAAGGGACATCAAGCATATATATTTACGTAAATATTCATGGTTTTTGCCCCAGTTCGCAAATATTCACGTAAATATTTGCGATTGAGGCCAAAGTCGTGAATATTTATGTAAATATTCACGCAAATATTCACGATTTGTGCCCCAAATCACATATATTTACCAAAATATTTACGTAAATATTTACGTAAATATTCACCAATATTCACAAAAGTCACAAATCCAGTCATCCGTGAGTATTTGGTTCTTTCCATCTAGCCTCATATTTGGCCAGAATTTCCATCCGCGGATTCCGTGGCCGGCCAGGCGCGTATTCAGGAAAATTAGAATCCATGTAGTTCAAGGCGGTAACACTTCTGTCTCCCCTTCCCCCTCTTTCTAATTTGAAAGATTTTTAAAATAATATTGCTAAATATATATGTTTGATGTCCCTTCATGCCAGGGCTACCATACTTGCAGGAAGTGCTGCGTAATATGCAGGAGGGGTTCGTCTAGTTTGTCAGCGTTGTCGATTCTGGCAGTTAAATATCTCTACAAACTTGAATATCCACTTACCAATGCATTTATCTTGAAGGTCAATGTTGGCAGTGTCAGTTGGATTTACAGCCTGTCGTTTTGCCGGAGGAATCTGAGACTTTCTCTCAGTTCGACTCCTCTTCCTGGGCAATAATGGGGTACTTTCTGTAATTATAAGAATTATTATTTGTACTTTTCCCTCAAAAATCACAAAAATGCGCAGACAAAGGAATTGAATCTATAGTTAAGCATTCAAAAATATCAGGCAAACACAGTAAATAATACACATCTTACCAGAGTTGTGTTGTCCATCATCTGTGTGTAGTACATCATTAGCTAGCATGGAAAACTCGGTAGCATCCATGCTGTCACTAAGGTTGTGGATAAGATCCCCTTCGTTAGCAGAAAAGTTGTTAATCGCCAAAGACAGACACTTCTCCTCTGTCTCTACCTGCACCAAAATATAGGGAATTACCAACATTTTGAACATATCGAGCCTTTAGTTGTTACACTTATTCTAAATAAATGTTTACAGTGTTAGTTTTATGTAATTTATTCGGAATAAATCACAGAAACTAAATTCCGAAACAGAAGTCTTCCTAATCATTATTCAAATTGCATCATGAAACACAACTGCGAAGTAATAATAAGGCAATACGGTTACATTTCTTTATAAAAAATGTGTGGGCTTTTTCTTTCATTATTTTTCAAAGGAAAAGGGATGTTGTGCTGACATACGGCTTCATGTTCAACGACTTTAAATAAAGACAAATGAACATGGGTTTAATATATTTGGACCAAAACGGCCTGGGTACAAAATTACCCGATTTGATAAAGTTGCATGTTTGTACACAAACAAGTTCCAGCCTTATTGTGAAAATATTTGCTCCACTTATTATTATTTATCAGTATGCATGGACAATGGTTTTAACTGGTGCACATTTTGAAACCAAAACTAAAAAGAAGAGCGCTATCCAAGGGCAAGGCAGCACATCGCAAATACTCGGTACGCACGCTGTAGGCGTTGAACGAGGTGCATGCTGGTCTAGCTAGCGCTCAAGTTTGATCCCTAGCTAGACCAGCATGCACCTCATTCAACAGCTAGTGCTTGCGCAATGGGTATTTGCAAAAAATGTATGTTATTATTAAGACCTCGGCCGCAAATCAAAAAACACATTGCAAGTCACGAGGAATTTGTTATGGGGCATTAAGTTAGTCAGGTCAATTCGAGAGTAGCTTTTCGGTCAAAGATTTGGCTGAATTAATTACTATATTACACACTTATGTTTGGTAACCTATTTATTAAGTAGATTGATTACAATTGACTGTTTAACATGTCCTGGTATGACTGGTGTTAACTTTACATTTAGATAGCTTACCTACTGGTTCTAATTATTTTACTTCGATAAATACAAATCCACTGTACTTCTTCAGAGCATGGAGGTTATTTCTTACCTCCATGTTCAGAGGGACATCGTTTAAACAATGACCCAGTGTGATAAGGGGGTTGCTTCGACTCTGTAAAATGAAGTACGTTTTAAAACAACTTTCCGACAGGTTATTTCTTATACAAAAAAAGTAATGTTTAATTGCAAATCGCGGCAACACATTTACACACACTTAAAAAAAAGGGGAAAAAACAACAAATAAAACCAGTATGCCTACCGCTCGTAAAAGTTTGTATAAAATAACACAATAGATGATCATTGCACAAAGATAACAGTTGGATTTGTACTGGACTTACCATCACTTTCCCATCGTCCGATGAAGAGGCACTGACTTTCGTGACACCGCCAAGGGAATGACCACTCTTGCTGCGAGCAGGCTGTTTGTTCTTGCCAAACAGGACAACCTTACCGTCACTTTCTCCAAAATACCACCGTGACATGATATAATATTAAACAACTTTTGAAATGTACTGCAACTGGTGATCATCCAGAGGTCCTTTCTTTATGTGGTGATGAACACGAGAGGTGCATCCAAGGGTGGATCTCACAGATGTGTATACGTTGCGGCCTTGCTGGCGAATGGTTCTGGACTGTTGTTTTAGGATCGTGTTCTTAAGATTTATGGGTTTCCTTGCGTAATGCAGATCCGGTCCACTGATGATTAATGGATAAAGGACGGAGTACCCTCCATTTCATCATGGGCTCATTATGCCACTCTATCGGTATACTTTGTTTGTTGTTTTGTTGGTTTGCTTGTGCTGCATCTTTCTCAGTATTGCAATCATTTATAGGGCTTAGGGATTCATGTTCAAAGTATATAACGTTCATAATGGTTCATAACATGGTCAGAAAAGTTATCATAACCTGACAGAATTAATAACAGGAACAAGAATGATTCTCCTGAAAACAATGCAGTTACAAACAAGGCCATATCAGGATTGTTACAACTACAAAAACTGGGTCTTTCAGGAATGTTATAACAAATACTCTTTTGTTTTCATGTTATGGACGTATTTTCTGTTTTAATTAATACACATCTGAAAAAAATATCCCCGTTTGTCTGTTTAACAACCGGTAAGTTAAGTATTTTAAATGGTATTCCCACCACCCTCCGCGGTTTCACTACCTCGCATTAACAGTTGTTAAGTATACGGCCAGCCTTCCCCAGTGCTTCCAAGGCCGGTCAGAGTGCCGTTACTTGTTATATGCGTAGTCCTTTTCGAAAATGGTGCTCTTAAATTCTAACGGTCAAAAATGTGGCTAAACTTTGGTCTTTTCTTATTCTTTCGTTCACCATGGCTCCATGTGATTTCGCTCTTTCCCACGGAAACACGTTCACATGCATCAGATTTAGCAAGTGACCGAATGCACAAAGCTTGCAACCGTTCTTTTTCATCTTTTAAACTTTCGAACTAAATTCAGTTTTATTAATGTTTCCTAGTGGGTTTACTTCTATTGTAATGATTTTTTTTTAAATTTATAAATATGGCACTAATAATCTTGTTTGGATCAAAACTGTTAAAAAATATATATACATAAGAGAAAAAAAAAGTACAAAATAATGTGTCTATTTGTTGAAGTACATGAACAGCTGTTAGCCAGAATATTGAAATGTCGCTATGGGACTTTATCCCCAATTCACAAGTTAATGAAAACTGGCGGGACGTATTTATTTTGAATGACATCTCAATAAATTGTATGTTTTGGCTAGATAAAAAGAGAAAAGTCACTAGCAGAAAAATTGTTTAAAAGTTACAAAATTACACACTGCAAGAGACAAAATAAAATAAGCATCGCTCACTGGTCCTGCCAGCCTTTGTCAGTATAAAGAAGTAATACTATACAAGAGCAACATCATAAAAAAAACAAACTGCTTAAACAGATAGGTCTTTAAATGACATTTAAAAACATTCAATGTTGCACACTCTCGAAGGTGAGATGGTAGGCTGTTCCATAGAGATGGGGCAACAACCCTGCAAGCTCTACGGCCATAAGACGATGTCCCTGGAGGAGGTGAGGTTTGTCACAACAGCTTAAGTGAGGAAGAACGAAGATTTCGAGCTGGTTGGTGGCGTTGAATGAGATCCTGGATTAAGAAGGGGCTAGGCCGTGCAGAGCTTTGAATGTGAGAATGAGTGTCTTGTAAACTATTCGCTTTGAGACAGGAAGCCAATGAAGAGACTGCAGAATCGTCAATAGTAACAAAATAGTGTCCAACTTGTAGGCTCATTCTCTACTTATCAATTGTTGAATGTGCAGTTTTTAATGGACGTAAACGACAGGCCTGGTTCATTCACTACAGCACTAGTTATTGGTTGATGATTATCCAATGATGAGTTTGTAGTTTCAAGTTTATATACAGCAGTGCAACTGGACTGGCTCTCTTGTACAATCTTCAAGTCAGAGGTTGCATACATCCAGCAAAAGTTATAAATACTGTAAAAGCACACAACAAAATACATGTTACATGTAAAAGCTTCTTGAAAAAGAAATGTTCTTAGTTTTAAGAGTTAAGAAATAAACTGTAAGAAATAAACTAAGAAATAAACTGAAGACATTTGTGTATTTATACAGTCTGCAATATCAGAAAGGTCATGTTCTATTTGAAGGTTGTTTAAGGACCCTTGACTACAGTTAATTAAAGAATATTACCTATGTAAATGCGATTTGTAACAGTATACATTTATGTAAGCAAAGCTCAAAGCAACCCATTCCCAATATGCTCCAATTATTATCTCTATCCATAACATGTACACTATGCATGTACTTTAATTTTTTGTAGAACTGGGATTGACATGTAGGTCTTTAACGGTCTTTCTTTTTTATGTAGCTCATTGTTGTGAATGTTCTGTGGGCTTCTAAAAACATTACAACTATTGTTTTTCAGAAATCTGTTTTTTTTTTATGCCCAGATATATTTTGGAGATGACAAATGTACAATCATATGGAATTCTGTACTGGTTGACAGCTCTGCTTGAATGATTTGTGAATACTTTTTTAGTTTGAAATTTAGTTGGTGAATGATTTTTTTGTGAGAATTTCATGTGCATTGACAAGACATGATCAAAAAAGTATACAATGAAATGGCATAGTGATAGGCAATTAGTAAGGACAAAGTGGAAAGAGGCAATGATGTAGGCCTACCTGATGATGATAACCACTCAGCAACAAAATACTTATGTTAAGCCTGTAGTTTGTTGAGGTCCAAATGTGCATTATATCAAAATGTCTCATAAGGAAGAGCAATCCTGCATGGGAAATAAATTTAAGTACATGTACATTAATGTTTCGTGTGAACACTGACAAAAAAAACAATGGAATAAATCATTTTCATGACATTCATTTGCATATACTAACTGTAGATTTGCTTGATCATCAGCCTTGTTGCATTCCAGCACACATGTATGTATGTAATTGTAAACATCACAATATCAGCTGTGAGGTGGTTGCACTTTGCTGACCAATAGTGGAAAAAATCTGCCTGAAGAACAAGCTTCATTAAGGTCCCATACAGCAAAGGCTTGAAGTTGAGTAAACAAATGCTGCACTAAACTAATTAAGTTTCACTTGTTTGATGTTATCTGTCTTTTACATTGTACACTCCACAATTCAATACTACTGACTGTGTACGTAATCAATTCCATTGGAATGTTTCTGTGCTTTAGTTTTGTACACGCCTCTATGTAGTGAGCATTTATGTTACGAGACTTCATTGCTTTTGTGTAAATGTGTACATGTAAATGTACAGTGTTATACAGGTACTAATCCATGCCAAACATAAAGTGTCTTTCACTAGTATTATAACCAAAATATGTTAGCTAACAAAAGTTTAACAATATTAACAAGAGAACCCTAACAAGGTAAGATTCCAAATTTTCAGAATGGGGGGGCTACAAACTTTGGGCTATTCAAGATGAAAACTTTGATAATTCTGCTGGTGTTTCACGATAAGTAAATGTCGGTGTGGGGTCTGCTTACTAAGACTAAGAGACTTAAGAAGCATTTATCAAGTTAATATCCACCCATTTTCAAATAAAAAAATTGATTTTGTATTTTGTTTGTGGTTGAAATGTTTTGTTTCCAGTCAGTGCAAAATAGCGAAGACGATGTGTGTACCCCCTGTGAACACCACCCCTAAATCTGTCACTGCTTAACACAATATTACAGCAATACAAATAAAACAGATCTATATTAAACATTACCCGTACTTGTAGTTAGGCGTCTCACACAATTTGTTACTTAAACATTTCTGTGTTTGTACTGTGCATGTATCTTATTGATCGAAGGGAAAAGTGTTTGGTAATACAAACTTTTGAGCAAAGATGTTAGTCTGTCATAGATTAATCAAATTTATTGCCCTTTTTTTGCAAGATACCCGACACAGGAGGCCAAGGCCACTCAAGGTGTGGGCTACAAATCAACTTTTTTCCAGTGGGGTGCTGCTACATGTACCAACTCCTAGGGCTGACACAGGGTAATCCCCTTTGCAGTTCATAAGAATGTAGGCTTGGGTATCATTCATCAGAAGCCTGGCTGGTAGAGCAGAAAGCACTACCTCCCCAAATGTTTACAAAGCAATTATGGTTAAGCACGTTGCTCAAAAACACAAGTGTCATGACCGGGATTCGAACCCACTCCCCAATGACTTAGCCACCAGAACTCAAGTCTGATGCACAAACCATTCAGCAATGACACGTTAGAGTGTGCATCATCATGACTTCTTTTAATATAATTCAATTGTGGAATTTAATTGATTTCTTCAGGAATCTTCATGCAGGCACGTGCACATCATGTAAAAGTAACAGCTGAATAAGATAAAGGGGGAAGTTAACCTTCTCTTCATTTCAAATTGTAAAAATTAAATACATTAACTCTGCGTGACACCATAAACAAAAATCACACCATTTCGCCATGCCTTGCTTGTTGAGTAACAGTTTGATTTTAGCGTGTCACACATTTCTGTGAAGAACCAAACCACTTTTAAATCACCCAATCACTTTTAAATCAGCCACAGCATAAGATATAGACCCTTTTGACTAAATACAATCAATTCAAGCAAAATTGCATTTTGAGATGAGCCCAATGTCTCTTTCTGCTCAATCAACAATTTCTTTGACTGACGCCCTTTGTTTACACAACTTAGCAAGGCTGAGTAATTGCTGTACAATTCCTATGGGAATTCCTGGAGAGCGGGTCAATGTTGGATTGTGTTAGTTAAAAACAAACCCCGGGTAGTGATAAGACATTTGGCATGCTATTTGGCTAGGTGCAGTTGTAGAACTTGGAATTTTTTGATTTTTTGAAGAAAACAAAATGGCGGACTAATGACTTTGTAATTAAAAACTGTTACTCAATAAGTGAGCAATGGTGTCACGGAGGGTTAATAATATATCTAATAAAACTGCCATATTTACACTACAATGCATTGTCAAATTGCCATTTACACTTCACATGACATTGTGCACTTTAGCCAATGCTTAAAAACCAAAACTACATGAATTTTGTATAAGTTTACAGTATACTGCCCAATACCACCCCATCCTCAGCAACGCCCCCTCCCCGATTCCGTTTGTTTAGTGTCATAAGATCATCATCGCTTTATTTTAGAACTGATTGATTCCTTCTTCATTAAAATTATTCTCTATGCAATAAAGGATTTATAAAATTAGGTTCTACATGTACAAGCTTGCACATTGTGTATGAAATAATAAATTGATTCAATGAATTAGAACAGAAATTCTATACTTTGTGTGCTCTTCTTAGATGTCTTATTTTGATTGGACACAAATATCGTTCTTTCCAAGTGCTATGACATAACTTTGTTATACATGTAGATGTGCCACGCTTGCGTGGAGTGAAGTCTTTCAAAACCGAGAGTGCACATTAAACTGATTGGAACCTCACTGTTTATCGACCGTTTTTTTATAAAACAATGTGTACTTTCATGCTGACACAGAATGAGTTCTTTCCAAGTCCTATGTAAATTCAATGTAAGGTTCTTACTATTCAATTCTTTGTAGATGTGCCACTTTAAAAAAGTAATGAGAGCCTCGCTGTTTATCGTCCGATCTCTTATCAACTGATTCTCATTAAAACAACATGCACTTTCATGGCTTGCAGTGAACAAGTTCATATATTTGTAATACCAGGTTGACCCTCCATTTTTCTTGACAAACGTTTATAGAGCAACTATTTGAAATCATTAACGCAAGGCTTGTTTATGACAGTGCACTGAACACTATTTGTTTACAATTATGTGTACTCTATAAATTATACATTTTGCACTTGAGATCATTGCAACATACAATGTACCGGCATGTGTACCCATCTACTGCAAGTGATTGACACTGACTGACTGCTCAAACAGTAAAAAGGTTGACTGTGTGTGTGTATCACTTGCCCATATTTTATCCAGGCTCATCAATTCACAAGCAAACTGGATGGTATTATGGTCAGACAGTATATACATGTAGCAAGATTACTTTTTTTTTGCAAAAATGTACTTAAATTCCTTAACAGTGCCAGTACTTAAACAATACAAGAACTTAAAATTAAATGTACAGACAGCCAGCCCTCCCCCAAGATATAATGTACATTGTAATGTAAGTAAAACTAAATGTAGTGTACATTTCTCTATACCTCTTTCCAGAGTTTCATTCTTATTGCCATAATTATCTTATCTTATATTATCTTATAGTATCTTATTACCCAGGCACCTACTCGTAGGCACTGCCTGGAATTTATTCTTTTCTTTCTTTAACCTGGTTCTTCCCCGGCATCCAGAAATTGTTCATACTTATTTGTAAAACCTGTTTTTTCACACACTTCAAACTAAAAGTACTTACAATTTTGTTCTCATAACATTGTTTGTTACAAACTGTTATAAATGATTTTACACCAGTGAAAGTTATGCAAAGTGTACCACATCATACAAAGCAGTCTCACATTTTTAATAACTGATTCCAATGCTGTTTAAATTCTATTATTTTGTGATTTTTCTGTTTTGTTTTTCGCTCCATATTTTTGTTTGCTTATTTTTGTGTTTTTTGTTTTCAATGGGTTTGTTGTGTGTGTGCTAATATTAACCTCAACAATATTCCTGAATATAAGCATTAAAAAAGTTATTGATAATTATAGTTATAAATCATGAACAACATTAATTAACATAAAATTCATCCACATGTACAAAAAATCAAAATTTCGAATGATTTTGTAGGCAACCTAAAAGTTATGTTATATGTCAATCTTAATAGCTTCACGGTAACTGTAATAAATAGGTCTGACATACTCTTTACATTTTCTAAGCCTCGGACTAATACATGATCAATCAATGTACCATTCTGTTGTTGACTTGTACACATTGCTTGTATCCTTGCTCTATCATTACTCTCTCAATTCGTGAATGATTATCAAAAATGTACTCAATAAAATCTCCCATCACTATACTTTTATTACTTATTCTATGAATTTCAGAAACCAATGGTATAAGATTATCCATGAACTTTTTAATATCATAAGGGGATCGATAAATGGCAACAATTATAACTGAAACTTGTGCTATCATATGTAAAGCAACATATTCTATACTGTGAACTTCAATGTTTAAACGACTGAAATGTTTATCCCTCTTGCCATACACTGCAACTTCCCCGTGACTTTGTTGCTGTAGTCTTTTCATTTGGTCATTATATGAGCAACCTCTCATTTGATGGTAACACTTAAACTCATCTAAATTAACAATCATCTGATCTGCTTCAATCCATGTTTCTGTTAGACAAATGAAATCTGAATTCATCATTTCTCTTTGACATTTCAAATCCTGAAAGTGTGGTGACAAGCCCCTGTACATTATGCAGCATGATAGTCGTATATGAAACATTTTCTGTATGATTGTCTCTACTATCTGTTTCATCCATTCCACTCACTACATGCATTGTTTTAAGAGCTTCTATTACTGATTTATCACAATATATCAATTTCTCATTAAATCCTTCAATGACGAGACCCTTTAAGTGAAGTTAGACGACTTAAACTTACATAGGCTTGACCAGCTGAAAATGTTCGTTCAAGACAAACAACAGCTTTATTTGTTGTCATACCTTGTACTTTATGCGCAGTACAAGCCCATGATAGTTTCAATGGAAATTGCTTACGGATACATGTCTTTCCAATGTATTCTTCCTGTAATTCAATTGCAACATAATTGTTCATATGTGATGTTGACTGTTTTCTTACTTTAGAACCCGCACTCTTATTATCAAATACTACATTAATAAACTTTGGACCAGATTGATCAGGTAACATCTCTATGCCACTAGCTGTTCCAAATGCTCCATTGACAAGTCCATCAGAAACATCTATATTTTTTGTCAACATAACTCTTGCACCAACACCTAGCACTAATGATTTACATGAGCATACTGTTTGCAAAGGTTTGTCTCTTTGTTTCATCCTACCGGTTCCATCTCTTTGATAATCCTTGGCTTCAATATGTATCAATTCTGAACACTTCTCATGCATTCTTTTGAAATTATAGTTATCATCCTGTTTATTTGTTGGATAGATGTGCACTGCATCTTGTACATCCTCTCCAGTTTCACAACTATTAAGTAGAGCTCTGTCTCATTCAGTAAAATTATCCTTCTTTGTTTTTATCCTCAATTTATTTAAAAGCTCTATAAATTGAACATCATCTTTTTGTCTCATTATTTCATTTAATTCAATTTTCCTGAAGTTATCATGCCACAAGCTGGACTGTATTGTGTGATGATGCAAAGACTTTCCTTTTACTGGAGGTAGCTGATAGAAATCACCAACTGCAATAATGCGAACATTACCAAATCAACATTGATTTCTTGTTTGCTTAATTTGCCTTAATCTTCCATGAATATAGCAAAGCATTTTTTGATCAACCATAGAAACCTCAATAATGAGTACAATTTTTAATTGATTCAATTTGTTACGCAAGGTACTTATTTTCTCTTCACCAAGGGGTTTATATGGTAGTGATAAATCGGTAGTAATTGACAAGGCACTATGTATTGTAAGTCCATTAATATTAAATGCAGCCACTCCAGTAAGCGCAGTCAACAGAACAGAAACATCATCAGGATTTGGATTCATTCTGCCAAGTAAGCGTACGGCTTCATTATTGTAACGTTGGTTTATTTCCTGGGTTTTCCTTACTAACTGTTGCATTGCCTGACAGAAAGTACCAGAGAAATCAGAATTTAATCAAAACAACAACTCTGCTTTATTAAAACTCTCAACACGTCTTGTCACTACAAGCTCAAATCAAACTCCCTTTCTCAACGACTGCACTAACAAGTCACACCGATCTATTTTTAGAACGACGGACGCTAACTTGATATAAAATCCATTCAACAACTTCTGGAGTATCAGTTCACATGTCTGGAAAGTTCCGCCGGCTGTCTGGAAAGTTCCGCCGGCTGTCTGGAAAGTTCCGGCGGCGAAACACAATGTCACATTATATATACATTTAATCAAATGTGATTTCCCTGTGCCTGCTCCTCCAGTAATAAACATATGGAACGGTTCTGAAATATTGCCATTGACTTTATCAACACACCAGTGTCTAATTTTATAGAATATTTGACTCTGCCTGTTATTCAATGACCTCATTAAGGTTTGTGCTTCATGTCTTGGTATTTTAGCTTTATGATATTCAATGCAATAACTTCCGTCTTCTTTCTTATTTGATTGCAAGTCTGGAATCGGACACTTATCTTCATTCTCCTCCACAACTTGATTCATTTTATCTCTACATTCATGTCTTTCTGCTTTAGTCTCTGGACTGATCAATGCCAATGCATCTTCCTGAGGGCCAAACTTTGCCAAATATTCTTCAGCTTCATCCATTGACTCAAGGTTTGCTTCAAATTTCTGACGATTATTGTCTACAACAACCTTGACATAAACAATGTTACATCCATGTAAGTTGACACTCCGGTCCCAGTCTGATAAAACTCTTCAAAAGTTTCAAAATGAGTAGGTTTCAACTGGGCATCTATGCAATGAGGCAAGAACAATTGTAGAATACTGTGATGGTACTTCTCTGGACAATTTGATTACCTAGACATGACCCTTAACAGCAAATACTACCAAAGTGAACTCATGTAAACTTCATTTTTTTGATAAAATTGGGAGTTTTGTTCGCTTATCAAATTTCATCTCTTTTCACTGAAAAATATTCACGAATGAAAATTACATAACACATGAAAAGCATTCTCGAAGTGGTTAAAACTGCCATAAAAGATCGTTTACTTATGGTCGGTAATTATAAAATGAAGTTATGGCAATAGACCTGAAAGAATCGAACATGAGGGATATTATAACCTCTTGACTGTAACACGTTTTCACGAGATGATATAATCCATGTCCGAGAGTTGGCTGGGCTGAATGCGGGATAATATTATCTCGTAATAAAAACAAGTTTTAATGAGATAACAATATACATGTCCGAGAGTTGGCGAATGCTGAATGTGGAATAATGTTTTCAAGGAATGGAACAAGTTGCTGCGAGATAATATTATCCATGTCCAGGAGTTGGCGGGGGGTTGGATGTGGGACATTGTCCCGAACCCAGAAAAGAACAGGTTTTCACGAGATAAAATTGAAGATGTCCGAGAGTTGGCGGGGGCTGCATGTGGGATAATGTTATCCCAGAAAGGAGCAGGTTCTCACGAGATATGTTATCCATGTCCGAGAGTTGAAAGGATAATACATGTGTAGTATCCCAGAATGGAACAAGTTCTCATGACTAAGTAGGATTTGAAACTTTGCATGGTGGAAGTATAACTAAGTAAGGCTTGCGGTAACACCATGTGGAAATCTCTTTTGAGTAGTGTAGGTTCTGAAATGAACCGGTGGTAAACGACTCAACGTTTCGATCAGTATGCTCTGATCGTCTTCAGGAGAATGAGTTCTCATGAGATAATATTATCCAAGTCTGAGAGTTGGCTGGTGCCGATTTTGGGATAATATTATCCCAGCCAGAATGGAACAAGTTTTCATGAGATAATATTATCCAAGTCTGAGAGTTGGCTGGTGCCGATTTTGGGATAATATTATCCCAGCCAGAATGGAACAAGTTTTCATGAGATAATATTATCCAAGTCCGAGAGTTGGCTGGTGCTGATTTTGGGATAATATTATCCCAGAATGGAACAAGTTCTCATGAGATAATATTATCCAAGTCTGAGAGTTGGCAGGGGCTAATTTGGGGATAATATTATCCCAGAATGGAACAAGTTCTCATGAGATAATATTATCCAAGTCTGAGAGTTGGCAGGGGCTAATTTTGGGATAATATTATCCCAGAATGGAACAAGTTCTCATGAGGTAATATTTTCCAAGTCTGAGAGTTGGCAGGGGCTAATTTTGGGATAATATTATCCCAGAATGGAACAAGTTCTCTTAAAATAATGTCCGAGAGTTGGCTGTAGCTGAATGTGGGATATTATTATCAAAGAATAAAACAAGTTCTCACGAGATAACTTATCCTTGTCCAAGAGTTGATTATGGCTGAATGGGAATAATGTTATCCCAGAAAGGAACAAGTTCTCACGGGATGTTGTTATCCATTCCGAGAGTTGGCGAGGGCTGAATGCGGGATAATATCAAAAAAGAGGAATTTGAACAACACGTAGATAACACCTTTGATTTCTACAAACGCGAGAGTTACAAACAAAGTAATATTTAACACAATGTTGTAGTTATTTTTTTACAACATTATGTAAACATCATTCAACAAATCGAATCACAATCCAGAAATTAAAGACATCAAAATAATAAATAGTACAGACGAAAACCTATTTTATTTGTATGTCAAATTTTTGATTTGCTTTCTGTATAAAAGGCATCATCATGTTTAACAGTTTTATATTACAAACAATCCTGCACACAAGTAAAAAGGAAGATCATTTTTAAAAATGAATTTTAGTTTACATCGAAAAGCTATCTTTTGACAAGTTCCTTAAATATCACCCTATAAAATAATTTTACAGTGAAATTTCAAAATGTATTTTAACAAAGCACCCTCTCAAACTATTTTAGGATGAACTTCGGCAAATGTATTTTATGTATAGGTTTGTTTAATTTTAAGCCCCATTAGGACCAGATTAACCAATACGAATCACACCAAACAAACATGGCAACAGCTAAGCCCTGTTACCCCCCCCCCCATAATATCATTATTTACTGCAAGCCTGCGGGTGGTCCCAACTATCTGGGCGGATTTGTTGTATGGTCATCACTGGTCAAGCGATCATGATTGTTAATCGGATCATGATTGGGGCAGTTGTGTTAATTTTATTGCCGAAATAAAAATATGTTTATTTGTTTTGCTGTCCTCTAATAAAAACGTTCTTGTTATAAGAGGTACTCTGGCCAGTTCCAGTGATCTTGTTATAACGAGAGTCGACTGTATTTTTTTTCTGATAAATTATAAAAACTACTGATGGGAATCCTCTTCCATAGAACTAACGTTACTGTCTGAACCTTCAGCCGCCTCCTCTTCCTCCTCCCCCTCCTCTTCCTCCTGTGCCCTTATCTGCATGAGTGCAGCTACCTTGGTCTTTATCTGCCTCTGCAGCACTGTGTTCGATTGTACACAAATGACATTTATCTCTCCCCTCACTGCATGAGAAGCAGATTCACCTGTTAAAAAGGAGAAGCCAAAAAACCCTGTTATTGTTTCAACCTGAAAGATGAAATACGTGCCAACTTCCTCCCCTAAAGCTGTTTTACCGCAGGAAATGCTGTACTCTTCATTCAAGAAAGATATAACTGAACCCCCCCCCCCAAAGAAAAAAAAAAAAAAACGTTATCAGCTGATTTCGACTGCAACATTTTGACAAGAACGTGCACAAAACAACCCTTTTTTCACGAGATTTTGATGGGTGAACAGGTTGGTTTATTTGTGTCTAGTTTGAAAAAATGAAGGGTAGAATGAATTAATTCTTCCCCAAAACTCATTATCCACGCTTTAAAATTGTTTCAAGATCCCATTAAACGAATGAGAACGTGTGCCTTTTTGTTTTGGCAGCCGCTGGTCGCCACTTGTTTTGTTTGTAGATGGCGATAGCAGCAAATCAAAATCATACTAGCACTCTGCAAATTGTACGTATGACCTCTTCATATCTTCAACAAGGGAGGTTGGGAATGAATTTAGTTTTAGTCATGCCGTTTTCCCACTATCTTTTCAGAGGGCTAGGGGTGGGGTTAGCTGCTACTCGAGTAAGGTACTTACCATTTGCTGTCAGGTCAATCACCCAATCACCATGACTGATGTCTTTGAAGACTTGTCCAAGTATGTCATCATTAACACAAATATCAGACATGTCACCTGATGTACTAGCCCCATCTCTCCTCCAAGTTGCTTTCACCATATGTGTCATGACTGAGGTATAAGAAAAAAAGGTCCAATAACATTGAAATTACTAGGACACAAATATATACCATACACAGAAGGCACGCTGAAGCCTTGTTTTGTTTATTACTTATTGTTTCCCTTGGGGTGGGGGCAATTTCATTTTAATGCTTGTTTTAAGAGATAAAGTGTTCATTCAAACCAACAATTTGAGTGGAAGTTCAGCCAAAGTCAGTGCATTTGCGATGACCTTTCAAAATGTCTGTAGTCCCCATGTCATCATGGAAAGTGGATGATGAGGACGTAAAGCAGTTTCCAACCCATTAACATGTAGTAAATGAGTGTGTTGGGACGGGATTGCCCTTCCCAAATTTAGAACCTCAACTAGTGAGCTCCTATGCGAAAATTATAATCTTAAAACGGCCACTTTGCCTATCATTGATTTAACATGAAACACCGTGTTTACAGTTGGTGTGGGTGCGTGAGTAGGCGTTGAACTCTAAACGAAAGGAATATATTTACCCTTCTTTTGTGCTTGGTAGCTGTAGAGGTTGGTGAGCCTCTGGAAGTCCTTGGATTTTAAGTACCTCCTAACGTTGGAGATGGTGTCTGGAGAGGTCTTAATAAAAATGCTTCCCTCGAGCTGTCCGTAAGTCTTAGCCACAGTGTCAATGTCCTCTAGGCCGGCTGTGCTCTCCTATAGTGGAAATTAAACAATGTTTCTTATAGCCATGGGTTGATGGTGACATTATTGACCGTAACTACATGTCTCTCTTTTTTACATTAGATGTTTGTTGTTGTAAACTCTATGTGAGTTGTTGGGCAGCAGTTCGTAAAACTCCGATTTTAGAGAGGCGGTGCGAAATTGTATAAACAAATTATATATATATAATTTTTTTTACAAATTAAAGGTTTCCAGCATGTTTTATGTACAGTGTATTTCACGTACCTCCATATCTGCTATCAATGCCACCGCCCCGGTAAAGCCTTCTACTTGCTGCAACACCCTCTCGTCAAGCACAGGAAGAAAAACTGCGCAACACTCCCCATTCCTTAATGATTGTGGAGGTTGCCCGTTTTCATCTGCTGTTTCAAGCTTTGCCCTCCATTCCACCGCGTCTCGCACAAATGCCATGAAGGGCCTTGGAATTCCCTGCTTGAAGTTGCATCCTGAAGATAAACATTATTGGAATTATCAACACTCAGTGTATTGAGTCACAAAATCACAAGGAATCATTTATGGGTCTTACAATTTTTGTTCCAATTTAATTGTTAAATAAATGGGTTTTACCATTTCTGTGCAATTTCTTCTCATTCGTTTGAAAATAAATAAACTATTTGTGAAAAATTACCTATGAAGGGTTGGAGGGCACTCTCTTTGGCATGTACCGGGTAAATGCGCTCGGCCTCCTCCCATGATGGTACAGACAGCTGCACCATCATCTCCTTTTGGACGACCAGCAGCTTTTTTATCCGGTCTGCCTCCAAACCCATCCCCTTCAAAGTGAGACTCTCGCTCACTACCTCGGCGAGCAACTCAAACTTGGTTGCCTCAGGCAACCCCTGCAACTTCATGAAGACCTATAAATTATAAATAATAATAACTGAAATTGTTTAAGATGCATTGCCAAAATGTGTCAGTCACAAAAGATGATTTCAACGTAATGATTACTCAGTAAATTATGATTGAGTAATGCATTGCTGAGTAGCCTCACACAAGATGACATTCTGGGTAGAGTGGTTTCTACAACTAGCATCCTACACGCAGGAAATTACGGTACTGCAATTTTCAGAAACATCACTGTGTTTTGACTTTGCCATTGTACATAAAATTTACTTACAGTTTGTTTTAGACTCTTCCCTGTCTTTTCCTCCTCCTGCTGGAAGATTGCTGACAGCTTGCCAAAGCACCTTATGGAGAGCTGAGCCAACTGGAACGTTGGCTCAAGTGTCTTCAGTTCCTGGAGTAACAGGGTTTTAGTGTAATGAAAGCAAGTGATTTAGCATGTGGGTAAAAAAAGCAACTTTTTACATAATGTATCTGGATATTGACCATCACTGTTGTTTTGAAGTCATAAAAATTGCAAATGTTTTATTTTATTTGGAAAGCCAATTAACATTATCACACTGTGGGGAATGCCATTAAATTATAAATAATTGCTGATTGATAATTAAAAGTCGCATCGAACCATCACAAATCAGGCAAGGGTCAACAAGGTTGTTGTTTTGAAGTCTCAAATATCTTGAGAGCTGATTAAAATGACCAGTACCTTTTTGCACACTGGGAACTTTTTTCCAAGGGCAAGCCCGCAGTTTTCTCTCCACCGTATATCGTTAGCTGGCGGCTCATCAAGATCCTCGTCAGAGCCTTGCAAGAGGTAAAGCAGTCTCCTGCAGAGGGTAACATTGTCCAACAAGTTGCCCCCCTGCACTAGGTGAGTGCCAACATTGTGCAGAGAGGCAACTCGCAGGGCTTCGGTCCTCTGAAGGTCACGATATGCCTTTACGTGAACAGTCTTGAGGTCATTGAATAGAGCATCGTCACTTAGCTCCTTCAGTGCCGACACAAGATGGTTCCCCCCCAGTGTATAAAACTGCGATTCCTCTGGTTTCCTCGAGTTGAAAATATTCCCAATCAGCAGCACTGGCAGGACAGTGCTGCAAGACCGCGTGTCCTTCAGGCCTGCCTTGATCCGGTCTTTATGTTTTGCGCTGACAGGTCGTAGTATGAGATGGGCTGGAGGCTCTTGAAGGCATTGAAGTGGTAAGCTGTACTCTCCTAAAAGCAGATTATACAATTATTACGACAAATGTTTTGATATATTTCATAAAGCTACATTAGATCACCCAAACCCATTTATTCTAGAAATTTATTATGACAATGACATCATTTGGCAGACAGAAAGATTTCGCGGGTCTATTGGGAAAACCCTTCAATCTTACATTTTCTTGAGATGGCAGCATGCTATTTGGTTTAACTTTTAATAAGGTGTGAAAGGGCATAATATTTCTTGCACTCATTCGAGCTTTTTTTTGGTGTTTTGTTTTTTAGTGCTTGATTGTACCTTAAAACTATCCTGCAAAATGAATAAAAATCCTAATTAATTTAGGATTTTTGTTTGGCTAGCATATGGTGGCCCTGAAGGGACATCAAGCATATATATTTACGTAAATATTCATGGTTTTTGCCCCAGTTCGCAAATATTCACGTAAATATTTGCGATTGAGGCCAAAGTCGTGAATATTTATGTAAATATTCACGCAAATATTCACGATTTGTGCCCCAAATCACATATATTTACCAAAATATTTACGTAAATATTTACGTAAATATTCACCAATATTCACAAAAGTCACAAATCCAGTCATCCGTGAGTATTTGGTTCTTTCCATCTAGCCTCATATTTGGCCAGAATTTCCATCCGCGGATTCCGTGGCCGGCCAGGCGCGTATTCAGGAAAATTAGAATCCATGTAGTTCAAGGCGGTAACACTTCTGTCTCCCCTTCCCCCTCTTTCTAATTTGAAAGATTTTTAAAATAATATTGCTAAATATATATGTTTGATGTCCCTTCATGCCAGGGCTACCATACTTGCAGGAAGTGCTGCGTAATATGCAGGAGGGGTTCGTCTAGTTTGTCAGCGTTGTCGATTCTGGCAGTTAAATATCTCTACAAACTTGAATATCCACTTACCAATGCATTTATCTTGAAGGTCAATGTTGGCAGTGTCAGTTGGATTTACAGCCTGTCGTTTTGCCGGAGGAATCTGAGACTTTCTCTCAGTTCGACTCCTCTTCCTGGGCAATAATGGGGTACTTTCTGTAATTATAAGAATTATTATTTGTACTTTTCCCTCAAAAATCACAAAAATGCGCAGACAAAGGAATTGAATCTATAGTTAAGCATTCAAAAATATCAGGCAAACACAGTAAATAATACACATCTTACCAGAGTTGTGTTGTCCATCATCTGTGTGTAGTACATCATTAGCTAGCATGGAAAACTCGGTAGCATCCATGCTGTCACTAAGGTTGTGGATAAGATCCCCTTCGTTAGCAGAAAAGTTGTTAATCGCCAAAGACAGACACTTCTCCTCTGTCTCTACCTGCACCAAAATATAGGGAATTACCAACATTTTGAACATATCGAGCCTTTAGTTGTTACACTTATTCTAAATAAATGTTTACAGTGTTAGTTTTATGTAATTTATTCGGAATAAATCACAGAAACTAAATTCCGAAACAGAAGTCTTCCTAATCATTATTCAAATTGCATCATGAAACACAACTGCGAAGTAATAATAAGGCAATACGGTTACATTTCTTTATAAAAAATGTGTGGGCTTTTTCTTTCATTATTTTTCAAAGGAAAAGGGATGTTGTGCTGACATACGGCTTCATGTTCAACGACTTTAAATAAAGACAAATGAACATGGGTTTAATATATTTGGACCAAAACGGCCTGGGTACAAAATTACCCGATTTGATAAAGTTGCATGTTTGTACACAAACAAGTTCCAGCCTTATTGTGAAAATATTTGCTCCACTTATTATTATTTATCAGTATGCATGGACAATGGTTTTAACTGGTGCACATTTTGAAACCAAAACTAAAAAGAAGAGCGCTATCCAAGGGCAAGGCAGCACATCGCAAATACTCGGTACGCACGCTGTAGGCGTTGAACGAGGTGCATGCTGGTCTAGCTAGCGCTCAAGTTTGATCCCTAGCTAGACCAGCATGCACCTCATTCAACAGCTAGTGCTTGCGCAATGGGTATTTGCAAAAAATGTATGTTATTATTAAGACCTCGGCCGCAAATCAAAAAACACATTGCAAGTCACGAGGAATTTGTTATGGGGCATTAAGTTAGTCAGGTCAATTCGAGAGTAGCTTTTCGGTCAAAGATTTGGCTGAATTAATTACTATATTACACACTTATGTTTGGTAACCTATTTATTAAGTAGATTGATTACAATTGACTGTTTAACATGTCCTGGTATGACTGGTGTTAACTTTACATTTAGATAGCTTACCTACTGGTTCTAATTATTTTACTTCGATAAATACAAATCCACTGTACTTCTTCAGAGCATGGAGGTTATTTCTTACCTCCATGTTCAGAGGGACATCGTTTAAACAATGACCCAGTGTGATAAGGGGGTTGCTTCGACTCTGTAAAATGAAGTACGTTTTAAAACAACTTTCCGACAGGTTATTTCTTATACAAAAAAAGTAATGTTTAATTGCAAATCGCGGCAACACATTTACACACACTTAAAAAAAAGGGGAAAAAACAACAAATAAAACCAGTATGCCTACCGCTCGTAAAAGTTTGTATAAAATAACACAATAGATGATCATTGCACAAAGATAACAGTTGGATTTGTACTGGACTTACCATCACTTTCCCATCGTCCGATGAAGAGGCACTGACTTTCGTGACACCGCCAAGGGAATGACCACTCTTGCTGCGAGCAGGCTGTTTGTTCTTGCCAAACAGGACAACCTTACCGTCACTTTCTCCAAAATACCACCGTGACATGATATAATATTAAACAACTTTTGAAATGTACTGCAACTGGTGATCATCCAGAGGTCCTTTCTTTATGTGGTGATGAACACGAGAGGTGCATCCAAGGGTGGATCTCACAGATGTGTATACGTTGCGGCCTTGCTGGCGAATGGTTCTGGACTGTTGTTTTAGGATCGTGTTCTTAAGATTTATGGGTTTCCTTGCGTAATGCAGATCCGGTCCACTGATGATTAATGGATAAAGGACGGAGTACCCTCCATTTCATCATGGGCTCATTATGCCACTCTATCGGTATACTTTGTTTGTTGTTTTGTTGGTTTGCTTGTGCTGCATCTTTCTCAGTATTGCAATCATTTATAGGGCTTAGGGATTCATGTTCAAAGTATATAACGTTCATAATGGTTCATAACATGGTCAGAAAAGTTATCATAACCTGACAGAATTAATAACAGGAACAAGAATGATTCTCCTGAAAACAATGCAGTTACAAACAAGGCCATATCAGGATTGTTACAACTACAAAAACTGGGTCTTTCAGGAATGTTATAACAAATACTCTTTTGTTTTCATGTTATGGACGTATTTTCTGTTTTAATTAATACACATCTGAAAAAAATATCCCCGTTTGTCTGTTTAACAACCGGTAAGTTAAGTATTTTAAATGGTATTCCCACCACCCTCCGCGGTTTCACTACCTCGCATTAACAGTTGTTAAGTATACGGCCAGCCTTCCCCAGTGCTTCCAAGGCCGGTCAGAGTGCCGTTACTTGTTATATGCGTAGTCCTTTTCGAAAATGGTGCTCTTAAATTCTAACGGTCAAAAATGTGGCTAAACTTTGGTCTTTTCTTATTCTTTCGTTCACCATGGCTCCATGTGATTTCGCTCTTTCCCACGGAAACACGTTCACATGCATCAGATTTAGCAAGTGACCGAATGCACAAAGCTTGCAACCGTTCTTTTTCATCTTTTAAACTTTCGAACTAAATTCAGTTTTATTAATGTTTCCTAGTGGGTTTACTTCTATTGTAATGATTTTTTTTTTAATTTATAAATATGGCACTAATAATCTTGTTTGGATCAAAACTGTTAAAAAATATATATACATAAGAGAAAAAAAAAGTACAAAATAATGTGTCTATTTGTTGAAGTACATGAACAGCTGTTAGCCAGAATATTGAAATGTCGCTATGGGACTTTATCCCCAATTCACAAGTTAATGAAAACTGGCGGGACGTATTTATTTTGAATGACATCTCAATAAATTGTATGTTTTGGGTTGTTCTTTTTCCCTTTTTTACCTTGGTAAGAACAAGCTGCGTTCTTTAATTAAAACATCCTGAAAGTGCAAGGTATGCAATGCTTATCACACATTGGGGGTAAAACAAAGTTAGAAGAAAATGATTTTCACTGAAACATAAACAGGCGAGCCCACCCAATAATCCCTACAAATATACCCATACCACCCACAGAATCCAATCCCATCTCATGCGGCATGCCTGTAAAGCATACACTCTCTTGAAGAAACTATAACAAAAAAGTTATGAAAAAACTTGATTTTCTTCTTTGTAATGTTTAGTAGGGCCTATGTTTAGTAAGGATTGTTTTCAACAAAAGAATAATATTTTTATTAGCCCATTCAAACAACTCACGTGTGGAAATGCTTGTTTTGGGCGCCCATAAAAATTAAAGTGTTTAGCAACAATACACGCCGTCAATGTGCTATAGAAAAACATTGAATGGCAAAGCAATTCATGGGGCCAAATTAAAAGTCAATAATATAGGACCTGTAAGCAGTGGCCCAATGTGACCTTCACGCAAAAATAACGTAGTATGGAAAGTAAAAAGGGGCAACAAATAGAGAGAGAAAAAATAATAACAGTTATGCAACGTTTTTAAAAAACACTATTTGTAGGGAAATTTACCCCCGTGACCACGTTTAGGTCATTATCAGTAAGTTTGTTCTAATTATGCAAATCTGTAAGCATTTATTTTGTCAATCTTACAATGTTGTGCACACCCGATAAATTATAAACAAATCAAAAGTCCCCCAAACATAGTTCAGAAGTAATTACGATTTGCCCCTCAACTAATTGCAAACAAATTCATTTCACAAAAATCAATCAGAAAAAAGTATCATTAAACCCCAAAGTTTCCATTTCCATCGGTTGAGTTGAAAGATGCTTATTGTACATAAGTTTGGTTTTCTGTTAAAACGTTGCGAACAAGTTTTAAACCAATAGAGGGCGCCTTTTAGTCAGGGGCTATTCAATAATATCACGAAAGTTTCCTTTAAAACGTCTGGACACATTTCCGGTTGTTTCTCACTGAGCTGTTGGTGTTCACAGACACAAAGCGTTTTCTTCTCAAACAGCGGATATTTCTTGTAAAACTCCTTATTCCATCATTTTTTGTAAAGTTTTTCTGTAAAATAATATTTTGTTAGAAACCATTATTGCAGTATCTACGAACGATATTACAGCATGGCTAAACAATAAGAAGTCTGATTTATCTTACAGTACATAATTTTAAGATTGAATTTGTTTTAGAGAGTATGGCCGACTGCCCCCGGTGACGGCAACTGTGTAGGCCTCTATGTTGTTATTTTTAATGTTTTATTTGTTATTCGAATCAAACCGTGCATGGACTTTAAAAAACAACAAGCAAGTCGTATTTTTTCAGTCGTATATCTTTTTTTCGGAAGGATACATAAAGAAACGTCTCTGCTGGCACTTATTTTTATTTGTCTCAGATTGTAGTTATTTGTGTTTGTTTTATACCAACACCTACGTTGACAGAAATCCAACTTGTAATAATGCAACCCCTATAAACCCACCTGACGTTTTTACTTTATACCGTACGTTTTCGATTGACCATCAATAAGATCTTCACCAAAAAGGAAAAAAAAAAAAAAAAAAGTATTTACATCTGAATTATTTTTAAAAAGTTCAAAATCTGCCTTAAGTGTTGCACTGAGTCTTCGCCTCCTGACCTGACACGGTTCCCTTATTTGCCTTTTAAAAAAAAGTTACATCAAATCAGGGTACAATATACACGGTTGTACACTGTGCTATAGTTAAGCACATTTATGCAAGCAGACTAATAAAAAGATTCGTTAAAAAATTTGGTTGCATAGAAAACTTTCGAAAACACCTTTTCATCTAATATATAATTTTCAGTAATAAGAATCTAGTCTGCTCAAATATCCGCTACGGATGAGAAAACAAATATTTCTTTTGCAATTAGTTGAGGTTATGCCACCTTGTGTCAAAACTATCATGGACTAATAAACAAGAAAACGAGAAAAACAAGTTCCATTTGCAATTTGTTGAAGGTTCGGCTGCCTTTTGTCATAACTTTCATTATTAACTACTCAAATAAGAAGAAACTATAACTATCACTTATTTTACGCAAATTTGTACCATAACTTAATAGTTGTGTCTATGTTTGTTTGTTTTTTGCTTTAGTTGACCTCTCAAGTTGGTTCGTGTGTATGAACTAGTATTATGAACAGGTTCACATTAACTGCATTTTTTCATTTTTGGTTAATGGTTATTAATTTTTCAAAATTTACAGCTTAAAATTGTCGTTATAGTCTGAAAATTGCTATCGAAACATAAGTTTTGAGTTTTAAGGGATAAACAAAACAATATATTCCTTCCACTTCTCAGCTTGAATTGAGCAGCAAAGGATAAACAAAGATACCCCCTCCTCCTTATGCTTTTTCATTTTGCACCCGATTCTTACTTTGTTCTACCAAAATTATGCTATGGAAAAAACAACATAATTACATTTTGACAACAACTTAAAAAAAAATATATATATTTAGAGGTTTTCTCGGTCAATTGCGGCAAATGAGCAGCCAATATAACCACCACGCTATTCTATTTCGCGCGAAATCGAATGCTACTGAAAAGGGTAATTCGATTTTGTTTTAGGACTAGTCAGTTTACTGTTGCGTCATTCGATTTAACAAAATAGTTATTCAATTTGACAATTCATCAAAGCAGCATTCAAATTCGCAAGAGTTTTTTTAGGCGTGTGTTTAGTCATTCAAATGAATTTTTGGACAGTCATTTCTGAAATGTGTGCAATCTAAAAACGCTTGGTTAAGCTTTTGTTTCCTTAAGAATGTTAAAGGCATAGACACGGTTCATCTTTTGGCACTTCAACATATGCCAAGATGTGCACGCTAACATATTGATGGTTGGGGAAGAAGTAAGATAAAAAATTTAAAAAAATAAATGAAAAAACATAAAGAAACACCCCATTCAAACACGAAGCAAAATTAGATCTTGGTAAGTTAACCAATAGAGATCCCCCCCGATAAAAAAATAAAAATAAATAAGAATACAGATGAAAACAAAGAAGAAAAAACCCTAATGGGGCCCGATGTAAAGTCTACGTGGAAACATAAACAAAGAAAGTAAGGTTGGCCTGAATTAAAGTGAGGGTACGAAACAGTTGCCCAGTACAGTTTATCTGTTTATTTGTATTTCTTTGGTCGTGCTTATTTAAAATTCACATTAAGCGAAACTGATTGCCTCTTTACGAAATTAAAAAAAAGAAAAATCGGTAAAATCTCCAGTCGTACCAGCTTTGCTAAATTGAATGATGATTGTGAAAAAAAAAATGACGATGCTAAAATTGAACACAGTGCTAAAGGAATTTAAATGCCTCAAAACCAAATTAAATGGCCGAATTGTGAATTTGAAACGCAGTAACAACTTGAGAGGCAAAATAGCTTTAATTCGAACGCATGAAAATTAAAGTGGCTGCTTATTTGCCGAAATTGACAGAGAAAACCTATAATAGGCCCCTAATACCAAAAAAGCGAAAATGAAAATTGGTGGTGAAGAATGAACCTGTTTATGCGTTTGTCCACTAGCTGTACATGGCAAATGGAGTTATTTCTAACGTCAATACATAAGAATAGGTTCTCTGAAATTTATGATATTGATGCCATATCTATTTACACTATGCTTAAATTAATCACCTTCTAATTAAAACTGCTGTTTTGTGTTAAGTGTGTTATGTAAACAGCAATAAATAGTAATGGCTGCATAAATAAATAGACCATTTTTAAGCTTCATAAAATACCTTTCCGAAATTAGATTCTGACAAGGCAGCTCCTTTTTTTCGAGGGGTTCTTTTTTTGCTGTACATGTGTAATTTCGTCTGATACCTTTTCAGAGTTAAATTTCAACCATTTCTTTACTGGCCCAGTACTTTTTGATTAAAAAAATCCAAATTACTGCCAGTTTAATGAAAAGAGCAAAATAAACAATTTTCCATAAACAAAAATGAAGACAAACTTTTTAAATGTGA
The DNA here is from genome assembly GCA_023634235.1 of Pisaster brevispinus. Classification (NCBI taxonomy): domain Eukaryota; kingdom Metazoa; phylum Echinodermata; class Asteroidea; order Forcipulatida; family Asteriidae; genus Pisaster; species Pisaster brevispinus. The sequence goes on from JAMKCF010000001.1 coordinate 7,651,136, forward strand.
CGTCGTAGTAAGTTTTTTGTGGCAAACAAAATGCCAACATAGGCCTACTATATTTACTACATGGTACAAAGACTTTGATTTTTTTCCCACTAGTTGAACATCAGTGCATTAAAAACATTTGCTGGATGATGGTACTCCAAGGATGTTTTTCATTTATTTAGAATATTGGATTGTGTTTTGAAACACACTGCTAATTAGTGGCAATTTAATTAACTTTAGGCGGTTAGTTTGTCTTGAATTGAAACAGCATAGTTTTTGTTTTAATCCTCGCAAGTTGTCTAGGCTGTACTTCATGGTCAGCTTGCACAAACGTTCGGTGGCAACATCGATGGGCTTTCGTGTTTGCGGTCTGATGGCAGAGGAACAGGCTGGAAGTCCACCGTGCCACACGGCCCTGTGTGTTGCGGCCCAGTGCTGTGTTATTGGCTACGATCCTAGCCTTGCCTGGCCCTTTCCTTTACTCGCTCTATACGCCGGCTATGGTGCCGCCCGCTACAGAACTGTTTCTTTCCTCTCACCCCCACCCCCTTCCTGTGCCTATTTGTCATACACCTTGGCTGAATCTCTCTTTGAAGAACAACATGACGCCTAAGAAATCTTCTTTGGAGCATGACACCCTAGCTGCTCTACATGGTGCTCTTTAATTCTAACTCTACTCTATCGTGCTCTTTAATTCTAACCTATCAAAATTATTTTTCCTTTAGCTAAACTATGGTTGCTCTCCTGATTTCATTCAACGTAGCTATAGATGCATAATATTCGGCACCCTTAGTTATTGAATCACAAACCCCGATTTCCGTGGTTTCAAGTTCCCTTACAAATTAGTTAAAACATGTGGGTGTGTAGATCAGTTGGAAGCTTAATCAATCACCAAATAGACATCATAGAGGGGGGAAAAAACGTTCCCGCTTTAAACTCTTGTCGCGTTTTAAAACACAAAACCTTAAATGTACTCCCAGAACTATCTCCCAATTTTACCCGGCAAAGTATGCATACCTCCCAGCTGGCCATATAAATTAACCGTGTGATCGAGACTAAACAGCCGTAGGCATACAAATTAAGATTGAAACCTACACGGGAATCTGTGCAGCTGCCAGTGGTTCTACATGCGTTGATACTTTCATACAGGGTGGAAAGCTTCAACAACATAAAATATTTACGTACAAAGAACCGTGTTTTTGAAAACATTACCTGATTTAAAAAACTCATAATCATTGTTAACTGTTGTGTGTCATCGCATTCACCTTTGGTTAGCATACTTGATCACGCTGAAGAAGTAAACAATAGTGATATTATATAGTTAAAGACTGCATTAACTCCATGATTAACCCGAACATTGTTTCTCTAAATTTACCCAACACATACTTCGAGTTTAAACCAATCTAAAACGCATAATCCAGCTATGGGCTCCTGTTTAAGCTTTGCAAAGATAAGCAATCGGTACCGTGACGTTTTGATAATAGCTACAAAGAATGGCCATTTCTTAAACCCTTGATGTATGCCTTAAATTGATTCACACACTGCATTTTTCAGTTTCTTGTTTCTAAATCACTTTATCCAATTATTTGTATTTATATTTTGCTAACCACCAATAGTGTCTCAAAGCGTGTAGATTACTGAAGATACTGACTATATCTTGTCAGTGAAACTGGGTCGCTTAAGAATAATATTAAATTTGGGTTTTCTAAGCGGATGGCAAAGTTGCAGTAGGTTACTCTTGACCGGTTGTTTTATGTGGCTTTGAAGATAATACCCTAGTTTCGTTTCGTTCCAGTACAACTAAGTACATGTACATTGACATGTAGCCTAATGTATGGCTACCCCACTTTGCACAGTCATAAACGTGAATTATGGTCCTTGCACTGAGCCTCCGCGGTGCAATGGCAGAGAAACCAAGGCTATACAGATGAGTACAATGACTTACTGTAATGTACACCGGGTGGCATTAGTCCTGACATAATGAAAAAACAATGATTTTTCGCGGATGTGGGTAAAGTTAGTGTAACGATTTTTAAAGGTTTTGGGTACTTTTTCTAGGACACAAAACACAATGTCCACAGATTTACGATAAACTTATTTGAAGAGACGTTAGAAAGCTTCCCTTAAAATACTTACTGGGTGATATAGTATTTGAGAAGTGGGTAACACAATTTCAAGAAAATAAATTTCGTCTCAGCGAGACGAAAATTGTTTTAGCATGAAAAACGTATTTACCAGTTTTTGTATTTATACCAAATCTGGTCAATATACGTTTTACATGCTAAAACTGAGACGAAAATTATTTGTGTGACATTGTTTTACTCATTTCTCAAAAACTAGAGCACCTCAGCAAGTAAAATTTTAAGGGTAGCTTTCTCCTATCATTATCTTCAAACTGTGCAAGTTTGAAATAAATCTGTGGATATTGTCTTTGTGTTGCAAAAAGTACCCAAACCCTTTAATGGATGGGCAAACCATGATGGCTTCCTCAATGGGCGAACTGTCCAGGAGCGTTTTACAGCATGGATCACATAATACGGAGATTTAGGCTTGGGTTGACGACTCCCCATGGACCTTAGTCTCGCATTTTCTTTGGGTCGGTAACTTTACGTTTGAAACCCACCACCCCCTTACCAAACCATTAATCTCATTTTGTTTACAGTTTACTCAACACAAAAAAAACCTACCCGATTAAAAACACAATCTGTGTTCTCAATCCAACACTTTTGCAGACTACGTAATTGTTGCTTTGTGATCGTCCCCTCATTGTGCTGTCGATCACAATGAGATTTGGGTACAAATGCACCACAAATACACATGTTTTTATGCATTGGGGTAGCCTACTTTGTTTGAGCGAACACAAAATTATAGGTACCAGTAGTATCGTATAGGCCTGCAACATGTAACCTTTGTTTTAAAACCCCGACCTTAAACATTCCAGGACCTTTCTGTAGGGAAAATTTTGTGAATTACATTAAGATTTATTGACGTTTCGTTCAAAAAATAATCATAAAAAAGCAAGTTATAAAAATTATTGGTACAGTCGTGTTCCTTTTCTACGAATAGGTTGATAAAACCAGACAGTGCAATCTCAAAAACCGTAGTAATGTAAAATTTAAATTTGTTTTATTCCTTTGCGCTGTGTACTTGTTAACATGTGAAGTCAGGGTTACAGTAACCGGCCATCAATAAAGATTTGAATTCCACAGACCTACAAGTATGCCCCCAGGCTCCTTGGACGATTGATGGGTGGTTTGCAACAGAGAGCTTGGAGGATTTACGTAACGTATTAACAGTATCAATACAACTTCGGCTGCACACTATAGAAAATAGGTCGCACATTGTGCAGCGCGATGCACGGCCAATGATTGGTGATATTTTATTAGGTAGGAAATTGCAAAAAAAGGAGCGCCACGATCAAATCTCGCACAGACGTCCGCCACGATCGTATACAGAATGTAGCTCAACCTGTTTATCAAGAAGTACATGGCGGAATGGCTTTTTTAACGATCATATGAAGCCCCTCCAAAATAACGACAGAAGTTATACGCCCGAGAAAATGTGAGTATTATAAATATTGTGGTAGGCCTGGAGTCGTTGAGATTGTGTGTTCATGTCCGTTTTATGATTTTATCATGGCGACTGTTTAGCTTGGCGTATTTAGAAAAAAAATATTAGGGTTGCTACTGAAACTGATTTTGAAATGTTCTTGCATTTAATACTCGTTGAAACAGTGACTACAAAACGACAAATTGTTCACTGTTTGTTGACCAGTTGTTGTGACATTAACCCCTATGCATTGGTTACTGTCCTTTCTCTATGGTTACTGTGACGGGTGCATTATTTTCCTTTTCCTGCATTTCCGTTGCAATGCCAAGAATTACGTTAGTTTCATGTTAATTGCCGGAATGGGATCGAAATAATTTCAATAATCTTCGGAGTCTTCCAAACAGCCAAAACACCCAGCTCTGATCTTGACTGTGACGACCCAGAGGGTGGCAATTATTATATGGTAAAAAGAGTGCAGTCGTGCCTTTTACTTAAAAAAACCTAAAAAACATAGTCGAGTGTTTGTTGTCGATCTATTGAGCTGACAGATCACAAACCTTTCAGTTTTGGTCTTGATCTTTGCAGCATTTTGATTCGTCCATTTATTGAAGCTTGTTTAAGATAACGTATGGAGATTGCGGCCGTTCAACGAAATGTACACCAGTTTGGTTTCAAGGGCCAGAGAGCTGCACAGTTTTTTTAATTTTAAGAATCGTATAAAATGGGAATGTAACAATCAAAACTTATGGGAAGTCAATGTGGCTAAACGTGATGCATATTAAAAGGAAAAAATATGTTGTTATTTCGGATGATGTGTAAGTTTTGAGGATAGATTTGTGTGTGTGCATAGTAAAAAAATAATGATTGGCACTAACTGTATACGACTAACACAATATTAACGATTTATTAAAATGATAACTGTTTGAAGAACATGTAGGTTGTTGTGAAATATGTATCAATGGCCTTCACATTTTCGTTTTCTTTAGAACAACCCTATTGCGTAATGCAACCCTAATGCGTAATGCAAGCGGTGCAGCTTGTCTTGTAAAACCAGATATGGAACAACAACCGTTAACAGAGATTGGTAGTGACAGCAGTGATGACATCCCACTCTCTTTAGTGGCGACACGGCATGCCAAATTACCTTGTTTAACTGAGCTTGAAAGTGATGTAAACAGTCCTCCAAAGCAAGGACCCCCGGCTGGGAATTACAAGAGGTACACAGAGCTTGAATCTTCACATGCAAGAACAAGTAAACCATGCTTAACAGAGATAGAGAGTGAAGAGCTACGTACAGGTATTTATAGCGCTCTCTATGATTAAAAACTTATTACAGCCCATGGTATAAATGTTGTACTTGCCTCACTTGAATACGACTACCGGAGGGAGCATTGACGACGACGACGACGACGACAACGACGACCACTACTACTACTACTACTTAATAATGTTCTAAAATATCTAGGGACAATACAACAAATGTAGCCTATACAGTATACAAAGAAAATGTGTGCAAACAAAAGAAAAACAAACTCTAAAAAAAGTAACCACGAGTGTTTTACATGTAAGCCTACTTCAAATTAGCATCCATATTTCTTTTCCTATCATAACATTGTTTTTATAGATCCAAGTGATGAGGAGCCTTTAAGAACCCTTTGTTTTACTGAAGTCGAAAGTGAAGATGATTGCAACACAAACTTCACCCTTCATTTGTCTAGTGATGAATCAGGTAACACTTTTGCTACGATTAACAATAGACAAAGAAATTTCATTAGCCTTGACCAAGAAACAAAATCAGATGCTGCAAAAGAATAAATGTGTGTAAGCTACCGTTATCTTGTGTGGTATTATAGGAGATATGAACCAAATCAACCAACTTTTTCAAGAGCGTTGAGACTCGTGATGTTGACACTTAATCAATTGTTTCCATAGGGCCTACATTAGGTGGAGTTTCTTTATGATTATTGTACTTTTTATGGATTACACAGTAGGCCGATATCAAGTATGACAATTTAGAAGTTCCTGAACAATTGGTACACTTATAGTTGCTGTACAATGTTTTAAAGCCCAAATCATTTAAACCTGGAACCGAAGAAAAGTCGCAAAAAAAAGGAGTTACTGACAAAAGTTTCCACACAAAACGAAGGTACAAAAAGTGAGATTTTGCCTTTTAAGTTTTTCATATTTGACTTTTCTTTTCGAATCAATATTATTTTGCAGACAAAGAGAACAGTTTGGCTCATAAAAACTCGTCGTTTGACAGGCGTACAACAAAACGAAAGAAGGTTCGGTTTGGAGGTGTGGCGTTTGATGGCGCCGAATCCGACGATGCTGTAGAAGACTACACTGTAACTGCAAGGACAAGTAAGACCCCAAAGCCAGGCAGCAGTGTATTCAACTTCAAGAAATGCTTTATTTTGATTCTCGATACAATGTTTTATGGATTTTAAAAGTCAAGGCACTTTCAAACCTTAAGCCTTGCATTTAGCATGCGAGATTAATTGAATGCAGAATTCAGCATATATAGTGCAAAAAAAATAATTCTGTGTTCACGACATGGTCAATATTTGTGTATGAAAACTTAAAGGTGCCTTATGAAAGCAGCAAAAATATTCGCAAACACTTTCAAAGGAACATCTGTAACCACCCCTGTGTTCGACCCCTCTTTTGTCTGTATACTTTGTTTTGTTTTGATTGATGTATTAATACTTGTGAGTACAAGTTATGAGAGCAATTATCTCGTTTGTTAGAGATTTCTTAAATCAATATGTTGATTATTGTTTATTAATACCCACAGGCAAGTCACGCATAACACCTGTTGCAACCGTACTGGGCAGACGATGTTGCAGGCAATACTGTGTGAGGCGCATAGATGTCGGAGCAGCAACAAATGCTCGGTCTGCGTTTTCAACTCGCTCGGGACACGCTCAAAGGCAGTGGTTGCTGAGTTATTTCTTCGATCATCACCAGCGGGAGGAATTAGCATATGTTGATTATATTTATTTAATAGGTACGCAACGAGTTTGTCCAACAGTCTGGAGAGATGTGCATGGCATCACAAAGACCAGGTTCTACCAATTAAAGAAAAGTTTTGAAGGTAAACCATGATACAGTGTGTGAACTTCCTTTAGATAAGACACAAGAATCTATGACGTGCAATGAACATGTTTCAATAGACCGGTAGTCAATCTGCTTTCTAGAACTTTTGAAGAAAAAAAAAACACACGAGCAAGTGTGGACAGTTTTATCATTGGCAATTCCTACAATACTCACAGCAGACAAACTCATTTTGATATTTAATGATTTGCTTTGCTGATCTATGCAGGAGGATCAAGGGAGTTACCGTCACCAGGGTTTCTCCGAAAGGGTGACGTTGCCATGAAAACTGCCCGTTCTTTGGCCTGGCTAGAGAGATATGCCGGCAAGTGTGGAGATAAGCTCCCCGATTCCAACCGAATCCATCTTCCTTCGTGTTTGACAAAGGGTGATGTCTACAAAATGATGAAAACAGAGTTAGAAGACATCGGAGAAAAGGGGTGTAAAGAATCTGTATTTTACCGTCATTGGAGGACAGACTTGCGGCACATAGCAATTCCGAAGGTATGTCAAACAAGTCAACTTTGTCGTAGACGTAAACAGTTTACATTTGTGTTTTGAGAATTGGGAAAATTGTGTCTATGTAGCAGTTTCCCCCCTTTTTGTATCACTTTATAAACTTGTCCTTAGTAACACAAGTATTTATTTATTGGTAATTTTGTTAAATTGTTATCTTTTAGGAAAACAGATTTGCTAAGTGTGATAAATGCACACTACTGCGCACGTCTATAGAGAAAACCCAAGATAAGGTGAGAAGGGCAGAGCTGTATCGAAAGCGAGATGATCACATTAGACTTCAGAAGTAAGTCTTTAAAAACTCAATACATTCGCGCAGGCCCTTATATTGATAACCCCCCCCCCCCCCCTTTATAGGTTCAAGTTGGAATGCAGAACGCTTTAGCACAACTTTGCCCTTTCTTGAGGAGTGAAGCTTTCTTTATTCCAAAGAATACACCATTCACGAAAAGAAATCGTTTCAAACGTGTAGGGGATACATAGGTGGAGCGTTTAAAGACATACTCAATATTACTCATTCATTACATTTCTAAATACCAGACTAAATCAAATCTGAGCTCAACGATATAGTAAAAGAAGACAACCCTATAGCAAAGGGAAGCGACACTCACAAACTGCCTAATTACACTTTTTTTATTACTCAGCTGATTAATTTGTAAAAAAAACTAATTTCTAAGCAAGTCAGTGAGTCTCGTTGGTTTTTATATTGCCTTGTGCGCTGTAGCCTTCGCGTAGAGGCAATCGGGGGGGGGGGACCATTTGAAAGGTCACTCAGGCATTTATCAATGAATGTATGTTTTACATTACAGACTTGAATGGTTAGCCAGCTGGTATTACGGGTATGCCATTACAACATGATGTTTTACTTGTAATTTAGAATCCCACACCCCACACCTCTTCATTTTTCCAGTGAATATAGATACGTGGGTATTTATGCCCGTGTGCACTCATCAGTGTTTTGTGTTATGATATACATATCGGACATTTGTACTGCATGGTATTTACAAAATAAGTTTTATAATGTAAAAACAACACAAACTACCGATACTTTTTTTACCATTGGCTGTGTCGTTCGTATTGATTTATTCAGTTGTTTCATTAGGCCTAATTACCTTTGTATTTACTTTTAGCTGATGGCGGACACCTTAAGCAGTTTTTCGAAACAAATCTGAAAAAAAAATTTGAAAGTACCCTTTGCTTTCCAGGTGTCGCATAACCCTTTATTAATTTCTCATTCAACTATTTTTCTAGCAACGAGCGAAAAAAGTACTACAAACACGCGCAAAAGGCAAAGACGGTTCCACAACGGTACTTGTCAATCATCATAGACGGCATGGACCAAAAGTCAACAAGCCTGCCGGGCTTCTTGGTGACACCCAAGTCGCTGTGTTCCATGTGGAAGTTACCAACGCATATTACTGGTGTTATAGTTCATGGGAGAGGACACCATGTTTTTATTGACTTTAAAGAGATGCCACATGACAGCAACCTAACTATCAATGTGCTTCTTCAGACACTAATCAAATATCCGTCTCTGCCACCAACCCTGTACTTGCAATTGGACAACTGTGGCCGTGAAAACAAGAACAAATATGTTTTTGCTCTGTGTTGTCTTCTTGTAGAGCTGGAGATTTTCATGAAGGTTAGCAATACATTTTGACTATTGAGGCAAACTCTAACTACCTTTCTACACTCTTGATTTATTTGCTCGTTTTACGTTTATCCGCCGGATGCTATCATCTAGGTATGTATTGTTACAAGCCAGGAAGATAATACACGTAAAATGATCACAAGTTTCTTAATATTTACGTTGATGATGTATTCACGTATTGATTATAGGCATTGACACAAGAGACATTGGATGTATCTAACTGACGACTTATTGCTTGAAAGCTGGAATCCCACTGTACCCCCCCAAAAAAATAAAATAAATAAATAAATAAATAAAATTCTTACTTGTACTTTGTCTTGCTAGCCGTCGTTAGTTAGAGTATTAAGTCAAAAAAAATAGAGTGTTAACATGTTTCTTTTTGAGTTATAACCATTGCCACTGACCAAGTTTCACATTTTGTCATTAATATAAAAATGGTTAATTACCGTTATATCATTTTGGATTTTTTGTTCTCTAGATAAAGGTGAGCTTCTTGATGGTTGGGCACACACACGAAGACATCGACCAGATGTTTTCGAGGTTTTCTACCTTCCTTATGAGACACAAAGTTCACACATTTTCTTGTTTGTTGGAGCTTCTTCCAAAGGCATTCCAAAAGCCGAATGTAACAGCACAACGGATTACCAACACACTTAACTTCAGGGATTGGATGACACCTTACTTAAACCCAGTCGCCGAACACAGTAAACCACATGTGTTTAAATTCACCCGAAATGAGAGAGGTCAGTAATAGTGACTTAAATTGTGGTGAAATATTTAGAAGGAATGCACAATCCAGGATCACATTGTTACGGATATAGTTTAATTGAAGTTTTACAATTATTTTTCAGTGATATTACTTTGTTCATACTTATTAAGTTTAGAATTGCCTTTAAATTATCAGAGTCATGCAATACATAAGCAGTATATGAACTAAAAAACAAAATTGTGCGCTAAGAAATAAGTTACACTTATCATACCCACGTCAAAAGTTTCTGTTTTCCAAAACATCGTAATAAATGCCAATCTATTCATCAGTTGTTAATCCATTGTGTATGCCGTCACGAAAAGTTGATAAATACGTTGTGTATGATAACAAGTAATGTAAGCATACAAACTTGTGGATACTAAGAAGTGCGCAATGCAAAATCGATTTACAATACCCGAGACTCCAAAGAACGTTTTTAATTAGTGTTTTCTGCCCCTTTGCCTACAGGCAAAGCAGTAATGCATACGAAGTGCTGGGGTAGCACTGGGGAGAGTTGGCTACCTTGCTCATCTTCAGCGGATGTTGATCCCTACCTTCTCCTGAAACACCCACTTGGCGACCCTGAGCCAACTGAACTAGACTACAGTCCCTTACAGCTTCCTAAACTGCAACGAGACTTGATGAAAGCAAAACCCTTCTTCAGTGACTCTGAGAGCAGAGAGTGGCAGGAACTTCTCTCTTGTTTTAGAACAGAGAGTCAATCAAGTAAGACTAATACCTTAAATAAAACTTTATTTAATCCTTTGGTGTTTGTTGCTTTTTTGTAATACTATTAATTGAGAAAACAATAATGCAAGTTCTACTAAATTGACTCTTGGGAGTTTGCCTTCAGTCAGAAAAAATACCATATGCTATGGAGTTGTGGTAAACTGCTGAATCTGTGAATAGGTCTATGCGTCACTTAACATGGATTTGTGTGTAGCACACAAGAAAACTAAACTGAGCACTTTAGTTTAACATTAATAGAAAAAGAAATGGTCCACAAATTGGTCCATGTTTAACAACGACCACAAGGTTATTTATTTTTTATTTTAAAATATATATCGAATTACAGGACGTGAGGTCGGTCATTCGCCCATCGCAGAAATCCTCGGTTCAAAGATTGCTACCGAAGGCACTTCAGCAGGCAGTGCTCAACCTGATGAAGATTTCCCATCTGACGACTGTATGCAGCCACCTCAGGTATTTTTTGACTTTTAATTTGGAGGCTTGTTTACATGTTCATCGGTTTATACCATTCCAACACAGAACCGTCATCAGCATGTTAGATAAACATGGTTTTCAGCATAAGTCAATGCATGTTTAAAACTAATGTTCAAGTATATACCTGAAAATATCCGCCGGGTCTGTCGGTTTCATCGGTTGTGTGAATATAAGTGAAAGATTGAATCCCTCTAAATACTGGATGATGTACCTTAGGACATTGACTAAACTTTTGTGAACACAACATTTGTACCAAGGTAGACCAGTTGGGGGTTCAAGGTTCAAGGTTCAAGGTTCAAGGTTCATTTATTTTCCACAGTATCAACATGTAAAAAGACATTATCACTCACTCAAGAGCGATCGGTGTAAAAAATACAACTTAACAGTGTAGATATAAAGAAACAGATTAAATTAAACATGGCACTGCAGAGGGATCTATCTAAGAAGCAGAGCTTGCAGGCAATGGTCCCTAAACTAAAGACATGCATTTGCACTGAGACGGATAATAACAATTAGGTGAACCAAAAGGTCTGTAGTCGAGTCGAGCCCCTAAGGAAACAAATAGTATAATAGGTCTCAATGCACAAGCATACTCAAACAAAATTATTTTGGAGTAGATTACTTTAAAACAAACAGACGAAGGACGAAAACGAAACAGTGGACTAAAACTAACACAACGGCCTTGCAGCACAGCAAACTACCGACCGAAACTTAGTGATCACACCCAGGGGATCCCATGGGGTGATCTTTAAAGAGTTGCAAAACAAAAAGGGGGTAATCGGACTATGCAAATACGATCACTAAACCTTAATATGTTTATATCGTGATTATACTCAAGGTTCGTCTTGGAAAGAAGTCTACAAGTAAGAAGTCTTCAAAACTTGAAGTTGGCAAAATGGTTGCTACATATCTTGATCAGTAGTCCGATGAATGGCCACAGGTTGGAGAGGTTACCAACATCACGGAAGATGCAGTTCACATTAATTGGTATACAGGTACATATTCCAGCACGTGGCATGCCCTTACTTTTCACGAAAACGGCGAAACACACGAATGGGCAGCTGAAATTAAAAAGTCTGATATCATTGGCGAGCCTTTTGCTCTTACCAAATGTAGCAAACTTCCCGGTGATGCTGTTAAATTTCTGAAAGCTAAATTCAATGAAATTTATTCATAGCTTTGTTCTGAATTTCCCCACTAGCCTATACGGTGCAAGAGGAAGAACACAGTTTTTGTTATCGTTGTTTGTCTGTTCGTTGTTTTTGTTTATTTTTGTTGTTGAGTACGGAATGTAACATGGCATGTAAACTACATAGGCCTAGTCAATAGCTCCAGAGACTTGTTAAACTTGATTTATAGTCATTTGGCCAATTCAGTTCAATCAGCCTGCGGGTGGTTGGTGATGGGTGATGGGGTGTGTTGGATTAGGCCGCCATGTGTGTTCAATATTTTTAGTTTGTACCCTTGATATTTAGAATACTGCTTTAAGACAAGCGATATACGCAGAAATGTTCTCGTAATAGTATCAAACATCAATCAACAACAGGGTTAGATTTAATGATTTGTATCAACAGATGACTGCTTTGGTATTAATAACTTTATGTACAACACTTGTTTTTTGTATATCAGCATAACATACAATCCATTATTTGGCCACGAGGCATGTATAAAGTGTTTTTATTTTTATTGTTTATTTTTACTATTGTCATTGAATCCATGTGATAAGCATCGTCACCAATTTACATTCGTTCCCCACCCGTGTTCCGGTTGATTAGGTTATATTTTATGAGCGAGTTTCTTTGTGTATTTTGTGTTTATCACAGACACACCCACAGCCCCAGACAAATAACAAAATAAATAAATAAATTTTAAACAATTTGAATGTATTTTGTTTTTTGTTAAGGCGATACTAGATCCCTTCTCGACTGCATGCATGGATGATACACTTCCTGTTCAAAGACCCCTGTAATTATTATATTTAATGTGTGTAGTAAAGTGATATTTTACTTTTTATAGGATTACCAATGGTAATGACGATTGAATTTTTCTTGCTATTGTGTATAATGTTAGAGCATATCACGAAGGCTTGCTAAAAGTGACTACGAATAAATGAATTTAATTTCATGATATTTCAACAAAAGTATGTTGTCAAGCAAACAATTTGTGCATAAAATTGTGTTCCGAAAACTTAAAATCATTCTCACGGAACTTCACAATGTTGTGTTTAAATTCCACAGTAAGCTAAGCAATAGACGGTGACAGAGTTATACAAATACAAAATTACTGTACCATCAGACTTGTTGACGAATTTGGATAACATTATCTCACAGGGACTTCTGCAAACCATGGATAATATTATCCCGTAGTTGGCTGACCAGCTTGGATAACATTATCTCACAGGGACTTCTGCAAACCATGGATAATATTATCCCGTAGTTGGTTGACCAGCTTGGATAATATTATCTCACAGGACTTCTGCAAACCATGGATAATATTATCCCGTAGTTGTTGGCTGTCCAGCTTGGATAATATTATCTCACAGGGACTTCTGCAAACCATGGATAATATTATCCCGTGGTTGGTTGACACGCTTGGATAATATTATCTCACAGGGACTTCTGCAGACCATGGATAATATTATCCCGTAGTTGGTTGACCAGCTTGGATAATACCATCTCACAGGGACTTCTGCAAACCAGCTTGGACACTGGAAAATATTATTTGAAATGGACTTATACACACCAAGAATAACATCATCCCGATTAAGTTTTGATAATTTGATCTTGTTCAAAAGCTGTATCGGTCAAACTGGATCGTTGTAAACTGGAAGGTTGGTGTTTAGTTTAAACGTTTAGAAACCCAATTGATATCCACCTTCCGCAGCGGGAGAACAATTTGGTTGCGAGAATCGTTTGATAATGAGGGTCTATATCCCACAAGAATAGTATACCTTAATAACTATGACTGTTTTCCAGGAGAGAGAAACAATAGCTGCTGCTAAATGCTATTTCGTGAACATTTCATGTTTAAGGTCCACAGGGTCCACTACAGACGGCAAGCACTAACACTTGACTTGTTTCAACACTAATTTTCTAAATATTTAAGTAGTTACTTTCTAACATAAAAGTTCTCTTTGTGTTTCAACAAATCAATTTTGTTGAAACACCAAGAGTAATATTGTGCATGCCTTTTCACCTACAATTTATCTTCCTTTAATTTAAACGTTCTAAGATTTGATGACAATTTTCATTAATTTAGCAAAAAATAGTAATTTAAAACAAATCTTCAATTTCAATGAAAAATTGTAGTTCACATTAGTTCATTTTGGAAGTACCGGCTGTTCCTTGCGGAATTCCCCATTCAAGATTATAATTATTAGACAGTTTACCATTTATCAAAACCCTTTGTGATCTGTCAGCCAGATATGAACGAAACCAGTTGAGGGCTGTTCCATCAATTCCAAAACGAGACTTAAGTGTACTCAGTAAAATACGATGATCTAGTGTGTCAAATGCAGCACTTAAATCTAATAAGACCAACAGGGTTACGTGTTTTCTATTCATAGCCATTAACGAATCATTTTGAATATTCAACAGAGCTGTTTCGGTACTATGAAATTTGCGGTAAGCTGACTGCATCGATGGGTATAAATTATTCTGAGTCAGATAAGACTGTAACTGACATGCTACAGCTCTTTCCAGTAGTTTTGAAACAAACTGCAAATTACAAACGGGTCGAAAGTTCTCCACCCTGGCCTCGAGACCCGGTTTTTTAACAGAGGCAGAACGGAAAATGCCCAGTCTTTAATGGAAGGTTGATCAACCTCGTAATGAATGGTAGTAGAATATCTAAACAATCAGTGAGTAATTGCATAGGAATTGGATCCAGTACACAGGTTTTCTTACTAGAACCAGGGGGTCGTTTCATAAAGCGTAACAATTAATCTTATCTCCAAATAATCAATATTATCTTCAAACAATCAATCTTAAACTCCTCAATTTTACAATTAATCGTATCTCTGTTTCATAAAGCAAGTTAAGATTAATATCAATCTTAACTTTACTCACCAATCGATCTTTAGCCCCACACTTAATCAAAATCAATCTTAGAATCAAAATAATTAATCTTAAGTCTCAATTGACAATTTGGCGGGAAACTTAACAGTAAACATGTTTTGACCACTTCGCCTGGGGAACCTTTGAGGAACAAAATCCTGTTGAACATGCACAACGTCGTGTTAATGAAAGTGTTAACAGTTTGTGTTGTACTTCAGTTAATGCTGACCACGATCTGAGGCAGGTTTCATTTATTAATTTCACAGGTAAAAATGCAGAGTACCAAAAAACCCCATATACATACACATAGGAGAGAAGGAAAAAAAAGTAGCACCCCTGATGGATTTTAAGAAAAGTAAACTAAATTACTATCAAGTTTATTTCCTGATGCCACAATTAAAGAAACAGAAAATAAAAAGGACATTATGGACATTAAAACACATGGCTGACAGTATAAAAAAATGAGAACAACATATAATAAAAACTATAAAGCACATATGGGCATTTTAAAATATAAACTTGGTAACAGAGATTCTGGTAATTTACAATGTAAAAAGCACTTTGAATATTGAGAATAAAAACATACAGCAAGGTATTTGTATAGGCATGGCAATAATGTTAAACAGTTTTGGTCAAGGGGACTTCCTGGCCAGGGACTAATAAATGATTTCGGAGTTGATTTGTAAAGGAAGATAAACTATGGACAATTGTATCTTTAATACAGGCTGGTAGTTCATCCCATAATCTTCGGAATCTGTGAAAAAGAGAATGATGGGCAGCATTGGATCGAGCCCGTTGATGGCAAAATTTAACAGATTCGATATGTCTACAATTAATGGGAATTAGAGTGTCAGTGTCAATGTCAAATTTGTTATATAAACATTTAATAACAAACGTTATTGAAAGGAAATGAACCCTGTTGATTAAAAGAGGCAGACCCAGCTTGATACACCTGTCTGGATACTCGATTTCATTGACAGAATTAATTAAAGCCCTTCTCGGCAGACCCAAACAAAAACGGGTGAATCGCCTCTGTACCTTCTCTAGCGTTTTTTGCGGAGTCGAAAGGACAGGGCACCAGACTGGAGCTGCGTATTCAAGTATGGGTCTAATTGAGCGATAAAGTGAAGTCAGAATGGTAGAGTCTCTAGTTTTAACTACTCTACCAATAAATGCGTTAAGTCAAGTGGCTTTGGATGTGACTTTATTTACATGTGTTTTCCAGCTTAAATCCCTAGAGATAATAACACCCAAGTATTTGTAATTATCCACACTTTCCAAAGTGTTTTCAGCAATTTTATACAGTGGTTTAGCAGGGTTTCTAGTCCGGGTCACAGTCATTAATTTACACTTATTTGGGTTTAAAGTCATACAGTTTAAATTACACCAAGTGTTTATGTGCTGCAGGTTATCCTGGAGTGCCACTTCATCGTCTTGATTTTTAATGACTATACAAGACAGTGTCATCTGCATACTGACGGAGATTAGATTGAATGCAGAATGGTAAATCAAAAGCAAAGATATTGAAAAGTATAGGTGCAAGAACAGCACCCTGTGGCACGCCAGAATAAACTGCAGCCCAGTCAGATGATGAACCCATAAACTGAACCCGTTGTAATCTGTTTGAAAGATAACCTTAAACCAGTGCAACATTGAGCCACAAATACCGTATTTATGTAATTTATTCAATAGAACTTGGTGACTCACGCGATCAAAAGCTTTTGACCAATCTAGGAATATTGCATCAATGCAGGGTGGTTTTGAAACATCAAGAGCATTGGCCCAGCTATGATAAAGTGTTGCCAATTGAGTAACGCATGATCTTTTAGGCAAGAAACCATGTTGTGTAGGTGAGATTATCCCCCCTCTATACATGTGATTAATGAGATGTTTACAGATAATCCTTTCGAGAATTTTACTGACAACAGAACATAGTGAGATTGGTCTAAAATTCAACAAGACATGAGCGTCACCAGTTAAACAAAGGAACAACGTTTGCTAATTTCCACTCACGCGGAACTACACCTGTGGCGAACGAAAAGTTAAACATTTTTGCTAATGGCTGGGCTAAACTATCACAAGCTAGATTTAACAACATAGGAAATATATCGTCTGGCCTAAAAGATTTGTGCATGCTGAGTTCTGAAAGGAGTTTTTTAACCTCAGCTGGAGTTGTGGAAATGTTACAAAGATGAAAATCGGTATTAACATGATCACATGAGATGTCAATGATGTTGTCAGAGTCGCAACTAAAGTTACTCTGAAACATGAGATTGAAATTCTGAGCAATATTAACTGGGTCATTGATGACACCATCATCATTTTGAAAATTTGTAATCGTACTCTTTCGGCGCTGGGTACTAACAAAAGACCAGAACTGTTTGGGATTATTTGAACAATTCGTGGCCATGTCATTGATATCAGCACAATATGATTGTCTAGTACGATATTTGACCTCATTCCGAAGCTTTTTGTACTTGTTCCTTAAGTTATGATTAGCTTTGTTACCGATAGCTGCTTTATAAGCTCTGTTTTTCTTTTTTGATAAAATAATGATATCTAGTGAGATCCAAGGATGTTTCTTTCTACCTTTGCATTTGGCTATAGGAACAATATATTTTACAGCAGCAAACAACAGGTCTTTAAAATAACCCCAAATCACATCAATATCGTCTGATGAAAAGCAAGTGTCCCAAGGCACCATACTGAGAGTGTCACATAAGTATTGATGTTAGCTTTGTTATAAAAAAAGACCGATTCATAGTTTTGTAATCATAATAAGCTTACATATCAAACTTAACACCATTATGATCACTGTTTCCAAGTCCAGGATGTTGAGTAACATTTGAAAACAAGTCTGGTCTGTTTGTAAATAGCAAATCTATCATCGAACCAGGAACAGTAGGTAAATTACCATCACGAGTGGTGAATGTGACCAACTGATGTAAACTGAGAATATCAGAGATATTATTCAGATGTGCCGATGATGGTTGCGTACGGGAATCAATGTTAAAATCACCAAGTATTACTATGGCAACATACTGTGACGAGATTGGGGTGGACCGACGCAGGTCTAATCTTCCTTTATTTGGTAAGGTTCTTGAACCTGATGTCTGGAAGTGGGGTGGAGGAGATCGCAGTGCAAGTGGCAGGTCTCAGTGACCAATCCAGCGCGAGCAGCTGCCGAGAGCGTGCTCCTGGCATGGATACAGGATCATTGGTGGTTGGATGATGCCTGAGTGTGTACAGGCCGAGTGCTGCAGCGTGGTTTGTCCGGGCGTGCTCGTCCAGCCTGGCAGAGTGATTTTAGCAAGCGAAGAGGACAGACGGGGCTTGAGTGTGGTTAGCCGTTGCTGTTCAGGCGGATGCACATTGCTGCCTCCGACCTACTTCCGAATCCCGTAGACTGTGTAACTTGCTGAGTGTAGCGTCCCGTTCAGCGATCCAGTGTGGACAGTGTCAATATATACGGTCAGTGCGTAAATTGTTGCTTTGCGATTGTGGGCAGTGATTTGAGCTACCTTGTAGGATAGTTGTGACGAAGTGGCGGCTAAGAGTTGAGTTCACAGATAACTTGGATGGCACAGGGAGATCATAGAGATTGTCTTGGTGTGGCTGTTCATTATTAGTCGAGTAGTCCAACTGGAGGGAAACTCGGGTAGAGGCACTGTAAACAATCGGCGTGCAAGTGCGTGCGTTTGGTCGCTAAAACTGCTTGGTAGTTCTGGATCGTTTGCGCAAGGGTGCACTCGGGAAGACAAGGCTTGTTAAAGGCTTGTTAAAGGTTTGTGTAAGGGTAGAGAAAGGAAATCTAATTTCCACAAAAGATTGTTGCCCGGAAGCAACAAAGAGAGAATTGCAAAGAGGCAATAAACAGGATTGCCCAGGAGGCAATACGAGAGAATCGACACAGATCTGTGCCAGAGTCATTTTATTTGTGTGTCCTCCCCCAGTGAGTTATCCTGCCCTGCCCAAGAGTGCCCAGACAACCAGTAACCAATTGGCGGTACATCTCCTCCAAACGAGCTCACATCCCTGGGCCTGAGATTGCTCGAAGTATTTCCTAGGTCCGAGGAACGATTGGATTCGGGGTTTGGGAGACTTTCGCTACAGATGGTGAACCTCTCTTCGACTTCCGAATTGGAATGAGACTCGCGGAAAATCCGCCACAATACTGTTGAGAAAATTGTAATATATTCTCTACGACAGACTGATAATCATCAAAAATCTTAACAGAAGCACTTGGAGGCCTGTACAGGCAACCTAACAACACTTTACCACGTTTAGAATGTATTTCAATCATAATCAATTCAATATCAACATGTTCAAACTCATATTTACGAACTAGATATAAATGTTTGGCAATTGTGACAAATAACACCGTCTCCACCATGTCTGTTACGATCTTTTCTTAAAATGGCGTAGTTACAATCAGAACACAGTTATCCATCGTGTATTGAGTTGTCGTCTAGCCAGGATTCCGTGATGAAAACCAAGTCGTATTTGTAGACATCTAGTTCAGCTTGAAAAAGAAGTAACTTGTTGACAATACTTCTTGCGTTGAACAGAACTGCACTAAGGGTAGACTTGGATGAGAGTCCCAAGGTAGTCTGAGATAATGGCAATGGTTGAGATGTGTGAGTGGACTGGATAGATAATGATGATGGTGGTAGAATATTTGCACTTGCAGTTGGACCGGGATTGCTTTCAACATCACCACAAACACCCAGTTCAATGTTAAATGAGGCAACGCAGTTGGAGTAATAGCTGATTGGGGCATGACCAAACTTACACTTGCAGCTTCTAGTACTTGGTTTGTACAATGTCAGCCATGATGAATTGAAGAAACCACATAAGTGTACATGGTCAGACCATGGGCTTAATGGTTGTGTGCTACAATGGTAAGCAGCAATGTGACAATGGAACCAGTCAAGTGTGTGATGAGTCAAGCACCTTTCTTGAAGAAATAGCTGAGAATGCCCAGGAATAAGCTTGAAATCTGCCCAGATTTCCCTCCCATATAGATAAGAGGCTTCATTAAGGACAGCACAGTTAGCAGTGGGCTTAGCTCTGTAAAATGAAATGCAATTTTCATTGCAAGCTGAATGAAATATAGTTGTAATGATAGCAGTTATCAGAGCTAGATGTAGAGCTTGTGGTCCAGACGCCATGTTGTAATATTGCAGGTAACAGTCAGATATGTAGAAAAACTCAAATCATTGATGAAAACACAGGGCTGCAAAATACATAAGTTTGAAGGCAAAACCAATCCTAGTAGGAGTAAAAACATTACCAGTTCAGTGGAGTGTCGAACGGCAGCGGCCATGTTGTTTCAATGTAGTGAGGGCTCGTTCGTGAATTTGAACAATCCATGTTACAATCAGATCAGAACATTAAAAATGTTTAAAAATCACACTAAAAGTACCAAAAGTCAGCACAAAATTACACAACTGCAAACAAAGGTGTCCAAAGAGCACATCCCAAATCAAGATGAAAGATGATGGTCAAAACAATGTGTATTAGGGGAACCTCTCATCTGAAACTCGACTCTGAAGAAGTAGTCTTTGACCTTTCCAATAGGATTAGCTTCTGACAAGATCACCTCTTTTAAAAACATATGAAATCTTCTATCAAATAGTCTGGCCACAGTGACAGGATTACTCTTCAGTATCATACATTTATCATTCCAATCTAATTCCTCTATTGTCCTTGGATCTCCTTGTTGTTTCAGTATAATATTAATGACTTCAGACCGTCTCATATCAGCAGCAGAAAATGAACAGAACCATGTTGGTTTACCAAGTTGTCTAATCATTGCTAATACATCTTTGTGGAGCCGATTGCCAATATGGTGGAGTTCCTCTGATTGGTTTTAAGAACTTGTAACCACTATCATATTTCAAAATGTTTCTCAATTTGTCCTTATCATTCAGCATTGATGCAGTTAAATTCTGTCCAGCTTGTGTTTTTACATAAACTTTATGAAGAGCAATAGATACACAGTGCAAAACTTGTTCAATCTCAGACATATACTGAGCATAGAAAATATAGTCTTTATTTTTAGCAAATCTATTGTCTACATTCATTAATCTATTATGCAGAAATCTACAAAGTGTTATTCTAACATCACGTTTATCTTTGAATAACGGACTGCCATTTGGAAATAATGTTGGGAAGTATTTAGCTTCATTTCCTTTTTCCATTAAGACTCTTTACTGGATTATTTCCTTCACAAGCAGCTACACAAAGAATGCCAGACATCTCGCCCCCTGAAAAGTCGCCCCCAGCAAGCTCGCCCCCAGCAAGCTCGCCCCCTCAAGGTACAAAGTCGCCCCCTCACAATGTCGCCCCCGACACAGTCCCCCCCCATGCATTCTTTTGCTATTGTTGCAATTATTTTCTAAGGGGAAATTTTGTTTTTAACTTGATTCAAGAAAGGGAATCCTGAACGATTTTATACTTTTTTGTTGAGGATAAAGATCTTAATAACTATAACTAATTGAAAAAAAACAAATACTGACAAAAATTCTCCCGTTGTAACTAAGTCTTAAATTGTAAAAAGAAATTCAAGAAACATTTATTTAAACAAACTTTACACTACTCCGCACTAAAATTCTGCCTTTGGAATCGGTACTTAATGTACATCAATTAAAATGTAATAATCCATTTTATCATTCCTTGATAAAATGTTTTATTATTATTATTATTATTATTATTATTTATTCAGCCATTTCAACAATACACAGATTTACATGACAATACAAAAATACTTCCTGATGGGCTAGGAGAAACAAAAGCAAGATAAATACTGTGGTCCGTAGACCTGCCTCCCCACATCTGGTTGTAAAACAAGTAATAAAATATATATATAAAACAATTTATGTACAAAGGATAGGAAAGTTAACTATAAATAAAAACATATCCATGTACATCAAAGGTTGACAACTAAAACAAATAACAATATAAAGCATGGAATATGTGAGAATAAAACCAGTTTTGGAGTGTAAATTGAGAAAGTTTGCAAGTATGTAAAAAACAAAATAACAAAAAACAAAAAAAAAAAAACATTCCTAAACACTTTAGAGCATGTCCATGAGAGGACCATGCAGACGTGATAAGGTGGGGGTCAACGGATTTGGCTGAAATTTCGGTGGTAGGTGGGTCATAGGTAGCCTTGAGGCTGTGCACAATATTTGGCAGATCCGACCTCCCTAATAGAAAAAAGAGCCAAAAATGTGGTTTTTTAGTGGTAAAATGGCGTTTTTGATGATTTTTGGCTGCAAAAGTTTAAACGCTTGCTGCTGAACGGTGGAATACAGTAGAGCAATGAAATTTTCAGGGTCTTTAGTTTGTATCCTGACCTCAACCACGAAGTCAAAATTGTGGGACACAATTTAAGGGTACCCCTAAATTTGCGTCACATCTTTGAATCGCTGTATAGTCATTAGTGCAGGTCTGTGAGCAATGACACTCGGGTGAAAGAGAGTTCTTATTATGGTACCCTGCGCTGCAGTATGCGACAGTTTCAGACTGCGCAACATGGTCGTACTGTCGTCGACTGTACCGTTTACAAATTACGTGCAAAACTGATTTTGGCTGCTCACAAGCTCTTCCAATTCTTCTAACATGGTATCAATAGACTTACACAGGTTCACTAAATCGAAAGAACTCACAAAAGGCAAAAAAAAAAAAAATCAATGTGTGCATCATGCCAATATACACAGGCGGTCACTTGATTGCGCTGTTTCTTACTGTGCATGTGAATAGCGTGTTATATAACTTTGTTTAGGCGAACCATGGAGTCTATTTTCTTCCTCCATGAGTCAAAACTCCTGCCAAAACATCAGCAGCTGACATCCTGCTCGATAAAGCCATCGTGATAGAGTGAACTCAAATAAAATATTGCTGTGTGTTCATATGGGTGAGCACACACAGTCGCTTCAAAAAGAAATTTTTTTTTACTCAAATCCAACTTTTTTTTACATTTGACTGCACTGCTTACCAGTCTTTTGAGAAACAAGCTATATTATTTACTTGGCCTACCCTGAAACCACAGCTTGGTCGCCTTACAGTAAACAGCTGGGGTCTGCATGATGTCTGCAATAGCAAAGCCAGTGACAGAATGATTGGTTGTTTAGTGGTCCTGCGGTAACAGCGGCTAAGATCAACGTATTCTCTAAGGGCCTTCGAAGTTAAAGGTGACTGTAGGTCGAAGACTCACCCCAAGCTAATTCTGCTGTTATCCGGCTATGTTCCATTAGGGATCTTGCGAAATTTCGCGATTTTTGAGTGTACCGTTAATGAGTAAACACAATTTGTACACAACGGTACAGTCACGGAGTGTACGACGCCACAATGCAGGGTTAAGTAGCATCATTAAATATTTGTCAGCAGTTTTTTGTTTGAAATGGCAGGAGCCTGTTTTTGCCTTATAATAGCGGTTTAGCATTGCATCGTTCAAAACTGGTACCTGTTGTGATTTGCGATTGCCTTGTTTTCAACGGTAGTTTCGATGCATTGGACATGAAGCAAACCTCTCATTACCCTACATGAAACAATTATGTTGAATCTTTAATTAAGTGTTGTGGTGAACATGACCAATTTCCTCAGGATTCAATGACCTAACATCCAAATGTTTTGTTTAGTTGTAACCCCCTCCTACAAGCATTTCACCCTTTCTGAATTGTATGATCACATGAGTAGCTATCAGTGCAAGTTATTTGGTCCTTGTCAGGCACTTGCTGTGTTGCAAAGCCAAGATCCTCTTCAGAATAAGGTGATTAAAAAACAAAATAAACACACCAAGACTTTATTACATGTATAGTTAAGATGACACAATAAGTGTCAATGGTTTTATTTATTGACATATTCATATGTGCAACGGTTCAATATATTTTAGTTTTTACCTTCACACTACCGGTGTGTGGTATTCACTGACTATACAGTCAAGATAGAGTGGTACAAGTTATTACAAGATAGATAATTAATACACCAACGGCATCAAAATTGAAAGCAGTACTGGTCATTGATGTTTTTTTGGGTGAGGATTAACACAAATGGCAGAGTGCTGACTGTTTAATCAAAAACGGACACTTTATAAGCGTCCAATGGCATCATGCATTTAAATGCCTCAAAGCTCACACTGGTTCTGTACAGCATCCACGAGAACCTGTCTTTCAACCAACTCTACAGCATTATTGTTCACATCAGTCCAGCTCTTTGATGGCAGTGTCCCAGATTTGTGTAAGAGAGCAAGACGTGAAAAATAGCTGGCTATCTGTTGGGTAGTCAACCAGTCATCTCTGTGAAACTGACTTTGCAATCGCCGGGACACAGTTTCTGGGTTTTCCTTCTTTCCTGTATTGGCGCCAATCATGAACTGGGCAAGCAAAAAATCCTTCACTTGCTGCGAAAACCTCTTCCTTGCCTTGGAAAACTTGCGAGACCAGCCAGAATGGATTGCCTGGGACATGGTTGCCGAAGCTGCTCCGGAACTGACAGTCTCAACACCTTTACTGGAATAAGAAGTGCCAGCTTGCATCTCGCCAATCTTTTCAGCCCACTGACGTGCAATTTTATCAAGACGAGATTCCTTAATGGGACGAAACATATGCCGTCCAGCTGCCAAATGATGTGTGAGGAGCTCGTCGGTGGGGAAAGTTTTAACACAGTTTGATTCTGTACAGGAGAACTGAACATCATCTCTTTGTTGACGAATTGCTCCTGTCAAGACTTTGGGCTCAGTATAATGTCCAATAGTGTAAGTGGTGATCAGTGGTCCAGGTGGTTGCTTGATCAACTTTGCGTAGGGATGGAATTGATTGCCAATGCTGTAAGCAAGCCAGGAGCGCACACCACCTTCCTCAAAGGAGAAATTGGTAAAGTTGGTGACACCTGGCCATTTCAGATTTTCACCAGAAGAGGGCATGTCACCAATCTTCAGAACAGATGCATAGCATCCTCTCACACCATTGTATGACTCTAAGGCAGTGTGCATGTCATAACTCGTAAAAAACACCAAGTATATGTGTTGCTTACCACACATCCGTGTAAGGGTAAAAATAAGTATATCTAAAAAAAAAAATGTATCATTCCCTTTAAAAGACGAATCAAGGATAACACATGCTTCCACAAAGTTATTATTCACAATTTATCATGAGTGCTTGAAAAGTTCTAATTGCTTCTTTCGAACAGGTCTTTGTGTATTTTATTTGTTAAATCTGCTGAGTCAGTATTAAACAAAAAACAAACAAAAAAATGTGAGTGACAAATTATGGTCTTTTCAGTGAAATGATCAAACTTTTACCTCAAATTCACTGCCAGATTTCATCACAGCAACCGTCACATGCCAGGATATCCCTTTCTTGCCAAACCAGTCTTGTTGAGCTTCTCTAAATCGTCTCGGCAAATACTTCATTGCCCAATCCATAGTCAAAAGTGCTTGGGAAGAGGTAAGGTTCGAAAGAATATCCTCTTTGCACTTTTCCTGGGCCTGTGTACGCACAACATGATTTTTTAAACCAATGATACGGTCCTTGGCATACTCAAAATCATATGCTACTTCTTCCTTCTGTGATGGGTACCTGGAATAAAACATAGATCCTCATAAAATCAATGCCATGAATATGAACCATTGTGAAACCTAACATGCAAAAATATTGTACTCTTGAAGAATTGATGTAGGAGAGGTTCCATAACCAACCCTAAGAGACTTACTTGTATTTTGTGTCGACACTTGATATGGAGAGCTCAACTTCACTTAGCAGAAGACGTTGGTCGTCACATATCTCACAGGACGTCATGAGGATGGTTACAAGAATCTTTAGTACTCAGTGATCAGGACAGGAATTGTTTTCCTGAACATGGAGTTTAAAATCCGATTAAAGGTATTGGCGAACTGTTCGGAACCTAGTTTTGTGCTCATCTACCCATAAAGCTGAAAAGCCTGCAACAATCAAAAGGAAAGGTGAACAATTACATTTGGTTTTCTCTAGATCCTGTCTGTATGGTTCTTTCTCTAGATCTTGACTCAATGGAGACTGTTGATAAACTGGTAAAAAATGCAGCTCTGAATTAGTACTTTTGAAAACTTAACACATTCACCAAGCAATCCCATCAATCCATCCATAGCATCAAACCCTTCCGAGCCCTCGGCAGCAATGTTATCCAGACCAGAGAGAGATTTCTTCTTGGCAGCAGCACACACCTGTGAAAGAATTACTGCACTTTTAAAATGTGCAACTCATTGACTGTATCGATGCTGTACATAATCGATCCATACTATAAACAAAAGAAATAACACAAAATTAATGCAATTGGCAAGATTGAATATTACATAATTCTCACCTGAGTGATACTGAACAGTGAGCTACGACCAAGTGGAGTGATTCCGATCTCTTGACAGTAAACTTGATATAAATCAACAAGGCGAGACACGACGACGGTTCGAACAACATTTGGGATTTCAATCTTTTCTCCATGACTGAGTTTCAGTCTCCTGGTCCCAAATGCAACGTCTTAAACAAACTCCGGGCGTGAGATGAATTGAATGAAGTGATCAACCTTGCTCTTCTGTAGTCTTGATCTTGTTATTGGCTCCAACTCTACTGGTTGCCCTCCACCACTTTCCTTAGCATGCTTTCTTGCTGCATCTATCCTGTAGATGGTGAGCCCCGGAATCAGTTGCTGTAACAATGAAACAAAAATCATAAAGTTTCAAGAAAATACAATCGATCACAAAAACGACCAGTAAGGTGACATGCTGGTAAAAAATAAAATTTTGTTGACATTTTTTGTATGAAGTCTGACAAAACGGGTCAAATAGTGTAAAAGGAAATTCACATTATCTTACCATTAGTCTTTGCTTTGTCATGTTGTGGGCCAATATTGATCAAATCTGTCGTTTGGTACACCAATTGTCTGCAGCTTGATAGCACACGACTAGAGAGCTGGTACTACTGTCAACATCTTGATCACTTTGTGATAAGTCAGCAGTTTTTTCACCAACTGTGAGCTTCATAAGTCCATCTTCTTGACCAGGTGCCAAACAGTGGAGAACTAAACCAAAGGCTTCCTTTGCCTTTCTTCTATAATAACGGATGGTACTATATGATGCTTCTTCTAATGGTCGACGAAGCTGTCCATCAACAGGAGACCTTCCACTCTGGATAAGGAAAGTGTTCAGGGATTGTAACTCCACATTCTTTGGTCGGGGGGTTGGAGCCCAAGAAGAGTCCAATGCACCTAGATCCTGTGTAACATTGTCATCAGTTGATGAAGACTCAGATGTTTGCTGAAAATTTGAGAAAATGAATAAATCCAGTGAGATATGCTGCATAAAGCAAGGATGAAACAAGTATATGTGCGTAAGAAGAAGCGTGTTTTCAATTCATATAATGATAAATGAAATGCAAGCTATCAGAGTTCAATTTTTTAATCCCCCTTTATACCTCTTGAATTTGAGTGCACTCTGTGTCAGTGGACTGGAGAGATAGGAGTCCACCAGCCGGCAATGAGAAATCACCGACTGTACGCTGCTGCTCTTCCTGTTTACACAACAACAATTCACGAGGTTATTATTTTTTTTAACAAATGTTGATAAACCAAGAGAGCATAAATATATGTACTGCTTTTTTAAAGTGAAGGGAGCACACACCTTATTAGAGGGCATATCACCAGGTGGTAGTTGTTCCGCTGTCTGTTGTGTAATTGCTACTGCTAGTGATAGTTGGTGCTTGGATAAACAACCTCTACAGATACCTGGAAGTCAAGTAACAGCGAGAATTAACTGTGATCCAGGGCTATCTCAACTGCAACCAGCAGTACTAATAATAACCCTTTCACTCAGACAATATTAATTATAAATGATACCAATGTTAAGGGATGTATTGTTATCAATGTTCATGTACATAAATTACCCAGAAAGGAAGATTTATTTGTATACATTCATTCTTACCTGTTCCGACTGGTATCAGGGTACCCCATCGATCAAACACCTCATGACTAGTTGTTTTATTCACACCACGAAATGATTTGCCTTTCCCTTCATGGAGTGGATGACAGCATTTCCTTGTTGATGTCCAACTCAACCCTAACTTGTACCGATGCGCCGGGCATATCGTCTTATCACTGTAACTAGTGTTAAGCATCAACGTCGAATAACCCACATCGCAGCAGAATCAACTTCCACTCGACATTCACGTCATATGCAGCAACTTTCCACTTCTGCAAATGGCTCCGTATGTTTTTTGTGCATTGACGAAGGTGCACGGTATTGCTCTCGCGCGGATAAGAGGGATATACACCACACTCGAAGGCTTTGCAATGCTCAAAATTACAAAAATCACACTGCAGCGATACAGCCACCGTATCCACGGCTGACATATTGACATCGCACGACCTGAGGGGGGGGGGGTGCGATGCAATGTGTGGCGCCCTCTTGCGGTACTTCGCGCTAACTGGGTGGGCGGTATTACTTGACGTTCCACTTCCATTATCACGGTCGGTATTGTTGCCAGAAAACTCTCCCATCCACCTCGATACACAAAAGTTTGCAAAAACTTATGTTTCATCTTTGTTGACATTTGTTTTAAATGTTATAATAACAATCTATTCCAGACGTGAATTAAGGGCAAGCAATATTTTACTCAGAACTGTATGTAGGTTTGATACATACCTATGAACTTTTCCATCTTTGTTGATCCTTGGCAATTAAAATCAAGAAGAGCTGACAATATTTTTTTTTTATTATTGTATATCTGAACTATATTTCCACCAAGTTTGTTGACTCTCAGCCCTGCACTAATTAGGTTATTGTTAATTGCGTAGATGGCTTATTTCCTTAGTAGAACTGTCAAGTGTTTTCCTAAAGCCTAGATATCTGCAGTGAAGATTTTCACACAATTTATTTTTATTTCATCGTGTAGAGGACGATGAGCTCTTTCTTTTCATGTATAAGTCGACAGAAATTGATAGAGTTTAAGGGAATCAACGGGGTTATAATTATACACCAGAAACACTACAAATAAACTCCCCGGAAATGTCCATTTTGCGCTAAAAATAGTTGTGCCCCGTACTCGGCCATTGTGCGATTTTTGAGCGAGCTGCTTCACCAGGTGTTATGGTCCCTGGTGGGGATCAAATAGCCAAGATTTGAGTTTAAATCGCTGACCCCCCACCTTGTCGATTTTTCAAGATTTTGCATGGTCTTCTCGTAAACGAACACTTAAATAATGTAACAGAATATCCAAGTAGAATGCAAATTAAATTTAAGTGACCAAATCTATAAAGATAAATAAATAAATACATAAAAAATAATTTAATAAATAAATGAGTAAATGAGTAAATAAATAAATAAATGAATGAAAAAACTAGAACAGCGAAGCTGCCATGGCGAGCTGCCGGTTGCCAGATAGAAGACCAATGACTAATTGCAATAAGGAGTTATGACCATTAAGGTTTTCATTGTTTTAGCTCATTCAACTGGAACCAGTGATAAACTCTGAGAGTTTTATCTTTTCATATGAATCTAACATGTAAGAAGCAATACTTGATT
This sequence comes from Pisaster brevispinus, assembly GCA_023634235.1. Classification (NCBI taxonomy): domain Eukaryota; kingdom Metazoa; phylum Echinodermata; class Asteroidea; order Forcipulatida; family Asteriidae; genus Pisaster; species Pisaster brevispinus. The sequence goes on from JAMKCF010000001.1 coordinate 7,680,508, forward strand.
CAAGTTTCAAGTCAGTACATCATTGCAACAAGGAGTTATGACCATTTAAGTTTTTTATTGTTTGAGCTCATTCAACTGGAACCAGTGATAAACTCTTGAGTTTTATCTTTTCATATGAATCTACGTGTAAGAAGCAATATTTGATTCAAGTTTCAAGTAAGTACATCATTGCAATAAGGAGTTATGGCCATTTAATTGTTGTCATTTTTTTAGCTCATTCAACTGGAACCAGTGATAAACTCTTTGAGCTTTATCTTTTCATATGAATCTACATGTAAGAAGCAATGTTTGATTCAAGTTTCAAGTCAGTACATCATTGCAATAAGGAGTTATGACCGTTTAAGTTTTTAATTGTTTTAGCTCATTTAACCGGAACCGATTTTATGCTCAGCCTGTCTGTTGTCAATTGTAAGTCAAAGTTACAACTTAACTTAGTTCAAAACTTTAAAATTTTAGTTTGAGTTTGGTTCTTTAAAATCCAGAGGTCAATAATTAAACCTGAAAAAAAAAACTTTAACATTTTTTTTATTCCCAAAACTTCAACATTATTGGAAAACATAGTTGGAAAAAAAAAAAAAAAAATGACTGACAATTATATATAACAATCTCACTTGGGCTTGTACATACCATAAAACAACTCAACTCAAAGACTGATACTTAAACAAAAACTTTAACATTTCCACTGAACGCGGACGGCCGGACAGACGGACGGACGGACGGACGGACGGACGGACAGACGGGACGGAAATTGTCATTACATAGGCTCACTCTGCTTCGCAGCTCGCCAAAAATATATATACATATAAATAAATAAACTCTTGAAATATAGATGACAAAATAAATGAATAAACTAAATAAGTTATAAGTAAATTGTGGAATTGCACATAGTTGTTATGAGACTGAAAAAGGATAAAACAAAAGACCAATTAAGAAATATGAGCTGTAGCTACACTATCTTCATGCTTCAGAGCTTTTAAAAAGGATGGCAGAGAAGTTAAAATGGCACAATTGCGGAATTCGATTGGCAGAGCTGACCAGAGCCTGGGAAATGTGTGGATAGCACTCAGATGCAAAGATTGAGTTCTGGCAAATAAATGTTTGAATGTTAAAGCGCTATTATATCTATGGTTAACAATGTTCTTATTAACAGATTTAATTTAACAGATTTAATTGTATTACAAAGACACTTAACAACAAAGGTCATCAAACAATTACGGCGACTTGATAAAGAAGACCATTTTAAAGTACAAAGTCTGTCGGTGTAAGACATTTCTCCAAATCGTTGACCTAATATAAATCTAGTTGCACGCCTCTGGATTCGCTCAAGAGACTCCTCCTGAATCTGAGTTTGAGGAAGCCAAGCAGGAATCCCATACTCCAAGATAGGAAGAACTAGACTCTTTTACAAACATAGTTTAGCACTAACAGATGAATTAAATGCAACAGTCCTTACTAATCCTAGCATTCTATTTGCACGAGAAACAACATCCTTAACATGATCATTCCAAGTTAACTGAGAATTCAAAGTTACACCAAGGTACTTAAATTAACTAGTAATGGATAATTGAGAGTGACGTAACATGTAAATGGGCAGCTGCAAATTACGTTTTCTAGTGACAAGCATAACTTTAGAATTAGTAGCATTAAAAGTCATTCCATTGTTGTTACACCAGTTGCATAGGTTGTCTAGATCCTGTTGTAAAACAGTTACATCATTAATAGATTTGATTGAGCGATAGATTAATATGTCGTCAGCAAATAATACACAATATGCACTACAATGAACTGTATTGATGGCGCCCTCTGTTGTCTCACCTGCATGGTTGTTACGTAACCATGAAATTGCTTTCCAAGGGATGCACAGTATCCCGAAGTGTTTTAAAGGATTGGCCGGTCGGGACCAATCAGGACCGATCATAACAACGACAACGTGGCGAGCGGACGCTAAACAAAATTTGAATCACTTCTGTTACAGATATTATTTACACCGGATCATTCAATAGTTATCTCCTATATTGAAGTTAATTCTCGACTTAATTTATCGAAATTTGATTACGCAGTTAAATTCGGTTTTAGCCTAAGCTACAGTTCACACTGGACCGTTAAGTGTCTTTCCTGCTTACAATCAAGCTTCATTATTGTGTATAATCAATTTACATTATAATTCAATTTTGTCGAATTGCACCCGTCCGTGCTATTTGACGATTCTTTGATTCATTGCGTCGGTGGAGTTTTTTCTGGGGCCATGCCTTCGCAACGGCAGACGAAGCGTCGATCCTCTCGACTGGCACTCCAAGTGGACTGGTGCCTGTAGTGGGAGCCGGTCGGGGTCGTCATGGCAGCACCAGCAGAGGCCAGGGTTGTCGGCCTGCTCGGCGTCGAGGCGCTCCGGTCGTCATGCCAATTGACAACGAGAATATGACCCCTCACCGTGCGATAGGCTCGCAAACCAACAACGTTGCAGACGTCATGCACGCTGGGCCTCCAGGACCATCGGCTGAAATGGGTGGGTCTGGCAGTATCGTCAATATGCCACAACCTGTTCCTGTCAGAACAACTGGACAGCTAGGACCAATCGTTGGTCATATTGCTTCAGAGTCAGTTGTTGGATTGGGTGTTCACAGTATTAATAGGCATATGAGTAGTGCTAATGTTGGGCACGTTTCCAATGCCATGAATATACTTGGGTCTAACGCCAATAGTTCTGAGGGTACCATCATGGGAGATAATAATCTGCATAACAACTTTGGAGTTTTGCCCAACGTTCCCATTAATGTGGCTGGTTTTGGGCAGGGTCAACACAATGTTGGGCATAATGTTTTCACTGGAATAAATGGTACTGGTACTGGTATAAGTAATAATACTGTTATTAATCATAATAGTGGGCTTGGTATTATTGGTAGTAGTAATTTTGGTAATGCTACCGTCAGTGCTCCTTCCGTTAACTTTGGTAGACCACTTTCCATTCCATCAGTACAGTGCTCTTTGGGTATGCATGTGCCCGTGGCATTGATAGAAAAGATTTGGGGCGGGCAGGTCTTGGTTGGCGGTCATATGCCGAGCAATTCCACTTGCATCAAGAGGCTAACTCGACACGATCATTGGCGGAGTTAGATGTAGAATTGTGGGTGACAGTTGCTGCTGCGTCTGTTCTGGTGCCGGGGCATGCAAGTACAAACAACAATGGGAACGTTCGGACCGGTTTTACTTCAGGTCGGGCGAACACTGGCTCCCAGGTTGCTGCTGCTCATATTTGTTTTTCTTTTAATACTGACAAAGGTTGTAATTGGCAGCGTTTTTCCCATAAGTGTAAACGTTGTAATATGGAGGGTCACGGGATAACAACATGTAATGTGAACAGGGCTAGCAACAATAGATTTAATGGTAATAATAGTAACAGTAACGTTAGGACAGAACGGCATGGCCCTAAACCATTCAGTGGGATTTTCGTGCCTCCAACTCCAATTAACTTAGGTGTTCTGCGCAGTTGGTTATGCCATTACCCAAACAGGGAGGCCGCTGATCTCCTTCTGAGTGGTTTTGCCCAAGGTTTCCAAATTGGTTTTAACAGGCCACGGGTGGGACGAGATTCTGATTGCCTAGCAGCCACAACTAGTAGAAGAGAAATTGTATAAACAAATTAGTCTTGGTAGGATTGCAGGCCCTTTTGATTTTCCCCCTTTACCGAATTTGCAGTGTTCACCCATCGGTTAAGTTCCCAAACATGAACCGAATTCCTTCAGGCTTATTCATCACTTATCATTTCCGTCAGGTGAATCAATTAATGATTTCATTGATAAACGTCAATGCGCTGTGCATTACACGTCATTCGATCAATGGGGGCATCACGGGGCTTGGATGGCCAAATCATATATTAAATCGGCCTTCCGGTTACTACAGGTGTCCCCTACAGACTATGAGCTTTTGAGACTTGGTTGCTCATTAGGGGTGCCAATTGCGTTGGAGAAGACCACAAGTCCAAGTCAATCCATTATTTTTCTTGGTTTGGAAATTGATTCAGTGGAACGGCAGGTTCGAGTACCATCTGAAAAAGTGCAGGCTTTGTGTGATATGATTCAAACCACATTGCGATAAACGAAACTAACGCTGCGACAAATCAAATCATTAATTGGACCCCTTAATTTTGTTTGTCGGGCAAATTGCACCAGGGCGAGCATTTACAAGGCGTTTGATTGGCCTTACCAAAGGGGTTGACAGTCCCTATCATAAAGTTCCGGTTTCCGCGGGGGCCAAGCTTGATTTGTAAACCGGGTTGGAATTTCTCACTCATTTCAATGGTATTTCGCCGTTTTGCCAGCGGATTTGGGATCACAATGACACAATCTCGTTTTATACTGATGCAGCCGCGAGTATTGGTTTTGGGGGTTACTTTGGGGTACACTGGTTTCAAGGGCGGTGGCCTTCGGCATTTCTTGACAATCCCCCGTCAATTGCCTGTCTCGAATTTTATCCACTTGTGGTAGCTGTGCATTGTTGGGGTCATTGGCTATCAAGCCGAAAGGTGCTTTTTTCGCTCGGACAATAGTGCAGTTGTTCAATAGCCAGTCTTCTCATTGTGATAGGATTATGCAAATGGTCCGTAATTTAGTGTGTCGTTGCCTCATGCACAAAATATTGTTCAAAGCGGTCACGTTCCCGGGGTACAAAATGACAATGCGGATTCACTGTCTCGCTTTCAGATCGAGCATTTTCGTATGTTGGCCCCGAGGGCGGATCCTATAATGACACAAATCCCAGAACACCTCCGCATGTGTTAGAAGGTGAGGTTCAAAGATTATTATCCGTAGCTTTTGGGCCCAATACTAAAAAAACATACCAGACTGGATGGAGAGCTTTCTGCCACTTTAGAAACTTGCAGTTAGACTGTAGTTTTGTGGCAACGGCGCAGGATGTGCGTGAATGTATTGCCTGATTGTCATTAAAGCAGTTGGCTCCCAGTTCCATTGCAACATATGTATCTGGGGTGGGGTTTCATTATAAGGTTAACGGTTTGCCTGATCCAACTTCTGATTTTTTGGTAGCTAAATTGATGGAAGGCTGCCGAAGGGACCGTCCATCCAATGACAACAGGTTGCCTATTTCAATTTCATTGTTAACTAATATATAAATTGCCCTCCCACATATTTGTATGAACCAGCTTGAAGTTTTACTGTTTCGGGCAGCCATGTTGGGCACCTTTTTGGGGTTCATGCGCATTGGCGAATTTACTGTTGATTCAAAAACTCGTTTCCAGAAGTCACTGTTACAGTTTTCTGATGTTCAGTTTCGTGATATTGGGATGCCTACGCCTTTTGTCTTAATACACTTTCATTTCACAAAAACGGACAAAACCGGTTCTCCTCAGGTCATTCGTTTGGTGCAACCACATGACCAGTTTCTTTGCCCTGTTAAGGCATTTTTCAGATTTTGCTGCAGGGAGGCCCCCCTCTATACATGCTTCTTTTTTCTGTCACTTCGATGGAAGCGCTCCAACTCGTTTTCAGTTTAATGCGGTATTGAAAAAAGCCTTGGGTTTTTGTGGAGTTGGTAATTCACATTATAGTTCGCATTCCTTTCGCATTGGGGCGGCTTCAACAGCATTGATTTAAGTGTTCCTTACAGTGATATTAAGGATATTGGCCGCTGGCGTTCTGATTCAGTTGCAATATATATTCGACCTGTAGCACGTTGTTCTTTACCGGGGTTGGGTAAGGAGTGACGTTATAATTTAGTATAATCTTATGTTCTGAACAGGTGATGTGTGGATTGTGGGAGATTCGATAGTACGACGTGCTCAATATAACATAAGATGCAATCCTCGAGTGCATTGGAATGGTCGTGGCGGGGCTCGTCTCAGTGACTTGCCAGACTTGTTGGCCGACCTGGCCTTTTCAGGACCTCGTCCGGGGCTAATCATTGTCCATCTCGGCACCAATGATCTGGTCCCGTTGGATTCATTTTGTGTGCGCCAAAGCGTGCGCATTTTTCTGGAGCACTGTTGCGCTAAATTTCCAGGAGCCCGGCTTATTTGGTCAGACATCCTCCCTCGTGCTTGTTTTTCGGAGCACTTTCCCAATCTAAATTGGAAATGAAAAGGCGGTCCATCAATAAATGGGCTAGGTCCGTTAGCCGGCGTATGGGGATTTCAATATTGCATCACCCACAATTTAAATGGTATTTTTTTCATTTATTTCGCTTTGATGGAGTTCATCTGTCCCCCGAAGGGTTGGATCTATTCAGGAACAATATTCGTAATTGTATAATAACTTGCTACTGTTAATTAATCAAATGTGAAGGCATGTGCGTCCTTTCTCCCATGGGTCGCGTTTTGTGGCGCGTGTGGCCTGTTTTTTAATGGGATTAGGTCTTACATTGCCTCATTTGGTAATATTTACCACTAATTGTTATACTGAGTACAGTTGAAACTGTAAGCATGCTAGCACCCGTTGGTTGAGGCAAACATGAATTGCCTAATTGTCTTGGTTTTACATTGTTTTGGGCAAATTGCCCGCCTTTTGCTATTTAATTGAAATGGGCAAATACATGCCTTTGTGGGTTCAATAAAACCAGTTTTGAGCTGTGACAGAAAACATCAGACAAGTCTGTTGTGTTTATATTGTGTATTATCAGTGTATAAAAGCCATAACGTACAAAATCAACAAAGCTTAACAGTTACTTAATAAACAAAAGATTTCTCACAAAAATATAATGTATAGTACAAAAAAACAATTAGAGGATAAAAAATCACCGATTAATGTCCATCAATAAATAAATAATTAATAAATAAACGTAAAGACATATCTTACAGAAATATATTTCATAAGTTATGTACGTCAAAAGACGAATAGAAAAATATACAGGAGACTTAATAAATAAATTAATCTTGCACTGTAACTGTCAACCAAATGATAAAACGATGAATAAAAAAAAAAACTAAACGGGCGTAGCCCATACCGAGATAGTGTTATTTGTAAGATAAAAGTTAGTGTCCATCCGGGGCATTACCGAAGATGGCGGCACAGCCTCGCAAAAGCTTCTTGCTGTCGACCGAGCCAGCAACAAACAAATCCCATAGCTCGAATAGCCTGCCCTGGTTGCTGGTGTCTCTCCTTCTTTGCCGCTTTGTCAGCTACTGCTCACTCACTAGACGGACCTGCAGATTCACCATTCTGGCCTCGTCGTGGAGAACCTCCCCCAGCTGGAACATGTTCAGGTTGCTCCTGCCACCTGCCCTTCAGTTGAGTCTATTGTGCCAGCCTAAAGCAACGAAGTATAAGTGTAGGATTGTAATGATAAATAAAAAGCATAATATAGAAAGGAGGTGGAACAAAAATGAGACCAGTGTATTGAGGCAATCTTCCAATTCGGAAGCGATTAGCCCTGGAGAGATGGTTGTTTTTTCCCCTGCTGATTGCGTACGAAGATACACACATCTTTTCATCACAACCTAATCTACAATAAGAAACGAAACATAAACATACAACTGACCTTCTAGGTCGTTGTTCGTTCTCACGCTTTGCATATAGACCATCCATAGCTTAGGCTCCCACGTCCCAGTAAGCCACGTTTGTTCGACGTAATCAAACAACTGCAAAAATAAAATTTAAAGAGAAGTTATTGTTACCTGTTGCAGTTTGGAAATATATTCCAAAAAATCGGGAATGAACAGTCAGGTGATCGCATAAACTTTCGTGAAATCAGCTATTGACGTGAGCCAACCTACCTCTCGAAGCATCGGCGTTGTTGCTCGTTCTCGAAGAAACTCGAACATCCTAGCGATGGAACTTTTGCACAGATTATAACAGTTTTACTTTTGCATCGGATCGAAACAGGACGTCAAAGTGCAAGTGTTTGTTGACCCACGATGTACGACAACGCACTTAAGTATAGGCCTACACGTATATACGCCGATCCTTTACATACACAATTACATGTAACACCGAACCTGTACACAGCCAGGTGTAGTACATTGCACAGATAGTCAAAGTTAACGTTGTACTGTACCGAGTACTGTGGCGGAATTTCCCGGAGTCTCAGTCGAATTCGGAAGTCGGAGAGAGGTTCACCACCTGTAGCGAAAGTCTCCCAAACCCCAAACCCAAATGCTTCCTCGGACCTAGGAAATACTTCGAGCAATCTCAGGCCCAGGGATGTGAGCTCGTTTGGAGGAGATTTACCGCCGATTGGTTACTGATATCTGGGCACACTTGGGCAGGGCAGGATAACTCACTGGGGTTGGACACACAAATAATATGACTCTGGCACAGTTCTGTGTCAATTATCTCTTATTGCCTCCTGGGCAATTCCCTATATTGCCTTCTGAGCAACTCTCTTGTGGAAATTAGATTTCCTTTCTTTACCCTTAAACAAACCTTTAACAAGCCTTTAACAAACCTTGGCATCCCGAGTGCACCCTTGCGCAAACGATCCAGTACTACCAAGCAGTTTTATCGACCAAACCCACGCACTAGCATGCCGATTGTTTCACAGTGCCTCTATCTGAGTTTCTCTCCTGTTGGACTACTCGACTAATAATGAACAGCCACACCAAGACAATCTCTATGATCTCCCGTGCCATCCAAGTTATTAGCCGCCACTTCGTCACAACTATCCTACAAGGTAGCTCAAATCACTGCACACAATTGCAAAGCAACAATTTACGCACTGACCGTATACATTGACACTGTCCACACTGGATCGCTGAACGGGACGCTACACTCAGCAAGTTACACAGTTTACAGGATTCAGAAGTAGGGTCGGAGGCAGCAATGTGCGTCCGACTAACAGCAACGGCAAACCACACTCACCCGGTGTTCGTATCGTCTCTGCTGCACGGACTCATGTCTTACCTGTTCGCTTGCAAAAAATCACTCTGCCAGGCCGGGCGGGCGGGCACGCCCAGACAAGCCACGCTGCAGCACTCGGCTTGGACACACCCAGGCATCACCCAACCACCAATGATCAGACAACGCCTGCCTGTATCCATGCCAGGAGCACGCACTCGGCAGCTGCTCGCGCCGGATTGGTCACTGGGACCTGCCACTTACACTGCGATCTCCTCCACCCTACTTCCAGACTACAAGTTCAAGAACCTTACCAAATAAGGATAGATTAGACTTGTGTCGGTTCACCCCAATCTCGTCACAGTACTGTACAGCTACATGTGGGAATACATTTGGTGTCGCTCGCTACACGTCCATAGAATGTACGCCAAACTTGAACGGCCATGACATTGCACGTGAAGTTAAGGTTGATATGTACTGTATTGAGTAATGTAGAGCTAATGTGAGAATACATTTGGCGTCACTGGCTGTTTCTTTGTATATTGGACCCCCAATTAATGACAGTCCGTGTAATATTTAAAAAAATCATAACTCCTTAACCACACATTGAATTTTTACAAACCATACGTCGTCTGAAGGGTCTTGATATATTAAACACACGCTACACAAAATTTGACCTGTTTGACCTTAACTTCCGGTTCAAACCAGAAGTTGAAATATAAATGTTTCAAATATTCATAACTTCTGAACCACAAGTTGGATTGTTATCATCTAAACGTCATAATAAAGGGCTCCTAAGACTTAACAAACGTAACAAAGTGTGACCTCGTTTGACCCTGACTTCTGGTTCCATACCATGCTCCTTTGGATTATGACTTTCGCTGGTTAACGCTTGTACCGTTTTATGTCGTAAAGAAGCAGGTAACCAGTTGTTTGATCACGATGTGATGTGAAAAAACTTCAATCAAAAGAAATTAAATCTTCAATTGTGTTATTTAACTTTCAGAAATCTCCGGCAAAAAAAATAAATAAATATTATTTCATGGCCTCAATAGTCATCTGGTTCTCGAAAAGTGATTATAATCTTGACACTTTGCGAAACAGTCGGGAGCTTCTTTTTAAAAAAACCTGCATTTCTTAGCTTAGTTTTTAGAAGAATTCAAGACGTTATAATCTGCACGTTTTTATTAGAGTGGGTACCTCATTGGTCATTGCTTAATGTTAGCAAATACCCTGGCCAATCACATTTCGCGTACAGTAAAGCTCAGACCAACGAAACGCGTATGGTACCTCTTATACTCGTGTGCAAATCTACAACACTCGAAGCAGTATCCTTGTTGCGGTTCGTGTCTCCGATCAACACACAGCAGGCAACGAGTATCATGAATAATACATAATAGACTATGGGCCGTGGCTCTGAAATCCTTCTAGAAAACGATTCTTGTTCTCTCCGGAGAGGGTTTGCATGAAATTTAGCCCAGCTGTAGATAATATGTGTCTCAGCAAGAATCCAATTGTTCCCACGCTCAAATGTTGCACATTAATGTGTAATTCACGGATAAAATGTCACATTTTTTAACATAAAGAAAAACATAAGAAAGACAGCGCCCTCAATTGACCAAAAAAGAGAGGCTTTCTCCAGCTAGGCATAGTTTACCCCCAAAAATTTTACATTATGATGTGGAAACCTTTATAATTTTAAATATCATGTATGCTAACAACATTTCTAAAAGTTTGTATGCTTATATCAACTATTGGAACACTACTTTTCAACTGTACTTGGTGTTTATGTAGTGGGGAATATGCTATAGGCCAGTTGATCCATTGTGAAATTGTTGAATCTCTAACACACTATGTCCAGGCAATTAACAATTCAGGTATAACACATGGAAAGGAATGGGGGTACATCACAAGTATAAACAACCTGACTGGGGGAGGGGGTTCAGTCTTGCCAAATAAATAAGCAAACTATTTCATGTTGATTGTAACATAACTGGAGTTTTTGATATACTTTTTAACCCACAAAGTATGTCAAAACAGCCCTTAGAAAAAGTGACAAACCTCAGATATTTCCATCTTTGAATTTATTGAATGTCAATTCAACTTGCATAATCAAAAATATAAATGCTGAATTAAAAAAATTATTCGTTTTCGTACTTGAATGTTCCTGTCCCTATTAATCATTTTCTGTAGAAAGTATGTCCTACAAATGTTGTTATCATCTGTTAAAAAAACCGTTTCCTTTGTGCATTCAATTTTGTTTAAACTTCACACCACAGCTCTGTATGAGTTTTAAAACAGTCCCCTGTATGAATAACAAACTCATAACTTACTAAAAGAACCACATAATATCATTTCATAATGGTCATGGTTTGTGTGCAGAAAGACAAAGGAATGCTCATTTAACAAATGTTAACCTTTTATTTCAACACTTTGAATAGTACAAAATGTGTATATCGATGAAGTGTGATGAGATAAAGAATTGAAATGTAAATGCAACGTTAATGTCCTTTTGAATATTTTCCGTTTTAAAATAACATATACATGAAGATGCTCTATGGTCGTTGTAAAAAAATATACAAATTTAAAATAAGTATTTAAAAATAGTGATGTGCTAGGAAAGTTGATTGGTGATGGAGACTGATCTCAGATTAGATTACCAATTACAGTCTGGGCCCAAGTTTACAAAACCTGTAAGTAGCAGAATTGTTGCTTACTGGACCGTTGTCATTTCATTAAAAAAAGCTAACCATAATCATACTGAAAGGTATGCTTATTTGTGGCAAGCAAATGAGTGATTTTTTTGTTTCTATTTTGTACTGTGATGCATCCTGGTTCTTTTCAGAACTCCTAAGTTCAGAACAGACCACAGTGTTTTGTTACAAGAAACACTTCACCTGATTACTTCTCATCACAAACCTTTAAATCTTATTTGAATTACTACCGTTTGTTGACCATAACATTGCACATGCAACTTTCAATTAATGTGGTTCTGAAAAGAAACTTTGATGGTCCTGTCACATGCACTGCCAATTTAGAGAATTTGCATAATTACACAGTACATCAGGTATTAAAACTACTAAAATAAAAAATATATTGTATATGTAGCCAACAGTATCACCTGCTCCCTTTTTTTTCCCAAAACAGACAAGAGCCCTACAGCCACCATTTTACCCAACCAAACACATACATGTATAAGTTGATTACCTGTATTTTATTTTATTTATGTACTTCAACTTTCTTTCTTTTTTTTCTTCTTTTTTTTTGGGGGGGGGGCCACAGGGTTGAACACACATTATTCATGGTTAAATGTGGAATGTGCGATTTGGGCTGTAAAAAGCGTTTGAATACCGAGATTCATGGCAAATGATGCAAACTCTCGGTAAAATATGAACAGATGATAAGGTTCCCGCTTTCTTCATTGAAGAACTTGACTGGAGCATTCAAATTCTCTTTTGAGCAGGCTCCGAGTCCTACTCTCTGATGTGAGAAGATACACTGAGATCTGGCTGGGGAAAAAAATACATAACAAAATTAAGTCCCTCTTCAATTAACACTTTTAGCACCAATGATTTTTCTAAAATGTAAATAATAATACTTTTTAAACAAAAACAAGCAAAACAGTTTTATAAATACAAAGGTGGGAACCATTTTATGGAAGTCACTACAAGCAATTTTTTTTCAAACTGGCAACTCGAAAGATATGCAGCTCGGCAGTCTCCAGTGAAATTTTTTGTCGATCTGTTGAGGAACTAAATAATTTATTCTGTGCTATAATTCCCAACTCATGGAGACAATTTCTGTTCCCTTTTTGTGAATTTTTTTTAATTTGTAAAAATGTTGAAAATCTTGCAAATATGGACACTCCAACAGAAATGGCTCATTAGTCATATCGCCCTTCGTGCAAAGGCCACTGGGAGGAGGGTTATGGATTATTGCACCTACCCAGGACTTAGTGTAGCTGATAAACGTAGCTCTTGAGTCTTGGTCATGAACCTTAGACATCAGGGCTACAAACAGTACTGTGTACAAATATGGGTCCGAATGCCCAACATGTTCTTTATACCTGTGTCCGTACATTACGTGCATGAACACCTCTTGGGTTTTTTTTTCTTTCTTTATTGTTGTTGTGACATTTTGTTCTACCCATCATGATGGTGCGATTGTGTACATAACCTGTTGAAACAACATGTTGAACATGTGGACCAATTTATTTCGACTCACCGCCCAGCTCTACAAAACTTTTAAAAATAGAAATGTTGGTAGCGAATACAATAGCTACCGCGGTACAGTTTCGCAGCTAGCCACCCAATCTCAGACTAAGTCTAAATAATAAGAGCAAGTCTGTTGAGTACTCAACCTTGGTAACTAATCATGCACTGTGCAGTCACAAATGTCAAAAATAAATGTTCAATATATAACTTGAAACAATTCTCTAACCTTCAGCAGCAGGCACATGTTCCTTATCTCGCTTCTGCCTGGCAAGTACAGCCCGTCTTTGTTTTGTAGCATCCGTGAAATATGGGTTACCCTTCCGATGAAAAGGGGGAAAACCACCATCGTTGCGTTAGGTACTAACTTAGTGCAGCGCAAGCTGCACCATCACCGCCACTATCTTGCAAGAAACACCTCGCTATTTCAGCTGATTTTCCGTCAAGTTCCTTCCAAATCTGCACACAATGTCTGAATTTTGTCCACTATGTTTCAGTTATAGGTGTAAAAGGCTTCTTGAACATCACACAAATGTGCATAACACCGTAAATTAGACTGCTTCTCGCTGTCTTTTTCTGACATGTTGCCCACATGACGATCTAGCTCGTGAGAATTTGTTTATGTAGAGCGCATTTTATAGAGTTGCACAATACCGAGATTGCGCAAAATTTTGCTCAATTTTCAAATTAAGTGACCAGTCTGGGAATGCAGAATAAGCAGCGCAATCTCCAAATTGTGCAAATTCGTAAATGCGCTTCGCTTCTACATAATACGTCGCAGCGCGTTCCTTCGTACATCCGCACGCTTCCATAAGACAAATTTTGATTGGTCAGTTGCCTGATGAGAGACCAAATTCCATTGGACAACCTACTCGCGCCTGACTCAGTTACCGTATATCGTTGCACAAATTAGGGCGATTTTTGTCGTCAAATTACGAAATAATGTGCAACATTTGAGCGTGGGAACAAGCAAAAATTGCAATTTGGTATTATTATCTTCGTTTTTGAGTGGTTACTGAGTAAACCCTCTGTTGAAGAGAACAAGACTGTAAGATACGACTGGACGGCCGACGGTCTATAACCTTTCGCGGAAGCGGACAAATCAGGTGCTGATTTAGGCTCCATTGATGCATGCCACACATGAACTGTATACCACGGCTGTCAATTGGCTGTGTGTCACGGCCGGCCGATCGGTTTAACCCTTTCAACTCGACCCTTCGTAAATTCGGGCACCTGTGCCCGAAAAAAATAAATCGCTTTTCATCCAACAACAACTGCCCTCTGTTGGCCGAGCCTGGCATCATTCGAAAGCTAAAAACATAAGTTTTCCAATGATAGTATGGTACCCTTTGTGCAACCTTTAGAAATAAATATACAAAGCGAAAAAAAAACCATTTTGCATACTGCTGAGATATTTGTGTGTATTGTGTACATATTAATTTCATTGATTTCGTAAAGATTTATTTATTTTTACCGACAAAAGGAATATCTCATTTGAGTAATTAAGATTTACTTATTTATTTCATAACGAATGAGAAAAGGAAGTGGCAGGATACGGAAATTTTTCAGAATTTTCTTTGTTGAAAAGCACGGTTTACTTTATTTTATTTTTTTCTTCATTTTCTCATCAAAATGCACAATTATTTTTCATTACAGCGATGAGAGTGACATGACTCTTATGCCAGGTTCATCCAAGCAGACTTTGGAATGCAGCCAGCCCAGAGCAGCACTTGATACTGATCAACCGAGCACGAGTTTTGCTTTTGAGCCACCCATGAGTCTAGCTACAAATGATGAGCGCCCATCCACTGCCCCTGTATGCTAAAGTTTGCGCACAAGAATCCACACACAGCGACTGATTGAGCATCAACCAGAATCAGAGTCAGAAGATGACGATTCTCATGAGCACCAGCCGAGTAAATGGCCAGCTCGCAGAGCACCCTTGCCGAGCAGTCGTCGCCGTAGAGTTTCACCCCCGTCTAGAATGTCATCGAGCTCAAGCTCCTCAGATGAGGATCAGCCACTGATTCCCCGATGGAAAAGTGAAAATGAGATTGATGATGGTCTCGGGCGTCAACCATCATTTACCCCGAATCGAGAGCCTGGCACCCAATTACACCCCTGGTCAGCTATTCAAGCGTTATTATAGTGCAAACATCATGAGATCTCTGGTAAAAAATACCAACAAGCAAGGAGAAAAGATGAAGGAGGCTGGGAAAAAATACAAGTGGAAAGGTACATCAGTAGAAGAGATGTACAGCTTCATTGCCGTAGTTATCTTCCTGGGCCTAGTGTCAGTGCCGACGCTACAAGAATATTGGTCCGAAGATGTTTTTTTTTGGCCAACCTTTCGCCAGAAGTATCATGTCTCGGTCAAAGTTCCCGCCCATTGTATGGAATTTTCACATCAGTGATCCTGATGAAGATGAGGAAAATCAATGCCGGAAAATCATCAACGACCCAGGATATGATCGACTGTTCAAAGTTCGGCCATTATATGATGAGATGCGTTTGGCATGTCATTCTTTCTACATGCCAGGTATCAATGTTTCTATTGATGAACGAATGGTCGCCTCAAAAGCACGAGTTGGAATCAAACAATATATCAAAGATAAACCAACAAAGTGGGGCTTCAAATTGTATGTAATTTGCGATTCTAAAAGTGGTTACACGTGCGATTTTTCCATCTATGCTGGTAAGATAGAAGATCAGTCAGACAAGGGGCTGACATGATGTTGTCACCAGACTTATGAGGCCCTATCTAGGACAAGGTTATCAGCTTTTTGTAGATAACTTTTTTACAAGTCCGACTTTGTTTCATGACTTATTTCAGGCGAAAACACTTGCATGTGGACCCATCAGAGAAAATCGTCGTGGTTTCCCAATTTCCAATGAAAACAAAATAGCCAAGAATGCACCACGTGGAACAATTCGTTGGTTACGAGATGAGTTGCTCTTTGTCAAATGGAAAGACACTAGAGAAGTAACAATGCTGTCTACAATGCATAGGGCTTGTGTCCTTGTCAAAAGTATTTATTAATTATTTCTCAAACTGTACAAATTTTTAATACAGTGAATATTGTATGTTCGCTATGAATGTTAATAAAATAATACAAATTAACCCCGGTGTCGCTCCCAAAAATAGCCCGTCCCGATAAAAACTCAATTGCCTCCTCACTCGGAGGCGTTATAATGTTGATTCCTGGCATGGGCGTCTTCTTGCGCTTGCGCGAAAAATACATGTCAAAACTTTCTTGTAGCGTGCACCGAACACGGTTTACCATGACGACTAACTATGCCATTTTGGCTCATAACTTCCCGAAAAAACAGTTTTTGTTCAACGCGAAAAGTGCATTATGGTACACAAACAGCACATCACCTGTTCACTGTCTTTTCATCCACCTCATTCAGTTATTTGGAAAAAAACCAAACTAGAAAAGAAAGTGAGTGAATCTCCTTTATAGTCAACTACGGTAAATCGTCACCATCAACACCCCCAGTATTTCAAACATCTCTGTGCCATTGTTTATATGACTCACATGGTGTACTGGTTAAGACTTCCCCTCAGCAAGTACATGTCCCGAGTTCGAGTTCAAGCTGGACAAAATGCCCACTTTTTTTATTGCCTTACTCTGCATACAGTGAATGCTCATTGCTTGGCCCATTCTTGAACTTTTGTTAAGACCGTAAGTTTTTATATGTAAATAAGTAATTTTGCACTACGCAATTATATAAATCTAAATGTTGATAAATATCTAAATATTTATAACTCTATGGGTCACTATCATTATATATAAATAATGCTGACTTAAAAATTTGTTATGTAAATAATTATATTGCACATGCAATTAAGTATTTATAATTGCCTTGGCATATTTCATTATAAACATATAATTGTGTGGATCATATATTATTTTACAACTACGCGGACGAGGCTAAGATATATTAAATAATGACTCTACGGCGCTTTCATTATATATAAATATTCTTGTAACATGTAATATAAGTTGGCAGGTACGCCCAATACTAAAAATATTCATATGAAAAAATTTGTCATAGGGCTGTCAGTCGAGTCTAGTCTGGTCCTTTTTGTGATCTGCGGAAAAAATTTACAAGCCCAGCCTAACGCAGGTGATGGACACCAGACTGCAGCCTTTTTGGTAAGTTTGTGATTGCCGAATTCGTCATCTTTCTTGGCCTTGTGTACTATTTAGTCTTTAAGTTTTCTTTTGTCCTGAGCAAAGCGGTCATGGCTGATGGTGATAACAGTAGAAGAGTACGTCTGTTGAGACACAAAAGAAAATTAATCCTGCTAAACAAAGAAAAAATCTGGATAAGGGATTAATAAATAGAGTGAGGACACACAATAGATGACGGAAGGAATGTTTAACTAGACTTTCAGTTTTTGTTTACTACAAAAACAACGTGTTCGTGATCGATGTCATCAAATTATGATTTAATGATATTTTATTTTATCAACCCGATTTGCGGTTCAGGAGTAAGATTCGGTTTCAATTCAAATCTTCACCGGTTTGAACCAAAAGTTAGGTCAAATGAGGTCATACTGTGTAGCGCTAGGAAAGTCCTAGGAGCCCTTTGTAATGCCGTGTACTTAAAAAACAGCCAATGTGTGGTTCAGGAGTTATGAATTTTTAAAATATTACACGAACTATCATTAATTGGGTGTGCAATAAACAAAGAAATAGCGAGCGCCGCCAATGTATTCCAGTACTCAATACACTACAGGTCAACCTTAAAGGGACATGTTGCCTTGGATCGGGCGGGTTGGTCTATAAAAGCGTTTGTAACCGTTTGTGTAGACCAACTTGCCAGATCCAAGGCAAGGTTCCATTTAATTACACGTGCACTGTACACGTGCGTGGCTGGTACAGGTTTGACATACATTGTATTGACGTGAAGTCTACACTACAGTGTGTTGTCGTACATGGTTCAACAGACAAGTGCGCTTTGACGTCCAGTTTCGACCCAATGCAAAGGTTTAAATGTTATCATCTCTGTGCAAAAGTTTGAGCAGGATCACTCATCTATAACGTGATGCAAACATTTTGTTGAATTATTACGTAGTTTTAAGTTCGAAATTTTTGCAATTTTTTCAACTTCCGGTTTGAACCGGAAGTCAATGTCAAATGGGTCCAGTCAGTGTAGCCTTTGTTGATCTG
Organism: Pisaster brevispinus; assembly: GCA_023634235.1. NCBI lineage: Eukaryota > Metazoa > Echinodermata > Asteroidea > Forcipulatida > Asteriidae > Pisaster > Pisaster brevispinus. The sequence goes on from JAMKCF010000001.1 coordinate 7,698,682, forward strand.
TTATCGACCTGTCCGATGATATGTGAACTGTCCAAATCCAACAGGTGGTTCGTGAGTTATGATTTTTTTTAAATAATAAACTTTGATTTATTGTAATTCGATACCCGATGACATCATCATGACATCATCAAGTTTGTGTGGTCTTGATAATGGGGTTCAATTGTCTGATGAGTTTCAATGTTCAAATCAATTTCAATTTTGAGTTGTGATCAAAAATTGAATTTTTTATGAAAAAAAAAACAAAGGCAAACTTTGACTTCTCGTTACAAGAAGTAAACGGTCATACGATTTTGGCGTAAAAATTTAAATGTCCTAATCTTGATCTATCAAATGCCAAAATATGAGCATCATAGCTTAAAAATTCAAGATACAGCGAATAGCAAATGGTCAGTTTTCAACTTTAAAAACCTTGTAATTCAACACCTGATGACGTCATCATGACGTAATGAAAACTGTGCCGTCTTCATTTTAAGGTTCATACGTCTGATGAGTTTCAAGGTTCAATTCAGTTGCAATCTTGAGTTGTAGAGAAGAGTTCCGTTGAAGAAGAAGATGGAAAAGAAGATGGAGAAGAAAAAAAACCCAGACATTCAATTTTTGTTTCCTACAAAAACAAGGTGTTCGTGATCGATGTCATTAAATTATGATTAAGCAATATTTCATTTTATCAACCCGATTTGTGGTTCAGTAGTAAGATTTTGTTTCAATATAAATCTTCAACTTCCGGTTTTGAACCAAAACTTAGGTCAAATGAGGTCATACTGTGTAGCGCTAGGTAAGTCCTAGGTAAGTCCCTTTGTAATGCCGTGTATTGATAAAAATCCAATGTGTGGTTCGGGAGTTATGATTGAACTTGATCGTCCGATTTGAACCAGAAGTCAAGGTAAAATTGGGTCACATTCTGTGTGTCAATTCTTAAGTTGATAAATACTTTGCCAATGATGTAAAGATTGCAAAAAACAAAGTGTGCTTTAGAAGTTATGATTTTTTGAAACATTCAATTTTTAACTTCCGGTTGGAACCGGAAGTCAGTGTTAAATGAGGTCACACTGTATTGTTTATTAAGTCTTACAAGCTCTTTCTGATGACGTTTCCTTCATAAAAATATAATGAGTGGTTGAAAGTTATTAGTTTTTTAATTATTAATTTCATCTTCCGGTTTGAACCGGAAGACAAGGATATAAACGTAACATTCTGTGCAGCGTTTCTTTACTTGTTACACACCTTCCCAATGATTCATAGATTATAAAAATCCAATGTGTGGTTCAGAAGTTATGTTTATTTGAAATATTGAATTTCAACTTCCGGTTTGAACCTTAAGTTAAGGTCAAGCGGGTCACATTTTGTGTAGCGCTTGTGTAATTTATCAAGGCCCTTCAGACGACGAATTGACTGTAACTATCCAATGTGTGGTTAAGGAGTTATGAATTTTTTTATAATATTACACGGACTATCATTATTTGGGTGTGCAATATACAATGAAAGAGCGAGCGACACCAAATGTATTCGCACATGTAGATGTAAAGTATTAGAACATGTAGTTCATGTCAACTAAAACAACACGTGCATTGTACACGTGCGTGGCTGTGTACAGTGTCGGCGTATGTTTGTGTTGGCCTACACTATCGTGCTTGTCATACAATGAAAGTCAACAGACACGTGCGCGTTGACGCCCGGTTTTGACCAGATGCAAAGATTAAAATGCTATAATCTCTGTGCAAAAGTTTCGGCAGAACTCATCTTTAACCTCATGCAAAGTTCATGTTAAAATATTACGTAGTTGTTGAGATGAATTTTCAAACTTTCAATTTCCGGTTTGAACTGGAAGCCAAGGTCACATGGGGTCATGTGTGTAGCATTTGTTGAACTTTTAACGACCAATCCGATGATGTGTCGATTGTAAAAATCCAACATGTGGTTCATGAGTTATGATTTTTACAAATATTAAACTTTGATTTAATGTAATTCAATACCCGCTGACCTCATCATGACATCATCATGTTTGTAGCGTCTTTATATTGAGGTTCAATTGTCTGATGAGTTTCAACCGTTAATTCGATTTCAATCTTGAGTTAAGCTGTAGAAAAGCCCAAAACATGATTTTTTTAAGGAAAAACGTCGAAGGCAAACTTCGATTTAGGGTAACGACCCGGAAGTAAAGGTCATACGATTTTTGCGTTAACTTTTCAAATGTTGCCCAAGTAGTGATCTATCAGATGCTTAATTATGAGCAACATAGCTTTGAAATTCACGAAGATACATCGAATAGCAAATGGTCAATTTTCAACTTTAAAAACATTGTAATTCGACACCCGATGACGTCATCATGACGTCATGACAAGTGTGTTGTCTTTATATTAAGGTTCAGTTGTTTGGTGAGTATCAAGGTTCAATTCAGTTTCAATCTTGAGTTATGTTGCAGATATAAGAGTTGGTAGAAGAAGATGGAGAAGAAACTAGAAATTTAGTTTTTGTGACATCACAAAAACAAGGTGTTCGGTAGACATGTCAAAATTAGCATAGCTGGTGAAAAGTAAAAAGAAAATTTGGTTAACATGTCTTTGTATGAAATATTGTTTTACGAGTTAATTGTGATTTTAAATATTTGCATTTTTGAAACAAACCATGATCAAGCCTAAATTGAAAACTGATGACGTCATGATGACGTTATTGCGTATTTCTTATCCATACATTGAGATTTATAAGTTTGTGGTAAGTGTTTAACTTTTTTGAACTTACAACAGGTTTTTAGCAAAACGGACTATTTTTTAATAACTTGTCACGAGAGGGTGTTGTTGAAGATAATTACGTCAATACTCTATTAATTGAAAGGCCAAGCGTCAAACTTTATCTCATACAGAGAGAGCATGTCAAAATCCCACATCATATTGTTTGCAGACCTTAAAACAAGGCCCGGGAATATTTATTTTCCTTTGAACTTCCGGTTTTGACCATGGTAGAAGTAAAGGTCACATTGGGTCAAACTTTTGTAAGATTTGTACAATACTTCAAGAGCTTTTCAATTATTTTATGTGCCAATTAGGCCAGGGGCTGATCCAGTATTTTCCAAAGGAGAGGGCGTGAAATGTACCAAGCAGCAACTTAAACGTTGAAGGCAAGTTGTGGTGCCTGCGAGCGCGTAGCGCGAAGCCGCAACGGTGTGGGGGTCCAGGTCCCGCTTAAGGGCCCGAACAAATTGTGGATTCTAGATGCTCTGTGGTGCAATCTCGGGCAATATCTGACCACTTTAACAATTTTTTTTAGCAACATCATTAACATTATTTTCTTGTTGGGAGTCATTAAATCAGTCATCCTGAGTTATTAAATCAAACTGCAGGCTGCAATTATTCAGGGACGAAAAGTGTTGGGGAGACAAACCTAATTGTAATAGATTTGACTAAATTTTGTGCATTGTGCGATTGTAACAAAATGTAATACATTATTGTACGAGCACACACACACACACACACACAAGTGTGTAAACACCTCCAATCGGGGACCTCCTATTGTCCCTCTTTTGTTTGGACTTTAACTTTTTGGCAACAGCTCCCATTGGTTTTGTACACAATTTCCAACTGGGGACCTTTACCCAACCGGGGACCCTATTGTCCTCTTTTGTTATAGGTCCCCGGTTTGAATGTGAAAACAAACTCACACACACAAGTGTGTAAACACCTCCAATCGGGGACCTCCTATTGTCCCTCTTTTGTTTGGACTAACTTTTTGGCAACAGCTCCCATTGGTTTTGTACACAATTTCTAACTGGGGACCTTTACCCAACCGGGGACCCTATTGTCCTCTTTTGTTATAGGTCCCCGGTTTGAATGTGAAAACAAACTCACACACCCAAGTGTGTAAACACCTCCAATCGGGGACCTCCTATTGTCCCTTTTGTTATAGGTCCCCGGTTTGAATGTGAAAACAAACTCACACACACACACACACACACACAGTCTTTTGCACGCAGAGTTGTGGGGACTTGCTATTGTTGTTCTATTATTCCCTTTTCTAAAGAATTACCTTGTGGGGACCCGGTTTAACAAAGAAAAACGTTGTGGGACCTTTGTTCCATTGTGTAAAAGTCCCCACAACGGTGTGTGTGCTAACCCACACACACACACACACACACACACACACAAACAGACTTAGTGTGTAGAAAGGGATCATGTACCGTTATAGCATACATGAATACGTTTAATGTTCAGTATTTGTGTGTGTTCAGTGTGAAAAACTCGCTGTCCATAAACCCAAATTTACGTTTAAATACCTATGAGACGATGTCTGTTAGTGAATTAATAGTGGTCCACAAGGGTACAAATTATTAATTGCTTATTTTGCAAAAAAAAACCAGGTACGCAATTAATTTTATCTCTCCCTCATTTTCCCTCTCTGTGATGTCTCTCTCACGTTTTTTTCTGAAGAAAAAGGGGGCGTGCGCACCCCACGCCACCCCTGGATCCGCCCCTTTAGGCCTATGGTTCTCCTGAAATTTTTTGTCAGTCATCGGACGTCGAAATAAAGTTGCCATCATCCCCACAAAAATGCGGTGTCATTTTACACTTTAAGGTTTAAGGACTTGGTAAGTTTCAAGTCTGACCTCTTTTTTTTGTTTATGAGATATGAACTTTTTAATAACGAAATTTCAACTTGTGGTTTCGACTGGAAGTAAAGATTATAGGTCACACCATAATGAAAGATTTGTAGAATCATTAAAGGGCTTTTAGATGATGTAATGATTATTAGTGTAGCACGTTTGGTTGATAAGATTTAATTTTTAAAAAAGATATATCTTCAACGGCCGGTTTCGATTGGAAGTAATGGTCATTTAGGGTCACACTTAAGATTTGTAAAATAAATCAAGGGCTTTCGTATGGTTTAAAGATTTACTATGTATCATTTATGGTTCTGTAGATATGACGTTTTTAAACATTTCACGTTATTTTTAACCTTTAATGTTATGACGTCATGGATGAGTACATGATAAGGTTCAGTTTTCAGCGAACCGAGTCTTTTCAAGTCACCGTTTGATCTTGTTAAAAAGTATAGTTTGGGGAAGGTTGTGGTTTAACTAGTTATCTAAAAAGTGTTCTGATTGCACCTTGTTAAGACTCGCACATTTATTAGGAACAAAAAAGATAATCACCAATAATTAATGCCACTTTAACATACTTCGTGAGTTTTCAAACTGATAATTATGCGCCGATCCTGTATACTCAAATGAATGGTACACACTCCCTATTCACACAGTAAGTCTGTGTGTAAGTTTGTACAAATTAAAGTATTACATTTAGTTACAAAATGTATTACATTTTGTTACAAAATGTATTACATTTTGTTAAAATCAAACAGCGCACAATTTTTCCCGCTTGTTTGTTTTGTCGTAGTTCTTCGCGGGTGTGTAGCTTTTGGCAGGTGTGTAGCTTTTGGTGGGTGTGATAGTCAAGAGTGTAGTATTAGGGCCTATATTAGTCTTCTTGTTTTAGTAACGATGGCCTCTGTGCATTTTAAAGTGCTTTCACAGCCTGAAGAACATGGAAAATCGATTGTTAGCGGTGTCTTGTTGCCAAAAGGCACAATAAGACCGTTGTATATGCGTGACGAACGCCACAAGAATTGTTCAAGGGTGTTTTGTGGAGGTTACAAACTGCAACAGTGTTACATCACCTAATGGACAACCACTTTTTAGACTCAATCCAAAGTCACGCGTGAGTATACTTTATACGTACATTTTGTATGATGATTCTATTAATTATGTTCATAACTTAACATGTTAAAAGTTTTCCAGGCTAAGTTTAAGTACATAATTGCAACTGACCAAATAATAGGTTCGGTACTTCAGTCTTCACTAGGCATGAGCAAAATAATTATTTAAATTAATGAAAAGTAGTCTAATTAAGAACAGATTTGGTAGCCTTTGCAAGTTCTGGGACATTCCATTAAGTTAGACTGTTGATATGCCTGCTGCTAATTTTAAAATATAAAGAAAGAAACAAATATAAAATGTTGTTTCAAAGAAAAAGAATGGGAGTTCCACAATTTGCGTGCTATTAAGTATTTATCAAGTGTGATAATTTTAGGCATAGGGTTAATAATAAAAATGAATAAAGTGGTTTTTTTTTATGAATCTTGCAGGTATTCAATAGAGCAGAGGCATTTGGTGGCATCGCAGATGAGGTTGAAAGAAAATACTACAATACACCAGTTGTAGAAATTCAACATGCTAGATTGTTTAATGAGTATGAACGCTTTTCAGTGACTGGTAAAGTTACAGAAGTAATGATAAACTGGTCAAAGGTTTATGTTGTAAGATTTACCATATGGATTTGTTTCATTAAAATGTCAACCTAAGACCACAGCAAAATTACAAGGATAAGTACCATCGGCACTGGTACATTGTTTTTGGAACTCCCTTGAGATAAGAATCTAGCTTAGCGGATCGAACCATTGATTCGAATGGGTGGTTCTTTGTACAATGTGCATCATTGTGAATAAACAGTTTGTCCATTCAAAGTAATAACAAAACAGCCCGGTCAAAAATAATAGAAAACTTGCAATATAGCTACAGAAAACAAATGTTTTTCCTGTTAATGACAAACTTTAGAGGCTGGCAGGCAAGTTTCCTTGTGCTAAACCTTGGCTTAAACTTGGCAGGGCCATGATTGCACACATCAGCTTTTATGACCCCCAAAAAAAGGTCTGACCCACACTTGGAAATTGCAGAGGTATGCAGTCTGACTTTTTTGAAACGGACTTTGTTACATCATTGAAAAGAGCATGAAATAAGCTTTGAAATCCTGAGTGAAACTTTGTAATAGACCGTGTACTGGTGTAGTTTGTGAGTTATACTTAACAAGGTGATGCTACAGCAAAATATTACTTAAAAAGTCGCCGTCACACACAACAATCAAACAGATTCATACTTTTGAAAGAGATTTTGACAGGTTCAATATTTTACCCACCAGAAAATAAAAGATACGATTATTTAAGTAAGGATTTGAACTCAACTTTTCTGAGTGAAACTTTTTGAAATTGAACTGTTTTTAAGTTATGACTTACAATGTGTCAAATTGAGTGTGTTTTGGCTGACTTCCGGCACTTTTTGTCTGTTTACTGTTAACTTGACAAACAAATCCATATGTAATCTAACAGTCTCAATAATGCTTCTTGATGGAATATTCGTAAACAAACCTTAAACATTTTGAGATTTAGGTATGGTAGTAAAATGTAAAACAAATATTCATTTAAGAGAACTGTCTTTTTAACAAAATATAGGTTTCTCCAATAAAAAGAGGCGAACATTCTGTACGAAGAGAGCTTGAGATTTCTGCAGGTGAAAGCAAAAACAAGATTAATCTTTGGAAGGCATAAGCTAGTGAGGAGCCAGATATCAACTAGTACGTGACGGTGACAAATATTTACCGGAAAGATTTCAAGGGTCTCTGTTCATATAACAGTACCCAACACACCAGAGTTGATATTAGATGCTGCTAGGCATTGACTACTAAATAAGATTTAGAAGACTGTCTTGACTACCTTTCAAATTCAATGGTGTGTTTAATATTAAGGGTTTGAAAATGGTACAGTTACATTGTTCCATCCTGTACCAAAGGCTGTGGTCAAGTGTCCAAATAATTGCGGGTTATTGGTAAAGGTACTTACTAGCATACGATTTGTATTTTTTTGTTTATTAAAATACTTAAATTATGCATCTCTCGGTTATTAAAAACAATATGAAATTATTGTATCAGAACACACACTGATAGCACACACTCACCATTTTATGCAATTTCTTGGCTTTATATGCAACTTCATTAGCATATCTCTCAACAAGTAGGGCTGTGTTTGTAGAGAAATTCTTCGTTGAAGTGGTTGTTGGCTTTGTTTTTAAGAATAGACCATTCACTGGAATGACAAAAACAAAAAATATTCAAATATTGCTTTCTGAGTGCAAAATGATATCAACATAAGTGGTGTTTAGTGACTGAATGCTTTTCCCCACTGTATTTTCTGCAGTATGTGAACAACCAGGATAAGCGCACCATAGTGATAACAGCCTTCAGTGACGAAGAAGAGTAAGTATTGCTTATTTACTATGGGTTGGCAAAGTTGTGGTGTACATGGGGTAGGGTTGGTAATCAAGACAACACTGGAGTGTCTGTACAGTACATGAAATACAATGAAAGTAAATGAAAGTCAATGTAATCTTGAATGTGGAAGTTCTGTCTAATTTGAAATATGTGGACCTACTAGTCGATAAAGCCTTGTTTCCGTTGTGAACATTCTTCTTTTCTAAAATGAAATTGAATGTGAAAAAGGGAAATATTTAATTGTAAAAAGTACAGGAGTCATGAGACCAATGCAAAGGACAACAAAAGTTTGTGTTATCAAAGTCAGAAATCAATTAAAAACACTAGAAGACCAATTGTATGAACATTTGGAACCCATATACAGACATTGAACAATGAAATTAATATGGAAGTGTCCGTCGTAGAATACATAAAAGTGACAATTCTTTCATGTTTAAAGAACACAATTTTGGTAATGAGGAAAGATGATGACATGTATTTACACATAATATTTTTTTGTTTGCTTCCTTTCAGTGGATATCTTGAGCTACTAACGGATGGAAGAGAGTGCTTCACTGTACGCACTGACCTGATTCTTGCAAAATTGGACCTGGAAAATATTTCAATCTTGCAAAATTCATTGCCAGTGACAGCAACTGTGAAGTTTCTGGAAAACAAAATAGACGATGTCTTCAACATATCGTATGTAATGTGATTCTGCTTTAATTTGTATTATAATTGTCACTGTCTTTGCAATAAAATGCAGTTGTTTAAAACTAATCTAAATAACTATTAAAATGAAGTAGTGTGGAATGCTACAAACATGCAAAGTTTATTGTAGCAAATTAGAAAAGTAAAGGGTCAGTTCACTTAATACGAAAGGCAAAAGCATGTGAGTTGTACTTCATAACACACCAATGCAATAACAAAAGACTTAAGAAAAGAAAAGGAAAATAAACAAACAGAATAATCAAACTTAATAAGAGAAACAGACAAAAGTACATTTTTGTACTGTACCAAAAAGTAATATTAGAGCAACATTAGATACTCAACAGAGTATGCAGCTATTTAATTATTTCCTAGATTATTTTGTTAGGGTTACTGTTTTTGTAACTCGGCCTCTGGTTAAATTAAGGTAGTTAACTTTGATTGAGAATTAATAATAATAATAATGTTTTTATATGGCGCATTTTCCATATACATGTTCAAATGCGCTTCACAGTTGTATTGTTAACAGAAGAGGTGATCATTTTTTTGAAGGTATTGAGAGCACTATCTCCACATGTTTAAAAAATACTGTTTAAATCTAGCTGCCTCACTCAGAATCTTTTAAAGAAAGAATTAATACTGCTAATAATAAAATGAATTTAAAGATGCATTATAATTATCAGGATCAAAATCCAGTAGATAAATTTAATACCCTGCTTTGTGAAATGAAATGAAATATCAAGTACATGTAAAATCAATATTAATTGTTGTTTCAACCCGAGTGAAAAATGGCTTTCTGTTTTAACTGTTTTATTTCTAATAATTAATGCAATTATTTATGTGTTACTTGTTTATTTCCTATATTCATTTTTCAGGTTTTTAAATTATTTTGTATTGCTAAGTTTGTAAACTTAGCTGCAATTTATAAATAAAATGATAGATTAAAGTAGAAATACTAATTTATATGGATACGTTTCAGGAAGGTTATGTAAAATCCTGACCTAAAAAAACATTTAAAAGGATAATTTTTCAATTGTTAAAATTGATGCTCTTATCCAATGCTGTTGATTTTGGTTCCCCAGGGAATGATGTCCATATGGAAGTCTTCAAGAGTGTGACAGAAGATCTTCGTGAATTTGGCCTTTCTAGTTTTGGTGTGCGGAGAAAGTTGAAGTTGACAATAGGAAAATTACAGGAGCCAGTGGGACAGAAAGGTGCTGATGATGATCATGTACCGGTAGGTGTTTGTTTATGCGTTGGATCGTCACTCTGAATGTTGACTTATATAATGGACCCCTTTGTGACGTTGTTGGTACTGACTAAATACTATAAGCCTATGAAACTATCTGGGCTGCTTTTGGTGTAGGAAGAAACATTCCACTAGGTATTTACATTATACTAAAATTGTAAATTTGTAAAATCTCTGCCCCCCAAAACAATTTGACCCACACCTACATGCTTGATGTTTTAATATACAATTGCACATTAGTCTTGTATGTCTTTAAATTGTGACATATTGTTCTTTTACTGCTTATTCTTGTCTTATAGCAATTAAGTTAGGCACATTTTGTGAAGGTTAGCAGTAGTACCAGCAAAGTTTTGCTTCAGTTAGATCAGACAGCTTATTATTGTATCTTTCCAGGATTTGCCTTTGTTCAGCACATCAAGTGCCTCGTCAGACACTGCATGTGATCGTGATGCACTTACTACAAAGTAGATGCGCACAGCTGCAGTGAAGAGTTCATTCTCAACTCGTGTGAGATTGTGCATAGTATAATTATTTCACACACAAAACGTAACTATACCCCCTCGCTCGCTTCAAACAGACACACAGGCTCCGATTCGTCTTTAGCCCATACATACCAGTAGTGTCCTCAACTGAGCATCTTTTTCAAAATCCTTTGGCTGGTATGGATTTGATCAGTGCTGTCTGGGATAGCAGCCATCTAACTTTATAAATCAGCGCTTTATCTTTTATTTTCACAGAAACTAAACCTAGAGGAGGAACTTTCTGTCTCTTCTGATGGAAGAAAATTAGCAAATCATTTGCAAGCAGGTGGAAGACCTTCAACTTCACAGAGGCAGTTGGTTCGAGTTGCTGTGGCAGCCTTGGTAGAGAAGGGAAGCAATGGGCTGTGAGTATATTGTGTTATACATATATACCAGATAAATTTATGGTTTGGAGGCATTTTTTAAAAGGATGCCATCCCTTCTGTCCATAAACAGATAACTAGAAATTCCCAGAGTGGCCACCAATCAGACCAAGTCCTTTAATGTATCCGTTCGATTTGGGGTAATATCTGTTATATGTCACTTCACTTTCACTGTCAACAAGTACATTGTAATAATGAATTAGGTGCTACTTATTAGTAAGAATACATTTTTATTGTTTGTGCACTGTTTCAGTTTGTAAGATGCTCATGGGGTTTTGTTATGCTTTTCTGTTATACAAATAATGATAAATCCTTGTAAGTCTGGTAAATTAACTTCCTTCAAATTGAACAGCTTGTTATTATTATTAATTATTAGTAGTATTAGTATTTTTATGATTAATTATTAACTATTAATTATTAATTTTTATTGTTATCGTTATCGTTATCGTTTATTATTTATAATTTATTGTTTATTGTTCATTATTTATTATTTATTATTTATTATTTATCATTATTGATTATAATTTATTATTATTTATTATTATTTATTAGTATTAATTATTATTATTATTGATTATTATTAATTATTATTTTTATTATTTTTTTTTTATTGTTATTGTTATTGTTATTGTTATTGTTATTATTTCATTTTATCACAGCATGCAAAAGAAAGATAACATTTTCCTTTGTGCCGGTAACTCCTCGAGTCGGGCTACGTCCCGTAGCCTTAGTTCTCAAGGGTCTTTCTCAGGATCCTTGCTGTTCCCAAAAGCGCTGCCTTCTGTAACAGATCTACCCTGACATTTGTCCCTACTATTAGTTTTATTATTATTGGTGAATTCTTGGCGTTTTACAAGTGTTAATGCCACAATACACATAGGTTTGGTTTGAAATAAATTTGACATTTTTATTGATGTTTGTTTTGCCCAATATTTGTCTCAGATGGCCAACTTCGATGCAGAAAAGTGAACTGGCAAAACTTACAATTAGGACATACCCCTCACTGAAAGACTCCACGGAAGGGATGCAAGGTCATGTAAGTATATACTTTATCAAAATATTTTGGAATATAGGCTGAAGGGGTAATGTCATTGCCTACAGCGTCCATCTGCCATCTTTATGACTGGGCACCTTTGCTTCCGGACTGTAACTTCAGTTAGAAGTGACATTTGGACTTGTAACCTGTGTAGGGGGGGGTTGCCCTTGGGGAAAGGAAAGTTTGTTCATCAAGTATCACACACGTTCACCAGCCAGTACAGCCGCCAAACAATACAGGAGCTGTTGGAGAGGTTTTGATGAGCCCCCGAGGATGAAGAGATGGTAGGTCTTTATCAAGGTAGGTCTAGATCATTTACAGCGCCTCGATCTAGTTGCTAGGATAAGTGCGCTCTATAAGAACTCATTATTATCATTATTATTTAACACTACATGCAGTTTGTACACTTCTAAACTTAGTTTATTCCGAAAAATAAAAACCCAAAAAATGTTCACATATTTTAGTAGAAGAACAATAGAATTAGTAAAGGGACCTCCTTATTTCCTTATGCAAATTTGAAAACTAACAATGTTACTGAATGGGCTTTCTAGATTGATGGACCTGGGTTTCAGTCCTGACAGAGACCAAATGGCAAAGGCTTTTCTATTTTTTGCAATGGGTGACTAGGAGGAGTTGAACATTGAAAAAACTATGCAGTATTATTGGCTGCACTTTTATGTTTTACTGTTGAATATTCCATCTAGAGAGCCAAAGCTGTTTGTATTGGTTCAATCTGATCCTTCCATACAGGTTAATTGGATGAGATACACCCCACCAAGCAAGGAAAACAAACCGCAGCATGGTCAGTATTTCAAGGATACTCATGAGTATTGCAGAAAGCTTATTGAAGACGGGCATAAGACAGCCACAGACATATTGGTCAGTGTCCGCGTTTCCATGACTATCCAGACTTGGTAAGATAATGATTTGTGTAGACTTGCTATTTTCTCTCTGTTCTTTTAAATTAGAAATGTTTTCAAGATGAAAAGAAAACAAGGGAATAAAATAGATAGAGCGTGTATATAAATTGTTTTTGAATTACTGGGGGGGGGGGGCTGGTCAATAATGGCTCAGGCTCGTATGTCGATGACCAAGCCAAATTAAGTTTAACTTAGTGTAGTTTCAGTTTCGATCAAGTTAGTGGATTTTATGTTAATCTTAATAGTACCTACATATTTATTATAAAATGCAAAGCATTTCTGTGTAAGTTGTAAGTTGCATCTCTTTCTTTATTTCACTTTTCTGGATGTATAAATAACATAGATCTTTCAACTTGAAGATTTTATTTAAAGTTGCAAGTGCCTTATGTTTTGTCCTACAGATCAACTTTGAATTTGGACTCTTGTTTAAAGAAGAGCAAGACAATTTCATTACTAAGTAGAGTGGTGTTCGAGATGCAGTAATTGAAATTCGGAAGAATGAGCATCAAGCTGTGCGAGAGCTCATTACATCTTTCGAGGATGGAAACAGTAAGTTACGTAGTGACGTAATCCAATGATTAGGGTATAGTTGATGCAGTGAATTATATGTACATTCATTCAAACAAAAATGTACCTGCATCCCTAATCCCATAATAAACTATGTAAATTAACATCCATATGTATTTATGAAAATCACAAAAACATTGAGTTGACGAATCCATTGTGTGCTATTGATCCATTTATAGGTGTATCAAGTATCAAGAAAGAACAAAGGCAAAATACATTTCCATTAGTGCTTAAGGCGCAAAAGCCCAGGAGACTGATGACAGATTGAGTTCACTCTTTAAAACATTGAGTTTCCATTTCTTTTGAGAACTAAAAAAGATTGATTTCATAGAAAACCTGCTTGTTATTGTCACCATTCTGTGCAACATGTAATAGTGTACACTTTGTTTCTTGTATTTATCAGATGACTTGTGTGGACTCGGTTCCCTGGTATACATGCTGCATAGATCAGTAAACAAGAACAAGTCCAAATATGGATCGTGCAGTAGCAGCAGATCGGGTGCCTTGTTGCACCTCATACAGCATAAACCAGTAATTACTTGCAGTATGTTTGCATGTGAACTATGTATGTCTGCATATGAACTTTGTCGGACAGTCTTTAATTCAGTTAGGAAACAACTATTTTAAAATGCTCACTACAAGTTTTGTGCATAGCGAGCATTAACATATGAGCTATTACTTGTAATGTTCATCCCCTGCACCCTGTTTAATAGATTCCTCACAAAGATTTTGTCAACAATTATCTGTTTGGCCTTACGTGGGAAATATGTATTTGGTAATACAAAAGTAATCGACTTAGGACAGGGTGGGAGTTTTTTTTTACTGATATTGAATTAAGAGTGGTAAGTTAGGTTGAGAACAAATGTTGATGCAATCAGCCCTCATTAAGGCTAGTGCAATTAGTGTAGTTAAATGCTAAATTAATATTTTCACCCTTTTTTCACAGCTAGGATGAAATGTTGCTAGTTTCGTTGAAGGGAAATCTGATGAATACAGACAGCCATTTATCTTGGCACTTGGGCAGAAGTCCATCAACTCTACCCAGTTCTTCATAGTTATTGACCGTCAGGCCATTCCAGCCGGCTTGGAACTTGTACCTGCCTTTGACAGATTGTTCAAGGTCCATTATTTTTCTAAGATAAAACACTCGCAGACCTTGCAAAAGTTTTGGAAGTTTGTAGATTCTGTGATCTACAAGGTAATGGCCCCGACTCAAGCCAAGTCCCAAGTGCGGGAGCTGGGTTCTACCGTGAGGGCAATGATGAAAAACTAATTTGATCCACATTGGCCATTCAAAGTTCTTCACTGGGGTTCGTGGTATTTTTTACACCTGAGGGGGCAAATTTAGCCACCTAGGCCCAATTTCATAGAGCACAAAAGTAGATAAGCGCAACAAAATTATGCTTACCAGATAATGGTTACCACCCAAAATACCATCTCACATGTACAATTTTTTACTGGTACCCTGTAAAGTTTTGCCAAGCAGAAAACTGTTAAGCAATTTGCTGCTCAAGCAGCTCTATGAAATTGGGCCCAGATCTGAAGCCCAGAGTGCTATTTGCCCCTCGGGGTGTACAGAGCCTGTGGACCCCATAACACAGTAGCAACAATTGTTTTGTTCTGTAAATCGTTGAGGTTTTGAATTAAATGTTTCAGCTGAATTTAATGTTACCAGAGCATGTGAATTCTCAGGATTTTTTCTGATTTAAAATCTCCTTGAGACTTCATTTTATGTGTATCTAGGTTGGAATGACACCCCTCACCTGGCCTATATCTAAACTTAAGACTGGCACCCCTCATTCAGTCTGTATCTAGGTTGGACAGGCACTCCTCTCTTGGTCTGTAACTAGGTTAGACTGGCTCTCCTCATTCAGTCTGTAACTAGGTTGGACTCGACTGGCACCCCTTGGTCTGTAACTAGATCAGACTGGCACCCCTCATTTGGTCTATATCTAAACTTTAAACTGGCACTCCTCATTTTATCTGTATATAGGTTAGAATATGGCACCCCTCTGTTGGAATGATACTCATTTGGTCTGTATCTAGGTTGGAATGGCACCATCAAGAGCTGCTGAAGCAAAACACTTTGCCTGACAATTTTTTGCGAAGCAAAAATAAGCAGGATACCAGTCACAATTCGTAAATGTGACTTGACCTTTTAGCACTTAACCTTCTTGTAAGCACAATTTCGTTGTACCTAGACACTTTTTGTGTCTATGAAATTGGGCCTAAGTAAACAAGATCATTTGACCCCTTTCAAGCCATTAATAGCTGGGCACTGCCTAACTTTTTTGGGGTAATTCGTTATTGTAATTTAATGTGTTACTTGAATTTAATGTGTCTACTTCACTCATACTTACCTGTAGAGCACAATACTATTTTTGCATATTTCCCTATACCGGCAGGTAATTAACGCTAAGAATTAAATAGCGCCCTCTATTGGCCGCCCCATAGCGCCCCGCGGCGTACCGCGTGATCTTCCTCTTTTCTCTTAGCGGCAGGTCGGTAAGATGTGTTTTTGATAAGCTGTTCAATTTATCCTAAAACGTTTCCCTAAAATTGCGTTGAGAGATTTATTAAAGAAATCATTATAAGATATTTTCAGTTCGTGGAACTGCTTGTAGTTTTTGTGTTGTGTTGTTGTTGAGTGAGTAGAATTATGAAGCGTTTTGGGAGGACTCAGGCTGTCGTAACCGAGGGCAATTACACCCCCTCGGGACGGTCTGAGTCCTCGGTAGGCTGTCTTGGCGACGTTACAGCCACTGGCGGCTGCGGGTGCTTGCAGTCCCACTGGCGATGTCGCGGGGCCGACTACTCGGTCCCCAGCGTCGGGTGACCGGTGTGACCGGTGTGGGTTGTGGGTCTACCCGCCGCAAACGCCGCAAGGAGGAAGACTCGATCACGAAGGCTGACCCTTTTCAGGCTTTTCAGTCTTTTTCGGCGTCCCTGTCGGCCCTCTCTGCCCCCCGGCAGATGCCCGTCGGGTTTGGTCCGCCTGTGGAAGTTTTTCAGCCCCCCAACCGTCGGTCGTTGGCCATGGTTGGTTGGGGATAGCACAGCGGGAGTTACCACACACGGTTAGCCGTGCACAGGTATCCCAGCAACGACTTTCCATTACGGAAACGGAGTTGCGCTTGGTGCAGCGGGACATGGTCAAAGTGTTGGACCTCCCCAGTGCATGGCGGAGGGACGCTCTGACTTTTCAGTGGGACGGGTTCCTAGCTTAAGCTTATCCCCCGATCTCGCTCCTCGCCTGGGTCATCACCAAACTGGAGCAGGAGGACTGCAAAATCCTCCTTATAGCCCCTTTTTGGCCTCGCCAGCCGTGGTTCACCCGTCTGACCAGGCTGCTGGTTCACCGCCCGGTGGTTCTCCCCCAAAGGGCGGACATCCTGTTCCAACCCGGCTCGGGTCTCCAGCACCCAGCCCCTCAGCATCTCCACCTGACGTGCTGGGTGCTGTCACGCAGTCACTCTGCGCAGCAGGCCTTTCACGGCGAGCTGCGGAGATTGCAGCATGTAGCCGGTGGGCATCCACCAGAAAGGTGTATGACAGCAGGCTACGACATTTTTACCAATGGTGCAGACTACGGTCTCTACATCCCCCCCCCCGATACTAATGTAGGGGAGGTAGCAGATTTTTTGGTGTACCTTTTTGAGGATAATCTCAAGACGGGTACAATTAAGAACTATCGGTCAGCAATTGCGGCCATTCACAATGGGTTCCCGGATGGGTCCTCCGTCTCAGACAGCCGGGCTCTTAGCCAACTGCTTAAGGGAACGTTTGTATCCCGGCCTCCGGTACGAAGGCTTGTACCCGCAAGGGACCTTTTTAGCGTTCTAACCACGCTGACGGGACCGCCTTATGAACCCATGGCTGGCGCAACACTGTTGCAACTATCCATTAAATTTACATTTTTGTTAGCTGTAGCTACGTCAAGGCGACGTAGTGAGCTTCACTCCCTGACGACCGAGCCAGGCCACATCCGGTGGGAACCGGGTGGGGTTCGTCTGATACCCGCGACGGGTTTCTTGACCAAGAACCAGTCTGACACTTTTTTGCCTCCAGACATTAAGTCCCACTCGTCGGTCCGGAAGAACAAACTCTAGTGCCCGGTCAGGGCACTTAAGTGGTATGTCAGCCGAACGGAACTCGATGGCTCGTCGCGGCGATACGCTCGGATGCGAATGTGCCAACGTCGGAGAGGGTTAACGCCCATGAAATTCGGGCGGCCTCCACATCACGGGCATTTTTTAAAGGTGTTTCTTTGAGTGATATAACACAGGCAGCCTGCTGGAAGACCTCAAATACATTCACCGACTGTTATCTGAGGGATGTACTCTGGACAGAGGGCAGAGCGGGCAGGACAGTTCTAGCTGCGGCCAGCAGAGCTTCGACCCAGCCAGGGACTTCACATAAATAGGTGAGTTCCCATGTTGTGCATTGTTCTCTGATCATTGATTCTGTGTTTTTTAATGTGAATAACATATAACCATGGCTCGCTTTATATATGTGACCTGCTCTATCGAATTGAGGTATATATCGAATCCTTAATGAAATTGAGTTATGCATACCGTGTTAACAAGTAACTCACTGGCTTTCCAGCAATGCAATTATTATTTCCGTAGCTTATTCCAGTCCGAAGTTATCGGGAAATGAAGAAAGTCTACAAGACAAGCCCACTTCCATTTTTTACGACGTGTTTGTTTAGAAACTCGTTTCTAACTAAAAGCTAGCAATACGCGCGTGGCGTGAACGATCACACACACACGGAGAAGATTTTCGACGTAGCTAATGAATAATTCATCCAGGGAATAAAAAGCCGGCGGCACCAACCCCAGCCGGCCCCAGAATGAACCAAACAACGGCGCAGCAATGTGAAAGCGCACAGTCACGCGGCGAATGCGTGTACATACATACTGTACACATGCATCGTACATTGTTATGGAAATACATGTATCATCACACGAAATGCAATCCAATAGCGTGATGTACATGTACATGTACTGTACGGTGGAGCGATCGATCGGACCGCCCGACGGCGGAGGCAGGCAGTGTTTACATACATTCCACCCATGCCCATGTAGCTTTACGTTCGAAGTACCACCATGGTATGGAAGCCTTTTTCGAGAGGCATGCGAGCTAAATTTCACTAGGTAATACCTTTTAACTTCGTAGCATTTTTTTATGACGTTAGCTTAGTTTGAATAAATGGATGAATAATGTAATTAAATAAAAAAAATGTCTGACGAAGAAACTGTTTGTTGTTCGAGCGTAAACTGGCTCGGCCTAAACGGTGTTGGCCTTTTGTGTGCGGCCATGCTTTGAACATGTACATAGGCCTACTGTACACTGCTGTATGTACTTTGAAACAGTGCACACCAACGGAAAGACCCCGTCTGATACAAAATATACACACAAATCTTATGACAAAATAAAACGAAAACGATTCTTGGAAGTCGATTCAATGTGGTCTGCTTTTTTCTATCTTTTATTTTTTAATGCAATGATATAAACATCATTCATGGTTATATTCAACAAGCTCAAAAGTTAAGTTTTATTTTATTGAGTTTGTTTCCCCTTTAGCCTTTAGGGAAGGGAAGGTTAACTACAATAATGACCCTATTTCTTGTAGATTGCCTTCACACAAGTGTCACGACCTGGACTCGTACTCACACTCTGGTGATCAGAAACACCAGAACTTGAGTCCGGTGCTCTTAACCGCTTGGCCACGACACGCCACAATACTAATACAACATTAATACTTAAAAATAATAAGAATGGTCCTGCAGTCTAACAACCTGACCACAAATCACAATGCTATTTATTTACAAAAGGAAATTATCAGACTGGTAAGACATTAAAAATAAACCAACAGACCTGGCATTACATTGAGGCCATAAAAGCAAAGGCCTCTGATCCACCTGCTCTTGGCCTTTTAGCCTTTCAAAGGTTACCCACCCAGAGACTGTACGATTTTCAAATGGAGGTGCCCTTTGCAAAATGAAAATGGTATTGCCCTTTCAAAAATGAAATTCCGGGCCTAAAACATTCATTTGAAAACATTTGTAAAACTTTATACAAAAGAAGAATAATTTTAATGGCAAGTATAAAAATTAACAAACTATAAAGTAAAATGCAAATAATGCAATGCACTCTTTGAATGTCAAGTCTTAAAAACATTTTTTTTCTTGAAATAATGTTTTTGCAAATACATAGTGTATTAGTATAACCATTATGTATTCTGTTGTTGTTTTTTACAAATAATGAAACATCACAGCCGGATGTGTTTTAAAAACAAATACATAAAACTTTCACAAATAAATAATGTAAAGGAAGGAATGTGTTTTACATGTACACAGATGCAATAGTGCACCCAGAATTATGTCTTAGGGGTGGTTTAGTTTCCTCAAAGAAATGTAAGTAGAAGGGTCCAGGGGCTCGGCCTAAGTACAAGCCTGGCTGATAAAAGCCTAGAACAAGATTCACTAAGTGATCATGCCCCTGTTATATGAGGGAGAATGAAGGAGGAAAGGTCCTCTACTGAAAGTGAAAGAGCATTCACCAAAAATACAAAAATCTATGCGATGATATATCGACATGTCATTTGAATCTCAAGCAAGTAATTAATTAATCTTTACAAGAAAGCAGTATCAATCAAAAAGGTACTCACCAGGGACTCTATAAACTTACCCAAACCCATCCCCGTATCAAACTATATTTTTTCTTTATTTGAAAGTCATTTTCCAAAACTTGTAAGCTCAAGCAATAGCTGGTACTCTTTGGCAAAGTTTCTTTTTTTTCAAACAATTTTCTCAAAACCAGTTTTCTCCCACACCAGAAGAGCCATCCCAAGGAAGGGCGAAAACCTCAGAAAAAAAACAAAACTGAGGTGAAAATTCCCTTACCGGCCCCATTGTTTCATGGCGACCAAGTTTTCAACTCCAAGGATAGCTCCCTCCTTTTGTGGAAGAATTTTGGTGAGAAGCACTAGTTTGTGTAAAATTTTGGGTTACTAATGATTGGCCAAAAAAAACAAATTTGCCAAGAGTTTTAAAAAAAGTTTAATAATCAATCTTGTTTGAAATTACTGAAGAAAAAAAAACACTTCAAGAAAAATTTAATAAACAGGCTAACAAAATTAGCAAAAACAAACTTAACAAAATTAAGGTACATGTACATAACTACATGTACATGTAGACCAACCTCTTACTTCTAATTCAATACTCGGCAAAATTCATGAATTTGGATTTGAATGTCAAATGTCAAAGAGCAATAGTTAAGCGTTTTGCTTAAGGACACAAGTGGTTGTGAAATTCGAACACACATTCTGATGACTCATCCACCAGAACTTGAATTCGATGCACTAGACCCCTTGGCTGAAATACAAGAAAATAGAAGGTGGTCAAGAAACAAATTATTTGAATCTTTTCAAGAAAGGAGCAGTATCAACAACAATGATACTTACAAGGGACTCTATAAACTTAAGTGGCGGGAGTGAGATTCGAACCCACATTCTGATGACTCAGGCATCAGAACTTGAATTCGATGCACTAGACCGCTCGGCTGAAATACAAGAAAATAGAATGTGGTCAAGAAACAAACTAATTGAATCTTTTCAAAAAAGGAGCAGTATCAACAACAATGATACTTACTTACCAGACTCTATAAAACTATTACCCATCTCATAGTACACACTAGGAGAAAATAGAAGGTGATTGAGCAACTAATTAATTGAATCTTTACCAGAAAGGAGCAGTATCAACAACAATGATACTTACCAGAGACTCTACAAACTTACCCTTCCCATGTAATGTACACTTGGAGCATGGCCAGAATCATGCTCCCTACAAAAAGACAGTTACCCAGAGAAAAAAGAAGGTGCTCTTTCTCCGCTGAAAGCTACTTTAAGTGAAAATAATTATGCAAATTACAAACCTGCATTAGTCCTAAGAATATTGGCGCACTTTAAATTCCTACATTAAATAAATGATTTCCTAGTTTGGTGCAATTTTTAAGTTGGCTATTTCCGTCGTTGTACTTTCTGAACTGGGACTTCAACTTCAACGTTCTCTTCGGCAGCGTGGTTGTTGGGCTTGGGGACTGTGGGCCTAGGGCATGTTGTATCAGCTCCCCCCTCACTGCAGAACTCTCTAATTTTGTCAAATAAGTACCACTGTCGTTTCGCGTCAAGTCCGGGTGGTGTAGTCTCCTCTGGAAGTTCCTCAGGTGGTAGAGTGTCGGGTGCACGTAGGAGGTTGTATTTCGCTTCTTCGTCGGACGGTCTCTTTGAAGCATACACAACACCAGGCTCCTCAGATGAAAAACTTCAGAAAAAAATAACAAAATAACAAATTTAAACAATTGCAAAACTATTTTCTTAAAATATACTATAGACGATTTTCCGAGTAAGCAGCACTTTATGAGTAATCTTACTTGGTGGGTTCTTGCTCGCTGTTTTTTGAGCTGAATGTTTATTTTAAGTGACTATCTGAGTAGAGTTAGAAGTGGAAGTAGAATTAGAAAGTGAATTAGAAACAATAATCCAGCAAAAAAAATTAAAGTGAGGGCGTGCATTCACCGAGTACTTAAGACTACTCTTTATATAAAAGGAGCAGGTGTTTTTTTTTTAGAAGATCTTTGTGATTTTTAATGTTTATTGCTTTATTCATTGGCCTTTCGCAGACAGAAATGGGTAAGCAGAGTTTTAAGGAAAAAACCTACCGGAAATGCTGCAGACTCTTGATGCCGACAAGTGGCTTGAAGTACCCCCCAAAAAAGGTTTGCCAGTCATATAATGGGACGAAGACTTCCTGTGACTCGCTGCCAACTAGTTGGGCCAGGTTCAAACGGGTTGCTGTACTTTGGATGGTCAAGCGCGCTATATCTTCTAGGGATGACACTGGGTGCGACGGTATTTCTGCTTAAGGAGGCCAAAACACCAATCCGGACTAAATTTAGTGTGACCAGCCACCATGAAGTTGAGTGAGATGTCCTTGTGAAGTCCATGTAGAGTCCTCCAGATGAGATAAAAAAGCATGTATCTATAATCAAAATAAAACATTGTGCTTATTAGCAAACTACATGTCATTTCATTGGAAGTGGGCACGATGCTGCATAAAGACGGTATTTAAAATCAGTTTTCCTCGTGTACCTATTTTTGTTCTGTCCTGAACAGTTGTCGCAGTGCAGACTAAGATGATCCTCGCCAAGTCCATAATTTGTGAAGAAATGATGCAAGTAACTGATTACGGCGTTGCTCCCTTTCGTTGACGTCATCCCTTCATCGATGAGGTAGTTTACCTGTTGTGGAATTCCCTCGCAGCAGACTCCGAAGATGCCGCATTTTCTAGGTGTCATGAAGTACATTGGCCCGGGCTGGAGAGGATTTGATGGGTAGTGAACCTGTTGAGCGAAATCAAAAGAATAATGCATAACGCACTCCCTAGAGCACGGGTTATTTAATGGTCAAAATATGATAAATAAAAATAATATAAATGATACCATCTAAAAGATCGTATGATTTAAAAAATAATGCAAACCTCAATTACAAATTCCGAAATAAAGTGTTTTTTATTATTATTTGGTTGGCTGTTAACATTACTCCCCCCTCCCCCTGGAACATGGGTAAAATGACCTCCAATTCAACCAAAGCAGAACCCATGGATGATTTTTAAAAAATATCCCTGCCGAAGCTTGATTTTGTAATCTTGTCACTGTTTTTGCACCTTTCGGTTAATGCAGGCAATTTTTATTTTTGTGCACCCCAATTTTGTTCATTTTTTTCCCTAAAAACCTTTCCTTGGAAACAACCCTGGCATTTTTAACTGGATTTATTGTTCCCCTTTACTGTTAAGAATGCCAAGATCTTTCCCCGAAGCCTGACTGTCTGATAACTATAAGTGAACACATTGTTTTTAAATTGATGTATTTATTTGTTTTGCTTTTGTAAAGCATGCAGTCTTCTGTATACAATGTACTGTCATTCCTTAACATTAGGCATACCTGTTGTTTCCATAGCTGGCTTGTAGTAGTCCCTCCAGATGCTGGACTTTGAGTTGGTAGATGGTAGCAGACGAAGATCAGATCTCTTGAAGCCAGGAACACGACCAGGAAGAATAAGTGCATGCTCCTCTGCAAAATTGGTGATAAACTGAAAAACCCTTGTAGTATCCTCGTAACTTAAAACTCTCCTGCTCTCAACTCGGCCACCAGACTTCTTCCGACGTGGAGTAAGCCCGTGCTCCCTGTACCATTGTTGCACTGCACTTACCTTATTCTTGCTAACCCTACATAGCAAGATATAAGAACAGTATTATTTTAGTAATTATTTTGGATTGTTTAATATTTTTTTATCAACTGCAAAATACTTCACGAAAGTGTCACCTCACAATAGCAGAGCAACATCTTTGTTAGTAAATATCACAACATTATGTACTCACATATGAAGGAAACGGAAGGTCTTCGAGCAAACCCTCTTACTTCTGACACTGAAGAGACTTCGTGTTCTTGTGCGCGCTTTACTAACTCCCTTGAAGGTAACTGTCTCACTCATGTTCATTGAACTATGGAAGATCCCCAACAGTATCAGGTCTTTTTCTCCTGAACAAACATGAACCAATAAGCTATTTAATATGTAGCATTATGATAATGTAGGAAAGTGAAATGAATCCGCATACAAACAAAGTATCGAGCACAATAAAGCCTTTGGG
The DNA here is from genome assembly GCA_023634235.1 of Pisaster brevispinus. Lineage (NCBI taxonomy): Eukaryota > Metazoa > Echinodermata > Asteroidea > Forcipulatida > Asteriidae > Pisaster > Pisaster brevispinus. The sequence goes on from JAMKCF010000001.1 coordinate 7,722,844, forward strand.
AAAAAAGGAAGTTAACATTTCAAAACTAAATGTTTGATAGGGTCCTTACTGTTTTACCACCACTATTATTGTAACTTGTAATAACACATACTCAAATAGACAATTAAACTGATTTAGGTAATCATAATTCATAAACTGCTTAAAAGCTATCATCTACGAAGTTGTTTTGTTGTCGTTTCTGTCACCACTATAAAGCACTACTGCACTAGTTTGTCTGGAGTAGTGGAAACTATAGCATAACAAACTCAGTCATAGTTCTAAGTAGGCATACAACATCACTTAAAAGTTAGACCAATATAACCTTTTTATCATCTTTTGTAATTTTGTAGTACTTTTAACCTATTAAACTATGGTCACGGTGTGATACAGTGTTGCTATTTCTTATTTTATTATTAGCCTGTGGAAATAGGGTTAGTTTAAGCCTATGGCACTTGTTCATAAGTAAGAATAGACTGACACTGATAATGGTATTGGTAGTGTCGAGTCATGTGTATCCTCAGTACAATAGTCCTACATTTGATTTCCTGAACTAGCACTTAAAATTCAACAAATTCAACCATGTCAACCCATCCAAGATTTTATGAAATTTCATTGCATGGTCTAAAATAAAACTCTTAGTCTTACTGTACCTTCTGTCAATCCCTGCATGTCTAAGCGAATGTTGAGTACTTCCTCGTCGGTGAACTGCTGGATACACGGCCTTCCTTCAAAGGTAGAACAGTCACAGCTGAAGTCCTGAGCTCTCTCATGTTCCACGGCGTGATCCTCGGCGATCGCTTCCCCCAGTAGGTGGTTCACACCTTGAAGCTCGTTGGTTGCAACGGGTGGTTCATCGTCGTCGTCTTGATCTGAAAAAAAATCTACACTTGCTTCCGAAGCTCTGGGTAATCCTAGAAAACCCAGAGCTCCCCCTTCCTCTTCCTCACTCTCGGCACTGTCATCATCGGAACTTTCGAGGCCATCACCTAAGAAATAATCCTCGACTAACTGTGTCAGAGCAGCTTCATCCGGACGAGAGAGGCCAACAATGTTGGCATCACGAACGGAGTTAAGCGCTCTCTCCATGTCTTTACTTCGCCTATCAGCCATGCTTAGTTTAGTAAAACTTTGAACACAAAATTTGAACAGTAAAACTCTCAATAAACTACAAATTCACAACAGGTAAGAAAGGTAACAGCAATTTAAGAATGCAAACGTGAAAATCTTATCTTTGGTTCACTAAGTATCGACTGACAAGCGTTGCAAATTCACGAAATCACTCAGTTAATTCACACGAGGTCGGTCGTCGTTCATGTGCGTTGTGTGTGCGGCGACGTGTGTTTTTGTGTAGAAACTCGCGCGATCGCGCATGGCACACATCGTGCGGCCGTTAAACCGGCTAGAATCCTTCAGAGAATCAGCTAAAAGTTTTGTGACGTCATCGGGTAAACATGAAAACTGCGCAGACTCGTCAAATGGTCGCCACCTCTCATCCAATCATTGATCTCTATTTGTTGATAGTTGGAAAGCCCGGCTAATTTAAATATCAAGTTTTCAGCCGTTAATTGAACAGTTTTTCGGCCGCCGGACTAAGTTATCATAGATAAAAAAGAGTAGTTGAGGTCATGACCTTTCTAATGGTACCAAACACAGTCGTTTAACGTTAGCGGAACTGCTCGTACGCTGCAGTGGAAATAAGCCAATTATTTCACGTTTTTGAAGGTGAATGAGATTGACTTTGAAGAGAATTAATTACGTACAAACATGCTCAAGAAAACGTACTTTTTGTGGATTTATTCATCTTTTCAATTAAAGGTAAGACCACGACAAGAAAGATCAAGTTTTATTTAACTTAATTCCACCAAAATCACGGAATCGTTTTTTGTAGTGTTTTTCATGATTTTCGATTGTGACCAACTTTGGTATGGCGAATTACACGTAAAACTTCCTGTCTGACACATTCCTCAATTCGACCGAGCAGGTCACATATATATATTTCTTGCCTCCTATTGTTAGTTGCATTTTCTTATGTGGCTTGCCCTCTAATCTTACCCTTTCATGCTTCCCGCATTGTAATGCCTACAATGCGGTACCACCTTTATGGTCCAGTGTTCCAGCCTTTCACACTGACCATCCTTTGTTCTCACTTCTTCCCTCTTATTGGTTCTTAGCCAGTTTATTTACAACTCTGATTGGCTATATTTTCCCGCTTTTTTCCGGATACTCTCCCTTAATCCTTTGCTCCTCTTTTTGCTATAAATGGATGTTTGTGTTTGTTCTTGTTTATGCCTCTGACGAAGGTCCGGATTGGATCGAAAGCTAAGGCCATCTCCCCATCTCCGCCATCTCCGCCTTGCGCATAAGACGTATCTGCTCCACAGATACCCTATACAAAAAGCGTTCATCGGACCTCAGGAAACACATTGTTTCTAGAGGTCACAGCGAACGCAGGGTTCAACTTGCCATCAACAAGGCCCTCAGTATACCACGCCATACTCTTTTGGCCAACAAGGGGTCCAGAAAAGTCCCGACCAATAGAGTTGCCCTGGTCACCACCTACCACCCTAACCTACCCAAACTCTCCTCAATCCTCAATGGTAGAATGGATATTCTCCATTCATATAGGAGGATGCGCTCAGCAATCCCTGAGAACCCCATGGTTGCTTTCCGCCGCCCTAAAAACCTGGGAGACATTCTATCAAGACCGACTCCCTATGTAGCACACCCAATGTGGTCTATGTTATATCTTGTAAAAGATGTGGACTACAGTATGTGGGAGAGACTAAGACCAAACTCAGTCTACGCTTTGCAAACCATGTCTCTTCCATAAAGACCAAGAAACTGTACCCCGTATCCATCCACTTCAACAGCCGTAATCACAGCGTCAAAGATGTTGAACTCATCGTGATTGAGGCTTGCAATGGTGACGACACACACCGCAAACTCAGAGAATCACACTGGATTCACCAACTCAAGACAGTCCAACCCTTTGGACTCAACGTAAACACTGGTGTTAAATAAATTCCCATCACACTCCTTCCACCTTTGCTTGTTTTTTTCTTTGATATAAAATAAATAAAATAACTGTAAACAAGTTCTCTCCACTAGTCTATTTTTACGCTTTTTCTCTCGCTTACTTCATTGATACAAAATAGATAGTTACATGTTCCCTACACTTCTTTTTTCTCTCTCTCAAAAAGTTTTGAAAAAATCAACCTGTCAATAACCCATTCCCTCTGCAGAGGAATTAATAACCTGCTCTCTCTGCAGGTTCCTCTTGCTTAGTTTTAACTTCTTACACTGATTCTTTTATTCTATAATTACTTTGATCTTGCCTCCTATTGTTAGTTGCATTTTCTTATATGGCTTGCCCTCTAATCCTACACTTTCATGCTTCCCGCATTGTAATACCTACAATGCAGTACCACCTTTATGGTCCAGCGATCCAGCCTTTGACACTGACCATCCTTTGTTCTCACCTCTTCACTCTTATTGGTTCTTAGCCAGTAAATTTACAACTCTGATTGGCTATATTTTCCCGCTTTTTTCTGGATACTCTCCCTTAATCCTTTGCTCCTCTTTTTGCTATAAATGGATATGTTTGTGTTTGTTCTTGTTTATGCCTCTGACGAAGGTCCGGATTGAATCGAAAGCTAAGGCCATCTCCCCTACTAATTTTATATATATAACTTACCTGTAGAGCATCCCTCCCTCCGTCCCCACTGTTCTCGATGTCTCGGGGTTCCTTGATTGGTGCACGAAAAAAGAGGAAGATCACGCGGTACGCCGCGGGGCGCTATGTGGCGGCCAATAGAGGGCGCTATTTAACTCTTAGCGTTAATTACCTGCCGGTTTAGGGAAATATGCAAAAATAGTATTGTGCTCTACAGGTAAGTATTCCCTCGTAGACCCCAACCATACTTCTGTGGGGGGGATTTATTGAATTTAATTTACTGAATTGAATTAAAGCAGCAATGCGTTGAATTAAGAATACTGATCTACATGGAATTTTTGTTCAAGTATTGTGCAACTTGTGTATGTGGGTGGGCGCATGAGCGCGTGCGCTAGCTCATATCCTGATTTGGATTGAAAATTTCAATCCATTTTCAATCTATTAATGATTGAAAATTTCAATCTATTAGATTGAATAGTTCAATCATCTGTCTAGATTGAAAAATTTTCAAACCAAATTCGATTGAAGATAGATTGAAATATTTAATCTAATAGTTTAAAATTCCACTCGTTTGTGGATTGGAAATTTTCACGATTAAAAAAGATTGATGGCCAATCCGGAAAGACTGTTCCCTCACGGCAATCTGTGAAAAAGTGAAAATTCAATTTTCAGAATTAAGAGAGTATACGTATACTTTTTGGTTAAGGTTTCAATGTGCCGCAAAAGGCTTGCAGGAATGATTGACGAGGTTAGTAAATCTGAAATTATACGATGAGACTTGAACCAAAATAAACCAAAGTACACTATATAAAAATACGGCCCGCGCACTCACTTTCATATGTTGCTGTATAGCACCCTTTTGTGTAATGAAAGTTGTCATCAACAGTAGTTGTTACGGTAATGTGCAATACATTGGTGTTGTGCTTGATTAATCAGTTTTGAGTTTGGGGTTTTTGTATCCATTTTCTTAATTGGCTTTAGAAAGAACACAATCGCGTTGTTTGCTATCTGGCAAGCTTGGATGGCGGAACTTATGACGTTTTTCAAAAAAATCCTCGACAAGTTTGATACAGGCGATCTGAGGAAGCGGAAATTAGAAAATAAAGATTTCCCGGCCTCCCAGATTTGGTAAAGTCGGCCTATGCATTCCGTGCTATGATCGGTCTCCATGCTGGCACGGCACTGGAACTGCTAAAACAACTTAGGGACGGCATTGTCACGATAGCTAAGCCGTCTACTGAAGCAGCAACACTGAAGGCATTTTTTGCCATCCTGATCTTTTTTTAAGAGGAAAATTGCATACCGGTAATAAAAATTCCACCAAAACAAAGTTGCAGTAAAAACGGAATTAGAAGATAATTGTAAACTTTGGGGAACAAAATTCCCAAAATATCACTGTTTAATTAATTCCCTGAAACAAGGAGTGTATTAACGTAACGAGACACAAAGCATTAACATTAGTTGTTTCACTACGTTCTATTAATAACTATATGAAACGCCGACTGAGAAAAGAGTTCTAATCACATTTTTAAATACTGTGAGTCTGTATCTCTCATCATGTTTGTGATGAATTCGTTTTATTGTGATTATTTTTGAAATATTAGGTACAGTGGGAATTTTGCTGCAAAATAGGCTGCACTTCATGGGATGATGCAGAAGTTATTTATCCAGCAGCAACCACGCGTGAAGTTCTTGCAAGATTTCTACCAAACTTCAAGCCTAATGACAAACGACTTCAGGATTATTGTTGGAGATTAAGCAAACGACTTGATCCTGAAGTTGTTTGTCGTGATGTTTTCATTAGCGGAGAGGCCGAAGGCTGTGTACTTCATGGAGATGCACTAGACCTCTCACCAAAGAATCCATTGAAGTAAAGTGGCCTTAATTAATAGGTGAGTTCCCATTTTGTTCATTGTTCTCTGATCATTGATTCTGTGTTTTTTAATGTGAATAACATATAACCATGGCTCGCTTTATATATATATATATACCGCCAACATAGGGCTGGATAGCTCAGTTGGTAGAGCGCCGGTACGTTAATCCGGAGGTCGTTGGTTCAAGTCCCGCTCCAGTCAATTTTTCTTTGTTCAAACCCGAACTATTTAAATAAAATTTCCCAGTCAGTTTCCCTTGTGGTTCATGACTAGATATTTAATATTAAAAAAGTCGCATCCCCTTAAGGTGATCCCGTGGCTGCCGCTTCCCAGGTTGAATCGTAAACGTGGGTGTGATCCCTGGCTACACGGCAGTTAACGGTTGTATGGCTTCTGACTGGCACCCCGAACAAAGATATTGACTAATAGGGAGACCGCCAACATAGGGCTGGATAGCTCAGTTGGTAGAGCGCCGGTACGTTAATCCGGAGGTCGTTGGTTCAAGTCCCGCTCCAGTCAATTTTTCTTTGTTCAAACCCGAACTATTTAAATAAAATTTCCCAGTCAGTTTCCCTTGTGGTTCATGACTATATATTTAATATTAAAAAAGTCGCATCCCCTTAAGGTGATCCCGTGGCTGCCGCTTCCCAGGTTGAATCGTAAACGTGGGTGTGATCCCTGGCTACACGGCAGTTAACGGTTGTATGGCTTCTGACTGGCACCCCGAACAAAGATATTGACTATAAGGGAGACCGCCAACATAGGGCTGGATAGCTGTTGGTAGAGCGCCGGTACGTTAATCCGGAGGTCGTTGGTTCAAGTCCCGCTCCAGTCAATTTTTCTTTGTTCAAACCCGAACTATTTAAATAAAATTTCCCAGTCAGTTTCCCTTGTGGTTCATGACTAGATATTTAATATTAAAAAGTCGCATCCCCTTAAGGTGATCCCGTGGCTGCCGCTTCCCAGGTTGAATCGTAAACGTGGGTGTGATCCCTGGCTACACGGCAGTTAACGGTTGTATGGCTTCTGACTGGCACCCCGAACAAAGATATTGACTAATAGGGAGACCGCCAACATAGGGCTGGATAGCTCAGTTGGTAGAGCGCCGGTACGTTAATCCGGAGGTCGTTGGTTCAAGTCCCGCTCCAGTCAATTTTTCTTTGTTCAAACCCGAACTATTTAAATAAAATTTCCCAGTCAGTTTCCCTTGTGGTTCATGACTTGATATTTAATATTAAAAAGTCGCATCCCCTTAAGGTGATCCCGTGGCTGCCGCTTCCCAGGTTGTATCGTAAACGTGGGTGTGATCCCTGGCTACACGGCAGTTAACGGTTGTATGGCTTCTGACTGGCACCCCGAACAAAGATATTGACTAATAGGGAGACCGCCAACATAGGGCTGGATAGCTCAGTTGGTAGAGCGCCGGTACGTTAATCCGGAGGTCGTTGGTTCAAGTTCCGCTCCAGTCAATTTTTCTTTGTTCAAACCTAAACTATTTAAATAAAATTTCCCAGTCAGTTTCCCTTGTGGTTCACGACTTGATATATTATGTATAGATATATATATTTATATTTTTTTTGGGGGGGGGGGGCTAGACAAAAGTTTGGGGGGGCTAAAGCCCCCCCCCCTAGCCCCCCCCCCCGTAGAACCGCGCCTGCTCGGTCATGTACCTAATTTAGCACGTGGTATACCACTCGCGACTGATTCCATCGTAACGAAGTGGTAACTAGCCTTTAGCCAAGACGCTTTTTGCCCAATACTAATCAGCACAAAATCCAAACTAACGTATACTACAGGATGTGTTGTGTTGACTTCGTACCACGTGCGCCTTCATTGAAGGCCAGAAGTAGTGGTATGATTTCTGTGCACGTTTATTCAGACTTGTCACATCGTACTTTTAAGGCAAGTTTATCAATGACGCAACACTGCATTCCTCTCCACCAGTCCAATGCCCGGCGTCAAACTGTTTCTCTTTTAGGCCTTTACAAGTAAAAATGTTCCGTCCCAACTTGATAATATTGTCCAAACTATAGTTGGGACTTGTCCCAACTTGAGTGTTAAAGTCGGGACGCCCCAACTATAGTTCGTATCGACAATATAGTTCAACAGGACGTTGATTACTGTGTAACACTACTGCAGACGTGCAAGCTGATTCGATCGGCTTTGATAAACAACATTCTTTATTTCACACCCGGGTTTCGGCTCTTTATACAAACTCATGTCGAAACTGTCATGATGGAGCGAGCCGGTCGCGAGCCGGTGCCCAGGACGAGCTTGGAATGATAGTGTAACTCACTTTATAATGGACCGTAAACTCGGCGTAAATGGTGTTTTTAGAAGACAGCGGCCTCATGCTCATGCCATGTGATGACACTTTCAGTCTAAAAATAGGCCTAAGCATTTAATTTCCTTTCTCTTGGAAAACCAAAATTCTAACTAATCTCAAATATTTTCAAGGGCAAGGGAAAGTGGTCTTAAAAACCTCATACTATAATACTTACTGTATTATTATGTTTTTAGGCTATTCATGGGGGTGATTTGTGTTTACTGCGATCCCAACTATAGTTGGGACGTCCCAACTTTAACACTTAAGTTGGGATCAGTCCCAACTATAGTTCGGACAATTGTAAAGGGCGGGGGGGGGGGGGCGGAACAAAGATAATGCCGTCATCAGCGCCCTCTCGTGACAAACTAAATAATATCCATCCGATCCATCCGATCCATCCGATCCATCCGATCCATCCGATCCATCCGATCCATCCGATCCATCCGATCCATCCCATCCATCCGATCCATCCCATCCATCCGATCCATCCGATCCATCCCATCCATCCGATCCATCCCATCCATCCGATCCATCCCATCCATCCCATCCATCCCATCCATCCCATCCATCCCATCCATCCCATCCATCCGATCCATCCGATCCATCCGATCCATCCCATCCATCCGATCCATCCGATCCATCCGATCCATCCGATCCATCCCATCCATCCCATCCATCCCATCCATCCGATCCATCCCATCCATCCCATCCATCCCATCCATCCCATCCATCCCATCCATCCCATCCATCCCATCCATCCCATCCATCCCATCCATCCCATCCATCCCATCCATCCCATCCATCCCATCCATCCCATCCATCCCATCCATCCCATCCATCCCATCCATCCCATCCATCCCATCCATCCGATCCATCCGATCCATCCGATCCATCCGATCCATCCGATCCATCCGATCCATCCGATCCATCCGATCCATCCGATCCATCCGATCCATCCGATCCATCCGATCCATCCGATCCATCCGATCCATCCGATCCATCCGATCCATCCGATCCATCCGATCCATCCGATCCATCCGATCCATCCGATCCATCCGATCCATCCGATCCATCCGATTTATCCGATCCATCCGATCCATCCGATCCATCCGATCCATCCGATTTATCCGATCCATCCGTTCCATCCGATCCATCCGATCCATCCGTTCCATCCGTTCCATCCGATCCATCCGATCCATCCGATCCATCCGATCCATCCGATCCATCCGATCCATCCGATCCATCCGATCCATCCGATCCATCCGATCCATCCGATCCATCCGATCCATCCGATCCATCCGATCCATCCGATCCATCCGATCCATCCGATCCTTCCGATCCATCCGATCCATCCGATCCATCCGATCCATCCGATCCATCCGATCCATCCGATCCATCCGATCCATCCATCCATCCGATCCATCCATCCATCCATCCATCCATCAATCGGGGACCCTATTGTCCTCTTTTGTTATAGGTCCCCGGTTTGAATGTGAAAACAAACACACACACACACACACACACACAAGTGTGTAAACACCTCCAATCGGGGACCTCCTATTGTCCCTCTTTTGTTTGGACTAACTTTTTGGCAACAGCTCCCATTGGTTTTGTACACAATTTCTAACTGGGGACCTTTACCCAACCGGGGACCCTATTGTCCTCTTTTGTTATAGGTCCCCGGTTTGAATGTGAAAACAAACTCACACACACACACACATCATGTCTTTTGCACGCAGAGTTGTGGGGACTTGCTATTGTTGTTCTATTATTCCCTTTTCTAAAGAATTACCTTGTGGGGACCCGGTTTAACAAAGAAAAACGTTGTGGGGACCTTTGTTCCATTGTGTAAAAGTCCCCACAACGGTGTGTGTGCCTACCCAGTCACACACACACAGTTCACACACACACAAGTGTGTAAACACCTCCAATCGGGGACCTCCTATTGTCCCTCTTTTGTTTGGACTTTAACTTTTTGGCAACAGCTCCCATTGGTTTTGTACACATATTTCTAACTGGGGACCTTTACCCAACCGGGGACCCTATTGTCCTCTTTTGTTATAGGTCCCCGGTTTGAATGTGAAAACAAACTCATACACACACTAAGAAGGCTGGCTACGTGTAATTGTGTCTAACTGGGACAGGTCCACGATCACAGAAACATGTTGAGCCAAGTAACCCTAATACTATCAATGCAGTTAAAGTGATCATTGCGACAATTTATGTGACTAATACAAACCAGTTTAAACCTATTGCCAATATAATTAAATTTTATTTTATTCATGACCAGTACGAAAATCTTCCTCTGCTCAGCTGCAAAAAAAAGAAAAACTTATTTTTTTTTAGGTCTTAAATAACTGCTTCCTTACATCAAGGCGATCAAGCCATGTCACAAGATTTTTATGAAACTTTTCCATTGACTTTATCCCAATAAAAATGAAAATCAGAAAGTTTTGTCCACCTAAATTTTTTTTCTAAAGTACTGGAATCATTGATGAGAATTGCAGCAGGTTGAAACATTTGAGGTGTTACCCAAGTTGGATTTAAGTCGCTCTCCTTGGTCGATCTCTGCATCATGCATCTGTTCTTAACTTCTGAAAAAGATTTTGCGGGCCCCCCCCCCACTTTATGAGGGGAGGTGCCAAACATTCCTTCCCCATTCATGCCACTGCACTGTTTCTATTTTGGACGGATGGTTGTCGAAAGATTCACTTGTTTCTGGAAATAGCAACAGTGCTGGTAAAATGCTAATTGTCAAATAGGCTGCCAGAAAAACAACAGCCATTCGTTGGATTCTGGTTTTACAGCGCCACTACGACCGAATCTCAATCTGCTGCTGACGAAAAAGGCCCCACGACTGACTTCCGACATCAAGACTTAACTTAAAAATTCACCGATGTCCAAACATACACGATCAAAATAGAACTCGTTTTCATGAGAAACTACGGCTTTTAATACTGCAAACAGGTCAAGTATAATCACTAACAAAACAGAGTAATGTAAACAGAAAGTGAAGTACGAGCGACCTCAAGAGGGCGCTAGACTGAACTGGCGTGACTCCTGTTTACCATTAGTCCATTATTCTTAAGAGGAGAAAAGAGGGCCATCAAACAGACAGAATGTCCAAACGTAGAATGTTCTCATAATAATAGAACAGTCAAATTGGGAGATTTCAGTGAGCAATCAAAAAATGGCACAAGGCGAACAGAAAAATATGACAATGCAATGTCGAACTTAAACTAACGATATGTGACCATTAAGGTGTTGTTACGTCACTGTTTTAATAGGCACGGGGAAACTGGCTTTGAAGTTCTCGGTTCTTTATTGAATCTGTAAAAATTGTTGAACAAAGTGTTGTTGAAGGTTCGGCCAATTTCAGAATGACGGTAAACTCAAGTTAAGTAATAATAACAACTGTATAAATGGAAAATGAATCAAGCTCAAGTAACAATAAAAACCTTGGCGAACCGCATAACTCATGTAAACCGTACGGAGATTGATTAGAGATACACTAAATAATACAAATGTTGATTTAAAAGAAACACTAGAATTCCCATACATTCCTTTGGTAACTAGGTAAGAGTTGAAAGATTTAAGAAATGATGCAAAGAGATATATAAAATAGACAAGATTCATACCTGTAAAAATTGGTGAACAAAGTGTTGTTGAAGGTTCGGCCAATTTCAGAATGACGCCCAGATTATTGAACGGCGGGAAATATACAAATTAGAACGTAGGGGGCGCTTCGTAAATTTAAATGATAAAGAGATATTTACAACAACAAAAGGTTTGAAATGAATATACAAAGTAGGAATATACCAACATTTAACGGGGGTGTTCTTTACATACACCTGGGCCGTGACATCCTCCTCTCTTTTGCGAAAATGTCAGCCCGACATTTGCAGAATATTTGTATCTACAAAATTATATTTTCAAGATTGCAAGTTAAGCAATTCAACTTTTTAACCCTTTATATACCAGACGATAAAAACAGTCAAGGAAAATTTTTATTTGTATTTTTTCCCAAGACAATGGGGGTAAATACTTGATACCCCAGCAAAAAAAAAAAATCAATTAATGATTTTTAAAATTAATAACTGTAGCATATATGCTTCATTGGTTGATAACGTCATGCTTTTATTTTCACGCATGTAAATACATATGTAGCATATGTGCTACAATGGTTCACACAGTTACAAAATGACTACATGTTTGACCCTGCATTGTTTACATAAATAGTGCATACAAATAAATAAGAAATGAATTGAATAATGAGTTTTCCCTTTCATCGATTACTTCAACGATGGCAAGAAATATAAGAATAGTGCACGCTGCACAATGAAAACAAAAAATACTGATTGACCCTGCATTGTTTACATAAATAGTGCATACAAATAAATGGATGCTTTACGTGAAGGATTGGGTCAAAATAGGCCTCTATGTATGATGATAGTTCACAAAGCAGTTCCTGTCTTTGTTGAGGCAGAGGGCAACTTGACACTTGGAGCAGGTTACAAAGGTGAAGATCTTCAAAGAATTGCAATATTTGCAACGGCTCCGAGTGGCATTCTAGAGTGGCCAATGGTCGAGTGCATCAGTGTGTTTTGGTGCTTCCTGTTGAGATGGCCTTCCACGCTTTTTTTTCACCATCATCAGGGAGGTTGCAAGTTCTGATTGGAACAAGCGCAGAGGCTGACGCTTCTCGTTCAGTTGGCTGGCGTGGCATGAATAGCCAAGCATTGACACATGCAATCTGAAGCATATGGTACCAAATGTACATGTACCAACGCTTGCTTCTGACGGGAATCTTGTAGAGGGATAGAAGGGAGTCCATGAGGTCAATACCGCCCATAAACTTGTTGTATTCTTTTATTATGGCTGGTCTGTCCACATCCACATGCTTTTTGGCGGCTCTGTCCCAGCGTCTCGCAGTATCTAATGGGTGCAAGTGGACACCATCAGCACTATGTTGTTGTCACACCAAGTCCGTAGCAGTGTACGAAGTCTGACGTGTAGTAGGCCTACTTCCACCAGCACTGATACTCTCTCTTACACCCTTCCTTACGATGCCTTTGTTTGGGCCATACCGGCTCTTTCCCATTTTGGAGCCTGCAAAAGAAAAAATTTCAATCAGTTTTGTGAATCCTAAACGTAACAGCCAGGTAAAAGCTGAAAAAATATTTAGAATAAATTTAATATAAAACCAAACAAAACCAAATCAATTAGATTTTATAAATTATTGCAGTTCACCCCCTTGCTTGAAATGTTTGATGTGGGTGTAGTTCGGTGTACACAATCATGCACTCAGGTGCACTGTTTCATGCTTGTTTATTGCGCCATGATTGTCCACACACACCGTGCACTGAGTACATGTACAGTACATAGCAACAACACACATACACACGCAATCCAATCCCATGTACATGTGCATGTAGTGACTATGGCATCATCGACCACAAGAGCATATCTGCTACAGGTGTTTTAGAAAAAATCCTGCTGCTAGGCCTACACTTATTTCTTTGAAATAAAAACTTTATGTGAATCTACTGGGTATTGGGGAGGAGATAATCAATGAGATTTTTACCTGACAATCAGCTCAAACTTGAAAGGCGACGATGAAATATGCAGACTTTTCAGAGTGTTCAACCATCAATAGTGCAGCATGTCAACTTGCAGAAAAATGCCACTAGATAGCTAACTGTGGCCAACAGAGGGGGCTATAACACTTGCAGAGGAGTAGCATAGTGCTTCAGTGGGGTCATAGGTGATGTTTTTGTTATTTAATAGGATGGAACACTGGACCAAATATGGTGTAGCATATATGCTACGATGGTGCATACAGGGTTAAAATATACAATTTATTGTATTACTTCAAATCGATGTACTTTAAAGTGATGTGTACAAAACTCGTAGAAATTTACATTACTCAACCGGGCCCTGGTTTCGTAAAGACAATCCTACAGAGACAAATATTCTTATAATTCAGAATAATTAATGTTCTCGTTGAACCACGAATTGCATCTGCGTATATGCCTTTTCAACACAAGATGAACAAATTCAAGAAATCATGCTATTAAAGAAGCAAATTTATACTTCAGAGCTCATCATCCTGAAAATTCATGAATGTCAAAATTAACCATTAATACTCATCCCAAATAGATAAGTGAATGGATAAGCAAATAATATACTACAAAATGGAGCGAAAAAAAATCAATACATGGGGGAAAAATAAATGGTAAAAATAAATGGTAAAAACAAATTATTATGTGTCAATGCGCTCTTTTGAAATCATACGAAGGGCAACTTTCCTTCGTTCTTGCGCCATCTCGGGACTTCTCCATCTCCCCCACAGCCGTCTCCCTGCCTTCAACTTCAACTTGTAGGCTTGCTTCGACCCTTCTTCGGTAACTTTGTGTTGTTTCGTTTGGCCGAACTTGGTGTAACCAAACCTGTCTATTGGTTTTGCATTTCTTTTGGGTCTGGGCTGTGGTAGTGGTGGATCCATATTTTCTGGCCTTACTCCAGTCGACGGTGTGTTACTTTTGTCGTCAACTGGGGTTTGATGAATGTGTTGCCTTTCGTTTGATTCTTCTTCTGTGTCACTTAAATTACTGATGGAAACTGTATCATTTTGTGGCTGATGGCAGCACTCTGTGAACTTATCGACGTGTGGTGAGGCATTGGGTGAGATAAAATCTGTTCTCACTGAAGAAGACCTGGTGTCGACCTCCTCATCACATGAGTCTTGTTCAAATATTTCTGTCTCCTCGTTGGTGGATGTTTTGTCTGGTACTCATCTTGAGGTTTATTGGACTTGTGCATTGAAGGAGTTTCTTTTGGAGAAGGCTTATTTGATGTAGATTCTTCTGTCTCTTCGCATTCACGGCTTTGAGGTTGGTTTGGTTCATCTCTTTCTACCGGTAGGAACATGCACGGTGTTAATAGGTTTCTGTGCAGGGTTCGTTCCTTTCCACTTTCTGGAGAATATACCACGTATACCGGTAGGTTTGGTCGTTTTGAAATGACCACATAAGGAGTTGGTTCCCATCTGTCGGCAAGTTTTTGCGTTCCTATGATGTGCTTGTGCTGGACCAATACACGATCACCTTGACGGAGGGGAGCATCCCATGTACCTCGATCATACAATCTTTTCTGCTTCGCCTGTGATTTTGTTGCATGGTCATTCGCTATTTTGTAAGCAGTGAGGAGGCCTTCTCGATATTTCTCAACGAACTCCTCGTAGTTTGGTTGGTCTTCACCAGTGTTTGTGTTGAGGCCGAACATTAAATCAATCGGTAGGTTTGGGTGTCTTCCGAACATGAGAAAGAATGGGGCATAACCAGTGGAGTCGTGTCGAGTAGCATTATAAGCGTGAGCCATCTTGCCTACATACTCTTTCCAGTCTTTCTTCATGTTTGGTTCCATTGAGCCGAGCATATTGAGGAGGGTGTGGTTAAAATGCTCGGTCTGCCCATTCCCTTGAGGATGATAAGGCGTTGTGTGACTTTTCTTTATTCCCGAAACCTTGCAGAGTTCTTTGACGAGTTGGCTTTCAAAATTTCTGCCCTGATCTGAATGAAGACGAAGAGGAAAGCCGTAGTGCTGGAAGAAGTTTTTCCACAATATTTTGGCTACAGTATCTGCTTTCTGGTCGATGGTGGGGAATGCTTGTGCATATTTGGTGAAGTGATCTGTTATTACAAGGATGTTTTCAAAACCGCCCTTTGATCTTTCCAGCTTCAGGAAGTCAATGCACACCAACTCGAGAGGTTCGCTTGTGGTTACGTTGACGAGAGGTACTCTGGTTCTAGAAGGTTGTGTTTTTCGAAGACAGCACCTTTTGCATTCGACGCACCACTGTTTGACATCGTCTGCCATTTTGGGCCAGAAAAATCTCCTCCTAACCAAGTCTAGTGTTCTCTCGAATCCCATGTGACCGACGTCATTGTGGAGACCGTGCATGGCCGTTGCTCTAAACTTCTCAGGTAGTACAAGCTGGTACGATGTCTTTCCATCACTTGTTCTTTTTCGATGAAGAATATCGTCTCGTATGCACAATTTGTCCCACTGGCGGAAGTAGAGTTGACATTCTCGTGGCTCATGCTTTCTCTCAAGAGAGTTTGGTTTTTCATTGTTGCTGAAGAAGAATATTACACGTGATAGGATCGGATCGTCGCGTTGTGAAATGGCGATATCTCTTTTTGGTAATCTGGGAAACTCATCTTCTGTAGACTCGAAATTTGTTGGCTGTTTCAGCTTTGTTGCCTGTCTAGTTGTTACTTGGCATTGGACATTGGTGAGTTCAGGAAATAATTGAGACGCAGGTGGATGCCCACTACAGATAGCCTGAACATCGTCCGAGCATATAGTTATGGCCTCTTTCTGGAAAGCCATGCTGGTTCTTGTAGTGTCCATGTGAGATCGTCTAGATAAGGCATCGGCAGCGGCGTTATTTTTACCAGGCTTGTACTTGATGTTGAAGTTGAATTGAGACAATGCGGCAACCCATCTTTGGCCAGTTGCGTCTAGTTTGGCTGATGTTGTCACATAGGTGAGAGGGTTATTATCAGTTAGCACTGTAAACTGATTTCCAGTGAGATATTCTCTGAATTTGTCAGTGATCGACCATTTCATGGCCAAGAACTCTAGCTTGTGGGCGGGGTACCTTGATTCTGCTGGGTTTAGGCTTCTGCTTGCGTATGCGATTACTTTCTCAGTTCCTCCCTGTGTTTGGCTCAGTATCGCCCCTAGTCCAACCCCAGAGGCATCGGTCTGAAGAATGAACGGTACCGAGTAATCAGCATAACCCAATATTGGCGCTGACGTCATCAGGTGTTTTAGAGTATCCATCGCCCTTTGGCATTCTTTCGTCCATATGAAGGGAATTAGTGAAGTAGAAATGGCTCTTTTCTTGACCTTTTTCTTGCGTTTTGGATCTCCTGAAGTAAGCTTGAAAAGAGGAGCTACGATGTTTGAGTAACCTTTGATGAACCGGCGGTAATAGCCAGTGAAGCCGAGAAATCTTTGGACATCTTTCCGGTTGGATGGTGGTGGCCAGTCCAGTACTTTTGAAGTTTTTTCGGGATCGGTGGAGATGCCTTTAGAAGAGACTATATGCCCAAGGTATTTGACTTCTGTTCTGAGCAAGTCGCACTTTGAAGGTTTGAGTTTCAGGCCGTGATGACGTAAGCGTGAGAAAACCTCTGAGAGACGCTTGATGTGCTCTTCAAATGTATCAGAGAAAATGATGATGTCGTCGAGATACAAAAGTACTTTGGAGTAGTTGAAGTCGCCGAGGCAAGTCATCATTAATCGCTGGAAAGTGGCCGGGGCGTTTTGAAGACCAAAAGGCATTCTGTTGCACTCGAAAAGACCCATGGGAGTTGTGAATGCTGTTTTCTGTTTGTCCCTTTCCTCCATCTCAACTTGCCAGTATCCAGATGTTAGATCAAGAGTGCTGAAGAACTGTGCGTTGCCTAAAGCATCTAAGGCTTCTTCTATTCGCGGTAGGGGGAATGCATCACGTACTGTCTTGCTATTTAGCTGCCTATAATCGATGCAGATACGAAGTGAGCCATCTTTTTTGTAGACGATGACCATGGGAGAGGCGTATGGGCTGCTGCTTCTTCTGATTGCTTTTGTTGCTTCCATGATTTTTAGATGGTCCTTAATAACTGCTTGGTACTGGGAAGGTGGTATACCCCGGTAGGGTATCCGGCGGTAGGGTATCCGGAATGGCTTGTCATCAATCAGTGGGATGCAATGTTTGATGGTAGACGTGCAACCGAAAGTGAGCTTGCCGAGAACACATCTGAATATGTTTGAAGGAGATTTATGAGGTGTTTCTTCTGCTCGTCAGTCTCTAAGGCTGCATTCGATAAGTCTAATTTCGGAATGATGTTCTTCAAATCGCCAGTCACGTTTGTGTTTCTCACATAACATTTGGACGGAGAGGTTGTTGCATGATGATTATCTACCTTGTCTGTCACTTTGGAGTTTGAAATGACTTCATCTGCTCGAAGGATGGAGGACAACTGTGCCAGCTTACAGTTGCGTTTCACTTTGATTGGCTTGGCAGAGATGTTGCAGAGTCTGACGGGGACACGACGGTTAGACCCTACATCAGCTATGAGTTTCCCCACTTTCAAGCATGAAGAAGAGTTGTTGGGAAAACTTTCGACGATGGTGGTATACGAGTGATTTCCATGTACACAAGGAGCTTCACAGATGATGTCAACTTCCTCGCCTGGTAGAATCGTACGAGGAAGTCTGCCTACATACTTGGCATAGCCGATCATGCCTGTCTGGTCTCTCGATACTGAAGTAGACGTTGAGGTATGCTGTGTGCCACGTTAAGTTTTCATCCTTCACTTGGTCCATATATTGATATCCTCTGGCTATTTGTTGGTCTCGCTTCGAGGCTCTGATCACGTTTGTACCAACGAGTACTGGTACACGTCGTCTGTAGCGGTCTGAGGGGACAACAAATGCAGGAACATCGTCATAGGTAACGCCAAGAATTACGATGGAGATTGGGACAACCCCGAGATATGGCACGTTTTGTCCACTTGCGCCTTCTATTGAAACGTCTGCTGGTATAAGTGGTTTAGTCTGCAAGTTTGAGTTTTTCCTCCAGAGTTCTTCGGTGATTGATGTTATCTGTGAGCCGGAGTCTATGAGCGCTAGGTAGTTCTCACCATCCACTTCTATGACATCTTCATTATTAGGTCCGATGACTTGTTGAAAGTCTGGTTTGTCTGGGTGAGTCAGTGAAGACTGTTGAGCTGGGGGTTGATTTATTGGGCGTGTGGATTCTGGCTCGCAAACGGCTTGCCCATTGGCCGCCGCCTTCCAAGTTTAAAGGAACGTTTCTGCACCCTCTTGCAAAGTGTCCTTCCTGACCACATTTGTGACAGGAGTAGACCCTGTGACCCTCTTGTTTCCTCGTTGAAGTTCTTGTTGGGTTGCTGGCAAGTTGTTCTACCTTTTCGGTGAGGAGGCTCATTTTAACCATCAGTTCTTGTAAGATCTCGTGGTCAGTCTTCTTGTTGAGTGGTTGGCAAGTAGTTGCTGCTTTTTGAGGATTGGGCTGTGGCTGATAATGTTGTGACTGTGATGATTTCTGAGATTGTGCTTTGACTTCTGGCTTAGAAGTTGGTTCAAGTCGCATCTCTCTTTCTAGCTGCCTAACTTCTGTCTGCAGCTCGCGGAACGTCATCTCGCGTGGTCTCATAGGTGCGATTCGTCGAGTTACTCTTTCGTCTTTTACTCCTCGCATGAATTGTTGCGTGAGCATGTGGTTGCGGTTTGGGAACGGACTGCCTTTGCTCATTCGTTCTTCTACTGTACGGAGTGTAGCTTCTAGTTCTACTGCAAAGATGCTGGCCAATTCAGTAGGACTCCTCATACGTGCATAGAACTCGGCTAGTGGATCGCCAATCATCATGAGCTCACCAAACTGTGCCCTCAGCTCAGCAAATGCATGTTTTGGAGTCTGCTGGTTAGGTGGAAGGTTCAGTACTAGCTTTCTTGCTGCTCCTCCCAAGTACCTCACTATTGTTGCAAACTGTATTTCCATTGGCATCGCTGTATTTTCTATCAGGTACTTGGTATCTCGCACCCAGTCGTCGACGTAGGTACTCGAACCTTCTTTTCCCGTGAAGATAGGGACGCTCTTGACCTGGTGTGACGGCATGAGATGTAGCTGAGGTGTGGATGCAGTCAGATTTGAAGAAAGATTATGATGTTTTTGGATCTTCGGATTGTTCGGTTGTGGAGTATGCGGTGAGAAGCTAAGGTAGTCTGGTGTTACGTGTCTTCGTCTGGGCGTAGCAGTGGTAGCAGATGGACAAGGAGAGGTGTATCTGTGTTGTCGATGAGGTTGTTGATGCAGTCCACTTTGGGAGAGTCTCTGTTCCAGATGTTGAAGTTCAGAGAGCATCTCTTCTGCTAATGGTTGATACTTAATTGGAGGTCCATCTTCAGGAGGAGAGGCTCGTGATGTTGAATGCTGTGATGGTGGTTGAGGACTGAGAGTCGGAGGATTGAGTGAAGTGCGACGTTTTGGTCGGGTTGACACCAGTGGGTTTCCTAACATCATTGCAGAAGTTGGACGTGTGTCGTCCGATTGCTTTCTTCGAGACGTGGCCATGGGTGAGATGGATAGATGGCGGTGAGATGGGCTGAACAAGGAGCTTTTTACTGATGAAGAAGAAAAAACTCACGAGAAAATAGTAAAGCAAAATCAACTAAATTGCGACACTATCAATTACTGCTTTAAAAAAAAAATTGATTATCAATAAATAGGCAATAAAACTTCAAAAAAAATGTAAATGAAGGCAATTTCTAGGAAAAATACCAGTCAAATGGCAATCATAAACCAATCAATATCAATTGAAGGTGTAGTCAGCTTAAATGTAACGTTTAAATGCAACGTCAAGCTTTGAACCTTCCTGGATCACTTATACAATGAATGACAGTTATAATACTCGTCAAATTATATATTTAGCACTTCAAATGGCAAATAGAACGTGATACAGTAACTTGTATGGAAGCACCCACAAGACAACACTAGTGTCTCAAAGGTAAGTAGAAAACACATAAACAAAATTAATCAAAACAACAAATTAACTTGTAAATCAGCAATAAGAATCAAATATTCAATCAACTTGAACACGGAATAATATTCAGCTGCTCAATGCATCATTGGAATGTGAATCAATTCAGGCTTTCAAGACCAGTAGCATCGGAACTACCCTGCCGGCTATTGATACACACTGGCGCAATTGTCAACTCTAAACTCAACAACAGCACCTTCCGGTGAACGGATTAACTCAAGTTATTATGCAATACAACAATTTAAATCTGGAAACACCAGCTGAAAAGTTCAATTGGAACGATGTTGTTACCTGGGAACAATGGCAGCGTCTTTGACTGTACTGGCTTGCCTGAGGAGAGTTCCTTAAAGACAGTTTTAATGTTCTTGAACTGTATGGTAATGTATACGATCGGCTGAAGTGGATATAGCCCTACTCAAATAGAATGTCCAATATGAGTTGATTTTCCAAGATCAGTTATTTTCAATGTCGGATCGTAGCCAAAACGCAGTACTGTCCGATGTAAGTTGATCAAAGGCTCGAGGCACTTCAGTGACGCAGAAGATGGCAGTATCGTCGGCTTGGAGATACGACCAATTGGGGGTACCCTGGTGCAGCTTCTGACGGTGCTAGATCTCTGGGGTACGGTGCGGGAGCTGGCTGTACTCAATCTCGGGGGGTTACAGGCTGGAGCTGGCTGTACCCAATCTCGGGGGGTTACAGGCTGGAGCTGGCTGTACCCAATCTCGGGGGTTACAGGCTGGAGCTGGCTGATGAAAGGCGGGGCTCTGGGCCTCGGATTCGGTGGTAATGTCTGCTGTACCACTCTGACTCGGGATCGGTGTTTACTGTCAGAAGGGAGGTCTTCAGGAGTGAACAATTTTCAGGTGAATTTTCCCTGTGCCCGGATCTTCCACCAATTTGTGACCATTAAGGTGTTGTTACGTCACTGTTTTAATAGGCACGGGGAAACTGGCTTTGAAGTTCTCGGTTCTTTATTGAATCTGTAAAAATTGGTGAACAAAGTGTTGTTGAAGGTTCGGCCAATTTCAGAATGACGGTAAACTCAAGTTAAGTAAAAATAACAACTGTATAAATGGAAAATGAATCAAGCTTAAGTAACAATAAAAACTCCCGGTCGCCACCTTGGCGAACCGCATACCTCATGTAAACCGTACGGAGATTGATTAGAGATACACTAAATAATACAAATGTTGATTTAAAAGAAACACTAGAATTCCCATACATTCCTTTGGTAACTAGGTAAGAGTTGAAAGATTTAAGAAATGATGCAAAGAGATATATAAAATAGACAAGATTCATACCTGTAAAAATTGGTGAACAAAGTGTTGTTGAAGGTTCGGCCAATTTCAGAATGACGCCCAGATTATTGAACGGCGGGAAATATACAAATTAGAACGTAGGGGGCGCTTCGTAAATTTAAATGATAAAGAGATATTTACAACAACAAAAGGTTTGAAATGAATATACAAAGTAGGAATATACCAACATTTAACGGGGGTGTTCTTTACATACACCTGGGCCGTGACAGATATAAACTGGGAAAAAACATGAAGGGAAAGGCTGTCATAGGGGTGGACTACCCTCGAGCCTTTGGGGATTATTCTGGCCCAAACGAAGAATAAAATGCCGACTGGGAAGTTACAGGTCAACAATAAAGTCTTTCAAGTGACAGGTGGGGGGGGGGGCGTTTGGGTCGAGTATGTGACGCGTTAGGCAACTCAAGTGTAACACTCGTGGTGTCGGGCTCAACTGCCAAAAAGTCAAAAGCCATGGTTAAGACGGGACTAGAATCCGGAGCTGTATGGGCACTGTCGGAAACAGCGTCGGACGCACTATCGGCTGGAGTGGATAGTTAATGGGAAATGTCCCGCGGGTCGGGGGGCTAAGGCACAGGTTCAGAGTAAGCATCATCATCGTGGGCAATATTGCGAGAGTATGGGAGGGTACGATCCAAATTGCAGGAAACTTGACACGGTACGAGGTGCTCCTGAGATGGGAGCCAACAAATTTGCGGATGTTGCACCACAGACCGTCGTCAGATGAGACGAGATAGCGATTTCATGCACAAGACTTGTTGCGGTCACTGTAGAGGTAAACCAAGTTGCCAACTTCAACCGGTGTATCGGGTGGAAGAGACTTCAGAGGGGCGTTGCATTTTTCGCTGTTTGGGTGGTTACGAGAGCGGTGCTGGGCCTGGATCATGTTGAGGTCGGCAAACGGAATCTGCTGGTTTGTGAACTGGTTACGTTGGAACCACATTTTGCGTGCTAACAAACCTCGGTTACGAATACGAGAGTTCAAGACTGCGGTGGCGAGCAAAAGCGTGAGCGGTGTTGCTGGACTACCAGTTGGGTCTTGGCGTAGTAGCTCGTCTTCTAATTCGCGAACTGCCTTCTCCGCGATGGGGTTTTTGTTGGGGTTTTTGATACGGCCAATCTCAATACAAATTCGATGTTGTTGGAGGAGCTTGTCCTGGACCAGCCGAGTAAAGCCCGGGACTGGGTCTTAGCGGATCACAGAGAGGGGGCCGTCTAATGGGCGGAGCTCAATGCAAAGGCGTATAAGGGCTGTGCGCAGTGTGTCGGGGTGTCCATCGTCAATGATGCATGATGTGTAGGAGGTTGAGCATTCTCGCAAGATGAGGATCAGTTGACGGTTGCGCTTGATCACGTCTGATGCAAAAGAGATTCCGACCGAATCTGGAGGCTCGCCTGTAGACTGCACAATGATAACAGCTGGAGCAAACTTCGTTAACAGACTTGTCTAAATCGAGGGCAAAGTAGCAACAACAAGTCACAGAATTGAGTTGGTGGCGTGTTGGATGGTCGAGTTGGATGTGGAGCGCAGTAAGGAGGCCATGGAGTACTTGACGAGGAACGATGATGCATTCTCGAGTAGGGAACAGTGGCTCTTCTCTGCGAACTATCAGTAGCCCATCCTTAGCAACTGATGCAACTTGTAGGTAACGCTTTACATCCGTGATGGTTGTGGCTTTTTTGGGAGAACGGGTGCCCTTGACCAGTTGAGCGTGAGTACGGCGCAGATCTGGGCACTCCGACTGAACTGCCAACCATGCAGCTCTGCTTGTAAATGGGAGCTTAGCGTCACCGGAGAGGACCTCCTGGGCAGACACTCGCATGACCGTGGACTCTTCAATGTGTCTGACAAAGGTACATACTTCGAAATCAGAGGGTATATTTGCGGAACCAGCAAGGTGGCGAATGGTAGCTTGGAAGCGGCTTACAGTGGATAGGAATGTTGAAATCCGGGGGCTTGCTGAGAATTCACCACGGCACAGCTTTTCGTATGCTTGGACGCATGTTACCGAATTAGCTACAAGAGCAAAACAAACTACCGAGGGCGCTAGAGTGTACATTGTTAGACACTGGCGGCGCCGTAAAATGTAAACACATCGCCTGGTGCGTCGCGATCGCAAGTGCATCACGTGCTATATGTATACATGTACAAGGAGAATTAGACAATAAATGTGTATTTACAAGGGCCTGGCAGCGAAGAGAAACAAGTCTGGCTGGTCACAATCGGCCGAGGATGAAATTGAATGAACCGGTGAGTGAAATACTACAAAATTTATTGTTGAGACCGATCAATAGAGACTATTTACATAACGTACAGAATTCGGATCATACTCCTCTGAAAGAGTTGATGAGTTGTCCTCGATGAATGATCCTTTCTGATTATCATACACAAGACAGCCATGTTATCCATGGTTATGCCATGCCAATGAACGTTTTGGCACAAGCCAATTGAAACACCCATGCTGGAATTTCAGTGAGGTAGGAAGGAATGGATGAAGTCCGCTCAGTGCCTGTCGCACCAAGAAAGAAATGAATTCCGTCAGGCCAACAATGAAAAAATTACCATCACATGAAAAGTCCGTAACCATGTAGAGTTCAGGAAAAGAAGAGTTTCAAACAGTCACACACGAGACTGATATTCTATCACTGCCGCAAATTTCAAAGTAGATGCAAAAGTATATACAATTGTTAAAACTTCACATTAAATCTTAGGGCGGTCAGGTTGGTGTAGTGGTATCTTGCCTTGCCTTTCACCTCTGGGACCCCGGTTCAAATCCCACCGGGGGCACTATGTGGATTGGGTTTTCAGTCCCTACCTGATTGCGTGGGTTTTCCCTGGAATAATTCTCTGGGGTTTTCCTCCCACGTCTAAAACTGAAACTTCCTTCCTTGTCTTCTCCCCATTGGGTTCTTGGCTAGTACAGTGATTTAGTTCGCTTTTCTAAGAGTCCTTGGCTTCACAACCAGAATCAATAAATGAAATGAAATGAAATGAAAATCTGCTACACGTTCCTCTACGCACTGTACATAGGTAGTGAACAGAGATGTCATTCTACTGAAATATTCCAAGATTGGAAGTGGGTAGAATGAATCAACAACAAGAATCAGCAAAGCGATGAGTTCCACCTTAAGTATCGGCAGAAGATACGCTGGAAACATCAATCCAAGGAATAGTGTAAAGGTGAGCAAAATTATGATTCCTCTGTCAAACCTTCTGGCTGTAGTAGTTTGTTGCTGAGACAGCACTGATTTGGGTAAATGAAAAGGGTTGGAATCTTTTCCCTTAGTCGTGCGCTGAGACCTTCTAGTTTCTCTTTTCTTTGGACTTTCAGATTCAACAGAGGGAAGTACGACGGCAATGTCAAACTCCGACTCTGAACTTGAAGCCGAGGATTCCACAGGAAAAGTAGGATTTTAAGTTGATCAGAGTGATCAGAAATAGATGCGGGGCTGGTCCTATGGAGTAGCCCAGGAGGAACTCGCTTCAGTTCAACAGAATTTACATTTTTTCTTCGGCCATCTATTGACTCGATGATGTAGACGAAATTGCAAGGATCAGGTCGTTCAATGATCTTAAAGATCTCTGCATTGTATTTGTCTTGAATTTTATTACGCCCCCTGACATGGCTAAGAAGGTATACACAATCACCTATTGTGAACATTCGGGTTTGATTTCCTATCACATAAATCCTTATGTCTTTCTCTTTCATGCTGGTTTTTGATGGTAGCAAGTTGATATGCCTCTTGAAGTCGTTTCTGATGCAGAGAAACCCAATCCTTTTGTAACGCACCTTCCTTTTCTTCTTGATTTAACAGAACATCTACAGGTAGACATGGATCTCTACCGAACATGATGTAGAAAGGAGAAAACCCTGTTGCTGAATGAGGTGTGGAATTATATGCATAGATCAGTTCAGGAAGAAAGAGAGTCCAAGAGCGTTTCTGTTCGGCTGAAAGTGTACGCAGGAGATCGTGCATAGTACGGTTAAATCGCTCGCACTGAGCATTTACCTGAGGATGATATGCTGTAGTGCGTGATTTGCTGATATTGTACATGTTGCACAGGTGATAGATCAGATCTGCATCAAACTGCTTTCCTTGATCAGAATGAATGCGTTGAGGAGCGCCATATTTCAAAAACCACTCTTTTACAAGAACTTTCGCTGTAGTCTGTGCTGTCTGGTTCTTGGTAGGCACAGCAATGGTGAACTTACAAAAAATATTTGTTACAACCAGGACATTCTCACTTCTGTCTGAAGATAGTTTGAGTTTGGTAAAGTCGATAGGAAGAACTTCAAGTGGTCTGCTCGCCACTTAATGATTAAGAGGATTTCTGACAGATGGTCTGGGAAGTTTAGCGATGGTACATCGTTCACAATTGTCAACCCACTGCTTCACATCTGCATGCATGTTTGGCCAGTAATAGCGTGGACGAATCAAGGAAAGAGTTCTTTCGATGCCCTGATGACCAAATTGATCATGTAAACTGGTGAGAACCTTGGACTTCAAGGACAATGGTAAGACAAGCTGATGCAAGTTCCCTAATTTGGGATCCTGGATATCCCTATATAAAATTCCATCGGTCAAGGAAAAGTGCTTTGTCTGCCTGATCATTGTGTTGGCAAGAGGGGATAGATTTTGTCGCTCTTGCTTACTTGGCAGATGCTGTGCTATATAGAACTTGAGAAACTCACTGATAGTGGGATCAGAAAGCCGAAGGTTGATGATCTGGCCTGGAGTATATAATGGAAACGTACTAATATGAGAACACAACCAAGACTGTACCCTGCTTGGGACAAGGTCATTGGACACTTTACTGACAGCACATTGTAAATCTAGAGGAAGAGAATTTGATGTAGTGGATGGAATATCACTACCGGTGGAAATCTGGGACACAAGACATGGTTTCTTGTCCTCATCCTCATCTTCTTCATGTTGACGTGACAGAGCGTCTGCATTCTTGTTGACCCGTCCAGGACAATAGACAATCTGTAAGTCAAATGACACTAGTTCTCCGACCCATCGCTGTTCCACAACACTCAACTTGCAGTCCTTAAATGTGTCAAAGGATTGTTATCAGTGCGGACAACAACTTCTGAACCATACAAGTAATCTTTAAACTTTTCAGTAACCGCCCATTTAAGACCAAGCAATTCAAGTTTTCGGGAACTGTATCTCTCCATTCGCTTCTCACAGACCCTGAGTGTACGGCTAGCAAAGGTTATGATCCTCTTTTTACCCTCTTGAATCTGAGACAAGACTGCATCAAGTCCAGAAAGGCTGGCGTCAACATTAATGATGAAAGGTTTAGAGAAATCTGCAAAGGCCAAGACTGGAGTAGATGATAGCTGCGCCTTTAGTAAGTCAAAGGCCTCTTGACACTCGGGTGACCACCTACTTCGAGAAATACTTTGGATCGTGTCCTTGACAAGTACCAACTAATGCGTGTAATGGACGAGCAATATGGGAAAACCTCGGAACAAAACGCCTATAATAGCTAGCGAAACCCAAAAATGACCGGAGTTTCTTTACAGTTCGTGGTACTGGTCAATCACGCACACACTTGATTTTCTCGTCGTCAGTTGAGATTCCTTTCTCGGAGATGACATGACCCAAATAATGAACCTCTTTTTGGAACAAGTGACATTTAGCTGGTTTCAGTTTTAGACCATGCTCCTTGAGACGAGTGATAACAATGTCAAGGTGTTTCAAATGTTCCTCAAAAAATTTGGAATAGATGCAGATGTCATCAAGATAGACAAAGAGCATCTGATAAACCAAGTCACCAACACACCGTTGCATCAAGCGCTGGAAGGTAGCTGGGGCTCCGCAGAGTCCAAATTCTAACATTATTCATACAATCCCATTGGTGTGATGAAAGCTGTTTTGTCACGATCTTCAGAATGAACTCTCACTTGATGGTAACCACTGGCCAAGTCAAGACAAGAAAAGTATTTTGCACCCACAGGAGCATCAAGGAATTCTGAAATTCTAGGTAAGGGAAAAGCATCTCTTTTTGTCTTTGAGTTCAATCTTCGATAATCCACGCACATTCTGGGAGAACCATCACGCTTCTTAGCTAACACAATTGGTGCAGCGTAGGAACTATGGCTTTCTGTCACAATACCATGATTAAGCAAGTTCGTGATATGTTGCTTTACTTGCTCGTACTGATTGGGGGGGATTCTACGGAAAGTTTGGGCAACTGGTTCAGAATCGGTCGTAAATATTTGGTGTTCTACCAGGCTTGTGTCACCTAAATCAAACTCATGATGTGAAAAGATGTCTCTGTTTGTTCAGTAATTTGTTAACTTCCAATAATTCTTCAGTAGTACCTGAAAAACCTTCTAAATCAACTGTTACAGAAGCGGTTGGAGTAGTTGTGGTTGTATGCTCCTCTACTCTGGATATTTGAATTTGGTTTACTGACACCTGAACATTTACTTGTGGACTGTTATCAATCACCCTGTCAATTGCTCGGACTTTACCTATTCGTGTGTTAGGTCGCAAAACAAAACTTGTTGTAGATATGTTGTCTATTCTCACAGGAAAAGTACCTTCAAGTTTCACCAGTGTGGAAGCTGTCAAAATACCTACAGGAAGATGATCAGAAGAACGTAAAGGTTCAACTAATGCAAGTTGTGATGAAGATAGACCATTAGTTTCTGCCATCACAGTCACTGACGATTCTGGAGGAATACAGATGTTCTCACGACTAGCAACCTTCGCAAACCCAATGGTTTTCTGCTCGGCTTTCTGCGTTAGGTCATGCAAAGACAGAACTGATGCAATAAACGAGAGTGAAGGAGAATGGACCACATTGCTATTGCCCATTGCACCAACCAAAGGTCGTAGAACATTCATACCAAGTCATCCTGGAACCTATCTCTTCTGTTCTTTGTTCTACATCTACTGAATCTTTAACTACCAAAATTCCAACCTGCTGTAACAATATCCCTTCAACCTCAACGTCAACTTCGATGTAACCAATATAAGGTATTTCAAGACCACCAGCTGAAGTGATTTTCAACCAGAGACTATTACTTTGTATCGGTGTGTCACTAGATTTAAACAAGGTATGAAAACCTTCCTCCGTCAAAATTGATATTATAGAACCTGTGTCGACCTGATACGAGACAGACTTTCCATCAATTTTGGCAACTACTGTGGGACAATAACCAACAAGACGATGTTTGACTGGATAGGCTGAGTTCACTTTCTGTCTCCCTACCGGCGAGCTAAAAACGGTGGGAGCTTCCAGTTTCCCGATGGAGACGTCTGACTTCCTTCTTTTCGGAGCTTCTCGATGGTTTCCTGTGCCTCTTTGAGTTGCAACTTAAAGCATCTATCCTGAGTATGACCCGATGCCTTACAAAAATCACACTTCATTCTCGTTTTAGTTTTGTCTCTGCGGCCAGTATAAGTTTCTGCATCCTTGTTGCTTTCTCGTTTTGTTATGTGTTCTTGCACTTGCTCAATTTGTTTCTGTTGCTGTTCTATTTGCCGTTGTTGTTTATGAACGATGTCTGCAAGTGCTTTAGTTTCTGCCATCAGACTTGTTCTAGTTGTTTGGGTTGTTGCTTTTTGTTGACATGTCGATGTATTCAGTTCATCCGTCCAGTTGATGGCTTCAGATGTCACTGTCGGTATTTCAGGAGAAGTAGCTAATTGGGTCATGGGTTTTTGCTGGGTATCATTTAACTCATCGGCCCAATCGATGGCTTCGGCTCTCAGTGTGAAAAAGTCAATTGTTGGACTCTTTTCCTCAAAATCTTCTTCAAAAGACTGTCTGAGACACCATCTGCAAATTGGTCACACAGAACCTGCTGTTTGTGGGCAGTCAGATGAGGGGATTTTCTGCTGGCTCTATCGAACAGATCTAAGAGGGCATGAGAGAAATCTCGAATATTCTCGTCTTTTCTCTTTCCTCTCGAAGAAAGCTCTCTGGAAATGTACTGAAGATCCTTGGTCACCAAAAACTTCTCTAAGGATGTTGAAGACATCGTCAACAATTTTATTGGACCTGATTTTCACTTCTTCCCTGGCAGGACCAGTTAGATGTTGAAAGACGAAATCGACTTTTCCTGTTCTGACAAGGGGCGGGACCTAATTGTTGCCTTAACATCACAGATCCAGTCCTCTAACTTTCACGGAGCATCAGGTGAGCCAGAGTAATTGGACAGTTTCTTTTGGCTTGGCATCAGAAGAAACGCCGGATTTGGTTTCAGAGCGGGGTCGGATGTTGCTGCTTTTAGTCGATCCTGCAACTTCTTTATTTCAGGCATCATGACGCCTTGTGCCATTTGTTTAACCGGTGACCATGTTTTTCCTCCCGTAGCCATTATTGTGCAGAATGTTACATACACCTTATTTACGTCACAAAATTCCTGCTGATTATTGGGAGAAAGAGTAATTACATGTCCAACTGTAATAAAAAGCAATAACGCAATTGTTACCCTCCCGGCCTCGGCGGCGTTGCTCGTCATCTACGGTTTCGCGGCACTGTTATGGATATGGGTAATAGCAAGTGGAGTAGCAAGTTGAGCAATTAGTGGAGCGGCTAGAGGGCGGGGGAAGAGGCAATTGGTAAGATGAAACAATAGTCCCGTCTAGGTCTTTACCTGCAGAATATTAGAAAGAAAAAAGGCCTACAACGGTGTTATTAGATAATACAAGTAAAATCTCACCTCTTTTCAACTTTCCTATATACTTGTCTACTTTTTTTCTTTTTTTTAAAGCTGAATGCACATAAATTCTTTGTTTTATGATGTTTTAAAATGATCAATCCAGTATATTTTCAGAACGTATGGGACTGCTTTAAAAGATCTGCGCAAAATCTGCGTGAAATCTAAATTGCCCTTTTTTTATTATTAATGTTTTATTTTTTATAAAGGTCTGTTGTAGACAACTACAATCTAGTAAATTTTGGCAATCAAGTATCAGACTCCAGTACAATGCCTACCATAAATTTGATATCATTTGCATAGACTTAGCAATATTCCAACCTAATTATACCTGTCTTTGAATATTGACCGCACACAATAGTCTGTGTTTGGAGTCATTCATACGAAAGTTCAGTTTATAACGTATACTGTTCACCTTCCACGTGGTACAATTCGTCTGATGGGTGGGTTGGCGAAAAAAAACCTGCTGCTGAAAACTGCTAGCTGTGCTGAAAACTGTCTAGTCTCCGTTAAAAAAATTGCTGAAAACTGAATGGTCTGAGTCTCCGTTGGAAAACTGCTAGTCTCCGTTCAAAACGGCTGAAAACTGCTAATGACGCATACTGAAGACTTGCAGAAGCGTCGTAGCGGTGTGCAAAGTCTCCAGATCTGCGTTAGCATAGAAGAGGTAGCAAAAATACTGGTGATGACTGTCGTTTATAATTTCTATCCCAGCGAAATGTGTCACTGATCCTGCCGACTACGCCATTTTTGTGTAACCGAGTTGGTGGAAGTTACACAGGGAGTTACAACGAAATAGTTCTTGAGTTATAAAGTTAGTTTATTCCTGGTATTTACAGGCTTGTGTGAGTTGTTTCATACAAAAAATAAAACGACAGCCATGGTTCTCTGAAATTTAAAAGAAAGAACCAGAATTAAGTACATTGAAATTACACAAGTTAATATCTCCACAAAATCAATATAATAAATCTCTGTCTCAATTTGAAAAGACAGCAGTTAGTTAAGTTCAAGTTGCCTTACAAATGCATAATCTTTTCTAGCATGAAACAAAAT
This sequence comes from Pisaster brevispinus, assembly GCA_023634235.1. Taxonomy (NCBI): domain Eukaryota; kingdom Metazoa; phylum Echinodermata; class Asteroidea; order Forcipulatida; family Asteriidae; genus Pisaster; species Pisaster brevispinus. The sequence continues at coordinate 7,754,369 of JAMKCF010000001.1, forward strand.
ATAGATCTATTTAAAACGCTTTTACACGCTAGTACATTTAAGACATATCCTATGTTTGGACGAACTACTCTCAATCCAACTAACTGACTAGGCCAAAGTGGAGCTGAAAATAGCACAAAAATGAGTGAAACTAACATTAAAGTTTATCTGAGAGAAAATAATATTTGAGTCCTGCAGTATTATTTCTGACTATTTTCGCAATACTTGGAGGCATGTTTTCAATACTTATTACGTCAAAACTTTGCCGACACCGGTGAGGTATACAAAATACAATTTCGGTCATAAAATGTAAGGATTGTGCAAGTAAAACTTATAACAATAATAAATTTAAAGTTAAAGTACTTACGGGGATCTTGCTCCACCTCACTCCTTGCCTCAAAGTCGGGGTTGTACCCAAGGACTTAAATAGAGCTTCGCAGCCCGGCGACAAATATTCTTTCCCTGTCTCAGGAAAGGTGTGGCATTGATCGTGCCAAAAATGTGATTGTGGTTGCCGCTACCTCCACTTGCTTATTCCCAGATACAATTTGGTGTTCTAGGAATGCATCATCCCATGAATACAAAAGTTGAATAAATTACGCAAATTAATTACAGGCGCAAAGCCAATAAAGAGGCTTGAATAAATTACGCAAATTAGCTACAAGTGCAAAACAAATTACCGAGGGCGCTAGAGTGTACAATGTTAGACGCTGGCGGTGCCGTAAAATGTAAACACATCACCTGGTGCGTCGTGATCATAAGTGCATCACGTGCTACATGTATACATGTACAAGGAGAATTAGACAATAAATGTTATTTACAAGGGCCTGTCAGCGAAGAGAAACAAGTCTGGCTGGTCACACATGGTTTGCTGTCGGTGAGGACACATGCGTGATGCTTGGATTGAATGATGAAGGGGCCAAAATGTTTGGTGGAGGCTGCAATGGAGAGAGCCTCTTCTTCGCAGGGTATCCAGGTTGGCTGTAGTCCCTGTAGTTTGGCTCTAAAAAAACCTGCGAGACAGGGTTTGCCTTTGCGAGTAATGTACAGAGTTGCGCCAATGCTGTGTTTCTTGACAGAACCATCGGTCACAATCCACAATTGGTCATTGAGACGAGGGAGAGTGATGGTGTGAGTTGATGACAGAGCAGCTTGTGCCTTCTGGAATGTATTGCCAAGATCATCGGACCAATTCAACTTTTCTTGAGTCTGACGACCGGCTTCTGCTTCCTCTAAGGGAAAAAGGAGAGATGAGCAGTTAGGAATAACACGGGCAAGGACTTTGAAGGCCCCGATGAAGATCGCAGACCTCAAACCTTTACTGGTGTAGCACAATTGGAGAGTGTCGCTACGCGGTGGGGGCTGGCCTGGATGGAACCATTGGACCAAATCCATCCTAAAAGAGTGGTGCTTTTCGGACAGATGATGGTCTTGCGAGACGAGAGACGGAGCACATTGGTGTACACAGGGCATGTAAAACATGCCTCCAGTTGAGGAGTTCTTCAAAAGTGTCACCTCCACAGTAAAGATCATCTGCATGCTTTGCTACGATGCCTCTCTCAAGTAGGTCTCCTAGGACACGGCACATAAGTTCTTCAAGTGCGGTTTCTGATCTGGTATACACCCCTACACCTTTGAATAGGGTCGCCACACCACAGTATTTCATTGACTGTCGGGAGAGGGGAATCTGGTAGAATGCGCTGGTGAGGTCAGTGGCGAGGTAGCGCCATCGTGCGATTTTTCGAAGAGTCGAGTCTACGTCAGGCATGAGTTTCATGGCTGTAAAGTTGCGAATCAGATTTCCAGTTGCTCCGCTGTCAATTATGATGCGTGTTGCGTGACGGCAATGAAATGCCTCCAAGTACGGAGATTGACGAATTTGGACACGGACTGCGGAAGGTTTATGGAACTTGTTGAAAGGTGCACATGTTAGCTCAAGGGTTTCCTCATTGGAGTCATCCTCCTCCTTGTAAATGCTGGCAACTTGGCGAGCTTTCGCTATGTATTTGCGGTCTCGCTCGGATAAGTGCGGGCACTTGCTAAGGATGTTGTGGCTGCCTCAGGACTCACTTGTGCCCTGAGGAGTTTCGATCTAAATGTTCCCAAACTTATGAGGAAGAATTACACCCAACAAAGGTGTGCCCAAGAGACTATTATTCGTGACTACTCCACAAAACCAAACACAACAAACGGGACGCAGAGGCACTTGTCAAATTGTCCAGATATGAAGTAGAGTAGAAGAGATTATAATCTGGAATTTAATTGATAACAAGAAGAACTAATAAGAAATTTGCATAAAGTACAACAATTACAACAAATAGAACTACTTGTAGACAATGTTGAAACTGTGCTGCTTGAGTAGATACAGAATGAACTAGTTAGATTTGATTTCCTCAACTTTCACTTTTAAGCTGTAAAATCTCTTAAAAAGCACTAAATTTCCTTCTCTGGTGATTCATGAATATGACAAATAAACAAGGAAAAGATAGCTTACCAAATTGGGGCCTTTGAAGTCCAATAAAGGGTGATTAACTTGAAGATAGAGATAACTTTCTGAAGATGGATCTAATATAACTTGTTGCTTGTAATGAAATCACATGTGCAATAAAGATGGCTGCCCTTTGTTTATGGGTTAAAACAATGCAACACTTGTACCCACACACACAGCCTAGTGCCCTCATGCACACATACAGTATACAAGGTCACGAAGTAAGTGGGATAGAGGTTGACTAATTAACATGTAGCAGGCTCTTTCACTGCTATACTTTCTCTAAATGATTAAGTCTTGATTTTCTAAAGGAAACTTCTCTAGGTGTTCACTAGATGGAAATATAAGAAATACCTAGAAACATTAAATGAAATAACTTTTAAAATAAACTTCACTGCACACGATGCTGCTGCAGTGACATGGCTCTCCTAACTGCTCCTTGCAGTTAAACATCACTAATCAATCCAAACGATTTAACATAAATGTCCTTAAAAGTTCAAGTGTTCATACTGTGGTGTGACATCTTCGTCTGGGTTAGGCTCCTTGTCGGGGACTTCTCTGGTCTCCTGGTTATAAAGGTTTTAGGGTTACAAACCTTGATGTTCAGAGTCTATAGTTGACAGAAGTAGAACCAACTTGTGGACTGGTCTTTTCAAGAGGGACGGAGAGTGTTTACGTTTACCCTGGTTATCAAGCGCTCCATCTGCCATGAGGATCTTCACCTTCCGCACACGTCCATCGATACTTGGAAGCGTCTCTTGAACACGAGCCAGGGGCCACTGGTTACGAGTCTCATCCCTTCTCCTTGGAGATAACAACGTCACCTACTTGCAGATTCTTCTCAGGCCGCACCCACTTCTGACGCAGCTGGAGGTGATGTAGAAACTCTTTCTCCATCTTAGCCAGAACTCGTTGGCAAGATACTGGACTCGTCTCCACCATCTGCGGGAATACAAATCTTCTTGCTGGAACTTACCAGGCGGAGGTAGAACAATCTTGGGCTTCATCGTCAAAAGGTGGTTAGGTGTGAGGGGTTCAGGACCATCTGGAGAACACAAACTCTCTGTAGTGAGGGGCCTCGAGTTGACAATACACTCTACTTCAGTCATGAAGGTTCTAAATGCTTCATCATCAAGCTGACTTCCAGATTTGGTGAGTAGGGTTTCAAGCACATTACGAACAGTACCTATCTGTCTCTCCCAAACACCGCCCATATGACTGGAGTGAGGAACATTCATCTTGAACTGGATCCACTCACAGTTGTTCTCCAACAAGTACTCTTGAACTCGGTCCTGGTCCATATTTTCCAAAGCTTCTTTCAACTCATTCCGAGCACCTACAAACGTTGTACCTTGGTCTGAACGAAGTTGACGAATGGGGCCTCTACGAATCTGGAACCTACTTAGGGCATTGATGAAGGCACTAGCTGTCAAGGAGTTGACCGTCTCGAGATGTACACTGCGTGATTCCATACATGTAAAGAGAACTCCCCATCGCTTGACTTCACTCCTTTTCTCCTTGATATAGAAAGGTCCAAAGTAATCAACTGCACAATAGGAAAAAGGGGGAGCAGGATTCAGCCTATCTTCGGGTAGCTCTGACATCTTCTGCGTCTGAAGAGAACCTCTCAACCTCCTGCACGTGACACACTTAGATATGAGGTTGGAGACTGCTGATGAACCACCAATCACCCAATAACCTCTGCCTTATCTCATTGTGGGTAATTCCTCTTCCCATATGATTCACCTTCTCATGATAGCGTCTTACCAGCAACTCAGTCACATGACTCTTGCGTGGTAAAATGATTGGATGCTTGATGTCTCTCGGAATGTTTGCTCGATCTATGCGGCCACCAACACGAAGAACACCTTCCTCGTCGAGATAGGGGTCTAGCCGATAGAGAGAACTGGTTTTCTTGATGTCGTTATTTCTTTCTCTCGTTACGTCACGGTCAACAATTTCACCTGTCACTTTAAGTTTCTGCAGTACTTGCAGCTCTTCTGCAAAGTGCTCTAGCTGTACAATTCTGACGATAGACTTCTCAGCGCTATGAAGCTCAATGACGGAGATTGGGGCCAATGGTTGCCTTTTAGCCTCGTGTAGCTTCACTCCTCTGCTGTGCAACCTGGTTCTAAGACGTAGACATAGAGCAATAGCCTTGCATGCTCGATGCCATCTGGAGAAGCGATCTAGTCGGGAAATCTCAAAGCCTTTCTGAAACTGCATGGTGTCTACTGTTTTGGTTGCTAGAACTGTCACACTCCTTACATTCGGGTCAGAACTGTCTAATTTCAAAGCATCCGCCGGCTGCTCACACTGGAATGGGCCGTCTTTCCACAGGAAGTCAGGACCTGACAACCACTTACAGTTCTCTACCAGTTGCTTGGCTGTCAGACCACGAGATGCTTCATCTGCTGGGTTGTCAACTGTATTCACATACAGCCAAGACTCTGGGTTGGTAGATTCTCTTATATGTTGAACTTTATTGGCGACGTAGATATGAAATCTCTTTGCTTCGTTCTTTACATACCCGAGTACAATCTTGCTGTCGGTCCAAAAGTATTCCTTGACGTGCTGGTACGACAGCTCAGCTCGCAGGAACTCACTTATTCTGGCAGAAATGGTCGCTGCAGTCAGCTCTAACCTGGGAATGGTCACTTGCTTCAGGGGGGTAACTCTTGCCTTACCGATGACAAAGGCTAAGTGCGTACGGTTCTGCTCGTTCACCTGTCTCAAGTATGAGCACTGTCCATACCCAAACTCACTTGCATCTGAGAAATGATGGAGCTCAATGGCTTTTACATGACCAAAATTTCCTGGCTTGAAGCAACGGTTGATATGAAGCTTTTCCAAGAGGTGGATGTCCGAAGGCCACTTCTCCCATACTGGACGGAGGTCATTTGGCAACGGGCTGTCCCAGTCTAGTTGGTCTTTGCACATCTGTTGAAGTATCTGTTTTCCAATCAAGGTTACTGGGGCAACATAGCCATTGGGGTCATATATGGAGCTCACTGTAGAAAGGATTCCACGTCTAGTGAGGGGGCGATCTTTCAACTCTATACGGAAGCCAAAGGTGTCATTCTCGACACACCATGTCACACCAAGAACACGTTCTATGGGTAGAGGGTCAACCTTCAGATCAAGATCCTTCAAGCCCTTAGCTCTCTCATCCTCTGGCACTGACTCCAACACTTCTCTTCTGTTCGACATGATACGATGTAACTTCAGACCTGCACTTGCACATACTGCCTGGCTGGACTTGATGAGGGCAACTGCCTCAGGAACACTTGGAACTGACTTGAGACCATCGTCCACATAGAAATCTTGACGGATAAAGTTTGCAGCTTCTGGTCCAAACTTCTCTTCTCCATCGTTGGCTGCTCTCTTCAAACCGAAGTTTGAACATCCAGGTGTACTACCTGCACCAAAAAGATGAACTTTCATCCTGTAATCAATGACTTCTTTGTTTGGATCTCCATCTTCCCACCACAAGAAACGAAGAAGATCACGATACTTCTCTTCCACAAAGAACTGGTGGAACATACTCTTTATATCTACCATAAAGGATACCTCTTCCTGCCGAAATCTACAAAGAACGCCAATCAGCCGGTTCATCAAGTCGGGTCCTTGAAGGAAATGGTCATTGAGGGAGACGCCTTCAAATCTCGCTGAACAGTCAAAGACAACACGGATCTTATCCGGTTTCTTAGGATGATAGACGCCAGTGTGAGGGATGTAATTAACTCTGCCATCATGGACACCCAAGCGGTCTTTCGGGACCCTTTCTGCGCACTCGGTGACAACATCTTTCATGAAGGTTTGGTAGTCGATGAAGAGCTTTGGGTTCTTTCTAAATCTAGCCTGGAGTTGAAGCCACCGTTTCTCTGCTAATCTTCTATTGTCTGGCATTGATAAGTTAGATGTTTTCAATGGGAGCGGCATCTCATAGTGGCCGTCATGTCTTCTGGTTGTCCCATTCTCGAGGATGCTCATGAACGCTTGGTCATCGACGGAGTATGGCTGTCTATATAGACTTTTCTCTTGGAAATCAGACTCGAGGGCTCGAAGAACTTTCTCCGAGTCGAAGATCTCTTTTACCTTGGTACCGTACGCAAAGTGATGGTAGGTCTCAGCCGCCGTTGTCTTATTACAAAAAGCCTCATGATTCTTCACTGTGGACTTGCATACTCTGCCGATAACACCCCATCCTAGCAATGACCTTTGACCGTAGGGGTCATCTTCTCCTCCAGCCAGTATTTCTCTCGGACGAACCACACTTGGGCAATTGCTCCCTATGAGCAAGGAGATCTCTATAGAGGAGTCATACGGCATTAGCTTTCCTGCAATCTGCTTAAGATGGCTCCACTGATTGATGACTTCTGTCTTGGGTATCTGGGAATGCTTGGCTGGTACACTGTCACGCTTGAAGCAGACTGGTAACTTTACCACATGCTCTCTTTCAAGATCAAGTACTTCCAAACCAAATATACGATTGCTAGTTATGCATGCATTTTGTTCATGCATTGTCGTCAGTAGAAGTTGTGTTTCTGGTCCCTGCAGATCAAGCTGTTCACACAGAACTTTGGTGATGAAACAGCTGTTTGACTGGTCATCGAGCACTGCATACACCTTGGACTCTCTATGTGGATTATCTGCTGACCTCACAATAACTGGAATGATCATGCAGTGATCACCTCCTCCTTGGTTGGGTTGAGCACATACTCTGGTGCAGTTCGATGTTCCTACATCACATGGTTGAACTTCAATGATTTCCTTCTCGGGACAATCAGTTGATGGTTTCTTCGGGTCACGATGCAGACAAGTCAGATGCCTACCCTTACAGACCTTGCATGTTTTGCGGTTACCACAATCCTTTACTTGATGCTGGGAACTCTCTCCGCATCCCATGCATAGACGCTTTCTGAAGAAGAAATTCTTTCTGTCTAAGACAGACTTGCTACTGAAACTCTTGCAGTCTTCAAGATGATGACTTTTACTGCAGTGGGGGCATGCATTGTTTCGCTGACTAAGACTGGACTGGTCACCATGAACAGCTGTTGTAGCGAATGCTTGAGCGGATGCATTCGTGCCTTTCCTTGAGGTAGAACTACTGGTGTATTGACCACTTGGTCTGCTGTTCTCTCTGCCTCTGGATAGACCTTTAAGCTCCGGCATGTTAGCCTTGTTCGCTGCTCTTCTGAGAAACTCGTCAAACTCAGAAAAGGATGGGTAGCTTGCTTCACCATGGTTAGCTCTCCAACGCTCTATCTTATCACGCCACTTGCCCTCCAGATGGTATGGTAACTTCTCTATCAAGAGGATATTCTCACAGGCATAGTCTAATACACCTAGACTCGGAGTTGTTGGACGAGCTGCCTTAACTTTACCAAGAAAATCAGAAAACTGTCTCAAACCTTGAGCATCTCTGGGGGATATCTTGGGCCACTGACGAAGCTTGTTGATAAAGGCGGTGCTCACGACGCTGCTATTACCATATCTCTCCGCCAATACATCTCTAGCTTTCACATAGGCTTCATCGGTACCAATTAGCATGTAGTGTTCCACCAATTGCTTTGGTTTTCCGCTCACGTACTGGTTGAGATAATTCAACTTGGTGGTTGCATCCAGGGGCTGGTTGTCTATCAATGCGCTAAATGAATTCCTCCACAGGGGGTATTGTAGGGGGTCACCATTGAACACTGGAACAGAAATCTTCGGAAGTTGACTAGCCTTGTCCAAGGCTCTTTACGCAAGCACCCCGCTTTGAATTCACCAGGTAGCGTAACAACACTGGCATGGTACTGCAGTACTTGATATAACTAGTATAACTAGTACAGTATACCGTGGGGTCGAAGCACAGTTTTTCAACCTCGTACCAAAAAACGGGGCCGAAACAGAGCCTTGTTCCCATTGTAAACGGCAGCTTATGTTTTTCTTTATCATTGCGCAGGGATTCCAGCGCAAATTACGTATGCTGGAATTGGGTATTGAATATTCATTCCCTGTACTGGGCGGATAATCGTCCAATCATAAACTCTCGTTATGTGACGTAATGATGTGTGTTTATCAACGAGAACAAGATGGCGTCCTCCTCTCGCGAATACTGTCATGAAGCCTTGAATGGTAGTTTAAATTCTGCTGCAGACAAGCTAGAAATTGATGATTTTCACCCAGAACAGCGGAAAGCACTTCATTCTTTTCTTCTAGGACATGACGTGTTTGTTAACCTGCCCACAGGATTTGGGAAATCGGCAATTTTTCAAGCTGCACCGTTCTGCACCGATTTTCTTCGGTAAGTTAAACCGTTGAGCTCCATGACCATGGTTCAACCGTCCATGGTTCAACCATGGAGGAATGTACATTGTATTTCCTTCCTCCATGGTTCAACAAACAGTGAGTTACTCAGCTGCATGCTCAGTTGGGCCCGTATGATCACGATGGCCCCTTTTTCCATAGATGAAAAGAACATTCAACAACTTATCCAGGGCTTACCAATACCCTTTTTAGAGTTACAGTTATATAGCATTAGCAGATATCACTGTCGGTAATTTAACCATGTTGACATTCTCGTGAAACAGTCGATATTTAGTATTTGCGAACACACATTTTTGGACATGCACCTGTTGATGTTGGTCTTTTGGCCATTGTTTTGTCGTGAACATGGTGGAATGACCGAAATATGAAACATGTTTGCTTTATAATTCGGTCACTAGCCTAAATAGTGTCCACATGTGTCTTAACAAAAAAGAGCATTTTTGATATAGCGTCGGCATCACGTTTACCATTGCTGAGATAAAAGGATCACGTGGAGTCACATTGTATGATTGTCATCGACAGGTATTTAATTAAATTTACCTAGGCCTACTCGGTATTCACTTTTTTGAAAAAGTAGAATCATATTCTAACACAAATACACTTCACTCTTTTGTTTTACGCTAGTAATAAGAAAAAGGTTTATGTCTTCCTTGTTTACCACTGTAGGCAAAGTAATGAGGCAAGTGTAGCCCTAATTATATCACCATTGACGGCACTGATGACAGATCAACTAGATGCCCTTAACAGAAAAGGCTTGAAGTCAGCTGCTTTTACAAGGGAGACACCATCAGCCACCAGACGTGCTATCTACAAAGGCAAATTTTCTTTGGTGTTTGCTAGTCCAGAAGCAATGGCATCCAGTGGACGGAGTCTCCTGTGTGGAGATGTTTATAGGACAAACTTGTGTGGCATATTTGTTGACGAAAGTCACTGTGTTAAAAAATGGTGAGCTGATGTAACTTTATCTATGGTAGGCCTTCAAAAACTATAGTTTATTATGCAATTGTCAACAATTTAAATGCTAAAAAATTAGCCTAATAACATGTAGTAAAAAGTTTTCCAAAATTTTGGCTATGAAATTCCCTTTTCAAACATTTCAAGGTCAATTATGTTTCAATTTCATTTAAACTTTTTGAAGGATTAAAGACTGGCAATTTTTTCTAGGGTTTTGCGCATTGTCTCATTTTCAAAGATTTATCAAATCGTGGGGGGGGGGTTGAAAGGGGAAATATATTATGCAAATGATTTTGACTTCTTCTTTTTCTTCATCATACAGGGGATTTGCTGATGGAAAACTGAAAGCCTTCAGAAGTGAACATTCTCGCCTTGGAGAACTTCGCTCACTTGCAGGTTTTCATGTGCCTGTTGTAGCTCTCACTGCTACAGCTACTGCCGCCACTCGTGCCAGTATTGTAAAGTCGTTAGGTATGAGGAATCTTGTCGTCATATCCAAGCAACCTCGCAGGGACAATATCAAGTTTGTTGTCATAAAGGTTTCAGAGAGGGACATTTTCAAAACCTTCGAGTGGAAAATTCAAGAGCTGAAAGAGAAAGACTCAGAGTCAGAGCGTCTTGTTATATATTGCAGAACTAAACAACAATGTAACACACTTTATGCCAAATTTTTGAAAGAGTTGCCGACATCCAGTCAGTCAGAAAGACTTTTTGGTAAGTTCCATGCCCAGACTGATGCTGATGTCAAGCGATTCATCATGGACTCATTCAAGGATGTGTCAAGCAACATGAGAGTCCTGTTCGCTACTGTTGCATTTGGAATGGGGATAGATGTCAAGTCGTTGCACACTGTAGTACACTATGGTCCTCCTCATGACATTGAGGAATTTCTTCAAGAGAGTGGAAGAGCTGGAAGAGATGGGACACAGAGCACATCAATACTTGTGGTTTATCCTGGTGCTGGAAAGTTCACTAAACCTGATGATCAGATGAAGGCGTTCTTCAATACAGAGAATTGCCGACGAAGAGAAGTGCTATCAAATTTTGATGGGTCAGCAGACGCATCAACAGAAATCCTGATGCATCTTTGTTGTGACACCTGTGCCAAAAAGTGTGCTTGTGGACTTGAGTCCTGCAATCAGATGACTGAAGCTGAACACATGATCACGAGCATGGTTAGACTATCTACCGAACAATTTCCTATAAGAATTGTTGGAGATGCATTAAAAGTTCTTCTTCAAGATCACCTTCTGGAGTATAGGGCCCAGCTTTTAGACTCTGCAGAGGAACATTTTGTTGCAGGAGACATAACAAGTGGTCTACCAAAATGTACAATTCAAGAAATTGTCTTTGAATGCCAAATGGTTTTTTCCTTTGATTAATTTATTTCAAGATATGCATTTTACAGACAAGATATTGAGAACGATGTTTTTTGTATTGTTGAAGACACATTGAAGAACTGTGCAGTTGCAAGTTTGTCTTCAGATCATTCGGATACCTCAGACACAGACTTCTCTTCATCTTCAACCAGCACATCACATCATCAGAGTTTGAGACCAGTTGTATTGTCGTCCTCAACTGAATCAAATTAGAGTACATATAATTTATAGTTCTTAACATTTGCTTTAACTCTAGATCATATTTTTCTTGGGTTGTATTGTTTGAAGATAAGAAATGTCATGAATCGGCTGTTACCATCGCAACTGTTCATTTGATCTAGGGTCAAACACTTTTAACAGTCCTGTATTCAGCAAAATTTCCATTAAACTAGTTTGCAAAGTTTTACAGAATTGTAGATTTTTTACCCACACAAATACTGACATGATGGAAAACATGATCTGTAAGGGAAAGAAATACCAAAATGTACTTCTAATGACTAACTGAAAAAATACTTGTTATGTAACCTGTTGTAGAAGTTGGTAAATTTATTTCTGACAAGTTTTAAAACAGTCTTTCAAAAGCTTTTGAAAAATTTGAGGGTCAGATGGGGGTGGGGTTCTGATAGAGGAAGAAGTGACAGAATTCAAATATTGGTTTCAAATCTTAGGTTGTAGTTTTTTACTGAAACCTTCCACTTTGTTGTGTCATTTAAGCCTTCTTTTCTCAGACGAACACTTCTGTAATTTTGAAAAATCTGACATTTTAATTGAAGGCTTTATGTGAAAGTATTCTTGGCTAACGATTAATATAACATTTTTATATAATTGTTTTGCATCATCCCTCATTAAAAAAAAGTCTCGTTTAGAACACGAATTTGTTCTCATCACCAGCTAATTAAGATTAGAGTAATGGGTACACAATCTTTGATTGCTTGCCTGGAAACTGAGACCGAATTAAACATGTACTGGATTGGAATCTTAATCATGTATTTGCTGAAGTATAAATTTGTGGTGTTCTTAAACTAAAAATATCCCAATATGAAGTCATGCAGAGATACTGTTACATGAAGTAATTCAAGTAATAAACCACAAGGGAAACTGACTGGGTAACTTTTAATAATTTGGGTTTGAACAAAGAAAAATTGACTGGAGCGGGACTTGAACCAACGACCTCCGGATTAACGTACCGGCGCTCTACCAACTGAGCTATCCAGCCCTATGTTGGCGGTCCGGCCAACATAGGGCTGGATAGCTCAGTTGGTAGAGCGCCGGTACGTTAATCCGGAGGTCGTTGGTTCAAGTCCCGCTCCAGTCAATTTTTCTTTGTTCAAACCCAAATTATTATGAAGTAATTCAGTTAAAAACATTTTTTTTTCATAACAAACGTTGCACAAAAATCACATTGTGTCCCAACCTGCCGAAATGACAAAATTATAACATTGACTGTGAAACATTGTATAAACAGGATTGCTAAAACTACTTCCTGCAGAAGACACTCTTGCATGACAAGTCCTTCAAAGTTGATTTTATCCATTTGCTAAGATCTTGGTGATTAAGTTTGCCAAGTGGGCTGCATGGAAAATCTTGAAAGCTATGATGATATCTTCCTGGCATGTTGTCAAAGATGTTCCTCTCTTTATCATGCATTTTTTGGACAAGTTTTTTTACATCATCTTTGTGGCTTTCGTGAGTGTGCTTGTCAGATGGTTTCCAAAGTCTACATGTTGTATCGTACAGTTCCATCAATGCTTCCATTCGTTGTGATGCTTCACTGACCCGTTTGATAGCTGCTTCTGTTACTTTTCCCCGAAAGCCAACACATTGCTCTTTTAGTTTTCGGTTTTCTTGCTCAACACCGAGATCACATTGAATGTTACAATCCATACCCCCACTGTGGTTGATGAACCGGTTATGCGTGCAGCAATGGGCTTCTCTTGGTGTTAACAAACATTTTACCTGAGCCAATAGTCTGAGTGATTGATAAGCATACTTGGTTTTGTCAGTAGCCTTGAAGAATAACATCAGGTACTTGTAGAGGTTTACAACTCGCTCACCATCAGCCAACTTGCAAGCATTGTTGAAGTCCCATGCCAGCAAACACAGGGTAAGAGTTGTACGACTGTAATTGAAAATTCTATCTGCACCATCTCTAGGTCGACGAGGATTGATGGGCATGGGAGCATCCGCTGAATGCTTGTTTGTTACGTGTGTCCTCAAGCCTTTCAGTAGTTTGTAGGTTTTCTTGCATCCTTCAACAGGACACGAGAGCCACTCAGCTTGCATGGAAATCTCTGCTTCCGAAGGAATCGCATATTCACTTAGCAGCTTGCCAAGGGTGTCAACTACATACTCTGCATGAGACTTGTGTTGTTCTGGATTGTACAAGTTTTTGGTAGCATCACTGTCCGTTGTCTCCATACCAAAAAAGGTCATTGCTGCACAAACCACTAGTGCTTCGGTATACTTCTCCAAAAAATACTTTGAAGCATTGAAATTACTCATTGGATTCATGGGTACATCTCGGGCCTTCAAGAAGTTGCGAGCGGCATACATAGTACCAATATCTGCAGCAGAGTCGGTGTCATAGAGGAGTTTCCAAATTGACTGCAATAAAATGTGGGAAAAATATGTTCATGATTTTTGTCATTGTACAATGTATAACTAATGATACACAATGTATGTAAATGACTTTTACTAAATCTTTACAAACTTTAAGCAAGAAATTTCTTATATATTATAAAGCACTGCTTCAATGGCTCTGATTCCACATCAAAGCTGTGAAATGTTCCTATATCATCAAACAAATAAAATGCAGTTTTGAAGTAACCCTGTGAATTAGTACTTTAACACCATTTTGGTTAAAGTGGTTCATGTAGATGTACATGTATCTTAAAAGTTTTAGTTTAATAAAAAAAGGAAGAAAAAGGATATATTCTTGGCCCAGACTTAAATACACTATGTTTAATCATGGAGGACGAAAACTGCTCTTAAGGATAAACAAAATTAATACAACATGAAAAGTTTGATTCATATGAAATCTTCAAAATATGTTGCTGGCTAGACAAGGTACATGTATGTCAACAATTTAAGGGAAAAACATAGCAACTATTTAGGAAATTAAACTACATTTATGAATATAAGCAGGCACTTTAAATTTGTTTGCCATGGGTGAACTTCAATATTGTTAAGATACATGACAATTGATGTATTCGGTGTGGTTTAACACTTTATGTGTCATAGTCTGCTATTTGTACATACCACATAAAAGTTTGCCAAGGTGTGCCAGTCTTCAAGTACTGGCATCAGACCCATAAGTTTACGTGAGGGATCCTGGGAGTCCTGTTTGTCGTCTTGAGCATTGGACTCTCGCTCGACTGTAAGGAGATCTCCCCCACACATTGTCAACACTGGATTCTCTGTCCCATGACCAGGCACATAGCTGTGAAGATGTTGCATAATTTGTTCAATGCCCTCTGAAGTGTTCTCGTTTGCCATCATCACTCCAAGTCCCACCTGAACATATCCAAAGAAGAAAAAGTAAATAAGTAAGTTTATACTGTACATGTAAATACATGTTTTGTACATGTGTAATATAACAATCACCAATGTGCAGTTTCACACTTTGATTAAAAGCAATTGTTTGTACTGCATGCTCCTTGCTACACAAATTTTAACCGTTTGCTTACAAAATAACAAACATTAGCCCTAACCCCTATCGTGCTTAATGAACAATTACATAAAAATATGTAGCAGAGAATTAAAGTATTGCTCAAGGAGAATTAATTCAGTAACAAAATGGCGAATGCTTCTGTCATAATTTTTGTGCCATATACATGTATTATGAGAATTGGAAACCTACCAGTTGAGTTTTCCTCCTTGCCTCCTGCATGTAGTTGTGTTTGATGTGTTTCGGTACATGTTGTTTGATCCATGCCAGCTTTGGTAGGTAGTCACCGATGATATGGGCAATGTGTACTCCCCAATTTCTTCGTAGACTTTGCTCGTCTTCCATGTTTGGCAAAAACAATGAAGCTGATACACAGCTTACATCTGTTACTTGCGGCGTGTCATCACTCAGGTTGAAAGCACCCACTCTATTTTCAACTGCCATGATATTGAACATATGCCAATCTTTATTTTGGTGATCTCTAGTCATATACCTTGCATGGGTCTTTATGTCAACATTATCACCAACCAATTTATACCCTGGATGCATTTTGGAATTGTACTCATCAATGTTTCTTCCTGGAATCATCCCAGACATAATAGCCTCGGCTACTAAAGTCTGATTGACAATCTGTTGTTGCCACTCTTTCACAGGCTTATCAAAATCCTTTCCAAGGTGTACTTGTCGTTTGTGGGCAGTAATGTAGGCACAGCTCAGGAATCTTGCATTCAGTCTTTGAAAAGCCCTTTTCTTAGCTGTACCTTGTTTTAGGAAAACACCAGTCATGACAGCATGCAAGTTCATGTCTTTTGATCGGCAATTCAACAGCAGGGATGCAGCTGCCATGACACCAGGTCTAATTTGTTCCGCTGTCTTCACATTGTCCCTGTTAAGGTTTTTCTTTGAAATTGCTGCAGTTTGAAGAATTAAGAGCAAGTTTGGTGCTCTTTCTTTCAGCTCTGCCTCCTGATCTAAGTAGGACCATTTCTCCAAATCTGCAGCGGAACTCTTCCGAAACACAGATGGTCTCTTACTTGAACACAGATTGTTGCACTCTTGTTCAATAGTTGATGCTAGATGCAAGGCGTGATTAGTCTGCGAAGTTTCCTTTGAAAGTGAACATAAACATCAAAATAACTTTTTTGTAGGTAACTTAATAATATGTTATTCGCATCCAGGATTGATTGTATTTCAGTTTATAGATTATGATAGTGTTGAGTGTAGAATGGAGTTTTGGGATACTTTCTGTGCAATTGCATAACATAGTACTTACATGGATCCTAGGCTAGTCTGAATTAACTCAACTGTCAAACATTACTTTTTGGTATTACCATACAATTTTGCACAGTTGATCTAGTTGTGATAAAAAAATAAATAAAAACTTTAAATGAAAAATTACATGTAAATGGTTCAAATGCAGCCATGTAGCAGGCCCCATGATTTACAGGGATTTTAATTCAGCTATACTGCTAGCTAGTGCTATCATAAGATCTGTTCTTGAACTTAGTTGATAACGCACAGTTAATTTTTTTAATGGTTCGATCTGGGGCCAATTTCATAGAGCTGCTGAAGCACAACATTTGCTTAAACACAAACAAATCCGTGCTTAGGAAAATCAGATTATCGGCCAAGTTCAACTTGATTGTTATGCTACGTAATTTGTCTTGCTCTAGGAAACTATGTACGTAAGCAGCTCTATGAAATTGGCCCCTGCATGTGTTTAAACACCTCCCAGATTACACAACGTGAATACACATTCAATATTTAAGGACATGTACATGTACTTACAACATTTACTGCTTGCATCTGTGCTTCATCTGAGATTGAGAACATTAGGGCTCTTTTTCGCTGACGAGTGCCGGTGCCTGATACACCTCTAAAATCAGCTGCTGTAAGTTGCGAGAGGGGTGGTGTGCCTTGACCTTTGGCCATACGTTTTTACTCTTTCAACGGGGGTAGATGTGGTGGACATTAAGTGGCTCTCGTGTCTTCCACATGTTTGAAGGAAGACAGCTTGAAGCTTCTCACGATCGGCGTTGGCGTCTTCATAATTTTTCATTTTTCGGAGGCAAGTGCAACATACCTTGTATGAATTTGGTTTGATAGCATTTACATCCGTTTCAAGAAAATTGTTTAGTTGAAGCTGCAGCTGTATGGATATGTCGTTGTCTTTGTTAAATGTCTTGTATGAGGTCCTTTTCGGCTGATGGAGTAACTCCCGGTCACAAATAATGCACCATCCACACTCACTTGTGGTAGTGCCAACGACACGTTTCAGCGGCGTTAGATCGCTGGACTTTTCTGTTCCTTCCATACTTTAAGAACATTCATTGCTAGATCTGGCTGACTACACACGTGTGTGTACCACGTGAGATTGTTTTTGACAGCAGTAGTACCACTGTTTAACCTTTGAACTGCAGCGTTTACAAACAGACTGTGCTCTCACAAACAGTAGATGATTGGCATTTTTAATTTATGTAGTATTCGCCTTGCCGCTATACATTAACCAATGAGCATACACCTTCGGGAAATATTAGCATAAAGTAACTCCGCCCACAATCTGATCTTTTTACAGTGGGAACAAGGCTCTGTTTCGGCCCCGTTTTTTGGTACGAGGTTGAAAACTGTGCTTCGACCCCACGGTATACGTACATGTTATATCAAGTACTGCAGTACCATGCCAGTATTGTACCTGGTGAATTCAAAGCGGTGCTTGCGTAAAGAGCCTTGGACAAGGCTAGAAGTTGACTGGATATTATAAGCCGTTTATTGACATCATTTTGGATCATGCTGGCCTCGGTTAGCTGTGTGATGCACTTCTCTAGTGGTGATACTTTAGGACTGAATGATGGGGTATCTGGATTGAATAAGATTGATGCACTTACTTCATGATGAATATCAGCTGATGTACTCTCTTGCATCATCTGCTCTGGTGCCGAGTTTGACTTAGGCATAGACAGAACTTCCTTCATTACGGCTGCATCGACCAACGAACTTGCATTGACGGGGGAAGGAGAGGAAACTAAATCTTGTGACTGGAAGAATTTATCAAAATCTTTCACCTTGTCTACCACGGGAACATCTTGTAGCCCATGCTCTGAAGAGACAATGTGTTCGTTTTCTGCTTTCCAGAAGACACCAAGTTGTGCTTGCTTCTCAGCTAAATCTTTCTTCAGTTGGAGGTGATGAAGCTTTTCTTGTTGCTCGAACTGAACAATTTCTGCTTCCTTCTCTTGTGCCTATCTTCTCTTCTCTTCTTCCAATTGCTTGAGTCGTAGCCGTCTTTCTTCCTCGACGAAAACCATTTTAGCTTTTAGTGAAGCCTCTTCTTTCTGGAGATTTAGTTTGGCTGCCCTAATTGATGAAGATGAGCTGCACACAGATTGAGATCGATTACTACTTCCTTGTGAGGCTCGGCTGGATTTTCTGGAACTACCAGAAGTGACGGATGCATTTTCCATTCTTATCTGCTGTACTTGCTGCAAATACTCCATCTCGCCTCTAGCATCACTCTCAAAATTATCCCAGTCTGTGTGGTCCCTGTCGTGTTGTTGACTCAACTTATGTACATCTTCAGCATCGGTCATCAGAGAAGACAGAATATAAAAAATCTCCTTCAGTTCATCCCAAATTACTTGGGCATGGCCGAACTCTCTCTTCCATTGAAATAAACTATCAGACTCGCCTTACAAGTGGAGAACTCTTCTTCTTTGACGTGTGAGTTCCAACCTCTTTGAGTTAAACTTTCTCCGGTTTGCGTCCACTTTAAGTGATAGACCCTTTTCGGTCAAAGTTCTCTTTCTTGATGTAGCGCCCTCTTCTGCGTTGGTTTCATTATCCGAGGACATGCTTTACTCAACACCATCAAGGATCACCTTTTACTGGAGCAATCCGATGACTTACTTTGATTATAATTGTGGCTGCCTCAGGACTCACTTGTGCCCTGAGGAGTTTCGATCTAAATGTTCCCAAACTTATGAGGAAGAATTACACCCAACAAAGGTGTGCCCAAGAGACTATTATTCGTGACTACTCCACAAAACCAAACACAACAAACGGGACGCAGAGGCACTTGTCAAATTGTCCAAATATGAAGTAGAGTAGAAGAGATTATAATC
Organism: Pisaster brevispinus; assembly: GCA_023634235.1. NCBI lineage: Eukaryota > Metazoa > Echinodermata > Asteroidea > Forcipulatida > Asteriidae > Pisaster > Pisaster brevispinus. The sequence continues at coordinate 7,773,269 of JAMKCF010000001.1, forward strand.
TGGAATTTAATTGATAACAAGAAGAACTAATAAGAAACTTGCATAAAGTACAACAATTACAACAAATAGAACTACTTGTAGACAATGTTGAAACTGTGCTGCTTGAGTAGATACAGAATGAACTAGTTAGATTTGATTTCCTCAACTTTCACTTTTAAGCTGTAAAATCTCTTAAAAAGCACTAAATTTCCTTCTCTGGTGATTCATGAATATGACAAATAAACAAGGAAAAGATAGCTTACCAAATTGGGGCCTTTGAAGTCCAATAAAGGGTGATTAACTTAAAGATAGAGATAACTTTCTGAAGATGGATCTAATATAACTTGTTGCTTGTAATGAAATCACATGTGCAATAAAGATGGCTGCCCTTTGTTCATGGGTTAAAACAATGCAACACTTGTACCCACACACACAGCCTAGTGCCCTCATGCACACATACAGTATACAAGGTCACGAAGTAAGTGGGATAGAGGTTGACTAATTAACATGTAGCAGGCTCTTTCACTGCTATATTTTCTCTAAATGATTAAGTCTTGATTTTCTAAAGGAAACTTCTCTAGGTGTTCACTAGATGGAAATATAAGAAATACCTAGAAACATTAAATGAAATAACTTTTAAAATAAACTTCACTGCACACGATGCTGCTGCAGTGACAGATGTGGAGAGAGTCTGATCGACCAACTTGCTTACACAGTGGACATGACTTGAATGGTTTAATACTGTTTTGGGGTCGAGGTGTCGTCTGTCGAGGTTTTGGTCTTGTGATTGAGGTTGGCAGAAAGGTGGAAGTGCGCATTGATCGTGCGTCCTCGGAAGTGTGGAGTTGATCCAGGAGGGAGTCAAGGGGCTGTGAGATCTCGGGTTTGATAGATGCCAATGTGCTGAGCGGAGTTCGGTACCAAAGCGTTGTTTGATAAGTCTAGGCAGGGTGGGGTGGATGAGCCATAGCCATGTGAGTACGATAAAATTTTCAAGTGTGGGGGTGAGCTCCTCATCTTCTAGAATGGGTATGCCATGGTGAAATATACAAAAGTCGCAAAGGAGGAGGCTGTCCTTAACAAACGCAACAAGGCGTTGATACAGATCCTCCGGGCGCTCGTCTGGTTTTAGTTGAATTAAGGCAAAGTCAATGAAGTGACCCCCTGTTGACTGAAACCCGAAATGTAAGCGTACTGCCTGCCAGATGTTTGAAATAGAGGTGGAGTTGCCAACAATGGTGTTACGGGATATAACCGGGCAGTAGTTTACGATTTGCCCGAGCATGAGTTCCAAACATGGTGACCTTTTGTTGAGTGGTGCGGCGTTTTGTAACCTCAATGTCCGGACCATCGTCTGTGAATCCACGTAGTGGGGGAAACTTTGACTTTTTCTCCCACTTGAAGTCTTCGGTAAGAAATCGGGCGAAGTTTGGATCGAGGGAGAGAGTGTACTGGAGATTATGCTTCCAATTCTCGAAGGAATTACCTGTCTCATTTTTGCTGAGGGACCATTGGGTGTGAATAGTCCGTAGAGAAATACGAGTAGTATATAAAACAGCTGTGTGTTCAGCTGGCTGATCGCTCACCTTTATTCGTGATATGTACGTAGAGACTGGAGTCTGTAGTAGATGGCCACAAAAAGGGGGCTTTCCGTTGTGTTGAATAGTGTCCGTCTACTGGATTCAAGATGCGTACGATTGTTTCGAAACGCTGCCACCATGCCACTATTGGAGTAAGTAGTTGGATGTCCAAACATACACGATCAAAATAGAACTACGGCTTTTAATACTGCAAACAGGTCAAGTATAATCACTACCAAAACGAGTAATGTAAACAGGAAGTGAAGTTAACTGGGTTAATTAGGGTAAGGGTTTGCCCTCAAACTAGGGTTTGGGCAATCTAGGTTAAGGTTTGGAGCTAGGGTTAGGTTTTTGCACTAGATTGAGAGTAAAGGTAGGGCCACCTTTAACATAGCCACTCAATCAATATAGATTTCAACTTGTTACCTCGGTTTGGGAAGTACCATGTCAAGGTTCCTTTTCACATGTTACCGTTGAACACATATTACACCCTGTTTGACCCTCTGAAAGTAAAATTCTTTACCAAATGCATCAACAAGATGAGGAATAGAACAGACACACTCTTTTACCTCACACACCCATGCCTAAAAGCATGGATATATGGCAGAAAAAGTACATTGCCGACTAGGGTAAGGTAAACAACAATCTAACATGTAAGATTTTACCTGCTAATTTCACAGTTCACCGTGTATCACTGTTCACCCCCCTGTAACTGAGAACTCTTTCAATTATTTATCTCTGTCAAGTGTCTGCTGAAATAATCCAGAAAAGTAACAGGAGTTAAATTTTTGTTTCAAGTAGACCGCCATTTTGGCCTGTCCATGAGGGCACCACACTAAATAGGCTCCCTTTGAAAGCAATGCTAAATGCTAAATATTCAAAAATACTCAACAAGTATTTTAAAGTCTCTCAGCCTCTGGAAAACAAATACAATATATTTTCTGAACTCTTATTCTTTTTTCTTTTTTTTCAACTTTTAGTATGTTAGCCGATGAGAATTTTTGCTAGGCTCATCCAAAATAAAAAACACCCCTAAATGACTCAACTGGACAGACTTCACCTTGGAAAAATTACCCGACACTTTCTAGCAATATGGGGCCACTTTTAGAGGGCTGTTGTGCCCCAACTGTTCCAGGTTGAAAGTCAACAACCCAAGGGACACAATACTGGACCATTTTTCAACAATCCGTGAAAGCAATGACCTTCAAATCTATGAATTGTACAAAATTTCAGTATATTCATATGGCTCTGTGGATGGCTATTCAGTGTGGCGCACCCTTACACTAACAAAGAAAATCCGTTCAGTGGTCAAAAAAGATTTGCTTAGCAGAAACAGATTCAGCCAAAATGCCATGTGATCTTTATTGTTTGTGTGTGGTCCCATGCTAATTTTTGCTTAGCAAAGAAATTTGCTCAACCCAATTTTCTGCTTAGCAGCTCTATATAGTCATGGGCCTAGAGCTATACATTGACTGGTCTCCTCTTGCTGCAACTCTTCCAATGTACAGCTCGCAAATCTTTGTTCTGCAGCACACGCTGGCTATGGAGTCAGGGAAGAACAGCCTATCCCTTAACTGTTGACTGTAATGACAAAGTATGCTGCAGAAGAAAAAAATGCGTACAGCTCTGGTTACCTCTATTTCCTCTGCATATGGGATATGGGATATGGGATATGGGATATGGGATATGGGATATGGGATATGGGATATGGGATATGGGATATGGTACTGATACTTATCGCCTGCTTGTTGATCCACGTCTTCAATTAGGTGTAATGCCTTTAAAATCTAAAAACTGGATTTAAGAAGCCAGTACATCGACGACTTCAAACCTGATTTTATATGGTTTCCTTTGCCAGTGTCATCACGAGATGTGTATATACCAATTGCCTGCTCTAGATGGGGAAAGTTACTTCGGTAGAACAAGTTAGCGACATTCCCTTCTTTCTTTTTGAAGGGTCCTAGCTGTTCCTCTTGGTCGAGCATGTGCAGATCTAGGTTGGCCATCCGTCGCATATCTGTCATTACAAATTTTCTGACCTCTATTCTTTTGTCAACCTTTCTTTTTTGCTTGTACCACAACCGCCTACCAATTTTTAGGAGCACGGGATCGCTGGTTCAAATCTTTCCAACTCTGTCTTGTCTAAACTTCTTTAAAACTTCGCTTACAAGTTGCCCTCCATAATCTTTATCGCATTGCAGCAATGATACTGGTATAGGAGCTGATGGTTGGCAGCTTTCAGACTTTCCCTGGCAGCTGCTGCTGTGTTGCTTAAAACACGCCCTCGAGGCATCGTACAGCAAGTGACTGTACTATTTAAAAAAAAATGTGTTTACTCATTAACGGTACAGTCAAAAATCGCGAAATTTCACAAGTTCCCTAATGGAACATAGCCGGATAACACTATTACCAGCAGAATTAGCTTTGGGTGAGTCTTCCACCTACAGTCACCGTTAACTTCGAAGCCCCTTAGAGAATACGTTGACATTGGATACACTCCAAGGTCTAAGATCTTAGCCGCTATAGAGCAAGCAACCAATCATTTTGTCACTGGCTTTGCTATTGCAGACCATGCAGACCTAGCTGTTTACTGTAAGGCGGTCAAGCTGCGGTTTCAGGGTAGGCCAATTAAATAAGATACCTTGTTTCTCAGTAGACTGGTAAGCAATGCAAGAAAATGAAAATAAAGTTGGATTTGGGTAACATTATTTTCTTTTTGTAGCGCAATCATGTGACCGCCTGTATGCACACCTTGAAAAAAAAGTTGCCTTTTTTTTTCTTCTGGGGATTCAGTGAACCTTTCTGAGTCTATTGATACCGTGTTAGAAGAGTTTGTGAGCAGTTTGTGAGCAGTTTTACACGCATTTTTAACGGTACACACGATAACTGTACTACCATGTTATGGCTGCTGTATCCTGGCATACTACAACGCAGGGATTTATTAATGTATGAATGACCGGGAATAGAATCCAGAACAAATATTACACATCACCAAAGTAGTATCTTTAGCTGATGGTAGGAAGGGCTTGCGATTTCGCAGTTTTGCAGAATATACACAATCTGTACAGCTTTTTAGCTGTTCGAGTAAGCACAGCTTAGCTGGAACAGCTATTGTTTTTGTTAAAGTTTTTTTTATTATTTTTTTTAATTTTATATTTTTTATTTTTATTTGTCTGTTTCAGTAATAAAAGCCATTGAGATAACGCACGTTCGTTCTATGCGGCATTTTGCCTAGTTCCTAAAGAGCGATTGCAATGATACTTTCAGTGATGAAAGGCATTGGTGCAATAATGCCCCTCAAACAATGATGTCATGATGACGTCATCACCTGTCACGTGACGTCATCTTAAAGTTTTATATTTTAAATATTTGAAAATCTGTAACAAATCAGCCACAAGAGACCGTAGGTTTCTGTTTGCGGGATTGTATAGTGATAAATTAGGTCTTCATTTTATTTAGTGTGCGTGACCTCACATGACCTCTACTTCCGGTCAAAACTGGAAGTTCCTCGTAATTCAAAAGTGCTAAATGTTATGAAAATGCTTTCAAAGATGTTGTTGTCTGGCAAGAGTGCGTTTAAAAAAAAATACTGATGACGTCACGATACACACGAGCGCCCTCTAGCGGCAGGTTAAAAACTGTTCAAAATGGACTTTTTGAAGATGTGTGTGGAGAAGTTTTGTGTAGTCACTTCAAAATTTACACATGTTGATCGTCAGGCAGCCATCATATGTGTGAAATTTCAGATCGATGACATCATTGGGGGTCACGTGACGCGGCATTAAAGGTGCCTTTTTTGAAGTCGTATAAGTCCCGAAGTATTAGTGCGATCATATTGAAACTTGGTAGGCTGTTAGATATTGGCAAGTTCTTGTAAATTCTGAAATGACGTCATGATGACTTTATCACATGATTTTTAAAGATTTTTTCTATGTTTTGCACCTTTTAGTCATAAATTGCTTACAAAACGTGGTATAATCCAAATTCTTTTTAAACAGGCTTGATACGTCATAACTGCTTTGAATACAAAAAAAACTTTCAAATTCAGTTGAGTAATTTGAAAAAGTTATGACGAAACAGCTCGGCATTTGTGCACAAATGCAATCATGCCTAGTTTCTTTATATTATTATTATATATATATTTTTTTCTCGCCAATTCTTTCTCCACGCCTAAATGCAAATTTCCTTACATTTCATAAACTTCTTATGTCTAACATGTTAAGACCTTGATTAGACCTAGTGCATATAACAATGACGTCATCGTGACGACATCGGGTATCAAATTACACGCCATTTAAGTTTAAAAAATGACAATTTGCTAATTGCTGTATTTCATTGAATTTTTTAGCTATGCTGTTCATAATTAGGCATCTGATAGATCAAGACAAGGGCAACATTTGAAAAGTTAACGCTGAAATCGTATGACCTTTACTTCCGGTTGTACCGGAAGGTCAAAGTTTGCTTTTGGTTAAAACCTTGCAACGAGGCACGTAACCACAGAGCTGTGGCACGTATCAAGAAAAACATAACCATTACAAAATGGTAGATCCCAACCCCATGATACTCCATGATATCCTACAGTGTATCATTACACACGTTTTAGAAGGGGTGTCAATCAACAGGAGTCGTCAATTTGGTCAGGAGGGGTGGTGGAAAAAAAATTCCCATTGCATGCACAAAATCCTATCTCTGTGTGGGCGTGGTGTGAGTGAGTCAATGCTTGGTGACAAGGCATGGTTGTTGTGTCTGGTTGTTGTGTCTGATCCTTGCTCTATGGTTCAATGGGCTTGTGGTGAATGAATGTCTTTTGATCTTTTGCCGACAGTTTATGTGGTTAGCAACCCCCCCCCCCACACCCCCTAATCTCCCCAGACATGATGTTTAGAGAGGAGTAGGTGCTTTGTGCTTTGTTTATAAGATTTATTACAAGGGCCTCTTGTAAACAGTCTTGGAATTAGCATGTAAACCATTGTGCTTGGTTTCCTAAAATGTATTATGGGGCAAGCTATGCATCAAAAAGTCACATTCACCAATATGGCTTCGACTAGCAAAGGTGTAGATACTTCAGCTGCATTGCAAATACTTTTCCAAGATGAAGATAGTGATTTGTCTGATGTAGTCTCTGTATTTTCTGAGGAAAGTGGAGAAGAGTTGATGGAAAGTGCTAGAGGGAGCAGCGATAGTGGCGACGATGATGGTGATGGCGGTGACAATACCGGTGACGAGGATGATGCCGATGCCGATGCCGGTGACAGTGGCAGTGATGATGGGGATGATGGAAGCGATGATGATGGTTCCTTGGCTGTTCCAACTGCTGGGCGTCCCCGAAAAAGGCCCGCTCATATTCCACCGAAGGGACCGTCTAGTAGACGTCAGCGTCAGCAACTGGCCGGGAGAACACCCCAGCAGCCGGCCAGGGCAAGGGCCCAGCGGCCACCTCAGCAGCCAGCCAGGGCAAGAGCCCCGCCACCACTCCCTGCATCCGTCACGTCCAAATCAGGCGACATCTGGAGGATGGATGAGCCGCCCCCTGCACGTACACGACAGGCAAATGTTGTTACAGAGGCAGCCGGACCGAGGCATATTGGAGGAAACACGAGCAAACTTCAGTTGTTCCAGCTTTTCATTACAACTGGGATGATGAATATCATTCTTGCTCACACGAATGAGGAAGGGTTGAGACAGAGAGGGCTTGATTGGAGCGATATGGCTTTGATGGAGTTACACTCTACCATCGGTCTCTTGCTGTTTTTGGGGCTCACCAAGTCAGGCCGCGAGAACGTACGCACACTTTGGAGAAAGGGACCTCACGCGAGACCGCTTTGCATGGCCACCATGTCGGGCACAAGATTCCAAGATATCCTCACCATGCTGAGATTTGACGACAAGGCGACCAGAGACAACCGGAAGAAGGATGACAAGTTTGCCCCTATACGCGATATTTTTGAAGATTTCTCCACCGCCTGCCGTCGCCACTACTCCGCTGGTGAGCTTGTCACGATCGATGAACAGTTGATTCCGTTTAGAGGGAGATGTCCATTCAGACAATACATGCCGAGTAAACCCGCCAAATATGGACTGAAGTTTTGGTTGAATGTTGATGTGGAGACGCATTACATACTGAACATCTTGCCATACCTTGGGAAAGAAGGAGACACTGTAACAAAAAATCTAGGCGCAAAGGTAGTAAAGGATCTAATGGAGCCGTTGTACAACACCGGAAGGAATGTGACAACGGACAATTACTTTACATCCACTGAATTAGCACGACACCTACTCACCAAAAAAACAACATTGGTCGGAACTATAAAAGGGAACCGTAGAGAGATTCCCGAAGAAATTCGCCCCAAAAACGTAAAGAAAAGACCTGCGAAATCGTCAGTTTTTCTGTTCCAGGACAATCTCACGCTCGTATCATTCATCCCCAGAGACAAAAGGAGTGTGCTCTTGCTTTCCACCATGCACCATGACAAGGAGGTCAACCAAGAAACCCAAAAACCGGACATGATTCACTTTTATAACTCCACCAAAGGTGGCGTTGATACTGTAGACCAGATGTGCAGTTTGTACAGCTGTTCACGCAAGACAAAGAGATGGCCCATGGCTGTTTTTTACAACATTCTAAACCTTGCGGCGTTGAACTCATACGCACTGTGGCGCAGCCTCAATCCCGAATGGGCCACACGCCACACCCGCCATGACTTTTATTCGGATCTCATCATGACACTTGTCCGGCCACACATTGAGTTGCGAGCATCCAACCCCACAGGATTGCACACCCACACAACAGATTCCATGAATATCCTTGGCTTCAAAGTTGACTGGAAGAAGCGCAACGACCCCCCTCCCCGCCGGCCTCCCCAGGATGGGCGTTACCAACAGGGTATTTGTGCCGAGTGCCCCCCTCGTAGTCAAGGAGGAAAACGAACGTCGTCAAGATGCTCCCACTGCAACAAGTTTGTCTGCTCCCAACATTCTAAGATAGAGAAATCTGTTGCATGCGATTCCTGTACCACTGGGGAATATTGAGAACACTTGTTGAACAAACTGTTGAACTATTGATCATGGACTGTTGAAGTGTCAAACTTTTTCCATTCTTTTATTGTAATTTTTCATCTTCATTTATTGTTTCATTTTGTTGTCATCTTTTTGTTCACCTTTTTTGAGGGGTACCGCTCGATATTCCGACAGCTTTTTAGTCCGAAAAGTTCTTAGTCCAGCTCGATAATTCATCGTTGAACTAAAGAGGTGTCAGAATACTGATACAGCTCAGACCTTCTTGTTAACATTTTTGGTTGGTTTGTTTTGTATTATAATTTTTGTTATTGATTTTTTTTTTTTTTTTGTCTTATTGATTTGTTATTTATTTTTTTTTTTTTACTGGCCCACAACATATTCAGTATTTCTGTATCCGTGTATATCCTTTAGGGCTGTTGAAATATTGTGGTTGTTTTACACCACCTTCAGTAGTACTTTTTAGCAAACTTTCACTTTTATTAATTTTACTTTAGAACTGTTGAACTGATTGTGCTTGGTTTGTTTTTTATTATAATTGTTTTTATTGATTTATTTCTTTTTTTGGTCTTATTTATTTGTTATTTATTTATTTGTTTACTGGCCCACAACATCCTCAGTATTTTTAGCACTTGTTTAGAAAGTTTCCTTTATCTGTTTATACTAAGTGCTGTTGAAATGTTTTGGGTGATCCCCCTTTTTTATTTATTTTATTATATTTTTTGGTATTTTTTTACTGCCCCCGAAACATCTTCATTATTTTCTTTGTTTACTTTAATTCACTTTTATATATTCTTGTACTCTTCTAACGTTATACTCTTCTCGTTTATAATATTGTTTTGGCTTACAGAAAATAATAATTTCACAGAAAATACAAACAATTTGTGACCTGTTCTTTATTTCTTTTGTTTTTCTTTATTTTCAACTAATTATATGCAAATTAATTAAAAATAAACAAACAAATAATATCAAAATAATTGTAGGTATTCCTTGACATGTAAGCAACACAATTAGCTAAAGAAATCATTGAGAAAAGGCATAACAAACCCTCTTAACCTATCAATTACGCCGACCAAACAGCTGTGACAGTAAACTGTAGCAATGTTAGGACCAAACAGGTGCCTCGTTGCAAGGTTAAACAAAACAAAAACATTTTTTTCGGGGTATAACTCAAGAAAGGAATTGAATTTAACATTAAAACTCATCAGACAGTTTATACTCAATATCAAGATGACACAAACTTGATGATGTCATGATGACGTCATCAGGTGTCGAATTACAAGGTTTTTAAAGTTGAAAAAAAGACCATTTTGGTATCCAGTATATTTCATTGATTTTGAAAGTTATGATGTTAATAGGTGGGCATCCGATAGATCAAGACAAGGCAACATTTGAAAAGTTAACGCGAAAATCGTATGACCTTTGCTACGGGGTCGTTACCATAGGTCAAAGTTTGCCTTTTTTTTCCCTTCAAAAATCTTTTATTTGGGCTTTTCTACAGCATAACTCAAGATTGAAACTGAATTGAACATTGAAACTTGTCAGACAATTGGACCTTAGTATCAAGACGACACAGACTTGATGATGTCAACTCATGAACCGCATGTTGGATTTTTGGATCTATGAATCATCGGACAGGTCGTAAAAAGTTCAACAATCGCTACAGAAAATTTGACCCCATTTGACCCCGACTTCCGGTTCAAACCGGAAGTTGAAAATTATAAAAATTCAAATCTCAAAAACTGCTAAGCATTTCAGAATTCTTTTTGTACCAGGTTGTAGAATGTTGAGCCTGCTCAAACTTTTGCACAGAGATGATAACATTTTGACCTTCACATCTGGTAAAAACCGGACGTCAACACGCACGTGTCTGTTGACCCACACTGTTTGACAATGCGCGATAGTGTAGGCCTACACATACATGCTCTAGACCTGTACAGCCAGTGTATGTGGCACGTGTCTTTGAAGTTTACATGTACTGTATAGTATAGACTTGGTTTCAAGTCTGCGATCCTGGTTTTTAGTCTACCTGATAGCCAATAATTCATTATTGCCTGACATAGCGCCCTCTTGTAAGAAAAATCGGATGCTACATTTTGTCCTGGGATGTTTTAGTTCTTTACTGACTTTTTTAGAGCGAAAATAGGACAAGACGTCATTGGATTTCAACAACTAATGGATATTTAAACTCCAAGGAGAAATTTTCTTCAGTCGAAGTGGAACAGCTCTGTGTTTCGTTATGCAAACGAACCCACAGCTCTAGTTATATGTCTGTTCTGTTTCCCCTTAATTTCAGGGTAGGCTGGAAACTGGTGAAAGTGTGGCTTCCTTTGTGATATTGGATGTTTCTTGATCAGAATTAGAATCAAAATCACTATTGGATTCCAGTGGGTCATATGTATTATCACTGTCCCAGTCATTTTCATCGGAGTACTGCTCTTTCCAAAAACGTTGGCATCATTGACATCATCAACTGTAATTGGATTTTATGAAAGTCCATTCAAGCTTGACTGACTCCATGGGATCTCTGAATTATGTCCAGTCATGTTCTCTTCCTCTTTTAAATGAACATTTCTGTCCAGTATACTGTTAAGTAAATCCATTGCGTTAACTGGAGGTTGTTGTGAGTGGTCCTGTTCGTCAGCGGTGACATATTCTGCTCTAGATTTGAGTGCCTTCTGTCAGGTTCGCTGGAGGCTGTTGTGAGTGGTCCTGTTCGTCAGCGGTGACATATTCTGCTCGAGATTGAGTGCCTTCTGTCAGTTTAGCTGGAGGTTGCTGTGAGTGGTCCTGTTCGTCAGCGGTTACATCTTCTGCTCTAGATTGGATGCCTTCTTTTTTGCTGTTGGAGGATTTAATTGGCCCTGTCCGTTATCACTCTTTTAGATAAATGAACGGAAAAGGTCTGATGAGGCTTTTTTTTTTCCTTTAGTGTTAGAGAATTAAAACATTTTAAAATATTGATTCCTGTAAAAAATTGGTTTCGCGGCTGTAACTGTCCAGATTTCTATCTTTTTTCCATAAAATTTTACCATTCAAATATACTATATATTTTTTCAGGGTTAATATTGTTTCAGTTTACGTACAAAAAATGTGCATTCATTGTGAAGCAACAGGAAAGATAATCAAAACTCTATCAGCAGGACTCTTGGCAATGCTTGTCAATGATGTTGTATGATTTTTGGTCTTTTGAATTTTGTGAAACGTTAAATTTTTGGATAATGTAGCCCACAATTTCGATAAAGTTTTGATTTTTGAAATCATTTATCTATATTTATTCGGGGTGAAACAAAATCATATTAAAGTACATCAAATACCACGACATACATCATTATACAAACAGGTTAAATTGTGAGCTCAAGTTGTAAGAACCAATCTCAGTGACTGTTGGGCAAAGAAATATTCCAAAGTATAGTAGAAACTGTTGTCAACAAAATTAATGGGCTGGATATAGACAGGGTTGTGCAACAACGTTGTGCACCAAGAATCGGCATTCTTATGCAATGTGTTTGAGTGCGGATGCGAGAGGACTGGTTTTGGTATTCTGAAAGATCCTGAGTAGGCCTGTATTATTGTGAGGAACATGCCTTACTGTCTATGTAATTGCTTAACAGTTAAATTAATTTGTATTCATACAGGATTAAGCATTTGCCTTTAATCAATGCCTCCTCCAAAGTAAATCCTTGAACTTCTTGCAAAACTTCACAGCATCTTCTTACGACCCAGTACTCAGGTTTTGGGTCACTGCCAAAAACATAGATCCCTTATTCAAAGTGAAAGTACTTATAATTGAAGTCTTAGACAGTTTACCTTCGTTTCCTTCCAATGCAAATCCTTTACGCCGTAGTCGTATAGAATTTCTTCCCCAAGATTAATTATTTTGAGAGCAAAGAGACACATTGCTGCAGGCTTTCTGTTTGTAGAGTTAATGGAATGAAGTTAATTTACCACATACAAATTCAGTTGTTGTAGGGACTATTTATAGACCACCATCCTCTCAGGCAAGTTTTATGGTTACTTTGGAAAACTACACATCTCATTTGTGAAATTGGTCGGTAACAATGATATGGTTATCACTGGTGACTTTAACCTAGATCTGCATAAACCGAATTCAGCTAAAGTTATTACCCAATTATGTCAACGATTTCAATCGCATAACGTCATTGATACACCTACACGTATTACCTAGAAAAATTCCACATGCATTGATTTGATTATTAGGCAATATCCAGTCGGATTCAGTGATCATAATTGTGTTTGGCTTTTAAAGCCTGTAAAACTAGAGCTAAACTAAAAGTTATTTAAACAAGAACTTTTCGTAAATTTGACATTGATCTTGTTTAACCAAGATCTTAGTAATGTAAACTGGGAAACGGTGTGTCAGATATTGTGTGGACAGCTTTTAAAAACAAGTTTATTGAAATTGCAGATCAACATGCACCGCAGAATTTCGTATTAAGGGCAATTTGCCTCCTTGGTTTTACCATCAAATGATCGTGACTTCTATAAATGTGTCCCTCAGAAGAGTGGTAAATCTAGCGATTTGGAAATATACTGGTCCCCCCCCAAAAAAAAAAAACCCAGACCATCAATGCCATCAAACATGCTAAGAAAACGTATTACTCCTGATACTGTTGGGCAAAATAAGAACGATGGGAGGAAATTGTGGAAGACAATTAAATCTAAACTTCCTGTTAAGACATTGAGATTCATAAGTATCTGCTAAGTTTTTGAAAATGTTACAGGCTTTCAGTTATTTTTTTGCTTGAATTCAAAGGCCTATGGGTAAAACTTTATTCCATATAGAGAGACCATCTGATTTCAAAATCATATTGTTTGCAGGCCTCAAAACGAGGACCGGGAATGCTTATTTTCACTTAAGCTTTCAGTTTTTATCAGAACTGAAGCTCACAGGGGGACACAATTTGTGTAATTGTGGGGGATGGTGCAAGTTATGTATGTAACAATTTTGGTTCTCTGGATATAATTTGTTTAGATATCTAAGGTTAAGGAAGTTGTAGAAAATGGTACCATTATCAAAGTGCCCAAAGAAATTGCTAATGCTTTCAACAACTTTTTTACAGAGATCAGGAATAAATTGCCTTGACATTTTGGTAATGATGACATAGACAGTGTGTATAAAAGTTTGAATTGTACGAATGAGTCTAAACTTCAATGATATTGATGAGGATTATGTTATCAAACAGCTTTCTGCCCTTCAGTTGGGTAAGGCTACAGGTATTGATGGCATTGGTGCTAGACTACTAAGAGCATTAACTAGTTGTTCATTGACTAGTTGTGAATCTTACGATTCGCACTTGTTATTCCATGTGAGTGGAAGAGGGCTGTTGTTTCACCCATTTTTAAGAATGGTATCAAAACTAACTGCAGTAATTATAGACCTATATCTGTCTTACCTGTGATCTCTAAAATTCTTGAGAAAGCTATTCACACCCAAGTGTACCAACACTTGCAAAGACACATGTTTTTATATAATGTACAATCTCGTTTTAGGCCTCAACATTCAATACTTACTGCAATAACTGACGTCACTGACTGTTTTTACAATAATGTGGATAAAGATGAAATAACTGGGGCTGTCTTTTTAGACCTGAAAAAAGCTTGATACAGTAAATACGAGGTTCTTCTACGTAAACTGTCTTACTATGGTATTCGTGACAAAGAGGTGGCCTGGTTTTCAAACTATCTCACCAACAGAGCAAGTTACTGTCATAAAAGGTATGTATTCAGACCCCAGACAAGTCACAGTTGGTGTACCACAGGGCTCAATTATGACACACTTTTATTTGTTATGTTCATAAATGATTTACCAGATTGTATCAGCAAGAGTAAGACAGCTATGTATGCTGATGATACTGCGATAATGTTCAGTGCTAAAAACAAAACTTACATCAATTGTGTTTTAAATCATAACTGCAAATTGTCTTTAAATAGATGTATAATAATAAATTAACTGTTGTCAATGCTTCCAAAACCAAAGTTATGACTTTAGGCACATCTCAAAAAATACAAAGAGATAACAATCTGACTGTTAAAATAAAGAAAGATGTATTGGAAAAAGTGACCGAATTCAAACATCTTGGTGTTTGGTTTGACCAATATCTCAGATGGGATACTCATATTGATAAGACTGCTGCCAAAAATTCTCAAAGACTTGGGGTGTTGAAGCGGTTGAGTTGGTATGTTGATCAACATACCCGTAATACATTGTATAATTCCCTCATCCTGCCTCATATTGACTATTGTTGTACAGTTTGTGTAATAAGTTGTCTCTTGAACACGGTTCATATCATGTTCGGATGTTTGTTGGAGACTCATGTAGTTTAGATACATTTAAGATGGTTGCTTGTATACACATGGTTTCTACTAGGCTTCAATAGAGGGCGCTATACATATTGTTACACCTTTCCTTTCATAAAGATAACTTTTATCTTTATTTCTTTTTAGAAGAACATGAAGGGTTTTTTAAATAAAAAAACAACTAACACTATTAGCAAAACTTTGCTATCAACTATAAAACTGTTGCTTTAAAACAAGGTCAAGTGACATTCAGGTGTTTGTGAGTTCTTAATCCTTGGGTGATGTGCGAATTCTGGTGCTTCGTCTCGAAGTAGTCATATCTGTGGTGTTTTGTGCACTGACTGCTTGAGATCTTTTCTCAGGAATATCATGTCGCGAAATCTCTGGCTGTGTTAGCAAAGGGTTGTGTGCCCGCATTACTGAGATTTTGTGGGGTCGCGACAAATTTCTCAGGGCTTTTTCGAAGATCTTTCCGATTTCGGTGATACTCTCGGCCATCTTGTGTCACGACTTGATATGACCGAGTGCCGACTTGTTGAACCTGGGCCTTTTCCCAAGTTTGACTGTCTTTCTTATGTTGCAATCTCACTGTTTCCCCTTCTGTCAATGGTTTGAGTTGTCTAGCTCCTCTGTTGTAATAGCGAGCTTGCTTGGCGTTTCTCTCTTTTTTGTTGGTGTGAACATCCTGGATTATCTTTGGTTTGAGAAGTACGCGGGAGATGGGGATGTTTGTCTTTGTGCTGTGACCGAATAAGCGCTGTGCGAGTGAGCTATTAGGCCCTTCGGTTGGTGTATTACGCCAGATAAGGAGGTTCATGTAGGAGTCACCGTGGTTTTTCCTGGTTTTCTTGATCAAGCGCTTTGCTAGATTTACAAGCAGATGGTCTATCTCGAAATAGTCGGAGTAGTATTCTACTGTGCATAAGTAGTCATGACTATCGAGTGTGAAAATGTCACAACAGACCTTTTCCCAAGGCCTGTAAGGGGGGGCATGAATTATCACTGGCTGTTTCGGTTGGCATGGTTGGTATGTGTTGCATGTTTCACACTGCTACATAGTGTTTAATGTCGTTGTTTAGTCCTGGCCAGTATACCGATTCTCTGGCACGACGAAGAGTGCTTTCAATACCAGTGTGCGCTGCATGTAGTCGTTGTTGAATGGCTTGTCCAAGTGATTTGGGGATGACACAGCAATGGCCTTCTAGAACTATGCCATGCTGTGTTGTCAGATTGTCACAAACTTTAAACTAATTGAGTTATTTGTTGTAAATATATTGATATCGTTCTTATGATGGTATTTATTTGTAAACAAATCATGACCGTTCTGGGGATCCGTACTTTTTTTAAGGAGGCGCAATCCATACCCCGTTTCGGATATTTAACATTCCAGGGTAAGTTTCCTTATTTGGTCAAGATATGCAAAGTTCATGCCCACATGACTAAACAGCAAATTATAGGTTGGAATCGATTGTGATCGATCAAATTTATTCATGGGTTTTCGAAAAAATGAATGTTCAGTATTTGGGGTAGTATAAAATGTAGTGTAATGAGTTATATGGTACTTAGTAGCTTGTCCGCCGGCTCGAAGACGTTGGGTACTGAGGCCCTGCCCGAGACCCCACCCTGGGTATCGATGAACCACGGACCTGAGCTCCGCTGATGATGCCTGTCTGATCAGCCGTATGGTCTGTGCATTTATAAAATTGCAGAGATTTGGGAGGATATTGGTAACAGTAAATAAAAGATGAGTCGTTGTAAAACAAAAGTGGAAATAGAAAATTGCCAAGTTTACATTGCGAGAGTTTGCCTGTCCATGCTGCAAAATAACAAATCCAAGTCCCTTGCTGGATGCATCTCCTTAACCTTCAGTGACAAGGTTGGGATAAAAATACTTGAGAACGGGCGAGTTTGTCACGCGTTGTTTGATAGCTTCAAATGCTTTCTCTTGTTCGTTAGTCCATTTCCAAGCTGTGTCCTTATGAGTAAGACGTGCAGGAATTTGGCAAGGTATTTTGTTATACCGACAAATCGCTGAACGCCTGCTACATCCTGTGGTTGTGGCATTTTATTGGTTGCGACCACTTTACTTAGGTCGACTTTTAGTCCATCACTGGAAAATATGTGTCCCATGAAGTTGACCTGGGAGCACTTGTAGTCAAATTTCTCAAAATTTAATTTGATGTTTCACTCAATGCATCTATTCATGAAGTTGCGTAAGTTTACGTTGTGGTCCCGATTCGCGTCACTAAGCGTTGCACCGCATCAAGTTATCAATATGTCATCAGCGATTTTGCATACACCTTCTAAGCCCTCCAGACTTTGGTCAAGTTTCTGTTATCTCTGGAGCAGGGCTTATACTGAAAGGCATCCGCTTATATCTGTATTGACCCCATGGAAGGTTGTTAGGTAGGCAATTCTTCATCAAGCTCGCACTGCAAAAAAACCTTCCTTGCAATCTGCCTTTGTGAATACTTTCACATTTGTCATTTGAGGCAAAACGTCATCTTTTACAGGGAGTGGATAGTGCCCACGTTTCAGTGCATTATTCAAATGCCGAGGGTCGATGCATATGCGTCATTATTCAAATGCTGAGGGTCGATGCATATGCGTATCTTTCCATTTGGTTTTTTCACAGTCACCAGACTTGACAGCCAGTCCGTTGGTTCAATGACTTTCATGATAATATTTCGCTCTTGTAAATGATTTTCAGAGTTTCCTTGATCGCGATAGGCACCCGTCT
The DNA here is from genome assembly GCA_023634235.1 of Pisaster brevispinus. Classification (NCBI taxonomy): domain Eukaryota; kingdom Metazoa; phylum Echinodermata; class Asteroidea; order Forcipulatida; family Asteriidae; genus Pisaster; species Pisaster brevispinus. The sequence goes on from JAMKCF010000001.1 coordinate 7,790,903, forward strand.
GGGTGGCACTACTGTCGGTGTCGCAGATTTATTGAGTTCCAGGTGTTTTGTACCTGGCATGTGTCCGAGTCCTGTGAACACATTTGGACACACATCTTTGACGGCCCTTTTCAATGACTGCAATTTTCTGATGCTTCACCTGTATCAGTTTAAATCATTCAGCTGTGCGTGATCCGAGGAGTGGTACACTATGTCTATCGATAATCACAAACGGTACAATGTCATTCTGCTTGTTATTGATATTTACGATCGGCACGTCACAAGTTCCTATCACGGGAATGGTTGCCTGGTTATCAAACAGCGACAGAGTTTTCCAAGTTTTATTAACCTTTAACCCTTTAGGTAAAAAATAACGAGGCAGCACAGTCTACTTGCATCTTAACCATTTGACCTTTGATTGAAAAGGTAGCCATAACTTTGTTGGGGTACTTTTTTACAGCTTTGTCATCATTGTGATGATCTACCTTACCCAACATCTCTACAGTCATGATATCAAATTCGGAATCCTCACTTGAACTTTCTTCATATTCATATACATCCAGCGCATGAGCCTTTGACTTGCCCTTATACTTAGTTTTAGGCTTGTGTGATGCAGACGTATACCTTGATCCACTGTGCATTGTAGACTTTTGTGCAAAATTATTTAGTTTACCGCAATTTATACATGTCTTCCCATATGCTGGGCATTTTAATTTTGACAATTCATGTCGTTTACCACAGTATCTGCGGTTCCTTTTTCAGTGGAATCCTTCTTAGTGGACCGAAATTTCTGTCTGACCACTTTGACATCTTCAGAGGAGTCTGCTTTAGTGAGCTTTATGGCTTTCATTTTTCAAACTGTAGCTGCTGTAGCCTTAAAGAGCATCGCGCATTTGTCAAGTCTGAAATTGGCCTGTTGCAGAAGTCTTTTACGCAAACTATTTTCTGATATTCCGCACACTCAGTGGTCTCGTATGAAATCATCACTCAAATTGTCAAATTCGCAGGATGCCAGCTCACGTACTTTCACAAGGTAGACATCAAAACTATCTTCACCTTGAGTACAGTTGTTAAACACATAACGTTCATAGATGACGTTAATTTTTCCTTTACAATATTCTTCCCACAGTTGAAGGATGACATCCATTTTTGTAGGGAAGGTTGTTATGTTTGTCTAGTGCATCACTGCCAATAAGTAGCTACTCGAATTCTGTCTGGTTTTTCAGACAAATTAGTTATTATCTCATAACTATCCCATAGCTGTCTGAACTTTTTCCAGTTCAATTTTAAGTCTCTAGTCACCTGCAATGGAGGTGGTAGTGGAATATGCGCTGGAGGTGGCATAGCCGTAGTGGTCATGATAGCTCACTTACTTCCTATGCAGATGTCAATTTTGTATTAATTACAAATACAATAAACTAAAATCAAAATTTCAACACATGCAAGGCTTTTCACAAACTAATCAACCTTACAAAATACCTTGGAGTATTTAACTAGACGTATAAATGTTCAGTGTTCATTTTTAGTCCGTTGAAATATTGTTCACAGTGCAACTTTTCCCTTGTAAGTACAGTGCATGAGCTCGACGGTACGGTGCTCTACTTTGCAGACATTTATTGTTCAGACAGTTCTAGAAGACTTTTCACTTCTGACACCATGTAATAATAGTCCGGGAGCCCAGCAAGGTTTATTGAAAATATTTAATGCAAAAGGTTTGAAGTGTGGGATATATAGCACCCATATAGAACCTTAAAATGTGAATTCTTAAGTGCACCGAGTAGTGTGCTGGGAGGGGGGAGCCCCCTAAACTCACCCAGAATTTAATACTTAAGAAAATCAATATTGGTGCCAAGTTTACTTAAGAAGGCCCCTAATTAGCCCTAATTACACGTTTTATCAAAATTTTGAGTGCAAGAATGAAATATGCGTCAATGTGTCCCTTACACTGAGCTGACTCAAAATCAACTACTTAAGAAAATTTTTAGTGGTGCCATCTTCGCTTAAGAAAGGGTCAAAGATCAACATAGGTCAAAATGCGATTTGATAAACATGTTGAGTGCAAGCAAAATTTCTTCATAGATTGAAATGCCATGGTCCACTGAATGATATTTCCATATTTAAGAAAATCAATATTGGTGCCAAGTCTAATTAAGAAGGCCCTTAATTAGCACTAATTACACATTTAATCGAAATTTTGAGTGCAAGGATAAAACAAGTGTCAATGTGTCCCGTACACAGCTGAATCAAAATCAACTACTTAGAAAATTTTAAGTGGTGCCATCTTTGCTTAAGAAAGGGTCAAAGGTCAACATAGTTCAAAAGTGCAATTTAATAAAAAAAACAATTTTGAGAGCAACAAACATGTCTTCAGGGATTTAACGGATATGGTTCGCTGCACGAGCATTTTAAACTTTCAAAAACCCATTAACACTGCTAAGTTTCATTAAGAAGTCATTTAATTAGCACTAATTACACGTTTAATCAAAAACATTATGTAATGGTGAAACGAACTATGTTAGTGTGCACCTTACACCAGGTAGAAACAAAATCCACTATTTAAGACATTATTTTATGATGCCCTCAGTACTTAAGGTGTCGACTGTCACCAAACGCCAATTAGATTATCACCAGTAATAAATACTATTATTAAATGTGCAAATGAGCTGCCACCATTACACACAAAGTAGACTTTTTGCAGTAAGTTTGTGTCTAAGGAATTAATAATAATAATTGAAGTGGCTATAGACCCAGTGATGGTGATTAGCACAATTCTTGATTTGTTACGTACATATAATTATGTGCTTTGTGAAAATTTTCCGTAATAGGCCCAACTCTTTATCTATGCATCAGGTCATGATAATGGGGGGTTTTAGTATATTTCTGGGTTAATTTTGGTTCTTCGTGTTATGCTCATCATAAATATAGTCAGCTTGGGTAAGTTAGCAAAAGTCAAACCTTTGCACTCTCAACTCATCCAAAAGCAGTCAAGGCCATGCTTCTTGCCTCTGCACTTATTGGTGTAGGACCCCGCCTTGTACTTTGATTTAAAGAGCTCAGGGAGTTTCAGTGGACCGGGTCGAAAGTCAGATTGTACTGGGCGTATGAAACTGACCCTCATTGACTTTCCATCCTCATTCTCCATAGGTTTTTTAGGAGGCAAATGAATCGTTGCCTCTTGATTGTAAGCTTGGTTTAAATATCAGCAAATATGGCAGAGAGCAATCCCAAATTTACTGTCATCTCACAACCGCTCCCAATCAAACGTCTTACCAGACCAAGCAATGTGACTATTAAGAACATAAAATGATGAGTTCGTTGCACTAGATTATAACGAAGCAGTCAACAACACCAACAGGAATTGCCATCTCCTCCATCAGTCTTACCAGGCAGTAAACCAACATGTATTGCAATGAATGACAACAATCTGATAGCAGTGGGTTATCATTAACAAGACAAAGATCTCTCTCCAGATGAATCCCTCATCAAAACACTGCCTGCTGCAAAGATTGTAGGCCTACTTGACTACCTAGCAACAGCAACTCATCTATACCTTCTTAGGACTATTTGACCAGTGAAAATAGCATTCTGTTCGACGCAGAGCTCTACGCCCATCTCCAATATGTTGTCATCCTTGAGTTAGTGTCCAAATCAATGTATTATAGATGTGGGAAGTGTTTGTATACTATGGCCACTTTCCTGAAGAACCTTGGCTGTAAAGGGTTCACACTTTACTCACATCACATTCATTCGACAAGTTATGCCAGGAATAAAGAGAGACGAAAAAGTCATTGCCATTAAAGCCAGGTAAGCTGGCTGAAGACTCTGGCAAATATGGGCCCATCTCACTCCTCTCCACATTTGAGCATTTGAGCATCTCCTACTTGCCAGACTTTGTCCTCCAGTAGAACCCATTCTGCAAAACGCGCAAGCAGGCTTCTGACTTGGTAGAAGCTGTGCCAATCAAGTTGTTCTAGCCCTCACTACATTCATTGAGACTGGCTACAAATGAGCTCTTAAAACAGGCTTGGCCCTCATCAACCTCTCATCGGCTTTTGACACATTTTGGTGACATTGCTTCTTGTGCAAGGCCTCAAAAGATCTTCAAATGTCAAACTACCATGCGTGTCCTCTCTTCCATTCTCACAAATCGAAGATTGAGAGCCACACTGTCAACCGGTTGAGCTCTTTGAGGACGCTAAATGAGTGCCTCCGAAAAGGATCTGTGTGGGCTTCAGTGCTTTTCAACATGTGGGCGACATGCAAGACACCACCGCCAGGAAATTTGCATAATTGTGCTGATGACCTTGCCCTCTACACCCAATTAATTTAGAAGACCCCAAAAGAACCCTAACACAGGACCTGAACAACTTTGTAGACTACATCACCTACTGGTGCCTCCGCCCAAATCCTTCCAAGACCACGGTTACTGCTTTCAACTTATATCAACCGTCTGGCTGGGACAGTCTTGTTTTGTGGCAAACCAGTCAAATACAAGACATTTCCAAAGCTTTTTGAAGTCACCTTATCTGGTGTCTCACATGCAAGGACTACCTGAAAAAGCATCCAAACAAGTTTGCAGGCACTAATTAGGGATCAAGTGTTCACACTCTACGCACTGCAAGTCTTCTTACCCTGGTGTATTCCACATTGCAATGAGTACGGTACACCAGTGTGGGCTGAGAGCCGCCACACCAAACGAGTAGACACCATCCTGAACTATATCTCGGGTACTCAATCTCTGCAACTAGTGGATGGGGGAACATCCCCTTTGTTACGACAATTTATAATGAAGACACTTCAGTTCACACTTTGGATGTGCAGAGTTATTGCAGACAGTTATTACCGATGTTCTTGTATAATGGATTTATATATAATTTTGCATAATTCTATGCATATAATATAATTCAGAAATGTGCTAATTATATTTGCCAACCCTGAAAACATGGGTCTAGACACTTCATTTGCCATGATCGGATGTTCAAATACAGAAGTTATTGCACCAATCTCTTTTTTTAAATGTAATTTTGGCAGTTAATTTACATATTTTACATTACTATATGCATGTAATTAATTCAAAGTTGTGCCAATCATATCTAATTACCTTTAAAACGTGGTAGAGACACTTTATGTGTCATTATTGGATGCTTAAATACAGTGTATTGCAAAAAAACAATCAATTTTCGTAAAATGGCTGCAGCTAATTTGCATTGTATGCAATTAAAGGGCCTTCTTGATTTTTTTAAATATGGAAATCTCATTTAGTGGACCCTAGCCTTTCAATAAATAAAGAAGTTTAGCTTGCACTCAACATTTAAATAAAATCGCACTTTGACCACTGTTGACCTTTGACCCTTTCTTAAGCTAAGATGGCACCACTTAAGATTTTCTTAAGTAGTTGATTTTGAGTCAGCTCAGTGTACGGGACACATTGAAACTTGTTTCATCCTTGCACTCATAATTTTGATTAAACGTGTAATTAGTGCTAATTAAGGGCCTTCGTAATTAGACTTGGCACCAATATTGATTTTCTTAAATATGGAAATATCATTCATTGGACCATGGCATTTCAATCCACGAAGAAATTTGGCTTGCACTCAACATGTTTATTAAATCGCATTTTGACCTATGTTGACCTTTGACCCTTTCTTAAGATGGCACCACTAAACAATTTCTTAAGTAGTTGATTTTGAGTCAGCTCAGTGTACGGGACACATTGACACTTGTTTCATCCTTGCACTCAAAATTTCGATTAAACGTGTAATTAGTGCTAATTAAGGGCCTTCGTAATTAGACTTGGCACCAATGTTGATTTTCTTAAGTATTAAAATCTTAGTCAGTGGACCATGGCATTTCAATCCATGTAAAAATATTGCTTGCACTCAACATTTTCATTAAATCGATTTTGTGGGTGAGTTTAGGGGGCTCCCCCCTCCCAACGCACCACTCGGTGCACTTAAGAATTCACATTTTAAGGTTTCCCCCGTGGGTGCTATATATCCCACACTTCAAACCTTTTGCACTAAATATTTTCAATAAACCTTGCTAGGCTCCCGGACTATAAGTTGTCTTTTGGATGTTGTTAATTGAGCTAAAGTGGATGCAAGTCCGTCAACTGGCTGAGTATTTGTTTGAGAAAATGCTTTTGAGACGCCGGGAACAAACCTGAGAGTAAAATGTTTTCTAACTTTTAAGTCATTTCAGACGAAAGTTTGAAGGATGCGCCAAATGTCATTAACTAGGTTCTATTCGTATTTTTCTACTTACCAAAAATGCTTTCCGTTTATGGAAGCAAAATATCAGAAACCGGATGACGAACTCTTTTATAATTCCTCTCCTTCTGTTGCTGAAATGTGTTTGCCCGCGTCCTCCAGTAAAAAGTCTCCTTTCTCGAATGTTCTTAAAGCTTTCACACCTCGTCCTTCTAAAGAAATTAAGTATTAAAATAACAGAGATTGGATTAAAACTTATATCCTTTTGTACGTTTGGTGAAAAATTGCTGTATGTTTCATGTTCCCCTCAATTCTTTATTCATTCAATCATCCATTCATTATTTATTTTGTCAGTTGTCATAAATGTCATCACCGTAATGCAAAATTACAATTAAACTAGACATGTAGTGTTTGTATATTTACAAACACTAGGTGTACGGATTGAGTGAATAGCAGGCAAATATTAACAGTTAAATAATAAAGAGATTTGCAAATTATGGACAGAAAACCAATTTCAAATAAATTATTTGATCTAATTTAAACTTCCTAAACTAAACTGTTTCCAACCTGCCGCTAGAGGGCACTCTTGGATTTTAATGATGCCATGGGTCTTGTTTTTTAAATCAGACCTTTTTCAGACTACAAAATCATTGAAAACAACTCCAAAAAAGTTGTCACTTTTAATTTAAAGGGAACTTCCGGTTGACTTCCAGTTTCAACCGGAAGTAGAGGTCTTGTAATGTCACGCATTCAAGTAAAATCGAAGACCTATACTACCGTCGTATAAACCCGCAAAAAGCAACCCAGGGGCTATTTCCTTGATTTTACACAAAATTATAAAGATTAAAATATTAAATGACAGATTTCCGAGGCGGCATCTGCACAGAGCGAGCCAATAATAAAGTCAGTGGGATAAAAGCATGAACAGTTATTTGATATAGCGCCCTCGTGGCTGTGAAATGTACTGCTTACGTTGCCGTTATGTTGGACTATACTTACAGGCTTTGTGGACTTTGAACCTTATGAATAATGGAGCAGAACAGTCAGCTACAAAACTGTGCTTTTCTCTACACACGGATTAAATGCAGGTTAATACTAACGTTGGCTGTATCGCCGGTTTAGGACCAGAAGTTAAAGTTATATTGGTATCATCTCTGTGGAAAAGTTTCGGCAGGATCACAAACCTACAAACTGATGTAAACATTTTGATAGAATAAGTAGTTATTAATATATGAATTTCTGGTTTGAACCGGAAGTCAATGTCAAATGAGGTCGCGTTCTTTGTAGTGTTTCTAGAGTCATAACAGGCCTATCCGATGATGTATAGATTGTGAAAATCCATTGTGTACTTTTGGAGTTATAATTTTTTTTATATTAAACTTTGATGTAATGTAACTCAAGCTGATGACGCCATCATGACATCACTACAGCGATGTCTTCTACTAATAAAGTTCTTACTAGATGTTAAGTTTAAAGGTTGTGTGACTTTGAGAAATGCGTCTTTGTCAGCGGACAATCGCGGGAGATAAGAAGAAAAAGAAGTATTAAAAAATAAAAATAAAAGCGGGACAATAACAAGAGGTGTTCCGGGCGGATTGCCCCAAGTACCACGGAATATACTAGTTGTTTTCCAAATGACTTCTGTAGGTCAAAACCATCCTGTCGACTTCCGTGGGCTTTTTCCGCGACGTTTGGTATAAGTCAAGTGACCAGTAGGCCTACTTTATTTAGATATTGCGAACTAAATAATTCAAGGCAAGTCATACAACAACGAAGGGAAAAAAGAAACAGTCTTTAACCCTTCAGGATGTAGCGCAAAAAAGAACAAATTAATTTAAAGGTTGGGTATATATTATCTTTTGGTAATGAAAACTTTATTAATTTCAATATGAAAGCTTACCGTGGTTATATAAGGTTGTTATTAGAACAACAGTAAATTTCAAACTGAAAACTTTGGACTACTTTATTTGTTAAGTTACTATGAAACTACTATGAAACCAGTCCTTGAGACAAATATTTCCGTCTGAAATGCTGTCATCTTGCAGAAAGTCTGAAATCCAAAATCTCCGAATCGGATACTATGGAGTTTTATGACGTCAATTTTCAAATTCTGGATGATTGGAACGAATACTACTCCATTTTTGTATCATGACTTTAAAAATAATTGTAATGTTTCCCTTGTAAAAATTGATATTTGTTAGTGTCCACTCTATGTCCCCTACTGTGATAAGATTACATCTTGTTTCCAGAATACCAACCAGAAAATTGACCTGTAAAATAAGTCGCACAAAATAGGTCTTCGAGTCACAATTTATTTGCACGTGCTCGGACAATTTCTTTTTTCCCCAAAACAGTTCCAAGTGTACACACAATTTGTGTTTGCCTTTCCCTCGATTCTGATTTTTCCCTTTTAAAGAAAAAATGCTGGACCAATGTACAAAAATTTCTGACCGTCCACACTGTTAAACTTCAATAACTGACAATGACGATCTGTTCAAGGGTTAACTTCTATTTACTAAGTCCACACTACTACACAACAACAAAGATGGATGCCATCCACAGTACCACACATGGCTAAACACAACTAGTCAACAGAAGGCGCAAACAAAATAATTCACTCCAGGTTACCACACACACAAACATTAAAGCTAATGGTTTTATTTGTCTTTAGTATTTTAATCGTTAAACCTTTATCAAACATCTGGACCCGTCTTGGTCACATCCGAGGTCGATATATTTTGCTACGACGGTATCGGGGTTCTCCTTTTTCCTTGTAGACCTTCGTGCTGGCATTACAAAAATTATCAAATAAATAAATGAGGAGCTATTACAACAATATTGTTAACAAACATACTTGAACAAAAAGTTGTTTTCACGTATAGGCTACTGATAGTTTGATAATGAAAACAATAACAAGACAAGTGTTGACAGTCCTTGGCATGTGCTATGCTATAGGTTTTCTATCACTCATCAGATTGCATTTACGGATAACAGGCTCTGGGAGCATCTATCTTGGTTGTTGATGCTTTCCAGTGCAGAGCCTGCAGAAAAATGATAGGTCTACCCCTTTGCTCTATTGTCTACCCGATAAGTAATGGACAGGCATTTTTCTTAAGACAAAAAATTTTAATTTTAGTTGTAACAATAAAAAATTTAAAAAAAACACAGTCAAGCTTAATCAATCCTATGTGACATTTAAAAGAAAATAGAAAATATATATATTAATGAATATATATGTAGTGACTTCCCTCCCCCTTCCTTTAGAAGAGAGGGGTGGTTCGACCCTTCTCGACAAAAGATAAGTAAACTCTTAGTTTCTTTATTCTTAACGGAAATCAAAACCCTGTTTATAAATGACAATCAATACAAACATGTATCAATCTAACTTTTTGGAATAGGTTTATATAATATTAAATGGAATACAACTACTATTAAACTTTACTCAGATAGTAGAAAAATAGTATATCTTTTACCCCGGCACACCAATAAAAGATCACCAGCTATACAGTACAGTCAAGACTTTGGCTCAAGACTTTGGCTACATACAGGACAAAACGAAGTAAACCCAAATGTACTATATCCGACTCCGAATATAGTTAAAACAAAAAATACTTTTCATCAACTCAATCACTACACTAACGATTGATGTAGAGTAAAAATACACTTAAGCAATGGCGACATATCACATGTGCGATTTCTGTATAGACAACAACTGTACTACCACAGTAGCATTAGCAGTACAGACACAACGTTATACATACATAGCAACTGCCGCCATTCCCGTGTACTTGTATACAGTGTGCACACATTGCACATGTGGTATAGATGTAGTCCGCCATTGTCTTCACAGTGAAACTTTGACGTTTACTAAGATTGTTTAATTTAATAAAATATAAAACCCAAATGAAGTATGAGACTCACCAAAAGATTCCCTGGATATCAAATTCTCATAGCAGACAATTCAAATGCAATGATAGAGATGATGGCACTTTTGATAAAATGTAAAATGGAAAGCCATGGAGAGTCCAACCCGTCTCCTTCATAAACGCTCGTCCTTTTTCGGGCCCTATCCCTTGTAATAGTAGTTCATACGCCGATTAGCAAAGAATACAAAATATGAATGATTAGGGACATTAAACATGATTGTTCTCGCGAAAACCCTATCTTGAGAAGATGTGAAATACTGATGAAACTTAATTACATTGTAAGATTGACAAATATAGTTTATAAACCAGTTATCTAAGCACTACCTCAGTCTGGCGTAGGATTACAAACGGTGGTGGTGATAGGCCTCTACGGAAGAACATTAAAGGCACGGACAACTATAAAGGTGAAATTCCTATTAACAACACTTGGGGAAAAACCCAACTCCCTACATATATATATTTTTAAATTAAACAAAAATGGGAATCCGTAAAGATAAAAAACCAAGATGACAATTTCTATCTGCAGAAATGAATACGGAGAGGCGCCACTCTGCCAAAGCATCGGAGAATGGTTTAATTAATGAACCCATTTTCAAAAATCAGAGGTCGAACTTCAAGAAAAAAGAAAAATACCAGTAACTAATGACTACTTATCCGTTATCTATGAATCCTTCTATAATGTAATTTTTTGCATTTTTACACGCGTACTAAGCGCCCCACAAGTGCCCTAAAAGCCCTCGATGTTTTCAGCAAGCGTGGTTAGCCAATCAGCATTGATTTTCAGTGTTTTCCTAATAGAGGTTAGCGACGAGAGGTATCGATACAGCGCGCTGCCCATGGTAGCGAGGCTGGGCAGCTCTGAAAACGAGGCTGGAAATTAAGCCCTGGGAATGAGGTTATGTTCGTCTGACAAGTCGCAAACATTGATAAGATGGCGTCTACCAGCACCGGCAACCCTAGTACTATGCTTACCAGCAAGAAGGTATGAAAAACGTTGATTTGCTAAATGCTTATGTAAGGGAGTGAAATTCCACTGTCTTATTATAGTGTGAGTTCCCCCTTGGAGAATTAATGTTTTTTTATATTTTCTTGCCAAATGATCCTAGGAGTGGCACCCCTGTGTCTAGTACCCAAAGTTCACTGTATATATTTTAGTTGATTTTATTAGAGCACCAGATTTCTGTGTCTAGTACCCAAAGTCCACTGTGCATATTTAAGTTAATTGTATAAAAGCACCAGACCATTTTCTATGGGCTCCATGTGCTTGGCAGTGGCCATGTGCTTGGCTAGTCAGTGAGCAGGTGAGCAGCGAACAATACACACCTATACTGGACAGCTGCTTTCTCCCTTTCCTATACCGCTCAATCGTTCTGGTGAGTTTCTCTTTAAATTACTCTTTATTTTTCTGCATTGTTTAATATGTATGCTTAAACATTTCCTAGTTTCTTTGAGAAGGTCAGATCAATTAATTATTGGCGAAGAAAGTTCATTTTGACTCTGTGATGTTTTAAAGTTTCGGACATAGTTGAAATGTTCGAGTATTGTATTTTTCATCTCTCTCTAAAGTCATACATGTATTTTGTTCTAAAGATTGCTAATTTTGTATGGACTTTCTACAAAGTATGGAAACTATGTGTTACCTTTGGTAGGTTTCCAAAGAAAAGTTTGTTTCTGCTGGAGATTTGTTGAATTTAAAAGATTCCTGCTGAACTTTTTTGCACTTTTGTAGAAACTTGAATGTGCTTGAACTTGTTGGACTTTCCTAAATATGTTTATTACCTTATTTTTCAAGGATTATTGTATATTCTAACATTTTGCACTGCTGGTTTTTATATGTAGTTTCTGCTATTTTTCTTAGTTTAGTTTGGAGGCACTATTATCAGTACCTTGGCCAAACTTGTGTCTGTATGGTTCAGTGACCATGCCCTGCTAGTGCAACTTCAAGATTTTATTAGGGATTTGCATATCTAATGAGCTCCATAGGGTTGTGCAGTGTAAGTTTGTACATGGCGAATGTAGCTTTGGTTATTTATGGTATATTTTCTTAATTTCAATCTAGTATGTATTCTAAATCAGTTTTTCTTTTATTTTTGTTTGATTTACAGGTAGAAGTTTGATTGTCTGTAGATTGTATTTCACTTTAGTGCTGTGTTGGTTTTCGTTAGGCGATTTTCCTTTTTTTTTAAAGAAGAAATTCTCTCAGCAATTGTTTTGTTTAGACCTTTTTTTTTTTTAATTACATTTTTTAAAGTTTGTTATTTTTTTTAAAATCTGGATCACATCGGACAGTTGTTTAAGAAATTAAATCAGTCACTATGTCTTTGGAGGTAAACCAATTTTTCTCTGTCCCAATTTGTCTAAGAATAGTTCGCGACCTTTTCCTAACGATCCTGGTTGTTCTTATTTTGTTTTAGCAAGCGAGTTCCCCAACAGTTAGTGCTTTTATTAGTTTTATTCATTCTTTTTCTAAGCGTACCCTTTTTCCGGGTTAAATTTTTTTGGTGGAGAATCCGGGTAGGAAAAAACATTTTCTTCTAGAATTTAGCCAACTATTTTTTTTTTGCTCATTGGGGACAGTGTTTTGTGGGTTTTTTTCCTAGATAATTAAAGTTTTACAACAAAAAAACGAAAAACCAACACAGTGCTTTAAGTTGAGAGACGATTGCAGTAGATGATGACGGAAACCCCGAGTCCAGCCAACCTTACCTTCCATGGGCAGAGTACACCATTTCTGCCACATCCAACGACCATGACAGCGATGCAGGGTACAACACAAAGCCCTCACCACCAGGCAATTCCATCTGGCGCCCAGCACAACCTCCACCAGTCTACATCTAATCCCTTCATAAGCCCCATTCAGATGGCAGATTTTGACCCCCTGTCCAAGTCAACCCTCAGCCATCAGACACCAGGGACTTACACTGCTCACCAGTTAAAAGACGTCCCCACATTTAGTGGTTCTTCTTCAAAGAAACATGGTCTCAGAGTAGAAGACTGGGCCCGCGACATGAGGTTTCTTCTCGAAGTAAAGGGTTCTCAATCGGAGGGAGTCAAGTTCCAAGAAGTCGTTAGGCACACGAAAGCTGGTGCTCGTGATGTGGTACTAAACCTAGAGAGCCGGGGGACCACCACTGCGGAGGAGGCCATATCCGAACTCATTGAGGAATTCGGAGAAGGAAGTGCTGCGTCCACCCCCATAGCGACGTTTTTCTCGAGGCGACAGCGGTCAGAGGAGACCGCTATTGAATATGCCATCGCTCTCGAGACCCTGCTCAGAAATGTGGAAGAAATCCAGAGGCGGCAAGAGAGGCAAAGTTCCCTCGGCGAAGATCATGATGTGCTCCTGACCACCCAATTTATGTCCGGTCTTCGCGACAGCGCAGTCCGCCAACGCCTTGCGCCCATGCAGCCTCGTTGCATGAGTTTCAAGACACTCAGGAAGGAGTTGAGGGTGATAAATGAAGAATTTGCACTAATACGTGATTCCAGGCACTACCACTACGTCCATCAACAGACCACGGAGGGTGATGGCTCATTACTCCTACACAAACAGATGTCGAAAAATCAACCGGAGGTGAAGGTGGCCCAATCCCATAATATCGTCCCAGATGTCAGCAAGCAATTGGAGGACCTGACGAATATGATGAAGCAGCACATGTCCACATTAGACCGAGTCGTAGATGGCCAACATTCTCTGGGTCAACGTGTTCACCAGATCGAGAGCTTCCTCAGTCAAGGACCCCCCATGCAGACCAATATGAGTCCATCCCGCCGTAGCCCTGCCAATAGACAAGACCAGCGATGTTACAACTGCAGTGAGGTTGGCCACTTTGCTCGACAGTGTCCGAGACGACAGACCAACTTCCCCAAAACCCAAGATAGGCAGCAGATGCCTTTAAACTAGCGAAACCTGTTGATGATGGGCAATTGGCAGGTACCACTAATAAGGAGAGCCCTACAAAAGAAAATACACGCTTGAGTGAGTCAAAGATAATCTCTCTTCAAAATAGTTCAGGATGTCAGCCAGATGAAGAGCAACTGGTGGGACCAGTTAGTACCACAGATGTAGTCGTCTCAGGGAGGAGTTGTCAGGCTCTGCTTGACACTGGTTAACAAATAACTACCATTACAGACGATTTCATCTCGAGTCATCCTGAACTTAAACGACAAGCTTTGAAGAAGACCGATATCGTCATCAAGGGGGCTGGCGGCCAGAATGTCCCCCATCGGGGGTATATCCTTCTCAATATTGATGCCATTGGTGAGAAGATCAGAAACATCCCTGCGTTAGTAGTTCCGATGACCAAGTTCAGACGGTCAACCCCTCTCCTTCTTGGGACGAATGTGATTCTAGCAGTACGGGACATCCTACACAGTAAATATGGCCGAGGTTTCATGACAAGAGCCCACAAGTCTGCCAACTGGTATTCAGCATTCCAGTGCATAAATACAGACGGCATAGACATCGCTCGCACCAATGGAGAGATTGGTCAGCTTCGCTACGCAGGACGACGTTCACTTGAAGTGCAGCCTGGAGCAGAAGTAGTCATTACAGCCAAAGCTCCAAAAGCTACTAAAGGCCGGTGCATCACAGCACTGGTGGAGGGCAAGAGCAACAGTAGTCTAGCTGTTGGGCAAATGTTTGTAGAAGTCCGAGACAGTAAAGTGCCCATCCGGCTGTGCAACTTGTCTCATCAGACGGTGACTGTTAGAAGGAATGCAGTTGTGGCATGGCTGTCCCATATCCAAGTAGTGTCTTTTCAACAAACAACTTCAGATGAAACCCCATTGTCAGACATCGACATTTCTGATCTGACCCCCTCTGCGAAGGCAGCCATCCAGGATCTTCTCAAAACAAATTCTGATGTCTTTTCCAAAGATTCCCTCGACATTGGCAGAACCCATACCGCTGAACACGAGATTCCTTTGAGTGATTCTACCCCATTTCGTTTGCCGTATCGACGTATCCCACCCGCCGAGTTTCAAGAGGTTCGAAAGCACATCAAAACTTACTTGTTTGAACATGGTAGTGGTACCAATCAACCTGTGAAATCATACAATCTGAAGTACCTTAATACAATTTTTTAGTAAAAGGAATTTATGTTGAAATATAAAAATTACATTTCATTAGAATGCATGTGAAACTGAATGCATTTTTTTGTAAAAACAAACCAATATCTTGTTATCCTTATACCTTTGCCAATGGTATTTATTTCTTTTAAACATAAAAATCTTAAACCTAACCATGCTTAATCTAAAAAGAATCATATTTTAAGTAAGTGTTAAGTGAGTTCATACAACTTCAGAATAAATTATCATTTGCAAGCACATATTTTTTGAAGAGATTGTACTGCACAGCCCGGCCTACTTTTAGCCCTTCAAAACAAAATTGCTTAACTACTAAGTATTTGTTGCTTGTTTGTTTTTCTTAAGGGGATAAAGGTGGTCCTAGCACCAAATTGACCATGCAGGTGTGCATCTTCACAGACTCCAATACAGCCGATAAAACTGACCTTATTTCTGTGTACCAGGCCACTGACTCATATGAGAATATGGACCTGGTATTCAGCCATTTCAGGGACGAGATGTTACAGATGCAACGGAATTCTCAAGTAAGGGTGGGTGGGACGAATAAAATCTGTCTGGTTTTTTTTAGTTGGTGATTATGAGTTTTTGACAAAGGTTACGGGCCATATGGGTCCAAACTCAATGTACCCTTGCCTTTGGTGTTATATACCCCTCCAAGTGTTCTCACCCAGTGGGAAAGTCCATTCCCCCAAAATAAGGAATGAGACTGGTGATGCGTCGACAACCCTGACTGGTTCAAGAAAGGAGAAGTAGACGAGGTTGTACAGGATCTTGCTGACAATATGGAAGATCCTAGGAGGGGTGGAAACACCGAGGCAAATGGCCGTACCACCACTCAATTGCTCATCAGCCAATCTTGCCAATAATACATGATTTCTTGCATATAGCTCCACCTGTACTACACATTATGCAAGGGTTGGTATGTAGATTTTACAGAAATGTTGAAAATATGTGTAAGGAGAAAGATAGGGGAAACTTGGGAGAAAGGGATGATGAATTAAATGACAGATTGCAGAAACTGTCGATTGAGGTAGAGGAGAGTGAGAGGGAACTGAAGGAGGCTGTGAAAGACCAAAATATTAAGAGAAGCTGCTCCAAGGTTTTAACAGTCAGGTTGGGTAGAAGAGGTACTGGTGAGCAATGTTCATATCCTGCATGTGCAGTGGCAGTCATGAAGAGCGTGGTAGAAAGGGCAGTGGAATGGGTCCAGTGCGATGTATGTGGAAATGAGTACGACGATAGTGGATGGTTCCATAAAAATTGTGTTGGATTGAGGGGTGTAGATCATGGGCTTTCACGCCCCGAAACCCAATAGATTACGGTAGAGAGTTTTCATGCTCAAAACTGTCTACTTCACACAAACCACAGCCTTCACAAACCATCGGCCCAGTCATCGGAGACACCAGCGGGCAACACCCACCGGCTCCATCATTGTCATGGACTCGGACCCAAGCAATGCAGGCTCCGCCATCGGCACCTCAATGGGGCCAGCCCCCATGGGCTTGGACCAGCCCACAGATGATGATGCCGCCAAACACCAGGCCCAGTCAGATGGGTGCTATGCCGGCCTGTTATTTCAACCCCTGACGCATTACTCAACAGTGGTTTCCCGCCATATATATGCAACAGCAGTCTGGTACCCGAGCTCCAAGAATAAGGCAGCCGTTGTCTACCGACGGTGGCAAAGTGTCAAGATCGATGTCAACTTAGTTTCATTGTGTATTTTTTTCCCCTAGCAGACTCAAACAAGTCATCGTAATCAGCAATGATCAGTGAGTCATCCAAATCAGTGAGCCATGGTGCGTATTTATGAATATTCATGAGAGAATATGCAAAATAAGAGACCGTAACGGGTGAGATGTGTTACGCTTTGGTGAGTAGGTGTGTCGCTATGCATTTTTTCTGAAATTCCAGAGAACCCAAAGCAAGGCGCGGTCGTAAGGAAGACCAACCAGCCGATTTGCCGGGGCGAATTTCTAGGCGATTTTGCCTGAGTAATATACCGTAAGTATTGTCATATTTATATTGATTGCGAGGTTTTTCACTAAATCAATTTATTTCATGCTCATTTAAGTGAGTTTATTAGTAGATTATAAGAAAATGTGCTTTAAGTAGAAATCACCTAGAGAACCATTTAAGCAAAGCTATTGATATGTATTCGAAGTTCGCTATGCGTATGGTGCTTTACTGTTACATGATGCAAGGTCATCAAAGATTTGAAGTTATTTATTTTCCAATCAGGATAAGAAAATTAAGTCTTACTTTACCAAATTTGTATGGAAGCTTTCCGCTGATGAATTCACCGTTAAAAGACGGGTGTGCAGTTATTGTATATATTGTTTGTTATGCCTTTTGTTTCACACCCATTCATTTTGGAATAAGGAAATTTAATAAGTAAACTTCCGAATTTCAGATGGCTCTGAGGCTAGGCTTTTAGCCTTTCAAGTACATTGTTGTTCATAAACGCCCAGTACGACAACTCCGACCCCAGCAACCATGATACACGGAACCACCTGACAGAGGTTTTCCACGGGCTACGTGAGCTGGTGGCAACAACCTACTTCTGCTAAATGTTGTGAACCACCCGAGAGGTGACCACCGATCACAGACGGTGACGACCATGAAGGACTTGCTGTAGAGATCCAGCCAAGAACTAACATCGCATGACGCGATAAAGCATGGTGGGCCCATCATTTACAAAAAAAACTGTCTTTGAGATTTCGTATTTTCGTGATACAGTGCACTGAAGTGTAAGCCTGGATGTTTTGGCCGAATATCCAGTAGGTAAGGTCGTTTTCTGACTTGAGGTCAGAAGAGAAAATAGACGACACACCCAGTAAGATATACGTACAAATATATCGGGTAAAAATGCTACAAGACGGTTAAGGTGTCATATCTTCCAATGAGATATTGAAGTGGATCTGGTTTGTTTATATAAAAGGAGCAACTTAACTTGTTTATATTACTTTCTACTATTGATAGAGAGTTTTACTTTGACTAAATATAGAGAAGTCAACCAAAAATTCGAGTGTTGTAAATATTAACCAATTTTCTGTTTTTATAATTAAAAATAATAGATATCAGAGTATATTGATAATGTTTTGTTATTGTTTCCATAACTCGCCCCGATAGGGTGACAAACGGCCCAGAACTTAATTGTTTCGCTTTGCAAATCAGGCACTTGGACAAAGAGGAGCCAGACGACTCGACCACTGCCATTAGCGATGATGAAACCTCTGTTTTCTAACGCATCTGCAGTTCCAGCCACCAAAGAACTATTTAGGAACCCACATCAAAAAAATACAGGTACTTCAATATCTGATAAAGTTGCACAATGGTGGGAACAACTTCGTTCCCCTAAGTTGTCGGCAGAGGATTTCAAAGACGAAATTTCTCCACATTCTGTGTCTCCAGAGCAGGAAAAGTTTTTCAATGCCCCGGAATTACCTGCGGGTATTAAGAATGTATTTAAACAGGCTAACTCTTCCCTGGTCTTGGAAGATGACAGACTGAGACTGGCTCACCAAAGTGTTTTAAGAGCTGCTTTGCCCCTGCTACACTTGTTTGATGCCGTCGCCGACAAGGAATGCCCAAATGAAGTAAGCAAGGATATGGTTCAAGATCTACTGTCATCGGGGCTTATTCTTTTGGGTTCAGCCAGCCAAGGCCTTGCAATTGCTCGCTAACATGCATTTGATGACATTGTTGACAAAAAATGTAATACTTTGAAGAAAAATGCTCCTTCTATGGGGTTGCTCTTCGGATCATCTATCATGAAAGATATTGAGGAAACTGAAAAAGCAAACAGGCTGGCATCCAAGGTGACCTACACCAAGCAGTCTACAACTTCATCCTCTAGCATTAGGCGTTTCACCCCCTATCAGACAGTTTCTATAGCATCTAGAACTCGGTGCTTCCCGTCTGGAAACAGATCGTCGTTCAGGAGTTTTGGTGATAGAAATTCTTCTAATAGGAATGTTTCAAACAGAGGGAAACAAGGTTCTGCTGGTAAGCAAAGTTTTTCTACTTTTTTCTTAGTTTTTCTGTCTCCGTCACGTTACATCTCCCCAACATTTCCCACACATCTATCTCCATCTAATGGCAGCTCATTACTCATGATCCTTGGATCTTTGAAGCAATCGCAGGTTACCAACTACAGTTTTTGACAGAACCTTGTCAAAGATTTGCTCCATCTACTCGTGCTCAATCTATTCATCATTCAAACATTTTTGATGAAGAGGTGCGGAAAATGCTGGAGAAAGGAGCTGTTACAATTCAACAGCCTAGTAATGGTCAGTTTTTATCTTCCCTTTTCTTGGTTCCGAAGAAGTCTGGGGATCTTCGTCCTGTTATCAACCTCCGTCCTCTGACCAGACACATCTCTTATCAGCACTTCAAATGGAGAACATTTCATCTGTCAAACACCTCCTAATTCAGAAAGATTGGATGACAACAATCGACTTAAAAGATGCATATTTTGCAGTTCCCGGTCATACAAAGCATCTGAAATTTCTACGTTTCATCTGGAAAGGCCTAATTTACCAGTTCACTTGCCTTCCATTTGGGCTAAGCAGTGCACCCTGTATCTTCACAAAGATCATGGAACCTGTGGCACCTCGGAGAGCAGGGCATCGGCTGTGTCTTCTATCTGGACGACATACTAATACTCGGGACTTCAGCTCGGGGGTGTTACACCAACACACACCAAACAGTCAGTCTCCTTCAGAGCCTCGGGTTTACTGTGAACATGGAGAAATCAGGTCTAGTACGTTCACAACGAATCGAGTACTTGGGTTTCGTCATAGATTCAACCAGCATGACTCTGTCGCTGAATCAACAGAAACTGGACAACATCGTCGATCACTGTCAACATGTTTTACTTGGGAAAAGAACAACAGTACCAGAACTTGCCAGTTTGATCGGAAAAATGTCGGCCACAATAGAAGTAGTCCTACCAGCCCCAATGTTCTATTTGGACAAAATCTCGACTCTACACAAACAAAACAGCTACGAGTCCGAGGTGCCAATTTCAGAGAGATCGAAGGAAGAACTCCAGACATGGATTACTTACCTTCAAGCTGATGGCACTGGTGACAGCTAGCAGATGTTCATCACTAACAGCCGTCGATATCAACCATATGAAAAGAAGTTCAGATGGGAAATTTGTTTTATGGCTTGTCAAACCTTCTAAGTGTGCTTCGGTTAAGAAGTCCTTCCACGAGATGGAGATTTCTTGCTCCCCAGCCAACAGAAAGCTCTGTCCAGCACGCACCCTTGACGAATACCTTGAGAGAACTTCACACCACAACTCTACGTATCCAAGATAACTGCTACCGCTTTCGCATTTGAAACCTTATCACCCGATAGTTCCTTGAACCGTCTCAAGATGGTTAAGAGGCATTATGACCAAAGCTGGTTTGGATACATCTCATTTCAGTGCCCATTCAACTAGAAGGGCAAGTACCTCTGCAGCGGTACGGGCAGGTGTATCAACCTCTGATATTTTGAGAACATCAGTTTTGGTCATCAGTTAACACTTTTGCTAACTACTACCGCAGACAAACAACACAACTGGCGTTTGGTCAAGCAGTGCTGTCGTCGGCAACATGACTATGCTTTAAAGTCTACAGGGTGAGTCTTTCCGGAATTGGCGAAATATAATTCCCCAATTACATAGGGGTATTACCTGCAATATAATTTGAATTACATAAGATAATGAAGGAGAGACTGAGTCTCCCTCCCTTCTTTCTTATAACATTCCTGCAGGTTCCTTTGTCATCTTCCCTCCCAAGAAAGTCACTGTCAGTTGCCGTCTACACCAGACTGTTCTCCAGGCTTCTAAAAGACGAGGTTCAGTGGGAGAAAATACATTATTAAGCGGGCTTTTTAAACCTTTGAATTTATAATGAGGGCAGTTCCATTAGCTTCAAAGGGTGAATCAGATTGCAGCACAAGAACAACCTACACGGTGAGTCTCTCCTTCAATGTCTTATCTAATACCAATTATATTGCAGGTAATACCTTTATGTAATTGGGGAATTGCGTTTCCTTCTGTGCCATGTTCCTGAGTGTGCCATTTTATGGAACACTGTGGGCCTCCTCAGTGAACAGGGTATAGAAAGTCTGCATGCCCATGTAGTGTAACGACTGTTGGTATTATTAGCGTGAACGCAATAAACCAGTTGGGCGTGACTGGTGGCCTCTGGTTGCACCATGTAGCCTGGCTGACTGCTAGTCCAAATCCAGTCAGCTACAAGTCAAGGTGTGTATGTCAGTTCCGTCTGTATCTGCTTGGACTCCAACGGACTCCAGCCTACGAGCTCGGCCTGCGTAGGTAAATACATGTATATAGGCCACCAAATACAACATTAGCGACAAGGACAAATCGTTGTGTGCGATTTACCCCAAGTTATTTAACTAATAATGTCAAACCATTTGTTTATTTGATCTGTGTGAGGCATTCATGAGACTATCTTATAGTAAAAATTTAGAAATAGTAGACAATATTTCCGGCATTTTTGAAACATTTCGGAAATAACTAATCTAAACTAAACTATCAGACCAAAATTGTCCATCAACAACTATGTACATTTGTTAAAAGTTGTCGACAGCTTAAAACCACAACCTTTACAGCTTTTACTTCATTTAACAGAGTCCAACATAATCAGCTTTCGCTGGAAATGATGGAATATATTTTGCATTAATAAATATCCAGTAGGTCTACCTCTGTATGGTATTTTTGTAATATATGTTTTAAAAGTTGGTATTCCTGCATGCGTGGTGCGTACTTTCCCATTTGCGTGACAAATTTATATAAACAACTATAACTAGAGCTTTAGTGTTTGTTGAAACAAACACTAGGTGTTCGGGTATCGTCGATGTCAGTGTAATTGTGTTGACGTCAGAACATTTGAATCGATAAAGAGGGTGTTGAATGTTGACCTTTCAAAAAAGTGTAAATTTTGTTACATGTTTACATTTGTTTTACATGGTTAAATAAATGTTCTGGTTACTATAATAGTCTTCAGTATTAATCATTGCCTTCTTTCTTTTATGATGCCGGTTATTAAATCGACGCTATTGGAATGATTATGAAAGAGCATATAAACAGTAGAAAACAAAACAAATGCGCACGACGGAGCTTAACAAAAGGCCATGCCCTAGCACTGCGGCTAAAAGTCATAATAGGGTATATTTGTAGGAACGTTGCTGTGTGCCCAAAACAAATAAGAAGTAAATTACTCACAATTTCAACTATCATGTATGCCATTCACTAAAGTTTATTGTTTTTTCAATGGAAATTGATTCTTTATTGATTATTAAATCCGACTATGCAAATCATGTTGACATTATTAAGTTACAATTCTAAAAAGTTTTAACAGGTTTTCAAATACTGTGATTTGGCTTCTCATTATGTATCGGTGCATGATACTTTGTTAATACATATTCACTGATGATGATGTCGTCAAAATAAGTCGAACATGGTATGAGCTATTGGTTTTTAGTCTTCATACAGAACGGTTTGTTAAATTTATAATACACAAAGAAAAGACACTTGTTTTTAATAATTTTGCAAGATAAAGGCAAGTCACGAAGACGGCAAGTTTAAACCTCTAGTGAATTTTGACTATCAAAATGTTATTAATGAGTTAATAACTATTTCTACATGTAGGGTGCATCATACACTCAGCAAGGAATTAGGGAATGGAACACAACGAGTATGAAATCTTTCACTGGAGACCATTCGGGTACTGGATGATTTGTAAATTCTGAAGAAGAAAAAAACAATTATAAACAAAGTATGATTCAAAGCAAACTAAGTCAAGCTGAAACTACTGAAATAAATAAAATTCGAGCCTTACAACATTTCATGATTACAAAATAATAATATTAATAATTTATTGAATTCATATTGCCCTCTTTCCAGGACCAACCTGTTCGAGGGCGCATATTAACAATACAACATATCTGAGTAAGGAAATTATGCAAGAAAAAATTAGTGAAAGGTGCACATCCTGTTTTGGATGTGAAGAACTTATAAACGAAACCTTTTTAGGGGAAACTTTATCGAAGGGTTTTCAAATAATTATGTCATAATACAAAGTTGACAGAAAACATTCATCAGTCTGACCATTTTCTGACTATAGTAACACAGCCAACAATCATACCAAAATCCCCATTGCCCAATTATATCTCGTCGACGTTCATACTAAACGTTTGTTAATTTTAAAAACATCTCACCACCGTCACCACTTGATGATACAGGATACACTTTATAACGTAATTGTGCAATAAATAAAATAATCATTTTAATGAGCAATGATGTTCACACAAGACTTACCGTTTTAGTCCCGTTTTGCAACGATAAACACATGCCGTGAGGAGGGTCCGAAACACCCTTCACGATCCGATGACACATCCTTCCTTCTCGGAGTGTGATCAATACATAACCAATGTTCGTCATTTTCTGCTTGCATTTTCTCACATTATTAATAGTCATTTGAATCACTGAAGTAGGTGGCCATCTCAGCAAAACTTCGTCTTTATTCCATTTTGATCATTAAGCCACGAGAAGGGCGAATAGGAGAAATATTAGACGCTGAATATGAACGGAATTCAGATCTATTTGGTATTGGTAGTACGCCATTGATAAGATTGCACCACGTTGTAAGTACGGTGACCCGTGGTGTGTCATAACACTGCATGAATGGAAGGCGCACATGGCATTACGTTGGTCTGTAACAAGTGTCTCGACTGGCAGTTCTTTTGTTTGGTTACAGTGTCGGCGTATGTTTGTGTTGGCCTACACTTTCGTGCGTTGTCATACATTGAAAGTCAACAGACACGAGCGCTTTGACGCCTGGTTTTGACCAGATGCAAAAAATAAAATGCTATAATCTCTGTGCAAAAGTTTCGGGAGGATAACTCATATATAACCTCATGCAAAATTCATGTTAAAATATTAAGTAGTTGTTGAGATATGAATTTTTCCAACTTTCAACTTCCGGTTTGAACCGGAAGCCAAGGTCAAATGGGGTCATATTGTGTGTAGCGTTTGTTGAACTTTTAACGACCAATCCGATGATGTGTAGATTGTAAAAATCCGACATGCGGTTCATGAGTTATGATTTTTTACAAGTATTAAACTTTGATTTAATGTAATTCAATACCCCATGACGTCATCATAACATCATCATGTTTGTAGCGTCTTGATACTGAGGTCCAATTGTCTGATAAGTTTCAACCGTCAATTCGATTTCAATCTTGAGTTATGTTGTAGAAAAGCCCAAAACATGACTTTTTCAAGAAAAAAATCGAAGGTAAACTTTGACCTAGGGTAACGACCTAGAAGTTAAGGTCATACGATTTTGGCGTTAACTTGTCAAATGTTGCCCCAGTCTTGATCTATCCGATGCCCAATTATGAGCTTCATAGCTTCAATATTCACAAACATACAAGCATTTGCATATGGTCACTTTTTGACCTAAAATCGCTTGTAATTTGATATCCGATGACGTCATCACAACCTCACAACTAACTCAGCTTCTGCTAATTATGGTCTAACTTCACATCAAGTTTCAAGTTTATCCAAGGTTCGCAAGTATGCTTTTGCTTGCGGACAAACGACTCTGAGAAGAATAAGCAAAACAAAAAAGTAAAAAAAAAATAGAGCTTTAGTGTTTGTTGAAACAAACACTAGGTGTTCGGGTATTGTCGGAGTCAGTGTAATTGTGTTGATGTCAGAACATTTGACTCGAAAAAAAAGAGGTGTTTTTGCTTGCGTTTTCGCGGAATTTGCCCATAGTTTGGGTATGGTCGGGTGCTTTCAAAATTACGGTATCCAGACGTTGATTTCCTTAGGCGCTGTCGGTCTATAGACCTTTCTTTTGCAACGTCACAGCTCAAGAAAACTATGGAAAGCCATCAAATGCAAAACAAAAACAGATAGTTACAGTTTGTAACAACGTTACAAAAATATTCAAAAATAGTGTTGAATTTATTGGAAACAAAGCAACCGATCTTGGGAGGTATTTTATTTAATTAGAAGCTTGCCGAAAATGTTGAATTTGGTTAAAACATCTTTTAACACGATTGAATGTTTTACTAACATTCGGCGGTCCATGCCAACCAGCGCTGTTTGTTTATCAACAATGGAAAGGTCTAGGTATTATGTCTGTACATGAACAGGAGTTCAATGATATGTATAGAGCGCCCTCTATTGGTGAAGCGTGACACAGCCAATTCTATGACCAATCGGTCAGGGAAAAAACAGGCTAAGAACGTCTTGCACCAAGACTAGCATTGTACATGTGCGCACCGCGTGGCTGTGTACATGTGCGCACCGCGTGGCTGTGTACATGTACAGTGTCGGCGTATGTTTGTATTGGCCTACACTATCGTGCGTTGTCATACAATGAAAGTCAACAGACACGAGCGCTTTGACGCCTGGTTTTGACCAGATGCAAAGATTAAAATGCTATAATCTCTGTGCAAAAGTTTCGGGAGGATAACTCATATATAACCTCATGCAAAATTCATGTTAAAATATTAAGTAGTTGTTGAGATATGAATTTTTCCAACTTTCAACTTCCGGTTTGAACCGGAAGCCAAGGTCAAATGGGGTCATATTGTGTGTAGCGTTTGTTGAACTTATAACGACCAATCCGATGATGTGTAGATTGTAAAAATCCAACATGTGGTTCATGAGTTATGATTTTTTACAAGTATTAAACTTTGATTTAATGTAATTCAATACCCGATGACGTCATCATGACATCATCATGTTTGTAGCGTCTTGATACTGAGGTCCAATTGTCTGATAAAGTTTCAACCGTCAATTCGATTTCAATCTTGAGTTATGCTGTAGAAAAGCCCAAAACATGATTTTTTGAAGAAAAACATCGAAGGTAAACTTCGACCTAGGGTAACGACCTAGAAGTTAAGGTCATACGATTTTGGCGTTAACTTTTCAAATGTTGCCCGAGTCTTGATCTATCAGATGCCCAATTATAAGCATCATAGCTTTAATATTCACAAACATACAAGCATTTGCATATGGTCACTTTTTGACCTTAAATGGCTTGTAATTTGACATCCGATGACGTAATCGTGACGTCAAAAATTCCTCAGCTTCTGCTAGTTTTGTTCTAAGTTCACATGAAGTTTCAAGTTGATCAAAGGTTCGCAAGTATGCGTTTGCTTGCGGACAAAGCCCACTGAAAAGAAAAAGATAAACTAAAAAAAAAATAAAAAAAAACGAACAATAACAATGAATTGTTCGGGCTTAAAGCCCGAACACCTAATTAAATTTTGCGACACGTATCTAGAAGTAATATACACAAATTATTACTGTCTATCAGGTCAACCTGTTGTGCGTCACTGCAACGGGGGCAGGGCAGTATCTAATGTGACAGGCAAAACAGCCACTCTTTAAAATACCAACTTTTACTTGTTGCATATTTATTGTACCTATTTCCCTGGGCAGCTTTGTAAACCAATATAACCATGGACATAAATAAGGCTTCCCTTAAGGAACTGACAACTTCGCCAGGCATCGGAACTAAATAATATGCACAAACTATTATCTCCATGAAAGAAATCAAAGGGAAAATAGTAAAAGATAATTTCCATGAAACACCTGCTTTGCAAACTAAACTACACGAACTAAACGAGAAGAACTTAATTTCTCTCGAACAATCCGAAACCTTGATTTCGCTTGGACAAACAGAACAGGGAGACAATGATAAGCTAGATAAAATAATTCACAGTCTTGACGTTCTTACTAAACATATTGGTATTCTGACAAAGGTTGTAGAGGAAAACACTGTAACAGTCACTAGTTCATTAAAATCAAACATGGGGGCCATAACCGAAGCTGTTGAAAAAATGTGCGTTCAAAGTGAGGGCTTCGAAAAAAAATGACAAGCATGTTAATGGGGGAGGACTATGAACCAACAATGATTCAAAAGAAAAATATATTCCCGCCACTGCAGAGCTCACTGGAGACAAAGTAATAGATGTCACACTTATGGTCATTTGGGGTAAAGCCCCTCCAATTCCAAGCCACATTCTTGGATTAGTGCAAAATGGGTCAGATGACAATAACGAACAAAAGCCAAACCTGGCTGAGCTCCAACAAGCTCAACAAAAACCATTGTCGACTGAACAAAAACCATTACTCCCTTCTGGGCAGGCCAATGGAAGCCAACAAAAGCCACACCCCACTCTGCCCCAACAAGCTGAACAAAAGTCATTGCCCACTGAACAAAAAACAGTAATTCCCCCGGGGTCTGCTCAAAAACCACTGAAAGCTCACGGGTTTTCAGGATCAGGTTTGTGTAAGAGGGCGCTGTCATGAAAAGCTGCGGCCCAAGATGTCTCGTCAATTTTACCTGTTTTTTGCCGGTTGCTGTTATGCTTTGTCGTTCATGTTGACATATCGTATTGTTGAAAGTATTGTCCGTGCAGGAAAACTACATTTGGAGTCCGTTCTGAGTGCTCGAGGAGGGGAATTTGACTCTTACGATTTGGCCCATGTGAGTACTGTATATAATAGTGAACACTCCACCATTACACTGCTGTATAGCCAGGCACGAACTGGCACTGATTACGTAACAACTCGATTAGCGACCACTACATTGTCGTATTCCAGAGATCGACTACTTTCTTTGAACAAATCCTACATTGTGTCTGATGAAATTGATCGTAAAATAAAGGATCTTGGCATTGGGAAGCGCAGGAGGGGCCGTCGAGCTGGTAAGCATGTACGTAAACATATCCGAACCCTACAAACTCAAGATCGTGGAACTAAACAAAATTATGACCATGGCGGTAAAAATACAACTAATCTTGTGCATATTGAACCTGGCTTCAAACAACATCTGGATATTCATTGCTGGAATGCGCAGTCTGTTGGTAACAAGACAACTATCCATAATTACTTATTGGACAAAGATGTTGATGTGTTAATCATAACTGAAACATGGCTTTGTGAAGAAGATCCTGTTATAATTCATGAGTTTACACCAGCTGGTTATACATGTTTCAACTGTCCAAGACCAGGGAATAGGTATGGTGGGATTGTCATTATCTGCAAATCCAGTTTGAGACTTGTGTTGTCACCTGTCGGTATGGACACTGTCACCCTTGAACATATTGATGTAACTGACAAATCAAAAGCAATTCGTTTAATTGGAATCTACCGGCCCCCACCATCTAAGAAGAATGGTTTTACGCACCGTCAATTTCATGAGGAGTTTGATGATTTTCTTAGCTTACTTTCCACTCATCCAGGAAGTCCACTTCTGATGGGTGACATGAATGTTCACATAAATGACCCATCTAAACCTGAAGTTTCACGGTACCTCTCATCTCTTGCTGAACATGATATAAAAAACAATATGTAAGTGATCCTACTCGTCTTGTGGATGGTCTTCTGTTATCGCAGAACTTCCTGCATTGTGTCACCATGTAGGTATGGCTCTGATCATTATATGATTCAATGCAGTGTGAACCGATCGAAACCTCCTCCTGAAAGAAGGGTGTTTTCTTCTAGATCATTCAAAGATTTAGATTTAAATGCTTTTACATCTGATCTAGCAAAGGCGACACAACATATTGCTTCAATTGATGATCCAAACACCCAAGCAGTACTCTACAACAGCTCGATAAGTGAGGTTCTTAACAATCATTGCCCGGAAAAATGCGTTCACAGAGTCTGATAAGTAATCCCAAATGGTATACAGATGACGTCAGAGCAATCGACGTGCACGCAGAAGACTTGAACGCAGGTGGAGAAAGACTAAATCCAACAATGATCGGGATGAATATCTTGCTATGAACTCTAGAGTGAATCAATTAATTCTGGATAGTAAGACTGTTTATTTTCAAGAAACTCTCAAAAACGCTAATGCTAATACCATGTATAGAACTGTAAAAATGCTTCTTTACTCATCTACTCGTTAATACCCAGCGTGCAGTTCTAACGGGACTCTCAATAATACTTTTGCTTGCTATTTCAGTGACAAGGTTTCTCAAATTAGGTCTGAGCTAGATGAATTGCTTGCTGAAAATGCAGGTGTCATTGCAAGTAATGTGACAGTTTCTAATACCCATGTCTGTATGATATTGATGTAAAACAAACAAATAAATGTCTACTGTTAAAATCGGGGTGTGCAATAACAACTTTGGTGATACTACGAACCATGGTCAGGTGTTAGACAGTTTTGATGCCGTGAGTGAAGATGAGGTTAGGAAATATATTTCTAAGCTACCTAATAAGACCAGTCCTCTTGACCCAATTCCTACTTGGTTATTTAAACGTTGTATTGATACTTTGTTGCCAATAATCACTTCCATAATCAATAATTCTTTTAGAGTTGGTTTGTTTCCTTCTACTCTCCGTCATGCAGTTATTACACTGATAATTAAAAAAACCTCTCTCAATCCAGATTCACTCAGTAACTACCGTCCTGTGTCTAATCTCCCCACGCTGGGTAAGATCATGGAGTACCCTGCTGTATCTAGATTTAATACTCATCTTCAGAATAACAATCTCACTGAAACATACCAGTCAGCGTATAAAGCTTGTCATAGTACAGAAACAGCTCTCATTAGGGTCAAGAATGACATGCTCAACGAACTTGATAAAGGTAAATCAGTTATGCTTGTTCTTTTGGATCTTTCCTCTGCATTCGATACAATTGATCATGATATTCTGGTTGATCGAATGCGGAGAGAATATGGTGTAACTGGGTCTGCCAACAATTGGTTCAATAGTTACCTTAGAGATCGTACAAGTAGGGTTTGTGTACTCGGTGACTATTCTGAAAATTATCCGTTAAACTTTGGCATTCCACAGGGCTCAGTTGCAGGCCCGCCAATCTTCACTGCGTATGCTCAACCCCTTGCGAATATCATCAGGCGTTTTGATGTAGCTTATCATATTTATGCTGATGATGCGCAGTTGTACACTAGTTTTAATCCTAAGTCTGAGGCAGACAGAGCGTCAGCAAAGCTTAGAATGACCAACTGCATTACTGAAATAAGATCTTGGATGCTTGCGAACAGGCTGAAACTTAATGAAATGAAAACAGCTTTTCCTGATTGCTTCAACTAGGCATGCTGATGCTCTGTCTGACTTTAATTTGAGGATCGGTGGTTCTGTGATTTTCCCCTCAGCTTCTATAAAGAATCTTGGTATTGTCTTTGACAACTGTCTGTCAATGAAAAACCATATTAGCTCTTTGTGTAGAAGTGTGAATTTTCATTTGCGTAATCTGAGTAGAATTCGTCGTTATATTGATCAGTCCACTTGTGCTCATGCAGTAAGATCTTTGGTCCTTTTACGGCTGGATTATGGCAACTCTCTGCTTGGTTGTGTAAGGCTCATTTTCTGGCACTAAATTCACCATTCCCCCTATCTCCTGTAATCATAACATTGTCGACAGGTTGTCTATTTCACTTCAAAAGCTCACTCCCTTATCTTGTAAAACACACCACACACATTCCTAGGCTATGACCCCAAGGTCCCCCAGGGCACTGACCATTACTCCCCTGCTGACCATTACCTCATCCAAACTTATTATATTCAAATGATGTCACTGATCTTATGTATTTTCTCTGTGACATTGTTAAATCTAGATACACCCCACCTCTAGAAACCCTTTATAACATCCCCCAAATTCTCTTTTTACAGTGTTCATGTTCGGACTCTCATTCTTGAGTGCTCCAACTTGCTCAATACATTAGAGACTCGCCTCTCATACATCTACCAGCTAGATTTGTTGTACCTGTGTTTTTGCAATCGTTTTATCCGTCAAATAAACTATTATTAAAGTTTGGCCGAAACGTTTGTTTGTTGTACCATCATTTTAATCATTGACGTCTACACTCGCCCTCTGCTCCGGCACACGCTCACCCGAACAGTTATAGTTATATAGTTAACCAGGAAAGCCCTGCTCACATTAATTCCTGCGTTACAGTGGCTTGTCTGTCACTGATGTTCAGCGTCTACAAAAACTGCAAAATCGCGCTGCGCGTCTCATTTACCAGCAGAGGATTGATTTTAAGATTTAGTGCATGTGTACAATAGTGTCTATGGTACTTCACCTGTTTATTTACAAGAGCTTTTGAATAAATACAACTCTGGTCATCAAGGGCTTAGATCTACCCAAGATCACACACGTCTTGCCATACCGTCCACTAAAATATCTTTCGGGGACAAGTCTTTTTCTGTGTCTGGGTCCACACTTTGGAACAGTCTACCTGTAAATATTCGTTTTTAAAAACTTTCCTCTTTCCAAAGGAATTTTAATGTTGCTGGTTTAATTTTTCTTTGCAAGGCTTATCCCGTAGGTTTTATATTGTTGCTAATATTTTATAAACTTCTTTAATGTGCTGTTTCTTGTGATTTTTGTGTGAGTGCTTTTTGCTTTCTATTGTATTTAATTTCAATTTTTGTTGTAAAGCGCATTGGTCTATTTTGGAAATGCGCTATATAAATCTTTTTAATAATAATAATAATAGAAAAAAAACCAAATAACATTCTGGAAAATAGTGCAATAGCTGGAACTGCAATCGCAAATCCACCTGTATTTGGAACTCAGCTAAACCGCAAAACAATTAGGAAACCCACAATAGCAATGTCCAAACTCCTCCCTTATGGCCGAAAAAGCGACTTCCACGCTTTCATCATTAAGTTTGATGTAATGGCCGAAATGTTGTCGATGGGACGAGCACTCTAAACTTTTACAGTTAGTTGGGGCACTCACTAGCAAAGCTCTAGACTTTTGTGCCTGGCAGGAACCGGAAATCAGGCGAAGCTATATCAACTTATGAAAATGTTTGGGAAAATGAGGGACCCCATTATACAAGGGCAGAGCTCGCTGCAATCCGACAAAGGGAAGACGAGTCTCTTAGAAGAGAATAGGCAGCGCGTGCGACAAATAGCTACTTGCGCTTACCCAACTGCAAGCATAGATGTGTTTGAAACCCTTGCTAGAAAGGGCCTTCCTAAAAGGATGCAGCGACGTTGATGCTGCAGAATTGGCACTGCACAGAGCCCCAAAAAACACTCAATGAAGCAGTTTAATTTACGCAAACTGCAGCGCATGACCACAAACTTCTGTCCTGCTCCGGAAGGCCTAGGGTTCGAAGAAATGTGTCCTTTGGTGAAGATCCCATACCATCGGTCAGACGAGTTCAAATAAACCAAATGGGCGAAGACAAGATCAATGTAAACTTGGACTGGTCTGAAATAAACCAAAACAGGGGTGAAATCTTATCATATGTTAGAAACCCCCATGCCAATCATCCAGTAAATCCCAAGTCAGTTCCGTCACATGAGACTACTAGTGGTGTTTTTTCCAAACACAAACTATCATCTATGTCAAGACCCACACCCCCTACACCACCTCGATCTCGAACTCGCCAACACGTGGCTCAAATCCATCCGAGCGGGCTTCTAGATTATCAACGCAATTTAAATGCTTTGCGTGCAACCAGACAGGCCATTTTGCTTGTGATTGCCCAAGTGGGAGAACGAAATCGCAAATCACCGTCCCCAGCGAGCAAAGTACGACATTTAAACTATCAGAAGCTGGGCGCAGTGACCACTGTCCGGCTGTAAGTGACGGTCATTCCATTTGTAGCCCGGAAAAACGACACACTACGTTAATCAGAGAAATTTAGACAAAAAACTAATCTTTGGGAAACTCGCTTACTAAACGCAACACTTAAATTGATCGAGTAGGGAAAAATCGCAAGGAAGTTAATAAAATAGAGACAGAAACTGGTTTTTACGTTCTCAACTATAAACAAAAATACCAAAAAAAAAAAAAAGAATTTAATGACTCCAAGATTGATCAAACAAACAGAAGTTATTGATCTAGATTTGTAATGAGGAGCTTAACAATCCAAGATTTTGTTTATGACCTGAGACCACAAAGTAACAGAGGTAATTCTCAAAAAGAAAACAAATTGATTGAAAGCAAAACAAAATCAACTTTGAATATCAAACCACTAAAATTTGTTTTGAAAGAAATTGTGAAAGCCACATAAGAAATTCAACCGGAATAAAAAATAGGATTTGGCAAAACAAAACTCGAATGAGTCTACCAAAAAAAAAAAAAAAAAAAAAAAAAAAAAAAAACCCCAACACAGTATATAAGAGGGTTACAATTCAATCACACAACTTTGACAATTATCTGTGTAAATGAAAACAAAAATAGAAAGAAGCAAATAAGTAAATGGCAACATAAGCAAAACTGTTGTCTGGATTATACATGAGTTAACTACTCCAATGTAAATGATTAAAATCTACAATAGACATCTAGCCCTTCCACAAAACCACCTGGTCCTTCTTGCACCTATAATTAACTCTACAACTACCAGTTCTTCTTAATGTAAACACTGTCCAGAGTAACAACCCAGGCTACAGTGTGTGAGACAAACTCAAACTTTACTGAATACCCAATGAGCAAATAAGGTGGAGCACATGTCATTCTAGCAGGGAATAGACTAGTCCCAACAGTAAAGGCAACTACAGTATACTGACACACTATAAATACAACATCTGTTGACAATCATTCAAAGAGGGACTAAGAGACAAGTCTAAACTTCTAATACACAAAAAGTCCCTCAGGCAATACACACATTTCTCTAAAACAAAGCAGCTTAAGTCTGAGCATGGAAGAACTCCCTCCATGGTCTGAGGCAGTTAAAATATATCAAAGTCAAGAAAAATAGTTTTAACAGTTCTCAACAAAATATGCATCTTTTAAAGTGGGACTCATGGTCAAATCCAAAAGGAACAAATTGAGTGAGAAGAAAAACCAATCTCTGGAAATGCCAGGTAAATCACAACTAAAATTTTACCATTTTAATCTCAAGTAAAACAGGGGCCTAAAACTATAATTAATCCAATACATTATACAGCAATTTAAAAAAACACAAGATTTACCTCAGTTCTAATACTTTTTCCTGCCAAGTACATTGTCAGCAGATTGAATGTGGCTCATTACAAAATAAAGTACAAGTGACTCAAAGTACTGTTCACATTTTAAGGAAAACTTCAAACAGTGTAGGGTAAAGCCCATGGAGGAAAACTTAGTCATCTTTATATAATGTAATATCCTCTTAACAAATCAATCAATGAAAATAAATATATAAAAGGGTTGAACTTACCGGTTAAATAGCAGTAATACTTGAAACAGGCAAAACTTGAACATGAAGTAAAACTCAAAGCTTGTGATGGGAGAACTTAATGTGGAGTGTTCCCCTCATGCTGCCAGGCTGCTATCTGAATGGGTCTTACAGAGGAACACTGAGCACATGGTCCTTAATCAAAGGGGCTATTGTTCTAAGGTGTATCTTATCACAGTGTTATTTTACCAGGGGGAAACTTACTAAAAAAGTAATTTTCAAGGGGGCGGAAACTAAAGTGGCTAACCAAAGCAAAGTATGTTGAAAAAAAGGAGGTGGTTGAAATTATTCCCTCTCTACACATTGAAAGTACAAAAGCAAATATTTCCCATCAAAGCAACCTAGGGATCAGATTGAGAGAGGTGCAGATATCATCCAATTATGATGGAATTAGTCTGGTCTCGTACCTATCAAAATCCAAGGGGTCGCTGCTCACGCAACAGTTGACACTGCCGCCCAAGTGCCAATAATTAGTGAGGGGTTGGCGAAACGAATAAAACCATCCGTCCAGTCAGTAAAAAAGGTCTTACTCATAGGGGCGGAAAAGTCTAGTAACATGGTTGCTGACAGAGTTCCAAACATACCACTGGAAATAGGAGGCAGTAAAATACTCATGGGATATCTTAATTGGTCCCATTGCGGATGAGTTCATCCTTGGGTTGGACTTTCTGTAAGCGAACAACGCCAAACTTGACTGGAAAGACGATGTCATTACTATCAACGGCAATATAATATATGCAGATTATGAGGAAAAACCAACACAAACTTTACTCAACTCAGAGTAGAATTATGAAGGAAAGGTGTTGTCCCCCAAATCTCACTAGTCAGTGCAGAAGTCAAATTCACTCACAATTCAGACAAGCTAAATATGATACACGCTCCTGAACATGACCATAAAGGTTCGAGTATACCTTATAGCTTAGTTTTTTAAAGAGCAACACAAACCTCATACATGCGACCCAAACTCGTCCGCTTAAACCCTGCGGAATGATAGTGAATGCTATATACATGTAAATAGGGGACACATGAACGGCAGAGCTGAAGAGGTTGACGAAATTATATCAGTTAGTGATCATTCAATAGCTGACCTACCGGACCTTTATAAATACAGTCGAGCTAAGTCAGAAGACATGCACAAGGCAAGTACTGAGCAACAGGTGCATACATTGCCTACACACATTGCTGAACTTTGGCAGAATTCCAACAAAGACTTTTAACATCTAATCAATCCACCATACTGGCCAATGTCGTGACTGAATTTAGTGATGTATTTTCAAGGGACGATATGGATCTAGGGAGATTCTCCTCAATTAAACATTCAATTGACACTGGGAATGCCCGGCCAATAAAACAGTAAATGAGAAAGCACTGCTTGAGTTTCAGGCAGAAGAGAAGAGCCATCTGGATGCCTTGTTAGCATCAGGGGTGATTAAATCTTCTTCTTCAGACTGGGCGTCTCCCCCAGTGTTAATAAGGAAAAGGTCCGCTATTGTATTGATTACAGAGCCTTAAACTACCATCAAAGACGCTTTTCCTTTGCCAAACATTGAATAATGCTTAGATGTACTTAAAGGCACCACATTTTTTAGCACTTTAGATATGAGCAGCGGCTATTATCAAATTGATCTGGGTAAGAGTGATATGCATAAAACAGCGTTCATCACCAAATACGGACTGTTTGAGTACCACGCATGCTGTTCTGGCTATGCAATGCCCTGGCCACATTCCAGCGCGCAATAACACTCATTGGAACGAGGTACTCGCCTATCTAGATGACATTATTATTCTTTGGAAAGGCTTTGAAGATTCGGTACAAAACCTCTTAGTGTCTTGGGAAGATTCTGAACACATAACATCAAATTAAAATCCAAAAAATGTCACTTGCTCCAGAAAGAAGTGATTTTCCTGTGGAAACTAGTCAGCGAGAATGGAATTTCACCCAACTCTAGTAGCGTCAAAACAGTTCAAAACTGGCCGACACCAACTTCTAGCAAAGATGTGGAGAAATTCATGGGTCTGGTAAATTACCATAGAACCCATGTCAGAAATTCGTGTGGCAAAACGAGTATGAGCAAGCATTCCAGCAATTAAAACAAGCACTTACTACTAGTCCAGTACTATCGTTCCCAAAGAACAGTAACGACGAGCCTTTTATCATAGACACTGATGCCTCAGATTCTGCTATTGGAGCAGAATTGCTCCAAATCCAAGATGGAGCTGAACAAGTACTTGGCTACAGTAGTTATATTTTATCCCCAGCTCAAAGAAATAATGCACTACTCGCAGGGAGCTCCTTGCAGTAGTGCGATTTACACGCCAGTTTCGCCACTACATTCTCGGTCGTAGATTTTACGTTCGAACAGACCATAGTAGTCTCGTATGGTTGATACGCTTTAAGAACTTATCTGGTATGTTAGCTAGGTGGATGGAAACTACAAATGCAGACTCTCTCTCTCGTATTCCAAGCGACATTGCAAGCTGCAGCTACTACTATGCCGGTTGTAACGTTGAAAATCTCCCGTGCAGCGGTTGCAAACACTGTTCACGTGTCCAAGCACAATGTCAACGGTTTGAGGATGTCAACGACACTATCCCCCTAGCCGTTCACGAAATCACAATGCAGTCGAAAACACCTCGCGGATCAATACCAATCTCAACACAGCTAATAACTGGGGATTGTGATTACGTTTGCACTGAATGAGGGGAAAGTTCCACGTGCTCACAAGTGATGAGCAAAAGAAATGAGCTGACCACCACAGAGGTCCTGACCCTTACAACTGGCTTGTGCTGGAAGGGGGGACGTCCTCGGTAAACCCAACAGATACACTGGAGGTCCTGACCCTACCAACCAGTTTACACTGGATGACGGAATGATCTCCACGCCCACTAATGATGAGGGGGAAACCGTAATCGTCGAAGGATTAAATACCAATAACCAGCAGGCGCTGGATGAAGAACCATCAATAGCCAACAAATACATCACCAGCTAAGGGACTTACAGCTCAAAGACCCTGATCTCAAACACTTGCAAAAGTGGCAAGAAATGTCAATAGCTACAGATGATGAGTTTACACCTGAACAATACTAATTTCAAATTCAGTCTGCAGCAGTAAAATACTTATGGTCAAGTACCCTCCCCCCTCCTACAGTCGTTAGATGGTGTACTTTATTACAAGTGGGTCGACGATTGTTTGAGTAGACATTATTGGTTCCAGCAAGCTTAAAACTAGAAATCCTCAACCTTTGTCACAATACCAAGATGGCTGGACACCCAGGAATCACTAGAACCCTGCAAAAAAGTGCAACAGACGTCTCTCTACATGTTAAAGCATGCAGGGAATGCAATATACATAAAAAACCCTCATGCTTGGCAAAGGCACCAATGACAACGTATCATGCGGGGGCACCCACCGAACGAATACATCTTGTTATTCTTGGACCATTTACTCCATCATCATCAGGCATCAAATACATTCTAATGTTGGTCTGCCAATTTACCAAATGGTTAGATGCTTATCTGCTCCCTGATAAAACTGCACAATCTGTAGCAAAAGCCGTAATGGATAATGTGGCAAAATTCCCGCGAGTCTCAATCAAATTCGGAAGTCGAAGAGAGGTTCACCATCTGTAGCGAAAGTCTCCCAAACCCCGAATCCAAATGCTTCCTCGGACCTAGGAAATACTTCGAGCAATCTCAGGCCCAGGGATGTGAGCTCGTTTGGAGAAGATTTACCGCCGATTGATAACTGGTTGTCTGGGCACTCTTGGGCAGGGCAGGATAACTCACTGGGGGAGGACACACAAATAAAATGACTCTGGCACAGTTCTGTGTCAATTCTCACTTATTGCCTCCTGGGCAATCCTCTTTATTGCCTCTGTGCAATTCTCTCTTTGTTGCCTCTGGGCAATAATCTCTTGCGGAAATTCGATTTCCTTGCTCTACCCTTAAACAAACCTTTAACAAGCCTTTAACAAACCTTGGCTTCCCGGGTGCACCCTTGCGCAAATGATCAAGTACTACCAAGCAGTTTTAGCAACCAAACGCACACGCACTAGCACGCCGATTGTTTCACAGTGCCTCTATCTGAGTTTCCCTCCAGTTGGACTACTCAACTAATAATGAACAGCAACACCAAGACAATCTCTATGATCACCCCTGTGCCATCCAAGTTCTCTGTGAACTCAACTATTAGCCGCCACTTCGTCACAACTATCCTACAAGGTAGCTCAAATCACTGCACACAATCGCAAAGCAACAATTTACGCACTGACCGTATACATTGACACTGTCCACACTGGACGGAACACTACACTCAGCAAGTTACACAGTTTACAGGATTCGGAAGTAGGTCGGAGGCAGCAATGTGCATCCGGTCGAACAGCAAAGGCTAACCACACTCACCTGGTGTTCGATCTGAGCTGTACCACCAAAGTCTGTCTTCTTCGCTTGCGAAAATCACTCTGCCAGGCCGGGTTGGCACGCCTGGACAAGCCACGCTGCAGCACTCGGCCTGGACACACCCATGCATCATCCAACCACCAATGATTGGACAACGCCTGCCTGTATCCATGCCAAGAGCATGCTCTCTGCAGCTGCTCGCGTGGGATTGGTCACTGAGACCTGCCACCCTACGATCTCCTCCACCTTACTTCCAGATGGAAGGTTCAAGAACCTTACCAAATAAGGATATTAGACCTGTGTCGGTCCACCCCAATCTCGCCACATAGGCCCAAGCTAAGCTTGGACTGTCCCCAGTCCAAACCTGAAACGAGATGTGTGACGGCATAAGTCTACTCTGAAACAACTTTTAAGAAAACTTACTTTAAGCTCAATAAATATTCACAAAATTTTTTACAAGTACTTTTATGCTCTTTTATACATCTTTATGCACAAAATATTTATGAAAATCTTTATGCACAAAATAGCACTTCTCCGTATAAACTTTACTTAAACCAACCTGGCAAGAAAAATAAGACCTCTTTTTCTTCTATAAACATAATTTTCTTCTTTTTTACAACAGAGAAAATTATCTGCTCTTAATAAAGCACTTGGTTTTGTTTTTTGTTTGTTTTTCTTGTTTACAAAAATCAACATGTAGTATCACTAAAATCAAATATTTACAGATTGCACATTCTCATACATTGAAAGTATTTATTAAAGAAAGTAATTCGAAAAAATAACTTATGAAACTTTGAGAAACAATTTTATCTAAACACGCGAGAGGAACCCTTTTACACCAACTCGGTGGTCTCCTCCTCGGGGTCATCTAGAGCCGGATCTTGGTCTGCTGTCTCCAGCTTCTCCTGCACCTCCTCTTGTCACTGAACCACTCAGTTTTTGTAGATCCGCTCTTTTGGTGTTCGCACTCGGACGGTTACCAGTTGCCTCATCTTCCTTGGGGGTGGGGACAAACCAGACTCCTCGGCAGGGGATCCTGGGACTGCCTCCAACGATGGCATTGAAGAAGTGGAAGAGGCTGGGGGAGAAGGGGATCGGGGGGCCATCAAGGCCAGCATTCCATGGAGCTTTCCTCTTGGGATGGCCACACGTCTGGATGCGGCTTCCTCCTCGAACTCCATCAAGGGGGATATGGGGCACGGGGAGAGAGACAACACCGCTGCCTGCTCTCCTGGAGATTCCTTGGGTGGTGCTGCTGACGCAACACTCTCTCCACGGGACCCATCCTGACCTACATGGGCCAAGCAAACCCCTGGCCCCTCCGATGCCCATACCTCTGCTTCTGGCTGAATCCCTTGCACCTCTTCCAGGTGGCCACGATAAAACTTTTGATAGTGCTTCTCCAAAGTGGGTCGGGCTGTCGCTCTGTAACGACATCTCTGGCAGAACAGAAACTCGACTGGGCCATGTGCCGTCTTGATGTGACCCCACAATGCGTCACTCTTCTCAAATTCCTCTTGACACTCTCGGCATGTGTAAGCCCTCTTCCTCTTCACTTTCCTGTCAGCCATCTCTCTTGTCTGTGGGTCAACAAAACAACAAAACTAAATGTTATTCTGACCCCTCTATTTACACTGCTACTGATATCTCAGTGGTAAATTATGTACCCTCCTTGGGTATTTGCGAGCTGACCTCTCTCGCTCATCACATACCTCGGGGTCAGCCTCACTCTGGTCATTCTCAATCCCAACATCTGACTATTTTCGGTCGTTCCTCAACCAACTCTTCCACTACATCATCACTCTGTCGGTCTCCTCTTTCCTCAGCTAGAGGACTTCCCTTAGTCTCCTCTCCCTGGGAAGTTTGTTCTACACCTTCCCTTGGAGGGTCAGTCCAGGGTACTAACTTCTCTCCCTGGTACGGTTTGAGTCTATTGGTATGTACCACTTTCAACTTTCCATTCTGCCGCAACTGTATGCGGAAAGTTACATCCGACAACTTCTTCACAAGGAGCAAAGGCCCCTCCCATCTTAGCTGGAGCTTGGGGGACAATTGTCTCCTTCTAGCTGGGTTATACAACCAAGCAAACTCTCCCTCGTTGAGACCCTTCTTGTTGGCTCTCCTGTCGTAATTCCTCTTTTGACTGCGGGCGCTCTTCCCGAGGCATTCTCTAGCCCTCTGATGGGCAGTCTGCATACTACTTCGCAGCTCTTCTGCGAAGTCTGTGTTAGTCTCAACCTCAGTCTCTGGGCAACCTGTTGCCAAGTCCACCGGTATACTAACTTCTCTCCCCAACATCATCATGTTGGGCGACTCCCCTGTGAAGTCCTGTGGGGTGCATCTGTATGCAAAGGTTGCATAAGGGAGGAACTTGTCCCAATCCTTCTGCTTCCCATGCGGACTAATGAGAGCTGCCACCATGTTCACTAGTGTCTTGTTAAATCGCTCTACCATTCCGCCACTCTTCGGATTATAGGCGGTTGTTCTCGCCTTTGTTACACCTAGTATCTGGCACATCTCTTTGAACACCTCTGACTCAAAATTGGTGCCTTGGTCAGAGTGCAGCTCTTGTGGCACTCCCTACCGACACATACTCTTGCACCAACTTGCGTTCTACTGTACTGGCCGTCGCATCTGGCAACGGAAACGCTTCCATCCATTTTGTACAGTAATCTCCTATCACTAGGATCCACTGGTTCCTATTCTCTGCCTTGGGCAGTGGCCCAAGCAAATCTATTCCCACTCTCTCCATGGGAACTCCTACCCGATACTGTTGCAAGGGAGCTATCCCTTTCTTTGCAGGGGACTTTCTTCTAGCACACCTGTCAAAAACTCCTTACGAAAGAGCGTACATCTCCGGACATACCCGGTCAGAAGTATCGGAACTTCATCTTCGCCAAGGTTTTAGTCATGCCCAAGTGACCGCTAAGCTGTCCACCATGCACTTCTTCCAGTATCCCTTTCCTTAAACTCCTAGGCACCACTAGTACCCATCTCACTACCTTGCCATCGTCTGACTCCCATCTCTTATAAACCAGTTCATCTCTCACACATAACTGGTCCCAAAAAGACCAATATGTCTTATGAGCAGCCGTCAAGTGGGAAATCTCTTTCCACTTTGGACGGTCCTTGCCCTCCTCTTTGGCGCTTAAAACCCAACTTTTGGTCTCATCCTCCACTTGGGCTTTTCTGAGAGCCTCCACTGGGATGATTGGTAAGGCCGCTATGCCCCTAACCAACAGCTTCCCCTCTGGTTTATCTTCCATCTCTGACATCTTCTCAGACGTCGCCTCTAACTTTCTTCTTTCTACCACTTCTTCCCAGCCACACTGCCTACAGGGTCTTCTTGACAACCCATCAGCATTGCCGTGCTTCTTCCCAGCTCTGTGCTGGATCTCTATGTCGTACTCGGAAATTACTTCGAGCCAACAAATCAATTGCCCTTCCGGGTTCTTAAAATTAAGAATGAAGGCGCTGTGGTCAGTTGTGACTGTTACCTTCCTGCCATAGATGAACTGTTTGAAATACTTCAAGTACACCATATGAAAAATTTGCGTGCATTTGCTCAATGACGACCGCAACGTAGCCCTCAGCACGTGAAACAGAAGGCCGTCTGAAGCAAAATCGGCAAACTTTCATTCATAAATAAAAAGTGTCAGTGTATTTTACCATATCGCCCGGCATTTGAAAGCTCTATTTTCACTCTCGAGAATAGTGTGTAAAACTTAATTTAACACGGTCGGGAACATGGGGCCTTTTTAAATTTAAAACCGAGAGAAAATTGCTAAAACGAGCATTCCCTATGGAGGTCCACATGAATTTGTCCACATTGTCAGTGGGTTCACTCAGTAAACTGAACGGCAAAATAGTTGCCGACACGGTACAGACCCATATCGCACGGCAGAATAAACTATGGGAAATTCTCCCTCAATCTATATAAAACAATTTTTGATTGGCCTAGAGGAAAGGGTGGCTTTTTTGGGTCCAATTACAAAGAGTTTTTCTTCTTTGTTTGGTGACCCCGGTAATGTATGCAAAGTCCACTACAGTCTGGTTCTGCAGTTCTCGCGCGGTACGCTTGTGAATAGGCTTATTGAAGCAGGAACCAGATCTACACGTTGTTTCCTGTCAGAGTCTTAAGACGCGAGCTTGGATCCTGGATCGTTTCTTCGATTTTTCACCGATTTATACGCCGACTTGTTTATTATCTAAATACAATTTTTTGAGTAGAATATATATATTTCTTTCTGATACAATTACTTTGGCTTAAAACTTCTCATTTGAGAAGATATTGCCTAAAGTTCTGTCAAAGTTGGAGGCTGTTCGGTGATCGGATCACAACATACTTTCAATAGAAAGAATCCTGATTGCTGTAGACGGATAAAGGTGAGGCAATAAATGTTATGTTGTTGTTGCCGTTGTCGTTGTTGTTTTTTAATTAAACTGATTGCAAATACTTGTAGTATACGAAGGGTCTTTGGTTTATTATTCTCAATAGTAGTGGACAAACAATTTCCATTTACAAAAATGTGCACTTTAGGGGGTTAAATTAAGTTAATTAGGAATTCAGATCACCATGAGCAAAAATTAATGACTGTTATTGTTGAACCATGGAGGTAGCCATGGTTAAACTGAATTCCTCTTTATTAAGTTTTAAACGGGAACAACAAGGCCAATAATGATGATAAAATACGTTGAAGGAAAAATTATTTACGTTGTGCTCTATTAATATTTGTTATGTTTTATTATAACTTTCACAAGACTTGCTCATCTTTTATGTTTCATCTATCTTA
This sequence comes from Pisaster brevispinus, assembly GCA_023634235.1. Lineage (NCBI taxonomy): Eukaryota > Metazoa > Echinodermata > Asteroidea > Forcipulatida > Asteriidae > Pisaster > Pisaster brevispinus. The sequence goes on from JAMKCF010000001.1 coordinate 7,834,500, forward strand.
TTTTATATTTCCTGTAGGGTATTTATTTATTTTATTTTTAAACATTTGTTTGTAATGTAGGTGACCTTTGATGGATATTGGTGCCTGTGATGGAGACATCCTTGAGAAGGAGTACTAGACCAAAGAACCAACATAAGTAACAGCTGCTCAACAGCGGACCATCAATACCAACAGAGAGAGAAAGCAAGAAGACCTGGTCTACTAATAAACTTTACTCCTTAGAAATTGTCGATTCAAAGCTTGTTGGAGAACAGCTTTTAGTGAGAGTACACTACACCGATAAAGAGTGGGACTCCGCAGCTTATGACGAGTGGCGAAATGCTGAAGATGTTATAGACATACCGGAGTGTTTTGTAATTTGTTCACCCGAGTTAAAGGATCTGTTCTTCACCCAACTTAAAACTTCAATTAAAGAACATCTTCATGGTCAGCGAAAGGTAGACACTGTTGTTCATATTCAGGTGCCGATTCCAAGGAACTTGTTTGAGGAACTCGGTAAAAAGGGTAAAAACTCCCATATTGCTTTATCTTCGCCTGAAGATTTCAACCAATTGCTAGGTGAAGGCTGGTCGTGGAGAATTTTTAATTAGCAGGGAGATTTTGCGTTCGTAACGAGTGGCACTGTTACCTACTGGATGACAGAGAGGAGACCTTGCAAGGAGTTTTTACCCAACGGATCTCTTAAAGTCATCCACAGGGGTTTCCAATTTAATTTAAAATTTGCTCGGGGAATTGGCAATAAGTTTGATTTTGGAGATTTTTTGAAGGTGTAATTATGATTTATTTTTAATTTTAATCAAAATGTATCAAGTGTGTCTGTTCTGAGATACGAAATGTTTGTAATTTTTCTAATTCATGTAACCTTGTTGTAGATTATAGCAGCGGGTAATTTCCACGTTCTGAACAGTTGAAAGGTTAGACATTTACTGTACAAATTGTGTATTGATATTTCACTCCCCATTACTTTCCATTTATTTTGTGGCCAACATGGCTTCTGTTGGTTCACTGATTATTTTTGTTTTGGCCTTCTTGTGCCTTGTCCAGCCACTACATGCTGCTCCTGATCAGTATACTACGCATACCGTTGAAATTGAAGTTTCAGAGATTTTTCTTTTCAATTTGGTGAAGGAAATTGGTGGGCATTTGTCTTCAGAAAATGTACAATCTGTTTTAACAAGGATCATCTCTAGACACAACCTGCATTCAGACAATTTTATCTTGACTTGTGTTAAATCTTTACGAAGTAAACTAGCTAGGCTATGGCTTACATGGAAAAACAAAACAGGGTCAAATGGACGGAAACGACTGTTAAACCAACTTGAAAAATCAACCTACACCTTGACACTTAAACACAAAACAGGCAGTCCTACAAAACGTAAATTAGAACAAGAAGTGGAAGTAGAGAAGGTTAAAAGAAGAAAGGTAGAGGATGGTTTGAAGAAAATTGGAACAGAATTGAGCAAGTGTAAGGAGGGAAAAAAAAGCCGAAAGAAAAGTTGAAAGGTTGTCCAATCCAAAAAAACGTAAGCAAGGAGAAAGGGGTCGAAGCAAAGGAAAACTTGTTTACAGTGAATGTCAAAAACGACGCCATAAAAGTAAGCAGGTTAACTTGATCAAAGATATTTTTGGAAATAGCAGAAGTTTTTGGGGTTGTTAGTGTTGATTTTAAGGATGATGAGGGACAGATTGTCAAGGTAGTACTTAATGAAGATGATTGCCCAGTTGAGACTAGAAAAAATATGGTAACTGAAGATGCCATTGATGAGATGATTTTTATTATGGATTCCTTTTATGTAACCGACGGTGGCTACCATGAAATTTCTCAGCGCAATCACTCTCTTCCAAGAACTTGTAAAATAATAAAACGACGACATGATTTAAACAACATCTTTGAAATAGAAACATTGAGTGGAGAGTATGATGGTGTTTTCAAGTCTTTAAGAATTGACTTGACTCAAACATTATCCGCTAATCCTGCTTTCATTTCAAATGATAAAAGTTCAGATAAAACTAAGTGGTGATGGGACAAGGGCCGGAACCAAAAAGCATATTGTTACTGTGAGTTACACCGTAATAGTTGATAAGAATTGTACATCAGAACGTGGAAATTACCTGCTTGCTATAGTACAGTGTCCAGAGACAGGAGAATGCATTTATAAAGCTCTTAAAACCTTGATTGATGAATTTAATGCCTTGGATTTTGTTGAAGTTGATGGAAAATCCATTGTTATTGAGAAGTTCATTGGCGGGATTTAAAATTCCTCAATCAAGTTACTGGCATTGGCGGCTTTGCATCAACATTATCATGTCTCTGGTGTAAATGTTCCAAAATAGACAGATCAGATATGACAAAAGCATGGTCAATGACCAATGTTAATCAAGGTGCTCGAACAATCAAGGAGATAACTGAATGTGCTATCAAGCCCAAAAATAGCAAAACAAAGTTTAATTGTAAATCGGCCCCTATCTTTTATTCTGTCCCCATTTCCAGGATTATCCCAGACACCCTGCAGCTGTTTTTAAGAATAATGAATCAGTTAGTGTACCAGCTTACATTCTATCTTCAGCATTGTGATAACTGTGTTCGCCTCAACCCAAATCTAAACCTTGATAATTGTAATAATCTTATGCGTTTCCAGAATTTTATTAAAACACTGGGAATAAATGACTGGAAATTCATAGTTAAGGACACCAAGATTGAGGCAAGATCTTTCACTGGTCCCGAACATAGAAGAATTCTAAACAACATTAATCTGGACACAATTATACCAAGTCACCCTAAGCTCACAAATATTAAATCTCTGTGGAGTAGTTTTAAACAATAAGTGGACCAGCTAAACAAGAGTTTAAGTCTTGAGGACGTACACCACTTTCAGTCTTCTGCAAAGTCTTGGGTTGATTTATACCACATGGTTTATTTGGCAAAAGACATCACACCATATATGCACGTACTTGCTTACCATGTCCCTGAAGTTATGGAATTGTATGGAAATCCCACATATTTTTGCCAACAGGGACTTGAAAAATTAAACCACTCAGTGACAAAATGGTATTTTCGGTCTACTAACTTTGGTAAAGATGCGCTCAAACAAATAATGTGTTAAGTGCAGTACTTGTGGAAAGCAAGATGGCCATAACAAAACCACTTGCCCAGACCAGATTTGATTCAATATTGTCACTTTCCTCCATTTATGAAGACAAAACTCATGATAATCTCTTAGTTCAATGAAAATTGATATGACTAAAATAAGTCAATCAATTTTTGATTTGGATTTTTTTCTTGTGTATGTTTTTAATTTCTGTGATTTCTGCTCATATTCGATTGCGCAACCAGCTCAAAAATATGACAAGACAGGAAATGTCAGCCATTACCAAACTGAAACACAACACAGACATCGTTATTAAACCTTACGACAAAGGAAGAGGCATTTGTATAATGAACCGAACTGATTACCTAGAAGTAGGTTACAGACATCTTGAATCCGAGCACTACACAAAGCTTGATCAAGATATCACACAACAGACCACCACAATGGTCCACAACCTACTCATGAATATGCTTAGAGACCGACACATCAACAAACACCCTGGCGTACCTTGATCCACTCCCGCAACCAGGCAACTGCCCTATCATGTATTTTCTCCCGAAAATACACAAAACACCACCCGCGGGCACGCCTTTTGCTGGGAGACCTATAATAAGTGGATGTTCAAGCCCTACAGCCAAAGTATCAGAATTTGTGGATCCTTTCCTCCTTCCGATAGTTACCGCCCAACCGCCCTCGACCGAACCAACCACCCGTACTCTCACAAAACCACCCTCCAACTACATCCGAGAGTTATTGGAACTGATATTAGGAAGAAATTGCTTCCAATTCAGTAACAACCACTACCTCAAAAAAATTGGATGCGCCATGGGCTCAACAGCAAGCCCCGAAATCTGTGATATCACATTACATGATCTGGAAAAACAAATCCTAGAAAAAGTGAGAAGTACCTTACTGACATTTTTATTACCTTATTGCAAGTACAATAGCAGGTACTCGGCCGGGGCTCTACTTGCTGGGGGCGGGGTATAGCCAGGCGGTAGCGGGACTATCACGTCGGGGCTATTTTATACTGTTAATGTGCAATATTGGTTGATGGAATGGTCATAAACAGGTTAAGTATTTGGTCTTGAACACAACGGAAACAATGCAGAATTAGATACAATCAAGTGTGCATAATCAAAAACCAGACATAATTGCATTTGTGCACAAATGCCGAGCTGTTTCGTCATAACTTTTTCAAATTCCTCAAATGAATATGAACGGTTTTTTTTATGCAAAGCAGTTATGACGTATCAAGCCTATTTAAAATAGAATTTGGATTATACCACGTTTTGAAAACAATCATAAAAAATCATGTGATGAAGTCATCATTACGTCATTTCAGAATTTACAAGAACTTGCCAATATCTAACAACCTACCAAGTTTCAACATGATCGCACTTATACTTCGGGAGTTATACTTCAAAAAAGGCACATTTAATGTCGTGTCACGTGACCCCCGATGATGTCATTGATCTGAAACTTCACACATATGATGGCTGTCTGACGGTCAACATGTGTGTAAATTTTGAAGTGATTACACAAAACTTCTCCACACACATCTTCAAAAAGTTCATTTTGAACAGTTTTCAATCTGCCGCTAGAGGGCGCTCGTGTGTATCGTGACGTCATCGGTATTTTGTTTTAAATGCACACTCTTGCCAGACACTAACATCGTTGAAAGCATTTTCATTACATTAAGCACTTTTGAATTACGAGGCACTTCCGGTTTCGACCGGAAGTAGAGGTCATGTGAGGTCACGCACACTGAATAAAATGAAGACCTAATTTATCCCTATACAATCCCGCAAACAGAAACCTACGGTCTCTTGTGGCTGATTTGTTACGGATTTTCAAATATTTAAAATAGAAACCTTTAAGATGACGTCACGTGACAGGTGATGACGTCATCATGACATCATTATTTTAAGATCATTATTGCACCGATGCCTTTCATCACTGAAAGTTTCATTGCAATTGCTTATTAGGAACTATGCAAAAGGCCGCTTAGAACGAACGTGCGTTATCTCAATGGCTTTTTTTACTGAAACAGACAAATAAAACTAGATATTTTGCATTTGTGCACAAATGCCGAGCTGTTTCGCCATAACTTTTTCAAATTACTCAACTGAATACGAAAGATTTGTGTTTTTAAAGCAGTTATGACGTATCAAGCCTGTTCAAAAAAGAATTTTGGATTATACCTCGTTCTGTAAGCAATTTATGACTAAAACGTGCAAAAAGTGAAAAAATCTTTAAAAATCATGTGATGACGTAATCATGACGTTATTTTAAATTTTACAAGATTTTGCCAATATCTAACAACCTACCAAAACACCTTCACATTTAATGGCAAAATTTCACATTTGCTTGTTATTCAAAAATTGATGCTCTATTTTTTATCTTTTCAGCAAACTTAAAAAAAAAAATTTGAAGCAACAAAAACAAACTTGTTGTTTTCGTGTGAATAATCTTCAGATAGTTTGCACGTAAATAAGGTTTTATCGTTACTTTGCAATTTTAAGGGTATAATTTTTTTACTATTTACCATATAGGATTACGTTTGAAAAAGTCAAACAAAAATTAGGCACTAGTTTAATCATAGAAATATTTGCTTTAAAAATGTATAAATAAGTTCACAGAACTCCGAAATATTCGTTTGCAGGGAAATGAGCTTCATTGTTTCTTACTTTCCAAGTACATGCAAACACAAACAGAAAAATGTACGCGGAATCTTGAAAATGTTACATCTGCTCTAATTTGAGAGTCAATGAAAACAAATCTTTAAAGGGTTAGAATATTCTATCCCCACCGGAAAATGCACATAACATCTCTAAAGGTTTTGAATATTCTATCCCTACCGGGAAATGCTTACACTGTCGCTTAAGGGTTACAATATTTTCATCCCAACATAAAATGTGTACACCTAAAACATAATTTGTGTGGGCCAGTACAAAATAGATGACCCTCATTCGTTGTTACAAAAATTATTTATCTGAAATTTAATAACAATGCTAAGGTATTTAACTTGTGACAAATACTGATTATTTTTTAGAACATGATGCATGTAAATATTATAATAAATAACAAGTTGGTAAACAGTTGCTATTGTCTGAATATTGTGTTTCTTTTGTAATGTTTTGTAGTAAAGTTATGCTTTATGGCGCAGTCGACATGTCTTTGGCAAGATGAAAAGGTTTGCATAAAAAATGTGTAATTTGACTTGAAATTGGAAGAGTTCCGAATAAATGTTTTTTTTTTATAAACCATGCAACTTAATCATTTATGCAAAAATTTCACAGTTTATAGACTTTGCCTAAGGAAATTGTTTTTCCAAGCTTATATTTCGTACTTTCTCGGAATATATCATGAAAAGTTTATATTTAATGCACAAAAAAATGAAAAAAGGCCACATGTGAAAGTTTGCAATTAAATGTGACGGTGTTCCAAGTACCAACATGATCGAACTTATACTTCGGGAGTTATACGACTTTTAAAAAGGCACTTTTAATGCCGCGTCACGTGACTCCCGATGACGTCATTGATCTGTAACTTTTAAACACATGAAGCCAGCCTAACAGTAATTCGTGTGTACATTTTGAAGTGATTACTCAAAAATTCACCACACACATGTTCAAAAAGTCCATTTAATTTTTTTTTCAACCTTCCGCTAGAGGGCGCTGTTGTGTATTGGGCGTTCATCGATCTTATTTTGAATGGGTGACGTTATTATGTTGTCGATATTTCTGTTTCATCTTTTCATCAGGTGAAATATTGTTGCCAAGTTTATGACCGTGCGAGTTTGGGAAAGATGTCAAAGTGCGTGTATGTTCGGGTATGAGTGCTTTGGAAAGATTTAAACATGGTAAAGAAAAAGATTTCAACAATGGAACTTATACAAATCACTTTAGAATCAAATTAATAGTATTAAACCTTTTGTTAATCGTGACAATGTAATTGTTTTTCTATTAGGTTGCTAAAAGCAATCCAACGGATGTTACACAAAGGTTTGTTTATACAAATTTAGACAAGGGTTCTACACTGAAAGCTGTGTGCTGTTGTCTTCTTTTGCAAATAAATAATGGATAAAAAAGAATGGTATTAATACAAACTAACCAAGTGATTTCAGTTGCATTGTTCCTTTGGTGGTCTGTTATCCAGTTTATTTAATCAAAGTTTGAAGTTCATCAAAGGTCCGCAACTATACTATTTTTTTCGCGGACAAAATCCATAGAAAAGAAAATGCTAAACTTAAAAAAGGAACAAAATTACATGACCATTAATTTTGTAGTTATTTATGTACATTATTTAAAATATCTGAAAAGGGTCATTTGAGGTTGTAAATTGCTGCATATTTGAAAGGTATTAAACACAAGGAATATATTCAGGAAGTGTCATGTAATTTAATCGGGTAAAACTATGGAAAATGTATTGACATTTTCTTTTGATGTAGCGTTTCCTTTACATCTAGGATGTCAGTAGTACGGCAGAGACTGACAATCAAAGATTATAGAGCGCCGAAGGCGCAAGATGCGGAACTCTGGCTGAAATGTGAAATCCCACTGGACGCCATTTCGGCAATGGGAAACAAAACATTCACTTGCTGAAATGGCGCCCATGCGTATTTCATGTTCCAACAATAGATAAAGCTTCAGTTCCGCATCTTGCGCCTTCGGCGCTCTATAATCTTTGCTGACAATCTACCAGGGTATGGGTGTTAGGTAAGATACTATATAATTGATGGTTAATGTGTTTGTATTTATGAGGTTTGACTACAACATATGGTTATACTAAAATAATCTAACAAATTGGAGTAAAACATAAAAGTGGTTCTATCAGTATTTATAAACGTTTTGAAATGGAAAAGATTTTTGCAGTATATGAATGATCATGTGGTGTTATGAATGGCCTCAGTAACATCTTTAGAAGTTTTTTCCCAGGTGGAAATGATTTTGAGTTCCATCATTTAGCTTGGGAAGTTTTCACTTTCAGTTGTTTTCATCATTGGCCATTAATTATTATGTAGTATGTTTGGAAATGCTTGGAGAGAAACTGATAATTGTCAGGATATAGGTAGTGAGTATACAACGGTGTTGATTTAGATGATTGTTTGCTCAATTGCTGGAAACATTGTAAATATATTAATGGCATGTTTGCAGATTGGAACTGTTGTATTGTTGAGATATTGGGTTTCTGTGAAAGTGTTTGATATAGGTAGTTTAGCAAGTTATTAGAATGATTGTATGGCTGTTGTATAGGGTTGGGCACCAAGGTGTTTATCTGAGGTTGAAGGCATTTCCAATGTAACGATGCACCAAGACAGTGACTGGGAGCAACAGGGGTATATGGTATTGTCGGTTTCATGTATCAGTCAGGTGTGGAAATGTGTGTTTTTATTATTAGTTTTTTATTAATGTGACTTAATGTCGAAAAAATAAATTTAAACAAACAAACACACAAGTAAAGCAAAGGCATTAACGTACTGAAATGATTGTTTATTGATTGGAATGTATGAAAATCAACTTACAGAAATAACTTGTGAGACAATCAAAAATGATAAACACCTTCAGTGTTTTTTGGAGCATCTTTTTACATATTTGTTATAATTTTTGTTATAAATTTTTTTTTCAATATAATTTCTAAAAACATAACAACGAAGTAGAAAATAAGTTAAGAAGTACAAGTACAAGTATAAACATGAATTATGTGTTGTGCTAAAAAATGTGCTAGTCCATTGGTTGAGTGAAACAATGGACAATAGATGAGTATTGCTGGTGATCGGATTGCGTTATGAAGTGGGGCCCTGGTTTTGATTAATACAAATAGAAAGTATAGGCTTGTAACGTAAAGTCTATTACATGAAAATTTACATGGAGTTTGTCTTTTGTAAATTTTGTATTATACTGAAATTTAGGCCAAGTAAAACGAGAAACATGATTTTTGTCCAAGCTCGCCTTCTTTTTGGCTGTTGTTTCATTCAGTTAGTTTTTAGGCTCCCCCCCCTTTTATGTTGTGAAAAATTGCGGGGAAAAAATGAAAAAACAAACCAATGAGGAAAATTGGATCTAAATGATACATATCACATTTAGTCTAATTTTATTGTATCACAATATCTGTGAATTATTAACCTTGGTCAGCTCTATGTAGTTTGTCGGCCATTTTGGACGAAATAGCAAAAAATGGGAAATAGTAAATAGTGACGCCCTGTTTCCTTCTTATAGTGTAGGTTTGGATGAGAAATATGTGATGCGATCAAGCAAAATGAGTCGTTTGTCAATCCTTGTCATTTCTAATTTTGTGTGTACATCTGGATAGAGCATATTAAGCTCTCCCTTTACTATATTCAAAATTCCGTGTTTATACAACTTTTAGTTAAAACTTGCGAAAGGTGAAGTATAAAGTTCAGTGATATGAGAAGGGTAACTGAAACGAAGAGAAAAGGGGCTTAAAAATTTATTAAGCGCGCACCTACAGTACAGCTGCCCACAGGCGCCCTGTGTTACTGCGCCGAAGGCCGCTGAAGTTTGACGAATCGTAATTTTTGTTCAAGAAGGGTTGAAAGGTCGGAAGTTGCTGTAATCCCCTGTGTCAGCCTCGTTACCATGCCATGGGCAGCGCCCACTGATATTGACTGGGAACGAGGTTGTTTCTGTGTGTACAAGGGTTAGTAACACATCGTGATAGTAATGTACCATATATCGCGCAATGTACACAATAATGGTGATCTTCGCTTTTTTTGATAAACGTTTTGGTGTTTTTACACACGGAATGCAGTGATGTGATCGAACTTTTCAACGTGTTTGTGTTGCAGAAGTTATCTGTAGGTATCAGAAACACTCGTATTCGTTTTCAAAGGTATGATGTGAATGTTTTCAATCATTGTTGAAGTATTTTTTGCCATTCATTTGAGACAAAAACAACAACTTGGTTGAAACATGGAGCTATATACTATATAGCTCCATGGTTGAGAGAACTTGTGCACAACTTTACGTGTAACTAACTATCATGAACTATGGAGCTGTGAGCAATGTTTTTATATTTTTTGTTTCTCAAAGTGTACATTAGCAAGCTTTATTGACATGCTAATTTTAACCTTTTAGTGTTGTTATTTATCAGAAAGGAAGTCGCCAATGTTAAAAAGTGAGATTTTAGAACTTGAATCTATCATTATCAACAACAAAAAACCCGAAAATGTTACTCCTGACCTGTCATGTGGTTTGTCTTGTTTTGCCTTGTTCTCCGTTATGAAATTGCCAACATACGACTCATCTAGCGTGATCGCATCACAATATGTTCGTTATTGTATTTGGCCTTATAAGAAAAAAGAGGTATACTGTGTTAATTATAGAACTGGTTTAGAGAGATAACATAGGTTTTGTAAGTTTACTGTTTGGAAAGTTTTGCCTTTGGTTTGGCAGTAGCAGTTGAGGGGTGTCTTGGTACTATTCCAGCAGTAGTGGGTTTTTGCTGATGAGGGTTGGGTCCTGTGGCTGTACTGGGTGCTGTAGGTGCTGTGGGTTTAGAACTTGTGGTGGGTCCGGTGCTTGTTGATGGTACATCATCATCAAGGCTGAGGCGAATTATGTTTGCTGCTTGGACAACAAATGTGTAGACTTGTCCCTCAAGCGCTGTTGTTATGCCCAAGGATGTTGTTAAGTTCCATATTTGTTGTGCAAGTTCCTTCGGCATATGTAGACTTATCAAAGTGTCGTCTGCCTCACATAGCAGAATGATGTGGGAAGCAGTTGTCCCCTCTACTGTGACAATCTCCACTGTCCTCTCTTTATGTTCTTCTTGGAGAATCTGTAAATTGTGTTGAAATTATTTCAGTACAGAATTTTTACCAATGCATATAAAATAATTGTGTTGTTTTTTTTAAAAAGTTTTGTATGGGTAAGCTGTTGGAGTGTATACAATTTAATTTGAAAGATGGCAACCTGTTATATAATAATATTTGGAAAAAAATTACTATAAATTCAATACGTACATTAATTTTTGTGTTCTGGGTTGATGACAGGGTTATCGCCTTTAAGTAGTTGTTCTCAGGGGACATGTGGGTGATTTTCACCCTGTCTCCAGACTTAATCGGGCTCCTTGAATGTGCGTTCCAAAGAGCCAGTTGGATTGCTCGGGTTTCGTCTTGCACTTCAATGTTTCTGACCAACACTCTCTTCGGACCTACCTCTCTTGGTACTTCATCCTTAGATGGAAACAAAAGCAAAACCATCATTGTTTTATTATATACAGTATGAAAGATAATTTCACAAAAACTGTAGGTACTTGTAATGGTTTTGATTACATACTTCTATATTTAAATCTGGCAGTGATACCCATTCTTTGTATGTAAAGACAATTTGCTCTATGGTGAAACCATTTACTCTGATTTTTTGACAATTCATTTTTCAAGTAAGCTGTAATGGCTTTGTATAAGTAATTGCTGAACACACTATCCAAATTATGCATGTTTTTTTAAGACCATGTTGGATTGTGAATTGTTAGGGTTAAAGAGATGATTTGTAACGTAGGTTTGTTGAAACTTAATCTTTTAATGAATGTATGGAAGTTCTTACATGTGTGATTATTCCCTCGATGCTTACAGGAATACCTTCCTTGTCATTCTGAAGGAGAGATGAGATAGATGCAACAGGTGGCATTGGTGGATCCACTAGGTTTAGAGCAACAGCCATTATCTCGTCACTGATCGGGCTCTTCAATTAAGGACAAGGATGGACACGTGTTTTTTTTGTTGGCCATCAGGATTCCAGTGAATCCTTTCTCAAACTGACGCATTGTGATTACGTCTCCAGAGTGGAAAGGCTCGCAGATGTTGTCATACGCAACACATTTTATTGCTCCTGTACTATCAGCAAGGCTGAGCTCATGGGCCTTCTCATTCTTTACAATCTTCACAATTTTAGCTCTCAAAGCTCTTGGGTATGGACCCTTTCTTGAGGATGACCTGTTGATGTTATAGATGGTGTCCATTTTGTCTGTTGAGATGAAAGTGAATCAATTGATTGCCTTTATTGTAACTATGGTTAGGTGAGTCTTTTCAAACATTATCTGGATAATTTGCGAAGCTATTTTTTCAATTTTTTTCTTATTTGTGTGAATTCATTGTTTATTTGACTACACATAGTTTATTTAAAGGGGTATTTAATTTCGTTTTTTTTTTCCTAGGGAGAGAAAATACATATACAAGTTATGTCTGGGGAAGGTTTTGTTAAGTTATTTTAGTTTCTAAACTTATTAATATATACAGGTTGAAATTGGTATTGTTATTTAATTGAACATAATCTGTGTTATTTCAACAGTTGTGTTGTAGCTGATATGATTGCATAGAAGTGGAATGACAGTGGTAGTACATCAAATATTCAATATAGTTTTGTAATCATTAGTAAAATATATGTTGAGTATGTAGTGAACTAAATATCTGTACTTAAAAACTCTCAAATCAGTTAGGCTGGTGCCAGAATATTCCTGATTTTGTTGAGCATGTAGATGTGATCTCTGATCCTCGGACGCCGTATCCAAGTTAGTATTGAACAGTTCGGCGGATCAGTGCTTGGTTTTGTGGGGATGATATACTTACCAGCCAAGTTTGGCAGCACAGTCGTAGGATGTTAGTGAATCTGCTCTCTTGTAACACAGAATTGGCTCTTGTAACATAGAATTGGTTCTCGTAACACAGAATTGGCGACACTGAAGTTTGATTAAAATGTGTCCTTTATATAGTTTCCAAAAGTATAGTCAAGGTTTCTGTTCCAAGTAATTTCATCCAATCATGATGGAGATCCAGTGTTATCCAATGAAAATACACTTGTATCAACCAATGACTGTTCATGGATTGTCTTGACCAATAATGTGTGGGATTGTGATGAGGATTACATGTTATCCAATCAGAAGCAAATGGTCATATGGTGAACCTTGTTTAATGGGTTGTTGAGTTTGTTTAGTGAAGCAAACAATGTTACTTTTGTTCTTTTCCCTATTTGACAGACAAAACAGACACACACGTATACACAAGCTGTTACAAAGCCTAAAATTTGTACATTTGTTCTTATTAGTGATTTTAAACAGTTGATTGTTATAATATAAGCAATACAACTTAACAGTATAGATTTTTTTTAAAAATTAATTAAAGATTAAATTAAACATGGCACTGCAGAGGGATCCATCTAAGAAGCAGAGCTTGTAGGCAATGGTCCCTAAATACATGCATTTGCACTGAGACGGATAATAACAATTAGGTGAACCAATAGGTCTGTGGTCGAGTCGAGCCACTAAGGAAAAAAATAGTATAATATAGGTCTCAATGCACAAGCATGTACTCAAACAATTGTTTTTAAGTAGATCACTTTAAAACAAACAGACGAAGGACGAAAGCGAAACAGTGGACTAAAACTAACACAACGGCCTTGCAGGTCTACCAGTAAATTACCAAACGAGAATGAGTGATCACACCCAGGGGATCCCACAGAGGGAATAACATGCATGGAAATGGGCTTTGTGGTTGAGGATCCCCATCAGACGAGACTACCCATTCTCGGTCAGCACAAAAATACCAGTTTAGATTATATAAGTACACGTACATGTATATATTAGACACTCATCCACAGTAAGATTCCAATGTGTCAGGTTTAAAGACACGTTAAATATAGATAAACTTTTGGAGACTAAGTTGTTCGTTAAGCATGTTCCAGAGCATGGGTCCCTTATGTTTAATAGTTTTATGACCAAGGGACGTACGAGTGTAAGGAATATGAAAATTAGAAGCTTGGCGGGTAAAATGGGAATGAACATCTGAATTTAAATAAAAAGTCACATTTCCAGTAGCTTTTAATCAAGTTGCACGCGGCAGCGGCGGCACCTCCAGATATCACGCGGCTAGGTTTCGCCGCTCGCGCTGGTCTTTTTTTGTGCGTGATATCTGGGGTCGTGCTTGACATCTGGGGGCGCTCGCGCTGTTTTTTTTCGTGCGCTATATCTGGGGTCGTGTTTGACGTGGGGGTGCCGCGTGCGCCTTGACTAAAGGCTACATTTCCAGAGGCTATGGTCCTAATCGAAATCACGGCTTCGGCTTTGGATTCGTCTTTGAGGCTCCGTTCTTTCGTCTGAAGCCCTGAGCGCGTATACCCGAAGCACGCACTATAGGCAAAACAATCGGCGGGGCAAAGCTAACCTGAGAGCCGAATCCAAAGCCAAATCTAGTCGTTTCGAAAAGGGCCTATGATCAGCCTCACTACCATGGGCAGCGCGTCGTATCGATACCTCTCGTCACTATGATCGAGCAAGGCATGCTGGGAAAAAATGGCGCGGCGAGATCGATCACCCCTGGGAACGAGGTTGGCCTATGATGGCTATGATCAACCAATGCATTCTAAGACGAAAAGGAAATGGCGTTCACCACTGGGAACGAGGTTGATGTCGTATATCAATGAAAACGAGGTTGGATTGTCGCGTACGTAGACTTTGTAGCATAGCATAGTAGTAATGTTCGTTATTAACTATCTACTCGTTCCCTCGTGTAAACACAGTCATAGTTGAGTTGCCAATCGAAGGTAAATAATGTTACAGCACTTGTGTGGAGAAGAGTAAATATTTTTCATGTGTTTAGCTTGTTGTTTGTATTCATGTTATTTATATCAGGGATATATTAGTACCTATATTAGTCGTGTATTATAGTTGATGTGAATGTATTTGTAAATCGTGTAATTGATAGACGAAATCAAATTTGTTTTCTTGAACTCTGAAAAGCATAGGCTTAGTCTCATAAAAATTGGGGAATCTAAAAACCAATGATGGAGTTTTGCTTTCGTTTTTTTCCTGCTGTTTGTGAATCAAATTTGATCGTTCTTTGTGTGATACTTTTTGTGTGATTTTGTTTATCTGTCAGATGTCATAGCCTCTGGCTAATAGCTTTTCAGAGAAATTGTTGACTTTGAGTAGGAAATTATCTTCATTATTCGTGTTTCTGGCATAGTCATAGTTAAGCGTTTCTCCGTATATACGAATGCTTTGAAATTGAACACATGTATGGGGGTGTGCTGTAGTCAAATTGCCTTGCCTGTGTGGTTTTTGGTCCGGCAGGTCTCCATAATTGAAACTTACTGATCGAATGTTACTTGTCATGTTTGTAGATACCCCGTCTGCTGACAAATGTTTTAAAAACATCCCATCACACGTTAATTGCATTTACAAGTGTTTGGGCCGGCCAAGCATACAAAGTGGATTGGCCTAATGGGAGTTATTTTTATGTAGCTTTATAATTGTAAAATTCTCTGGAAAACTTTACATTTATTGTTCATGTATGATGTATTTTGTTTGTTTATTAGTTGTTATTTTGTAACGTCAACAGTTGTCTGAGTCTTTTATTTAGGTTGAGAGTTGGACATACCGACATGACAGACACAAGTTAAAATAATGATTAGATTTTAGAAACTTAAAGCACTCAATCTGGATTAGATAGTCAGCATGGACAGTGCGTTGTGACTTTGTCAGTGGTATTTTTTTGTTGATAATTAGGCAGCAAGTTTTTTCTAGAATACTTGTGCAATAGTCATTTTATCTTTGACAAAGTTGGGGGATTTATCATTATTTCATTTAGGTGTTTCTTGAAAGGTGAAGCTTTCATGGAAGCTTTCACTTTTTTATTACAATTATTAAGAAATGTTTTGTTTACACTTTAAAAAAAAAATCATTTTACTGTAGTAGGCCTGTGAGTGCTGAACTCGCAATGTTTGTGCAATTTGTGATGATCGTATAGCTGTCATTTCTTTTTATGTTTTTTAAAATAAAGAGCAGTGGTATAGGCCTTCACTTGTTTTTGTATAATTTTAAATAGTAAGCTTTTTAACTCAAACTGAATAAAAGATAGGTGTAAGTCCATAGTGGTTTTTTGCACATTTTGAATAAGTCAGTTGAAATGGTTACAAATTGCCTGTTTCTAAGTATAATCTTTGTTGTTCTGTTGGGTATTGTTTGGCAAAGTGATATCATCACTTGCAGGGTAAATGCATGCAGCATGTTGGTCTGTAATTGGATGTGCTATATTTCATTTTATTTGCTAGCAAACATAAACAGAACATTACAAAATTACAAACAATGCAATGGAAGTGCAACCAATTTCAATTTGGAATTACTGTGGCCATAGCGATTGAGTTCTCATAGTTGTTTCATCATAAATATACATATTTTTTTTTATACAGTCAATGCACTAACATTGTTGGGTTTGTTTTGTTCTGTTATTTTTCAGAACGAGATGCCGAAATACCATGTAGCTTTGAGAGAAGAGGAGGTGGCTTTGCGATGTCTGAGGTGGACTGGAAGGATGTTCTCTGACAGATGTGTGTTTCTTTCTGACTTGACCATTTTTTTCCACTTGTGTTTGTTCTTCTGTGATCTATTCTTCCTTTTCACAAAGTACTCAAGTGTCTATGCCTGAGGACGTTACTGAGAAACTTGCAGATGTGCAGGCTATCAGTGACAGCCAAAAAAGTTGTAATAATATGATTGATGAACGTTGTAATGATATGATTGATGAACGTTGTAATGATATGATTGATGAACGTTGTATTGATATGATTGATAAACGTTGTAATGATATGATTGATAAACGTTGTAATGATATGATTGATAAACATTGTAATGATGATAGAAGTTATATGAAACATGAAAATCATATTAAGTATCAGATTGATGAGAAGCTTGAGAATCAAAGTCATGAAAACGGTAAGATGGAAAGTTATGAGCATGATAAGGTTGAAAACAATGAGAGGCCTGAGAAGAGTAAGGACAATGTTGAGCTTAAGTGGCAAGGAAAAAGTCTCAGTGTAGAAGCTATGACAGAAGTGATGAAAAGCAGAGAAAGAACAGTCCATTTAAGATTCACAAAACTGGCCCTCGGAAACAAGAATCAAAGTAATCAAAATGTGTACCAAATGGAGAGACATAGAGGTCATCGCACTTTTGAGAAGACTGGCAAGCATCATGTATATAAGAAAAGTATGATAAAGATGAGTGTGCTGTTTGTAGTACCAGTGAAGCAGAGGTGTCCTCATTCATTGAAAAGGAAAGTAATTGAAATATGTACATGTAAGAAGAGCCATAAACGTCAGAGAAAGAATAGGAAAATTAAAACAAGTGGATACACAGTGCCGAGCCACACACGAGTGACCAAAAAGTCCAAGAAACGCATTTATGTATAATTATCGCAAAAATGGTAAATCTGTAGAGGTTTGTATGAAAAAGGAGGATAGACATACACATGAAGAATTGAGGAAAACCATATTTTGTCATACAAGAACTATCAACAAAATCATCAATGCAGATCAAGATAAGAGAACAAAGAAAGTCAAAAATATAATGAAAGGCAAGATTAGGTCGAAAGCTGAGAAAGTCTTTTGAATTTAGATAACGAAAACTTCAGGAGTTAAAAGTTGTAGACCATGGCAGTTCATCTATCTGTTGGCTGTGTGATAAAATTGATAAATGTGGCACAAGGAAGATGCAATGTGATAAATGTTGTTCAGGATTTTTGGATATGGAGAAACATTTGATTTGTAAGACATTCACTTGGGTTTGCCGTAAATGTGGACATGGTAATTACAGTGACACTTTATTTCATAATTTTGGTATACCTACAGATGAGAATTTTTTTGACTTGGCATGCAGTGGAATGGACCAGTGTTATACTGATGGGTTTATGGATCAGGTGGATGCAAAGAAGGATAGGAGAATACAAATCTCGTCAATAGTGGGACACAGGTATGTTGAACTAAACCGTAGAAAGCAGTCATTGAGAAAACAAACTGGTGGTTACAACTTTAGAAAGAAAAAAACAAATTCAACTTCCTCCAATGAGCCAAGTGTAAGCTGTAAATCAAAATTTTAAGACAAAGCACATGACAGAACACAATATGAAGTGTCGCCAAAAATGGTTACAAGATCTCAAAATTCTAGATCGTTGCTGTTCATTAATGAGACTGTAAAAGCAAAAACACAGAGTAGTACCAGGAATGCTCCAAAAACTACACTCGAGAAAGAATCACCTAAATGTGAATTTGATGTGATTGAAGTTGGGTCGAAGAAATCTAAAAAGCAGATGGAAACAGTGAATCATAGAGAAAGATACAAAAATAAAACAGGATGTCCTAGACACACATCAAAGAGAAAGGCTGATTCAAATGCAAACAATGAGGCCACAAAATGACATTCAAAGATGCATGTGAGTTGAAACCTGCCAAAATGAAACGTGAAACTGAATAGTAACCATAAGGTAATTGATCAAACATTGGTTGTACAAGGCAGTTGTCATCAAGGTGATGTTAGATTTGCAAGGAACAGTGGAAAGCAGTGTGTGGCAATGAGCCTTAGTGCTATTATGAGAAGTCAGACAGTGTTTGAAATATTGGCAAATGAATGAAATGGACAATGTGCTGAATACTGGTAATGAGTTATATGGATTTTTACAGAGAAGTTCAACCATGAATAATGAGTATTTGCTTGTTAGTGAATTACCAGCCGATTTAAATGTGTATGAAAGCAACTTTAGTATGAATTACGGGAACCCGTGACTGTAACATTTAATGAAAAAGATCCAAGTTTGGAAGAGTATGACATGGTTTCACTTAGAAAAGCTGTTGAACAAACAATTCAGAAATACCAAGCATGTTTCATATGTTTTCATGGGAGCACTTTTGCAGTGATTGCTGAAGATGGTATTTATTATGTGTTTGATTCTCATTCTAGAAATGTCTGTGGCAGTCAAGTTCAAGATGGGACAAGCATTATGATGCGTGCAGTTTCATGGCATGGTGTTTACAGGTATTGTCTCAATTTAGCTCAATCAATGAATCTGTCAGTTAATGAACAGTTTGAAATAACTGGTGTCAATCTGTGCATAAGCGACAATGCTGTAACATGTACACAGGAACATATGCAAGCCAAACATACTTGTACTGATAGTGTAGTTGATGATTGTAAGGACTGGAGTATGGATATGTTGCAAGATGATGTAGTGGATTTGACTCTTGAGGAAGATGATCAATTAGAAAGTGCTTCTACTTGTAGACTTGGAAATAGTGTAGATGATGGGAGTAACAGTTCTGATGTTGGGAGCTTGAATTGTAACAAAATGAACAGTCATGATATTGGCCTATCTCGTGTTGACATTTACTCCTCTCACGTTTGAGTTTCAACAGTATTTGTGATAAGCTTGAAAAATCACGATTGAAGTCTTCTATTGTCTCTGAAAAATGTGCAGTAATTGAAAAGCCTGATCATGTGAAGAAGATTAGAGGTGATGGTAATTGTTTTTTTCCGAGCAATTTCATAATATGCTCTATCTGAAAACAGTCATATGAAGTTGAGGATTGCTACTGTTGATCACTTGTTAGAAAACCAAGGTAAATTTCAATGTGGTTTTAGAGATTGATTTGTTAGCCTGGAGGACTATGCTCAAGTTAAAGTCACTAAGCGGACTTAAGGCTGAGTGGCGAGATTCGTTTGGGAGGAAGTATACCGCCCGATTATAAAAGATTGTAAACCTCTCTGTCAGAGTACACACAATTCCCTAAAATAATCACACAGATAGGACACAGTTTAACAGTGACCTTGACCTCAAAAGTAATGTATTGTCATTCACCTTCAACTCCAGAAGTTGGGCAAAATAACTAGTCTGTAAGCACTTAGAATATGAGACCCCAAATTATCTACAAGTCATATAAACAACTACTACTACACCTAGCAATACTCAATACCAGTAAGAGGCAACACATACACAGAGCACCACGCCGCAGTTGCACGCCTAGCCCAGCGCAACCCAGCTACCTTAGACCTTGAGCACACAGCTCGGTCCCGGCAACAACACACGACCCGCTCCGCTACACAGCCCTCTCGGAATACAGTAGTTGTCTGCCTCGCACACAGCGACGGCAACCATCGGGTCGTTGCACTTAACCCAGTTCAACTACACTGCAGTACAGCTAGCTCCGGCTGATCGTCTTGTGTATTTATCACGACGATCGCCTGCACGCGCACAGCCTTAAACAACGCTGCCTAAAATGCACAAATTGATGAACAACTCTCAAATACTTACTGAATATGCTGCACAGAATTTCTGGAACAAGTCCCTCTACTAGTACAGTACTACTCTGCAAAACCCAAAACAGCAGCTTTTATCACGCTTTCCTGAAAGCCATGTGCACGCCCAACAGCGCACAATATCTTACATAAACTTAACTAACTTCTTTAAAGTTACGGGCAACTAGCCCAACTGAACTAAACTACCGCACAAGTCAGAGTTCACCTGACTTCTCGTGGCGGGAACTTGCACCTTGCACCAACCCTATTGGTGCAAGCCAAACACATGACCAATGACGTCGTTCACACATCACGTGCGATGTCACATGACTAAACAAACTCATGCAATTCCATCACAATATGTACATTTGATGATGTAAATAATTGGTATAGATTTTCTACAACAACCGTCCAAGTTTGGGAATGGCAATTTACTTGTATCACAGAGGAAGAGTCCATTATGATGTTGTTTTGTCAGTTGCTGAGATAACTGTGCAATTATCTGAGGCGAAAAGAAAAAAAAAAACATCTTTGAAGAAGACAGTGCAGTGTGATGAATCCATAGTATTTAAACATAACGATAGTCTGAAAACTAGTGAACAAAGTGACAGCAAAAACTGTAGTGAACAAAGGGACAGCAAAAACTGTAGTGAACAAAGTGACAGCAAAAACTGTAGTGAACAAATTGACAGCAAAAACTGTGAAACCAAAAAGGAAAAAGCGTGTCAACTTGAAGCTAGAGAAAAATACAGAATGAAACATAGCATTGATGAACACAAACAAGACAAATCAAAGTACAATAAAAAATGTTACAGTAAAAATGCTGAAACTATAAAACAAAAGGTGAAAACAAAATATCAGGAGAGTTTGTTTTAAATCTGGAAGACTCAGTGCTGGAAAAGCCAGATATCAGAAATCCAAGGATGAAATAGCTGTATGTAAGAAAAAGAAGTACTAAGACAATCCTTCATATAGAGACAGTGTGAAGATCATTAGTAACAAAAAGTACAAAGAAAATGCTCAACATAGAGAAACGCTGATTAGTGATGGAAAATCTAAATACGCGAACAATGCTAACTATAGAGAGAGCCTAATTAACAAGGGCAAATCTAAATATTGCAACAATGCTAAATATAGAGAGAGCTTAATTGATAAGGGCAAATTTAAATATTGTAACAATGCTAGATATAGAGAGAGCTTAATTGATAGGGGCAAATTTAAATATTGTAACAATGCTAGATATAGAGAGCTTAATTGATTAGGGCAAATTTAAATATTGTAACAATACTAGATATAGAGAGAGCTTAATGAAAAAGGGCAAATTTAAATATTGCAACAATGCTCTATATAGAGAGAACTTAAATGATAAGGGCAAATCTAAATATTGTAACAATGCTAGATTCAAAGAAAGACTACTCGCATACAATAAAGCTAAATATCAGAACAAAATACACAAAAATGCACTTATTCAGAATATTAAAAGAAAGTATCACTTGAATTGTTGTTACAAGAAAAACCTAATCCAGTATGGAAAGCAAAAATATCACACGAATAAAGCTTTTAAAGAAAATATGATTAATAACAATCGCAAGCGTGCCTTGAATAGAAAGGAACAGGCAGTCAGTATCAGTCACGTGACAAAGATGTTTAGGAAAGAAATTTCACAAGGACCTGAATATGTTTGTGCTGTTTGTCTTAAACTTCTCTTTCGAAAACAGGTTCTGAAATGTAAACAAGATAAATACAGAGACTAGTTTTTTGTCTGCAAATTATGTCCATACTTGTAGTCAAAATTGTCCATCAAGTTGTCCTGTGGTAAAGTCTAGTAGATCATGCTTGTGGATATGCTACACATGTCATAGGAAACTACTCAATGATGACTTTCCAGCAGAGGCGTATGTCAATAATTTAACACTCACAGATATTCCACAGGAATTAGATTGTTTAAATGGTTTAGAAAAACATTTGATTGCAATAAATATCCCATTCACTAAGATGATAGCATTACCTAAAGGAGGACAGCATGGTGTCAGAGGACCAGTTGTATGTGTGCCATCCAATGTAACAGAAACTGTAAAGTCATTACCAAGAAGTAGAAATGATGATCAGATGATTAGAGTGAAATTAAAGAGAAAGCTGACTTACCGTGGACATTATCAGTATGAGTTTGTCAACAAGAAAAATGTAGAGAATGCATTGCACTATCTTAAACATAATAACGTGTGGTATCAAGATATTGAAATTAACACTGACTAGGAAGATCCATTATTAGAAGATGTTGCAGTAAGTGCAGAAAGTGATGAAGGAGTAGTTGATAAGAATGACAGTGATGAGGAAACTGATGAGGATCGCTTGCGTGGAATTCCACTTGATACATGTTTGCAGCCAGCAGATATAGGTCAGGAAATTCTGGTTCAGTATTTTGATGATATACTTTGTGTTGCACCATGTAAAGGAAATAATCCAGTCAGAGTTTTAATGGAAAAAGGCAATGAAGCAAAATGCTTTCCAACAATATTTTCTCAAGGAACTCCCATATTTAGTGATAAACGTGATGTGAAGCTAACTCTGTGTAGATATCTGCATAATAGACTGATGCATGCTGATAATAGGTTTGCAAAAAACACGCAGTACATTTTTATGCACAATATTTGTTGGAGATTCAAAAAGTAATGTCATGTGTTTCTATTGCATTGCGTAAAAACTCTGGCAGAATGTACAATGATGAGAAAGTAGAAGCAAAAATGATTAATGACAAGGAACATTTGAGGGATATTCTAAAGTCTGATAGTGGATACAAATTTCTGAAACCGATCAGAGGAACACCTCCATATTGGCAAGCAACACAAAAAGATGTTTTAGCTATGATAAGACAGTTAGGAATCCCAACTTGGTTTTGCTCATTCTCAGCAGCAGATATGAGATGGCCTGAAGTTATCAACACAATACTGCGACAGCAAGGTGATTCAAGAGATGTAAATGATTTAGACTGGAATGAGAAATGCAATGTATTGAGAAGTAATCCTGTTACTGCAGCTAGAAGTTTGACAAGCGATTTCATACTTTTTTAAGAGATGTCATTATGTCAAAGGCTAAACCTATTGGAAAAGTGAATGATTATTTTTACAGAGTGGAATTTCAACAAAGAGGATCTCCTCATACACATTGTCTTTTCTGGATTGAAAATGCACCAAGATTAGGACATGATCAGGACAAGGATGTTGTTACATTTATTGATAGATATGTCAGTTGTGAGTTGCCATCCAAGGAAGAAGATAATAAACTTTTTGAGATTATCAGCCGGGTATAACTTCATAGTCGCAAGCATTCGAAGTCGTGTAAGAAAAAAGGTAATTAGTGCAAGTATTGAAGTCACTTTGGGTTGCAATAAAAGATGAAGAAAACCAACACATGACAACTATTGAATTGTTTGAGCATATTGGTATTACACAAGAGGAATTTGAGAAGGCCAACAATGTGTTAAACAAGAAAACCACTATTATACTGAAAAGACAACCACAGGATGTTTGGGTAAATTTTACAATCCTCATTTGATAAAATGTTGGAATGCAAATATGGATATTCAGTTCATCTGTGATGTGTATGCTTGTGTGGCCTACATAGTATCGTATATGGCTAAAGCTGAACGTGAAATGGGTGTTTCGTTGTCACATGCTCAGAGTGAGGCACAGAAAGGTAATTTAGATGCCAAACAGAGTATGAAGAAACTTGGTTCTGTGTATCTGCATAATCGTGAAGTATCCGCACAAGAAGCAGTGTATCGGGTCTGTGGTTTGAGATTAAAAGAAGGATCTAAAGAAGTACAGTTTATACCTGTTGGTGAGAATCCTGTCAGAATGAGTTTACAGATAAGTGTGATTAAAAGTAAATGTGATGGAGATGATGACATATGGATGACGAGCAGAATTGATCGATACCTTGGAAGGCCAGATACTGAGGAATTTGATTCAATGTGCTTAGGAAAATTCTGTTCAGAATATAGAGTAATATATACAGGCAGCAACAAAACCAAAGGAGAAAATAAAAAGAAACGGTTGCCAGTTCATACATTAAGTAATCATTTAGGTTATATACAGAAGCGAAGTCGAAGTGATCCAGCAGTCATTAGATACCCTAGATTTTCAGTTGTCAAATGTCCAGAGAAATACTATCAGAGTGTCCTTCAATTATTTCTTCCATATCGTGTTGATGCACAACTGAAGCCGTCAAAGTTCGATTTGTATGAAGACTTTTTCATGAAAAGTTGTGTTCGATTGAATAATGAGCTGCAGTCTGTCAAGTGCATTGTTGAGAAGAATCGATCTTTGTATGAGTGTAATGTTGAGGCACTGGATGAAGCAAAACAATTTCTTGAGAAATTTGGTCCACAAGAAGATGCATGGGCCCAGAGTTGTCCTGAAACAGAACAAGAGAGACCTGAGTGCCAAAACCAACGTCCTGAACTAATGAATGATTCTGAAGATGAATGTGAAATTCCTGATTTGAAATCTGACAGTAATAAAGAAGTATTGAGCCATATTCAGATAGAATATCAAAGCATAAAGCAATTGCATTGTGCAGGTCATTAAATGTAAAACAGAAACAAGTTTTCTATAAAATACGACAGTGGTGTTTGGACAAGACAAATGGCAAACATATAGAGCCATTTCATGTTTTTGTCACTGGTGGTGCTGGAACAGGAAAGAGTCATTTGATCAAATCAATTTATTATGAAGCAACAAGACTGTTTGCTAGAATGATGGAAAATCCTGATGATGTATCTGTATTGCTTACAGCTCCTACTGGTGTTGCAGCTTTCAATACCAATGGTGCCACTATTCACAGTGCATTCTCGATACCTGTAAATGTTAGACTGCCAAACCAGCCACTCGGTGAAGATAAGATCAGTACACTTCGGAATAAGTTTCAACAGTTATGCATTTTAATTATAGATGAAATTTCAATGGTAGATAAAAAATTACTGTGCTACATTCATGGACATCTACGACAGATAAAACAAACAAGAGACTATGGTCCATTCGGTAATGTCAGTATAATAGCTGTTGGAGATTTCTATCAGTTGCCTCCAGTTAAAGGAAAATCTCTGTACCAAAGCACACTTCAATGTGATTTGTGGAATGATAACTTCCTGAAAGTAGAACTCACTGAGAT
This sequence comes from Pisaster brevispinus, assembly GCA_023634235.1. Classification (NCBI taxonomy): domain Eukaryota; kingdom Metazoa; phylum Echinodermata; class Asteroidea; order Forcipulatida; family Asteriidae; genus Pisaster; species Pisaster brevispinus. The sequence goes on from JAMKCF010000001.1 coordinate 7,859,843, forward strand.
GATAACTTCCTGAAAGTAGAACTCACTGAGATAATGAGACAAAAGGAAGATGGATAGTTTGCTGAACTACTGAATAAGCTGCGTGTAAGAAAGAAACAGGAAAAGTTGAGGCAGGATGACATGACAATGTTGCATATTTACCCTTGTAACAAGCAAGTTGATGAATATAATTTGAAAACCTTGTTTGCAAAGTGTGTAGACTGTGTGTGTATTTTGGCCAGGGATTTGAAGAAAGATGAAAGAAGTGGTAATATGAAGCGTGCTGAAATAAAAGGAAAGAAATCCTCATTATCAAAATCATTGTGGCTTGGTATTGGTGCTGGGGTAATGTTAACGAGAAATATCGATGTAAGTGATGGACTTGTGAATGGAGCAGTTGGAACTGTTCATCAAATAATTACGTTAGTAGCTCAGTCGTCACCAAGTCGAATTGAAATTGATTTTGATAATAAATCTATCGGGTCAAAATTGAAAAGGCAGTCCTCAAGTAATCCAGATGTGCATGTTGTACCTGTTGAAATGGTAGAAGAAAGTGTTACTAACCAGTATGTGCGACATCAGTTCCCTCTCAAGTTGGCATGGGCTTGTACAGTTCATAAGGTTCAGGGACTCAGTACAGACAGAGCAGTTATTTGTCTTCATCGTATTTTGCTGCAGGACAAGCATATGTTGCTTTGAGTAGAGTCACCTCACTTAATGGACTTGTGATAGGATTCAATGAGAAATGTATTTATTGCAGTGATGGATGCACTGAGTAAGATGGCCTCATTTATTGATGAAAATAATGACAAGAGCAATAATGAACTTGTAGAAGATAATAGTGACAGTACAATCATTATGATGCATAATATTCAAGGATTACAAGTTCATCAAATGGACTTCACATCTAATAATGATATGATGTCATCTGAATTCATTTGTCTGACTGAAACATGGATTGATAGGAAGCCATGTCATGATCTGGATTTGATTGATTTCAAATGGTATCACCAACGAAGATGTAAGTCATGACAATTCTAGTTTAATTACCCAAATATTAAAGGAACAGAATCATGGTGGTGTTGCTGTTTGTGCCAGAAAAGACAGATTGCTCTCTAGATTGAATATTCCAGTGACAAATCTTGAATATATTGCATTTCAGATCATTTCAGAAGTTTCTTTAACCATTGTTGTTATCTATCGACCATCACCTTATGTAATGAGAAATTTTATTGCAGTCCTCAAACTCTTGCTTGATGAAGTACACAACGTATCCAACAAATGCATTTTTATGGGTGATTTCAATGAAGATATTTTCAATCAGTCTTCTTGTGTTGGGAAAGTGATGCAAGAACATGGTTATAAGCAGCGTGTTACTGAAGCCACTACTGAGAGAGAAACACTACTTGACCATGTCTACATCAAAAACATGGATTCTATTCAAACCCATGTAGTTCCAACATATTACAGCTATCATGAATCAATTGCAATTAAGTTTTAGATGAAATTCAATGGTTAAAATATGATGGCACTTACGGGTTGTGTACATGGGATATATAAACAAATAGTTGTTGAAAACCATGTTTGGATTGAACATGAAAACTCTACCGCAGTATTTCAGATTATCCTATGACACTCTACAGTGCAAGTGCTGTCATGCATGTATGTGCTGAAGTTAGAACCATGTGTCACTAATTTAATGCAATACAAGTAAATGTTTTTTAATATTGTTGAAGGTGGCTTTAATTTGTCAGTTTACATGTATGTACATACAGTAATTCTATGTTTATACACATTAATTTCCCTTTTTTGCTTTATTTCATATCATCATTAGTTTTTAAGTGATAAACAAGGTATTAAACACATTGCCACGCATAGACAATACAGTGTAAATGATGACATTTTAATAAACTAGTGTACATTTAAATGGAGAACATACATATACAGTGTACACAAACAAGTATATTATGTGATGTACAAAGTACAAACTTTGTTACTTTGACCATGGTTGCATAAATATGTACAGAAGAGTGTGCAAAAAATGACATAAAGTGTAGATCTGGTATTTATAATAATAGAGTGAGATGGTTAATTCATCAGGAATTATATGTGTAGGTAACAAATGACAACTTGGTGTTTTTTTGTTTTTTCTTATCAGTGACATAATTTGTACAATAGCTGCAAGTCAATGGAGCTGATTAACTCCCTACTTATCAACCAGTTGTACAGGTAGGATACGATCAAGGAATATGCTGTTAGGAGAGATTCCTTGCGAGCAAACCTGGTCAAAAAGAATTCGTATTCCTTATATTGTTTTTTGAAAAAGGGTGTTACCCATCTTGACACAATGAGAGAAGCATATTCCGCAAAACATCTAAATCCAGGGAGTGGATTGATGTATATAATGTTCATTCCCTCTGCAATTAGAATGGTCCCAGGTGGGAAAGTGTGGCTCTCTGTAATAGGTGAAAATGACTGAGAAAATCTCTTGCCAAAGAGGTTTATACATAAGATATTTAGCCCCTTTGCATGGCAAGCCAGAAGGAGTACATGGTGCTCGAGGAGTTTCAATAAACTGAAAAAGCTGATGAATAGGCTGGTTGTGCTCTTCAGAAAATGCGATCATTCTTTTGTAACAAAGAGTTATCTTTTTTTTTTTCCTTTTCTAAATTATTGATCGTTCTCTTTGTTCTCTTTGTTACTTTGTCTTTGGCAAAAGTCTTCAGCCTATGCTTTCTAATGACGGTTTTGGCAGTGCTAGTTTCATTCAAAATATTATATCGCACGTAAGTGTCATAAGATGAGTTTCCAACTTCTTTATATGTTAGTAGAGCTTTCTGTTGAACTGCAGAGGCAGGTGTATGTTCGAAAGCGTGGTAAAGAGTATGTGCTTGATCTTCACTAAACATACAACTGGAAACCTTTGAAAAATACGTCTTAACATTTTGCAATTCGGACATTATGACAGATGGAGCAAAATCTCTCTGCAGAGGTGTAAAAATAGAAGCAGATAGTTTACTTTGAAAATTGTCAAGGAGTTGAGCCTGAAACTCTAAGGTTCCGGAGATTTTTTCCATGTTTGTTGGTAAGCTTCTAGACAGTGCCATTTTACAGTCTTTGTTAATCAGCATTTCATGAGCTTTATCTGTCCCAACAGATGAAAAGTTAAATCCACGTATACTAGAAACAAATGCCCCGTTTCTGAAATGATCCAATATGTAGCCCGGTAAGCCATGCATTTGACTCAGGTGAATTGGAATCATTTTAGAGTAATTCTGCCTATCAAAGGCATGGAATAAAGGACCCATTTCTTTTAAGGCACCTAGACGCAAATTCCAATTACCCGTTCGCATGGCTATCCACAACTGAATATAGCAGAAACAATCTTCTTTCAGAAACCTATTCCAAAATTTGAAAGTTTCATACTTCTCTGCCATCTTGATACAAAATTCACTGAATTCGTTGAGCAAAGTTGGTAGACACCCGTGAAGTGGCATATGTACCTTAGACACAAACTCCTCAATATCCAAATAATTACAAAAATCACCTTGAATATGAACTTGCTCTACAATGTTTGTGACAATCTTATGGAAAGCTTCATTGGAGATGGAACTGTCATCTTTTCCATCTCTACAATCCAGAAAAGATTTGAACTGATGAACGTAAATTGCCTCATAAACTTGTAATAGAAACCTATGTGTTCTTTTAAAATTACTACAAGTTTTTAAATTGTGCAAGGTTCTATTTTTGTGGGTTAACTTGGCAATGTCCTTTAAGCCGGCATCCCAAAACACTTTCATTAGAACTTCTTGAAAGTTCTTCAATACATGCCAATCCCCTAATTGAGGTACAACCCAGTCCAGTACTTCACCATATTCTTTCTTTACATCCAACAATATCTTAACTGTTGCACCATCACCTTCAATAACAAGGTGGTTAATGGATTTCGAAACTTTGAAAAGGTCATGCAGAAGACCAATGACAGATTTTACAGTGTGAGCACAGTCAGCTTTCTCATTGAGTACATAAATGTAAGAAAACTTACGATTTTTCACATCGGGCCTTCGAATGCAGTAACATGTTACATTTTAGTCCCGGGACAGTATGTTTCGTTACATCTAAAACAGAAACATATCTCTCTGAAATGTGCATAAACATGTCATAATGAAGTTGCTTCTGCTGAAGCTTTTCTTCGTCAGATGGAAAAAAATTACTCACTGACAACTGATGACGAATGAAAGTTTTGAAAAGTGGGGTAGTAAAATGTCCTTTTTCAGGAATGTGTAGATTTGAGGGGCTAAGTTTTCTTCTTACTGAAGGTTTTTTTGGTGCGTCCATGGTCAATGATGGTGTAAAATAATGTTCAGATGAACTACCCGTTTCCTCACCATCAGAAGAAGCCTGAGCATGCAATTGCCCGACATCACATGTCCTTTGGATAGCTTCTTGTGGACTACCCAAAACAAAATCTAGTAAATTTGGTTCTTCCAAACCTCCAAAACCTTTTACTCCATCATGCCATTTATTGAATGTTGTGTCATTTGTATCAAGTAGAAGTTGGCAGTTTGGTCGACAACTACCATGATACATTAAATCAAAATGACTTATTGCATTTGATCCGGGACGGTACAGTAAACAGATGTGATAAATGGACATTGGCTCAGTGGGTTATCTTGCAACTAGTGTTAGACCATGGACAGTTCTCTGATAAACACATATTTCTGTACGTAAAATGCATGCCAGGGAACACATCTCCAAATGACCAGCATAGGTGCCAGAGTTTCTGCTATCAGCAATTTTTTTCAGAAAATGAAGAATACAATTGATTGTTTGATGACTCCAAAAGTACATGTTTAATTCCCACTGGAAGTTCTTCGAAAAGTTTGAGATGTTGTTCTAAATTTTGAAAAACAGAATATCTCAGGTAATCCGCAAAATTCCTGCTCTAAATGGAACACAGTTTGATCAATAGGTATACCAACCTCATTCCGTTTACAAAGCAGTATATTGGAATCGCTGTAAGATGCAATACATCTGTACAGGCAACGCCCATTTCCAAATACTTGTACAATTCGAAAGTCCGAGATTACTGGACAAGATTTTTGTCCAATAATGTCTACCAGTTCTCCAGTGGGGGAGAGTTTTTCTGTCAAGGGTTTTGGCTGTTGTGCCATGACCGATGTTCCATGCCAACTTCTTCCTAAACCCTGTGATGTGACTGCAGCACTACTAGCAAGAACATCAATATTATCAACACTCACTATGGTAAAAGCATTGGATTCTAGTGTAGAAAGTAAACCCGATTGCTGGCGAAGCTGTTTTATGGTTTCTAACAATCTTTCTAAAGTTTCTTCAGAAGTGCAGAAGCAAGACTGATTCAACAATTTAATTAGTTTTGATGAATGTGAAAGTCATTTAACACAATTTGCAACGACAATATGAAATGGATAATTGCTGGATTCATTGTAATTGAACTGCATAACCATAATGACAATTATTCTCCTGTTGCGTCGCTGTCTTCCAAGTGGTTTTGAGTAGCTTGGGAAAACAAGCTTGTCATTTCTAAACAATGATCCACATTCACTGAAATACTTCAACTCATCATTATTTGCAGTCAACAAAGAAACAGTATTCCACACTTCTGTGTCGATCATGTCAAACAGGGAATCAAAGTTAAAAGAGGCAGTTTCTGTTAGATTTTGTGTGTAGTGTTTAGTGATCTCTCCAGATTGGTGTTTGAGTTTTTTATTTATATGAGGCAGAACATAAAGAGCCATCTTATTTATCTCACTTTCAGAATTTAATGTGGGTTTGAAATCTTTGGAGAACACCTCATCCCCACTTCTTTTAGAGTGATACCTTACTTTGGCACACGACAAATGCAAGGCTTTTCTTAAATTAAGGTTCTTGTAAAGTACTAAAGTGCTATATTTACGTGTAAACATCTTGTGCACTTCTATTAAGTCCCCAAATATTTCAAAAATTCCGAACAACAACCATCTAGAACTGCGCTTAAAAGGTTCAAGACAACTTGCCTCACCACATTTGAGTTTGAGTACAGAGAGGAAGAAATCATACATGTCTGCAAGAAGAAATGCCTCATGATTGTTGCAAAGCTTACAAATTTCCTTGCAGGTAATACAAAGTGATATTTTTGTGTGTGACATTTCTTTGCGACTTTCTAAACTCGACTCAACATCCTCCAATTGTGTAATTATAGGTGCTACTTTTCTTTTAGCCACAGAATAGCAAGTAAAGCAAAGAGAACTTGAAGTGGTTATTTTTACCTCATCAATAGAAATATTTAGTTGCATATATGCATTGTTAATGTCAAGATTTGTACATGCATACTTTCTACAATTTAAGAGAATGACACCACAAACCACACACTTTGCATTTGATTGCAAGTTGTATATAAAAGATTTGTGAAAACTGCACAAAGAAACACAGCTTGGTATTAAAGAACACTTAATAGATGGAAAACAGAAATTGAACTATCAGCCACTGAAATTGTGGAACACATGTCATATTTATTGAGGTAGCAAAGAGGTCTTTGCTTGGATCGTGTTTTTTCTGGTGTATAAACCGGATTTTTATTTTTTGGGGTAAATTTGTGCCTGCATGCATTACAAATACAACCATCCTCACTCAAATGTGGTAAGTAAGTGTGAAAGTAATTTTTCAGAATTGAGTTGCTCAAGATGCTTAGATGGGATCATTTTGTACTGGATCTTGAGCAAATTTGGCATGGCCCACACTCAACTTTCTGACAAGGGGGTTGAGTTTGTTTTGACCCCCCATTATTCTGCCTTACCCCTGCAATAAGTTATTTGTACCTCCCTGACTTCCTGTTGTGTCTTGGTCTCTATTCTCATCATCATTGCCATTCGCCCAGAAAAAAAGTTACTGGAGTCTCCCAGAGTACCTGTGAAGAATGAATATACACATTATAATAAAACATCACACAATTGAACAATGCACATGGATGCCGTAGTGAAAGACTAACATGACTAAAGCAAATATGAATGAACAAAAAATAAATGAAATGTTTGCAACAAAATAAGCTAAAATCTTCTTTGCCAGGTGCTTCAAATTTTAACTGTGTTTGTTGAAACGTTTTGATTTTCAGGACATCCAAAAATATCAATGCAGAAAGAAAAAAAAAAGTTATCCTTTGAAAATGCAACCAAACAAACAAATATTTATTTTCTTTAAGTACTTTTGTCAGACATTACATGAGCCAACTGAAAACTTTAATGATTGTTATCAACATTTATAAACTAACCTTCCATTTTCGCCGCATCCGTCTTTTTCTGATCCTCTTCTTTCTTGTGCATCGCCTCTTCCCTTGCTTGCGTGAGGCAACATAAGGCGTATCTGCCTTTGGAAGGTGCACCTGGTGGTGTGAAGCACGAAGAGATCGATGACCACTTAAATTGACTTTATCATACCGTATTGTTGCCATAGCAACAAAAGGTTTGATAAAGCAAATCACTGGTTTAGACCCACTCCTCCCAAGCTGCAAAAACCCTTCCTCGTCCTCGATGGCAGGTCTCGACTTCCTCTGCTTTCTTGAGGTTTTGGATGGCTTGGTGGTTGCATTGGGAGGCTTGGTGGTGTTTGGAGGCTTGGTGGTGTTTGGAGGATTGGCGGTTGTACTGGGAGGGGGATGGCAATGCACAGTTTGTCTTTGTTGGAGGTTTAGAAGGAACTGTTGCTGGGCTTTTCGTTGATGGGTTTTTCTTCCTCGGACAAGGTGTTCGGACAAGTATTTTCAGCTCACGTGGGCAATGGGGTTGTGATGTACTAGAAGGGTCTAAGGGTTTCGACCTCTTCTCCAACTGCTTCTGAATAAGCTGGCTGAAGTGGTGATTGCCATCCCAGTTAAGATGAAGGCCATCTTTAGCAAGATGGCATTCATAAAACATCTCACTAAAATCTACAAATTTGCAATTGGAAAACTGTAGACAAATATTGGCAAGCTTAATATTATGCATTACCCGAGATGAATCAAGCCGGCTGTCATCTGACCGTGGTAAAATTCCATTTACCACTATCTCAGAAAAAGGGAAGTTCTCCCTTACAGTGGTAAGAAGTCTCCTGTAGGCTTGAATATTGCTATGTAGAAAGCTCCATTCTAGGTTGTTGGTGCCTACATGTAAAAATATAATGTCAGCAGTGTGCGAGTGAAGCTGGGTCGTGATAATATAATGACGGAGACTTGCACAGTTGCCTCTCGGCGAGTATGCACATCTGTCCTCAACAAGCTACTATCGAAATTCTGCTGTAAGTACTTCGTCAGCGAGTCACCTAATATCAGCGCACTGATCTTTCGAGGTGGTCCATGCACAGGCTGTTGGGATGGCAACTGTGGGTCTGGCCATTTTAGTGGTTGGCCTAACCTGGAGTTATCAAAATGAGACAAAAATTTGTCAACATAAGTACATTTTGAAAATGAAGTAGTGAAAAAGGTAGAAAAATCAAAGTCAGACCAGCAACCCATAAATTTGAAAAATAGAACCAACTACCCCAATAGCCTACTCCCCCGATTGGAAGAATGGCAAAAAAACTAAAATAAAAATATCAACATGGGCTTACACTACCAATACACTACAGTACCAGTTCCACCAAAAAATCAAAAATCAAAATACATATTGAAACCAAGGTATTGTACGTTTGTAGGCATACAAATGGAGAACGACGAATATCCACCCCAACCCCAACCCCATGTTTTTTGTTTTTTATTTTTTTATTAAATAGGCTGAGGCCCTAAGGCTAGGTAAGGTTAGTTATAAATACAAACGAATTAACTAAAATTAATAAAAAGGCATGTCAAAATACCTAGTAACAACGACTGGTCTACGATTGACAAGCCGGCCAAGAATATAAAAAAGCAGGAAGCAGCAGCCAACAGCAGCCGTGACGGCCATGCGTGTAAATAAACTGCACAGTGAAAATCGGTTAAAAACAAGACAATCTCGCGAAAAGCAGAAGCGCATCACGTTCCTACATCGTCATCGCCACACGTCAAAAAATATAATAAACGATAGCTTACACTTTAATCATTCAATTTGTAGTGGTATTATTTCCTCTTTTTATTTAGCTGGGTCAGGGCGCTGCAAAACAAAAACTATCCCAAATCAATCCTAACAATTTCCAAAATGTTCGGTGGTTAAAAAAAGGGCCTTATAGTCTTTCAAACTTAACAAATTTGGTACCATTCGAATCGGCAAATTGTTCTACGTGTACTTACCACGCCATCTTGGATGCCACCTGAAGCATGTGAGCATCGTGCCGTGTGCAAAAGGGGTCGTCGAACTCTCGCGGTTTATCGCGCAAATCGCTAAGTCAATTCAGCATGTCGGGCTGTGCAGATAAAACTATGGATTTGACCTCATTAACGCACGCAGTGCGGACTGACTGTAACAATGCATTGTATCTTGCTTTCACTTTTCTCTTTTTAATGCAAATCCATAAGTGTTTTATTACATTTTGTCACATCTTGTCATTTTATGTTAGTGAGAATCAAATGTTTACTTGACTTTACACAATTTTGAGGCCAACAAGTCTCCTATTTGCTAAATCATTTAGTTCACAACCAAGTCTTAAGTTACCAGTCATTACACTTGTTATCTTGTAGCATGGGTATCTGGCAAAACAATGGCTTAGCATTGTTCAATTCCACGTGCCTTGAAGTGGTAAGGATTCATAATTTAGGTACACTGCTCACACTCGGATAGGTGCTGTGGTTTGTCTTGTATGGATAGCAAAACAATGGCTTATCTTCTTTTTTCAGTTTCATTTTAAGGTCTGCTGATTTTATTTTTGTTTTACACAACTGTGAACTTGTCAATTTTCAGATTCCAGCAGTAACAAAAGATAACATCAAAACCTTTCATGAACTTCATGGGCAAGATTTGCAAGAGAAGACGGAGGCACTCTACAAAGTAAAATTTCTGCAGTCAGTACGCTTCTGCAACCAAGATGAAACCGCATACATTGTTGGCAGAGTTTCTGTGGAAATGAAAACAAAGGTGACATATAAGGTTGATATAAAGATAAACAAACATGGAGTGGTTGAAGAATCCCAGTGTGAATGCGCTGTTGGTTTGGGACCGGAGGCTCACTGCAAGCATGTAGCTTTAGTACTCTTTGCTCTTTCGAAAAGAAGCGAGGGCATCATAACAAAGGATACATGTACTGAAGTTTTGCAAACATTTCATCATCAAAACAATTTTACTGGCTCACCGGTTTTGATGAGCGACTTGAAACTCCGCAAAAAAAGACAACCTCCGTGATCTTAAGAACTTTGATCCAAGGCCAGTTAGGTTCAGAAAAAGGCCTCGATATCCAGATTTACTCAGGAGTGTTTGGCTCAACTCTCCAGCAGATGATCTACCAATCCGTCAAATATATGCACCAGCAAACATCATGGCCATCAATAATGACCATGATTATCTACAGAAAACTCATGAAGAATACTTTCTTGACGAGTTAGATGTGATAACCATTAGTGAGGAAAAACATGCAATGACTGAAGAGGCTACACAAGGGCAGAGTGTAAATAAAGTGTGGATAAAGGAGAGACAAAGTGCCTACATGCCTCCAGCTATGGCAAAATTTGTAAAGCAGATTCAGGTCAAATGAAGTTTTGTGATGTACTCATTTTCCAGCAGATAGAGTCCTTATTAGAGTGTGAACGAAATTACAAGTCTCTAACCTTAAGTTAAAGTGGTGTTAACTGCCATTATATTTTATTCTCTTTCAGTGCGATTTTTTTTTTTAGTACAGTGACGTCACAGAAAATATATGAATCAGTAACACTCCATACAGGATTTTTTTGCTCGTCAAAAAATTAATTTCAATGCCAATTCGATTGATTATTGTGGAGAGTCCCCGTACAAAATACATGTATGTACAGACCCACTTATCATGTTTGTTTACAATGTAATGTCACTGTGTTCAAAGATTTCGCACTAAAATGGTGTCAATTATAATGACATTTGAAACCACCTTAACGTAAGGTTAGAGGCTTGTTATTGTTATCACATTATTATTAAGGGCTCTATCTTTTGGAAAATGAGTGAATCACAAAACTTAATTTGACCTTAGAGGGCCTCTTTAAACCTTCAGTATAAGTGGGCACTGTGTGATTACAGCTCCACAGTCCCACAATGTAGAGGATGTTTAGATGGACTAGTACACAAACAATGGATTAATAGATATCATTATACCTCATACATATTCATGAACGAGATCCATTTTTTTTCATTTTAATTTAGGTGTTTTATTTTAAGAATCACCAATGCTGTACAGTATTATTATAATAAAAAATGAAATAACTATTCAAATGTCTACAACAGTTATTTTTATAATTTAATTTAAAAAGACATAAATATTTATTTATTTATTTAATAAAATGGTTTATTATTAGGGCAGCCTCATCACAAATCGCCATAGGGACAAGTGAACAGCTTTTCTGGTTCAAACTTGCATGATAAATATACCAATACTTGTAAGTGTTCTCCAATTTTGGATTGTATACTCCTCTCTGTTGACAAAATTGCAATGGCATAAAATGTAATGAAAATGTAATTTGTTTGTCCTCGGCCTATGAGTTATAGTATGACTATCTTGAAACAATACATTTCCTGAAATTAACAAGCATAAAACAAATAAATGCAATGTCTGAGGAGAGAATTGTCTGTGTGATTCAGTGGCTGCGTTATTTTATGTTTTCCCAAGTCCAATTATCCTTTTAACATGAACTCTTTTGCTATATATTTTTCTATCTCTTACGACAGATTGACCTGTAACTCTGTTTTTGTTCTTGAAAAAAGTAGGAATGTTAACTGTTACATCCACTGGCGCAAACAAGTCCTGTACATCAAAACCTTTATCAGCAATTATTGAATCACCTTTGTTGACTTTATTTATTAATCCACTCCTCTCAATGATCTGTCTGTCACTGGTCGAACCTCCATATGCACCAGACATATAGGACATTAAACCTCCTGGTGTTATACCAACCAGTGCCTTACCAGTGTTACGGTTTTTGTATGTTGAAAATGTTACCTGCTGGGCAGCAGGTGCCTTGGGCTTCTTCACTGGGAACTCAAAGCCATCAAGGATACTCCGAGTGCTTGGAAACTTGGTCTTGAAATCAGATGGAGCATAAAAGAAGACCATGTCTCTATCTGCCCAGATATCAATCTCTCTCCACTGAAGATGCACAAATCTAATCCATGTTGCAAATTTAGTGTATACGTCTGATTCACTGACCTTAAACATTCGACTTAATTCAAAATTGGCTGTATATCTCCTGTATTTAATTACAGTCAAAAATAGTTGATCTGGCACAGATAAGGAGGGCCTTTTACCATTTACATAAGTTAACTCGAATACACATGGTCCTAGTGAAGCAAGTACATCCATAAAGTTGAGATAGTCTTGAAGCCCTGTGTAGTAGTGTACTCCTTTGGGGTCATTCTTGAAGTCATGAAAAGTAATCCCTGTACCTTCGTCTCAGATTCCGTCTGTGTATGTGTGGAGACTGATGTTGACAGGGTTTCTTGCAGGTCTGTCTGGATGGCCTCGTTATGTACTTTTTCATTTTCGCTGTTCACATTTACCGCCATTGCAATGTCCAGATCACAGTTAACATCAACATCCATAGACAACTCATCAGAACCCTCACAGGTACCCTCTCTCTTTGCACAGCGTTCTGTATAGCGTTTTGTCCTTGAGACATCTGCTGAAGTTGGTTGCTTTTTCCATGAGAACTGGCTAGGAACAGCATCTGGTTTCAGCCTCCTTCGTTGCAATTTTAGACCTGACCAAAAAAAAAAGTGTAAAGAAGTTGTAAATGGACAGTTTATTGACATCTTTGTTTGGTAAGCTTTTGAGGAGTATTCTGCAAAATGTAGTCTCGCGATGGGTGATTCTTACATGTAGCTTCCAAGACCCAACTATAATCAACGGCGGTGGAGCTAGGGAAGCATGCCCCCACCCCCCCCACCCCCACCCCCACCCCCGATTAAAATGGTCTAACAATTCACATTTGCCCCCTACCACTTTGAAAATCATACAGCCATCGTTCACTCTACTGTTTGCATATTTTCATACAATTATACAAATATTGCAGTTAGGGTAATCAATAATTATAACGACAGCAATATCTGGCATAGCCATTCAAAAGTGCTGATGGGAGGTGAATGGCGCACTCTTATTAATCAGGGCTGCTAATGTGTACACTGTGGACGACAGCCACAGGGGTAAACCCCTGCGTGCAGATTCCATATTCTAGGTAACAAAACGGTGGTATTCATACATGTATGTAAACAAAAGTCATACTCATGCATCAACAAATTTAAAAAGTGGCTCTCAAAAATTTAGCAGTAAACTCAGCCTGTGTGGTGAGATTTGGAGAAAAAAAACCCAGCCAAATCTGAGGATTAGGAACAAACCCAAATTAGGCCAAACTTTGAGAAAATCGGTAGAAATAATGGTTCTTTGTTTATATTATTATAGGCCTAACGTTACATAGCTATAGGCCTACAGTACAATGTTTGCCCCTGCCCTGGACAAATTACAACTACATTATACAAGTAATTAGTAACACTTACACTACAGTAACACTTACAGGCCTGCCTACTGAACTTAGTACTCTTCTTTAGTCTCTAGTAAATTTTGGATGCTTTGAAATCTTATGAAGGTTAGAAAGCTTTAAAAGGCCTACGTTCTCATAAATATTTGAGTCAGAGTATGGGAGGCCAGTCAAGGCCTAAATCTTGACAAATTAAGTAACTTACCGGACTTTCCAAACTGCTGATCGTCCTGTGTCATCTTTCACTTGTCTTATGGCCTCTCGCCAAGCATTGCACCTCTTTCTTTCCTTTGGAAATTCATATCCACTTCTTCCCGAACACTGCGGCACCGCACACCCAGTATTTGGCATAATTTTATGTGAGAAGCAAGTTATACAAAGTCGAAAACCTTCGTCGATACGTAAGTGTAAACAAAGAATCAAGACGCCATTTTTTCTAGAGTTTACCCTGTAATGAGCACCCTCTCTCGGTTACTTATGGAGAATGGAAAGTCTCCAATTGGTCACTGTTCAATACAGAACTTTTAGACAAAGAGGGCATCCCACTCGACAGTCTCTTTTGTGATGTAATTTTGAGCATGTGCATGACTGCTAAGAACAACAGATCTTTAACGTTCAGTATTGAAGCTTGGTATCAAATCAGAAGTTATCCCATTATATCCCAAATCACAATAAATAGAACTTATTTGTAACACTGGATAATTAAACTTGTATCAGTCAAATCACTTTAGCTACTAAGGTTTGAAGGTACCACATTAGAAAAATACAAAGCTAAACCTAAGGCATATTGGGATTTAGAGGTGAACTGTATACAGTTTAAGGGCCCTGAAAGCATGCTTACTCCTGCACTATTTCCGAACTGATTCTCTCAAGTTTAAAAAGCAAATGTTAATTGACCTAAATCAAAAGTATTTACTCACAAAGCCAGGATCTACGAAGTCATCACCTGAATCACTTTCCTATGAGAAAAAATACAAATTTATACTAAAAATAACATTTACATTTGAAACATCAGCCTCTTGTTTTTTCTTTGTTGTACATGCAAGCTGGAATTTTCGGTTGTCCAGAAAAAACAAATCTCTAAATTGTTTTGTGTTGTGAACATTGTTTTGTGTAGTGAATATTGGTTCTCAATCCAGTCATAGCACTCAAACTATTTTTAAGAGGTTCTTGCATACACAGTTACATTCGAGTTTTATTAACCAACCCTATTTCATAACATGGGACCAGACTACTTTTCCTTCCATCCTCAGTTTTTTTTATAACAAACGAAGGGTAGAAATAAGGACAAGATCATACTTTTTATAGTTTGTCAGGATAAATCTAGAAGAATAACGTAATTACTACATATTCTTTGTATTCAACAAGTTTGACTGTAGTTGATTTAGCACTTCAAAGATTACATTTTACTAGGGGCAAACAACTTTTTAGAGAGAAAGCTTGGAATTAATGCATGACAATATGATTTAGGTAAAACACAAGAAAGCACGGTTCAGATGTAAAAAGCATCAATAAATGGTATTCAAGATAAATTGCCACTGCTTTTTGTTGTTCTACATGGACAAATAAAACAATACCTGACTTTATACTGAAAAGGGGGTACAATCAACTTACATTTGATTCAAGTTGCAGGGAAGCTGTAGGAGCCTACAATATATGGAAACAAGAAAAGATGTTGTGTTAGTAAAAGACAAATGACCTGTAGTATAACAGTTGATGCAACCTGGATATTGCCCTTTTACAAGATATGATACCGGTGTGGTGATGGTGGTTGCTATAAGGTTCAGTAAAGAAGACTATAAATGAAGTTATACACAAAAGTTTGTTATGTTGGCTTTTCATCTTTCTTTTGTAATTGAACACCTCAATTTCAGTTATCACAATACAAAACATAATAACTCAGTGCACAGCACCCTCAGTAGACAGTGTGATAAATCCTTACTTAGCTCACCTTAACTTTCTTTGACTTGTATTTAGTTAGAAGATACAGCTGGATTCTCTTTGTCTTGCAGTATTCCACATAAATTTCGGATAGTGAGACTGGAGACTGGATCATCTGAGACTGGATCACCGACATAACTGGCTAACTTGAAGGACATCGACTCAATTTTTCTGCAACAATTTTTTTTCATTTTTTCAGTTCTGGAGTCTGAGAAGCACTTCCTTATGATCACAGCTATGGTCAATCTTCAAGTCATGAGTACCTCCACCCTTCATTTTATATACATGCACATACTGATGTAGACATACATTGTACTGCTTCCAACCTACCGAGACTACCACATCATGTTTGGTCTGCATCAAGAGAAGGAAAAATTGACAACCATATTGAAAAGTGTTTACTTTTAATTGGGAAAAACTTTTTTTTTAAACCTTCTTTGGATGTGTGCATGTCCACAGTGGTAGGTAGCATACTGCGCTGTGTGGACTTATCTTGTTTGAGGTCCTCGGTGCAAATCCAATGCTTTTTCACTCCAGCCACAAGAAACACATTAAAATGCTTGCCCTCAAGAACTCTCCCCTTAATTCATTTCTAATGACATGCTTGTCCAAGACAGGAGCCCACATTTCGAATGCAGTTTCAAAATGATCTCAAGCAAATTTTAAAAGGGCTAAGGTATGCACACACATGTACACTTACCTGCACATGTATAAAGGCATTTTATAAAATTTAGGCAGATCTTCTAGATGTTGAAGTTTTATACACATAGTGATACATGTACTGTATGTGCCCAAGAAGATCACACTATACTAATTCTTGAAAGCATAAATAATAAAGTACTTACGATCTGTTGTGCAGGTTCACCAACTTCAGCAGCAGTTGGTGGAACTCGTGGAACTCGTGGAACTCATGCTTTGTGAAGAACAGAGCCCTCTTCTTTTCCCAGTTTGGCTTATTAATCCCAAGATGTCTTTAGATGGGGATGACTTTCCTAGAAAGAAAAACAATAACACTTCATCGTAGATAGTTTTGCACCTGTGGTTCAATTAATAGGGGAACACCTGCTTTTATGGTTAACAAAATGATGGTAGTCTTTAGGTATAACGTAGCAACATTTTTAAGTAGGACTTGCATAAACTTTCAAACCATGTTGACTCACTGCATGTTTCAGTAGCTTTTTACATGGCATGTAGACTTCAATCGCTATAAATTGCAAGAACGATGTAGCAACAGTTATAAGCCAGATAGTAAAGCACCTGATCACCATGTCCAAGGGGCCATGGTAGAAGCGTCCTTGTCGCGGTCCTGGATAACGTTAATTCTACCACCACCACACACAACAAGATCTACCAGTAACATCAGCAATTGTCATGTCTAGACAAGAACGGAGGAGGTCCTTTTTAGGGCCTGCCCTGACGGTCATCTCTGTTAACATCGAAGGCTTTTCAACAGCTAAGCAACAAATCTTAGCCGAACTTTGCAGCAATCTCCAATGTGACATCCTCTGCTTGCAGGAGACCCATAAAGGGAGCGACAACAACCGCCCATGCATACCTGGTTTAGTACTCGTCAATGAACGACCTCATCGCCAGTATGGTAGTGCTATCTTTGTCAAAGCAAGTTCCGTTACAGAAAGCACGTCCGTTTCAGAAGATGATAATATTGAAGTCCTGACTGTAGAATTGAGCAGTGTAGTTGTAACATCTGTATACAAACCACCACCAGCTGACTTCAAGTTCCCACACATTCATGGTAAACCACAGATCATCATCGGTGATTTCAACAGCCATAGCACCCAATGGGGGGTACAAGGAAACCAACAAAGATGGAGAAGCAGTAGAGGAATGGATGGATTCCAACCAGCTTAACCTCATCCATGATTCCAAGCTACCATCATCATTCTACAGTGCCCGCTGGAGATGTGGTTACAACCCAGATTTGGCCATGGTCACCAACATTGCAGACCTGTGCCAGAAGACTGTGATGGACCCTATGCCATCAAGCCAGCACTGACCTATTGGCATCCAAGTCAATGCAGTTGTAAGACCAACCAGTGTCCCTTTTAAGAGGCGTTTCAACTACAGGAAAGCAGACTGGCAAGGTTTCTCCAAGATCAGAAAATCAAGCGTATTTCTCCCGTATCATGCAACTACGACCGCTTCGCAGAACTTGTGAAGAAAACTGCAAGAAGATATATCCCTCAGGGATGTAGGGTGCAATATATACCTGGACTATCCAAGGAAAGCTCAGAACTATATGAAGAATATGTTACCATGTTTAATGAAGACCCATTCGCTGATGCAACAACTCAAATAGGCGAGAAAGTAATGGAAAGCATATCCAAGGAGTGTTGTAAGTCCTGGCAAGCCTTAATTGAATCAATTGATATGTCAAAAAATAGCAAAAAAGCATGGTCAACCATCCAAAAGTTCCGTGGAGATCCTAAAGCACCACCGCAACAACCCAAAGTAACTGCAAACCAAGTCGCTAACCAGCTACTCTTGAATGGGAAAAGTGGTAAGGTGAAGAACAAGATCAAACTGGACCGTAAAAAGTACAACGACCAGGGATTCACCAGACTCATGACCATGGAAGAGTTGGAAGAGTTGGAAGAGGGTATCTCCTCGTTGAAACCGGGAAAAGCTTTTGGACTTGATAACATCTCAACAGAGCAAAATTAAAAACTTTGGCCCTGCTGCTAAGAAATGGCTACTACAGTTGTACAACCATTGCCTGTCCACCAACAAGATGCCCAAGATCTGGAAGAAAGCACATGTCCTAGCACTCCTGAAACCTAGGAAAGATCCAGCCATTCCTAAGAGCTACAGACCTATAATACTTCTGAGTCACTTGTATAAGCTCTTCGAACGCCTCATACTCAACCGAGTTGGACCTGTTGTTGATAAAATCCTCATACCAGAGCAAGCCGGCTTCTGTCAAAAACACAGGTGTGTGCCTTTCATCTGCGTAATCGAGAAGCCAAACGCCAACTGAACGTCTCCTGGTCTGGGGCTTCTCTTGAAAACTGTGATCATCCAGTGTACCAAGGTGTCACCCTAGATCGCTGCTTTTCCTTCAAGACCCATGTTGAGAAGACCAAAGCCAATAGCTGTGCAAGAAACAACATTGTCAGCAAACTTACTGGAACAAGATGGGGTGCCAGCCCAGACACTCTACGATCAACGGCCTTAGCCCTTTGTTATTTATCTGCAGAGTATGCAGAGTATACCCACACAGGCATTGTTCTCTGATTACCTCCCCACCTGCAACAACCATTTTTTCTTTCTTGTACCAACGAATCGCTTTGAAATCATTGAGGTGTGCAAACAACTGAAGAATGGTGTAAGCTGTGGCTTTGATGGCATTAGTTCGACTGTGGCGAAGTCTGATTTTTTTTATCCCTAAGCCTCTTGCCCACATTTTCAATCTTTCCTTTCTGTCTGGCTCGGTTCCTTCTCAGCTCAAAATCGCCAGAGTCACTCCCATCTTTAAAAGTGGTGATCGCCATGACTTGCGGAACTACCGCCCTATTTCAGTTCTTCCTTGTTTCTCTAAAATTCTTGAAAAACTTGTCTAAAAACGACTCTTTAAATTTCTTTCTGACTTTCATCTTCTTTATGATCTACAATTTGGTTTTCGCAGCAAATTCTCGACAGATATGGCTAAATTAAACTTGTTGATCATCTTAACAACTATTTCACTGATAAAATGTCTACTATTGGTGTCTTTATAGACCTTTCAAAAGCTTTTGACACCATTGACCATAGCATTCTTCTCTCCGAACTAGATCACTATGGAGTGCGTGGTGTGGCTAACCAATGGTTCGCTAATTATCTGTCTGACAGGAAACAATATACAGTTTTCAAAAGCCGTGATTCCTCCCTGAAGACAATTGACTGTGGTGTTCCACAAGGCTCCATTCTTGGACCTTTACTATTCCTTTTGTATGTAAATGATCTTCATCATTGTTCATCCATCCTGTCTTTTATTCTATTTGCTGATGATACCACTTTCCTTTTTTCTCACTCTAATCTATCTTGACCTCTTTAAGCAATATCATCAAGAGGGAACTTAGTTTGGCTTCGTCTTGGTTTAGATCTAATAAGCTCTCACTCAACTCTAGCAAGACCAAGTACATGTTTTTCAGCAGGACTCGCAAAGTTTGCGACAACTTCACCATCAATATTAATGATACTCCAATCGAACAGGTTCACTCGACACAGTTTTTAGGAGTTTTAATTGATGATAAGTTGACCTGGAAAGATCACATCTCCTCTGTCTCAAAAATTGTTTCTCGCAACACAGGCGTTATGTCTAAGCTCCGTTCGTTTCTTCCCACACACACGCTACTTTCTCTCTACAACACTCTTATTCTTCCCTATCTTATTTATTGTAATATTGCTTGGGCACGCTCAAGCACTAGCAAACTCCATTCTCTGTTCTTGATCCAAAAAAGAGCTATCCGTATCGCTTCTATGTCTCATCGTCGAGACCATACTGCGCCCTTATTTGCTAACTTGAACACCCTCACACTCACGGATATCAACAAACTTCAAACAGGCATTTTGATGTTCAAACACACAAAAAATCTTCTGCCCCACACTTTCTCCAATTACTTTCCCTCTGTCAGCAGCACGCACCTTCATAATACACGCTCTAGTAATGATCTGTATATCCCTTTTGCACGCACATCTTACTCAATGAACACTCTTCGCTTCCATGGGCCCCGCCTCTGGAATTCTACTGATAGCCGTATTCGTACGCAGTCCTCTGTTGGTCGATTCAAAGCCTCCTTCAAAAAACACATTGTCTCCCATTATGTAACATAGTTGTGATTCTGTCATCATCTTGGTTTAAATCGTTCGTCGTGGCCGTCTTGTGGTTCTTGCATTGTTTGTTTGTTTTGTTTGTTTGTTTGTTGGGGTGTTGGTTGGTTGGTTGGTGGCGTTGGGGTGTTTGTTTGTTTGGTTGGTTTTTGCGCTCTTTTATCTGTCTCGTTTTGATCTTTATGTTGTTAATATGCATTGTTTTGTTATTTCATTGTTATATTATCTTATAAATACTATCCATCTTTGTTTTGCTTTGTACCAGGCATCCCAGCCGACAAGCTTTTGCTTTTAATGGGTCATGCCTCCATACAGTTTAAGTTTTGTAAAATCAAATTGTATATATATGTATATGTTTGTATGGAAATAAATGTTGTTGATTGATTGAAGATTGATCCAGCCATCAATGCTACATGCCGACTTATCACTGGATGCCTCACACCAATACCAACTGACAGCCTATACATACTTTCTGGTATAGCGCCGCCTGATGTTCGACGCAGTGCGGCAACCAGCAGAGAACGCTATCGCCAGACCACAGATGAGCGAAACCCTCTAGCCAGCCACGAACCTGCTAAAAATCGACTCAAGTCCAGGAAAGTTCCCTCAACAAAGTCAAACCAAGTGCAGAAGCCAGGGCTCTCCGAACTGCCATGTGGGATGAGAGACTTGGTAAACTTCCACCTAGAACATCCATGAACATAAGTGCTTCAGAAGAACTCCCTCCTGGTGCTGACTCAAGTTGGGCTGAATGGAAGTGCCTCAACAGACTTAGAACATCAACTGGCCGGTGTAAGACAGTTCTGGCTGAAACACAATATCTAGTGTGTGTGGACACGATAAGAAGACCATGTCCACAAACATTGTACAACAATCATGGTGACAAATTCAGGCATTAATAACATAAATGTATACAATAGCTGGAATGATTGGAACTACTATCCCGTAGTCACTTCTATTCCAAGAAAGTAATGTTTTAGCAAAACAGGAAATACATCAAAGATGAGTTGTGTCACATTCACATCATTCGGTTATAGGCCTATTCATTCAATCATATGGTTTTCACTACATAAATGTAAAATGTGAGCTGTGAACACCTTCCATGACAAAAAAGTTACCTGCAGCTTGACACTGGTTTCGCAATTCATATCGGTCACCAATTTTGTTTATCCCCAACAATTTTAGTTCCTCGTCAGACATATGTGGAACCATAGAGGAAGTCACCTTTAAGAAAAACATAAACTTTTCAGTATAATGATCCACAATATAAGATACTGAAAATGGAAATTTTAGTTTCAATCGGAAGAATATAAAATCGCCAGGTACTTAGGACGAAAATTAATTACAACAATACTGCAACTGTCCAGATCACATTGATAAAAAGTGCCTACATCTCCAAGATCCAACTAGTAACATTATAATATCTGAACTTAACAACCACAAATACTATTCATCAATATGGTACAATATCAAACATATTTAAAGGCACCACGAAATAGGATTAACAATAAATAATACGTAAAACACATGAGTTATTTTACTAATGAAATAAACACCTAACAGTGACCTACGTTTTCCTCTTCAAACATACTTATGACCTAATCAAGCCCAAGCTGCCGTAGAATATCACCAATATACAGAAAACAAACATAAAAAGAACACTACAAAAACCAAATAGAAATCATTTGTATCTCTTACATCTGTCACCAGCCTGAAGAAAAATTGCAAGTCACACAAACACATGTAAGACCTAGAGAAATTTTATTAAACAAAATTAATTACTAAATAAAAAAAAATAAAAAAAAGGATTAAAGCATTAACTGACGTTTTGGAGCTGCAAGTGAAGGGTAACAAATGTTCAAGTACATACTGTGAATGCATACCATATATTTACATTGCACTTTTGGCTCCAAAATACTTCATCACTCTGATTGAGGATTTACTCAGACTCAAGTCAGAGAGAGAGGAGCCCCATGGCCCATGGCTAATATTATGACGTACGCGTTGTAAGCATAGCTTTATAAAGTCTTAGTTAGAAGCTAGAATATGGAAGAAGTTAGATAATTGGAAAACAATGTTCGCCATAGTCACCGTACTTCTCACTTATTTGAGGGATTGTGTCAACTGAAAAGGAGAGCTAATTTACGTCCCAATGTGTTCTTGTTTGTGCAGTTTTCCCTCCCATATTTTCCCAACGACATCGCGCTCATGCACAGCTGCACCACACACACACACATTGCACCAGGCTAGGCATGCTCCGCTCGGCCGTCATGGAGTCCGTGCACACACACCAGCAACGCAGCCCAGGCCCAAATTAAATTCATCCAAGTTGTTTAGAAATTTAACTTGAAGTAAAACAGGACCTCTCTCTCTCTACTTGTACATATAGTTTGGGGTAATTTAGGTAACAAGTTACAAACTAAAATAAAAAAACCAGCTATACTTACCATCATACAACTTCTCAAGTACAGCGTGGAGGAAGGTCAGAATCATAGACTGAAAGAATGCATTAACAACAATGTTTAAAGTGTATGGTAAAGGGTGCCAGACTAAAACTGCGTGCTTGCCTACCTGGAATGCTAAAAAAAAAAAAAATATTGCAATTGGGGCCCAAATCTCAAATATTCACGTGGATATTTACGTAAATATTTGCAATTGGGGTAACAAATCACAAATATTTACATAAATATCTACATAAATATCTGTGATTGGGGGCACATATCGCAAATATTCGTGAAAAAAATTCACGTCAATATTTGCGATTGAGGGACAAATCGTGAATATTCACGTAAATATTTGTGAATATTAACGGTTTTTTTCCCCAATTTGCAAATATTCACGGCAATATTTACGTATATATTTATGATTTGGGGCACAAATCGTCAATATTTCATAAATACTAGGGAGCATTTCCTCTTCAGAATTTACCAACAGCCTTGCCGCTATCAGTCCTCTATTCGCCAAATTGGTAGCCTCTGCTGGCTCCATTACTCCAAGCCCTGTACACTTTCGAGATACTCGTTCCGAGACAAGGGCTTCAGGCCCTGGAGGCACCTCAAGTGATTGAAATGATTGATTGAAATGGTTTATTTAAAATTATATTCGATAAAAGACAGCTCGAAGGCTTATACATTTCGAAATAACAAAGTATAATGGATAAAAAAAAATCCCAATATTAAAAAAAAAAACATTCGAGAAAAATGCAAAAAAAAACCACTTGAAACACAAAGATCAAAAACATTAATAATAAATACCAGGAAAACAATTAGTACTAATTAAAAAGTACCCTTAATATATAACAACACAAGTAGATATCTAAAAAGTGCATCATTTTAAATTAAAAATAAATTAATTACAGTTCTACCAATGTCAAATTAAAAAGTCATTCAGGTGTGCGCTTTATTGTTTATTCAAATGAGAGTTTAAGCAACGAATAACTAAGGAGTAAGCAGATTTCTGGTATCTTGTTGTTCTGCAATGTGGTATAGTTAATGAACCAGAGTTACATTAGTCACATTAGAACAAAGTTGGGGCAAGAGGTTGCGATTACGGGCAGAAGTGACGAGGCTGGGTGAAAATGATGAAAGAAGCTCTTCACGACAGAGCACGAGTGATGTGAGCTGGAGATCCAAAAAGAGCATGTTGGTAGGATGTGTATCCTCCCAGGATAATGCGACAAGCTCTTTTCTGAAAGCGTTCGATATCGTTTGACTGTTGTTCTGTGATTTATGTGGACCACACAGGGGATGCGTACTCATAGACTGGTCTTATGTATGTGGTATAAATGTAGATTAAGTCAGGTCTCAGGAAACCACATTTCTTCAAACGACAGAAAATGAAGATCTGTTACTTGCTCTTAAAACCGTATCAGAAGTACTCATGTCTCACTTTAAATCAGATTGCGTGGATTCGGCAATGAGTAGATCAAGAGATATAGGTTCTTGCTTGTTGAATGATCCATGCAGAGCACTGCATTTGCTGGGGTTGAGCTTCATAACATTCTCTCTATACCACTCGGTGAGGTCATCGATCTGCATTTAAAGGGAAGACGGCTTGATCGTGCGACGGACTTCCAAAAGGGTAAGATCTTCAACGTATCTCCATTGTGTTTCAAATTCTCGTAATATATCATTCACAAGAACAAGGAACAAGACGGGCCTGTTCTAAGGACGGCAGGACTCCAGTAGTAGCATTCACTGAAAGTGGTTTATTCATAGCCCATGACATCATCATACAGCAAGGCTACGGTGGCCACTCCATAACATCCCTTTTCCTTAACCCTTTCAGTACCGCCAAGCCAGATGTGCTCTAAAAGGCATCACACTCCGTGACCACTGAGTCCTTTTGGCACTGAACTATTTCCTCCCTTGGAAACCATGGAGGCTGACTGGCACCCGACCCAAAAGTAAGTCGCATGCATGCCTGAGTGTGTGTGTCACCCCGGCAACTTTAAACAAGCCGGCCCGAGTCCCCCCCCCCCCCCCCCCCCACTCCTGGCATTTGCAGCAAGCATCTAAGCTACTTAAGTCATGGATTCTGACATGATGGCAGATGAAAATACTAGAATTTTGGACAAAATCTTTGCCGATAGCGGGTCTGACATGTCCTCTGACGATGATTCACCACATGTGTCGGAAGAAGACAGTGATGATGAGCTTATCGCCTCCACATCGACATCCTGTTAATCCAAGAAGAAGACGACGAATTTCCGGTGTGGATGGCATGAAGCAAAGTCTTACAAACGGCGACCGCCCGTGCATTTTTCGGTAAACACCGAGGCTACCGAATATTTCAGTGAGTTCTCACCCATACAAATCTCCAAACTGTACTTTTGCCAAGCAGTGTGGCAGATGATGGTAGATGAGACCAATCGTTATGCTGATCAAACTTTGTCTGCGGGTGCCGAAAATCAGCGTGCTTGGAGACCAACTAATGTACCTGAAATGATGGCATTCGTGGCCCTACTTCTTTGCATGGGAATCAACAAAAGGCCTCGTTACTCCATGCATTGGTCCAGGTCTGAAATTCTACGAAGTCCCTTTTACTCAGCAACCATGGCTCGTAACCGATTTACTGCAATCCTTCGATTTTTCCACCTCGCCAACAACAGAGATGTGGAGGACGACTCTCCCCGTGACAAACTTTCAAAAGTACGCCCACTGTTAAACACTACTACCATCATTCCTCCGGGTGTACCAGCCTGGACAAAACATTTCCCCAGACAAGACTATGGTCAAGTTCAAAGGAAGACTCCGCTTCAAACAGTACGTGCATCGAAAGGCGGCCAAAGGGGGATTGAAATGTTTTTCATTAAACGAATCAGACACAGGGTACACATGTGCCTGGGACTTGTTCACAGGATCGCAGCCCATGGCACCACAAAGACAGTCCTCCGTAAGTGATCCTGAAACACACCATCCATCTGATCTTGGGGCACCAGGCAAGGTAGTCTTGAACCTTTTGCAGGGACTCGAACATAAAGGACATTGCATCTACATGGACAATTGGTTTACTAGCCCGACTCTGTTCTCCAAGTTGTCTGAGCTAGGATTCGGCGGCTTCAACGTGAAAATCGGCCCCGAAATCAAGGGGAGCTCTTTCAAATTCTCAATCGGATTTGGGAAAGATTGGACGTGAATGTCGATCACCAATCTCCTGGCATCAATGCCGAGGGATGCCGGTGGAGCTTTTACTCCCTACTAATTTTGACCTTCCCTCCGTGTTTACCGGCAGCCATGGGCGCCGCCATCTTGGATTTACCCGTAATTAATTTATAATGAACTGAACCTCCGATCGCTTTGTGCTCAAGAAAAGAACTGTCGTCCATTTCTGCTCTTAATAATAACTTTCTTGCAATATTTTCCCATCGGAAACGAGAATTTATTTGATTAAAGATACAGACACAGGTAATAAGTTATTGTGATTTTTTAAAATGATTTATTGAAAAAAAATCTTAAAATGTGTTTGTGTACACGTGCGTAAAAACATTTGCACGGCAGTGTATGTTATATCATTTGTTTATTATGTAGACAACGTTGTCTGAAACTTTAAATTAAAAACAGTTGCAGTATATTTGGCAGTTATTATCAGGATGGTTTAAATCATAATGGGATTAACCTTCTAATACCACCGGTGTGGGTTTTCCATAAATATTTGCAGTGCCTGGTCGAATGGGAAGTTGTGAACGGGGATCTTATGAAATGCGCATTAGTTGATCTAGCTTTCTTAGTTTGGGATGACTCCGTAGTTTTGTCTTGATTCTATTTTGAAGGCTGAAGGATCTCTCAGCTTCTGCATTGGAGGGTATGACGACAAGGGCCAGGACCATCAACTTGAACATTTCTAAAAGAAATGATATGATATAGATTTTATGTTGCAGCATCACCAGCAGTGCATGTAGTTTTTTTCTTTAAACAAAAAGGATAGTGAAGAAAAAAATAAGCAAATTTGCCAATTATTATTATGGGGATAGACTTTTGGGGTCCATTTTCAACATTATTTGCTGTATACATTCTGACAACAAAGAAGCCACAACCAAATCAGGCCCCTTGAGCTTGAGTCCCTTGGCCTGTATTTAAATCATTTTTTCATATGTAAAATGTGTTAAAGGTTATGTGAAAGAGATGGGTTTTTTTCATTCAAGATTAGGAAATATATTTTGGAAGCATAAATATACCCCTTTTTCATAAAACTATTTCTTATAAATATTTTTTAATGAATTTTGAAGATTTCTTTCTAACCGACCCTGCCCCTCAAATGGGAGCACAATTTGCATGAACATGAACAAAGTTGTGACGTAAGGTCGGGAACCCGACCGAGGCTCAAGCCCTTGTGAGACGATGGCCACGCTGAAATGCACATTACATTATACAGTTTACTGAAGTCTAGTCGAAGTTATAGTTAGTCGACATTAAGTACCATTTTCCCTAGAAAAAAGTAGAAATGCCAGGGAGGTGTGTTGCTGAAGGCTGCAGCAACACTACAAATGGTGGTGTAAGCCTCCATAAATTTCCATCGGATCAGAAAAGTGAAGCTGACGCGACCAAAGTGGTCCGAGCCGGAGAAGCATACGGTGCTGTGTAGTGCCCATTTCGATGAAACTTGTGTTGATGGGCAACACCAGGGACGTTATGCCTCTTTCGGGATGAAGAGATTGAACATGCTGCTTCCCGATGCTGTCCCTAGCAAGTTTCATTTAAATCAAAAAGGACCTGGCCCAAGTCCAAAGAAACGAGGAGCCTTTTCCAAGAGGGAGAAAATGAGGGGTAAGTCACATATACATTGCGCATACAATTCATATGATTACGCACTCTTTTTTCGTTTTTTCTTTGTCTTGTCGACTTCAAGTGTGCATAAGATTTTCTGTCGAGGTAGACAGTGTTTTCCACACTTCAAATTGGCTACACTCTGATTAATGTTATTTGTTGTCATTGTTAATGTTAGGATTGAATAAAGATATGACCCGGAAACGGGGCACGTTTTAAAAATTCTGTGCAAGCGTAAATACAATGTATTCACTGTAGGCCAAGTACGCAGAACAAACGCGTACTGTGTACATGCACATGCGGTATCAGTAAACCACCTCCAGGGTTCCTATGGAGGTCATTAGGTATTAAAATCTCTTCTTAAACAAACACACTAGTAGGAGCATGACTTGATGGTTTATAACATAACATAACATAACAATTACAATTTAAAAGGCGCTATTCCATCAAGATCATAAAAGCAATTAACATGGGAAAAGGTGAGTCTTTAGAACTTTACGAAATGTAGATAAATTGACAGATTCCCTAATGACAGTAGGAAGATTTTTCCAAATCATTGGCCCAGCTACACTAAAAGCTTTTTGACCTAGAACTTTGTTTGCTCAGGGAACATTCAAGCGAGTGATGTCAAGCGTGGACCGAAGAAATCGTGGTGGAGTGTAATGTGACAGTAAAGTGGAAATATATCGCGGAGTAGTTTTGTTCAAGCCTTTAAAAACAAGAAGAGCAATCTTAAAATGAATCCGTTCTCTAATCGGTAGCCAATGAAGTTCCCTAAGTGATGGGGTAATATGTTCTCTCAAGGGTGAGGAGCATATTAAACGAGCTGCACTATTTTGTAATCTTTGAACTCTGTCCAATTCATATGACGTGGCACCAAATAAAAGGAGATTGCCATAGTCAAAACGAGAGAGGACTAAAGCTCTCACAACATGATTGAGAGTTTCCTTATCAAGGTACCGTTTGATACCTTTTATGTTACGTAATTGAAAATTGATCGATGGGCAGAGGCTAGAAACTAGCTTGCTCATTGTCATATGTGAATCAAATTGTATTCCTAAATTGGGGACAGAATCAGTAGGGTCGATGCATGTATCACCCATATGCAAAGATATCTTCGGCAGTTTCTTAAGGTTTTGGGGAGTACCAAGCACAATGAACTCGGTTTTGTTTTCATTTAGCTTTAACTTGTTGCAGGTCATCCAGTTTTGAACATCAGTAATACACAGCTGCAGTTTTTCAATGGCAACTTGCCAAGCACCAGGTTTTCTAGGATCAAAGGAACAATACAGCTGTGTATCATCAGCATATAAATGAAAGTCTATGTTATGATGACGTATGATATTGCCAAGTGGGAGGGTGTAAATACCAAACATCAAGGGACCTTATATGGACCCCTGGGGTAGCCCATACTCCAAATCAACTGGATTTGAGTAGAGGTTATGAATAGATACCCGACTTTGTCTATCAGAGAGATATAAAACGCCTAGATCATTTCTCATCCTGTCAAGTAAAATATCATGATCTATGGTGTCAAAGGCAGCCGACAAGTCTAATGACACTAGAAAAACAATATTAGACTTATCCATTGCTTTAAGTACATCATCCTGAACTTTCAGTACTGTTGTGTGTCTTATAAGCAGACTGATAGAGCTCATCAAGGTTATAAATTGACATGTGTTGCCTCAGTTGTTTAGCAGCAGCTTTCTCAATGAGTTTTGCAACGAATCTGATATTGGAAACTGGTTGATAACTACTTAAAACATTGTGGTCTGGCGAAGGCTTCTTTAATATTGGTGAGATTATGGCTTGACCAAGTGTGTTTGGAAAACAGCCAGATGAAAGAGAAACATTAACGATTGAGGTAAGAGTGGGTAACACAATGTTTAAATGTTCTTTCAAAAGCCAAGTAGGAATAGTGTCAAGGGCACAAGATTTACTAGCAAAGCCTTTGACCAATTTACTCACATCTTCCTCCGATATTGGCTCAAAGTTAGAAAATAGTGCGGCCCTTTTTGACTGCACAGTATAATCACTGGCAGTCTTGATTAGGCTATCCCTGTGGCCATTAAGTGCAGTGCGAATATTATCCACCTTGTTTTTGAAAAACATTGCAAAGTCATTTGCAAGAACCTGGGAAGAATCACATTGAGGAAGAATTCTGTTGTTTTTGTTAAGCAGAGAATTCACTGTCTTAAAAACATTTTTTTTTGTCAGAATTAGCAAGAGAAGACCTGTAAAGTTCAGTCTTACTGGCATCAATCATTTGATTGACTTTATCCCTCTGAGCTTGGTAAGCCAACCGATCAATTTCAGTTCCAGATTTGCGCCATTTGCGCTCATGTTTCCTTCTCAAACGTCTCTCAGCATTGATATTTCCATTATACCATGGCTGCTTTGGTCTTAACTTATGAGACTTAGTTTTCAGTGGCGCATGTATGTCAAGAACAGAAATAATGGCAGAATCAAATCGGGACAGTAATTGCGGATCGGGGGACTCACCTGATGGAACTTCACAAAGTTTAGACACAAGGTCTTCTTTAAAGGTAATGTGATCCATGTGCTGGAAGTTACGACAAATAGAAATAGAATTCATAGGCATAGATTTCACTTGATCTAATAAGTTACAATGAATCAAGTAATGATCTGAAAAAGAATCAACTTTAACTATACAATCCTGGATTAAGTGGTCATCCAGACGAGTAATGACAAGATCTAATGTGTGTCCCAGTTTATGCGTAGGTTCTTGAATGTGCTGGTACAGTCCAGAAGACACAAGAGATGAATTTAATTTCTTAACATCCGGGAGGACAGGCTTGTCAATATGGACGTTGAAGTCACCAAGCATAAGTATTCAGCGAAGGTTGATATATAGATGGGAAAGTTGTCAAAGAAATCAGAAGTTTTGAGCTTATTCTTTTGAGAAGGAGGGGGCCGATAAATGACAACATGTAATCTCATTTATCGGATCTGTGATGCATGCATGCTCAAAGGTGAGAGCTGTAAAACCAAGTTTCAAGGTTCGGAGCTTCATAGCTGTTTTGGAAATTATGGCAATAAACAGGAAACTCCTCCGGCTGAATAGCTCCATCCTGAGAGTGAGGTGTTAATCACTGGGAACAATAGATTATCTCCAGCATGGGTTGATGGTGGTGTCCAGCTGGCAGCAATCCATTACAAGTAAGACTACAAGTCAGCTTGAAAATATTGTTTCCATCAAATATTTTCAAACATTGGTGAGAAGAATCACAAATCAAAGTCACAGTTGGATGGACAAAACTGAACTCTTTAAGAAGATACCAAATAGATCATTCAGGTCAGCCTACATCAGGTGTAATTAACGCAAAATGTAGGAGCCGATAATGTGTGCAGCCTGTTAGGCGCTCACAATTCCTATTTCAAGGAGGAAGGAAATACATTCCTCTATGGTTTATCCTAAGAAATGGGAAATCACACCATAAACACACCAACCCATGAAAAAAAATGAATGCCTGTAATTGATGACACATTGACTTGCCAAACCCCCACAGTTCAGTTTATGATTGTTATTAATAGGTGTTCTTGCATGAAAACCTCTTGATATTGTTCTGTTTTTTAAATGTATCTGTAAAGCCTATACATCTAAATGTATGAGTCATCTCCATAATAATAATAAAAAGTTTTTATAAAGCGCAAAATCACAAAAAATAAATTTAAGTCTCTAAGCGCTTTAAAGGAATGAAAAAATTAGGAATAGGAAGACAGGGAGCAAAGAAGAGAGAAAGTGAAATGAAATGTAACATAACTGTGACATACAGAGTAATACTTGATCATTTACAAATTAAACAGATATGTTTTCAGAAGACTCTTAAAATCGTTCACTTTGTCTACATGTTTGAGATTGTTTGGTAATTTGTCCCACAACTTAGCAGCTGCCAAATGGAAAGACCTTCCACCATAAAAATTGGTTGAAATTATAGGCGTGGCTAAAAGAAATTTTGCATGAGAACAGAGGTTTCTTAATGGACAATATTTTGTTATCAGCTGTTGTAAATAAGCAGGGCCTAATTCTTGCAAGCACATAAATACCAATGTTAAGATCTTAAAATCAATGCGCTGCTTTACCGGAAGCCAGTGTAATTGTTGTAAGATTGGACTTATATGTTCATGAAGTCGAGTGCGTGTAACCAGCCTAGCCGCAGAGTTCTGTATTCGTTGCAACTTTTGAATCTCATTGCTAGGCAGACCGTACAAAATACCATTGCAGAAATCAAGACGTGACGTTACATGAGCACGGACAAGCATCTCTTTCGACTTTTTAGACAAAAATGGACGAATTGTTCCAATCTTATGTAAGGCAAATGAAGCAGTCTTGCATATTTGATCATACCATTTAGTTTATGTTTGCAAATGATATCATGCAACGGGGCAACATAAAGGCTAAAAGCAATCGGGCCAAAAACCGACCCTTGCGGGACCCCGAATGCAGATGATTTAACATTTGACTTGCAATTATCAATTAAAACTGTATGTGTCCTATTCTCAAAATAAGATTTTATGAGTTCAAGAGCTGAACCACAAATACCATATCTATCATGCAAACGAGATAATATGTCATGTACAATAGTATCAAATGCTGCTTTATAATCAAGTAGGAGTAGAATTGCCTCTTCGCCTTTATCAAGGCACAGGAGGATATCATTGACCACTCTTATCAGTGCAGTTGTAACCTGGAAAAAGGGAACACTTCGAAATAAATTATAATACATACAAAATAAAATGAAATTTCTGATAAATACCGCTTTTGGGAACTCGCTTGCAATGGGAATATGTTTAACCAGAACCGATGAAGATAAAATCGCGAGGCAATTGGATAAATGGAAAACAATGAAAACTGACTTTTTAGAAACAAGAAGTGAAAATGTATTTACTTTACTATGGAAAAGAATACAATTTTGAATAAAATCAACTTAACTGGAATCCCTGTAAAAAAAGTGGAATTTAACATTTAACAAATCCAAAATCAGTTTTAACCAAATGTTAAAAATCCAATTGAAGACAAAAAAAACCCCATCTAAAAGTAACTATTACAAAAAAGATAACAAAACCCCCCAAAAACCAACACGGTATCAAAGCGAGTTACAAATCAAATCACAAATAGCTTTGAAAACCTGTGTAAGACAAAAAATAAAAGAAAATACAAACATGAGGATATATAATAGGATAAATGCAAGAATTAGTAAGTAACACACACATACTGATATGATTTACTGAGTATAGGCCAAACACATATAATTTCCCCTACACATACTACACACATGACTTCATTCTTTTCCTTAGGCTGTATTACAAAACAGAACAAACTACACCAACTTTCTTGTGAATACTTAATGAGCATTCCAAAAACCAGTAGCAAGAATATTAGAGCAAATTGGCTTACAGCAGTGTAAATTCAACACTAATCTTAAAAAAACCAAAGAACTAGTGTATCAACTCTAGGGTAGGCCCCTACAGGGTCACAAGCCTTAGGGAGGAAGACTCTGCACCACCTGCGGTTTCCAGTAGTTTCATGCTCCTTCGCTGCACTCGTACGCATGAAAAACAGTTTCAATTTATTGTAGGACACACAACAAAACATACTTGGAAAACATAAATTTGTTTCAGAATTTAATAAATCATGGGAGTGGGCCGTTGTTAAACTGCATATAGTGTAGTTCGTTATAATACAGTGTAGTTGTAAACAATTAGTATAATAGTTTATTATTAATAAGTTAGTAATTAGTACATTTTCACCGTTTCTCAATGATTAATCTGAATCATGACTCTTTAAGCCCTCCGGGTATCCCCCGGGACCTCTCTCAAATGAAACTTCATATAGTTCATTCCAAACAATTCATATGATGGCTCCTTATAAGCCTCCTGCATCAGATTGTTTAACTTTATACAACAATAACAATAACTAAATCAAGTATTCTTTATAATAAATACATGTGTAAAGTGTTCTTTTATGTACCTTTGAAAACTCTCTTGATTTCTTTCAATTTTATAGTTTCTATTAATTATCGTACATAGCTGATACATTTCAATTTCACTCTATAATCAAAACTTTTCGTATCGTTCTTGGAAAAACAATTTTAAGTGTAATATTATACAATTATTTTCCAAATTCTATTAAATCCAATACTTATTCTCAATAAATTAAATGGTTCATGTACAAGCATCTGAGTCACTTAGGGTTTTCAGTAAGAATTGTAGAAAAAATTAGGCAATATAAGTTACATTATTTCCTGGAGTTAAATAATAATTATTAAATTATACTACATATTATGTACAGCAATCTTTGGTTAGGGGTATATTACAAGTATTAGTTATCATCGTTATTGTTTTCACTTGTTTTACAAATCGTGTTAATAATTTAATCGGTGTTCAAAATAGATGAGACGTGCAATCTTCTGTCTAAATCTCTCTTAACATATATGTTCTTTGCAGTGGTTGTTTTCCATCTTCCATGCTGCATAATTAATTCTTCTGAAACTCCTTTATTTGCCAATTGTAATGCTCCGCCTGACCTTAAACTATGTAAACCATAATTTCTAGGATTATTTACTCCGATGTGTTTCAAAGCATCTAGGAATAATTCTCGACACCTTGTAGAACTTAGTGGATTATTTTTTTAGAGGTACATATAAAGCTTGCTGTTTTGCACGGTAAGAGAGTGCCGTAAATACAAATACATCTTCTATATTTGTATTGCATTTTGAAAGGTATAACTTTAGGATGGAGACCAGTGAGTAATTTTCAGAAAAATCAGACATGACTGTTGTTGAACCATCTCTGAAGATGTCCGTTTTGGATCTGGGAATAAAAATGGATAGCCCATTTCCTTCTGGCACTTGTTAACTACCTTTTTGACTGTGTCGAGAGAAATTGGTTTTTTTTGCACTGGAGGATTGTGGAGTTGACGTCTAGCGCTGTGTATAATTTGTTGTACCAATGGTGAATCAACAGGGTTGGATTTTGAATTGACAAGAGAATGTATCCATTTTATGGCAGAGGCTGAGAAGGTTAAAACGCTGTCGTATTTGGCACAGTTTTTCTTGTGAACAAGGTATGCTGCAACAATTCCATCTTGAATTGGAAGTTTTATATCAATTTGCAATTCCTTCAAATAATTGAAAAAATTTCTAGTTATACATATAACTATTTACTGTGCCATGGGCTTTGGCTAATACAGCCTGGTTGAAAATTTGTTTCTTCACTTCATCAAGTCGTCGTGGGAAGTTTGACCAAAAGGGTTGAGAGTAAATTATCTATAAGGTGATAAAATAAGAAAACAGAATGATATATTAGACATGAGTACAATCTATTTGGATAGCACAAACTAAACCAATGAAATTTGAAGACCCAAGTAAGGAATTCTTATTTCTTCCTTGTTCCAGAGCATTCGGGCCTTTCATACAAATACGTCCCTTAATCCAAGTTAAATAACTGGACCACAAGATCGGCCAAAAAACAGAGGATGGCCACCAAGGAAATACAAGTGTTCTTTTAGCTTTACACATATGGATATGATCAAGAACTACATGTATTAAGACTACTAGTAAACAATTTTCTCCAGACCAATCTTGTGCGAACGCATCAACACCTGAGGACCCAGGGTTCCAAAACCTAGAGAAAAAACGAGGTATTTGCTTGTTATAGTAGTTAGCAAAGCAATCTACTGTGAATGGTCCCCACATTTCGCCGATTTTCTGAAAAAAATGTTTTGATATGATCCAATCATCTGTGTCAATGAGTCTACTCACAAAATCTGCTTGGTCATTTTCCGCTCTAGGGATCCATTGTACTTCTAAACTTATTTTATTTTGCACACAAACGTTGAAGTTATTAATAGCTAGATCTTGTAGCTCTTTTTTCATACTGCCTACTACAATCCTTGCTGCAGTTTGGCTGTCAGTGAACACTTTTAAATAGGAGTGAGAAATAATAGGTAGAAATGAGCTAATAGCGAACTCAATAGTATTCAGTTCCCTCCAAGTGGAACTGCTTTTGGCTTCAGATTCTGTCCACAGTTTATGGGTTATGTGAACATCGTTACATATTATAGATCCTGCACCAGTAGAAATAGCATCGCAACATGCAATTTTGTTTATTTTTCTCACTGCAAAGATATTTTTTGCATTCAAAATGACTGTGTTTTCCTTCCAAAATTTGATTTCAGCAATGCAGTGTTCGTCTAGTCTGGTAAAATTATCTTCATCAGCTGCTTGGGATAGTAGGATCTGGCAATGTCTGGTCATGAGTCCAGTTACATTTCCATACACTGGGCTTAATGAGATAATTTGACCAGCGAAAGAATGTACTTTACGACTCTTGAGGATGCTTGACTGGTGAATCTCAGATATGGTTGTCTTAATTTTATCTATACGTCTTTGGAGAATCTTTAGTGTACCGGCTTGGGTATTCCAAGTCATGCCTAACCAATCAATACAGTAAGATGGAACCCACTGGCTTTTCTCTATGTTGTAATTGAGACCATTTCTTAAAAGATCAGATTTCACATGATCTGAGATTTCTTTTTATTTTCAATATCATTGTGATGGGCTGTGCCTATATCGCCATTTGCACAACATCAGACGATTTCATAGGGCGGGCGAGGCGAGGCGAGGCGAGGCGAGGGGCGGGGTGGGGCGGGGTGGGGCGGGCGGGCGAGGGGCGGGGCGGGGCGGGCGAGGGGCGGGGCGGGGCGGGGCGGGGCGGGGCGGGGCGCGGGGCGGGGCGGGGGGGTGGGGTGAAGTTATAATTATAATAGGGGTGGGGGACAATCGAACAATAAACTAAGTGCATAATATTCGATCTCAATTGGGGGGGTAAGACTCTTAAAAGAAACTATACCACTTATTTAACAAAACTTTGAATATTCATGTTATACTCATACCATTAGGTCGTTGCTGTAAATAAACCGCGATAATAATAACCTACCGAGCTTTTTACTACGAGGCCTATGAGGAATTGCACGAAACGTGTCCCCCCCCGACGCATTTTTGGTTTCTGTACATTAGACACAAGCTTCAAAGTTATATTCTTTCTTTTCATGTTTATCTTGCAAACAGTAGTCTAAGTAACACGATGAACATTCAAAAACAGTTGGTACAATTATTTAATAATGATCACCCTATGTACATGTACAGTTGCCAGTGCGCAGGTGTAGTTTACAAGCTAATGGGCTAAAATGATAAACAATGGGAAAAAAACATTAGTCATGACTTTCTCTTGTAACCTCTTTTGATGAATGGAACTAATCTTGCGACCTTTTGCGGCCACTATAAGCATTTTGGTGAAAGCCGTAAGCCACTATGGTTTCACGTTCTGAAACGGGGTAAGGCCCTTCATTCGCCGATAAAGGTTTGTTTTTTAAAGGTGTATATCCTGTGTCGGATTTTGCATTTTTTTTATTACCACTATAAAAGTAAGTAAACTTATCTTACTAATTTTAAATCAAAAATTATTGAAGTAATAAACATGTACTGTTTATAAAATTTAGAGTTACATTATTATGAGACATATATTAAAAATAGAAAAGCTTCCAGGAGACATCGTGAGAGACTTTTGGAGACACATTAATAAATAGTCAGTAGGACCCCTTATACCCTACGAGAAATTAATAACTATCTCATTGGCTACTCGAAAACGACTTTTAAGAGTGGATCAATCGATTCCAGTCACCCAACTCAAACCAAGAGATTCCAGGATTGTACAATGTACTCACCTATTTTTAAGGACCGAGACCCAGGATCTTGAAAATCTCTTTCAAAAAAATAGAAAATTCATGAAAGTTGCCTGATTGTATGTATGTGGGGCAGAGGTAGAAAACCCACTGTATATATTCAAGTTGATTGCCCTTCACTATTTAAATTTCCTCTTTAAGCTGTTTTAGCACCCCTCTGGTTTGTTAGAAGTCTTTAGTAATAAACAGTTCTTAATCCTTGGTAGTGTGGTGAGTCAGCCACCCATAGTATATTATACATGAACATGTGTATGTATATTCAGATAGCAGCCTGGCAGCTCGCCTCCATAGTTTTACAAACGACAACAAAACCCACCCATCATCTAGTAGTTTGCCGATAGCAAAGAAAAACGTAACATAAATAAATCAATTTACAGCACATGAGGGGTTTCCTTACAGCATTTGGCTATTGGTTTGAAATGGTTTGAACTTGACTTGACCTACATGTTAGACAAGGATCAATCGATTTCAGTCACCCAGCTCAAACCAAGAGATGCCAGGATTGTACAATGTACTCACCTATTCTCAAGGACCGAGACCCAGGATCTTGAAAACCTCTTTTACCAAAACTTCATGGCGGTAGTTTATTTGTTGTATGTATGTCTCTTATACAATTATCTGTACCCTACATGATTTTTGTTCTGTTCTAGAAAACGAGAAATAAAAAATCAACCACTTCTGATGGTGGTTTTGGTTTCCCAGTATGTAAAACCTAATACATAACTTAATTGTACACTATGTAGAGGGGGTTCCTGACAACATTTGGCTATTGGTTTGATTTTGACTTAACCTACATGTTGGACAAGGATCAATCGATTCCATCAGTCACCCAGCTCAAACCCAAGAGATGCCATGATTGTACAATGTACACAATCATGATAGTTACTTGATTGTATATTTTATATGCCTCTGTAATTGTGAATATCAACATTATTCTACAAACAAGGAAAACTAAAAACACCCATCATCTGGTAATTTGCCAATATCAAAGAAAAACCTAACATAGACAAATTACTTTACAGCATATGAGGGGTTTCCTTACAGCATTTGGCTATTGGTTTGAACTTAACTTAACCTACATGTTAGACAAGGATCAATCGATTCCAGTCACCCAGCTCAAATCCAAGAGATGCCAGGATTGTACAATGTACTCACCTATTCTCATGGTCTTAGCTCCAGGATCCTGAAAATCTCAATTTCCAAAATTCAGAACTTTCATGAATTTAGAGCAAAATAAAAATCAATTTGAAAAATACGACACTATCATAAATTGTGCATTAATGGACTTTAAAATGTTGTGATTGTTTGTCGTTCCTTCTATTTTCACAAGCGAATTTTCAATTAATAATGAATACTCTTAACATAAATAAATAACTTGTACACTATGTAGAGCGGGTTCCTGACAGCAATTTGCTAAAGGTTTGAACTTTTCTTATCCCACGGCGCAGTCAAGGATCAATCGATTCCAGTCACCCAGCTCAACCCAAGAGACCCCAGGATTGTACAATGTACTCACCTATTCTCAGAGACTGAACTCCAGGATATTGAAAATCGTTCTTTCCAAAACTTAGAAAAATCATAGAAAAGCCATAGTCGCTTCGCTAGATTGTTTGTATGTCTCTCCATGTGTAAACATAAATCTTGTTCTATTCTACAAAACGGGACAAAACTCATCCATGACATAGTGCTGGTTCGGGTTCACCAATATCAAATAAAACCTAAAATAAATGAATTGACTTTACACATTTAAGGGGGTGTTTTTTCAGAGCATAAAGCTTGTCTAAACTTTTCTTGATTTACACACAGCAGTTGTTATGTTCTTTGTTAAGGATCAATCAATTCCAGTCACCCAACTCAAACAAAGAGATTCCAGGATTGTACAATGTACTCACCTATTCTCAAGGACCGGGACCCAGGATCTTGGTAATATTTCTTTCCAAAACTTGGAACATTCTTGATTTTAGTGAAAGATAAAAATGAACAATCAAGCCAATTGAAAAAGTACGACACAAATCAATTGTTCAGATCTCACTTTAAAATTATATGAGGGACTTTTCCTTCTATTTAGTGCTAAGTTAAAGTTACAATTTCTTGTACAAAATAGTGCAGTCTTTATGAATTCCCAAATAATGATTCATAACTATCGCAACTTGCGCATTAGCTTCAGTACAAATCCTTTAAAGCTAGATCTTTGATTGAAAGTAGTATGCATAAAAGGGGTGGGGCTTCAACGGCCTTGATCAAATACTACATGAGTGGACATTTTAAAGTTTTACAATTTGATGTTTTGATCAGCTCTCCAGGTTGCCATAGCGAAGTAAACGGGGTTATAAGGACTGCTCGAGGTGATGCTCAGTAGAATGGTCCGACTTTAATCTATGAAGAAACAAAAATAAATGTTAACAAATTCCGATATTTTCAAAAACTTAGTGATCACTCGAATTCGTCAATAAATTTAGAATTTACATTCTAAATCTTTAACTTTAACGACGGGGTCATATGCATCTGAAACAAAGCACATCTAAGAAAGTGACTCTTGACATTAAACAAAAAGGAAAAGCTGCATACCAGATGTGTTTATTGAATATGTGGCCTCCAGGTTTTATTTCCCACAGCATTTCCAACCATCGATGGTTTGTTGGTGGCCTATTTAGTTTGTATTATCAATGTCTTTGTTCATGCGAGAAAATAGCAAATGAAGCAGCTGCTGTGAAAGTAACTTTGACACAATAAACCAATGGAATACTGACTGGGCACTACAGGAAGTAATTCAGTTCGTAATTCAGTAAGTAGAAGACGAATAAACAATAATAATAAAAACCTAGTTGGGACATGCACATGTC
The DNA here is from genome assembly GCA_023634235.1 of Pisaster brevispinus. Lineage (NCBI taxonomy): Eukaryota > Metazoa > Echinodermata > Asteroidea > Forcipulatida > Asteriidae > Pisaster > Pisaster brevispinus. The sequence continues at coordinate 7,900,070 of JAMKCF010000001.1, forward strand.
TTTATTTAATTATTAATTTATAAATTGGGGATCTCACCTTTTTTAATCTATATTGAAGTAGGTTGAACTTTAAGTAAAGTGGGTCGTTCTTGTTATGCCAAACAATGGGTGGAACAGAAGAGCTACTTGATGAAGATGTGGATGTAGACTCAAAAGTACTTGATTGAGGAGAACATGAAAATGGGGGCGCTGATGTTGAGCTGATGTCACTAACTACTTCATCCGTCCTGGAGTCTGACACCTCCGGAGAAGATGACTGTTGTTTTAAAGCCAGACGTTTCTTGAACGCTTGTTTTCTTTTTCGCTTTTGACGGTATAGCTTCAAACAATGCTTCTTATGCTGACCCATAACTAGCCTGAAATAAAACATTATTTTTGTAAAGAACAATAGTAAGAAAAGAGAGAAGAGGGAAAAAACACGTTTATATAACAAACGTGAACTTCAACAACAAAACGTACCGGCAATAATGCCATGCCGTACGTACATGAAAAACATGTGAATGATCATGTAAATTATATACCGACTACAAATGAAATTTGTATTATTGTGGTAAAATTAATAGCAGCCCAGTGAAGCAGTTTTGACTTGTGATTAACAATAAACATTAGTAGAACGCGCTTTATACATGTATTTATATATTTTATTGTATAAATGCTTAAATGGACTTGCACCAGCATTCTTGCATCATGTTTTTCTTTTTACAGTCAAACTAGGGCTGGGCTTCGCTCGGCATCAGACAAAACCCATCTTGCTGAAAATTGCGAGAAGTTGCGAGAGAATAATGGAATAAAAAACACCCTTGTCGCACAAGTTGTGTGAATTCGAGACCTCAGCTGAGGTCTCGAATTCAATTCACATATTTGAGTGCGAAATTACTTCTATCTTTCTCAAAAAGTGTGTTACTTCAGAGGGAGCCGTTTCTCACAATGTTTTATACTATCAACAGCTCTCCATTGCTCGTTACCAAGTAAGTTTTGTATGCTAACAATTTTTTTGAGTAATTACACATAGTGTCCCATGCCTTTAAGCAAGAGCAGAGGGAATACGAAACAAAGGACAATTTAATTAGAGTTCATTGTTCACGCGTTTGATACCACTGTAGACTTAACATTAAACTTACCTGAAAAAAGAGGTTAGCCCGGCCTGAATGAAGAAGATGACAATAATAATCAACATGATTCAGACGCACACGCAATTCTGACAACGTTCAGATCGGCAAGGTTTTATCCACGATTCCATGCACGCGCTCAGTCTTGCAGTCGGATTAGCGCCTCACACATATAATTTACTTGTAACCCCTTGAAAGCAGACCACCAGTAGTTGAAGGATAGCATTACTAAATGACACGTAACACTTCCATGCCAACCAAACAACTATTTGTACAGAGCATGGATGTACAGAGGGAGTACCTATACCTAGAAAAGGGGCACGTGAACACTTTTGTATATTAAAGGGTTACATTTATCAATCCTACAATCATGTACATGTACACGTACACGTACATGTACATGTGTACGTCATCTCATTGATGAAATCACAACTGGGGTTTCGCGCGCTTTGCTGATATTATGAGTTTTATCAATCAGAGTAAAATGGGCTTGGTGATTGATAGTTTTGAAAAGCAGATATTATTGTTTTGTATGCAGACGCCGTGACGACGTTTTCCTCGTCACTTCTAAGCTATCTAGTAAAATAAGCTTTGTTAATAAGTTGTTTTAGTTTCATCAGAATTAAGAAATAAAACTTATACTACATGTACTTCATTAGGGAGGGGGGTGGTCGTCTCTATCCGCCAAAAGACAGTCTTGATCAATGTTTTTAAGGAGCGTACCATTAGAGCAACAGGTAAACGACACTGTTAAGCCCTCGCCATGGCACCAACACATTCTGTTCACTCTGGTGGTAGACTTAAGTTGCAAAATTTAGTGTTTATTCCTTTGTCAGTTTATTTTCATACTGAAAAATAATCAAACATTACAGCAATAACGGTTTGCATTATTCCGACTGATATGATTGTATATCTGATCAACATGAGTTTATACCTATTCCAAATAATGAAAAGGGCCTGTTTTGGAGGTCAGTCAAAACGCACCCACAGATCTCTTGGGGTGTGTGTACTTAGCATTTTTTTATTAAATGAATAAACAAGGAAAACATGTCCGAACAGAGATTCAATTGTGTCAGCATTTAAACAACTCGTTAAAGGAGTAGTTTTCCTTTCTTCACAGCATGGTCTTGAGAGTAAATATTATATGTATTGTTGTTCAAACAAAAAATTCAAATTTTACCCCCAATTGTGGCTATTTTGAACTTGTTTGTTGTTGTCATGCCTTTTCCATAGTACGATGGTGCGATATAAGTGTAGCCTATTTGTACATATGGAGGACAAACATCAATCTAAAACGAGAAAAACATATTTAAGAAAAATCTAAAATCAAAAATCAAACAAGCACGTACTACAAACATAACAGTGAAAGTACGGAAACGTTTCCAATTCAGTAGCGTTTGAAAGTGTTTATTTAGTACCATAACCATTAACGATCTAAATAGCTTTGTGTAGCATTTTTACATGCTTAATAAGTATAGTGAAGACTTATTTTAAGAGTACTTGTATTGCCAGGGTTAAATCTAAAATTTGTTGATTTTTCCCGTCAGTTTATTTTAAAAGTGAAAATAAGGCAAACATAACAGTATCAACGATATGCACTACTCCAACTGAAACAATGTACAGTTGTATCTCTGGTCAAGATGAGTGAATAATAAAAATCCGTTTTGGGGGTCAATCAAATCAAACACACATATCTTCTCTTAAAAACATTTCCAAGAGGGAGACTCAAATGTGCCAGCATTTAAACAACTCGTTTAACTTAAGGAGTAGAGTAGCCTAGTTTTTTTTATATAACTCATACAACTTCGAGAGTAAATACTTAATGTAAGGTTTATACAAACAAATGCAATCATATATAGGCTTATTAAATTCCAAACACTACGTATTTCCACATGAACTAGAAATCATTCAAGTTTTGACAAGTAACTTGTTAGGTAATATAACACTGTGGTGGTTCACAGAATTTGATCGACTTCAAATCGCACTCACGTAAAGTCATTGATTTGAATAACTCTAGTAATTGCTTAGCAAACATCATTACAGTAAAACTGAAGGCAGGGCTCTACCAAGTTCGAGGTTACATTTTGTGTTGAAAAAAATAACTCTTCTTTCTGAAAATAATTTATTGGGGTATCCAAATCTCAATATTGAATGATTGTTTGATTTGTTATTGTGGTAACCGACCAGAAATTACCCCATGCCCGGTAAATAAAGTTAAGTACATGAACAATGTGTTCTTAGAAAGAAAAGTTGCCTGTTGAGCTCGGTTATAACTACATTGTCTTTTTTATCAAGTGCAGCGATAAATTTCCCTTGAAGTCTCTGAACTGGTATAAAAGAAGACGCACCACCATGAACGTAGGGTCTTTTTTTCCAAGTTGTCAAAGGGGCCAAATAAGTGTTATTTCCTTCCCCCGTGAGTTCATTTTTTACGAACCATTTAACACAGGCCAGCATGTGGGCAACTGGTTCGCCCTTGACTCTCACAGTATGTTCAATGTAGTGCTTTACTGTGCCTGGTCGCAAATCAGCAAGACAATATATGTTCCCCCTTTCATCTGCCCAATGTGCGATAACTGCACTGTTGTTACGAGACCTTTTGTTGAAATTTGACCAAATACTTCGTTACCAATATGTATATTTCCAAACTTACGGCAAGTAAGCTGCAAATTTTCCCACAATATATTTTCATGTTTGTAAATGTGTTTGTATGCTTGCCATAAGTCGTTTAAATCTAGAGTCAAAAGCAGTGACAATACATTGGCCTACAGGTTTAACAGAATTAAGGTTTGAAAAAGAATTTACATCAAATGGCCCTTTCCAAGTACAAACAAGTTCTAAGACAGTCGATGGCATCAATAAACTGTCTTGTTTATTATTCATGACGGGTGATATATTGTTAAAGATGTAAGAAAAGTCCTCGCTGTAAAACGAGTAGTCAACAAATCTTTTCACAAAAGGAATTCGGGTAACAGTCCTCATAAATTGCACTTCAATATTAATATTATTAGTGGGGATGTCTGCTATAAATCCGTTAAATCTTTCAAATGAGAAGCACCAGAAGGCCATTACTGGACCAAAGTCAACGATACATTGCTTAAGATGATTATGAAGATGCATGTTTGGTGTTATTGCCAAACAACCGTAAAGTTGTTCGTACTCCTTACAAAATTTTAGGAACAGATAATCAGCCTTTTCGACATCTGCATAAGAGATGTATGACTTGCAAGCAAGAACAAATGTTTGCCAGCATTTGAGATGAACTGAAGGAAAAATTCCGCCCAAAACATAATGAAAAATACAGCGTTCAATTTTTCCACTCTTCCGCAGTAAAACTATTATAATTTGAAGAAATTTTTGTAGGGATTCGCCCGAGTTTAGATGATGCCAAAATTTGGTTAATTTTTTCACCTATTTCATCTAGTGCCTTTTTGGTCAGAATGTCATGCTGGACCCAGTGACTGAAAACTCTTTTAGCTGTTCCTGTGAACACATTATGCATAGGGTCTATGACACAAAACCTCACTGCATCAAAATATTCTCAGTCTAGGAAGCATGAGTACCGCACTCCCAGTGTTTTCTCTAATTTCTCCCGTTCCCTGAGGCTGGTACACCTAATGACCCTTGTAACCAATCTGCGGTGGACAATGTTACTGCGTGACACCCATGTGTTTTTATTAAACCCCCCATAATTGTGTTTTTTCTTGGGTCTACCACGCTTGTCTGTTTCTTCAGTGGGGATGCAAGGGGATTCTTTGAAACATTTAGAACAGAACAATCGTGCGCTATGACTTAAGAAACCGCAAAGTTTGCGATTTGCTGGAAGATCAGAGGAACAACACATTAGTGCTCCACGGATCTTTATTATCTCACCATTTGCACTCATTGGGACTCCCGTCCATAAAGCTTTAAGCTCTTTGACAATTGGTTCCATAAAAGTGTTAAGAGCTGCCGGCTCTTTGTTTAAGGAAGGAATAACCCCAACAACAATTGTATTCTCAGGTTTAAACCTAATGTGTCTTGGCAGATTTAAAACGGTTAAATAAATAACGCCAACGGAGACGACTCTACGCACATACGGTTGAAGCCAAAAGTGAACCGGTCGGTTAGAAATGGTCGCTCATTAATTTTTTGGAATTCTGTCCACACTTTATCATCGTAGATGTCCGCCAAATAGTCAGACGGTATTTTACGACCCTTCAATTCTTCACAAGCATCCAAGAAACCTTCTTGCTGTATCATAATATCAAGCCTTTCTATAATACTTTGGACACAATAAATTTTCAATGGATACAATTTCTGTTCACCTCCAGAGAGTCTTACTGTTTTAACTAGCTTTTCATCGCATTTAACCTGACGCCCTCGAGATTGAACCCAGGAATTCGAACATCTACGAGCATTGGAAATCCCACCAGTTTCGTTAACGAGCTCACTTAAATCATACAATTTGGTGCATTTTGGACAAACAGCAAATTTTATGAATGCATCCCTGTCGAAATTTAGATGTCTCCTTATCATGTACATTGATCGGGGCATAGCAGCTGCAATTTTTGCCATAGCAGACACTTGCCGACCTATGACTTGAAATAAGATTTTTAAAAACCCTAGAAGCTTTTCCAAAGCTCTATCACTCACGAGGTACGTGGTCTGCCATAAGAGGATAAAATGGCAAACCCAAAGTAGGAGGGCTTTCAGTTTTCCTTGAATGCACAATTGTTGTCCGTCTTGTTTTGCTGTGAACCGTCCTCAATCAAATCTTGTAAGTCTCTTGGGTCCGTTTCTGTCTCCTCCCATTGGTCGTCTTCGCCATCTGAACTGTCACTGCTACTAGTAGTGGCTGTTTTAGATGAGTCACTCTCTTCATCCTGAAATGACAATTATGTTTGATTATTTCTTAATTTACATTTTACCCAAATGGCAAATGAAATCAATGATACTGGTACCATCAGTGATTAGGCACTTGTGTAAGTCCCGAATATTGGCCTCCAAACATGGGAATAATCTCCCTCCTGATATTGGACAACTATGCATATCCGCTTGGTGGAATCCCATTTGTTTTACGTTCAGGCTAATTCTTTGTATATTGTGTAGAGCGTTTTTGCCTTTACATTTCCTTTGTTATTTCTATCCATCAAGCGCAGTTATAGAGTTCATATATTACGCAAAATGAACGTCCATGGGTGGATTTCACAAAGACTAGTCTTATCTCGAGTTAGGACGAGTTACTAGTCCTAACTTAGGACTAGTAAACTAAGTTTTTAATATCTCCTCGACCCATGTGCACAAAGGGTAATTTTCGTCGCGCGACATCGTTTAAAGGCACTGGACACCTTTGGCAATTGTCAAAGACCAGTATTCTCACTTGGTGTATCCCAACATACATATAACAAATCTGTGAAAATTTGGATTCAATTGGTCATTGAAGTTGCAATATTATGAAAGAAAATCACCCTTGATGCACAAAATATGTGTGTGCTTTTTTAGATGCCTTAAAGGGGTTTCAGACCTGATGAAGTCTTATTTTACTGAGAAATTACCTCTTCTCAAAAACTATACGTTTCTCACAACCTTGTATACTATCAATAGCTCTCCGTGGGTCATTTCCAAGTAAGTTTGTATGCTAAGAATTAATTTGAGTAATTACCAATAGTGTCCAGTGCCTTTAAAAGATGTGGAAGTTCTTGTTTCGTTACACATCATGCATTTAACATTTTGTAGCCTTGCCGGTTACAGATACCTTTTGTCCTTATAATGCCGGGTCCAGCCTGTCAAACCTGAACGCACTCAAACCCGAATAATACCATACTTTTTAAACATCGTTCCAACATAGAGCAAGGCTGCTCCTTGCTCTATGGTTCCATGAAGGAAGGGAATGAGGGTCTACAGCCGGGTTGTAACACATAATTCCGCGGGGGCTGTGTTCGAAGGTGACATTCCATTAAGAGTGACTCATTTCTTGAAAAAGCCTTATGTGGACAATCATTCATCAAAGCCAAAAAGGATATTACACAATAGTCTTCCTAGTCACATTCCTTAATATATTGACAAAAACAAGTTTGACTTATTTTCAGGGCCCATGTTTTAGGATAACTAACTTCCTTTATTACAAACAATTTGTTTCAAACCTGAGATACCATCTCTTACCTTCCTAGTGATAATTGAAAAAATGTAATTTTTGTGTGTTGCATGCAAATCTGTTGATCGGAATAATGTACTTTATCTTGAATATTAGGTGCATATTAAAACCAAGTTATATCCATTTGTTTGCCAAAAATAATTCCTGAATGGCTGCAAATAATCGTTTCATTATTTATTTGATAATAAGAACTCAAGTGAAATCAACCAGCAGAATACTTATACAACCAACTATATCAAACATTTTGCCATTGATTTCACATACAACATGTAACACGCCCATGGCCGAATTATTGTTTAAGTTTTCAGGTTGTTTGTGGATGAAAGAAGTAAAGTGTACGTGGGCGTGTGCAAGCAAGTCATGAGATGAGACCATGGTGTGACCATAACAATAACAAAAAACATACTGATTGTATTGGTTATAGGCCTATATATAAAACATGTAGGGTAGATGGCCTTTAAGGCTTTCGATTTAAACCGGACTTTCGTCAGAAGCATAAACATGTACAAACAAACATATCCATTTATAGCAAAAAGGGAAACAAAGGATCAAGGAAAGGTATCCAGAAAAAGCGGGACAGTTGTAGACAATCAAAGTTTCCCATTTATATATATACATAATGGATAGACAGAGTTAGCCACCCCGTTGTTTGTTAATTAGTAAGATTTGTATATAATTCCTCCTTCTTCTGGATACTTTCCCTAATTATTGTTGCTACAACTGGATATGTTTGTGTTTGTGCTTATTGTTTATGCCTCTGACGAAGGTCCGCTTTGGATCGAAAGGTAGGTCTATCTCCCCTATACTAGGTTTATATAGGTTTTCTCTTTCAATTTAGGCAACTTAACCACTACGCTATTTTATTTCGCGCGAAATCGAATGCTACTGAAAAGGGTCATTCTTTTTCGTTTTAGGACTAGTCAAATGTACTGTTGCGTCATTTGATTTAACGAAATATTCATTCAATTTAACAATTCAACAAAGCAGCATTCAAATTCGCAGGAGTTTTTTTAGGCTTGTGTTTAGTCATCCAAATTCATTTTTGGGCAGTCATTTCTGGAACTTGTGCAATCTAAAAAAAAAGCTTAGTTGCACTTGAACGTATATGCCAAGATGTCTGGCACGCCAACCGATTGATGGTTGGCGAAGACAAAATATTTACAAAAAAAAACAGGGAAAACATAAAAAAACACCATTCAAACACAACACAACATCAGGTCTTGGTTAGTTAACCAATAAAGGTCCCCCCCCCCGAAAAAAGAAGATTAAAACAAAGAAGAAAAAACCTCATGGGCCCCATGTAAAGTCTACTGGAAACAAATAAAATAAGGTTCGCCTGATTTGAAGTGAAGGTAAGAAACAGTTGCCTAGTACAGTTTATCTGTTTATTCGTATTTCTTTAGTCGTACTTATTTGAATCATCATTTAGCGTAATGATTGCCTCTTTACGAAATCGAAAATAATTAAATCTGCAAAATCTCCAGTCGAACCAACTTTGCTAAATTGATTAATGATTGTGTGTCATGCAAAAGAATGACGATATGCTACATTGAACAGAGTGCTAAAGGAATTTGAATGCCTCAAAACGAAATTGAATGGCCGAATTCTGAATTTGAAACGCAGTAATAACTGGAGAGGCAAAATAGCTTTAACTCGAACGCATGAAAATTAAATCGGCTGCTCATTTGCCGAAGTTGACCGAGAAAACCTATAAAAAAAACTATTAAAATCCTTTGACAAGAAGGAAATCACTTATCTTGAAAGTAAAGTAAGTGTGAAACACTAGCCAGTGCAGTCTCCAGTGGGTGTTAGAAGGTCACACCCTCTACCCAGACCAGTGCCCAAGGCAAAATGATGGACACAGTGCTCGGTAAACCATGGAGGAAGACATTTCATGGAACAATGACTCATTGATACCATGAAGTCAGGAAGTTACAATAAACAATGAAAAATCATGGGAATTGCTCTGACTTTAGGCAACAAATTATATACAATGGTAGACTTTCAAAGAGTCCAAAATAAAAGTAAATGCAAAATATTAAAAGCAAACATAAAAGTAAAACAAATCAAAGATATTTATCAAACCATAGAGCAAAACTATGATCCAAAACATTACTGACTAAAAAGTTTAGTTTCAGTTAATTAAAAGAAATATAAATGCATAAAACTCAAATCAATGAAAATTAAAATACAAAACTGAAAGTAGCATTGTTTCTATAATGCCTTGTGGCTTTGGTACTGTCTCTGGTATTCTTATGACTCTTTGGATGTTGTTTTTGTTTGGAGATAATAGTCGCAGTCTTTGAAAAAGTCAAAAGGTGATGATTAAATGTAAGGCCTACCTTTTTCTTTACAGTAAACAGTAACAAGACGGGAGGGAAAAGGTTGTGGAACTAACTAAAAAGAACACTTTTCCAGTATTAATATTATAAATTCACTTGTGTTTTTCTTTTAACGGATAGGCTCAAAACATTATGTGCGTTTCATAGGCTGCACTTCATCATTCACCATTTCGCTTTTTCGTATGTTCAATACGCACAACAAATCACTGAGATGCACGACACCAATATTAATGCTGGTTATCTGTCAACGTTAACACCATAGCCACTGCTTGCGTGAAGCAATTGTGCATATTACCAGGGAAATGGCATGTCTGGGTACCTGTAAAACACTGCTTGCATTATTGCACTGTGATGGCTGTGTGTTATTTGCACCAGTTTCCACACATGGTCAACACGCACACGCGAAACTTGGTCAGGAAACTTTTTTAATCATGGCATCCGCCGTTCCGCCCCGTTTCTTTGACAATTACCAAAGGTGTCCAATGTCTTTAAGGATTAAGTTTTTAAGAATTTAAGGATTTAAAATGATTTTTTTCTCTTCAAAATAACCAATTATATACTGATTTATTTATTTCAGAAAGGTAGGTAGCCAACAAGGTTTATTTTTTTAGAGAAAGTTTCTTTAAATTAGTTGGCTATTACCCTTTCTGAAATAAAAAATAAATAAATCAGTACAAAATTTGTTATTTTGAAGAGAAAACAAATCATTTTAAATCCTTAAAAGATATTCTGGATAAGGGGCAAGGAGTTAAACCTCAAATAAAATTGTAACTGCAGGTACAGAACTTTGTTTAAATTAAATGTGTTTTATTTTGTCATTTCCAATGCTTTTTTTACAACATTTGGTTTGCCATCAATATTTAAACAAGTGACTCGTGACTCGGACTCGGACTCGGACCAAGTGACTCGTGACTCGGACTCGGACCAAGTGACTCGGGACTCGGACTCGGACCTAATGACTCGTGACTCGGACTCGGACTCGACACAGGTGACTCGACAGATTCGCTTCAGTCATTCTATTTCATTTATAGGCATTCAAGGCTACACTTTGACCATTCTTATGTTGAATTTCTACCTTTTGATGCATTCAAATTAAGACTCACCGAAGCGAACATGATTTTGCTGCTAGTTTGTGTTTTTTTCTTTTTCATTTATGTGCAACGAATTTAAACTTCTTTGCATTCAAATTTAAGATGAGTTATGGCTTTATGAGTAAACTGGGAATTATAGCTCCTTTACTGGCACATAAGTTGTCCTTTGTAAAAGGTGTTTCCATGTATTTTACTTTTTATTTACATCATGTGTTTTTTCTTAATTGAAATAGTTGTTCCTTTTGCGTTGTTACCCTTCCTTAAAGTTAAAGCCTGCACCTGATAACTTTGAAATGCAAAACTAATTCTTTTGATTTAGCCTTAATATATGTTTTGCCCTGATGTTGTTGTCTTTGTTTTTCTGCTAATGTCAAGACCATTTCAAATTAGAAGTTAACAAAGGAAACAAAAGCTTACAATTATAACGGGTCGTTATACAATTTAAAAACAAACTCATGTTATTTTCGAACGCTTCAATTAGTCTCCCCTATCTACATTATTCACTGCTCTGTACCGACCTCTCTGGCAGCAATCTTTTCATTCAAAATCGCTTAGGCTTATACGGGAGATAGCGCAAAACTAGTTTACAAATGAGTTTTCCCTAAACGTATCTCCCTTTATATATAATGTAGGCAGCTGTACGAATCAGAAAGCACATAACATAGAATTTGAATTTGAATGCAAACATTTGGAAAATGTTTGCTCATAAATGAAATTGAATGGTTGACCAGGTCTTGCTGCTGGTTTTTACGAAATTGAATGAATCTTGCGGCCTAGTAAAATTGAATGATCTAAGTTTTGACTGTTGAATGCTGATTCAACGGAGCATTCGTTTTCAAGCGAAATTGAATGAGCCAGGAGTTAAAATGAATGGATTTTTGTTGAAATTGGCCGGGAAAACCTATAATAAAAATAAATAATGAACAAGCGTTGGCTTTAAAACGTGGCAAGATTGGTCATGTTTGTTCATCAATTGGCACCATGACCATTTAGTTGTATAAACCCGACAAAGCCGTGTACAGTGAAACATTATTATATGCAATTACGAGTTTTTATGTCTAAGCAATATTTTTCAAAACTATGTCGTTTGCTCTGACTTCGAATGTTGTGTTGGCATTGAGTAATTAATGGTTTCATGAAACACCATGTAACATACCTTCTTGTGGTAATGAAGAAGAGCAGGATTGTGGTTGTTTGTCACAAGTCCATTCGCTATTGTTGTAGAACTTCAGTTTATGGTAGTAGAATGCTCTTCGTGACATATCTCTAGCACAGGCTGGACAAACTCGCCGTTTTTCCTTCATTCTTATCTACAATGGAACGACGTCTGCCTGGGTTTGGGGGGGGGGACACAAAACCATTATGTTGAATCATTTAGATATATGAATTAATAAGTAAATTTTCTAGGGATTCAATTTTCTACATCGAATAATGGTTCGCAGAGAAGACTAAAAAGGTCAGTGTCATTCACAAGCCGTGTTGCAACATAACGAGTTTGAATATTAGTCTGACTCAAAATGTTCATGTATGTTTTGGTCACTTTTGTCACGACCCAAAATAGACCTTATATCGCATGCTGCTGCTATGTGTCATGTTCCCTATTAGTATTATATACACCAATTCTTATGACACCAAGCGGGAGCCAGACTATTACTTTCCTTCCAGCCTCGTTTTGGTTACATTGAATGTATTGTGAGAAAACTAAGATGGCTTTACATTGTTTAAAATTTAAGGTTTAACCCAAAACAATGTATAATGCAGGGTTACATTGAATCAGGGATATCTTTAACAAGAACAAAAATGTTTTACACAGTTGTACTTACGTCAAAGGTTGGACGTTGGACCGTGTTGAGACTGGAAGGTTCAATAAATAGTTGGCGTTGCTACTGTTTATTGTGCAGTCCGATTTGTGTGAAGAAAACTGGCCTTGGCTGCGGACTCCCCCCCCCCGGGGTGTTAGCAGCAAGTGATGAATCACCATACTTATTTGGAAGACAAAGGAACCTGTTACCAACAGTCTTCCTTTCCCCGTGACGCTCTGATCATGTGGTTACGGAATCGCCTTCTCATTGGACAGTAATTTCTGAGCCACGAACTTCAAAAACGAAAGCTACTCTCTAACTGCCCAAGCTCACATTGTGCTCTGACTCGAGTATTTGGATGCATGCTGACTAAAAACTCTAAACTAGTCTGTTCACGCTTGCAAAAACCCGAAGAAAACCATACAATTCAGTATGGCTCGTCGCTTTCTATTCACGGATGACATCTTGAATGAAATTGATCGTGAGTCTGTTACAGACGACGACGATATTGATGATAGTACTTTAGAAACATCGCCACTCGCATCTTCCACACCGGTACCAAGAAACCGTTGTTCTGATGCTGGGCCTAGTAACGCACTCGGCTTTCCACAAGCATCCTCAGCGGTCGAGCGACGTACTAATGTTTGTCGGTCCAGCTTACCTGCTCGATCTAGTTCACCTAAGCTTAATTTATCCGAGAGTATCTTATCTGAGATTCCAAGTAACTCATCTGCAGGAAACACGTCCTTGGTAAGTCATTTGTTCAGTTTGTTCTTCTGATACAAAATAATGAGCTTCAATTCCGGTTTTTCAACGAAGCAACCGACTTGACCACTTTCATATTTTAACAGCCCCAACTTGTCATGTCATACAAGTATACCATTTCTACCTCAGTCATGATCTTGGGGCTGGTCTGAACTTTCCTTCCTCTTCAGCATCTACATACTTTAAGTTTTGAAAATCGCACACATATTTGCATATAGTAAAAAAGGAACTGTAAAAAGTATCCCTTCATGGTTTTCAATATCTATGCCTCCATATTAAAAGTTCTTTCAATAATTGTTAATTAAGTTTACTTCATCAGAAGTACAGTATGTTTATTTACGCATTTTACCCAATTCCTTACCAGCCCATTGGTTTCATTTGTCTTGTTAGACTTCGCAATCGTCCCGGGGTGATGTTTCTTCTCCTACCATTGCCGACCTGTTTGAGCAGAACCAACGCTTAGAAGCAAAGCTAAACGAAGTTAAACGGCGATTAGACGGAAAGGGGACAGCTGCCCCAATGAGTAAAGGGGTTGTGTTACCCAGTGCGTGTTCGGTAAGTAAATTGCCACAAAACAACGGTTATTTTCTTTACACTTAGTCTAGGCAACCCTTCAGAAAAGTTGAACAAGAAAACCATTTCTGTGTTTGTAATGGGTCACACATTAAAGGATTTGGGTACTTTTTGTAACACAAAACACAATGTCCACAGATTTACATCATTAAGCTTACACCGTTTGAAGATAATGATAGTAGAAAGCTTACCTTAAAATATTACTAGCTGAGGCGCTGTAGTTTTTGAGAAATTAGTAAAACAATGTCACGAAAATACGTTTTACATGCTAAAATAATTTTCGTCTTTAGAGATGAAATTTTTTTTCGTGACTTGTTTTACTCATTTTTCAAAAACTACAGCAAGTAATAATTTAAGGAAAGCTTTCTACCATCATTATTTAGTGGACATTGTGTTTTGTGTCCTACAAAAAGTACCCAGACCTTTTAAATCGTACTTTTAAAAATTCTGCCAATCAGCAATAATATTATTATTTTATTACCTTATGCTGGATTCAATTTTCTTATACTAACAGCAAGCTGTCGTGACGTTTATGGAAAACTGCTCAGACCCAGAGATCCAAATGATGGATTCAACCTTTCTTTGATGTGAGTGCAAACTACCTACCTGTATTTTTATGTACTATTAAAGCTGTGTAACATTGCATGCATATTTATGCGCTTAATCTGTATCCATTGACATGTAAATTATAATTCCGTGTGAAACGAAAATGTAAAAATTTACCTTCAAAGTAATAAGACAGAAATTGACAAAAAATTCGCGATTTTGTAAAACCCGCTTTATCATGAGCTCTATATGGAAACTGATAAACTTCTCCATCAAAATTGGAGAGAGGGTAAGGGGGGGGGAGAGATTACAATCCAATGTCCTACATACAACACTCAGACATAATTGTTATCGATCAAGTTTGACAGCATGACCACTAACGTATTTATATCAAGCGGTTCACCCAGTGTGTCAACATGACTAGTGGATCTTAAAAATAAATTAAGTTTTTAAAAATGTTTGTTGTATCTTGGGCCGTGTGGAAATTGTTTGTAACTGGTGCCCAATGTATAGTAAATATGAGTGTCCGGATGGCCTTAATTACTACCACAATAAATAGTTCGAGTCACACTAAGATCTGTCATCTAAACAATCTGAGAGACATAGCATGCTCACAATCTCGCATACATGACGAAGACTATTGGTATTTGTTCATGTGCGATCAAACAAACACATCACTGTGTTATTCCTCGCCGATATATTTAGTTACAGCAGTACATAAAATGTTGCCTGAAATCAGGCCGTGATAATAATTATGATATATTCACTATAGTCAGTTTTTTCTGTCTTAGGTTTTTAAGGAAGCTAACTATGACGTTTGTTTGACGTTGTTGTTGTTATTGCTGCTGCTGCCGTTGTTGCTGTTGTTGTTGTAACGATTCTTAATGTGTTTTCTTTTTTAAAGGAAGTCAAGCTCAGATAATGAACAGATTATAAGTAGGATAATAAGAGAGGTGCAGTCGTTGTACGGCAGGAACCAATTGGAAGTGAATCAAATAAAAAGTAAGTAGGCCTGGAATGAATTGTTGTAAAAAAAACAAGCTTAAAACTGGACATATTGCATTTGTGCACAAATGCCAAGCTGTTTCGCCATAACTTTTTCAAAAAATCATAAAAAATCATGTGATGACGTCATCATGACGTCATTTCAGAATTTACAAGAACTTGCCAATATCCAACAAACTACCAAGTTTCAACATGATCGCATTAACACTTAGGGAGATATACATTAAAAAAGGCACCTTTAATGCCGCGTCACGTGACCCCCGATGACGTCATCGATCTGAAATTTCACACATATGATGGCTGCCTGACGATCAACATGTGTGTAAATTTTGAAGTGATTACACAAAATTTCACCACACACATCTTCAAAAAGTCCATTTTGATCAGTTTTCAACCTGCCGCTAGAGGGTGCTCTTGTGTATTGTGACGTCAAGGTGTTTTTTTTAATTACACACCCTTGCCAGACAATAACATCGTTAAAAGCAACTTCATAACTATTTCCACTTTTGAATAACGAGACGCTTCCGGTTTCGACTGGAAGTAGAGGTCATGTGAGGTCACGCACACTGAATAAAATGAAGACCTAATTAATCCCTATACAATCCCGCAAACAGAAACCTACGGTCTCTTGTGGCTGATTTGTTACGGATTTTCAAATATTTAAGTTAGAAACCTTAAAGATGACGTCATGTGACAGGTGATGACGTCATCACGACCTCATTGTTTTGGGATCATTATTGCACCAATACCTTTCATCACTGAAAGTTTCATTGCAATTGCTCTTTAGGAACTATGCAAAAGGCTGCCTAGAAAGAATTGTGCGTTATGTCAATGACTTCCTGTCTGAAAAATAAAAATAAAAAAACTAGACATATTGCATTTGTGCACAAATGCCGAGCTGTTTCGCCATAACTTTTTCAAATTACTCAATTGAATATGAAAGTTGTTTGTATTCAAAGCAGTAATGATGTATCAAGCCTGTTTAAAAAAGAATTTGGATTATACCACGTTTTGTTAGCAATTTATGACTTAAAGGGGCAAAAAACGAAAAAAATCATTTAAAATCATGTGATGACGTCATCACGACGTCATTTGAGAATTTACAAGAACTTGGCAATATCTAACGACCTACCAAGTTTCAACATGATCGCACTTATACTTCGGGAGATATACGACTTCAAAAAGGCACCTTTCATGCCGCGTCACGTGACCCCTGATGACGTCATCAATCTGAAACTTCACACATATGATGGCTGCCTGACGGTCAACATGTGTGTAAGTTTTGAAGTAATAACACAAAAGTTCTCCACACACATCTTCAAAAAGTCCATTTTGAACAGTTTTCAACCTGCCGCTAGAGGGCGCTCTTGTGTATCGTGACGTCATCGGTATTTTTTTTTAAATGCACACCCTTGCCAGACAATAACATCGTTGAAAGCAACTTCATAACTATTTCCACTTTTGAATTACAAAGCACTTCCTGTTTAGACCGGAAGTAGAGGTCATGTGAGGTCACGCACACTGAATAAAATGAAGACCTAATTTATCCCCACCCAATCCCGCAAACAGAAACCTACGGTCTCTTGTGGCTGATTTGTTACTGATTTTCAAATATTTAAAATAGAAACCTTTAAGATGACGTCACGTGACAGGTGATGACGTCATCATGACCTCATTGTTTTGAGATCATTATTGCACCAATGCCTTTCATCACTGAAAGTTTCATTGCAATTGCTCTTTAGGAACTATGCAAATAGCCGCTTTGACCGAACGTGCGTTATGTCAATAGCCTTTTTTACTGAAACAGACAAATAAAAAAATAACTAGACATATTGCATTTGTGCACAAATGCCAAGCTGTTTCGCCATAACTTTTTCAAAAAATCATAAAAAATCATGTGATGACGTCATCATGACGTCATTTCAGAGTTTACAAGAACTTGCCAATATCCAACAAACTACCAAGTTTCAACATGATTGCACTAACACTTAAGGAGATATACGACATTAAAAAAGCACCTTTAATGCCGCGTCACGTGACCCCCGATGACGTCATCAATCTGAAATTTCACACATATGATGGCTGTTCGACGATCAACATGTGTGTAAATTTTGAAGTGATTACACAAAACTTCACCACACACATCTTCAAAAAGTCCATTTTGATCAGTTTTCAACCTGCCGCTAGAGGGCGCTCTTGTGTTTTGTGACGTCATCGTTTTTTTTTTAAATTACCCACCCTTGCCAGACACTAACATCGTTGAAAGCAACTTCATAACTATTTCCACTTTTGAATAACGAGGCGCTTCCTGTTTCGACCGGAAGTAGAGGTCATGTGAGGTCACGCACACTGAATAAAATGAAGACCTAATTTATCCCTATACAATCCCGCAAACAGCAACCTACGGTCTCTTGTGGCTGATTTGTTACGGATTTTCAAATATTTAAAATATAAACCTTTAAGATGACGTCACGTGACAGTTGATGACGTCATCATGACATCATTGTTTTAGGATCATTATTGTACCAATGCCTTTCATCACTGAAAGTTTCATTGCAATTGCTCATTAGGAACTATGCAAAAGGCCGCTTAGAACGAACGTGTGTTATCTCAATGGCTTTTGTTACTGAAACAGACAACGAAAACAAGAGCTGTTTCGCTGCGCTATGCTGCGAAACAGCTAAAAAAAGGAAAAAACTAGACATTTTGCATTTGTGCACAAATGCCGAGCTGTTTCGCCATAACTTTTTCAAAAAATCATAAAAAATCATGTGATGACGTCATCATGACGTCATTTTAGAATTTACAAGAACTTGCCAATATCCAACAATCTACCAAGTTTCAACATGATCGCACTAACACTTAGGGAGATATACGACTTTAAAAAAGGCACCCTTAATGCCGCGTCACGTGACCCCCGATGACGTCATCGATCTGAAATTTCACACATATGATGGCTGCTCGACGATCAACATGTGTGTAAATTTTGAAGTGAATACACAAAACTTCACCACACACATCTTCAAAAAGTCCATTTTGAACAGTTTTCAACCTGCCGCTAGAGGGCGCTCTTGTGTATTGTGACGTCATCGGTATTTTTTTTAATTACCCACCCTTGCCAGACAATAACATCGTTGAAAGCAACTTCATAACTATTTACACTTTTGAATTATGAGGCACTTCCTGTTTCGACCGGAAGTAGAGGTCATGTGAGGTCACGCACACTGAATAAAATGAAGACCTAATATATCCCTATACAATCCCGCAAACAGAAACCTACGGTCTCTTGTGGCTGATTTGTTATGGATTTTCAAATATTTAAAATAGAAACCTTTAAGATGACGTCACGTGACAGGTGATGACGTCATCATGACATCATTAGTTTTAAAATCATTATTGCACCAATGCCTTTCATCACTGAAAGTTTCATTGCAATTGCTCTTTAGGAACTATGCAAAAGGCCGCTTAGAACGAACGTGCGTTATGTCAATAGCCTTTTTTACTGAAACTGACAAATAAAAAAATAAAAAAAAATAATAAAAAAAACTTTAACGAAAACAAGAGCTGTTTCGCTGCGCTTTGCTGCGAAACAGCTAAAAACAAAAAAAACTTTAACGAAAACAAGAGCTGTTTCGCTGCGCTATGCTGCGAAACAGCTAATAAAAAAAACTTTAACGAAAACAAGAGCTGTTTCGCAGCGCTGCGCTACGAAACGGCTAACAATAAAAACAAAAACTTTAACAAAAACAAGAGCTGTTTCGCTGCGCTTTGCTGCGAAACAGCTAATAACTAACTTAATAACTAACTTAAAAAAGCATGTCTTATACGTAATCCAGCAGCAGACAGGGCACTTATACCATGGCTGAAAAAATACATCTTCTTTCCTCCTTCGCTTGTATGGAAAGATCGTGTGAATCAAGCTATGGTCGCCGACTGCAGCAACTATCCAGCGATCCGGTCGTAGCCACTGTCGAAATCCAATAATTCAGACGCAGCCTTAACTGGGCCAACTTCATTTTGTTCTCGTTGGGAAAGTGATACTGTCATCCTTCATGTTATTGGAACAACGAAACACAATCGCGTATCACAATCTCAATAGGTCGACTGAAAAAATGTGAACATTAAAATATTTCTCTACATCTTTCATCTTTCACTCAAATTGAACGATAAAAATGGGGTCAAATGCGACAATGTTTGGACACATCCCTATTATATCGACTCGACTTTTTGCCAACACTCTTTCATTGAAGTAAAAGTTTGTGTCTCAACATTCAAAATTTGCATTATTTCTCGTTCCAGAGGCTAGCAAGACATACTATAACTCGTTAAGAGACAAGCTTCGTAGACAACGCAACGGAACCTACTGTACCCACGCCAATGCTGCTCGGAAGAGGAGTAGGAAATTCAGAGTAAGTTTATTGTCAACTGTCCCAAAATACAGGGTCATACTCTAAATAAAAGTCAATTTCATACGATTCATTTTAACAGTCATAGCATGGGGTTGGGAGAAAACATACGTCTTCTTCTCCATCATCAGTTGTCATGAAAACAATCACTAAACGCATTTAGAGCATGTTCATTGAGTAATTGATTTTGTATTAATGTCAAATAATTTCTCGGTCAATCCGGAGGTGTTAATCTATTTCTGTACAACAAAACCCAAAACTTTATTGCTAAACAAAGTAATTTTTTTGTCAAAGTACATAATATGTACACTACCAGTAATTTAAATTAAGCAAAACCGAAACCTGATACATAATTCACCAACGAGCCAAGTGGAGCCTACACTTTATATCACCAGTAACAGAAATGTTGATACAATTTGGATTTCTTTATATTACCGGTGTGGTAAACAAAAAAGACTTCAAATTTAATTAAATTCAAATACATTTGTTTCATCAAAATTGAAACTGAGTGAGGCTCAAGCATTCTTTTAACACTGTTTAGGACAGCTAGCGCTGGCAAAACAATCGTGTCGATCTCGACCATGATTAGACTAACAGATAGGCTGCATCGCTATCAGCACCACGAGAAATGAAAACAAGAATGTAAGTAGTGTAACGGACAGTGCATGTTGTAAGTTATAAAATATTTTGTAAGGGGCATGCGTGAGCTGATCGTGGGTTATGCAACGATCTGCGCATGCGTTGGCTTGCGGGGCATGCTGGTACTTCGTGGACCATGCATGCGTCGTCAGTCAGCGGAGAGATTTCACCGAAGCAACAGGTACGTTCCTTACTCTGATTATTACCCAGTGTTATTTGCTTGTGTAATCCGCGCTAGCGTGTGGTTGATTGCGAGGTACATGCAAGCGAGTTCTAGGTCTCACAGATTAACTGTACCCGTGTGCTGGTTGATCGTGAGATTATCTCTGTGTGAGAGGATTGACGAAAGCTGAGTGCTTGTCGATCTTTTGGTGGTAGCAGTCCGTCGCTGAGTTGGCCAACGCTCATCGTGTGGTTGACCGGCAAGACTGTTGTTCAGGGTATTGGGCTCTGTGTGAAGCCGTATATCTCAGGGGGCGCGCGTGAGTAGAAGTGGGAAAGACTGCTGTGTGCTCGTCTCCTTCTCCTCAACGTGTCGGCTGCGGGACTCGTGTGGGCGACTGCTGTGTGCTTTACCCCACTGTGTGGTTGATATAGCTGGGCTATTTCCCACGTGGTTGAGATTGCTGTGTGCTTGTTAACGCATGGTGCATTGACCTCTACTCAAGTGGTTGACTAGTGGATTGCTTGTGCTGCTTTGGCGCGAAACTCACGGGTAAAAGTTGAGTAGAACGTGGGTGTTATTAGCAAGTAACCCGTATTTGATTATTTGATGTACTTGAGTTCTGTATTATTCATAGAGTGTGGTTGATACTGAAGAGGTTGACTAATTAAACCACATTGCTGATGTTTCTTTGTTCATAAACCTATTGTTCAACTGTGTATTATTTAGGGAATTGTGTGTACTCTGACAGAGAGGTTTACAATCTTTTATAATCGGGCGGTATACTTCCTCCCAAACGAATCTCGCCACTCAGCCTTAAGTCCGCTTAGTGACTTTAACTTGAGCTAGCAAGGGAAAGGGTCCGAGTTAATAATCACAAACTGGATAACGGTCTGTGCCCGCCACAGTAGAATGGGGATATATTTTAATATTCTAAATCAAACAACTAAAATATGATCGTGAAAGAGTTCACACTACAAATTCATATACACCACAATAAGTGCTTGTAGGGCACGTGGAACAGCGAACGCGCATTTAACAATTATTACATTGTATTGTTGCCCCCTTCTAGAGTTACTGGTTAACATTGTTGTCACAAGAAATACAAATCTGGGCTCATATAATCCTTTGGATTGTTATTTTTTTAATCCACACAGAAACTGCAACGACGGAAATCGGCGCTGGCAACGATTCCACTGGAAGAGCCCGTAAAGGTTCAGGCCCAGGAGGTCCTCACCATTGACTTTATGTCATCAGAGGAAAGTATGTCCGAAGAGGAAGATAACAGAAGGACCTCCCAAGCCAAGACAAGAAAACTTCGGAAGCTAGCGTGGGAGAGGTCAAAGCTTACTTCTTTAAAGTATAAGCTAGACGCGCATTTTGCTGCGACCTCTCATACGGTAGTTTCCAGACTACTCCCCAATTTTGTCCACCCTACTGACTTCAACTCAAGCCGTCCAGCCCCACAGGGAGCACCCTCCTGGGCTGTGCGGGCTTAACGCGTCCTTTTGTATAACGTCCTTGTTCATGTAAAAAGTAATATTGTAAAAAAACATTCACCGTGGAACCCACTCTTGCCCAAGGCTAGTCTTGATTGGCGACGTTCATTTTGTTAACGTAGTGTAGTTGCCGATATCGCAACACAAGTTACTATCACAATACAAATTACCGGAGAAGAGATATCTGTATTGCACAAACATCTGGATCCAGATGTGTATACTAAGTGCCCCAGCCTCCCAAACAGTCAGAGCATACTGATCGAAACGTCGAGTTGAAACCAACTGTTCTTTTCAGAACCACCCCAACTCAATTAGAGATTAAATTTCATTCAATTCAATATTGGTTTATTTTATAAAAACACACCACCAAATAAAAAGTCAAAGACTAGGGGAATTGGGTTTACAATAAAATTACATAAAACTGTCATTACATGGTGTTACCGCAAACCGTACTATATCAAATAACATATCTCAATAAATCAAACAAGAAGGAAGTCTTTCCCCTGCTCTTTAGCATTTCTACGAGTTGACACTGTGTATCCTTACTTTGGCTCGTGTCTCGGTGTTTATTGACCTTGGGCTAGTCTTGATTGACGACCCTGTTTGTCACTGATACAGGGCGCTACATCGACTGTTTTGGAGGCTGGGGCACTTAGTATACACATCTGGATCCAGACGTTTGTGCAATACAGATATCTCTTCTCCGGTAATTTGTGTTGCGGATAGAATCAATCCACCCTTTACTAGTTTGTTTATAACACCAGACAACATTTGCTGTATTTTGGAGCCTTAGTAATTTTTGGAAAGGTATAGGGTCAAAATATTACTTAGGAAGAATAACACCAGCTGTTGATAGTATGAACAATTTCACGAGAGTATTTCCGACGGTTGTCAGTTTGCGAATGCGGCCAGAGATGCGGGTTGTACCCGCTGTCACTTCGTAAAGGGTGGATTGATTCGGCAATCTTTTGAAACTACCGTTACTGTTTTGTGCAGTTTACTCGGCAAATATACACTATTATCAGCTGAAACTTTCATGAACACATGGTACTTGCTTAGTATATTTCTGATAATTGTGCCTATAGATCAGACGTTGCCAATAAACCAATCTACTACTTGGTTATTCCACAGAGCAAGGACCATGGTTATTCTAGATTATATTTAAAAGAGCCACTTGTGTTTTTCCATCGTATCAGGTTGAGTGGTTTTATTTCCCTTCTATCGTAATTGTATACGGAAAGTTTTATTTTAAAGATTTTAACTGGGAGGTTCAATAAACAAACTGAATGCACTACAAAACTTGCAATTTTTTTTTCTTAATTAGTGTTTGTTCTATCTTGTGTATCTTTCGGCAATCGCAAAGCATTAAAAGGGCCACCCAAAGAGAAGGCGAGAACCGGGAAAGTGTGTGGGGGGGTATCTCTTGCTTAAGGAGTCACAGTAAATTATAATAAATCATGCATTATGCATTTTTGGGAGGGGGCGTGTGCACACCCGTTTAACGGTGGTAATTGCATTATGTAATACAAAACCATTAATAGCCCCAAGGTAGAGGCATTTACGCCATGCATTTCCAACGGGTAGTAAACGTAGGAAACTGTGGGTGCATTTACGGCACCCGAAACAGGCTGAAAACGGGTCACCGGAAAGCAGCACGAATCAAACAGGAAATGGGTTGGTTTCGTACCAATATCTGAGCAGGTTTCCCTCGACGGAAACAAGACTTTTCGCACAGTGCTAGGAACAACAATAAATCCGTCATCTAGATATAAGGCTATACGTATACCAGCTGATCTCCAGTGAGTAACCAATGGTTTTAGCATTTTGGTGAAAAGTAGTGGGGCTGAAGAAAGACCAAAGGGGAGAACAGTGAATTTAAAGTATCTTATTTGACTTTGAATTTCCCATGAAAAGCCGAGGTATTTTTGATCATCAGGTGAAATTTCGATATGGTGGTAACCAGACTTCAAGTCGAAAGAGAACATTAGAGAATCTTGTGAAAGAAACTGCAACCCTATTTTCCAGTCGTCTAGTTTGAAGTGGGCTTTCTGAACGAATTTATTCAGTCTGCTTAAATCTAGAATCAGTCGTTTCTTACCAGTTGCTTGATGAGCTACTGATAAGGGACTCACAATGAAAGAGGGCTCTGTTTTCTCTAGAATTCTATGAGATGAAAGCAATTCCATGATAGACTCTGTTACGAAAACCTTCTCATTTAACGCCGATTTGTTATTTCAAAAGAACATAGGGGGCGGCATTTCAAAAAACAGGATAGTATAACCATTCATAATCAGACATGATCAATTGAGATGAACCAATATTGTACCAAAATTGAGCGTGTTGTCTTAGCCTTCCTTTGACCATTAACTTATCAGATTTCAAGTCCGTTATCTTACATCCTGTGGTTCTGATGCTCTGGCCTGATGAACTTGGGGTGCCGATAGGGGCAATGCTTGTGGCCGTGATACTTGTGTCGATTGGGAAGGATCGTTGGGAGACCGGCACTTGCCAAGGAGTGTATCTGGTGTGGAAGTTGGTGTAGCCTAGTGAGGGGGCAGCTCTGGCTCTAGGTCTTGCTCTTGACGATGTGATATCGGGATTGAATGGACACTCTCTGGACCAGTGGCCCGGCATTCTGCAGGTGTAGCAGACGTCAGCATTCGGCATGCCTGTCAACAAAGAATAAAAAAACTAAAACAGAAGAAAAAGGAAACACAAATACCCTTGTGTGGAACTTAATATCGTATATACACACTGTTACCGATTTGTGACACTATCAGCAGAGTAAGCAGCAGCCTGAATTGGATTATGTTGCCAAGGACGCTACTTTTATACAGACATGCATCATTGCACTCAAATGAATGAATCACGTCACGGTTCATACATTTGAGTAACCCGCGTATTAGTCATGTGACGCATACGGCGTAAGTCTACTTACATTGTAAATTGTAACACAGATGCAGAAGTGGTATCGGTGGAAACATTTACCTTGATAGTCGTGCGTGGTGTTGATGTTAGCTGACATTCCCCTTGGTATAGCTTCACAATTACATTTGTGGCAGTAACATACGTCTCCTGGATGAATATCAGCACTTGCCTGTTCCTGCCAGAGTGCAACTTTCACTGATCCACGGCGGTCAGATAGTGTTACATTCCTGACGTCAACATCTTCACTACCAACCTGTACTGTTCGTGTAGCTTCATCCTGAAGTAGTTTGAAAAAATATAAATGGATTGATGCAAGTAATTGTGTTTACTTATTTTGCACAATTTACAGAAACTTAAAGATTGAGTCTCATAGGTACAATTTAACATGGTGTGCTTCACATTTTGGGTGGTGATTGTGAGGATATGTTATTACTATGTTGCGGTAAATACTTTTTATTGAAGCAAGTGAACAAATATGCGTTTGTGAACTGCAATAAATAGTATTGCGAATTATGTATTTGCTTGTTATAATACAAGAAGAGGAATATTTACATCTTAATTAGATGTAAATCGTTGGTTGTTGTTAAAGCTGGTACGTGAAATTTAAAAAAGATATGTTTATAAAACGAATAGAGTTAAGTAAATAACTGTCATTTAAAAAGTTTGTTGGGAGTCAAGTGAATAGAATATTATCTGGGTGTTTTTTTTTTACAATTAATTAAACATGAGACACTTGTTGCTTTATTTTGTGAAGTTAAAGTGCAGTGAGAGTTTGATGGTTTGTATATTCTTTCAATGAATGTGGTTTTGGGTGAATTACTCTGGTCATTGTAATTCGTAAGATTAATTCTTGTTTCTTAATTGTTAAAACTGGATGGGGTTTCTAGTAAAAAAAAATAAGCAAGTGGTTCATAAATGGAATGAGTAATTTATAAACGTAGTATGGGATGTCATGATTATTGGGCAACAACATCACAAGAAGCATGCGTTTTTAGAAGAGGTGTGGCTGACATAACGTTGTGATTTAAAGTTGAATATAATGTTGGTACAATAGAACTTGTTTTCAAGCAAACGCATTGTTTTCTTTGTGAAACTATTACACAAGTTTACATCTTGTGTTTACTGTTTAATTGCGATAAACAGCATAAACAAAGCTTTCTACTGTCTCAAAGTTTTAAAAATATTGTTCAATTTATGATGATGTTGATAAGATATTAATAACAGGAGGCACACATACCTGTAATAGCTTTCCAAACACAGTAACAGTAGACTTCAGTGGAGAAGATTTGGCTCTAGTGACATCAATGGGGGGTGGAGTTTGAGGTCGAACAAGTAGTATGGACTGTTTGAGTAACTCTTCTGATACAGTGACTCTAGTTGTCTTTAGAACTTGTGTTTGAGAAGTTATCACCAGGGTGTCGTTCTCTTTTGTGATATAATTTCTTATATACAACTTATCCATGTCTTGAATGCTTTGGAATTTCTGAACATCATATACTGTTGCCTTCATGAATCCAGTGTTGTCACAAATACTGATAAACATCAATGTCTTTGTAAGACCTTTTTTATATCTGATTAAGTTTGATCTAGCAGTTATAACGCATCTCAAGGGAATGTCATAGGGCTTTTTGGGTCCAGTTTTGAGTTTGTCAATAGATGTCATCTGTATAAAAGAAAGTAAATATAAAATATAAATTGTTAATATCGATGTAATATCAACACGATAATAGGAGATATTCATATTCAATACGTAAAAGTAACATTAAGTATAGAGAAACAAGCCAGTACATGTCAACACACTTTTCTAGGCTTCATTTCTACCTCCACAGAACACACAATAGCCACGCGGCTTGTCTTCTGAGTGAAGCAAGAGTATTTCAAACTAAAAAAATGTATAACAATTTGTAGAGAATTAAGATAAGACATATTGGATCTCAATATTCTCACACGACAGGTCTGGATAGTGTATGGGGCTGAGGAAAAGGGCATTACGGCCAATGGGGATTAAGGGCACGGCAATTATTTATTTAGGGGCACTACGTCGCCGCCGTGAAATTCGTGGCCCGAGATAATATAGCTAAATATTAATTAAAAGCATTAGGAGGAGTCTTTTGCTTTTTTTATAAAATAAAAATCCTAATTTTTTAAATTTTAATGTTCTGACAACGAGTATCAACACAAAAATACAAAAAACACGAGTGGTCCACTTGGTCTTTGGACACAGGTCCGCCTTTCCAGGAAACTAATCAATCATACCATATAACAGGAAATTACTTCATCCAGCAACTTTGAAATTTATGCAAAATACTTTGAATGAATGAATTTTGTGCACTTTTGAGTGCTAAATTTGGTAACTATCAAGTGATGAATTTTGAGTAGCATTTTGCTTACTTAGCTTTGTTTTTTTGACCCAGTATAAACACTCACTTTGTCCCTTTAGGTTTTTTTTACATCTTCTATACATATATTTGGGAGCACTCCCTGTATTGTTGTTTTGCATCGTATGAAATGTTTGTATAGTTACCAATAAACACATGAGCATTTACCCAGATTATGCGCTAGATAATGTCAAATGCACCCAAAAGTGTTTTGATTTTTGAGCCCATTTAATTAGTAATTAGCTACAGTACAGTAGTGTAGTTTGGTGTAGTAAGTAGTAGTATACTATTACTAGTTTTAATTTGGACCACGTTCGTACGTAGACCCAGTACCTGGGGCGCTGTACTCCTTTTAATTTTGTTTTACTTCTTCGGAAGAAGTCGTACTGGTACGACAGAGGAAGTTAAAAAAATAGTTAAATAAAAGGAGTACATGTACAGTTACTGGCAGGACTGGGTCTTCTAGTTCGTGAAATACAGTTCTTGGCTTTTTGAATATTTTATCAGCAATATAACAACAATTGTGGAAGAAAAAATAGTTTGCATAACTCTTTTAATTACCTTAAACTAGGTTTACGGCCGGCTGCTCAGATCCCGATGAGACGACGTCCGTGACCGTGTATGCTCCTGCTGCTGACACTGACAGTATAGACTCGCGCCCACGTGCGTTTGTAATTGTGTCTAGAAGTAGTACTATAAATAGTGTGTGTGTGATCAGCAGATCTCCGTGTCACATGTCGTCAGACAGTTCAGCACGTGGTCTCATACTTCTTTCGCCAGCTAGCTGTGCGCAGACATGGCATGACGTAATGTTACCATATTTGGTCATCCGGATAGCTGAGCACAGAAGGTAGGCTGGTTGCACGCGCGCGAGCTCGGATTCCCGCCTCGCCCGAGCAAGACACGACGTACGTGTAAACAAAGTTGGGTTGTTTTGGTTTTTCAGTAAAGAATAGTATTTTTGTGAATACAAATTTATGTAATAAAAATGCTAATGATACCAAAGAGTATTTTAAAATATTATATTACTCGTGAAATCTTTTTCTTTTTTTACTTAATAATTATTTAAACATTAATAAAATATTAAAACATTGATTTATCAGACATGTTCTTGGTGTCGCATAGCGGGGTCACTGACAAATCGTACACGTACACGTACACGTTTCTTTACTAGCTCAATCGAGATGAAGATAGAGATTAAACTATGACAATCGGATTAATGATCATCGAAGTAGTCTCATCATATCACTGATTGATGTGCAGAGTGGTAGCCAACAGTAGTGTGGTATTGATTACAATTATTTAGCTTGTCTGGGTAAGGAAGTAAATACTAATAGGTTAAAACATTTATGAAATACTTCATGTATGGTCAGTCACGGTGTGTACTACTCTAGTGTACTGACTAATGTCGTGACTGTTTATATGTAGCCTACTACTGTAGTTAACTTTTAAGTTTTAGTAGTTGAGTGAATATGTTGAGTATTTGTAAATGTAAATTGTATTGGTATTCAGTGTAGTTTGACTGAGTATTATATACTGGATCAACAACTGTTTGGTCATGTTCTGAACATGTTTATTTTATTAATAATAATATTAACAAACGTAGCACTAATTAATATACATTAATCATTCATAGAAAAACTGTTTAAAAAAAAGACTGCAAATGATGAGTTCATTTTAATGGACATTGTCACTTTAGTGTTGGTGAAGCAAAGTTAGAGGTGGGAGGTATTTGTTTAAAATGGTCAATGGCCAAGCAGTCGACTTTGTGTGTGACAATGTTGAAGTAGGTTTCTTAGTTATAGTTCTTATGGCATTTAATGTGCCAATGTACCTCCATACCTTAGTTGTTTGTAAATGATTGGGTGGGTAACCTATATTACTCATAATTTAAATTTGATTTATTGTTATTTTAATCATTAGTGTTTTGTCTGTGATGTTTTATTTTTAGGAAGCAGTGAAGACAAAGACACCTGAGTATCCTGTTGAGTATTACAGTTTTAAATCTTGGGAGTAAATCTTGGAGTATATCTTGGAGTATATCTTGGAGTATATCTTGGAGTATATCTTGGAGTATATCTTGGAGTATATCTTGGAGTATATCTTGGAGTATATCTTGGAGTAAATCTTGGAGTAAATCTTGGAGTAAATCTTGGAGTATATCTTGGAGTATATCTTGGAGTATATCTTGGAGTATATCTTGGAGTATATCTTGGAGTAAATCTTGGAGTATATCTTGGAGTATATCTTGGAGTATATCTTGGAGTATATCTTGGAGTATATCTTGGAGTATATCTTGGAGTATATCTTGGAGTATATCTTGGAGTATATCTTGGAGTATATCTTGGAGTATATCTTGGAGTATATCTTGGAGTATATCTTGGAGTATATCTTGGAGTATAACAAACTTGGAGTAAATCTTGGAGTAAATCTTTGGGAATATCTTGGAGTAAATCTTAAAATAAATCTTTGAGTAAATTTTGCAAAGGAATTTTGTGAATCATTTTTCCAGTAAGTCAGAAATTTAATGAAATGAACAGTATGGAGAAAACTAAGTATGTGACAATTACAAACAAAATGCTTATAACACAGAATCGAAGGACATTTTCTGAACTTGAGGAAATGATTGAGAAGCAGTTGACTGAGTTACATGCTAATTGGAGTGAATTTGTTATATCTTGGGAAATAGCTAATGAGATATGGAGTGCAATTTTAGTAAATTGCAAAGTTGTTAAATCAGTCATTAAGAAAGTTGATATGATTTTCCGTAAAAGAATTGGGCATAACAAGCAAGTGTTAAAGAAAAAAACATTTATGAGATTCTATTGTGGCAAAAGTAAGAGAACTACACAGTGCTACCTACAAAAACTGCAGTAGTAATAGAAAGAAAGAGGAAGTCTTTATTTCCTCAAAAAGCAAAGTGTAACTGTGGTATGTGGCAAGATGTAGTACCTGATGGAAATGTTGACAAGATTACATGTGCTAGTGCAGAGAAAGCTCATTTGCAGAGTAAACAATTGACAAAGAATGCTGAATGTCGCTTGCAGTTTAATCATAAAAAGAATTGTAGAGTGATAGAGCAACGCATGACAAAACAGGAAAGAGAAAACCACAAGAAAACACACAAGTCAATTTATGCGCATACAAATAGAACAATTTGTACAATTGTCAAAATGACAGTTGATGCTAGAAATGGGAATGTGAGAGGTAGACAAATTGAAACTAATGGAAATAGTGTGATGAATAGTGAACAGAAAACTTCAACATACAGTCATTCAAAAGTTACTTGTCAGAAAATTTCTACTAAGAAATTTATCAAAAGGAAAACATTTTCAAAGGTAAATGTAAAGACCATTATCATCCAATTTAAGTTTAATGGAAATTCCAGAAGAATTAAAAATGTTGAATACGCTAGATCAGCACTTAATAGCCAGAAATATTGCTTTCATGAAAATAGTTAATCTTCCAAAAGGAGGTCAGATTGGAGTAATTGGACCATGTGTTTGTGTACCTGCTAATGTAAGTGAATGTGTAGAGTCATTGCCAAGAATTGGAGAACATGAATTAGTTCGTATAAAACTAAAGCGCAAGTTGTCGTATAAAGGTTATTATGAATATAAGTTTGTTAACAAAGCACATGTAGAAGAGGCATTGCGTTATTTGAAAATAAATAATAAATGGTATAATGACATTGTGATTACTCAATGATGAGGATGAGGAGATTACTGATGAGGAACGCTTATGTGGAGTGAAACTTGATAGTTGCATGCAACCTGCAGACATTGGTCAAGAGATTCTGGATCAGTATTTTGATGATGTATTTTGTGTAGCTCCATGTGAAGGCAATAATAGATTGATGAATGTGGACAATAGATTCTCACACAGTTTTGAACTGTGTATCTATTGCATTTCGGAAAGGTTCTGTTAAATCTCAAGATGGACATAAATTAACTGCATCAATGCTGAACAATAAGGAGAAATTGAAGAACATGTTAAAATTTGACAGTGTATACAAGTTCTTGAAACCAATAAGAGAAACTCCTGCATTTTGGCAATCAACACAGAAGGATGTATATGCAATGATAAGACAACTTGGTTTACCAACATGGTTTTGTTCATTTTCTGCTGCTGATATGAGATGGCCAGAAGTCATAAATACAATACTAAAGCAACAAGGTGATTCCAGAACTATAGTAGACTTAGATTGGATTGAGAAATGTATGATACTTAAGAGTAATCCTGTGACTGTGGCAAGAATATTTGATAGAAGATTCCATGTGTTTCTAAAAGAGGTGATTTTGTCGGACGCTAATCCTATTGGAAAGGTCAAAGACTACTTCTACAGAGTTGAGTTTCAGATGAGAGGTTTCCCTCATACACATTGTTTGTTCTGGATTGAAGATGCTCCTAAACTAAGTGATGATGATGATGACAAGGTCGTTGAATTTATTGATAGATATGTATCTTGTAAATTACCTGCAAAGGAGGCAGATGACGAGTTGAATGAAATCATATCCAATGTTCAAACTCATAGCCGTAGACACTCGAAAAGTTGCCGTAAAAAAAAAACAGAGTGCAGATTCAACTTCCCAAGACCTCCTTCTAACAGAACATTTGTGATTAAACATGAACCAAGTAATGATGATCAGTAAATCAAAATCTGGCGATATGGAAGTTAGTGACAGTGAACAAGACGCTGATGACCTTAATAGAGCCTCAGAAGTGTTGAAGTCAGTGCGTGAAGCAGTTCTTGATGAAGAAAATAAATACCAATCAGTTAATGAAATGTTTAAAGCTCTTGGAATAACTCAAACAGTTTTTGAGAATGCCAATAAACTTATGAGTAAAAAAGTGAGCATTGTCTTGAAACGTAATATTGAGGATGTATGGGTAAACCAGTATAATCCAGACTTATCACGAGCATGGAATGCTAATCTAGATATTCAGTTTATTACAGATATCTATGGATGTGTAGGATATATTGTATCTTATATGGCTAAGGCTGAACGTGAAATGGGATTATTGCTTGGTCAAGCACAAAGTGAAGCATTGAAAGGGACTGTTGATGCAAAGCAGAGTATGAAACAAATTGGACAAGTATACTTACAGAACAGGGAAGTATCAGCACAAGAGGCATGTTTCCGAGTGTGTAATTTGAGATTAAAAGAAGGCTCTAGAAAAGTGGAATTTATACCATTAGGAGAGAATCCTATCAGAATGAGTTTGCCACTGAGGTTGATTCAGAATAAATCTTATGATGATGATGATAATGTATGGATGGTCAGTAAGTTAATAGATATAAAGCACGACCTAAATCACATGTTTTTGATGTCATGTGTCTGGGTACATTTTGCTCTGAATACAGAGTTTTGTCAAGCACAGAAGCATTAAAAGTTCACAGTGGTAAAACTTATGAACACGTCCATAAATTACAGAATGGTTTAGGATACATACAGAAGCGTAATAGAACAAATGGTGCAGTTATTAAGTATGTAAGATTTAGTGTGACATAATTTTCAGAGAATCACTAACACAGTGTTCTACAACTGTTCTTACCACACCGTGTGGATGCTCATTTGAAACCTTCTCATTTTGAAACATATGAAGAATTTTATGATAATGGAAATGTAAAATTGCATAAGGCTGGTATTTTTCCTGTGAAGTTTGTTATAGAAAGTAATCGAAAAAAATTTGAAGCAGAAAATGGGTCAATGGATGATGTTGAAGAGTATTTGGCAAAGTTTGGTCCCCAGGAAGATGCATGGGCATTGATCTGTCCAGAAACTGAAGCACAAAGAGATGAATGTCGAGATGAAAAGGGTCCAGTAGAGCAGGAAAATGATGGTGATAGTGCTATTCCAGATTTTCAATCAGATAAGAAAGATGAAAGAAGTTATAACATTTAATACAATAAAGCCAAAATCCCAAGAGAGGAAGCACAAAGTTTAATGAGGTCATTGAATGTCAAGCAGAGTCAAGTGTTCTATAAGATTAGACAATGGTGTCTCGATAAAGTCAATGGCAAGAATCCTGAACCATTTCATATGTTCATTACTGGAGGAGCTGGCACGGGCAAATCACACCTAATTAAATGTATTTATAATGAAGCTGTACGTTTACTTGGCAAAATGAATCATAACCCTGATGATGTATCTGTAATTTTAACAGCCCCAACCGGTGTTGCCACATTTAATATCATCGCAATGACCATACGTTCTGCTCTCAGCATTAGTACTGATATGACACTACCATATAAACCTCTTGGTGAAGAAAAAATTAGCAGTTTGCGTTGCAAACTTGATCAATTGCAAATATTAATTATTGATGAGATTTCTATGGTTGATCAGAAAATGCTATGCTATATTCATGGAAGATTAAGACAAGTTAAGCAGACAAGAAGTCAGTGTGCCTTTGGAAGTGTAAGTGTTGTTGCAGTTGAAGATTTTTATCAATTACCTCCAGTAAAAGGAAAGTCATTGCATCACAATGCATTAGAGTCTAGTTTATGGCATGACAATTTCAAGAAAGTTGAATTAAATGAAATTATGAGACAGAAAGATGATTTCAAGTTTACAGAGTTTGAATAAATTGCGAGTAAAAACCAAAAAGGATAATTTGACAGATGAAGAAACGGCTATACTTAAAGGTTGTGAGACTGGACAAGATTTAGATGATGGTGTGCATATTTACCCCACAAACAAGTTGATAAATATAACCTACAAAGAATGCATAAACAATGTTCAGATTCTGTTTATATTGGAGCCAAGGACTATGAAAAAGATGGAAATGGTAAATTGAAACAAAAAGAAAAACCTTTGCAATCAACACGCTCATGTAGTTTGTGTCGCTCATTACTGATTGGAGTTGATGCTAGAGTTATGTTGACAACAAATATAGATGTATCTGATGGACTTGTCAATGGAGCCTTTGGAACAGTTAGTGGTATAGAGATGTTACCTGATCCATCTGGACCCAAGTTTATCAATGTAACATTCGATAATAAGAATGTTGGATCTAAACGGAGAAGACTCTTGGCAGCAGCGCAAGATGACAATTATGTTGCCATTGAGATTCAGGAAGAGCATATTGGAAAGAAATGTATTCGTTAACAATTTCCATTGAAACTAGCCTGGGCATGCACTGCACATAAAGTACAAGGTATGACAACAAGAAAAGCAGTAGTGTGTCTTGAAAGAACATTTTCAGCAGGTCAGGCATATGTGAGTTTAAGTCGTGTGACATCATTAAAGGGTCTTGTTATTGAAGGTTTTGATGAGAAGTTGATATACTGTGATAAATCAGTAGCAGAAGCTCTAAAGACAATGCCTGTAGTGAGTGGAATTGAGGAATCTATAAATGACGACAAAACTCACAGTGGTACTACTATCATGCTGCATAACATTCAAGGTTTATTACCTCACTATAGAGATTTGAAATGTCAAACAGCAATGATGGAATCAGATGTCATTTGCCTGACAGAAACATGGATTAACGCTGATCAGATGATTGATGATAATTTAGATGGTTTCAAGAGCTTCCACCAAATACGTGCTTTGTCATACAATGATAATATGAAGACACTACATCAGCAAAGTCATGGAGGAGTTGCTGTGTATGGCAAGACAGATAGACATTTCAGTCGCTTAAACCTTACAGTACAGAATCTTGATTATGTTGCTTTTCATATAATTTATCATGTATCAATTGTTGTTGTAGTTATTTATCGACCCCCTTCTTATAAGGTGAAAGATTTCCTTGACAATCTGTTAAAAGTGGTTAATGAAATTCACAAGGTGAGTAGGAGATGTATAGTGATGGGAAATTTCAATGAGAACATTTATAATAATCATTCACAGATTGAACAACTAATGACAGACCATGGATATACACAATATGTTACTGATGCAACAACAGAGAATGGTACATTAATTGATCATGTATATGTCAGAGGTATAGATAATATTGTTGCTACAGTTAGACCAACATATTATGGTTATCATGAAGCTATACAAATTGACTTGAAGACATTGTAATGTGCAACATCTAGAACCGGGTGTATATTACATGTGTAACACTTCATGTGTACAAAGTGGGACAAGAGAAGATCTAAGAAAACATTAAAATGAGAGAAAGAAAACTAAGCAAACATTAACAAGACAGAAAGAACACAAAGAAAACATTAGACTGTGAGAAAAGTGGACAATGCATAAAACATTTACTTTTTTTATCTAACAGTTTGGGCACTGACAGCCATTGCTTCCAAAGACGTGAATCATAGTTTGATGTAAAATTTTGAACATGTACATGTATACTAGCAATTGTCAAAGTCACTTATAAGGCAATTTATCTTGATATTGATCATGTTTTACCATCATTTTCATTGTATTTAAAAGTGAAAACTCAAAGTATGGATCTGCTTCAGTGACGTAACCAGAGAAAGGAGGGAGATGGTGGGAAGCCCCCCGCAAAAAAAACCCCCCAAAACCCAACAACATACAAACAAACAAAAACCCTTGCACTCCCCTACCATACATGTATAAGATCGCAATTATGCAAATTTCTATAGTTCAATGCATTTAAATAACCCCCAGTTCCCCGTCTTAAATCAATTGAAAATGTCTGGTTACATCATTGATCCTCTTGGAGGATCTGCTGTACGACCATGGCATGGAGCTATGAAATTGGTTACAGTACATAGCTCCATGGTTTGATAATAGATTGATTCATGAAGCTTCACTCATTAAATCTATCTGTAGCCTTGTTTACTACAAACCATACCATATTTATCAAATTTATGGTTTGAACTTTTGAAAAGCTGTTGTCTTTTAAAACACTGGAATACATTATGTATGAATTAACTCACCAGCCCATGCTACATGTACGTTTTAGACATGGTTAGGGTGTTCAAAGTTGCGAAGCAACTACCATTACAATAAGCTAAAATTATGCTGGCCGTAAGGATTTGTCCCCACATTCATCTGATACATGTGTGTAAGAATCACATTATTTTACATGTGTGTAAGAATCACATTATTTTACAAAGTGTGAAAATACTGTGATTGGTTCTTTCAAAAACCTGTCGAATAGTCATATGCACATGTTTATGCCGTATCATGGCCGAGTGGTCTAGGTCACTGGACCGAAGCTCTGATGTTGTCAGCAGCAGATTGTAAGTTCTAATCCTGGTTATGACACTTGTGCCCTTGAGCAAGGCACTTAACCATTATTGCTTCATAAAAAGTTAGGAAGGTAGTGCACTCGCTCTACCAGCCTGGCTCCTACTGTATGTGGATGATACCCATGGTTACATCCTTTAAAGGGGGTAACCATGGTTCAACCTTGAAGTAGCTTAGTAGCTGTCCGTAGCCAAGTGACGTTAGGCAATCTTCCTTAAAAAATTTCTTTTAAATACATGTAGTACATGAGTACTTTTCCTTGCAAGATGTTGTACATGTAGTTATTGGTGGAGCTTCATGGATTAGTCTATCACTCATATGTAGAGAACATGTATTCTCGATTATTTGTGTAGGGTCAAATGTTTTTTAGTGTATTGTTTTTCTGAACCTGCTATGATGGAACAATGTAGCACATGTATACATATTATGCAAGACATGTGATGTCCAAAGACATTGTAAAGTAAAAAATCAATAAAAATGGGGGGGGGGGGCCTGTTGTTTTTTCTTTCCTTGTATTTCGGTCTCATTCCCACTATGGGTTCGTATTTCTCAGTTGTTAACATTTGTCTGAGAACTACATATATGAAAGGCTACAGAATAAAAAGAGGATTTTCTTTCATTTTCAACATTTTTACTATGTTGCAACATTGAAGTAGTATCATCATCAGTTGAAAGCCTGTCTAGTGGTGGGTTGAAAGTAACATGAATTACAGAACCCATTCTAAAATTGTTATGTGTTGTAGAAAATTGTGGTACATACTTTAAAATTGTTTGATTTTGATTTTAAAATTGTACAATTCCATTTTTTTTATGATAAACCATTTTTTAAGTTGTTTGCTCCTGTTGAGAATATCTCAGAATTGTGTAAAGTTTTAGTTGCATGTGATTCAAAGTTTTAAATGTGACAAAGTTTTCTGTTTCAAACTAGTTTTTTTTGGTGTCAATATTGATATTAAATTTTTCATTAAAAACCATTAGAAATCAGCATACCCTGAAGCAAAATTGATTGTACAGTGTAAAAAGGTCAAACAGTGTGTTACATGCTACTTTCTTTGCATAGTGTATATTTTTCACGACAAAGTACTGTAAACACATGGGACTCGGGTTGTTGTTCTTGAGTCATCAACATGTTGTTTTGAATCCTAGTCGTGGTGGTTATAGGGCCATACATTACAATAAGTTTCATAGCTAACACTAAGTGGCCTAATTTTAATTATCAACCTTTCAGACTCATGCATTGTTGCCCGAGTCATTCATTAGTAGTTGGGTGTGTACACGTAAGTTAGTACTCATGCCAGTCATGGCGGTTGTGCTTTAGAGTAAAACAATGAATGCTTGAATATTTAGTACTTCAGACTCAAGTGTTGATGTTTGAATCATCAGCGTGTGGTTCTGAATGCCTCTTATCAGGCTGAGACATCAGGCTGAGACATCAGAATGTTGCTCCAAACCTGCTAATCATACCATTGGTGGGTTTGTGCTGAAGCAAATGTGATCTTGATTTACGAAACTGTTTTTGTATTAGTTACTGCTAGAGGGCGCAACATCGACTGTTTTGGAGGCTGACCTAGAGAGACTGGGCATGTCTATAAATCTGGCAACAGTTGGTTTTGATCCAGAGTTTGTGCGATTCAGATATCTTTTCTCTGTAATTCATGTTGCGAACGGAAATTTGTGATGCAATATCGGTGACTACGTCAACAAAATCAACGCCATCAAACAAGACTGAA
Organism: Pisaster brevispinus; assembly: GCA_023634235.1. NCBI lineage: Eukaryota > Metazoa > Echinodermata > Asteroidea > Forcipulatida > Asteriidae > Pisaster > Pisaster brevispinus. The sequence continues at coordinate 7,938,358 of JAMKCF010000001.1, forward strand.
GTAAATGCTGTAATGGCGCTCAGTTGATCCCCAAAATGTGAAGTACTGTACAATGTATTACAGGGTTACTAATCCTTAGAAACAACAGTTAAATGTTATACTTTGTGTATGATTCAAGTAGCTACACAACATTTTCTTAAAGATTAGTATGCTCTATGATGGGGCCTGCGATGGCATACATTCTTACTGTTATTATAGATGTTTGCTTTAAGAGTGCAAATGCTGCTTTGTTCATATTCATCTATTTCACTTGAAAGCATTCTAAAGGATTGGTATATTAGCATTACACGTGGTTTGTAAAGAGACCTTCTGCATTTCCTCTGATCTTTATTGGGAGATATTGAATGTCGTCATAGAAATGTGATCAGCAATACATGTAGATGATTTTATGTGAAACACTCATTGGCACTAAGTTGCAAATGTTGAGAGCTACATCTATGTGATGAACAATGGATGGTATAGTGAAAGCACTGTTTGGAACCAATGACCTTCCTGGGAAGGTGTTATCACTACTACTGATCTTCCATGTTGTCACCGTTCCTTGTTATTGACTTCATGTTGGGTTGTAGAAACAATAGATGGTTCACCGTTAAGCACTCTACGGAACTGAAGATCTTCCTTGGAAGATGTTTTTATCATACAAATGTGATCAACAATGAACGATTCAGAGTTGAGCACTCTTCAGGACCAATGACCATTCTTTGAAGATGTTGTCATCAATACAATGAGCTGATGTATTGTGATGTTCCACATTGCTTTCAGTTAGTTTATATGTATTGTGTTACCCAAAGTTTAATCAGTTATTTGTAATGCATGATTTGACGGGCATTGTGCCTGGGAGACTTGACCATTTGATGTGTAATTTTCAACAAAGATGCTCTGTGTTTACTGTCATTAAATTTTAATGTGAGCTGATGTTGTGATGTTAATAGTCATACAGATGACAGTGTTTCATGCATGTACTCTTTTGAACTTGAATCCTCACTGCTGATTGGTAAACCTTAGTGCAATATGTTCCAATACTGCATTCCTCAACCTCTATAGATTATTACATTCTGGAATTGAGTACAATATGAAACAAAATTTAATATTTATCATGTACAAACATTGTTATTTTCTCAAAGTGTTGTTTTGTTTTATATTTCATTTTCAGATAAACCCTTATAATGGCCAGAAAATGTTAAGGATGTTAGCATTAATGATCAGTCAAAGCTAGAAGTATACCAGACAGCAAGTTCAGTACAAAGGTAAGTTTACACTTCCTGTTATCATTTCAATCAACCTCGCCACAAAAAGAACCTACATTATGTACATTGAATTTAAATACATACTTTATGTCGATGACTTTTCCTGGTTTGTAATCAGAGTACATGTATATGTGCAATCCTTGTAATGTTGAATGATCCAGATAACAAAAAAGTGTTTTATAAGAATAACTATATGTAGTAAAATTCATGTTTTCTACAGCCTCAAGTTGTGTCAGGTATGACACTTTTCTATAACACAAAATCAACCTTGTATTTGATCATTACATTAACACTTTTTTGTGTTTTACTTACAGAATTTCTTCTCAATCACTAAATACCTGGGATTACGCAGTCACACATGCTGCTCTGAATAAATTCATTGTAGTCATCGATTAATATTTTAAAGTTTGCTTTCAGTTGCTTCAGAAAATCGCAAAGACCCAAACATATGTAAGATGTTGAGTGTTTAGTTTACTTTGTAAATAAGTAGAGTACATATTAAATCTTTATGCGTTGTTTAGTTCAGGTTTGGTTTAAGGCAGGCTCAAGATTCCCAGTATTAATCACTAGCACTACAGGCTAATTAATAATACTAGTGTTTCTTAGTGGTACATTTTACATACTAGGGATATGCTGCTTACAGGATTTCAATTGATATTGCGAAAGGATTTTGGTTAAGTCATGACCTTAATTCAAGGTTAAAGAATGTATGTTCAAACATTTAAGATTTGTACTAAGCCATTGTACATTTATACTTAAAGTTGTTTGTTATGTCACTTTGTTTTGCACATGCTTTCATTATTTTGTATATAGGCCACAAGTGACAAATTTTATTTTTTAGGATGAGCTTGAAGCTGTTGAAAATGTTATTTTATGCATGCAACTTGTTTCCATATTTTTGAACTGAGATAAAGCAAAGAAAACCCATCTCTGCTTCCACATAATATTCCATTTACCCCTTGGGTGAAGCAGTGTTCATACAATTATAATAAGTGTCTGTTTTGAGATCGGGATTCGAACCCTTATCTTGATGACTTGGACACCAAAAGTTGAGTCATGCACACTAGACAGCTTAGCCGTGACAATGTAGAGTTATAGCTTTGTGCGTAGTATGATAGCATGTATATAACCCAATATCGTTTTGAATCTCTAATATAACACGATATTTGAAAGCAGAAACTTTTCACAAGTAAATACACATTCTCAGTCCGAATTTACTGATAATAGTGTACTCAAATAACACACTTGAAAATGATATATACTCAGTTGTTTAACTTTGTTCTGATTTTATGACTTTTTATTTTTAAACTTACAAGGAGCACTTTCATTGCTTTTAAATGTAATAAGTCATGGAACATAGGTCACTGAACTTGCCTTCAAAAATTTACCAAATTAAAAAAAGCAGTGTTATGAATTTCTTAAGTGAAATAGTTCATGTCATATGTAAAGCAAATACTGTAGTCCTAGATAACAAAGAAATAAAATAGAAATGTGAAATGCTTGTAATTTGCTTTTGATGTCCGACTTTAATGACACATTATCATTTTGTCATGTTACTATGTGTTGTCTCCCACTTGAATTACACTGGCAAAAAATGGGTAGCATTTAGGTCAAATTTGATCAATAGTAACAACTTTAATTGTTTCATTCGGATACACAGATTTTGGCAGCTGGAAATATTATTTAAAAAAGCATCTTAATTAGGATTTTTATCAAGTGATTAGTCATTCAAATGTATTAAGTTTTGATTTGCAACACAGATTTGCTTAGGAGCTAACGACTTCAAGGTAATTTCATGTGATGAATATAGAAACAATTAGAGTTTGTCTTAAAACAAGCTCTAGGTGTTCGGTTTCGGAGAGTACATGCCTGGTATAAAAAGCCTGAGGAAAAAAGAACAATTTAATACATTTGAGATGACGTAATCACCCTTACCGAATTGGGGTTTACACCCCATTAATTGGTGCAGTTTTGGTGCGCATTTGGTGTACACCAATTCAGCACCACCTTTATGCAAATGAAGTGACTACACCAAACATACACCACAAATACTTTGCCATAATGGTACGTACACCAAAAGTGCACCACACAAAGTTTGTTGTCTAAGCATGGCACCAAATATGCACCACATAAACTTAAGTTTTGGATCACTGCACCAAATATGCACCACACACTGTTGGTTCTCAAAACATGGCACCAAATATGCACCACAGAAACTTGGCTTGACTGGACCAGTGCGTATCAGGGTAAATAATTAGTGTATTGACACTGATGTCTATTTGGTAGCACTTCCTGTGTGGGAAGTTTGAATTCTAACTGCCATTCATATTGAAAGTAAAATGGCTACTGCAAGCTGCTTGTGCTGGATGTGTGGTGTGTCGGTTTTTCTACTAAAAATCAATGTTCAAAATCACTTCCAAGCAATGGAAGTTATACTCTACACTCAGTGGAAATAAGTAGAACAAAATGATCAGATGGAGGAATTATCAGAATGATAGAAACATGATGCATGGTAAGCAGTTTTCTGTTTTCTGCATATAGCTTATACCATAGTGGTTCTTGCTCTATGCTTGTACTTTGTATTAGTGTCAATACTTCTTTGTTCTTGTCAAAGGTATCAGAGCATGGAGATAGTTTTCGTTTGTACATGATTAAAGAAGCTATGGATTTGTTGCTCATCAATGTGAAATGTGGTTCTGTTGTTAAATCATCATGGAGGTACAAATAATGTGTGCCTAAATTCCTCAATTTTTTAAGTAAAAGATGTTTTGTTTGTGGACCTTTTAGACTCAAATTTGTCTTAAAACAATGTAAAACAATTAAATGACCTAACAAAGTTGTTCACTGGAGTCAATAATAATTATTTTAGATGAAACAGTTTTTTGATGTTCTAACGTCTTGCCTGTTATGAACAACTACAAATTAAGTGTGTGTTTGGCACTAATGCACCAACAGGCTTTTTAAAAATATATTGTGACTTAATAAAGTCATGTTTATATCCTTCATCTAAAAATGTGCAGATTTTGGGGAGTGATTTAACTTATGGTTCGTACTGTGACCATGGTGGGCAGCACCAAAACAGCACCACACTTATGCGTGGTGCTCTTTTGGTGCTAATTTAAATAATTGGAACACACCACAAGTGCACCCCATGTACAATTTTCCGGTTGAGATTTCGACAGGGTGCACCAAAATGGCACCACTTACAATTGAGGTGTCAATTTGGTGTACACCAGCTTTTGGAAAACACCTACACCAAAACTACACCAAATGTGCACCATGTCTGCACTTCAATTGGGTGAGGGCATGACGCTACTAACTTTGTCGGCAGTCAGTGTCGTTGTCCAACAGTACACGAAATTTTAACTTAGTTGGTCTTTTGGTTTGGCAGATACATGGCTTAAAAAAATGCACATTTAAAGCGATACACGTAGTACGTGATGACGTCATCAATCTACGTTTCAACACATTATGTTGTCGGCATGAAGGCCGTTATGTAAACCAATGTTGAAACAATTATAAAAACTCTGCCAAAGGCTTCTAGTAAAACTGTATTTTGAACTGTTTTAACCTGCCGCCAGATGGCGCTCTTAAATCTTTGTTTTTTTACCAGACCCTCGTCAGACTGCAGCATCGTTAAAATCAACTCCAAAAAAGTTGCCACTTTTAATTACAATGCACTTTCGGTTTTAACTGGAAGTAGAGGACACGTAATTTCATGCAAACAATTAAAATCGAAGACCTATATTACCTTTGTATAATCCCGCAAAAAGCAACCCAGGATCTCCTCTCCTCGAATTGATAGGAATTTTCAAAGATTTAAACTTTAAATGACGTAGATTTCCGAGGCGGCATCTGTCACAGAGCGAGCAAATAATACAATCCCAGAGCGGGATAAAAGCATGAACAGTTATTTGGTATAGCGCCATCCTGTTTGTGGAATGTCTCCGTTACGTGGGACCGTACACACAGGCTTCGTGCTGTACCGAGGGCTTCGTGGACTTTAAACCTTATGTCACTGCAGCAGTTTGTGCAGTGAGATTCGCTTATTTTTGTGTATTACCTTTAAGTTGTAATTAATATGTACCCATTTTGCAGTGCATGACCTTTAAGCCAAGTAGCCTAGTGACAGTGCATAGAGGTCATCCTGTGTATGCTAATGAGGTCAACATCCCCCACAGCCCCAACACAGAGTACATGTGTGTGTTGTGTTACATGTAGCACATGCTTGCCACATCTACAGCATTCCATTGTGCAGCCATTTTACACTACATGTGGTTGTTTTAACATGATAGTTCCAACCTTTCAGAAGTATTATTCAAGTTCTCTATAAGTTCATCCAGAGTAGAAAGCCCAGTTCGGTAAGCTTATTTTCTCTTTATATTCTGCATCTATTGACTTGGAAGTTTACATGGCAAAATCAGAGTTTTTTAGACAAAGTTTTGCAGTCTGTTTCAACACTTTATTATGATCTTGTTTTTGACATAGTTTTTCCATTTGAACACATTGCTATTGTTAAATGCCAGTTCATGTATTTCCATGTATCTTATTATTGTTTATGTTTTGTATTAAATTACAGATTGTATCTTGACAATTGAAACACAAGCCAGTTTGACAAGTGTCTTCCTGCTTCCGTTCTCTGTTATTTTGGTTATGAATATTCGATCTTTTGGGTGCTAGAGACTGTAAAAAGTATGACGAAACTCCTTGGTATTTGAGTAAATGCCAAGGCAGCCACACCTTATGACTCATGGTGCGGAACAGTCTGCGACAGCGCTTTTCTATTTACAAAGATTAATGGGCGTTAATACTAACGTTGGCTGTAACACCCATTCAGGACCAGAAGTTATGGTCATATTGGCATAATTTCTGTGCAAAAGTTTCGGAAGGATCACAGAACTACAATCTGATGTAAAAATTGTGATGAAATGATCAGTAGTTTTTGAGATATGAATTTTTTAAATATTCAACTTCCGGTTTGAACTGGAAGTCAAGGTCAAATGAGGTCGCTTTCAGTGTAGCGTTTTTAGAGTCATACAATGCCTATCCGATGATGTATAGATTGTGAAAATCCATTGTGTTGTTTTGGAGTTATGATTTTTTCAAATATTAAACTTTGATTTAACGTAACTTGACACCTGATGACGTCATCATGACGTAACTGAAGCGGTTTCATCTCCTAATAAATATCTAACTATATATGAAGTTTCAAGTTCAAATGAGCTTGGAAAGGGTGCTTTTGTTAGCGGACAAGGGACGCTGAGAAGAAGAAGAGGAAGAAGAAGAAGAAGAAGAAGTATTAAGAAAAAAAAAACGAACAAAAATAAGAGGTGTTCCAGCCTAAATGCCCAAACACCTAATTAAACATATCAAAAACTGCAAAAGGGAAGTTCAAATTATACTAAAAGGAATGATATAAACAGGTTTTAAAAAAAATACAAATAAAACTAGACATAAGTTTTTGTTCCGTAATAAAAACAAGGTGTTCGGTGTAGACATTTACGAGTTAGCAGAGGTAGTGTTTTCAAAGAGAAAAGCGAAAAAACATAACTTAGTACGACAGATAATATTTCAGAGCGGGATAAAAGCATGAACAGTTGTTTGTTAAAATGTCAAGACAAGGTCACCAACATATTCATTTCTGTGAAGTATGTGAAGCCCATGTTGAAATAATTATAAAAACTCTGCCAAAGGCTTCTAGTAAAACTGTATTTTGAACTGTTTTTAACCCACCGCAAGATGGCGATCTTAATTTTGTTTTTAACCAGACCCTTGTCAGACTGCAACATTGTTAAAATCAACTCCAAAAAAGTTGCCACTTTTAATTACAATGCACTTTCGGTTTTAACTGGAAGTAGAGGACACGTAATTTTATGCAAACAATTAAAATCGAAGACCTATATTACCTTTGTATAATCCCGCAAAAAAGCAACCCAGGGTCTCTTACCCATTTAACATTTAAATGACGTAGATTTCCGAGGCAGCATCTGTCACAGAGCTAGCAAATAATACAATTCCAGAGCGGGATAAAAGCATTAACAGTTGTTTGGTATAGCGCCATCCTGTGGAATGTTTCCGTTACGTGGGACTGTACACACAGGCTTCGTGGACTTTGAACCTTATGGTTTTCATTACGTGGGACTGTACACAGAGGCTTTGTGGACTTTGAACCTTATGAATAATGGAGCGGACAGTCAGTTACAGTGCTTTTCTCATACACGAATTAACTGCGGTTAATACTAGCATTGGCTGTAACACCCATTTAGGACCAGAAGTTAAGGTCATATTGGCATAATTTCTGTGCAAAAGTTTCGGAAGGATAACGGAACTACAATCTGATGTAAAAATTATGATGAAATGATCAGTGGTTTTTGAGATATGAATTTTTTAAATATTCAACTTCCGGTTTGAACCGGAAGTCAAGGTCAAATGAGGTCGCGTTCAGTGTAGCGTTTTTAGAGTCATACAATGCCTATCCGATGATGTATAGATTGTGAAAATCCATTGTGTTGTTTTGGAGTTATGATTTTTTCAAATATTAAACTTTGATTTAACGTAACTGGACACCTGATGACGTCATCATGACGTAACTGAAGCGGTTTTATCTCCTAATAAATATCTAACTATATGTGAAGTTTCAAGTTCATATGAGCTTGGAAAGGGTGCTTTTGTTAGCGGACAAGGGACGCTGAGAAGAAGAAGAAGTATTAAGAAAAAAAAAAAACGAACAATAATAAGAGGTGTTCCGGGCTGAATGCCCGAACACCTAATAATGTTTTAATATAAATAACAAAAAAATAAAAAATCAAGGAGTTACTATTTTTGCAAAATAAAAGCGTTGACTTGACATAAATTTAAAAAATGTTTTTATCTGTCAAAATGATCTGTAACAATGAAATGGTAATAAATGTTGGTGCAATTCTTGTTGAAAAGTCCAAAACTGCAAAAGGGAAGTTCAAAATAAACTAAAAGGAATGATATTAACAGGTTAACAAATTAAATACATATAAAATAATGTTTTAATATAAATAACAAACAAATTTAAAAAATCAAAGAGTTACCATTTTTGCAAAATAACAAGCTTTGACTTGACATAAATTAAAAAAATGTTTTTTTCTGTAATAATGATCTGTAACAATGAAAGGGTAATAAATGTTGGTGCTATTCTTGTTGAACAGTCCAAAACTGCAAGAGGGAAGTTCAAAATATACTAAAAGGATTGATATAAGCAGGTTATAAAAAGATAAATACATATTAAATAATGCATTTAACATAAATAACAAAGAAATAAAAAATCAAGGAGTCATCATTTGTGCAAAATAATAAGCATTGACTTGAAAAAATGTTAGCCATAATATTGAAAAGATAATAAATGTTGGTGTTTTTCCTGTTAAACGGATGTGGGCTTCTCAAATCTTAGTTTCGTACGCTTTAGTCTCCTACACCCTTCATCAATAGCAGGAATACACTGCCTCCTCCAAAATATTTCATAGGCTTCAGGAGCCATAGCCGCATAAGCACACACAGTTTTCTTAATATACGCAAGGCGCTCATTGTCAAGCCTCAATTTCCCCGTGAGGCCCCTGCAGTTTGATGAGGCCATCTCTTCCTCTATGAAAAGGTGCCGAACCATCAGTAATGCAAGGTTCGGCACAGAAGAGCTTGTTTTACCAAGTATTAAAACTTTCGTCGGTGACGTAAAACTATTGTCTAGCTCCTTCTCACGAGCTGGTGAGTGAGGCTGATGACTGGGCAGGGCAGGCTCCTTAACCTCACTCACAAGTGGAGAACACTCCCGCTCCTCCAGTCTAGACAGGATCTCCTTAAGTAGTTCCTTATTTCTGAGACAAATCTTCCTAGTTTCCTCCGCAAGAGCTATGCACTTGCAGGAATCCTGAAATTCGAATTTAAATACAGTGTTTAAACAAAGTGCAAAAGCTGGATTCTTTATGCCCAGTGGGAAATCTGTGACTTTGTACTTCTGAGCAAAAAAGGTCCCTCCACCAGTTAATCCTGAGTCGCTATGAATTATCTCAAAGCAATGAAATCATTTACATGTACACCACAAAATTGACAAAATTAATCCCCACACTGTTCAGTTCCAACCCCTGGAATTAAAATAGGGGGTCTTCAATTGTTTTCTTAACTTTGGGGACTGGTACTGGCACGAACTTCATTATCAATGAATTCAGATGGACGTGAAGATTTTTTGATGAATAATCAGATCGTACATTATTACCTTTAACTACATGTATTAAATGTAATTACAATACCACACTCACCTTTGAAACGGCCGCACTGTCAGTGGTGGAAGTGGCCCCTGAGAGTGTTTGAGAAGATAAGTCACCCAGTATTAAAAAAAAAAAAAATAAATAAATAAATAAATAGGTACATTATGAAAGAATTAAAATTATGTCCTTATCGTGCATACAGTATGACACCTGTTAAAAAAATCCTCATATATAAATGCAATTGATGCTTTTCCGATGGCACTTTGACGATTGAGAGCGTCCCCAATGGTGGTGGTGTCAACAGTCCAAGTGAAACAAAAATATACCAGTTGATTGTCCAGGTTTATATATAAAAAGGGGTATGGGGGCTTTTATTTTTTCGGCAGTACAGCTGCCGTGTATCTACAAAGAAAAATTCTGTTGAATTTTTAATTTGGTTCGACCTTTCAATTACCTAGCCTGCTAGAGTAGAGTTGAAAAAAATTCATGTTTAACAATGTTCTATCCATTTTACAAAATTATCAATGCTTCATGCGTGATAAATAGCTTTTTGAGGTGAGAAAAAAACAAATTAAAAACAAATTAATGATAAGATGCGTCTTAAAAAAAGATGTGGGAGGGAACGATCAATTGAAGTTTTAATAACAAATATTTTTTTAGTTATTTGTACCAAAGTGTCATTGACAAGAAAGCAGGTATATTGTACTCACCATTTCCCATGCAACATCTACGACATCAAAAGTTGCATTTGCCACATTGTTGTCCTCATCTCCTTGCACTGGAGTTGATGCCAACACAAACAGATCTGTAGCTTCTCCATGCGACTGCTAAAAGAATTAGGAAGCAGTGTAAAGAAAGACTATAATTTGAATGAAGTAGGACAATTGTACAACACCTGTTCAAGTTTACTGTTAACGGCATAGGAACATTTTATTTTTGTTTTGGTGGTTTTCAATTATTTGTGTTAAATTCGCAACGTCAGACCGACCCTTTTTCCAGTTGATAATGATGCGCTGTGCCGCAGGCCACGTGCACTGTGCGGGGCGGAAAAAAACCCACAACGGAGCCGTGTGTAAACCACTGTTTCTATGAGGGGCGAATCGGCACCACACGCAGCGGCTGCACTCGGACAACAGTGTATCAGATTATACATGTACATGTACATGTACAATGCGTTGTTAAGACTAAAGTCGAGCCCTGATCAATTTGAAAGGTTAACGATGATTTTATGACACCATGCATGGTACCCTGGATAACCGAGAGGGCTTATTTGTAACGTAGGTGTTCTTGTTTTTGTTCATTGTCTTTGCAATTTTTTGTTTGGGTAGAACATTGAGGTGGGTAGAGGCCACCGACGATGTTCTGCATGCGATTATGAGGACGCCGTAAAAAACAAAAAAAAAATAAAACATTGCACTTGTGAATTAATGCAGTCATACCGAGTTTGTGTATATCATTGAATGTATTCTTGTTAACCCATGCGTGAAATTGTTCTACATGTACACACAAGGACATGTGTGTGTACATGTGTGTGTGTACGAGTTCGTTGCAGGACCTTTACAGGTCCCCGCAACGCAGGTCCACGACACGTTCCCTGGCTTGCGGGGCCCCCGTTCCGTCCCCGCAGAATCCCCGCGGGGCTTTGGGAGCCCCGTACCCGCCACGCAGTTTACCCGCGGGTACTCACACGCAACTCGCAGGGCCATAGCCTTGGTGGCACTCCCAGGACAGTTCTCTCCGAAAGTATATCACAGGCATAGTTTAAACTAAACCTGTGACCAAGTTTGGGGATAACTCTCCCGGGGTGGTTGTGATTTAGCACCAGGACATTCAAAGGGATACGTAGGACAAAGGGAGTCTAGAAAAATTGATCCGACAACCGTAAAGGAATTAATGTACTGGACAAAAGGACCTAGAAATCTTGATCTGACATTAGTAGATGGAGGAATGGAAAAGCTTCATCCTACTTTTCTAAAGCAAACAAAAATGAAAACACACAATTAAAAGTTGTATAATATTCACATCAGACTCAATTAGACTCATCAACTGTAACACCATATTAAGTTTCTTCTCTAGCGCTTTACATGTATGACGGTTGACTTCATACTAGTTGGATAGTAAAACTTTATTTTTAGTAGATGAAGGAGTACCATGCCATGATTGGTTTATGTGTTGTAAACAGGATGGTAACATCTTATGACCATCTCACAAACACCAAGAACTTAATATCAATGACAATCATCTGACGTTAACCACCAACAACAACAAAATGTTTGTGAATCTGCAAAATATCGATTCACTTCAATATGAAGATTGTGTATTTCTGCTACAGTTTTTCAAACTAACCGATGAAGAAAATAGTGCAATTTCTTCTCATATGGCAGATCTTCAACTCATGCAGTTATTTGGGATAGATGAGCATGACAACGATTTAGGAGAACATTCACAATCTAATCCGTGTGATCAACTTTTATTTGGAGACGATGAACAAATTATTAACCCTTTTACTCATTGTGAGAACGATTTGGGGCAAGATAAATATTTTGGTATTACAGACCTTACATCTAACGTCGAGGTGAATCCATCTCTCCAACGAGGTGGGGGAACAGATCATGTGCAGAGTTGTAGCGAAGGTGATGATTTAACCCTGCGTGATGCCATCGAACTGTAGTCCACTGTCCGTTTTTAATTAATTAATCAGTACTCCACCATTTATTTATTTTTTGTAATCTAAAAATTTCCACATTCCCCATCTACACCTAGCCAAATACCAATGACCAGCTCTCCCGGAATTCCCATAGGAATTGTACAGCACTTATTTGTCTTTGGGGCTAATGGCCACTGCTGAGTGAATTGAACCATATGGTTTTCAGATGGCTTCTCTATAGATTTATACAGGGCTCAGAGCACTGCCCTGGTTGTTTATTTGATGATTGAGTAGGATGTTAAGACCCTATGAGAAGATGGTAAGAGATTGATGTTCTTGCTGTGTTTTGTAAACGAAGGGTGTTATTCCAAGAAATGGTTGATTGAGCAGGATGTGTGACAAGGCTTTATTAGTAAGATGGTGCATCCTCTGCTGTTTTATGATTGTGTACACAAAGGGGAGGAGGGATTAATTCCATGAACTGCAGAGGCAGTGGAAGGAACAAGAACTCTGCAATATACTGGTTCAGTTCATTCTATCACGATGGCTTCAACAAGTAAGATTTTAGGGGATGATGTGTTGAGAGGGTTGTTTGCAAATGAGGGGAGCGATGCTAGTGGCAGTGAATCTTCTGATGATGCAGCATCAGATATCGATGAGGGTTCATCTGATATGAGCATTAAAGAAAGTACAGATGATAATGAGGAGACCGACGATTCTGATGACCCGCTTGTGCCACCACCAAGGAAGCGGCCGGCACACATAATGCCGAAAGGAAGACGCCAGACGCCTGCCCTGGCCAATCCTCCTGCCCCGGCCCAGCCAGCGTCCCGTGGGCGCCCAGCTCGCCGTGGTCATCAGCCTGCTCCTGCCCAAGAACCAGCATTGGCAAGACAAGATGCTGAAATGACATCGCCAGATGGCACCGTGTGGACTAGCACGCTAACTCCAGCCGCCGAAACAGCTCTGCCCAACATCCTCACCAAAGCAAAGGGCCCGCGAAACCTGGGTTGGGCGTCAACGGCACTGGAGCTGTTTGAGTTGTTTTTCCCCATCGCCATGTTGCAGATCATCATTGACAATACCAATGTGCAGGGGCTGGCGAAGAGAGGAGGAAGTTGGATCAATATAGCCATGGTGGAGTTTAGAGCGGCCATCGGGCTCCTTATCTTTCTTGGCCTGACAAAGTCCGGTCATTAGAAGGCACGTACATTCTGGACCCCCGGAATGTTTTGCGAGCCAATGTGCCAAGCCACCATGACATCGAAAAGGTTCCAAGACGTCCTACAAATGATGCGCTTTGATGACAAAGCAACTCGTACTCAACGAAAGGAGACGGATAAGTTTGCTCCTATCAGGGAGATATTCAAACTGTTTGGTAATGCGCTTCAACGACACTTCAGTCCCGGGGAGTGTGTCACCATAGATGAACAGATGGCTGCCTTTCGGGGCCTTTGCTCATTTCGGCAATACATCCCTAACAAACCTGCCAAGTATGGAATCAAATTCTGTGGACAGTGAGTGTCATTATGTACACAACATGTTACCATACATCGGCAAAGAACAGGGTGGAGTAGAAAATAATCTTGGTGCCCGCGTAGTCAAAGATCTCTCGTGCAACCTCTCAACGGAACTGGCAGAAACATCACGGCTGACAATTTCTTTGTTAGTAAAGAATTGACTGGTTTTCTTCTCGGGAAGAAATTAACTCTCGTCGGCACCATCGAGAACATTCGAAGAGAGGTGCCACGAGAACTTCGAAAAGAAAACTCGAAGGGAAGATCAGCTAAATTATCGAAGTTCATGTTTTCGGGATTGACGACAATAGTGTCTTTCGTCCCCAAGGCCCCGTTCCCACTGGACCCCGCATTGATCGCGCAATTCGAGAAAAGGGCGATCAGACCCCGCAATTTCTCGAAAAGGGCGATCAAAGGGCGATCAAGTGTAAGTGGGAACGCGAGGGCGATCAGGATCAGACCCCGCAAATTTGATCCACCTCGGGAGTAGGATTAAAGCGGGATCTGATCGCCCTTGTGGATTAATGGGCGATCAAAAGTCTAGTGGGAACGCAAAGGGCGATCAGACCCCGCAATTTGAGGGCGAACATCCGGTACGGTAGGCCCGAATGGCGCGAAAATGGTTTTATTTTTTCTTCTATTCCCAGCAAGCACCACGCATTTGGTGACATGAATTGCAAGTAAAGCATAAAGCAGTATTGACGTCACGTGACGATACCAACTACACGTTCTGTACAACGCATCCACACTAAGTCTACGTACCTGTCGACTTGTTGGTGATGGTCTTCAGTGATTGCCGTTTCGAACATGAGGGCATACATGACGAATTTTCGTCGCAGAAAAAGCAACCGTCGCTCATTTCTCCGACGTCTACAATGTCTTCGATGTCGAGAACGAAGCTCAAAAAAAGCTGATATTCTAATACTATTCTGAAGACGTAGATGATGGCACAACAAAATAAATGGCACAAAAAAGTCCATCATGTCGGTCAACAGTAGTCAGTATACAGTACATGTACTATCATGACAAAAAAATGGCGACTGCCGCGCGCGCGTAGTAGAGGAGCCACCCCACACTGTGTGGTCGCCATAGATACGTTGCGCCTGCGCACTGCCCACTTGGTCGACCTGCGTTGGTGAACTTTGAATCCACTTCCGTTCCCAAAAGGGAGATCAATGCGCGATCATACTCTAGTGGGAACGCGACCGCGATTCACGTCTGCGACTAATCCTTTTGCGGGGTCAGGATCTCGTAATTGTGGATCCAGTGGGAACGCGGTCCAAGAAACATCGTAACGTACTTCTACTCTCAACCATGCACCATGACGACTCAGTAAACCAAGCTTCACAGAAACCTGAAATTATCGAATACTATAATTCCACCAAGGCAGGCGTCTACACAGTCGATCAGATGTGTAGCCTGTACAACTGTGCACGCATCATTAGACGGTGGTATTTTACCACATCTTGAATGTTGCAGCAATCAACGCATATGTTCTTTTTGGGGAAGTTCACCCTAACCTTCGAGGCGACGCCAGGACCCCCTGGGGGTTTCTTCGGCAACTCATTGATGCGTTGATTCAGCCACTTATCCAGAAGCGGGCCGAACATCCTGAACTGCTACGGGGACAAACCCTTCAAGCCACGCGATAAATCGGCGTGGATGTAGCAAACCCTCCTTGTCAAGAGCGCCATCACAGAGTAGTTCTCAAGCAAGGGAGGTGCCTAATGTGCCCACGAGGCGCGAGACCGAGAACTACGAGGACCTGCTCACTGTGTGGCTGTTATGCGTGCCAAGGCCACAGTGTCGGCAGGAGGCAACAGTAGTGCAACCCGTCTGAATAGGTAAAAACACGCCAGTTTTCCAAGCTCTGGACCAATCAGAACGCTGCATTTTGAGCACGTGAAGCTAATTTACATAAAATTGAGGAGGTGGCCTGAACCATTTAAAGTAGGGGATGTTGGTATATCGGAGGGACTTAATAATATTTATAAGCACATACAAAATTAAATCAAATATTATATTCGTACAATATAGTTCGTTATAATTACACACAAGACAAATAACATATTCCTACAAGTAAAAACAATACAGCGTTTTAATGTAATTGCATAAACTGCGTAAGCTGAACCTGTCACAGAATGGTACAACCTAAACCAGATAAGAACGAATAACTCGTCTTTGGCAGCTCGTAGGACACGTCCGAGCACGGCCACTCGGCAAAATTTTTGCGATCGATAAGTGTATTCAAGTGTAACACAGTGCAGATTTTTGAAAAGAAAGGTTTGGACGTCATTGTCAGTTCGGCCTGGTCAGTTCCTTGATAACCCAGTGCAGAGTCAGTGAGTGTTTTGGTAAACATTACATTCGTTATAAGTGCCCAAGTGATGTTTCTAGCCCGTAATGTAGACGATCTGTAAGTTACGTACTTAGCCTAGCCTATACGCTTAACATACCTACAATTTAATTGTTAAAGTTTTCTCTGCAAACCTTTTTTCCAAGTCCATTCCCATCTTTTTGCCTTATAGGTTTAGTAAGTAATCATATCTGCAAGGGGATAAAAAGGTACGTTCATTCATAGGGGACTGTTAAAACACACCGCTGTTGCAATAACTTGACTAAAAGGGTCCACTGGCTGGCTGATCATGCATGAATTCATGCCCGTTAATGTGGTTAACAATGATGGTTGATAAAGGGTTGTGTACCAAAGTTTGTTTAACTAAAGAATAAATGTAAAGATTCTTTGAATACAATCATATCAATTTTGTTTTCTTATGTATATCAGCCACCAAATGTTTGAAGAAATGTAAAATACACTGCTGGATTTATTCTACTAGCGTAAATAAAATCGAGAATGTACCAGTCTAATAGTTTTGTTGACCTAGTTAGAATATTTATTTATCTTTTTTTTTTTTTTTTTTTTTTTTGTATCATTATAACATTATGTTTTGCCAAGAGAAGGCCCAAATGAGTGTTCCGTTAGGGGTAATTAAAAATTAAGTCCGTCGATAAATAAATCTTAAAGTATATGTGTGCGTTGTGAAGTTTTCGGCATGGGGCACACGTATTACAAGAAATCTGCAGCCATTACCAAGTTATTACGTAAACACGGTATAGACAGCGCATGAACAATTCACAAAATAAGTAAACAAGCAAGGACTTACTGGTCCATTCATGGCGGTAGTCAATAGATGACGTCAAAGCCGATTAGTCTACAAACCGAAACAAGTCTGACCATGTTCTCTGGACCGTGTGTTGTTAACCGTTAGTTTATTGTGACGTGCGAAGCACGTTGGAAGTCGTTCTGTAAGTATTCCTCCATTTTAAAGTCGTTTAAGACCACGGAGTTATTTAAAGCTCTAACAAATTTAAAACAAAACCAAGACTCGTTGAAAAAGATTCTCTGACAGTATAGTAAAACTATTTCACAACTCGTTTTTGCAAATTGATATTATATAGGGAAGCACACAAAATACATACCGTGACTATATGAATGCAGTTGTGGATGTGCCACAATAATTAGTTTGATATTATCATGAATTTCATGAACACAAGAGTACACGATTGAACTAGATTTTCGGGGATACAATGGCGTTTGGAGGGAAACAAATTTTCCCCAGTTCTTTTAATACTGTGTGTGTGTGTGTGTATGAACGTTTGGAGTTGAAGAAGGAACTATCAGCAGGGTAGGAATGCGTTGTTCACAATTTTACCCAAATGCATGTTTTCCCGATTTACAATAGATGTGAATTTTCAGCGATGCCTATAAGTTATGCGTAATTGAAAATGGTCTTTCTAACCATTTTACAGTTTTTTCTATTAAAAGAAAAAGACGCGTGAAGGCATAATGTACCCTATCCGCGATGCTGTCATCAACAACTTGAAACTATATCAACTAATTTTTAAAATGTGGATTCAATCATTAAATGCAAACTAATAGCAAACCAACTTATACAACACTACAGGGGAAACAACAGCTAAAAATAATAATAAATAACAACAAAAATAAATAAATAAATACATAAGAAAATAAATGAATGATAATAACAAATAAACATCAAACAATATAAATGAACAAGTACAGGGGGAAAAGTCCGTCATTTCAGGACAGTGAAGCATTATTTTTGATGGAGTGGAACTCACATGACGTATAAATAAAACCAGCAGACGGGTCATCTAAACTAAACGGAATCTATCAGAAGTGACAATGGTTCATATTCAATGCTTCAATTACTGCACTATTGTCATCATAAGATTATAAACAGTTGCACATTTAAACTTAAACGACAATAGCAAGGGTGTTAAACCAAATTGAAACAAATAAACAAATAAAACTCCTCGCCATAATAATAAGCATGTTCTATTTTCGTAAGCACCAAACTCCGCCTCAGCATTCTAAACTCAAAGCAATTACACATGAATTCCTCATTCACCTCATCGTAAGCATTACCACCATCGAAAGCAAATCTCAAGTCCTGCTCCTCACAAGCATCTTCGACAATATCTCATTTACTCCTCATATTAACGCCTTTTGAATATCCTTGAAAGACATGACATGTCAAACCCATGGCACCAAATATTTCTATACCCAGGTGGAGATTCTTAAGATGTACGAGAAGAAGCCAGAATATACAACACCTTGAAGGGATACAAGGTGAACCACTTGTTAATTTTATTTTGATAATTGATTAAAATTGATTTAATTATGACGCAATGTGTGTCATATTGCTAACAAAGAACTAAAATCTATTCAATTTTAAATTGTTAGGCCGGAAAAATTAGATTAATTCGTAAAATCTGGAGCATGTTTTTTATAATTTGGGGGATGAAAATGTCAATGAAAAATGTTTTGCTCTAAAACCCTGTTTCGATAGTAATTTTAGGACTAACTTCAAGCTGTAACTTTGAACAATAACCAATAATGAAAAATGCAGTTACATTATATGTGAATTTTCAGCGACAGCTATACATAATGTATCATTAGTTGGAAAAGGTCTTTATAGTTACTTACAGTTCGTTTTATTAAAAGAAAAAAAAGTGTAAAGGCAAAATGCAAATTGAAAAATGCACTTGAAAATGAACCTGTTCGATTGAAAGTAACATTAACATAGTTGTATATGATTATAACATTGTTGTAGAAAATCGTTGCCTGAATATAGAAAAAAAAAAAAAAAAAAAAAAAAACGATAAACACAAAAGGCAAAATTATTCTTGAAAAGCAAGATGAGAACAAAAAATAGTGGTACATAATCATAAAGAATGATAAGTCTACAAATCTGATGACTGGGACTTCAATCCATTGCCAAAAAGGAAAATTCGAGCGATAAGCAACTAATTTATGACATACTGTTGGCAGAAAAAACAACAGCCAAACACTGCAGTAACAATTACGCATACCGGTAATAAGTAGACCCCTAAGTCAAAAATGTACAATAGAGAAATTCGTGTGCTGAACAATTTCATGGCATTATACCCCGTTGGCAGAATACTTAAATCGTGTAAAAAATGTATATAATAATAACTATACGTGTATATAAAGTTTGTAGACATATTGTCTCTAAGTCACTAAAACACATGATACATAATAAAGACTCGACACGGGGCGCCTAAAACCATCCGGAACTCACCAGAACATTCCTTAAGTGGTCGACGGGCAAGATATGCTTTCCAGTATTTTATTCATTAAACAAAAAACGATAGAAATGCAAATTTTTGTACAATGTTATAATTAAAACATAATTGTAAAAGCAATTTGATTCAATATTGTTAATTATTTTGATTCACAACAAAATGAAGTCGATAAGCAACAGCACAACGTTCAAGTATATGTCCGCTTTGCTTATAAAAAAATACATTGAATATATTATTTTTAACTTAAGCATTTACTGTGGGCTGAATGGGATTAATTCATTTTAACAGTACCAACATATTTTCACTGGGAAAGGTTTAATGTACAAATTTCCCTTTATTTTACTTTTGATTCACTTCTTTTGGAAAACACGGAATGGAAATTAAATTGCAATAATATTTGTACAAGTTAACATTAATAAACGGTTGATTTTCGTTATCCAGAATTTACACATTGTAGATCGTAAGTAATGTTAAATCAATCGATTAAAAAGGTTAAATATAAATCAAATTACATGTACACAGTGTATGTAAATTAATCACGAGGCAATGCTCTTTTTTCAATCACGTGTAGTAAATTACGACAGTGAACAGAGTGATTCTCAGAAGCCATAGGGAAGCGTGTCGAAGTTTTCGACTTGGACACGTTTGGTATAAACCACTTGATAAAACTTCTTTTCTTTGGTTTCGATGTTCATCGTGTTCTTATTTCTTGTTATCTTATAAGGGTCAACGACTTGTACTTTTTGTGGACCAATATTGTGGACCATTTGAAACATTCTATCAAAGTTCACGATTGACTGGTTGCGATAATTTAATGTTTTACCGCGGACTTTACAGAAAGTCGTGTTCCCGTTCTTGTCAGGCTTTGCCAATTTGTAAGCATAATTTTTAGGTCCACCCGACACGAATGACAAAATATGGTTGTCTGAATCAATTTCATTGGTAAGTTCGCCCAAATAATCTCCAATGTCTGGTTCCCACTCTCCCTCTTGGCTGACAAATATCACACTATCCGTGTCGTAATACAGTACCCTACGATCTAGACCCTCTAACAGTTCGTAAAGTTTGAGCCTAGCCTGTGCAGTTGTGTAGGCGGCGATGATAACGTTTGTGCGACCAGACGGCTCGACGAACTCTTCGGTATTCTGCCACTGGATTTCAACCATTTCCTCTGAGACAAAATTGGCGCTGTTAACTTCGATATTATCGCTGCTCATCATCTCAAAGTACTCGGAAGGATCTGTTATATGGGCTGTCTTTGTCATGTTTGGCCTCTGACCAAACTTGCCCCAAAAACTATTTAGCATAAGTTTGGCCAGTGCCCGGAGACCTGGGTTTTTCTGGATGCTACTCCACTCTAGCTGGATGCCTTCCCTGTCAAAGTAACTATTTATGTAATCTTGCTTTTGAGTGTTTGTCTTGCACCATATTGGCCAGTCACTTGCTTCCTGCTTCATTTTCAAAAATGCATTGACGTAAGAAGCAAACAGCCCACCTTCCTTTGTGTTAGGATCATACATGGAAACTTCGTCAAAGTGCCATACCTCGTAGACTTTCAAAATCTGGTAACCCATCTGAATTGCTTTTTGAAGTTCTATAGTCACCCATGTACCAATGATAGCACGCTGTTCGTCGGTGTGGAGACAAGGTGACTGTTGCAAAGATTCACTGCATCTTGCACACAATGGAAACATCAGTCGTCCACATGTCTTGTAGGGAATGACCGGATGGTAAAGCTTTCTGGGCGGAAGCACTTTACACTTGACCAGCCCTTCATACTCGCTGATGTCACGGAAGTTCTCCGTGATAATTTGTGGATGCCCTATGGGATATTTACCGTATTTGTTGATGTACGGATAGAGACTTGTGAAGTCCATATATTTGAGTTTTTGACCGGGTTCAGCTTCGTAGAAAAGTCTAGTTGCATTAGTACGTCCTCCACAGAATGCATCACGTGGGACAAGAGGAGTAGGAATCTCCAACGCCTCAATGAAATCTCTCACGGCATCATCCTTCTTTAGTTATGCGTCAAAGTCGCATTCCCATTGCTCAATGTATTGGTAACCTTGACTGATGATGAACTTGCGTCTTTCAAGTGTATTCTGATAAAGTTCCTCCATGGTCAGACCATTGAATGGATGCTTTGTTTCACGTGATAAGCAGGTGTGTCCGTGATGAAGACATCCATGGAACTCTAGAACGGTCTTCAACCCATCTCCCTCGAAGTAGCCGTCAACTTTGTATTTACCAACATGCACCTCTCCGTTGTTGGCTGCATGCTGGATGTAACGGCCTGTCTGGTGGGATACCCATTTCAGCCATTTGAGTGCCTTAATGGATTGCCTATCATTTGACCGGTATCCTTGAGGGTGGATGATACCAATTGTATCTGGATCCAAGTATTTAGTCCGGTAAACCAAGTTACAGGCTGAGGCGATAGTGATGCAATGTTGGAAGGGGTCTATGCCGGGGTTGTTATCATCTGCCGTCATCTCCATGAACAGGGCTCTGAAGCGCAGACAGCAACGGCGGAGAATGTCTACATCGGACTGACAATATTTGATGATTTCTTGCTTGAAATCAAATGAATCATGTTGGTGCAGTTCGTACCATTCTTTGAATTTTTGTCGGTCGGCTGGTTTCATGGAGTCGGGATTATAATATTGCATGTCGGGAAGGCGGGACAGAACTTTCTCTTGATTGGCTCTTGTGTTGAAAAAGTGGGGAAAGTAGCCTTTAGCTGACTCCTTCAGGCCGAATGCACCTGGTAGCTTAGCGAGTGCCATGGGGAGGAAATTAAGGGAGTCTATAAATTTCATACCGTTTACTTTCACCTTTATGCTCATGACCTTCGAACCATTCAATATAACTTCCGGTAGAACTGCATTATCATACAAGTATTGGAGAATGAAAAAGGAATCATAGCCCTTAAAATTATGGCATAGAACTACGGCCTCAGCATTCTTTTCCTCAAAAAGCCATTCACAGAATTCCTTTTGAGTGTTTTCTCCCTTAAACACGTGTTCTCGGTCCCCGCAACGTTGACAAATGATGTCTTCTCTGTCTAAGCATTCGTCACATACTTTGTGAGCAATGCATAAATTGGGGATATGGATTCCGCTTTCCTGCACACACTCGAAGTCAAAGAAGATGTAAGATGTCTTGTTTTTAAGACTTTCTTCCTTTTCTTCATGCTGGCTGTCCACCTCTTTTGTTAGTGTAGATTTGTTTTCCATGGCAGGTTGCATATAGCATAGATGATCTTGTAATACATACTCCTTGCAGGTGCTGCAATATTTTTCTCCGCATACATGATCTCTGCCTCTATGGTGCGACCGGCTTATAAACTGACCGCAATCCTTACACCTGAAATGCGTCTTGCAAAGGGACGTGCCTCGACTATTTCTCTGCAAATGATTCTGAAAACAGGTCAAACTTTTGAAGTGCCGATTGCATTCGTGACAGTAAACCCACTCTTCCTCCACACAGTTGGTTTTAAAACACAGTTTGCAAGAGTTTTGGCATCGATGGTCCTCGGGATGGTCGAACCCTTTCAGACACGTAACACAAAAAAAGCTTCGGTTTATAAAAACCGGCATTTTTGTGATGACATCGTAGTGCCCGTGATGATAATACAGGCAAATCTGTTTGTCGGCTGGTGGACCTTTGAAGATAATAGCGTTAGCATAATCTTTTGATGCGACCAAAATCTGATATCCGGGGAGAACGTGTTGAAATTGTTTGATTTCCTCGACACCACACTTTGAAAAAGGAACCCTAGCCAACTTATGGAGATTCTCAGCGAGATTCTGCTGAATAGTACATCCTTTTCGGATGGCCTCCCAGCATTCGTTCCTCTCAATTTTAGCTTTTGCTGTGACTATTGCTCTAGCACAGCAGAGTTCATCCTTGTTCTTTATCTGTATTATGCATTTTTTCTCTTTGAGAAAGCGTTCAAAATTAACATAACGTTTCTTGGGAGTTTTTCCGCCAAGCGGCATTGTCACATGGGTTATGTTAATATGGAGACTGTTATCCAATGAGAATTGGTCATTGCTCTGGATCACCTGCTCGATTCGAGCCAGAAATCGTGCTGCTGTCAACTGATCCTTCGTGATAAACGGCAACTGGATGGGGTAGTCGAGCTCGGGACACGTAACCACCATACGCACTAGATCCTTTGGTCCGGCACCTGCCATTAACGTATCAAACAGGCTATCAAGAACTCTATGGAGAGTTTGTAAAACGGCTGTAGGGTCATGGATGTCCAGGTTATCCCTGAACGTGACGGTGTAATCCAGCCCCTTAGTGCCGAACTTTTTCATTTCTACTTCTTTCACCTTGGTTACGTGGTAAAGATCAGTGATATTAGTGACATTTGTGGCATCGAAAATTTTCGGACGCTTGCTTGCAGATGGCTCGTCGTCTGCAGGCACACCGTAACCGATTTGCTCTTGACTATGATGACTCCTCAGATGTCGAAGATAGTTGTCACGGCGAGCGAAAACTTTACCGCAAACACACTGATGTTGTCTAGAATCTTTGTGACGATCAATGTGACGGCTGTAATTATCACGTCTTGTGAACGTCTTGCTGCACACGCTGCACGTAAACATATTTCCTTTTATGATCTGCAAGATACGAAAATGAAAACCTTTATTAGTACAGTATCTTTTATACACATTTACAAACATATACATGTACATGTACTTTGGTTAATACATTACACGTCACAGAATTGAAGTCTATCCATTATCATTAAGGTTCCTTAATTTTGTGTTTTACTATACAGAAACTACAACTTTAAAGCTCGATCTTCTATTCTTAATTTACCTTAATTTACTGCCAGATGACAATCACGTATAGATTGTTGTTGATGCTACCAGCAAGGCTGTCAACGGATGGTTCTCTCTCGATGCGATCTGAGTTCCGTCTGACAGGCAATGTAGAATGTACTTGGTTTTTATAATCTGCGTCCCTCTTGTGACGAATAAATACTGATATTTGATTGGTTAATAGCTTACTCTCCCTCATCATTCTGCAATGTGATTTGCCAACAGGTTGCACCATCAGTATGGACTATGTCCTGTTTACAATATACAACCTGTTATGAAAGACTTGTCTGGACACGTTGACCAAACCTGTTCGGCCCACTTTCCGTGACGTCAGAATAAGAGATTATAATCGTACTGTTGCGTATATGACAACATCAATTGATCTTTCGGAATCCCCTTATCGCCCTATTAGCCCTACTCAGAGAAACACAGTGTAGATTTCGATCGAAACCGATACACATGTACTTTGTTGGGGATGAAGGACATCACGGACTTTAATCTTAAGGACAACCCCTGTGTTTATGTACATTTTCACAATAGTTTGCTTGCATTAATACTTTTTTTTTTACATGTTATTTTGCATCGGGCATTATACTTTTTTAATAGTAATTTTGTTTTCTAAACAAAACGTAAGGCCTATACCTCCTAAACCTGCTTCTATTACTTGCTCTAATACCTTTTTACATTGTTCAATAGGTGGCTTCGCTTTCTATTACCTGCTCTAATACCTTTTTACATTGTTCAACAGGTGGCTTCGCTTCTAAAAATACAATATTTTATTTTTAAAAGGACTTGGGAGCAGAAAAATATGGGAGGCTTGACTGTTAAAATGTACTATTGCATGAATATGCACAGTGCCCTGGTGCTTATTTACATTATTCTATCTTAAACACTTGTGTACGACCTAAGCTTGGTTTCACATTTATTTAGAGGGCCAATAATTGCAAAGGATAAACTTTTTAGGGTCAGTGTATACAATTAGTGATGTTTCATCCATACAAATAAAGTTGTATTTCACACATTCGTTTCTGTTATTGTTTCAAAGGTTTGTTCAGACAGTTGTTGTGAAACTCATCTGCTAAAAGAAAGATGTTGTTAACTGTATTTTCTACTGATTTGATGCTACATTTTTTTTTTTGTACAGCAGCGCCATGAGCGCCGCTTGCAGCGGATACAGGCGCTTTAAAAGTTTCCATTATTATTTTTATTATTATTATACTCAAAACCTGCCATTCATTATGACGGTCAATGTTTGCAAATAAATCAAAGATCGATCTAATATAATCCGCATGTGTTTGAAGGTCAATGGTAAAACCAACTTTTTGCTTCGTGCGTTGATCTTCCACTGTCATGGTGGTCAGTCACCCAAGTGCCCGAAAGGTCTAATCAGCATAATTAACCTATTATGTCACTAAAAAAAACCCAATATTTTCTATTTATTCTCGTGAACAGCATAAGTGGTAGTAGGGCTTACATTACACACACAAAATCTCTGACAAACAATAAGACCTACAAACATAAAACATAAATATAAAACAAGTACGGGAACCAACTCAACACCTTGTGCAGGCTGAAAATGTTATTATAAGACAACATAACATTGTGTACCGTTTTAAAAAGTCATTTACCAAAACCCTTCTACAAAATGATGGCCCCTGAGTGCCTCCTCCATTTCCCCACCCCACATTATTATTTGCAACATTTTGTACACACGAATCGCGCCCACCTATCAGGCTGCCTCGCGGAGCTCGTGTAAATAAAAGTGATATAATTTCTAGTCCAATTAATAAAAACAAATTTTACAATTGTTTCTTTACGAATTTTTAAAGCTTCTGCAACATAATTTATGATAGTTTTGCTTCTGTGTTTGGCTGTTATTAATCCACTTACAGTAGAATGGCATGCATATAACACTTGCTTTGCGCAAAAAATTTCCTCTATAGTAGTTGATCGGAAATGCAGTTGTTTTAGTAACATATAAATTATAAGACTGTAAGTGAAACAATTTCTTACTTTGTTCCTCCGACATAATTTTATGGAAAAAAGAAACCTACCCCCTTCCAAAAAAAATAAAATAAATAATTAAAATAAATTACACAAACAAACAAACAAAAGATTTAAAAAAAATTGTATACTTAAACATGTTCTGTTCTGGAACATATATTATTAAAATAAAATTTAACAAGTGGTTTACCTTGTATCCCTTCAAGGTGTTGTATATTCTGGCTTCTTCTCGTACATCTTAAGAATCTCCACCTGGGTATAGAAATATTTGGTGCCATGGGTTTGACATGTCATGTCTTTCAAGGATATTCAAAAGGCGTTAATATGAGGAGTAAATGAGATGTTGTCGAAGATGCTTGTGAGGAGCAGGACTTGAGATTTGCTTTCGATGGTGGTAATGCTTACGATGAGGTGAATGAGGAATTCATGTGTAATTGCTTTGAGTTTAGAATGCTGAGGCGGAGTTTGGTGCTTACGAAAATAGAACATGCTTATTATTATGGCGAGGAGTTTTATTTGTTTATTTGTTTCAATTTGGTTTAACACCCTTGCTATTGTCGTTTAAGTTTAAATGTGCAACTGTTTATAATCTTATGATGACAATAGTGCAGTAATTGAAGCATTGAATATGAACCATTGTCACTTCTGATAGATTCCGTTTAGTTTGGATGACCCGTCTGCTGGTTTTATTTATACGTCATGTGAGTTCCACTCCATCAAAAATAATGCTTCACTGTCCTGAAATGACGGACTTTTCCCCCTGTACTTGTTCATTTATATTGTTTGATGTTTATTTGTTATTATCATTCATTTATTTATTTATGTATTTATTTATTTATTTTTGTTGTTATTTATTATTATTTTTAGCTGTTGTTTCCCCTGTAGTGTTGTATAAGTTGGTTTGCTATTAGTTTCCCCTGTAGTGTTGTATAAGTTGGTTTGCTATTAGTTTGCATTTAATGATTGAATCCACATTTTAAAAATTAGTTGATATAGTTTCAAGTTGTTGATGACAGCATCGCGGATAGGGTACATTATGCCTTCACGCGTCTTTTTCTTTTAATAGAACAAACTGTAAAATGGTTAGAAAGACCATTTTCAATTACGCATAACTTATAGGCATCGCTGAAAATTCACATCTATTGTAAATCGGGAAAACATGCATTTGGGTAAAATTGTGAACAACGCATTCCTACCCTGCTGATAGTTCCTTCTTCAACTCCAAACGTTCATACACACACACACACACAGTATTAAAAGAACTGGGGAAAATTTGTTTCCCTCCAAACGCCATTGTATCCCCGAAAATCTAGTTCAATCGTGTACTCTTGTGTTCATGAAATTCATGATAATATCAAACTAATTATTGTGGCACATCCACAACTGCATTCATATAGTCACGGTATGTATTTTGTGTGCTTCCCTATATAATATCAATTTGCAAAAACGAGTTGTGAAATAGTTTTACTATACTCTGTCAGAGAATCTTTTTCAACGAGTCTTGGTTTAGTTTTAAATTTGTTAGAGCTTTAAATAACTCCGTGGTCTTAAACGACTTTAAAATGGAGGAATACTTACAGAACGACTTCCAATGTGCTTCGCACGTCACAATAAACTAACGGTTAACAACACACGGTCCAGAGAACATGGTCAGACTTGTTTCGGTTTGTAGACTAATCGGCTTTGACGTCATCTATTGACTACCGCCATGAATGGACCAGTAAGTCCTTGCTTGTTTACTTATTTTGTGAATTGTTCATGCGCTGTCTATACCGTGTTTACGTAATAACTTGGTAATGGCTGCAGATTTCTTGTAATACGTGTGCCCCATGCCGAAAACTTCACAACGCACACATATACTTTAAGATTTATTTATCGACGGACTTAATTTTTAATTACCCCTAACGGAACACTCATTGGGGCCTTCTCTTGGCAAAACATAATGTTATAATGATACAAAAAAAAAAAAAAAAAAAAAAAAGATAAATAAATATTCTAACTAGGTCAACAAAACTATTAGACTGTTACATTCTCGATCGGGGGAAGATTTTATTTACGCTAGTAGAATAAATCCAGCAGTGTATTTTACATTTCTTCAAACATTTGGTGGCTGATATACATAAGAAAACAAAATTGATATGATTGTATTCAAAGAATCTTTACATTTATTCTTTAGTTAAACAAACTTTGGTACACAACCCTTTATCAACCATCATTGTTAACCACATTAACGGGCATGAATTCATGCATGATCAGCCAGCCAGTGGACCCTTTTAGTCAAGTTATTGCAACAGCGGTGTGTTTTAACAGTCCCCTATGAATGAACGTACCTTTTTATCCCCTTGCAGACATGATTACTTGCTAAACCTATAAGGCTAAAAGATAAGAATGGACTTGGAAAAAGGGTTTGCAGAGAAAACTTTAACAATTAAATTGTAGGTATGTTAAGCGTATAGGCTAGGCTAAGTACGTAACTTACAGATCGTCTACATTACGGGCTAGAAACATCACTTGGGCACTTATAACGAATGTAATGTTTACCAAAACACTCACTGACTCTGCACTGGGTTATCAAGGAACTGACCAGGCCGAACTGACAATGACGTCCAAACCTTTCTTTTCAAAAATCTGCACTGTGTTACACTTCAATACACTTATCGATCGCAAAAATTTTGCCGAGTGGCCGTGCTCGGACGTGTCCTAACGTGCTGCCAAAGACGAGTTATTCGTTCTTATCTGGTTTAGGTTGTACCATTCTGTGACAGGTTCAGCTTACGCAGTTTATGCAATTACATTAAAACGCTGTATTGTTTTTACTTGTAGGAATATGTTATTTGTCTTGTGTGTAATTATAACGAACTATATTGTACGAATATAATATTTGATTTAATTTTGTATGTGCTTATAAATATTATTAAGTCCCTCCGATATACCAACATCCCCTACTTTAAATGGTTCAGGCCACCTCCTCAATTTTATGTAAACTAGCTTCACGTGCTCAAAATGCAGCGTTCTGATTGGTCCAGAGCTTGGAAAACTGGCGGTTTTTACCTATTCAGACGGGTTGCACTACTGGCAACCACCACCAGAAATGATCTGCACGGACTGCAATGTCAATGAGTAAAACAAACTGACCTCTGAACACTGAACTCTGTCGGCTCCATTTATTTGTTTAGCCTATTTGTTATTTATTGTTTTGTTTTTTGTTTTTTTACAAATTTAAACCCCTCGCAAAAACAAACAACACAACGAAATCTACCCGAATGTGTTTGTAGCAATCACTTCCTGGAAAAAGAAACATTCAGGCAAATACAAATTTTTTTAAATGTTATTTGTATTGTTATTTTTTATATTTTTATGTTCATTGAGACATGTCAATAGTTGTTTACATACATTTTCCATTTCCCACTTGCATCATCCTTGAGATAGGATTCTTGTTTGGAATACATTTTGCACACATCTATCACAACCATATTTTCAGAACTGTGCATTGTTTTTGTTTTTACAGTCATTTGTTTTGTTGTTGGAATGGATTTGTACACCTTTTTATTTGCTTACATGTGGAAACTTGTTTATCTTTTCATTGAGAAATTAGTCCAATGTATTTTCTGTAATGATTGCGACAAACTACTGGTTACTATAGAGTTGTTTTGTTTTTTGTTGGAATAGATTTGTAGCTACATTTTACATTTTCCGCATTTTTCGTATTTGTTATTACTCCAATGTTGTTCTTTTTTCTCTTTTTTATTTATTATATTGTTTTATGAATTGAGCATACTACTAGTTACTTCATACGTTATTTGTTTCTTTGTTTGAATGGATTTGTACACCTTTTTTACTTACATGTAGAAACTTGTTTATATTTTATGTGGTTTTGCTGAAAGAAATACACTACTGCAGTATACTGGTGACTCATACATCCGTCTTGTTTGCTTTGGTGTCATTTCCTTTGTGTACGATCTTGCATAAGATAATCTCTAGATTTATTTGATCAGGGTTAGACAAAAGAAGTGTAGAGGGTTTGCCTAGGTGCCAAATGAGTAAGACTGAGCCTACTGGACTGGTAGGAAAGACCATTCAAAACAAATTATGGGATTATGGCCACCTTTGGTAAACACAAAGAGGTCAATTCCATGAGTTGCAGAGGCAGGGGAAGTAAAGTGGTAAACAATCTACACAGACAAATGTGGGCTCATCTAAAAAATATTTCGTGCTTGAATTAGGCCAAATAAAAATTTAAACATGTTTAGCGTTAAGCCTTTTTTCAAGATGGTTGCCAGCTTTTTTGTTGTTTTTTTGGTGTTCTAAAGTACAAAATACGATCTTGTTTATTTCAGACATTATTTTTTTCGTCAGGGATCGTTAAAAATGTATCAATTTAAAAAAAAAAAAAAAAAAAGGAAGCGAGCGGGCCTTTTAGTTGGCCTAAGTTTTAATTACTCAAAAGGGTCTATATATAAAGGTTCTGGGCCATTTGAAAGTGATTGGGTCCTCCACAAAAATTATTTACAAGCTAATACAACCGGTCAGTAGCCTACTGACCGATGGCCGCACGGTGCGATTTGTTTTTGATGGTGTCACGCAGAGTTTATCAATCATTTTTCAAACGATAGTCAGTAGAGGATTGGAACCCGGAACCAGTGGAATTGTAGGTGAAAGCAGAGCACAGAGACAGGATGGCGCAGATCCTTTAAATACGGAGATGGACGCTTGGAATATCTCGAGTGAGGACGAAGAAGAAGAATCACCATCTCATCCAAGTGCTTTAAGGGCTTCGAGAAAGAGAACGACTTCAAATGGAGACACCTCAGAGGGAGAACCAGAACGAAAGAAGCGTCGTGCTACACATTTTTTGATATTGTGAGTGTAAATGAGAGATTTGTTTAAAAATTTCAAGCTTATACTTATGAACTTTCTACTGGTGGAGCACATGTAGGTTGGTAATTGTCTTTACAGATTCTACTGTGTCTGCATTAGCAATTTATTTGCCTGGTTGGTGTTCAATATCATAACTGTACGATTGCAAATACAAGGACCAACGAGCTAATCTGCCAGATGAACGTTTTTGGTTAAACAACCATTTAAGAGCTTGATGATCAGTTACAGTTTTGAATTTCGGGCTGTGTTCCAAGTAAGTGGAAAACTTTTTCACTCCTTCAACAACGGCAAGTGCTTCTAATTCCGTCACAGTATAATTGCGTTCCGCTGGCTTAAGTGCTCTACTGGCATATGCAATAGCTCTTTCGTTACCGTCCTGTATTTGGGATAATACAAAACCTAATCCCTGAAAACACGCATCAGTTTGCAAAACAAATTATGAGTGTTCATCAAACCTTGGATGGGACAATACAGGTGGCTCTAAAAGTTTTTGTTTCAGTTGCTCAAAAGCTTCTGAACATTCTTTCGTCCAGTGGAACGGAATGTCTTTACGAGTCAGTGCAGGTAATGGTTGAGCAATTTTGCTGAAATCTTTTATATAACGCTTGTAATAACCAACAAAACCTAGGAATGCACGAACATCTTTGACATTCTTTGGTGATGGGTATTCTTGTACAACGTTGAGCTTTTCTAGGTCAGTTGCAACACCTTCACTAATTATGTGCCCAAGGTAGTGTATTCTATCACATGCATCTCTGAATTTCTGAAATACTTGGCACAAGTGATCGAGATGGTCTTTGAAAGTGTCACTATAAATGATAATGTCATCCAAGTACACTAAACAAAACTTCCAATGCAACCCTCCTAGCACTTCATGCATTGTTCTTTGGAATGTATTGGGTGCGTTGTGTAGTCCAAAAGGTAACACATGGAATTCATACAATCCGTCTTGAGTAATGAATGCTGTTTTCTTTTTAGAATTTGCTGGTTTAGTCATACCAAGAATGTTAAAAGTATCGGAAATACTGGGCAGTGGAAAATTGTCTCTGACCGTGATCTAGTTTAATCTCCTAAAGTCAATACAAAATCTGTATTCGCCAGGTTTTTTTTTAACCATTACATCTGGACTAGAAAATGGTGAAGTTGACTCGGAAATAATACCATCATTTAACATTTTGTTAACATGTTCTCTTATTGTCTGCTGTAACCTAGGTGAATGTCTGTATGGACGGGATCTAACTGGAGGGTTGTTACCAGTATCGATTCTATGTTCAACCTTATCGTAAAATCCACGTGGGCTTTTTGCGGTTTCATACACATCAGCATTACTATTGATTAGAGCTTTAAGCTGTTGTTGTTGAGTAGGGTTTATGGAAGAGGATGAAATGTTAATTGTATCGAGAACCTCTTGACCAATAAATGAACATTGTGGGTTCGTAACCTCATGACTAATGTTGGTGTTAGATTCGATCTTGTCAAAATTGGTAAACTCAGAAATTTTATTTGCTTCCACAATATTGAACGTACCAATCTTAGTACGGGGAAAAATTGTAACTGGAACCTCGGATGGATTCATTACCATAACTGTTACTTTCGTACCAAAGTCTGTCATGCGGGAGCTAGATATAGTGTTAGCCACTACTAGACCAATGTTCTGGATATTATGTCCACCATGACAATGACCTATTATACCCGGGGGAAGGTAATTTTTGATTCTGACCTCACAGACAGATTGTGAACGTGGGGGTACAGTAATTTCAGTACAGGTACGCAACTGATTTTTCCTATGAATTAGATTTATGTTTAGATTTCCCAAAATCAATTGACACTTTTTGTGACGTTAGGAACTCGGACCCTAGTATAACATTTTGATATAATTTACTTGTCACATAAAAAGGTACCATGAATTGTGCTCCTAAAATATGTACTGGTACATTGAGAAATCCAACAATCTTTACATTGTCACCATTGGCTGTGGTTGCATGGTCAAATTTAGGTTTCAACAAACGCAATTGTCTGAAAATAACATTGGTTTTATAGTATTTTTCAGAAATCAAGTTACTGGTAGCACCCGTATCTATCAAACGTTTCAATGTATCATCACCGATGGTAATAGAGATCATACTTTTTTGGTCAAGATCAATTTTCAAGGGGTCCTCGACTTGAACGTCACAGCCGCCCATCCTAACCCCTGTCATGGTAGGCGGCTGAGTCAGTTTAAAGCATAACCTTGGATGTGAAATTTAGAGTAGCAGTTTGCCTGTTTATGACCGTACTTTCCACAGCGATTACAACTACCATTAAATCTGGACTGTTTGGAATAAGTTTTAGTGTGGCTGCGATTTGAGCGATGACGAACGAATTGTTGTGGTTGAACTGGCACTGGTTTGCTGGAATTTACCAGGCTTACGATATTATCTACCTGAGTTTGCAAATTGTCAAGTTTAGTGGTGACCTTATCTATACATGTACTTTGTTCGATGCTCTGAACTTCTGCTGGGGGTTTGATTTTGTCCACGCTTTCACCAAGACGTGCAAAATTGATCGCTTTAGCCATGTTTTCGGGTTCTTTCGAAATTACGAACGCTTTTAGCGCCGGTCTTAGACCGCGAACACACCGTGCCATCTGTTCGTTGTCTGATTGGTGTAATTGTCTACTGAGATGCACTATGTCTGTGAAATATAAGTCAATGGACTCGTTTTCACCTTGCTGACGCTCGGCCAGTTTGGCTTCTCTAACCCATCGTACACTATCACCTTCAAAAGCAAGTCTGAGTCCATCAGTGACTGTTTTGTAGTCAGTTTTCTCGCTATCGGGCAAACCATAAAGCAGCAGGGCCAGTCAAACGTAAACCCAGTGACAAC
Organism: Pisaster brevispinus; assembly: GCA_023634235.1. Taxonomy (NCBI): domain Eukaryota; kingdom Metazoa; phylum Echinodermata; class Asteroidea; order Forcipulatida; family Asteriidae; genus Pisaster; species Pisaster brevispinus. The sequence continues at coordinate 7,972,213 of JAMKCF010000001.1, forward strand.
CTTTTTATCGGTTGCAAAGTCTCGCAGTTTACTATAACTATCTAGTCTACTCAAAAATAAGTCAAGATCTTCAGTGCCAGAGTAAGTATCCCTGAACTTCAATTCATATTTGCTTGCCATAATGATAGAAATATGACACAAAATTGCAATGTGGCATAATAATCAAAATACACAATTTGCATAATAAAATAAAATATACCCTATGGGGAATAGAAGAAAACAAATAAATAAAGTGTAAAGTTAAATACCTTTTGCATCCCCAATCGGATCTGCGTCCTTCAGCCAACCGGCCGGATGCGCCACCGAGAATTCAGCGCCGGATCTTCCACCATATGTTATGGATGGGTTGGCTATCTTAGCCATCCCGCCCATGGGAGGGATCGAAACTCAACATTTAAACACAATCTGAACGTTTTCCTTCTTGAAACGTATACACACCGCAGGGCGTTTTATTTTAACACAACTCAATGAGAAATTTGAAAATACACTAAATTAATAATAAACGGAAAATGCACCATCGACTCGGTGCCGCACCTGAAGGAGACAGACCACGAGTCGACGTTGAGTGTGCCTTAAATACTAAGTTATTACATAACTTCCACCATGGAGGCATTTCAACCTCAATGCAACAGCCAGGTGCACATAATCACTATGACCAGTGAGCATGAAACTAAACATAAATGTGGGCCGGGGTGAACGTCATCACAATAGTATTACTATTATAGCATGACTGCTGCAAAACTATTTCAACGTTCAGTTTTTCTATACTGTTGTTTAATAATATCATAATGGCTTAATTAACTCTCTTTCAAGTAAACATGAGATCATTTTAGAAGCTTGACGATTGATGTAATACTTGAGAAAACTTTTCAAAAGTAAAACAAAAAACATTAATCTGATTGCTAAAAAATATCAATAATTGTTTTCTTCTAAAGACTAGAACCCTTGCTCTATGCTAGAACTTAGAAGTAGAACAACATTATTAGTTTTGCCATGGTTTTATAATGAAATAAAAGCAAAAATAACAATTTATTCAAGAGAAAATAAATGATCCATGCATAATTCATAATTTCATGTTATATTTTTTCTTATCTTCTCGTCTTACAGATAATTTCTGCACGGTATTCTTGAGGTTTTGTGAGCTCCTTCATTGATTTTTACAAATTTTTGGTTGAGATTTGTCATGAGTCCTCTTTAGTTCAAGATGACGCTGTGCTTCGTAGATATTTGTAGATTGTGTGGAGGATTGGGTGCTGCTGGTATTGGGGGGAGAAAACCCCATTCAAAAGCACAATCAATCAATTGCCCTTCAATCAAAATCGTCAGCAACTTACAACCTTCTTCGGCAGAGTGGATTCATCAAATTGCCCCACCCAAACACACTGCATTCATATACACACTTTGGCAATCCAGTCAGCAGTTTCAACTCAGATTTGCTGTTAAGAATAATGGCCGACAATAAAGATCTCCCTGCTCATGAAAAGAATGTATCTATTCTTTTTGATGAAATGAAAATCAAGTCCTGCCTTGAAGGAAGCATAGCAAACGAAATTCTCCATTTTTAGAGCAGATGTCGTGGTGAAGAGAAGCCACTCGCTAGTCATGTTCTGGTGCTGATGATACGTGTTATTTGCTCATCATTACATGCTCCAATAGGATATTACCCGAGTCAAGGTGTAACCAGCTTTCAGCTTTACCCTTGCTTATGGGAGGCTGTGTTATTGCTAGAAGCTGCTGGATTTAGAGTCAGAGCCTTGGTGTCTGATGGGGCATCGCCAAATATAAAGTTTTACCGTATGCACGGTACTCGGGGTACACTTACATTTTCAACTAAGCACCTGGCATATACAACGGCAGAGGAACAGCTGTATTTCATCTGCGCTGTTCCTCATCTGCTGAAAACCACACGGAACAACTGGGAAAACTCTGGTTGCCACAACAACACAAGAAACTTGCATGTAAGTCAGTGTCCATTTTTGTGTTAATTTCTAAATTTGTGTTCAGTTTATGAACATTATATTCTGCTTTTGAACAGGTGTGTGCATATTCCAATTTTCCAGTTGCCGTTGTGTTCAAATATTTTTATGATAATTAAAAGTCTCCATATTTCACCATCAACAGCTCAAGAAACAGGACATTTCTTGGAACCAGCTGCGAATGCTTTATGACTGGGATGTTGGGTTGGAGAGAATTTCTCCTGGCTTGCAACGCCTACACAAGATCACCCACGAGCATCTTCACCTGACGCCAGCTCTACAAATGCGAGTCTACATGGCCACCCAGGTAAGAAAGCTAATTTGCAAGTGATTGTCTTTACAAACGGTTGCACAGCTTTTGTTTTGTCCTTATGTATTTCAGTATACTTTTATCATGCTGCAACCATCTTGGTCAAGTTCCCCGTCTCCAATAACAGTAATGAATGCTAATATTTCCTGTATAAATAGGAACAAGACTTTTTTTCCTTCCAGCCTCTGTTTTGTTACATTGATTTGATTTGGAAAAAAGGTCCTGTGATATTATAGGCAAGGTATTTGCTTCTGTATAAATATTTCCTCTACATTTGTTATTATACACTGTTTTGGTATTTGTTTTTAGGTACTCAGTAGTTCAGTGGCAAATGCTTTCCAAGCCTTTGGCCGGCACGATACTTCATCAACGGAGCTCTTCATTTCAAATTTTGATAAGTTCTTTGATTGTTTGAACGTCAGCAACCCTCACGAGTCACAGCACAAGAGAAAGGCAGCCCTTGCTCCATACAGAACAGTTGATGACTGGCGCTTCAAGGTACTTTTAAATTTTTTTTTTCAGGTTGGCATACTTGTAGTGTTCTCTTTCCACCTCCGTTTTTTCATCATCTTCTCGTCACAAGTTTCTTCATGCCTATAAGACAATTTGATGGATTGCTTGGTTTCATTACCAGAAAGATAAAAAGTAGTAAAATAAAGTTTGCGTCCAATGTTTCAATCTGAACGAATGTAACATGCATCCACTCTTGATTTCTTGTAATATTTATATGTCATGTGCATCAATCCTTAAGGGAAGGTGGATTTGGCTTAATATTCTTTCAAGACAAAACATTTTTCAAGGAAAAGATATCTCTGGTCAAAGGAACATGTTTACCATACTAGAAAAGATAGCCATTCACTGAGAAAGAAACATGCATAAACAATACTGAATATTTTTATGCCTTCTACATTATTCATTCTTCTTTGTTTTTCCATTAGTGGCTCAAAGAAGATTTTCTTGGCTTTTTGTCAAGCTGGGAGGAGGAATCGAAGAACTACCCAGGGGTGGAGGATGATGTACGTTTGAAGATGTGCCTCAGCAGAGAGACTTTGGAATTGGATTCGCATCACAGGTAGGCATTCTTTTCATTTTAAGAAAAACGAGGACAGCTATAAACTACTCCTTAAATTAATGAGGAGAGATCTTTTCACTCCTCTGAACCAAACTACACATACAAGTGTAAAAGTAGAATTAAAACAATTTTATAAAATCCGACTTTTGACCTTAGTAAATCAGACGATTCATATACACATACCAGATTGCAGAATTGGATTGGGTGGGTTGTTATTGTTGTTACAAGATCAAAGCAAATAACCAACATATCCATTATCCTGCAGTGAATAATTTTTTTTTTTTTTCTAAATCTTTTAAATTTTAGGGAGTGCTATTTTTCGCTCTCCTCGGACAAGGTTAAGCATATACTGTATTTGTTTAAATTCCTATTTTTCCAGTTGATAATATGTTAAATGATTACATGCACACTTTATTTCAGTGAATTCGTTCGTTGAACTTTGCAAGCTCATTTTGCAAGAACCTGGGGTTGAGTACCTGTTGAGCGAAAAGCTCAATCAAGACCCGTTGGAGATGTACTTCTCAAAGCTGCGATCGACAGGAGGCAGCAACGACAATCCAACAGCTGAGCAGTTTGGACATAACATGATGTCGCTTTAAGTGGCATTATCATGTGTAAAGATATCAAAACGTGGTAACTGCAGGAAGACCGATGACACTCCAATTTCTATTGATGATCGCATACTTCCAAAGCGCCAGAAAAAGAAGTAGGAGTCTGAATAGTTAACATTAGTGTTAATAATAATTTCTTGTTAAATAAACAAGGGGACTCAACAATTGTTAACCATAGCTTCTATTGTGAAAATAAGTTACAGCTAAAATTTAGCTAAGGAAGTTGATATGGTATTAAATTGAAAAGACGAAAGAAAAACAAACATGCCATATTTCTCATAAAAGATAAGAATAATGAATTTTATTATTTCATGCATACATGTCACAAAGTTTAAAGCTTCAGTGTTTCAGAAAATTTTGCAAATGTTAAAAGTATTTGCAGTGACATTGTACTTACTTGTTCAAGTTACAGATTACAAGTCTTTACGCAGGGCCTTTTCTCCTTTTTTAGATACCTGCTTGTTGCTAGATATTTTTATGTCCAAATATACTTCAGGAAAGCCTTGCATCTCAGTTTTATATAAAATTGAATGATAATTTTCAAGAAGGTCTTAGACAAACCACCACTAAGTTTCCCACTTACTAAACTACACCAGTAGGTTTGGACTCGAAAGTTTGAAGATATTTTATCATGTAATACAGTGTTTATATTTGTATCTGACATTGTTTGTAAATTTTCATTGGTTAAGAATAATCGACCCACCATTTCTATCGGTCTAAAAAACAAATACACGTCGTGTGACACTTGAAACGAACCACCTCTGTCTTGTGCCTCAATCCATTCTTTAGTATAATTCAAAAATGTTTTGCCCGAATCGATACAATTAACCATCCAACATTCTAAAAATTGACAGTATATTATGATGTAGAGTTTGTTTGTTTGCGATATTTTCTTAAAAGTGCAATCGGAATATAACCGCACACATACCGCACGACTTTTTCTTCTTCTTTATTTATATCATTAGTGGTGCATGTGGTTGGATTTTTTTATGGGGAGGTCTTTTTCGTTTCTGTCCTTGATTAGCAGCCCGAAAACTGACTGAATTAAATATTGGTAAGCTACACTAGAAGCATGGTCCGACCCTTTAACATTGAGCTTGTCTAGCAGCTCTGACCATTTACATGCTGATTTCAACCTGTACTCGTGAAAATTTCTCCACATCCCTTCGTAGGTCTCTGGTTTCAGAGTCTTTAAATCACTTGATGTCAACACAACCCATAACTCTATGATGGAAGTATTACAAAAGTCTTTAAAGTCAGTGCAATTTACCAGGATTAAAAGTGATGTGACGATCGTCAGAATTTCTACACCAGCAGCACTCCCACAATTAAAAACTGAATGATCCTTTATTGAAGAGAGACTTGTGAAGAAAAATGTCTCTGCCTTCTCCAGAGCATTCTCCTTCGTGTACGTCTTCTAAGGTCTTGCAGGAGCTAATATTGAAGAAAAATAAAGAGACGGGGTGTCTTCATTAACGTACATTTCTCAGAGCCATGGTTTCATTGAGTTGAAAAAAAAACCGAAACACAGAATTTTAAACTTTGATTTTTTTGTTTTTTTCATTGGACAAAATAATATTATCATAGGTTAAGGCTCAATGTGAATAATTGTTGAAAATCGAGTGTAATCAGCATTTGACAAACATACAGATCTTGAATGGTCTTTCATTTTTTTAAATAATTTTTCCTAGTTAAAGCTGCATCTGAACAACCTGTTGTAAAATTACCACAACCTTACATTTTTCCTTAGTTTTGCCTTCCCTTGCTTGTCACCACCCTTCACTTCTTCTTCTGTCCTTTCACCACCAGTATTACAAGAAGTAGTAGCGTTTGTAGTCATGGTAGTAGTAGTACCAGTAGTCGCATCCGTCATGTCTGTTCCTTGAATTGAGTCCTTGCTCGATGTTGATGGACCTGTAAAAACCATAGAGCAAGGTTATAAAAACTAATGCGATAGAAAACAATATAGAGAAGATGTCATTACAATTTAACGTTACATTTTATTAATAAAAAATATAGAAAATAAAGCAAAGCAAAGCTTAAACAAAAACTCTAATAATTTATATTAAAAATAAACGATAAGATAAAGAACACCGAATCACTGATCATCTGATGCCGCTGTGGATAACAATAACTTTGTTTTATAGTTTTATACTTATAGGCCTAGGCCAGTGTATTTTGATAAATGGTCTGTTGATGTTTTTTTTAACATCAATCTGTCTTTGATCAGAATTTGCTTAAAACCAATTCACATTTAATCATAGAGTTTTTTTATTTAAGATACAGTAGAAAATACTTTTTTTACCTGAAATATCATGGTGATGGTCTGTTTTTGGCATTGCGGGCAGTACCAATCTCCGTCTGGGATGGAAGTACTGGTAAGCCCCACCCAGTCGTCGTGCCACCATTTAACTGCGCACGTTTTGCCGTCGCAGCCGATCATATCTGTTGTCATACGACCGCCACAGATGCAATGTTCAAAGTCTCCTTCGTCTATTTCAGACTCCGATACGTTTTCTGTGATATTTTGCTGCTCACAATCATCTGAAAAATCACTGAAGTCACTGAAATCGTAATCGTCAAAGCTGAAAACGAAGTCTTCCTTGCCGTAAGCCGCCATTTTGTAAACCGGGACGCTTGCTTGCGCATTGCACGCTGGGTAATTTAGTGACTTAACGACCGGACACTTTGCTTCGGGCGTGTTTACATGGCGCTAACTGTGGTCATAAACAACAGTTGTTTTACGACCGCGGAAACAAACTTGTCTCTTTGAAGTCCACCCTGTTGTAACTCCTTCTGGTCCTTGCTCTATGATTTAACAGTAGAGAGATTTCTTTCCAGGATTGAACAGGTGCTAAAATCAAATAAATTTATCAGACTGGATGAAACGGTGCATATCAATTTCATACATTTGAAACTGAAAAAAGGGGGGAAATCAAACAGCCCAAGAAATCTAAAATCACTTGATGAGCTCTATGCGAGTTGTAGAAGTTTAGTTAAGATTAAGGATGAACGGGGAACCTGTCTCGGTAGGGCAATTGTAATTGGTAAAGCCCTCTATGAGAAAGAAGGAAATGCCTTAGAATATCTTCTAAGGGGCAGAAAACCTCTAGATGCGATGACGAGAGAGATATATAAAGAGGCTGGGGTTGCTGAAGGAACACTTGGTGGGATAGAAAAGTTGTAAAAATTTCAGGACGTGTTACAGTTATACAGGTTAATAGTATTGTCCCGTGAGCATTGCTATGCATCCATTTTTACCGGTCCTGATAAACCAAAAATCATACACCTTCACTTCACAAATGGCCATTACGATGCCATCAGATCAATGAAAGGATTTCTGAATCGTAGTAACTGTTGCGATACTTGCCAGAAGGGTTACAATAGTGCATCAAGAGATCATGTGTGTAGCATCGCCTGTACACTGTGTCATGTAATTGGGTGTAAGACTGGTGAAATAGATTCGTGGGAATATTGTAATGATTGTAATAGATGTTTCAAAGATTTAGTGTGCTTACGCAATCATAAAAGTATACAGTCGGGTAAAAAGTCAGTGTGTAAATCATATAACAAATGTAGGTTTTGTGATGCATTTGTTAGTTTATCGGTAACGGCTAAGTATGGGCCAGAGAGTCGGTTTCTTACAATCATAAATGCTATATAAAAGTAGTGAAAGATAAGAAACATGGGGTGGAGTCAGAAAATGACATGTCCACTGACGATACTACCAAAGGTAGTACCATCAGCAGGAAGAAGAAGAAAAAGAAACCTTCTAAAATATTGAAGTATATATATTTTTATTTTGAGTGTACTCAGGATTCAGGGAAGCATGTACCTAATTTATGCGTAGCTGAAATGGTCTGTGAGGTCTGTGCAGGAAAACCATCAGATAATACATGTGAAATTTGCGTAGGTCAAAGGGTGTTTAGCGGAAAAACCACTCAAGATGATTTCTGTAAATGGTTGTTTTCTTCCAGAGAAACTGAATTAAGCGTAGCCATAGCACACAATGCAAAATCATACGACTCATACTTTCTTCTGGCTTACTTTTTAAAAAATGCCTGTATACCGAAAGTGACTTACACAGGTGCCAAAGTGATGTGTATCAATGTCCCTCAATTCAACAGGAAAGTCATTGATTCACTTAATTTTCTACCAATGGCTTTGTCTAAGTTACCTTCAACATTTGGTTTAACTGAGAACGAAAAAGGATTCTTCCCACATTTGTTCAATACAGAGGCAAACCAAAACTATGTCGGACCCCTCCCCTCAGTAGAGTTCTAAGGTCCAGAGGGAATGAATTTAGACAGGAAGAGTGAGTTTGAATTTTGGTACGACTCTCAAAAAGAGTTAAACAAACCCTTTAACCTACAGGCTGAATTGCTTTCATATTGTCAATCTGACGTTGACATACTGAAGCGTTCCTGTGTTCAATTTATGGAGTTGTTTATGAAGGTAACTGCGAAAAGGTTTGGTGATGCAGGTGTTGATCCATTCAAGAATTGCATGACTATAGCCTCAGCCTGTAATTTAGTTTTCGCAGAAACTTCCTAAGGCCTAAAACCATTGGGTTTTTTTCACCCAATGAATACTCTAGCTCTGAACAAAAACAATCAGAGAAAACACTCATTTGGCTACGTTGGATAGGTCGGTCTCAAGGGATCTATATCTAACATGCAGGTAACAGTATGGAAAAACAGATAGGGAAGTATAAGGTCGATGGTTGGTGCACAGCAAATAACACAGTATGAATTTCATGGTTGTTTCTGGCACGATGTCAAAGATGCTATAGGGATCGTAATGGCATTCACCCCGTCTCAAATGTACCCATGTATGAGCTGTACACTAGAACTATGGAGAGAAAACATTTCATTCAGACCCGAACAAATTTCAATTTTGTAGAAGTGTGGGAGTGTGAATGGGATAACATATTCAACCAGATGCCGGTAAACGTAGCAGAGCCATTGCTGTCAGAAATTGATGAGAAGGGTAAATATAAGAAGAGAGGGACACTTAATCCTAAGGATGCATTTTATGGAGGGCGAACAAATGCAACGCGTCTTTTTTATGAGATCAAAGACAAAGACAAAGAATTCATTGCTTACTATGACTTATAATAACATATTTACCGGACGAGATAAAAGTAGTATTGTATCAACAATCGTTACAAAACTATCTTCAGTTTGACCATGCTCGTAAAATTACACTATTAACAATGACGATGAAAGCACCTTCGGATAAAGAAACAACCCCTTACAGTTCAGAAAAGATTGGAAACGAGGGGATAACCGTTGAGCAGCCTGATGTAATGACCGAAACTAAAGGAGCTGATGACACGTCACAAATTCTCAAAAGTGTCCCCAAAACATTGCATAGAAGGGCTAAATTATTATTAGATAAACTGAAGCATCATGATATCATGACTTGGAATAAAAATGATGAGCTTGTTTACGAGGGTAATGTAGTGAAAGGCTCCAATATCGTAGATTTAGTTAATGATACTTTAAGAAGTAAAAAAGGATTAAATCCATATGGGTGGTAGTATTTTGTATGTGGTTTGGCCAAATCGAATGCACCCGAAAGTATGATTGGAAATGAATCTTGAAGAAATGTCGTCAGACAAATTAAACAGAGTTGTTTCTAAAGTCACGGACGTTGCCCACACCCGATTTAAAAGGGAGTGAAAGCACACCAAGAAGGCGTAAACATACCTTACCACACCCCATTAAACCTATGAAACGTTTTCAATGGCAAACATTGTAATAAGTTTAGTTGTAAAAAAAAAAAAAGTTTGTTTAGTAGGTTAAGCTTGTTTGGTGGCGATTTTACTTATTAATTAATAAATGTAATTTACACTAGAAAGAAAAAAAACACGAGTTAAAAACAACAATCAAGTTCATGTTATTTAATAAACCAATACACTGTATAAACAATTGAAAATAATTTGTGTCCTTTTTCGCTTTCTTCCGTTTGTTTTATTTTATTTTAAACTACTACAACTATCCTTTACAGAGGTCTACTCTTTCGAGGAATATTTACACTTTTTTTTCAAAACTTATCAAATTTTTACTTAGTTTTATTTGACTTTGTTTTTTTTTTCATTTAATTTTTTTTTAAAGGTAATGTCTTTCTTTTTTTTACGCAAATCTGGTTATGTATAAATTCAAAGTCTGAAACCGATACATTTACATCGTACCTTTCTTCAATAAAATCATGCACTAGGGCGTCGTTTATAAAAGGGTCCTCAGTGAAAACAGATATTATCTTATGTAAAGAAAAACACCCCTACTTCTATGTAAAAGATAGAAAAGACAGAATTGGCCACAGACTGAACTTGTCAGTGATTGTAAACACGTTGAATTATAGTTATAACCAGTACTGTTTTTCTCAAGAACTGTTCAAGAAATACGCCATAGAACCGAGGCATCATGCCAAATGAGTCAAAGAACTCTGCTCTTTTGTTACTGTCTAAGTAGATTGCAAGCCAATGAGTGCCAGTCTTTTCACTGGTATCAGTGTTGCCTATTATTACACAGGGATAAGTGCGTACTGTCGGTAGTCTATCGGCCGGGAACACACCTCCTAGTCTGGTGTTTGTAAATTCATCCTCAGTTAATACCCTCAGAAGCTGCTTACTATCCATTATAAAGTTAATTAGATTTTTGAATTAGTTGTAGTAGTCAATCAGGACATTTCTAGAGCTGTCCACCTCGATAATTGACTCAAATTCACAGTACGCTATTACGTTCACTGTTGTCAAAAGCGCAACATCAAACATAAGTTCAAGCCGGAGATTACTCCTCTTTACTAAATTGAAATTAGGGCCGTTTGAGAGGTCGGGGGTGAGATCAAAAGCAAAGAGAGAGTATCCAGATTCGTAATCCTTGCGGCTAATTCCATTCCCTGAGTCTGCATACATAGCATTTGTACCAGAAAATAGAGACTGATAAGCCATTATATAGGCGTCATCCTTTCCAGACAACTTTGGCTGTAATGGTCTACCTGGAGTCTGCTCGTTATCTACATAGAGTCCCAGAAAATTTATACCATTGTGTTTAAAATTTAATGGGTTCTTTGTATAACTCCCATTGTACGCGGAATTATCGACCATAGCAATAATTACCCGCTTTGGAATTTTGCCTAGAAACAGTTTCTCTCTTGTAAAGGATTGATTACCCTGGGGTATGGAAAATGTTTTTACTTCCACTCTTCGTATAGGATACTTGGCGCTTGTGGTCTGCAAAGTGTTTGCATGAGCCAAACTAACTGCCGGACTTATCATCACCTTTCTCACACAGAGAGACGCGTCCATAATTTTACCTTAAATTTTCTATCGGGTAGGGCACTCATCAAACAAAATGTATTTTTACTTCGGTGAAACTTAAGTTTCAGGCTTACTCTGTTCAGTAAATATCTTGAAAGAATATGTCCCCATGTATAGGCCCGCTGAGATCAAGTACGCGACTCTCTCTGGTTAGTTTATATCTTGCTTTCAAACCGTCGTTGGTCGAGTCTTCCTCGGTTGGATCGATTTCTTCAATTCCACTTGAGGAATCTTTGTAAAACAATGCCGCTGTCAGCTGGGAGTCTTTAGCAGCCGGTCCATAAGTCATCAACGTTTCCAGGAGAGCTCGGTATGGGTATGTGTTTGATGGCGAGGAAATAAGCTTATCGATCAATAAAATGTCTACGTCGGAGAACAAAGAGTGCAGAAGGAGGTTGACCGGGGCTACAGGGGTATCGGCGGCAAGGTCAGTTCCTGTTTCACTTACTATTTTAACTTTTACGTTTAAAATACTGTGGGCTAAATCCAAATAATGTTCTGTCGATCCTGAGATGTTGAACTCTATCAAATCAGAGTCGACAATATTGGTCAGAGGATTATGTAAAATCCAATGTCCTCGGTCTACGGACACTTGAGTCGGTGGAACACTAAATATGTATAATTTTGACTTAGTACATTTGCAGGAATTTTTATTGAGAAACGCCATTTCTATTGATGTGTGTTTAAGCGATCAAAAATGTCTAGCGTCCTCTTCACTCGCTTGTTAGGAGTCTTTCTGCGGGGTTTATTAGTTGCTTTCCTTTTTAAATGTCTTTTTCTTCCAGGTTTGGTTTTATGTGATTTAAATCCTAGTTCTCAGTTTGCTCTGGATACTATTTGTTTTCCTGCTGATGTAACCCTACGTTTAGCAGCCGTTTTCACATAACGTCCCTCTAGGGCATCCGAAGCTATGCCGATGCCTGTTCTTAGGGCCTGTTTACCAATTGCTTTTGCACCTTGTTTTATGGCAGGTAATGCAGCTCTTAGCAGTTCCCTAAAATATTTCCCAATCCATGTCCACGCTGAGTAGGGGCACCTTTGAAAAAGTAATCACCACCCCCTGCCTAGTTTTTGTAATAACTTTCGCAATTTATCATTTTACTTAAAAGAGATTAGGTCGACTTCTCCTAAAATGAAGTGTCACCGTAAGCTTTCCATGCTGAAATGGTACTTTCTTCCCCGTATCCGTCCTTATATCCATATGAATTACTTCAAAATTCTACATTTTTACTGGGACGTAATGAGGTGTGTTAAAAATATGAGCAATTGTATCTCCCTGCATTACACCAGTCTTTTGTATTGGTACAATTCTCAACAATGGAGCTGAAACATCTATTGAGTAGTGTAACGTAAAACTGAGTAGATGATGATGCCATTGTGATCTTTACTGTTCAAATTCTGTCACCCAACTGTTAAAAGATGAGGGATACCCCAACTATTTAACTAAAGATTCAATTTTACCATTTTTCCGACGTTTACGAATCACTCTTTCTACTCTGTAAACATTGTCTGTTTTGCATACTATTTGTAACTCATCTTCATAAAATGATCCCAAAATTTCCTCACGATTATATTCATTAAGTTTATACACTGGTCTGGCTTGTCGATTGTTACGTTTAAACACTGTAAATATTTCTTCAGACCAGCCTGGAAGGTAGGATTTCTCAAACTTCAATCTCTGTTTACTAATCCTTTCTTGGTCACCCTTTTCAAATTTGAACTTTGCTGGGTGTCTGTCTTTCGAAAACAAAGTTCTCCACACTTTACTCTCGTTCTCACCAATGACTTCCGAGGTTTTCATTTTTATTGATCGGTGAGAAGAACTATTATAACCAGATACCAATTTTGGTAAAACATTCATATACCTAAGGGTTTTTCTATGCGTAAAGTATTTCCACATGCGATTAAATCGTTCAACGATTGAAGCTTTTACTTCATTATTTGTTGTGTAAAACTTTATGTTTTTGTCATTTAGAAAGCGTTGGAAAAGCTTATTCATAAATTCGCTACCCTTTATCCGTGTGAATCACAATAGGTTGTCTCCTGCCTGCTCTTAAAATATTTCTGTACGCTTCACGTAGCGTCTTCCCGGTCTTATTTTTTTTACCCATGCAAATTTCGAAAATACATCGATACATGTAAGTAAAAACTTATTTCCGTTATTATGTTTGGATATGCTGGACACGTCTACCAAACCCAGCTGATGTATTTCATCACATCCCACTGCTATCACTTTGTTTCTTGGATAGTTCTTGCGTGCTGGTGTAGAGTGTAGGTATCTTCTCCTTTGAGAAAGTCTTTAATCTGAGCCTTTGTAAATTTAAACTTAGCTTCTCGTTTAGTAGCTCGGCATAACTTATCAACGCTGCCCAGGCCACTTTCTTCCCCCCACGTTGTAATATAATTTCTTTAAATACTGAGCTCTTCGTTTTATAACTGACATCTTGATCAACTAGTACCTAATCATATAGTAATAAGATATACATGGAAACTTAGCTTTTAAACCATCACCTTAAACTTTAGTATGACCTGACTAGAATGATTCATTAAACTGTTTACAAAAAAAAGCAACGCATAAGCATACACACACCCAAACTGTTGTTTTATTTAAGTATCTTAATTGATAACAGTATATATATATATATAAACATTATATCAACAAATGTGGTACAGTTTTTATTCAAACACTTCTCAAAGCGTGTAAAAAAAAACTTACAACGTGTAAAAAAATCAAAACGTGTGAAAAAATTCTCAAAACATGTAAAAAAAAAAATGGTAAACAACAAACATAAGAAACATGTACATTACTATGGGAAAACTTTTCAATTTTTCAAAAACGTGTAAAAAAATTCTCAAAACGTAAAAAAAATCTGAAAACGTGTAAAAAACTCTCAAAACGTGTAAAAATTTCTCAAAACGTGTAACAAAAACTTAAAACTTGTTACTTATTTTTTTTTTCATGTAACTCATTTTGTACACAAATATGTATACCGTTTCTATAATCGGTGTGTCGTTTAATCGGTTATTCGGTTTGGAATTTTTAAAATGTGAATTACTGAATCATACAGGTTACCACTGACTACTTTAAAAAGTAAGTACTTTAACTCAAAATACATGGGTTGGTAAAACTATGTAAGACTGTTTTTGTAATTACACGCATCATACAAAAAATTTCTGCTTTCTTCTACATCATCTAATTCCCATACATGAAGGTTTATCAATGACTTTTGCGCCCCTTGATTATATCCATTTCACAATTTACCCCCATCCCCTTTATTTTTCTATCATTTTATTTTTGTTACTTGTTTATCTTGTCGGATAAAGATTTTAAGGTCCCCCCTTTGTTCTCCACATTCATCCATCTTCTACTTATGACAGATCAAGATTTCTAGACTCCCTTTGTCCTCCCAGGTATCCCTTTGAATTGTCGGATAAAGATTTTTAAACTTTCTGCGTGCCTTTGTTCCTGGATTAAATCACCTCTTTCTAATGACCCTAGCCCCTTCGTGTTATTGCTCCCCATTGTTCGATTCTCTTGAAATGTTGGCTATAGACCCTACTAACTACTTAGGTCTATTATAAGCATGAATAGACCTATCCGGATTAGTCCAGTTGAGGGAGATGGGGCAGCACACAAGAAGAATAGCAAGAGCTGTAATCCTCCGGATTGGCATTGTGTGAGTCCATTCATGACCAAGCCCAGAAGAACATCAATACTGACTGCAGTAAAAGTATGGCTTCCACACAATTTTACAACAGAAACATGGAAAATTTGATGTTCAAACGTATGGTGTTTAAAGTCCAAGATACTTACAAACATACTGGTATACAAATGGTGTAGTATGTCAAAGTAAGTCACAAAATATGAACATACAAGTGGGAGAGAGATAAGGAATTCAAGAACCGTCAAACATCATACAGAAATGTTACTTTTGTTAAATTTATTTGGAATGGGGTAAAGTAGTTGTGTGGATGGGGAATTTTAGGTGTAATTGTGAAACAGAATATCTGTTGCCCTTTTTGCAAGTACGTACATACAGGAATCATATTTTTGTTTTGTTTCAGACAATGACAGAGGCTTTGGACACAACAGCACAACAGGATATATCAAGTCCTAGTGGCACTGTTGGAGGTAGGATTATGACTGCCAGATCAGATGTAGAGAAACCTAGATGTAGTAAAGATTTTACTGAACCATCATCACAGACAACCTTGAGTCTGATTTTGTTTTTATCTCATTTTGTAGAGTACATTATCAGAATACTCTGACTCTGACCTTAGAATAAGCATGTCTTGTTCTAATTTCTGGTTCTAAATTGCCAGGCTGTTAGCTTGAGTAGTTAATCAAAGTATGAGGGTTTTCCAGGCACTGGGATATTTTATTACATAGTCAGTCATTTTGAAATAAAAACATTGGGTGTGGTGTTGATTTAGCCAATAGCAATGAAAACAATGCAAAAAGGAACCATTTGCCTATTTTTAGTTATACTAAATATTAAGTTTATACTTGTTTTATTTATTTTTTAAATATTTGTTTCGATGAAATTTTATTTTATATTATTTTGTTTTCCTTTTTGGGGGGTGTTGGAGATTGTGGGGGAGACATGTATATAAATATGTAACAATTAAAAATTTACAACAATTTTTGCATTTATAACTGTCTTTACAGGAATCTTCATGTTTTAAACATACTTCATGTCAAACCGAGCCATTGTCGAAGAGTTATTCAGTGGCCAGTAAGTATTGTTCTTCACTAGTTATGTACAAATTTAAAGTTTTTCTATTTACAAAGTACTCAGGTGTCAACCTTACAAATTGTTACATATGGCATTTTATTTAACATGCAGTTGTAAATTCCATATGGTACATGTAAATCAAAGAAACTGCTGTCCTATAATAACGACATGTATTTCACTTTTCCGTTGAACACCATTCACGTTTTAATCTGTAATTAAAGTCTAAATTTGTAATTGTAAAATTTGTATGACAGGTACAGTTGATGTCTGGACGCAGACTGATAAGCCTGCTATTAAGGGGGGCTTGCTGGAGCGGCATGGAACAGAGTAGGCCTATTCAGGGAGAGGTGGCAGTACATTATGTAGAAGAAGTGATGGAGCTTGAGGAAGCTGAAATGGAGGAGAATGAGCTCCTGGAGGACAGAGGATGAGTCTGAAGGTGACGTCTCACCAGACGAAGAATGCATGCCCTCATCCACCTCATCCGATTCTTCAAAAAGAAGGCGCAGCCAAGTATCCAAGTGGTAACCACATAATTGGCATGTCAAACAAACAGAATAGGGAGTTGGCTATACAGTCAAAGTTAGCCATGCTAATATATGTGTAATTTCGATTTTTGTTTTATAGAAGAGGAAGAAGCCCTCGGACAGTCTTTGGTGCGACTGAGAAGATGGAGCCTCATAAGGAGCCTAAGTTCATTGTCTTTCAGAGTTCCCTGCTAGCTCTATTCAAGAGATGCAGCAAGTGCGGTTCAACGCAGGTACAAAAATCAAAGCGGGTCATTGAAACTTACGTCGCGGTGGACCAATGCTTCAAGAAATGTCTAGCAAAACGTCACTGGGGGTCACAGCCGTGGTTCGCTGCAATACCTGCTGGCAACCTTATGCTTTCAGGAGCCATCCTGTTTGCAGGAGCAAGTTCCCATCGAAGTTCTGCATGTACTTAATAGTATGGGTGTGTCAACACATGTTACACGCACATATTTTACCCATCATCAGAAGTATTTATTTCCAGTGGAAACCATATGGAGTCACCACATCGCAGAACTTCACCAAAGACTGAGGGAAATGAACAGACCGCTAGTCATCGGTGGTAATGGTAGAGCCGACAGCCCTGGGCACTCTGCAAAGTACGGCAGCTACACTGCGATTGAGCTACATATAAACAACATTTTTGACATACAGCTTGTGCAGGTAATATTTGTATGTATGGAATGTCAAATTCAGCATTCACAAAGTTTGACACTTTACCTTGTAGAAGTTGTGGAGTAGAGGATTATTGGATATGTTTAAAAAGTTTCAACTATAATGATTTCTTTCTTTTCTTCAGTCCAATGAGGTTAAAGGTAGTTACCATATGGAACTTGAAGCCTTCAAGTTGATGATGTCCACGCTAAGGGCAGCTGAGCTTACTGTGAGAAGTGGTAGAAGACATTGGAAACTGGAAGAGAAGTGTAAACAATCACGTTTACTGGTGCGCCTCCGCAACAGCAGACAGCGAATGTGACCTTCGTGCAGCAAAGTGGCTGTCCATTACCAACCACCTGCAAAATAAGCATACGGGTCACTTGGCTATTTTCCCCAAGTGCCGGCATGGAAGAATAGGACGTCGGCGAAAGAAATGGCTCAAACCAGGTAAATGCTTTAGTTTTGCTTACAGTGGATGTACAGTTCTGGTTTATGTTACCGTGCAGTTTGTGTATTTCATGATGACGTATGCGCAACATTGATTTTTACTTTGCTGGTTCATAGAATCATACATTTATTTCACTTTTGTTTCAACAGGTACAGAATCAACTGAGAAACTGTTTGAGTTGTTGGAGAAAACGGCGCTGGTGAAGGACATCAAACAGATGTCAACAACCAGCCAGACGTCCTCTGTGGAAGCATTCCACAACGTGTTCAACCATTTTGCACCAAAGAGCAAGGCTTACTCCAATGAGGGAATTCAGAGCAGGTGATAAATAATTTCTCAATCATCAGGCGGGCATGCAGTAACTTTATGATAGTCATCAGAAAAAATTGATAATTAGTTTGTAATGTTGTCAAAAGCTCATTAAAAGAGAAAATCTTTAATACATTCCTGTGAAACAAAATCATTTCCTTTATAATGGTGATATTTCGAAAAAGCTCAAGTTTGTTATTCATTTTGTGAAAAGAGACAAGGCAAGTACTGTGTGGTGTATTATCAAATACAGTCTGAGTCGGCCCAAGTACAAGCAGGGAAAAGCAACGGAGAAACCAATCAAGGAACCCCCCAAATTTGGTATGTGTGCATGTATATTTTTGTAGTCGTGTGAAAATTTATTTTAGAAGTGAAGATATTCAAGACGCAGTAATACTTTTACTAGCTATGATAGGAAGAAACATACTTTGCTTTTTCCAAGGCAAAGTATGTGCCTTGGAAAAAGCAAAGTATGTTTCTTCCTATCATAGCTACTAAAAGTACAGCAGTCTGCATGTAAAATATTTTTGACAATTTGGTCGTCACACTCTTTCCACACTCTTTGACGAAGTATTGCATTTTGTAAACTTTTTGTAAAAGCTGCTACCAATCATATTGAAATAAACAGCATCAAGCACATTTTAATACCGTGTGCTTTTTACGACATTAGATGAAGCACTTCTTTAAGTGACGGTTCTTTCACTTCCCTCTTGACAGGCTATGTGAAAAAACTCTTCTTTGAACTTGAGACACGCTGCAGACTCTCGACCCTACCCCCAGCAGATGTAGCCCCACCACCACCTTCCCTGGCCAGCAAATACCCATTTCCAGACAAGAGTCAACTAATCACCAAGCACAAGAGTCGCTTTAATAAGCCGTAGTTCAGATGTTGAAGTTATTAATGCAGCTATTGACACTAATGCTGATATATGAACAAACATCATCTTTGTCGCTTTCATGAACCTGTCTAACGTAAACAAACTTGCCACAACCATTTTTTTCACGGTTTTGTTTGATGTAGTGGGAGGCTGCCACGCCATTATAGGTTTTAATTAACCCTTTGTCCTTGATCGAACTTGCTCCATAGTAAAATGTAATGTATTCTGCATCGTACATGTTAAAATATGTGCCAGCAAATACAGTGTACAGAAGTCATCGGCACACACATGCCCACAAACCACACGCTTCTCTGGGTGACAAAGATTTTTAGCTGTTTCGCAGCAAAGCGCAGCGAAACAGCTCGTTTTCGTTAAAGTTTTAGTTTTTATTATTTTTTTTAAAATTTGTATTTTTCAGACAATTCGTTCTTAGCGGCTTTTTGCATAGTTCCTAAAGAGCAATTGCAATGAAACTTTCAGGGATGAAAAGCATTGGTGCAATAATGATCCTAAAACAATGATGTCATGATGACGTCATCACCTGTCACGTGACGTCATTTTAAAAGTTTTCTATTTTAAATATTTGAAAATCCGTAACAAATCAGCCACAAGAGACCGTAGGTTTCTGTTTGTGGGATTGTATAGGGATAAGTTAGGTCTTCATTTTATTCAGTGTGCGTGACCTCTCATGACCTCTACTTCCGGTCGAAACCGGAAGTGCCTCGTAATTCAAAAGTGCTAAATGTTATGAAAATGCTTTCAACGATGTTAGTGTCTGGCAAGAGTGCATTTAAAAAAAATACCGATGACATCACGATACACAAGAGCGCCCTCTAGTGTCAGGTTGAAAACAGTTAAAAATGGACTTTTAGAAGATGTGTGTGGTGAAGTTTTGTGTAATCACTTCAAAATTTACACACATGTTGATCGTCAGGCAGCCATCATTTGTGTGAAGTTTCAGATCAATGACGTCATCGGGGGTCACGTGACGCGGCATTAAAGGTGCCTTTTTTAATGTTGTATATATCTCCCTAAGTGTTAGTGCGATCATGTTGAAACTTGGTAGGTTGTTAGATATTGGCAAGTTCATGTAAATTGTGATATGACGTCATGATGACGTCATCACAAATAAAGTTATGAATTTTTCATTTTTTGCACCTTTAAGTCATAAATTGCTAACGGAACATGGTATAATCTAAATTCTTGTTTAGACAGACTTGACGTCATATAACTGCTTTAAATTCAAAAAGACTTGCCATGAAATGCTAACGGAATAGCTATAAGCAGTATTTGAATTACCAGGCTTAATAGGTTGTACAAGGTTTGGATAACGAATTGACGTCTTCATTTGTCAGGCTTGAATGTCATAAATGCCTAGTCGAAGAAAACAAACTGATGTCATCGTGACACTTCATCGTGAAGTTTTTAAGGGTAGTTTTATCAGATTTATCGTACATAATAAATACAATCTCACGGCATTTATTTTGTTATATTGTCAAATTGACAATGCTGTAAATGCACGTGAACTCGTTCGCCCATCACATTTTTTGAAGTCATCTCGTGGATAGGGTTTTATAAATAAATGCACAAATAAAGCACAGCCTTCGTTAAATAGCGCCCTCTCGAGGCTGAGTTGTGTATATATTAAATTATGGAGGGTAGAAATTAATTCGTCCTCATCTTCCTGCATTTAGATTTCCGTTTTGGTATTGAAAGAAACATTATTTAAAAAATATTACGAATTGACGTCTTCATTTGTCAGGCTTGAATGTCATAAATGCCTAGTCGAAGAAAACAAACTGATGTCATCGTGACACTTCATCGTGAAGTTTTTAAGGGTAGTTTTACCAGATTTATCGTACATAATAAATACAATCTCACGGCATTTATTTAGTTATATTGTCAAATTGACAATGCTGTTAATGCACGTGAACTCGTTCGCCCATCACATTTTTTTGAAGTCATCTCGTGGATAGGGTTTTATAAATAAATGCACAAATAAAGCACAGCCTTCGTTAAATAGCGCCCTCTCGAGGCTGAGTTGTGTATATATTAAATTATGGAGGGTAGAAATTAATTCGTCCTCATCTTCCTGCATTTAGATTTCCGTTTTAGTATTGAAAGAAACAACATTATTTTAAAAATATTATCGAAAGTGATTGGGATTGTCCAGTATAAAACGTAATTACGGGGCGACAGTGATTTGTCCTTTTTATTATTTTAAGTGACCCAAACAATAGACCCATTTTGGCTACATCCATATTGTAATTAGACCTTCCTGCTTTCAGCAAAGGATGTCTGTGTTTCTTCAACGACCACTCTATTGTGTCAGTTATTTTTCTATTGTTTTATACAACAGTACATGTGTACATTTTTAGGTACCGGTATCATCTTAATGTAAAGTTGCAATAATGTCAACAAGGTTAATTGTATGTTTCTTATTTTGGCAAGACCCATTAAGTTGATAATGAACCCCTACTAAAACTTTATTTATTTTAGCATGTTATTCACCAACTTCATTGTGCAATTCTTCTCTCAAACTCTATTACACATGTTATCTTCTAGTTTGGGTAAAATGAACTTAGAAGCTAAACAAACTTCATTTGCTATATCATGTGAAATATCCAAGTAGAAGCAGTAACTAAATGAAGTCTGAAGTAGAAGCAATAATTTAATGAAGTCTACAAATTTTTTAAATTCCTTTCTTTTTTATTTCGTATTGGTAATCATTTGATTGTTTACATTATTAATATCAAGTGAAATATTGTTTTAATTTTAATATAATTTATTCAAATCATTTCATAGTACAAGCAAAGGTAATAAAGTCTACATATTATTTTCTTAATTTGCCAGTTTTTAAAATTGTGAATGCCGTTTTCAGGAACACCAAAAAGTTGGCTTTGTTTTTACAAATTACATTTACATCAAAACTGTCAGTATCCTTGTTGTTTTGTCCCATCAGTTTCACATTAATTTATAAATAAGGTGATGCATACTACATGAAGATCAAAACATTCTAAAAAACCAAGGGTCAATTTGTAAAGCTTTGTTCATTACATGGAAGGTTAATTCAAAGTGCGATGCTTTTTCGGAAGAAAAGGCTTTATCCAGTTCCAAGCAGGAAAGCTGTTTTTTAAAACATATTTCTCAAAAGTTGACAGCAAAGTCTGTGGCAGGATACTGCACTAACAGCTGTATGTCCCTTCCAAAGGACAAAGCAATAACGTTGAACCTTTGTTCATTTCATGTAAGTTTAATTCATAGCGCAAAGCTTTCTCAAAAAAAGTTGTTTTGTCAAATTTCAAGCAGGAAAGCTGCTTTGTAAAAATACCTTACTGAAATAGTGTATAATAAAGTCTGTGGCAGGTTACTGCACTAAGCACTCTAAAATGTCTGCTAATCTCTTAACACTGATTGAATGGGTACAAGAGGTATTAATACAATAAACTTTATTCTGTGTCATGTTATCTTGTGAGTGTACTTCTGTATAAAATAAAGTCCTTGTTGCAAATTATAGCATTTGAAGTCAAATATATGATTTCTTTCTTAGTGTTGTGTCTCAAATAACCCAATCAGACCATCTTGTGGTGCTTTTCAATATTGTGCATCAATCAATCCCATGTGAGCAGGGTGTAGGTGATCTAGTAAAAATCAAGAGGGAACATCAATCAGTCACTAATCCAGTGTGTAATGTTCTTTGCTGAAGATTCTGATTGATATAACCAACAGGAGAGTGTCGATCACAGTCTGAAAGATGAGCTGTATTTGATTTCCTGAAGAAAAAAAAAGATTAACAAAGATAGAGCACACAATAAAGTAATGAGCTAACAATGTATCAATTGGCAAACACAAGTTGAAGCATTTATATAAATGCAAAGCTATCAGTATTACACCCTCCAAGTGTCTCATAGCATTATTTAATTTTTATCACGAGCATACTCACTGGTTCAAAGAGACCCGTGTAGAGGTACATGGATAAAGGTTATTTAAGGTGATTCTAAATGCATTTCATGTACCATCTTGTAATGTAAGGATTAAAAGGGTGGAGCGAATTATTTCACAATAACTTTTTACTGATGAAATGGCACACGTATGCATGACACCACCTATAGTGAGCCTGTGGATTTTTTGTCACAGGACTCAAACACACACAATGCGTAGTGCTTAGTAACATTGCTTTTGGTGTTCAACTAAAATTTATCTATTTCAGATATGACAATAACCAATTAATACTTTAGTGGTCTTACCTCTTTGACTGGTTGATAAGGGTTCAGTCAATGAAAGTGATGATGACGTGATGAGCAGAAAGTTGCCTTCTTGAAAGCACTTGTTCATAGACAGTTCACCACACAGTACACCACATACACATGGTAAGTACCTTAACTAGCTACAATTGGTTGGGGACGTAGTTTATGGAACACATAGGTACAAATGTTCATACACCATCAGCACCAACCAATGGTGAAAAATCAGACAGCCAGTGCAGATGATGAGCAGCAAGTGAGAGTACATTAGCTCCATCAGTTTGTAGCACCATGGTTAAGTGTGCTGTCAGCTGCATCCAACGGAAGGCAGTCACACAGTAAAACACAGTCAATGCAGATGA
Organism: Pisaster brevispinus; assembly: GCA_023634235.1. Taxonomy (NCBI): domain Eukaryota; kingdom Metazoa; phylum Echinodermata; class Asteroidea; order Forcipulatida; family Asteriidae; genus Pisaster; species Pisaster brevispinus. The sequence goes on from JAMKCF010000001.1 coordinate 7,995,670, forward strand.
TAAGTGGTAGCCAGGAGGGTGACCAGCTACAATCTCGTGTAGTCTCAGGTACATTTTCATGTTTGATGTACACCATCAGTTTGAAGCAACAGCAACAGCAGACAGTGTGGACAGTCAAAACAGTTGACAAGCAGTCGTTTAGCTCCATTGCTTTCTGTATGCAGTTGATGGTACAGTCTGATGCTTCATGTGTTAGCTATGTCATCAACAAAGAATAAACAACACACATTTTACTGCCTGATTCTAAAACATACTTAATATGTTGTGACAGAATCTGCCACATTTAATGATTGTGCAAATAACAGCAAGCTATTATTTATTGTGAAGTGGGCATAATAATTTGGTATTGATTGAATACTGACAATCATGTAAAACCCTGTTTTGTAAAAGACATAGATAGTGCGAGTGACATGTGAATCACTGGTCTCTGGTGGATAAGTGTCAATGCATTGTTTGACCATACAGATACATGGTGCTGAAATGCAAGTTTATTTCACACACGTCTGATATTTAAGTCAGGTTCTGTTTGAGTGATAACCTGTGACTTTTAAATTATCATTCAAGAGACCTATCGACTGAACTAACCAGCCATGCCTAGAAGAGGACCATACCAATAAACATAAAGCTGTATCAGGTACTTCTAATTACAGATTGAAACTTACCTGCTATCACCTGGCATGTCTGATGATCTGTGTTAGAGACATCTGTTGTCATGTGGGAATCATGATTATGACTCCAACATATGATGAGCCTGTGGAATTTTCTTCCACAGGGCTCACAAGCACTGTAGATTACAGTGCATATAATGTCCTGGTGTTAGTGTGCAACATCACCTTTTTTTTCTGACAATTTCAGTTAACACTACAGCAAACTGCATATTCTTTGATCGTATCTTACCTGTACAACTGGTTGATATGTAGGGAGTTAATCAGCTTCATTGACTTGCTGCTGTTATGTATACAAATGTCACTGATGAGAAACAACAAAAAGTCACCAAGTTATCATTTGTTACCTACACGTATAATTCCTGATGAATGAACCATCTCACTGTATTATAAATACCATCTACATTACACTTTATGCTTTATTTACAACCTCTTCTGTACATATTTATGCAACCACGGCCAAAATTACAAAGTTTGTACTTTGTACATCACATAATGTACTTGCTTGTGTACTCTGTACATGTATGTTCTTCATTTCAATGTACACTAGTTTATTAAAATGTCATCAATTACAATGTTTTGTCTATGCGTGGCATTGTGTTAAATACCTTGCTCATCACTTAAAAACTAATATTGATATGAAATAAAAGCAAAAACGAGGAATTAATGTGTATAAACATAGAATTTGATGTGTGTACATGTAAACTGACAAATTATAGCCATCTTCAAAAATATTAAAAAAACTGATTTACTTGTACTGCATTAATTGAGTGATACATGGTTTAACTTCAACACATATTTGTATGACAGCACTTGCAGTGTAGAGTGTCATAGGACAATTTGAAATACTGCAATATAGTTTTCATGTTTAATCCAACTATGGTTTTCAACAACTATTTGTTTATATCCCATGTACACTACCCTTTTCTATGTACTGATAAATTCTCATATTGTACTATTTTCAAACAAGTGTATGGAATAAACGTCATATTGAATTGAATTGAAAAGTGCTACCATAATATAACCATTGAATTTCATCTAAAACTTAACTGCAATTGATTCATGATAGCTGTAATATGTTGGAAATACATGGGTCTGGATAGAATCCATGTTTTTCATGTAAACATGGTCAATTAGTTTTCCTCTCTCAGTAGTGGCTTCAGTAACACACTGCTTATAACCATGTTCTTGCATCACTTTCTCAACACAAGAAGATTGTTTGAAAATATATTCATTGAAATCACCCATAATAATGCATTTGTTGGATACTTTGTGTACTTCATCAAGCAAGAGTTTGAGAACTGCAATAAAATCTTTCATTACATAAGATGGTGGTCGATAAATAACAACGGTTAAAGAAACTTCTGAAGTCATCTGAAATGCAATATATTCAAGATTTGTCACTGGAATATTCAATCTAGAGAGCAATCTGTCTTTTCTGGCACAAACAGCAACACCACCATGACTCTGTTCCTTTAACATCTGGGTAAGTAAACTAGAATTGTCATATAAATTACATCTTCGTTGATGATACCATTTGAAATCAATCAAATCCAGATCATAACATGGCTCTTTATCAATCCATGTTTCAGTCAGACAAATGAAGTCACATGACATCATATCTTTATTACATGTGAAGTCCATTTGATGTACTTGTAATCCTTGAATATTATGCATCATAATGGTTGTACTGTCACTATCATCTTCTACAAGTTCATTATTGCTTTTGTCATTATTTTCATCAATAAAGGAGGCCATCTTACTCAGTGCATCCATCACTTCTCCATTGCAATAAATACATTTCTCATTGAATCCTTCTATCACAAGTCCATTAAGTGATGTGACTCTACTCAAAGCAACATATGTTTGTCCTGCAGCAAATATACGATGAAGACAAATAACTGCTCTGTCTGTACTGAGTCCTTGAACTTTGTGAACTGTACAAGCCCATGCCAACTTGAGAGGGAACTGATGTCGCACATACTGGTTAGTTACACTTTCTTCCACCATTTCAACAGGTACAACATGCACATCTGGATTAATTGAAGACTGCCTTTTCAATTTTGACCCAATAGATTTGTTATCAAAATCAATTTCAATACGACTTGGTGACGACTGAGCTGCTAACGTAATTATTTGATGAACAGTTCCAACTGCTCCATTCACAAGTCCATCACTTACATCAATATTTCTCGTTAACATTACCCTAGCACCAATACCAAGCCACAATGATTTTGATAATGAGGATTTTTTTCCTTTTATTTCAGCACGCTTCATATTACCACTTCTTTCATATTTCTTCAAATCCCTGGCCAAAATACACACACAGTCTACACACTTCGCAAACAGGGTTTTCAAATTATATTCATCAACTTGCTTGTTACAAGGGTAAATATGCACAGCATCACTCCAATCTTCTCCAGTTTCACGTGATTGCAACGTTGTCATGTCATCCTCCCTCAACTTTTCCTGTTTCTTTCTTACACGCAACCTGTTCAGTATTTCAGCAAACTGTGCATCTTCCTTTTGTCTCATTATCTCAGTCAGTTCTACTTTCATGAAGTTATCATTCCACAAATCACATTGTATAGTGCTTTGGTACAGAGATTTCCCTTTTACTGGAGGCAACTGATAGAAATCTCCAACAGCTATTATACTGACATTACCGAATGAAGTCTCTTACCGTAGTCTCTTGTTTGTTTTATCTGTCGTAGACGTCCATGAATGTAGCACAATAATTTTTGATCTACCATTGAAATTTCATCTATAATCAAAATGCGTAACTGTTGATATTTATTCCGAAGCGTACTGATCTTATCTTCACCAAGTGGCTGGTATGGCAATCTAGCATTTACAGGTATTGAGAATGCATTGTGAATAGTGGCACCGTTAATATTGAAAGCCGCAACACCAGTAGGAGCTGTAAGCAATACAGATACATCATCGGGATTTTCCATCATTCTAGCAAACAGTCTTGTTGCTTCATAATAAATAGATTTGATCAAATGACTCTTTCCTGTTCCGGCACCACCAGTGACAAAAACATGAAATGGCTCTATATGTTTCCCATTTGTCTTGTCCAAACACCACTGTCTGATTTTATAAAAAACTTGTTTCTGTTTTACATTTAATGACCTGAACAATGCAATTGCTTCATGTTTGGATATTCTATCTGAATATGGCTCTATGTTGCTCAATACTTCTTTATTACTGTCAGATTTCAAATCAGGAATTTCACATTCATATTCAGAATCACTCATTAATTTACGACGTTGGTTTTGGCATTCAAGTCTCTCTTGTTCTGTTTCAGGACAAATCTGAGCCCATGCATCTTCTTGTGGACCAAATTTCTCAAGAAATTCTTTTGCTTCATCCAATGCCTCAACATTAGACTCGTACACAGATCGATTTTTCTCAAAAATGCACTTGACAGACTGTAGCTCATTATTCAATCGAACAAACCCGTTCATGTAAAGTCTTCATACAAATCAAACTTTGATGGCTTCAGTTGTGAATCAACACGGTATGGAAGAAATAATTGAAGGACACTCTGATAGTATTTCTCTGGACATTTGACAACTGAAAATCTAGGGTATCTAATGACTGCTGGATCACTTCGACTTCGTTTCTGTATATAACCTAAATGATTCTTTAATGTATGAACTGACAACAGTTTCCTTTTATTTTCTCCTTTGGTTTTGTTGCTGCCTGTATATATTACTCTATAGTCTGAACAGAATTTTCCTAAGCACATTGACTCAAATTCCTCAGTATCTGGCCTTGTAAGGTACCGATCAATGCTACTCGTCATCCATATGTCATCATCTCCATCACATTTACTTTTAATCACACTTATTGGTAAACTCATTCTGACAGGATTCTCACCAACAGGTATAAACTGTACTTCTCTAGATCCTTCTTTCAATCTCAACCACAGACCCGATACACTGCTTCTTGTGCTGATACTTCACGATTGTGCAGATACACAGAACCAAGTTTCTTCATACTCTGTTTTGCATCTAAATTACCTTTCTGTGCCTCACTCTGAGCATGTGACAACAAGACACCCATTTCACGTTCAGCTTTAGCCATATACGATACTATGTAGGCCACACAAGCATACACATCACAGATAAACTGAATATCCATGTTTGCATTCCAACATCTTATCAAATGAGGATTGTACAAATTGACCCAAACATCCTGTGGTTGTCTCTTCAGTACAATAGTGGTCTTCTTGCTTAAGACATTGTTGGCCTTCTCAAATTCCTGTTGTGTAATACCAATATGCTCAAACAATTCACTAGTTGTCATGTGTTGGTTTTCTTCATGTTTTAATGCAACCCAAAGTGACTTCAATACTTTTTTGGCATCATCACTTTCATTATCATCATTTTCATTATCATCATTTTCATCATCTGTTGGCTGTGGTGCAATAAATGTCTGTTTAGATGGTGGTCTAGGGAAATTAAACCTGCACTCTGTACCTTTTTTCTTACACGACTTCGAATGCTTGCGGCTATGAAGTTGTACCCTGCTGATAATCTCAAAAAGTTCATTATCGTCTTCCTCAGATGGCAACTCACAACTGACATCTATCAATAAATGTAACAACATCCTTGTCCTGATCATGTCCTAATCTTGGTGCATTTTCAATCCAGAATAGATAATGTGTATGAGGAGATCCTCTCTGTTGAAATTCCACTCTGTAAAAATAATCCTTCACTTTTCCAATAGGTTTAGCCTTTGACATAATGACATCTTTTAAAAAAGTACGAAATCGCTTGTCAAACATTCTAGCTGCAGTAACAGGATTACTTCTCAATACATTGCATTTCTCATTCCAGTCTAAATCATTTACATCTCTTGAATCACCTTGCTGTCTCAGTATTGTGTTGATAACTTCAGGCCATCTCATATCTGCTGCTGAGAATGAGCAAAACCAAGTTGGGATTCCTAACTGTCTTATCATAGCTAAAACATCTTTCTGTGTTGCTTGCCAATATGGAGGTGTTCCTCTGATTGGTTTAAGAAATTTGTATCCACTACCAGACTTTAGAATGTCTCTCAAAAGTTCCTTGTCATTTATCATTCTTGCTTCTACTCTCTCATCATTGTACATTCTGCCAGAAATTTTACGCAATGCAATAGAAACACGTGACATCACTTTTTGAATTTCCAACAAATATTGTGCATAAAAAATGTACTGAGTGTTTTTTGCAAACCTATTATCAGCATGCATCAGTCTGTTATGCAGATATCTACACAGAGTTAGCTTCACATCACGCTTATCACTAAATATGGGAGTTCCTTGAGAAAATAATGTTGGAAAGTATTTTGCTTCATTGCCTTCTTCCATTAAAACTCTGACTGGATTATTTCCTTCACATGGTGCAACACAGAGTATATCATCAAAATACTGATCAAGTGGGATTCCACGCAAACGATCCTCATCAGTTTCCTCATCACTGTCATTCCTATCAACTACTCCTTCATCACTTTCTGCACTTACTGCAACATCCTCTAATAATGGATCTTCCCAATCAGTGTTAATTTCAATACCTTGATACCACACGTTATTATGTTTTAGGTAATGCAATGCATTCTCTACATTTTTCTTGTTGACAAACTCATACTGATAATGTCCACGGTAAGTCAGCTTTCTCTTTAATTTCACTCTAATCATCTGATCATCATTTCTACTTCTTGGTAATGACTTTACAGTTTCTGTTACATTGGATGGTACACATACAACTGGTCCCCTGACACCATGCTGTCCTCCTTTAGGTAATGCTATCATTCTAATGAATGGGATATTTATTGCAATCAAATGTTTTTCTAAACCATTTAAACAATCTAACTGCTGTGGAGTATCTGTGAGTGTTAAATTATTGACATACGCTTCTGCTGGAAAGTCATTATTGAGTAGTTTCTAATGACATGTGTAGCATATCCACAAGCATGATCTGCTGGACTTTAAAACAGGACAACTTGATGGACAATTTCGACTACAAGTATGGACATAATTTGCAGATAAAATACTGGAGTCTCTGTATTTCTCTTGTTTACATTTCAAAACCTGTTTCCGAAAGAGAAGTTTAAGACAAACAGCACAAACATATTCAGGTCCTTGTGAAATTTCTTTCCTAAACATCTTTGTCACATGACTAATACTGACTGTCTGTTCCTTTCTATTCAAGGCACGCTTGCGATTGTTATTAATCATATTTTCCTTATAAGCTTTATTTGTGTGATATTTTTGCTTTCCATACTGGATTAATTTTTTCTTGTAAGAACAATTTAAGTGATACTTTCTTTTAATATTCTGAATAAGTGCACTTTTGTATATTTTATTCTGATATTTGGCTTTATTGTATTTGAGCAGTCTTTCCTTGAATCTAACATTGTTACGATATTTAGATTTGCTGAAGTTAATGACTGTGTCTCTAAATCTAGCATCCTTACAATATTTAGATTTGCTAAAGTTAATCAGTGTGTCTCTATATCTAACATCGTTGCAATATTTAGATTTGCTAAAGTTAATTAGTCTCTCTCTATAGTTAGCATTGTTTGCGTATTTTGATTTTCCATCACTAATCAACGTTTCTCTAAATTGAGCATTTTCTTTGTACTTTTTGTTACTTTTCATTCTCACACTGTCTCTATATGAAGGATTGTCTCGGTACTTCTTTTTCTCACCTAGAGCTATTTCATCTTTCATTTCCTGATATCTTGTTTTTTGAGCACTAAGTCTTCCCGATTTAAAACATACATTCTCTTGGTGTTTCATTTTCAACTTTTGTTTTATAATTTCAGCATTTTCTTTGTAATATTTCTTATTGTACTTTGATTTCTTTTGTTTGCATTCACCATTGCTATGTTTCGTTTTCTCACGTTCCTTCTGTTTGGCTCATTTCTCTCTGCTGCACAGACTGTTTGTACTTTTCTCTAGCTTTCTCCCTAGCCAATTTTTGCTTTAATTTCAAGTTTACACGCTTTTTCCTCTTTGGTTTCACAGTTTTTGCTGTAACTTTGTTCACTACAGGTTTCAGACTATCATTATGTTTAAATCCTATGGCTTTATCACACTGCACTGTCTGTTTTGAAGATTTTTTTGGTTTTCCTTTCACATCACATAATTGCACAGTTATCTCAGCAACTGACAAAACAACATCATAATGAATTCTTCCTCTATGATACAAGTAAATTGCCATTCCTAAACTTGGACAGTTGTTGTCAAAATAATTTGTAGAAAATCTATACCAATTATTTACATCATCAAATGTACATATGTCAACTTGCAACATATCAACCATTGCCATTATTTCAAGCTCTGTTGCCCATGTTCCACTATCATACATCATTTGTGTCATTACATAGTCCTCCAGGCTAACAAATCCATCTCTCAAAACACATTGAAATTTACCTTGGTTTTTCAACAAGTGATCAACAGTAGCAATCCTCAACTTCATATGACTGTTTTCAGATCCCGATAGAGCATATGAAATTGCTTGGAAAAAACAATTACCATCACCTCTAATCTTCTTCACATGATCAGGCTTTCCAATTACTGCACATTCTTCAGAGACAAAAGAAGACTTCAAATGTGATTTTTCAATTTCAAGCTTATCACAAATACTCTGTTGAAACTCAAACGTGAGAGGAGTAAATGTCAACACATTTGGTCGAGATAGCCCAATGATTTCAATATCAAGACTTTCAGAACCCGTGCCAGTATCTACATGTAGCACATCACCTTCATTGTCATGACTGTTCATTTTGTTACAATTCAAGCTCCCAACATCAGAACTGTTACTCCCATCATCTACACTATTTCCAAGTCTACAAGTAGAAGCACTTTCTGATTGATCCTCCTCCTCAAGAGTCAAATCCACTACATCATCTTGCAACATATCCATACTCCAGTCCTTACAATCATCAACTACACTATCAGTACAAGTATGTTTGGCTTGCATATGTTCCTGTGTACATGTTACAGCATTGTCGCTTATGCACAGATTGACACCAGTTATTTCAAACTGTTCATTAACTGACAGATTCATTGACTGAGCTAAAGTGAGACAATACCTGTAAACACCATGCCATGAAACTGCACGCATCATAATGCTTGTCCCATCTTGAACTTGACTGCCACGGACATTTCTAGAATGAGAATCAAACACATAATACATACCATCTTGAGCAATCACTGCAAAAGTGCTCCCATGAAAACATATGAAACATGCTTGGTATATCTGAATTGTTTGTTCTACAGCTTTTTTAAGTGAAATCATGTCATACTCTTCTAAACTTGGATCATTTTTCATTAAACGTTCCAGTCACAGGTTCCCCGTAATTCATACTGAAGTTGCTTTCATACACATTTAAATCGGTTGGTAACTCACTAACAAGCAGATACTCATTACTCATGGTTGAACTTCTCTGTAAAAAAACATATAACTCATTACCAGTATTCAGCACATTGTCCATTTCATTCATTTGCCAATATTTCAAACACTTTGTCTGACTTTTCATAATAGCACTAAGGCTCATTGCCACACACTGCTTTCCACTGTTCCTTCCAAATCTAACATCACCTTGATGACAACTGCCTTGTACAACCAATGTTTGATCAATTACCTTATGGTTACTATTCAGTTTCACATTTCATTTTGGCAGGTTTCAACTCACATGCATCTTTAAATGTCATTTTGTGGCTCTCATTGTTTGTATTTGTATCAGCCTTTCTCTTTGAAGTGTGTCTAGGACATCCTGTTTTATTTTTGTATCTTTCTCTATGATTCACTGTTTCCATCTGCTTTTTAGATTTCTTCGACCCAACTTCAATCACATCAAATTCACATTCAGGTGCTTCTTTCTCGAGTGTAGTTTTTGGAGCATTACTGGTACTACTCTGTGTTTTTGCTTTTACAGTCTCATTAATGAACAGCGAAGATCTAGAACTTTGAGATCTTGTAACCCTTTTTGGCAACACTTCAGATTGTGTTCTGTCATGTGCTTTGTCTTTAAATTTGGATTTACAGCTTACACTTGGCTTATCGGAGGAAGTTGAATTTGTTTTTTTCTTTCTTAAGTTGTAACCACCAGTTTGTTTTCTCAATGACTGCTTACTTCTGTTCATTTCAACATACATGTGTCCTGCCAATGATGAGCTATGTATTCTTGCTTTCTTCTTTGCATCCATCTGATCCATAAACCCATCATTGAAACACTGGTCCATTCCATTATGTGCCAAGTCAAAAATATTCTCATCTGTAGATATACCAAAATTATGAAACAAAGTGTCACTGTAATTACCATGTCCACATTTACTGCAAACCCAAGTGAATGTCTTACAAATCAAATGTTTCTCCATATCCAACAAACCTGAACAACTAGTGTGAAACCACACACAACATTTATCACATTGCATCTTCCTTGTGCCACATTTATCAATTTTATCACAAAACCAACAGATGAATTGCCATGGTCTACAACTTTTAACTCTTGGAGTTTTTGTTTTCCAAATTCACAAGTCTTTCTCTTCTTACCAGCTTTTGACCTTATCTTGACTTTCATTATATTTTTGACTTTCTTTGTTCTTCTATCTTGTTCTGCATTGATGATTTTGTTGATAGTTCTACCTGTATGACCAAATATGGTTTTCCTCAGCTCTTCATGTGTATGTCTATGTTCCTTTTTTATACGAACCTCTATAGATTTACCATTTCTGCGATAATTATACATCATGTGTTTTTTTGGACTTTTTGGTCACTCTTGAGTGGCTCAGTACTGTGTATCCACTTGTTTGAATCTTCCAGATCTTTCTTTGTTTTTCATCATTTCTATCATTTCTGTTATACTTATTGTATCTTATTCGTTTCTTTTTAAACTCAACAACATGCTCTTTCTTCTCAAACCTCTCATGGCTTTCAAACTTGTGCCTCTTATGGCTTTCAATTTGACCTCTCTTATGGCTTTCAATTTCACTGCATTCACAGCTCTTATTGTTCACGTCATCGCTTCTCTTCAAACTCATCAAACCTCTCTTCTGACTTTTCTGACTCATCTCAGCATTTACATCATGACTCATTTCACAGCTTTCTTTATTGCTTTCCTTATTGCTCATCTTGTAACATTTCTTATGGCATATCTTATGGTTCATATTGCAAAATTTATTGCAAGCCACTTAACCTTTATGATCTTTGACTTAAAGTTAAAAACAACGTTAATTCTGAACTTCTTCTTTTCAATGAACGAACAACTCTGACTTAGTAAATTTTTAGTTTCAAATCATTTCATAAATCTATAATTGTTTGCTTTCAATTCTAAATCGAGTTCGGTTTCAAACTTCAATTAGTAATTATTTACAACTAATCAAGTTCACTTTGTAATCATTTACATAAACAATTCCACTTCACATTGTAATCAATTGCATAAGCAATTCAACTTCACTTTGTAATCGTTTGCGTAAGCGATTTCACTTCACTTTGTAATTGTTTGCATAAGCAATTTCACTTCATGTTAAACGTTTGCATAAGCAATTTCACTTCACTACGAATCGTTTGCATAAGCAATTTAAGTTCACTTTGTAATTGTTTTAATTTAAGCAATTTCACTTCACTTTGTAATCGTTTGCGTAAGCAATTTCACTTCACTTTGTAATTGTTTGCATAAGCAATTTCATTTCACTTCACTGCGAATCGTTTGCATAAGCAATTTAAGTTCACTTTGTAATTATTTTAATTTAAGCAATTTAACTTCACTTTTAATTGATGCGTAAGCAATTTAACGTCACTTTATAATTGTTTGCATAAGCAATTTAACTTCACTTTGTAATTGTTTGCATAAGCAATTTAATTAACTTTATAATGGAATAGTTTGCATGAGCAATTATTACATACAGGGAAGGAGTAGCAGAGTGCACTGGAAGAGGCTTCAAGGACATCCGCCTTTATTCCTGAAACAAAAACACAAATACAATATATGAAATATACATTGTATTTTTTTGACAGTCCCACCCCCAACATTCACTAAGCTTCGAGATTTATTGTTGATTGACAACACATCTGCAAGCAATGAAATGAATTTATTCATCACACAAATGCTTCTACATCCAAATCGTTCTAATTAAAAACTTAGCCCTTGAGCACACGTAAACATTCACCATGTGTCAAACTAAACACCAAACAGAATTAAACACATCTAAATTTGATGCTGCTTCAACCTACCCCATACCTTCCAATTTATTAACTATCATTGTTGTCTTCATTAAAACATGTCCAGCATGTCCATGTTACGCAGTCACCTAGCTTATGTTACAGATGTGAGGCAAACAACACTAGAACTTAGAAGATGTGCATCAAACCCAGATAAACATTGAACAAACATGTACAATTTTTAACGAGCTCCAAAAAAAATCAAAACAAATTAATTTGTTAAATTCAATATATTACATGCAAGCTACTCATGACTGAAACGCCAAGAGTACATGTGTTCCGCCCCAATTTGATGATCGTCCCAACTATAGTTGCGACTGGTCCCAACTTGAGTGTTAAAGTTGGGACGTCCCTATAGTTGGGACCGCAGTAAACACAAAGCACCCCCATGAATAAACTAAAAACATAAACTAAAAACATAATAATGGTAGGTATCACAGTGTGAAGTTTTTAAGACCACTTTCCCTTGAGATTATTTAAGATAAATTCGAATTTTGTTTTTCCGAGAGAAGGGAAACTAAAATGCGTAGGCCCCACTGAGACCAGAGACTGAGAAAACCAGAAGCGTCACCCGGAGGCCGCTGTCCGCTGTCCTCTAAAAACACTATTTACACATAGTTAGCGGTCCATTGTGAGCGATATACTATCATTCCAGACCAGTTTTGACAGAGCCGAGACCCAGATTTGAAATAAAGAATCTTGTTTATTAATGCCGATCGCATCCGGACCCATGATCGATCGATCACACGGTAATGTCCTGTTGAAGTCTTTGGGCGATCCCAACTATAGTTGGGACGTCCCAACTTTAACACTCAAGTTGGGACCAGTCCCAACTATAGTTGGGACAATAGTCAAGTTGGGACGGAACACATGCACTCAATGCCTGAACTAGCTGTTGTTCTTCATACATGTCGTTATCCCAATGAGTGTTTTATCTGCTACATGATGAAGTTAAATAAATGACAAATGAACTTTACAAGCATGGTAAATAATAAACTTGATAAATCTAACTGCAATTGCTCTATGACATACATATTTGGAGTAATGGTCATGTCATGTCGCGATGTTTCAGACATCCTATTAAACAGATCTCATTCTCATAGTAGTCATAGACCAAACGGCAAAAAGTTAATTGCAACACATGAACATGGTTGTCCTAGTAGTACTAGGCCAAGTATTGTACTTCTACTCTAGTATGCGTACTACTACTTTACTACACTAGCATGACTTGTTTTATTATATAATTACTAACAGTAACATCGAAGACGTCAAAATATGAACAACCTTACGTCGTGAATGAATGGGAATAGAATTGAAACACACACACACACCAGCACCACGGCTACTTTTACTAATTAACTACTCTGGTGTAGTGCTAGTAGTAACATACATTCATTTTTATACTTCAAATTAAACATAAACTCTTTGAAAAAATATACTAAATAATTTCAGAAAAGAACACTTTTTTAAACGGTTTTTCTCAGTTGGATCATGCACTCAACTTCATACTTACACTTACAGTACACGATTAACGATAATGCGATATGTTCAGTCTGGTCTCGGACTGCTAGTCATGCTGCTGCTGCACGGACGGGGGGACATCCACACACTTGCCATACGTTCGATGCGTGAGAACAACCAAGAGGCAGAAGCCGATAGTCTGGTTCACGACCTATTATTTTTATCATTCAGATTTCGACAATAAAGGAGGGCGCTATTCATTTTCTGCAGCTCATTATAGACCTTTCCATTGTTGATAAACAAACAGCGCTGGTTGGCATGGACCGCCGAATGTTAGTAAAACATTCAATCAGGTTAGCAGATGTTTTAACCAAAGTCAACATTTTCGGCAAACTTCTAATTAAATAAAATACCTCCCATAGTCGGTTGCTTTGTTTCCAATAAATTCAACACTATTTTTGAATATTTGTGTAACATTGTTACAAACTGTAGCTATCAGTTTTTGTTTTGAATTTATGGCTTTCCATAGTTTTCCAACCTGGGTTGGCAAAAACTTGGGCTGTGACGTTGCAAAAGAAAAGTCTATAGACCTTTCTTTTGCAACAGACCTTTCTTTTGCAACGTCACAGCCCAAGATTTTGCAAACCCAGGTAAAAAAACTATGGAAAGCCATCAAATGCAGAACAACAACAGATAGCTACAGTTTGTAACAAAGTTACACAAATATTAAAAAATAGTGTTGAATTTTCTGGAAAGAAAGCAACCGATCATGGGAGGTATATTATTTAAATAGAAGCTTGCCGAAAATGTTGAATTTGATTAAAACATCTGTTAACACGATTGAATGTTTTACAAACATTCGGCGATCCATGCCAACTAGCGTTGTTTATTTATCAACAATGGAAAGGTCTATAGATCTTTTTATGCAACGTCAGAGTCCGAGTTTTTGCCAACCAAGAATGAAAGCCTATGGAAAGCCATAAATGCAAAACAAACACTAATAGCCATAGTTTGTAGAAATGTTACACAAACATTCACAAATTTGTAGAATTGTTAGAAACAAACAACAAATCATAAGAGATATTTCAGCTCATGATTATTTACAGAAAATATTGAATTCTGTCACAATTATTTTATTACAAGATTAATTGTTTTCTAACATACGGCCGGCCATACCAACCTACGCACTTTGTTTATCAACAAAAGATAAGTCTTTTACTTTAGATTGCACATACGGACGTACAGAGGAAGACAAGGAGAGTGCCAGGAGGGGGAGGGAAGCATCATTAGATCACCATGTATATTTTGCGTGCGATACCGCAAGATTATCCGCATTATACATCTAACTATTTCCGAACTACTGCGCGCCGTCTGTCCACTTGGACATTTTTCAGCTGAAGCTTTTTTCCTTCCAAAAACATCCGCATTTCAGTTTACTCTATTAATTATGATAAACCATTTTGTTGAGGCCAATATTGCATTGTCCATACGTCCTAGGGGAAATATAAATCATGTACTGACTTGGCATATCAGCACCAGTAAATTAACCTGAAGCTGATCGGAACTGCACTATGCTTTCCAACTATGTCTAAAGTCAAAATTTCTTTTTACTACATACACTGTATTTGAATGTAAAGGTTTTACTTTGTGTGTTTTGAGAAGCTGTTTTTTCAAAAAGGATTGATGGAAAAGCCGTGTTTTGGTTTCAAATGGGTGGGGAGACTATACAACATAGGATGGAATTGCTATCCATAAACCAAACTTATGAAAAGAAATTATTGCAGAGACTTTGTGATTGGGCATAGTTACCCCTCAATGCCCACACCTCACCCACTTACAATTAACCATGGACGAAAGAATGCAAGTGATATAATAGGGAGACATGCCACAAAAAACAAAAAGTATCTTTGAAATGTACCAATTAGCACAATTTGACCGGTAGAAGATACTTGTTTTAAAAGAAAATTATCAAATGATAATAATAAGAACTACGAAGAACTACGTACAACTCAGGTTCAAGAATTTATTCTTTGCAATCTTTATACATGTATATATAAAACAATCATTTCCACTTCACTCAAGATGTGCACCATGCGAATCATGTTTTTAGTAGATTGTAAGCAAGTCTCACGGTCTATACAACTGAGTTAGACACACAACATGTTTCAAAAACTAATATTTATTTTTGTAATATTTGATATTGTATGTAGTTTTTTTCCCCATTGCTTTAAACATTCCTATTCACTACATTTCTATACATGTGAATATACTTGTCGGTGTTTTAACATGATTTAGCAAACTATCGTAAGGCATGTTTCTAATGCTTTCGCAAAATTTTGTGATTTTCACCTCACTCTGACACATTTATGTTTACCCCTACTTGATGCTAATTGTAATACCCATGAATAACTCGATTCTAAATTATGTTAACATCATATCAATGTTACTTAGATGTATCTAAACCTATTCTCATAATTGTTCACTTGATAGTCATACATTGAACTCAATTGAATAAGTAGTGAACACACTTTTGTTTTGCCTCAACTATATATTTTCTATGGAAACACAACATTTGTAATACAAACACTTTATAAAATATTTACAAACACAAATTTAAAACTCTTTAACATTAATACATGTACATGTAACTAGCCCGATCAAAAATCCGCTTGAACCCAAATAACTAGAATCAACTGATTCAACATCATAGTTTCCAATTTCCATACAAACTGACAAATTTGTTTCACTGTTTCAACTAAATTTTACTATGTCTAATTGTATAAATCAAGAAATTGGTGTCAAATTTTGAATTATGTAAATACAGTTATTATCATTTAACTGTTTTTACATAGTTTCTCAACTGGTTTTAACTGATTTCAATTTAACTGGATTGAAGTGAAATTCTGATCTGATAAATGAACTACAAAATGCCATTTACATGAACCACAACCCCTTTGCACCTCAATCTACCAAAGAACCACAATTAACAAAGACCCAAATCAATGATATTCCATCCTTGCAGACAATTCAAAGTTATTTGTGTTATCAAGATCCTTCACAATATCATTCAACAACTGTGTTCCAGAGCTTTATATTAATACCCTTGGCTACATTAAGTTGTATTAGTACTACACAATGTCAGCAATAACACGTCTCCCTCACTCTCTTCCATTAATTGGTTTTCAACTGATTCCAGTTAAATTAAGTTCAAATGGAATTCTGATCTGGGTAGATGAACAACAAATAAGCAACTTACATGTACCCCAACCCCTTTGCACCTCAATCTACCAAAGAATCACAATTACAAAAAATATCAAATGCATACAATACTTACAAATACAACATAACGAGAGGCTACATGCATGTGCAAACCATCAATAAAAAAAATAATAAAAACAATGAACCAAAAAAAATTTTTTCTTAAGCCTCCTTAATTTTCGTAAGCCTCACGAGACCCTTCCCCTAAATGCGTCACTAAGTTTAATAACAACAATAATAATAATAAAAAAATAAAATAATAATAATAAAAATATAATAATAATAATAATAAAAACACCATTTATATAAGGCCATACACAGTACATACAGAATAATATAGTAATTATAAGTAAAAGAACTAATTAATAAGTAAACAACAATGCATAACCAAATAAAACTCAATAAAAGTAATAACCATATTACGAAATAGAGAGAGGTTAGCAGTTCACCCCCTGCCAAAATCATCTGCAACTGGCTCTTACAGTAAAAAACATCAAATGAAACACAAACAGTACAATCAGTTAAAAATACCCGATCAGATGAGTTACAAGAAAGGCTAATCATAAATAGAAAAGATTGCTAACATGGTCACCCTCAGCTTAGATCCTTAGCATCTCACTCTTCAGTATAAACATTAAATGCAATAACATATAGCTTCAATTACAATATTTTTTGAACAGCAGACTTTTTACAGATGAATTGAAAGAAGAAAGTGAACTAGCTGAATGAATGGGTTGTGGCAAACTGTTTCAGAGGGCTATTTAGTGTCGAGTACGATAAGATGACCATATGTAACAATAATGATCTCAAAAAATAATCTACAAATTTATAACTATACATCAGTAACTTGTCACTGCTGTACTACGAAAGTCTTCACAATTTTGAAAAACACATTACACTTACACATGTCAAAAAGTTTACGTTTCAGTACTACAAACAACAAAAATACCATTGTTACTCAAACACTGTATCTAATTAGCCATCAATTCGCTTGAGGTGAGGAAACTCAAACAAACAAATTGATTTTTTTGAAGTTAATTTTTTTTTCTCTAAATATATATTAAACTTTGTGACAAGAAATAGAGGGGGGCAAACTACTTCAACCACTAGTAACAACAAAAATGTCACCTTCACAAAGACCTCCTGTGCGATGTTAACTACATTATGTCATGCATTTAAGGTTAATAAAACAAATGTCAGGAATTATCATTTCAGTATAAAACCTGAATAAAATTTGGAGTTGAAATTTCACTCATAATTCATGTAAGTAAAATTGAAAAACTACTTGTTTCCTCTTTCATGTCAACTATTGTTCCACGAAAAAAATCACGCTACAGTAGTCAAAATATAACATATTTAATGTGCCTTTATGAACACATCAATTTTAAAATATTTTCTTTCTGTTTGATTTCTTTGTGTTTTTCTTTCTGATCTGCTTCTGTTAGTCACATAACATCTTCACAAAAGCAAGCTGTATTCATTCAAGCTTTGCATAAATAAATACACACTGAAAGATGTGCCTCTCTTCATAGTGTAAAAAAACCTTTTTTTATCAAAGTTGACAAATGACTTATTTACCTTAATTGCATTATATAATGTTGTTTTGGTTAATACAGTTTAAAAACTCAAGGCTTTTTGCACAGATGTTCCAGCCGCTCCTTCTTGAACATCTGTCATACCCAAATCAATGATATTCCTTCCTTGCACAACAAATTCAAAGATATTTTTGTTATCAAGGTCCTTCACAATATCATCAACAACTGTGTTCCAAAGCTTTATAGCAATGCCCTTGGTAATATGAAGTTCTATTAGTTCTCCACGAACCTCACATGTCAATAGTAACATGTCTCCCTCACTCCCTTCCACCGAGACCACTTCTGCTTGTACCTCTTCCACTGTTATCTGTATCAATACACACAAAAACAAACATTGTAAACATTAATGTCACAAATACTGCAATATCACCTCAGTGTCACATGAATTGATTTTAATCAAGTGAAATCAAGCCTCACTTTCCATAGCATCCACCAGCCAAGTAGTCTCTTTTACAATGTACTCATGTATTTTTTCAGACATGATTTCCATGTCCACTTCAAGTGGCGTATCCAAATATTCAAATTTTAAGTACAAAAGTAGCAAATTGGCTACTGTTGACTTATTAAATACAAAAGTAGCAAATTGGCCACTGTTGACCTCTTAAGCAACCAAGCAACTCTGTGCATTGACCCTAAGCATGCTGAAAGACTAAATAAGCAGATCTTTCTACATCTGTCTTCTCCTCCTGCCTGTTGACATCTATTGTTTCGACAAAGTATCAACCTCTAAAAAAAATGGGCCACTATTCACTAAGTCTATACAAAAGAAATGGAACTGAATTTTGACTCTCAATGACTGCCTTTACAAACAGAACATTTAAACCACATTCTCTTTAGGTTAAGTACACACAAGCATTTATACATTTATAGAATGCACATAAAACAATTAAGAATCAGTATTTAAAAAGAGAAAAAGTCTCATAGAGCAAAAAATCACTTAAAGCACAATTAAAATTAACCACTGATTGTACAAACACTAAACGAAATGAGTCTCACCAATAATTTGTATAATGAACTTCATGATATCCTACTATTCACCGATTACAAAACAATTCATTAATAGTTTCATTCTCATTATTGAATGTAATAGCACATTTGTCACATACATTGACACAGTAATGACATTTTTTACTATAAGAGAAAGCCACTTCTATTTACAAATATAAAATAAATACTTTTTACTCACATCAATTGTTGTCTCCACTGTCGATGACCCTGCCATTTCTTTCATATAGTTGTTCCGTTTTGTAGAGATGTTTGTTATCTTAACCTTATCACCACTTTTCACAGGGCTCATCCCCTTTGAATTCCACAAAGCCACCTGTATAGACCCAGAGCCATCTTTCACTCGAATGTTTCGGACGCTTTGATCACCTTTAACTTGCCTTGGAAGCTCATCCTGAATAAACACACAATAACACATACATGTTACATAACTTCTAAAAAAACACAGTTCAAACATTTGCTTTAACCCTCCAGTTATTTAACCATCTCAATCACTTACAGACAAAATTAATTTCACTTACTATCCAGCCCTACAATACTTTAAACAAAACCAATCACCAGTAATCAGATCACAAATGTGTCACTAGAAACCGTGGCAACTTTCGACAAAACTCACGGTTCAGCTCAAAGCGTGAAGACACAGTGCTAGACACAATAGACCGGAATCCATCAATACAGCAAACATCAATGTTTACCAGTAATAACAACCAATGTCTAAATTACAATTAGATACCATACCCACAACAACCTTTACATAACGATGCATTAAAAGTCCTCGTTTACTCCTCGTATAAACCTCCATCATCAAATAACTTTCTGCAACACAACTTCTTGCCAATGCATTATCCATGCATTTTTTTAATTTATGCATTTGGTCACTCACAAAATCTTATAATCTCATAGACTATCACCAAAAAAAATTTGTCTACAGTGCCGTTTGAATTTGTCCTATTATCAAGCTTTATTTTCAGACACCCAGTTTCCCCGAGATTCAGCCTAAAAAAAAAAACCATTTTGCCCTGTTTTCGATCCCATCTCTCGATTGCATCATCATTTTTCACGGGCGAAAACACCACCATAAAGCATAATTTATCAGCATTCACACAGTGTATGATTCATATTTTTTTTCGTGGAAAAAAACACCGTCGTTTTTCCATATCCTTTTCCAAGTTCCACCAAATTCTGCGTGGGACGAAAGATTTTAGTCTGCACATCGTGACTTTTTCGCAGATGAGCCTACATCGCCCTTGTTTTTTTTTTTTTTTTTTTTTTTTTTGGGGGGGGGGTTTCAACGGGCGAAACCGCCCTCTACATCTTGAAATTGTACTTTAACTATTAATACAAAAACTTTCGTGATTATTTAAAGAAGCCGCCGTCCTTTCCAACAACAAAACTATTAAGCAATGATAAGCGGCGTCTTGACAACGGATTTCCTGTGATCGCCATTGCTTAACGTTAGTTTTAATGTCACCAACGTAAGAGTCTGAACTCGTGTGATAGTAGTTTTGTCATTTTCTCATTAGAACTATAATTAAAAAATCACGGAGATGGTAAATGAATAATTCAAGCACAAAACCTGAAAGTATTATTTTACAAATATTGACCGAAACATTGCAAAAATTTGACAAAAACAGTCGAATCCTTATCATTGACTAGATAGTTTGTGTTCAAAAACTGCGTGGTTGTGCTGTGAAACTATACCATTTTATCAGGGGTGTGTAGAATAGCTAGCTCGAGAGGCCGGTAATCGTGAATAGATTGACACGGCCAAAATATGAATTATGAATGATATTATTAAAACAATAGTAAAAATGTACACATATAGTGAAATTAATGAAAAATTTATTGTTTTTTGGGGGGTTGTTGAGCAAATTCATAGTGTGCATATTATACCCCTGCATAAAAAGCTGTACACCTATATCCTATAATAATGGCCCATAAAGTTAAAAAAAAAAAAAAAAACGTAGCGCGCGTGTAAGATCTAGATCACCCCCAAAACTATAACATGTAACATGTATCTTGTGTGCATTTTAGCTGTCTTCTTGACTGAACAAATTCGGGTGTAACAAATTCTTATAAAGTTACTGGCAATTCAAGGATTTTTGTGAAATCATTCGTAACAACTTCCTATATTTTCTATAATCCTGAATACATTTATGTCAATACTCACTTCAACAACCACCCCTTCAATCGACACGCGCCGACCATGGTAAGAAGCTTCATCTTCGTGAATCTCACCGATGGGCACAACTCCACTGACATCCAACACATGTTGTGCTTTCTTGATTGTTTCGCCGTCAATATCATGTATAGCCCTGCACGGACTTATTTTGCTACGCTTGTTCAGGATCATAACCCCTGAAGCTCCCCGGTTGAATTGCCGAATCAAGAAGCAACCATCAACCTTGAATTGAGAGGCTACTCCATCGTAACACACTGCTTTTATGAAGCCACTCCCATCCACGAGCGCCACTTCCACGCACTTCTCTTCAACTTCACTCTTCTTCACAACTTTCACTCGTACCCCTTTAGGATAAGGTTTACTACGATTATCAGATTTCTTATCTGTTCAAGAGATTCCATCGTTCTGCAAAGACAAAAATAAAAAAAGAACTTAATATAACCTAACAAAATAATTCCTGAAATCGATCAATCATAATACGTTTATTCAATGTTGCAAAAAAATAACCAGTATCACATAACAAATAATACAAAATCCTAAAACATATTCAAATATAATACATATTCATATATTATACATACAAAATAATACATACAATATATAACATACAATTTGTGTTGATTTTGGCGCTACATGTATATAAATGTTTCCTGATTGATGATTGATTGATGAAAAAGTAAACTTTTTACAAAAGTGAAACAAACTAAACTTTAAACAAATGGTAATATCTAGGTCCGGGGAGAAGCAACAGCTTTTGTTTCTCAGCCTGGACGGACAGACAAAATAGACAGCGTACATGAAACGACAGCACAAAACGGGTGTGCGACAGAACCAAAGCAATACAATATATCCTGAATTCAGAAAAATCCTGACAACACTTCATAAAATCCGAACAATTCCTGATAAAATATTCAAGAATTCAGAAAAAAAATGATTGTAACAGCAACCACTGTGCTAAATTCACTCTAGTCTTACGTATCCTGCTGTCTTGAATAACCATATAAGTAGAATTTCTCCCTTATTGGAATAACCAAATCGCTGTGTATATTTGTAGCTCACAGAAGTAGTATAGATGGAGTCACACACACCTAATTTTGGGTAGTGCAGGGTAGTTTGCACTACTCAAAAACGATCTTTGCACACCCAAAAAACAAAATGGCGTGCGGTATGGGGGTGTGTATTTACACACCAGGAAAAGTGGTGCAAAGGTGAACTAGTCGGCCCACAGTCGTTTTAGGGTTCATGCCCGAAGGGGATGAAGGCGAGTCACGAAGTGGGGAGTCGTGCGGCCCACGGCAGTGTCTTGAGGCCCGAAGGGCCGAGACGTGGGGGTCAACATGATGCACGGCATCATGTTGAGCGGTGTCTGAAAGACACCGCAAGAAGGTATGTCTCACGACAGTGTAACTGAGGGCAAACCGTTATTGTTTGCCCTCAGTTGGCGGTGCGGAAGTGATTTCTTGAAATCACGGAGCGCCGCAGCATAAAACCACGCAGCACAAACGAGTCGCGTACGGCTCGTTTGTATTTTCACAAAGTGAAAACAAAGCGGTGTCTTCCAAGACGTGTGATAAACCGTTGAGGAAGAAGAAAAGGTCCGAGTACTGTTATAGAGTTATTTGTAATCTTAGAGACCACGGGTGTCATTGAACGTGCTTTAATACTTAGTGTCATTTATTTACACTGTTATCGCTATCTGGTGTGGTCAAGGTCCAAGAGATCAACTGCGTTGGTGTGCGACTTGTTTTTGCCCCGGCCTTGTTTGTTGAATGGCTTATCTCTGATCGACCTCTGATTGGTCGATTAAGTTGTATAAAGGATGGATTTCTGTATTCGGATTCATTACTTACGCCGAAAACCGAAGTTATTGAAGCCAGAGCTGAATATCTCGTATACTTCGATATAATGGCTGCTCTCCCTCAAACGAAGACCGACTTGGCCTCGAACTACAGCCCGACACCGAACCCACCTCCACCGTCGATGGGTGAAGGAGTTGAAACCGAAAACACCCGTGATATTTCTCACGACATGTATGTAGCCGGTTGGCGTGAGGCCGCGAGTTTGAACGGCTGTGTGTACTACTTTAACATGTTCACACGGCACAGCGTATGGAACCTCCAAGATGTGACTACCCATCAGCGTGAGCAGCAGATGTTACCCAAGAAACCCAAGTCCGACGTGTTGAAAGCCGCCATGACCGAGTTGGGTACTGCGCAAGACGCCGCATCTGTACCACCCGCCGTGCCGATGGTGGATGTTAAGGGAAAAATGCCCAGCAGAAAGCGTAGATTCGAGCCAGATCCTGACCAGGCGGAGAATGACAGAAAGGCGGTCAAGTTTCCCATCGGAGGTGAGCGTTTTGTTACTGTGAAGCTTTTCAAGGGGCTTCCCTACGTCAATATAAGAGAATACTACTGGAATGAAATTCACAGTAAGATGCTGGCAGGGAAGAAGGGGCTGAACCTCACCGGAGAGCAGTGGCATGAGTTGATGAGTCACGCCACCGACATCAATAACACCTTGAGCCAGATAACTAACTCTTAACCGTTAATCTGTGTTTTTGCTCTAGACTTTGATGTTACAGATGGTAGAGCCCGAATCAGACTACTCCTCAGGAGGATTGTGGGTGAAAATGGTCGATATTGGAAACCATATGCGGCAGAACGCCGAACAGATGAATATTATAAACAAACTAGAATGGGTCACGCCACTGACATCAAAAACGCCCCGAGTAAGATAACTGACTCTTAACCGTTACCTTTTTGTTTTGGCCTCAGACGGGGACCTAATGCATTGTAGAGCCCGAGTCAGACTACTCCTCAAGAGGATTCTGGGTAAAATAGTGAAGGATCGCATAGTGCGGAGGGCGTACGATATGCAACAACAACTTCCCTGTGAAGGTTGTCAAGAGAACTGGGCCTGCCAAGATCACCACGCCTGTCTGTTTTTCGGAAACACGCCAGAGTATCGTGCGGAGGAATTTGTTTTGGAACACTATGAACATGTGGTTTCGTCCATTGAATCTAATGAGATCATCGATGTATTCTACGCCGTATGCCGACTTTTGATCGTCGCGGGCTTCACTCATGCTGGTCTGACCAAAGAAACTCTAAACGACACAATTCAAGATATTCTGATGGGGTGGCAAAACGAAACCGATGATATCGCCCAAACATTCAATTCGTATTCATTTCCCAACGTCACCAGACTGTTGGTTTTTGTAATGGCCTCTTGATTGAAGGGAATGGTGTAACTAACACGCCTTTCTTTGTTTGTAACTTTCTTGTGTTAAAATAGTAATCGGATTTGTAAGACATATAGTTGTTGTCATTAAAGTTGTTTTAAACAGGTACCGACTATATCGTGTCTAACGTCTGTTTGTTTTTGTTTTTTGTTTTTTAATATAACTTTTAGAGTCCCTGTTATTTAAATTAATGGCCAAAGGTCAAATTTGAAACGTAATTACGGTATTTAAGGGCGGGTTGGTTTTAACATCTTCGAAATTTGAAAAGAGGCTGCAGAGACAACGAGCAACAGATATAAACAAACACGAAAGACGGGTTATATCCGTGGTCAAAAACTTTATTTTGTAAACACTGCTTCAGTAACACAACCGGTACAAATCGCTACAGTTTATAAACATAATTAAGGTAAATGCCCCCCCCCAACAAAACAAAACAAAAAACCCAAATATTGTACATGGTCTATGCGGTTTTTGTTTTATATGATTGACGTTACCACAACTCTCTACCCACTTTATAACAAGGGGTGTGAAATCTGTCGAACAACAAAAGACAAGTCGTACACCTTTGTGTTGACACCGGGAAAGTGTTTTCTGATAAACTCGTTCACTGCAATATCGTTTTCTCGTTTATTGGCTGAGAAAAACCTGACGATGGTGTTCATGTCAATATCTCGACAACGGTGTAATAGGAAAAACAGAGAATATTGACCACATACAGCCGACAGTGGGCCCTGTAGACTTATACGATTGTGTACAGTCTGAAGAGTGTTCCTTTTGAGAAAAGTTATGATAGATGACAGGCTCGGGGGTTGTCCGTAAAAACACTCCCCTGAAGACTTGACGGGTAAAGCGGTCTCTCTTTAAGATCGACGTTATCTCTTCGGTGTCCATGTTGGTCCCGTCTAACTGTTGTAGTCGAAGATGATGTTACGAGCTTGATCAATTTCTAAGATGTTATTGAACTCGGCGTAGATGATGACGTTGATGGTCTCGTCTAGGGGCGAGGCAAAGTGCATGTCAAGACGAAGGTTTCCATTCTTTACCAAGCTAAAGTGTCCGCCGCATGCCAAGTCGGGGGTAAGGTCGAAGGCGTACAGTGCATACCTGTCGGGGTAGTCACCCAGAGTGATGTCGTTGCCTTCATTCATGTACATTTTATCCATGCCGGAGAACAGCGTGTGGTAGGCTCTGACGCAGTTCTTCCTTCCTTGGGCGTAATCGGGTTTCAGAGGGGTGTGGGGGATCTGTTCACCGTTGACGTGCACTGACACAAAGTTGACGTTAAAATGCTGGAAGTTGAACGGGTTTTTAGAATACGACCCATTAAAAGCGATGTTGGATACACAGCCCACCACGATTCGATTGGGTAGTTGTCCCCAAAACACGTGATCTTGAGTGAGTGTTAGGTTGCCTCGGGGTACAGACATCATTTTACAGACGACACGTCGGAGGGGATACTTAGCGGTCCCTTTTTCGAGAGCTTTCATGTGTCCCATCATCACCGCAGAGCTGATCGTTACCCTCCGAACGAACAACGACGCGTTCACAATCTTTATCTTGTAGGTTGGGTCTTCTCCTGAAGCCATGAGACAAAAGGCGTCGCTGCTGGGAATCAGCTTTACTTTCAGATCAACCCCGTTGATCAGGTGTCGGTCCTGGAAGAATAGATCGCCATGAATGGGTCCGATCAGGTCTACGACTCGACTGTTTAGGATGCGTTTGCGTCTCTTTTTCAAGCCCCCGTTTGTTTCCGCATCACTTGCCGTACAGTTGACGTTATCCATTTTGCCGGCTGTATCTTTAACCCAACCCGAAGCCGTCAGCTGCGATGCCTTTGCAATCGCTTCCCAGATGTGGAAGTGGCTCTTTTCTGATTGGGTTTTCTTTTTATATTTTTTCTAGCCGGTCGGTTCAGTCGGGAATCTGCATTCTGAATCATCCGTCTAGCCATGTGACGTCCGGTCTGTTTGAGTCTCGACTGCGCTGCCGTTTTTATGTTCTTCCTTTCTAGAGCATCCTGTGCGATTCCCAAGCCGGTGCGAAGGGCTTGACGACCCAATGTCTTAGCCCCCTGCTTGAACAGGGGCATGGCAGTTCGGAAGAGTCCACCCAATATATTTCCAAGACCGAAACCTTTCTGAGTGCGGCTGCCTTGAAAGACGGGATGGCCACGTCCGAGTTGTCGTGTGTAGTGGTCCACATAGTGTCCGGGGTGGGATACGAAGCGACCTCTCATGATATCGGTTGATTTAATCAGTTGAAGTACGTGGCGCGACGCTTTCTAAAGTGTAGTTTCACTATGACCTTCCCGCCGATGAATGGAATATAATGGCCCACGTCGTCCCTTATATTTA
The DNA here is from genome assembly GCA_023634235.1 of Pisaster brevispinus. NCBI lineage: Eukaryota > Metazoa > Echinodermata > Asteroidea > Forcipulatida > Asteriidae > Pisaster > Pisaster brevispinus. Next base: position 8,022,653 of record JAMKCF010000001.1, read on the forward strand.
TGTTGACGGTGTTCAGGAATTTATGTTTGAGGGGTACGTAATGTGGACTGTCGTACGTCTTTGTAATGATATCCCCATATTCGCCTTCCACGCTCACATTTCGTAGAAGAGGTGCTCTGGTGTCCCCGACGATGTTGTACTCGATGATGTCTGTGTACACAAATAGGGTGTGGATTTGCTTCATATCTACGACGTGGGGTGCCTTCTCTATACCGGTGATGGCCATAGCCTTGTTAAAACCAAACAAGTGACCCAGACGTTCGACGAAAGTAATGCTGACACCTTCAACCGTTCTGACGATTACTTTTTGAAGGTATTTGTTGTACTTGATGCGTATTTTGTCGCTGTGTTCAATCAGGGGTGTAATCTTTGCGAGGACTTCATCCGGTGTATGGTAATAGCCCTCGGGAATGGTGTGAATATGTACACCTCCTTCAGTCTCTTCTGCGTTGCAGTAGATGTGGTTGTGACCTTCTACGATGTTGAGCCACCTGCGAGGGTAAGTAATCTCTGCGAGACTCACCTCCCACTCCCCCTCGAAAGACAGAGCAGTGGGCAAATTTACGCTGAAGTGGCTCAGCGCGTTATCAGAGTAGGTATCCATGCTGCTGTTGCTGGGGAGAGTCGCGTAAAAGGAATCCATCTCGAAGCCCTCTCGCACGTCAAATGTCGTCCGGCTGTCCGTAAGCCCTGTATTATATGCCGACTAGTCCCCTCACCCAGCTATTGAATTTGTCAGGATAACCGAGCCACTTTACAAAATATTCCTTCACACCACGACGCTTTCTAGTACGTACCACCTTTTCCACTTCGTACATGTCGTCCTTCTTGTCGACTCTTTGTAGTTCTTGTTCGTAGAACGTGCCCTTCAACTCTTCGCCGTCGTAATCTGTCAACTTATACACTGGCGGGTTCCGTGCAATTGTATCGCTGATAGTAAAAAGTTCGGTGGTCCAGTTGGGGAGGTAACCCTTACTGAAAGTTCTAGCCGCCATACTTATGCGAACCGTATCCCCGAGGTTAAACTTGAAGGCTGTGACGATGGAACGCTTGCCATTGGGGGTGCCGTACAGCGTGCGCCATACCTCTTCGGAGTTTGCAGGGGTGACGGACGCCGGCGTTCTCTTTATACTTCTGTGAAACGAGCGGTTGTAGGCGGACACCAGCTTTGGTAATACGGCTGCATAGGCGTACTTGTTTTGAGCCGTGAAGTATTTCCACATTTTGGTTTTAAGCGTCCTGTTAAATCGCTCAACCACGCTGGCCTTGGTTTCGTTGTGGGTGGTAAAGAATTCAATGTTCTTCTCTGTCAGGAAACTCTGAACTTTGCGGTTCGTAAACTCCGAACCTTTATCCGTCTGGAGCAGGCGGGGCTTACGCCCATCCCGTAAAATTCGTTTGAAGGCTTTGATTAGCGACGTCCCCGTTTTATCCCTGAGGGGCACGACCCAGGCGAACTTAGAAAATATGTCGATACACGTCAGTAAAAACTTCAGACCGCCATTGTACCCAGATAGTGAGGCCACGTCTACCAGATCCGCCTGCCATTGATCATCGATCCCACCAACGATGACACGATTTCTCTTGAAACGTCTCCGGATGGGTTTATGTAGCGTATAAGTAGGTTGTTGACGCAGCCACCTAACGATCTGTTTCCTGCTGATATCCACTCCGTCTTTTTGAACCGCGCGGTAGACAGCATCTACACCACCGAAACCAGAAGGATGGTTTGTTTCGTAATACACCTTCTTCAGATACTCCTCCATCGACGAAATTTGAATCTTCAATGACGAGCGTGCTGTTGCAACACACCCACAGGCAGCGGAGTTTTTTCAGTACATTTGGCGACGTGCACTCAGGTTTGGGAAGGCAACACTCCATGGCGAAAGTCGGGCTTCTAATGAAGGATTGGTGGGATGGTGCTTGGTTTATAACGCCGTCCACTTTTGTTTTCCGGTCGAATGACCTCGTTTACTTTTCCTCTTTTTGGGTTCTGTTGCAAACAAGGGGGCTTTTCGCTTTTTTGCGGGTAGATGGGATGCGGTCGCAAACAACTTGTTTAATCCTTCGTAGTTTACATCGTCGTCGTCGCTTATCGCTTCGTTCAAGTCCACTTTGAGTGAGGGGTTTGTCACGGTCGGTTCTGTTTCGATTGCATCAATCGGTTGCTCCTTCGTCAACGTGGGAGGTTTATCCACTTTAGCGGTCTGTTCGTTCTTGAGGGTCATAGACAGGGGAGCCGACCTCTGTTTGTTCAGCGCGATATACCTGTGTAGGGTCTGTTGGTACAGCTTGATTTTATCTCCCTCTGACAGATCTTGTCTTTCGAGCAACTTTCTCAGATCGGTGTCCAAACCGTGGACGACGCGGGTGATCGGTGTTTGCTCCAAGCGTCTAGACGCCTGCATTCTGGCGAGTGTGTCTTGCGGTACGAGCACCATTTTCTTTGCGTGCTCCATGACGTTTACTTTAATAGCAGTCCTGCCAGAGCACTCAGCACCGGTGTCAGCAACGCACCCAGAAAACCACCCTTCTGTTTCAAAGCAACCTTTTTCTTCTGCAGGCTCGTCCTCCCGTTGGTCAGCGCTCTCAGTTTAAAACGTTGAGGGCGCACTCACAGAGACAGGTAATGAGGTCTTTGTCGGCTCCGTCAATCACTCCCTGGCGCTGTTTCTTCGAACCCTTTGCTAATACGTGTAAGTAGGGAGCGTGCTTGTGCACGCGTCGAGACATCTTTACAAATGAAACCCAACGCGAGAGTGGCTTTATTTTATACCTTCGGAACGTAAACAGTGGGATATTCACCCTGGAAGATGCTAGATCTGAGACGCATGTGCTCTTCTGTGTCTGGTTTCAAATCCACGAAGAGATGGGAGTAGGGAGAACTCGTCGCGTCGCGATAGGCCTCGACCATAAATTTAGGTTTATTCGGATACATCTGGCGAGCCAGGTGCGTGATCTGTGAAGCATCTCTGGGGTTTTTAAAGAGCACCATATAATGGGCGTTCAGACTGATTGTGCGCATTTCTTTACCCCGATAAAACAGATTCTGCAGTATCAGTATAACCGACAGATTGTGGTGATGACTGCCCTTGGTGAAAAGTTCGGTAAGCTTTTTGTTATTACCCGATTCCGACATGAGGTCGTCGATCACAACCAAGTTTCTCTTCGTTCGATCCAAAGAGGAGAGAAGGTCGTCGGGAAATCCCTCCACGAAACGAATGTCGGGGACGGTGTTGGATAACCTGTCATAAGCATCCTGATAAGCCCCAAAACACCACACGATATTTTGCGGAGACGGTTGAATAACATCACCACCGGATGGGTTCAACAACTGAGACACAAACTGTGTTTTTCCTGATCCGGTGGGCCCCGCAATGACGCAGGTAAATGGGTGTTTAAGTGTCGAACTCATCTCATACAATCAACAACCATAGTCGGCCAACCCTCTTTTATAACCGACATCGTTCTGAATAAAGAGCGCCCCCACCTTAATTTTGGTCAGTCCCGGCCCGAATTGAATAATCAGCACCCCCACCCCCCACCTCGTTTTGCTCAGTCTCAAATGGAATAAAGAGCGCCCCACCGTGTTTTTAACCCACCGTATTATGGTCAATGACCAACCCTCATGATAACCCCACCACTAAAGAATATCCCACTCCCCCCCCCATTGAACCTACTTATTATATGGTACTTATCTATTATATTCAACGACTTTTTAAAGGATGGATACAATACTCTGAGTTTGTTCAATATATATATATATATATATTTTTTTTTTATACTCTCTTTATTCATTTATTTGTTTGTTATCAACAACAACAAAAACACAAAGAATAGAAAACACAACGATTCTTAGGTTTGACAATGGCAGTACGAGTTAAAATATACAACGTTTTCAAGACTTAAAAACTTAACGGGTACATGTTTTTTTTTTTTTTTTTTTTTTTTCAGAATCCGATTACATATTTTAGATACATATCAAGTGAACTATATACAGCGTATTTAAAAACAGAAGTAATAGCGTGACCTCTTATTAGCTGGGTCTGCGTTTATTAAAGAAAACTACTATTTATGCGGCCAAACGTGGAGTAAGGTTTACCTCCTCATATTTCTAAATAGGTAGTAGAAACCCCATCGTCTCCAACCTTTCGCTTGGGGTAGAAATAGGTCAGGGCTGTCCTTCTCTGTTCGTAGGTAAACATTACACCACGTTTCATGATAAAACCTTTGTTAACTCCACCACCCGAAGATCTGGTATTTAACACGGTCATGTACTTTTCTTTGGTGAGTTCATTGTTTCTTCTGTTTAGACCCTTACAACTGAACTTTTCAGTGGGCCCGAAACAAAAGTATGTCTTACTACATAGTGCAATAATACCCTCCCCCTCCCACTCTACTTTAAACAACCCCGGAGTTCTCTTATCATAACTGTATTGCTCGGGTGTGTTCTGACGCGGAAACCACAGATGCTTTTCCCGGTGGTATTGGTCTTTCATACCGGGTTTAATTACATCATCAAGACTGTCGCCCGATATGGCCATGTAGGCCGAATCCGTGTCCATCTCGCACATCTGAAAATCGAGTGGATCGACAAACTGCATAAGGAAGTCAAAGTAAAACTCGAGCATGCGTAATTTAGCGTATTGATAGACGAAGAAACCAATCTGAATGGGGAGGTTTAAATTGATCACATTTTTGAACATGTCGGCCTCGTACATCCCTCCACCTATTGAATGGAGTGCCTTAAAGTGTTTGTCATTGATCTTGGCAAGGGCATCTGCATCAGAACACACTTGAACATTTACATGTTTTAACTGATCAGTCACCGTTTTCCCATAGGCCGAGTTACCAAGTAATTTCATAGTGTCTGCTATGATAGATTTATTGGGGTCACTGTCCCCAGCCCTCCTAGCTTGACTGACCCGGTCACCAAACTCTGCAAAACACGGATTGGCTTTGTATTGAATTACTTCATACACCCTTGTGACCTCTAAACCATGCTTTAAATACCAAGACAATAGTGGGGTTGCGAGTAGCAATTTTGTCCCGAACATACTACCGATCAGACTTCTTGGTTTGTTCATAATGTTCATCTCTTCGGCGTACTGCCGCATATGGTTTCCGATATCAGCCATGGAGATGTTCACATTTTTTAATACGGGTGGCATCTCGGCAAAATACTCTTTCTTTTCTTGTGGTACCCGAAGGTCGCATTCAACCAAACCAAATATGGACCCGTCCAATACCCCCTTTAAAATCTGTTTCGTGGTCATTGTCCACGCCTTACTATGTGGTAGTCTTACGGATTTCAAAAAGTGTCTCAAGTCTGGGTCGCTTGTCTGAACGTCTTGCCACTCGCATTCCCTAATTTCGACTAATTATACCCGAGTTCCCGTATGTAGGAAGAAGTCTTTTGGGTCTCCTCCATCAATTCCTCTCTGGTTTTGTTATTGGAAGAGTTGATCTCCTTTTTATTGATCCGACACTTGTGCCCGTGCCAATAACACCCCTGGAACTGATAGACCGTATGGGTCTCCTGACAGTACCCGTCCACTCTCAGGTTTCTACTACCCACAGTTTTTTCTCTATGGTTGAATTGGTGTTGAATATAGAAACCATTTGTTTTGGCTTCCCAATCCAACCACTCGGTTGCCATAACCCCATATTTATGACTTCGTAAGGGTTTGAACTGATCATTTTCCTTTCGCCTTACGAAGGTCCCCACCGGCATGTTCTGCATGAGGAACCATAGATACAAGGCGTTGGCATCAAACCCGACCACCTTCCTACATACTTTTCCACCCCTAATACGGGTTATACCAGTCTCGTGATACCTGTGGAAAAAAATAGAGGGACCGCCCACAATGTTATCCCTTATTTTATAATACAGGTCTTTATTCGGAGAGTCTATCAGAGAGAAATATACATCGCGCGGTTTTGTTAGAAAAAGATGCTGCAGAGACAGCCCGGGTACAGAGATTGCCGACTTAAACATGTCTATGCGTTTCTGTTTGTAAAACACAAACATTTTCTCGACAGCTTCGAGAAAGGGTGCCACGTCCAGATTATTATACCATATCAAAAAATCTCTAAAAGTCTTGTGACCCTCCTCGCGCCATACCCTTTGACAATACGCGTACTCGGCTTCGGAAATATTTTCACCCTTGAGGTTGCTGTAAAATGCATCATGAGGGGGCAATTTAGGGTGGTCTAACTTGTTCAGGTCGTCAACCCACTCGTACGGAAAAAAACCCTTCGTCTGAGAGCATTCGTACGCCTTCAAAAACTTGGCGTACGAACATCCGGGGGCCAAATAATTTGAAATGTCGAGAAATAATAATCTATCTGTTCGAATCGACATATACGCATTCGATTTTCGAATGATGTATAGCTTATCGTTCCCGTGTAATTGTTGGTATAGATACCGTTTGATGACGTTGACGTCATACTTCCCAGAATTGAACCCCAGAACGGGAAGCTCGTGGATATAGTCGTCAAATTTGATTTTGAGTTTTTCGGCTCTGGTTGTGGTTGTTGTCTGGTCCTCTGACTTAGACTTCTGAGTCGAAGGATCAGACCGATCACGCTCAAGTGCGGCATCTTGTTCCTGTATTTGTATGGTCAGTTCATCAAAAACATATTTAAACTTCTTTTTCAAAATAGAGTACGCTTTATCGCCCACCCCGTGTAACCAGGCTAACATGTCAGACACTAGTTTGGCTGAATCGCCGTCTGTTACAGAACAGATGGGTGTTTCGTAACCGGGAACGTTACTAGTAAAACTGACGCTGAGTAACTCATGTTGCGCCTGGAGACCCTTTATACCCTCATAAGCCTGCTCTATCGGTTTGAAATACACCTCAAAATCGTAAGTGGCGCGATAAGGGTAGTACTTCATTTCTTCGTCTATCTCTATACCCGCTTCTACCAACTCGTCGAATACAGATTCTGGGAGGCGATAGCACCCACCCGGAAAATTATGTTTGACCCCCTTGTCGCATCGCGCTACGTGCTTTTTTAAGTTGGCTGCTCTGTTGCACACTTGTTTACATTTAGGGCAGGGGAAAACCTGACTGTAATTATTCATATCTTTTATGTACGAAAAGTGCGAGTCGTACAGGTTAACGTCCATTGTTTGGTTGTGTTTACTCAGGGATCTTCTCACCAGATGGGCTACTGCTCTGTACTCCCCTTCTCCGGCCTCGTTCGCCAGAGGTTCTTCACGAACGAGACTGAACACCCTGACACTCACTTTGAATATGCGTTCAAAGTGATGCAGGTCTTCCAAACAGACACCTTCAGTTGGACGCTTTTCCATTACTTCGGCGTATCTATCGACGAGGTATTTGGTGCGCGTTTCTAGGGCGAGTGCAGAGTTCCCTTGTTTTAGTGCAAGACATCTAAATAAACAAAAATTGTCCTTGTATCTGGCCCCGGAATTGCGACTTCTGATTAAATTGTTTAAACCCACATTGTTTGCAATGTAATCGGGTAATTGGTGCGGTGCTGCACCGATGTAAAACGGTGGCATTTTATTTGCATAAATGGTGACATTACTGATATCAGCAACGACCCACTTCGTGTCTGGGCGTGAATGCAGTGCGAGTTGTAGTACGTCCATATCGTGTATCTTTTGGAGAAATTTTTCAAAATCATCTTCTGAAGCTATAGTGACCGGGTGGGTTAAAAAAAGCGCATTGTTAAAGCTAGAGTGGTAATAACGCAATCCGCCCGTCTCGATGTTGCGTAAAACAAACCCAAAAGACAAGTTAAGTTTTACTCTACACGAAAAAGTAGGAAAAATACCCGTTAACCCCTCTTCCAGTGACACGCCATTAGTTAAGTCTACTCCGGCATCGCTGCCGATAGACCCTATCGGCAGAGAAGAAGGTCCCAATCGCAAATTGTAAACATCTTGGGTCTGTCGGCCTTGCAGGTAATGAGTCCTAATACTGCCCCAGTTTAAACGATAAAGAGATAATATCTCATTATCCCTATTGTCATCATTTGGGGGAATCGGAAACACGATTGAATCTTCGGGGGATAGACTGGCGCTTTTAGGCGGCGCTGGTTGTGGTTTTTTCTTAGGTGGGGGAGGGTCATGTCTCTTAATATGTCGTTTTAAACCGACTGAATTAATAAAGGATTTTCCACATGTGGGACACTCTCCCTTAAACCCCGAATGAACTTCTTTGTGACGTTTAAGAGTATACTTTCGGGCATAGGATTTTCCACAGGTATCACAAGTAAATCTAGTATTCTTAAGGCTGTTTGAATTTTTAGTTTTACCATAATACGACCTAGTACTATCCGGCTTTGGCTTCTCACCCACGATCAGCGGTTCCTCATCCGGTGTTCTTTTTCTCTTGGGTCGAACAAAGGCTGGTCTTTTCCGATCCAGTGAAATCGCACCCTTTCCTTTCTGGGGCTGTAATAATATACATTTGAAAAGAAAATAAAGAAAGTGAAATAAAAAACAAACAGAAACAATCTATACAAAACGCATTCGATACCCACACTCACACTTGTTGTGTTCTGTAATGGGTTAGTGGTAAAGAAGTTGTTCTTACCCGGTCAAACGGTCTCTCGGCGATGAAGTCGTTGTCGCTGGTAATTTCAGACGATGTACTCGCCATTTGAGGTGGGGTTTCTTGGATGCTATCAGGCCAATACGAACAACCGGGTTGTGGGGACGTAACCATTTCGCATAGTTCGAGTGCATCCAAAGAACTATCTGACCAGGACGACCGGTCGGGTCCGGCGAGAGCCTCCTGTTGCCGCTGACACTGTGACAAACAAATAATAATACCACTAAGGATTCTAAACTATAACGGATGTGATAACAGATGATTCTACGGGAACGAGTTTTCACTTGGCTTATTTGTTTAATTTAATTTGTTAAATTCTTTGACTCACCTCTTGGATCGCCGCTGTTTCTGTTTCAGCTAGTGCCTGAACTTGACTCGCCGTATACTCTGCAGGGCTCCATTTAACATTTGGTAGCGACGCATCGATTTCCATTCGTTCTATGCTCTCCATTTGAGAGGGAGTAGGTTCAGGATCCCATTCAAAGTTGTTCTGTGACATGATGTGCGATTCCCAAGCCAATGCGGAGAGCTTCAAATGTAGACCGGGCTGATGATGTGTGAGCGGTCGTCTGATCAACACCGCTTTTATATAACTTGATGGTGATTAGTTGCTGACCTCTGTAACAAGTCGATACGTGTTGGACCGCGGTCAAGGGGGGGGGGGGGTGATGAGTTGTTCGAGTGGTTATAACATTGTTCCAGCTCTGCAATCTTCGGTCATGATTAGTCGTCTGATCAACACCGCTTTTATATAACTTGATGGTGATTAGTTGCTGACCTCTGTAACAAGTCGATACGTGTTGGACCGCGGTCAAGAGGGGGGGGGGGGGGGGGGGTGATGAGTTGTTCGAGTGGTTTAACATTGTTCCAGCTCTGCAATCTTCGGTCATGATTAACATCGGCCCTTGCAAGTTCAAGGGCCTCGATTGTTACACAGGTCGATCAGAGATAAGCCATGCAACAAACAAGGACATCGGCCCTTGCAAGTTCAAGGGCCTCGATTGGTACACAGGTCGATCAGAGATAAGCCATTCAACAAACAAGGCCGGGGCAAAAACAAGTCGCACACCAACGCAGTTGGTCTCTTGGACCTTGACCACACCAGATAGCGATAACAGTGTAAATAAATGACACTAAGTATTAAAGCACGTTCAATGACACCCGTGGTCTCTAAGATTACAAATAACTCTATAACAGTACTCGGACCTTTTCTTCTTCCTCAACGGTTTATCACACGTCTTGGAAGACACCGCTTTGTTTTCACTTTGTGAAAATACAAACGAGCCGTTCGCGACTCGTTTGTGCTGCGTGGTTTTATGCTGCGGCGCTCCGTGATTTCAAGAAATCACTTCCGCAGCGCCAACTGTGGGCAAACGATAACGGTTTGCCCTCAGTTACACTGTCGTGAGACATACCTTCTTGCGGTGTCTTTCAGACACCGCTCAACATGATGCCGTGCATCATGTTGACCCCCACGTCTCGGCCCTTCGGGCCTCAAGACACTGCCGTGGGCCGCACGACTCCCCACTTCGTGACTCGCCTTCATCCCCTTCGGGCATGAACCCTAAAACGACTGTAGGCCGACTAGTTCACCTTTGCACCACTTTTCCTGTTGTGTAATTACACACCCCATACCGCACGCCATTTTGTTTTTTGGGTGTGCAAAGTTCGTTTTTGAGTAGTGCAAACTACCCTGCACTACCCAAAATTAGGTGTGTGTGACTCCATCTATACTACTCACAGACTAACCCAAAAAGTACTTGCCTTTTAAACCAGTAATTCCATCAAATACAACGACTTCATTGATAAACGTGCAGTGACATTAGCCCTTTACACACGAAAAAAATAAACGGGGGGTCCTTGGTAGTGTGAAAAACACTTGTAACCCATAGCTGTGTGACAACTCTCCCATAAACCCAACTTATAAACAATGCTAGTGTTTTCACCCTCAAAGTTAATTTAGCTGAGATAAAAAAAAGCCACCCAAATTATAACAGATACAGTGATCACTAATCCTTCACATGGTCAGTCAATTAACTACTAAATTCTGGCTATCTACCTCTAGTAAACAACGAACTGTAGCAATCTACAATCTTAGCAGTAACACATGTTCCATCCTGATAATCCTTTATGCAATTACGTATTCATTAAAACACAAAATACTCAATGCAGGCAGCTGAACCACAAATTGATTAACGTGGGAAATGAAATGCTTACAAAACAGTAACATAAAATACACCTACAAAATTACTATTCTAAAGATTACAACTTAAATGAAACTATTAAACTAAAACATTGTCTAACAGCCAAATGTACTAAAAGGAAAAAATAAACAATTTCATCCTCCAAACAGAGACAAAACCAGATCTCCAATCTAAACTAATACAAAGCAATGTATGTAACCCAGAAATATAACATGGTCGGATAAATTACTAATAAATAGAAAACCGCTAAACGTTAAAAACTAGCTTGCTAAAAACAACAGCAACCAGGATCAATAAGAAAAGGCCTCAAACTATTCTTACAAAATTAATACAAAAAACAAAATTGCTTTACCTTCACAGACAAAAAACCTTATTTAATTTCTCGGACAAACCTTCCAATGAGACAAGATGAACATCACAAACTTTTAAAATTCTATTTAAAAAAAAGGGTTATTTAAAAAGTAATTCCTGAGAGATTCTTCCTCTATAAAAAGTAACATCGCCTAACAAAAACCAACACCAACACTAAATGAAACATAATCTACAGACAAAACAACATCTATCTACCTGTAAATTAAACAAATAAAAGAAAAACCGATAATAATACATATTTATTTGCATTAACAAAGTATACCAAAAACCACCAAAGTTACATTCCCATGTACAATCTCACCAAAGATGGTACTTAAGACAAACTTTGCTCTAGGAACTTCAAAATATTTGAATGACAAAAAAACCCACAGTCAACTGGGGCTTTAAATAATAGGACTTTCAGATACTGCACAATCCTATGTAGCTCATAAGATATGTAAATTCCTAATAAACATCTTGAAAATGCCCAGCAGGACATGGTTATACCGCCCCAACTTGATGATCGTCTTAACTATCGTTGGGACTAGTGGTCCCAACTTGAGTGTTAAAGTTGGGGCGTCCCAACTATAGTTGGGATCGCAATGCCATAATGCACCCCATGAATAAACTAAAATCATTTATAGCAGTAAATATCATAGTATGAAGTTTTTAAGACCACTTTCCCTTGAGAATATTTGAGATTAAATAGAATTTTGTTTTTCCGAGAGAAGAAAAACTGACATGTATATAAGCCTAGTGAGACTGAGAAAGTGCATCCCGGCGGCACTGACCATGAGGCACCTGTCAGAACCTTCTAGAAAACACTATATTTACACTGAGTTGGCGGTCCATTGAGAGCGATCAACTATCATTCCAAACCAGTTTTGACATGATTTTGTACAGAACCCAGACCCGGGTTTGAAAAAAAGAATCTTGTTAAATAACGCCAATCGCATCAGAACCCATGATCGATCACGGTGTCCTGTTGAAGTCTATGGGTGATCCCAACTATAGTTGGGAACGTCCCAACTTTAACACTCAAGTTGGGACCAGTTTCAACTATAGTTGGGTCACTAGTCAAGTTGGGACGGAACATGGTCACTAAACCATCCTTCCCTTGCATTACCAAGACAAAAGTATAGCCACGATACTGAAAAAAGTGCCTCCAAACTTAACTAAGAAATAAAGATATACATGTAAAACACGGAAAGCAAATCTTAGAATAGGCAATCATCCTTGAGGAAAAGAGTATTGAGAGACGTTCATCAAATTAAAGCAAAATCAAGTTTCTATGATTGACAGTGAAAAAACTTCAACTGGAAACTTCTAAATTCAGCAAACCTTTCTTTCGAAACCTACCATAAATAACAAATAGTTTTCAAACAGAATCCAAACAAAGTTAGCAATCTTTGAATAGAATATATGACTCTAAAAAAAGATGAAATAAAACAATAAATATTCAATCAAACGTTTAAACCACCATGGCCGAAACTTTAAATTACACATCACAAGCAAAGTCAAAATGTACTATCACCCAAGATTAATTGCTCTGACCTGCTCAATGAATAACTAAAAAATGTTTATACATACAAACTACACAATACAAATTATAAAGAGCAATTTAAAGAGAAACTCACCAGAATATTGAACGGGTGTGGATGAAGAAAACTGCTGTCCACGGATGGTCTTATTCGCTGCTCGGTCACTTACTTGCTCACTGACTTAGCCAAACACATGTCCAGCGTCTAACACAATGTTCAACGAGTGATCTAATACTCTTATACAATTAACAATATGCACAATGAACCATGGGAGGGGGGGGGGAGGGAACACGAAAAAGAAAAAGCGCCATCAACGTTGATACTCGCCTCATTCATAAACATGCCTTACATGCATGCAGTCCAATCTCTGTTCATAAAGTCAGATCGCAGCAATAAAGCGCTCTGATTGGTCCCTAGACTTGATTTTAATTCTGAGATCGCGATTATTCCTCCTTTGCGTCAGCCACAAAAACACCCCCACAGAACTATCACGCGCCTCACTGACTCGCAATCTCAGACTTGTCCCCCTTGCGTTTATGTGTATACATATATTCAAAGATAAATTTAAATAATCAAGCATACGCCAGGGAGCTGGCCATTCAGGAGACGGCAAATACCTTACTGCAGCGTCTTTTACTGACAGGCTGAACTCGCTTAAAATTGTTGCTTTATGTTCATTCGATATTGCATTTGTATAGTCCTTGGTACGTAGACAGTTTTTAAAATACATAGATAAATTTATCTTAATGTAATAAAAACACATAACAAACACATGATTCCTACTCCGCGATAACATTTGCACCCTACAATTTAAATAGAATGGAGTTCACAACATTCCCCGTATATGATTTTGTTTGAATATTAATGTTATCGAAGGTTTTTGCTATTCCGACCAATCAGATTGTTACGTCCACTTTCGAACTAATTCGCCATATGGTGTGAACAAACCGTTGAACAATGGTCCCAAGTCTGTGATCGTAGGCTAATAACGTTTTTATCTACAAGAGAGCGCTATTTCAGGCAATATTGTATTGGCTATCGCATAGACTAAAAGCCACGATCACAGACTTCGAACCAAGTCTAATTAGTCCCAGGCTTCATACCAAAGTGTGCACAAACACCATTGGGTACTAACCGGGAATCCACTCCTACGAACAGTTTGAAACAAATGAAACTCATTGTTCAAGATAATGTATTCATGATTCAATATAATTACTTTTCCTGTTTACAATACCCCATCAGTGGTTCAATGCCACCCCTGTACATGTAGATTGTAATTTTCAAACTCCCAATGTAACAATGCGACCATATTAATAAACTATCTAGGTTGTAAGTTATTGACAGGTGTTTTTACATTGTGAAACGCAACAACGAAACTTAAGAAACCAATCGCCGCACCAAGCAAGCAGAAAATGGTCAAATGCTGACACACTTAACAACAATATTGTGCCAAACACCAATGATGTCGACAGGGGACACACGCCTAGAAACACATATTGTAGAAACACTATGACACGGGTAGAAAATTCATTGTTCAAAATTGTGAAACACAAGATATTGTTAGGTGTAACTTGAACACCCGATAGATAAAGATGTTAGAGATAACGGGCTTGAGTGCGTGGGAAAAGAAGTAGAAGGAAGCTTGTTAATTGACGATTAAAAGTGGTATCGTTCGAAGGAGTTGTGTTTCTTGAAGCTTGAAATTATAAAATAAACACTAGTAGTGGTAGTTGGCTTAAGGGCTTAGTATAGTTCATTCACAGTTTAAGTTAAGTACCTTTCCTATTTCATTCCCACCTTACCGCAAGTGCACTACACAGGTCTATCCACAATATTTATTTCAACATGTTATAAATTTTGACTGCATCCAATATTTCTTGCTACAAAAGACTCGCTTTCCTAAGTCCATTTGGATTTCAATTTATAACGTCTCTGTAGCACTGTGTTTCAACTTTTTTTTCTACTTTGCTTAACGCCATGTTTAATGTTTCCCAGTTCGTTTCCGCTTAACCAAGTACTATTTGCAAATAATACAGGTCATAATTGCTTGGAATACAACACTATTTGAATAGTTCCGTATGAGCAATTGCAATGAAACTTTCAGTGATGACAAGTACTCGAACAGTGATCATTCTAAAACAATAATGTTATGATGACGTCATCACCTGTCACGTGACGTCGCCTTAAGATGTTTCAATTCACGTATTTAAAAAATACATATCAAATCAGCCACAACAAACCGCAGATTTTGATTTGGATGATTGGATTAATATAATTTACATCTTATTTGATTTCGTGTGCGTGACCTCACATGATGTCATGATAATGTCATCACCTGTCACGTAGCATCATCTTAAAAGTTGTTTATTTTAAATATTTACAATCTACATCAAACACCAGAGACCGTACATTTCTATTGTGAGATTGGGTAGAGATACATTATATCTTTATTAAATATTTCGTGTGCGAGACCTCATATGGCCTCTACTTCCGAGAAAAACGGATCAACACCGAAATTGACTTGTACAATATGCATTAACAACAGCTATGACCTTGCTTTCAACAATGCTAATGTATGACGGTGATGACCAGTTAATACGAAATCAATAGACCTTTCCATTGTTGATAAACAAACAGCGCTGGTTGGCATGGACCGCCGAATGCTAGTAAAACATTCAATCGTGTTAACAGATGTTTTAACAAAATTCAACATTTTCGGCAAGCTTCTAATTAAATAAAATACCTCCCATGATCGGTTGCTTTGTTTTCAATAAATTCAACACTATTTTTGAATATTTGTGTAAGGTTGTTACAAAATGTAGCTATCTGTTTTTGTTTTGCATTTGATAGCTTTCCATAGTTTTCCAACCAGGGTTGGCAAAAACTTGGGCTGTGACGTTGCAAAAGAAAGGTCTATAACATCACAATACACAAGAGCGCCCTCTAGCGGAAAGTTGCACTTATCAAAATAAACTTTTCAATGTGTGTGATAAAGAATTGTGAGAGTATTGTGTAAACACTTCAAAATTTGCATACACGTTGACCGTCAGGCAGCAATCATGTGTGAAATTTCAGATCGATGACATCATCGGAGGTCACGTGACGCGGCAGTAAAGGTGCCTTTTTGAAGTCGTATAACTCCCAAAGTATTAGTGCGATCATGTTGAAACTTGGTAGGTTGTTAGATATTGGCAAGTTCTTGTAAATTCTGAAATGACGTCATAATGACGTCATCACATGATTTTTTTATGATTTTTCTATTTTTTGCACCTTTTAGTCATAAATTGCTTACAAAACGTGGTATAATCCAAATTCTTTTTTAAACAGGCTTGAACGTCATAACTACTTTGAATACAAAAAAAACTTTCAAGTTCAGTTGAGTAATTTGAAAAAGTTATGACGAAACAGCTCGGCATTTGTGCACAAATGCAACATGTCTAGTTATTTTTAGCTGTTTCGTAGCGCAGCGCTGCGAAACAGCTCTTGTTTTCGTTAAAGTTTTTTTTATTATTTTTTTTATTTGTATGTTTCAGCCAAAAAAAAATTGTATGCGTTATTTTACAATGTTCCCAATGAGCGATTGCAATGAAATTTTTCAGTGATGAAAGGTATTATTGGTGCAATAATGATCCTAAAACAATGATGTCATGATGACGTCATCACCTGTCACGTGACGTCATCTTAAAGTTTCCTTTTTTTTAATATTTGAAAATCTATATCAAATCAACCACAAAAGACCGTAGGTTTCTGTTTGCGAGATTGGGTGGGGATAAATTAGGTCTTCATTTTATTCAGTGTGCGTGACCTCACATGACCTCTACTTCCGGTTGAAACAGGAAGTGCCTCGTTATTCAAAAGTGTAAATAGTTATGAAGTTGCTTTCAACGATGTTATTGTCTGGCAAGGGTGGGTAATTTAAAAAAATTACCGATGACGTCACGATACACAAGAGCGCCCTCTAGCGGCAGGTTGAAAACTGATCAAAATGGACTTTTTGAAGATGTGTGTGGTGAAATTTTGTGTAATCACTTCAAAATTTACACACATGTTGATCGTCAGGCAGCCATCATATGTGTGAAATTTCAGATTGATGACGTCATCGGGGGTCACGTGACGCGGCATTAAAGGTGCCTTTTTTAATGTTGTATATATCTCCCTAAGTGTTAGTGCGGTCATGTTGAAACTTGGTAGGTTGTTGGATATTGGCAAGTTCTTGTAAATTCTGAAATGACGTCTTGATGACGTCATCACATGATTTTTTATGATTTTTTGAAAAAGTTATGGCGAAACAGCTCGGCATTTGTGCACAAATGCAATATGTCTAGTTTGATTTGCATGAGTACTGATTAACAAATTCTACGAATAGGGAAATATGTACTGCATTTTACCTTTTTAACAGTTTACAAGAAAAATGTTCTTGGTTTGCAAGGATTGAAATGGAAAAAGCAAACAAGCAAGTTAGAAACATTGATAATTACATGTACCTGTATATTTTTTGGTTTATTATGTTAACATACATGAACACTGAAAATAGAAGTGTGAATTCAAGCAATTTTATCTCATTACTAGTGTCACAATTGTCCGTTTAAAATTTTGTTTATAAGCACGCAACCAACAATATGGATTTAAAAAACATGTTCAAGGATTGTAAAAGCTTAATTTTTTACTTTGGAAACAATACATTTTGCATCAATAGCAAAATGTTAACAAACATGTACATAAACACTAAAAATAGAGGTGTGAAGTCTAGCAATTTTATCGCATTACTTGTGTCTTAATTGTCTGTTTAAAAATGTAGTATATAAGCAACCAACAATATGGATTTTTTAAAAAAAATGTTGGAAACAATGGACCAAAATATTTTTGGGGTCAATAGCTTTCAATGTTATTAGTGTTCTCCCACCTTTAACTTTTGTTCATTACAAATAAAGGGAAAGTCAGAAAGATCTTGACAAAAAAACACAGAAACTTTGGTTTGATAATAAGGCATTGTTTCCAGAGTATCTAATCCTCAGCAAACTCATTGAAACCTTTGTAATGGCCATCTGCCGAGGGAAATGTTTGTCTGATGTTGTTGACAGCGCAGGCAGGTAGTGGCACTCTTGACGGAATATCCCCAGCACCAATGGGGTAACTGCCTGTATGCAGTGTGTCTGTATTTCCTGTGGGGAAAGAATACAGATTGGACATTAGACTCACTGTATCATCTTCTCTCCTTGTTTCGATTTCATGTAAATGTACCAATCATTACTATTGTTTGTACATTTAATTTGTTTTATTTTATGTGCATGTACTTTTATGTGCATGTAAAAACACACAGTATTTTGTACGGGAGGTGGTTAACATAGTATGTCTCTATAAAGAAACGTTGGCTTTTAGATTCACAGCTATTTATAGCAGGTATTTTGTAAACTTACTGGTCTTGTGTCCCTTCCTGCCTCCGCCAACCACAATGCTGCTTGTAGTCCAAGTAGGCCGTGTTGAGCACCCATCTGTCAAGGCAGACGCTGTGGAATCCAGGATGCTGCGTAATACACTCAATGGCTTCCTCGTAAGCATCCGTCATGGCTTTTACGGGATCTAGTTCTCGGCAGCATACACTTTCAGCAACAGTAGGCATCGCCTGACATTTGTCACATGTGTACCTTCAACCAAAATGCATAAAATGAACACATTTTATTGATCATGTTTATTTTTTAGCAGAAGTGCTTCTGGCAAACCATAGGCAGTAATGTTCATGTAGTCCAATTTAAAAAATAAAAAATACTTTGTAAACAACTACAAAGTAGGAGTGAAGGGTTACAGATCTTGCGTCTAAATTCTGTTCTCTGTTATTTTTCTTGGGATGTTTTCGTTAAAAACTTATGACAACTAGACTTAAGTTTAGAAAGAGACCAAAAAAAATACAGTACATTGCAGAAAAATTTTGCTCATGGCATGTTAAATCACATTTACAATGATTCAGTTCAATCCAATTTGGGACGCGAATTCAATCAAGTCAACCCTAACCATTGCCAATTCAAAACCAACCAACTTGTACAGCATGTACCATCTACGGGATGTAGCCCGCAACTAAATTCTAGTTTGGTATTTCATAGTCATACCACATTGTTGGTAAGATTTATCGAAATGTGCAACATTTTGCAAGGCACAAGGAAAGAGTACGGTCGAGTTGACCTGTAAAGTGTTGTTTAGTCAGTGACATCGACAGCGATCAATTTTTTGCTTTATAACAATGGGCTTTGTCATGTTTTAGGTACCTATTATAATAATATCATGGACTGCTGAAAACAGATACATAATTAAAACTGCAGTTATCCACCGTATCCAAAGTATTCCCTAAACGATCTCGGTCCTAATCGTCAGCAGAGTCGTTCAATCCAGAGGAACCATCATCGCTACTGATTTCCGTACACGTACGGCTGTGCACCGAGCTCCTTGAAAGCATCGCCAGATTCTCCACTATTGGAGTATGAGCGCGAGTCATCTAAGAGGGAAAATTCTACAGACTCTGATGTTGACGATTCTGAACGACTGGCCATTTTGTTGGAATCTCTAAAATACTCGTACAGTTCGTAGCCCGTATTGTAACGTTTCCAACAAACAAACAGTAACAGCGGCACCAGGGGTTGAATGCTACAATAAACAACACAGGTGGGCTTGCACGTACACAAATGTAAGTATCCCATTGTACATGTGTATGTACACACACCCTTACCAATGGTGGCTTGTGGGGTCCTGCTATTGTTGTTTTATTATTCCCTTTTCTAAAGAATTCTCCTGTGGGGTCCAGGTTCGACAAAGAATTTTCTTGTGGGGTCCATTGTTCCGTTGTGTTTTGGACCCCACAAGGACCGGTGGGTGTGCCCACACATACACGTATAAATAATGTCTTGTACCTAGACCCACAAACAGGGACCAGACTAAAGCTGTTTAGCTTCCCGACCTTACGTCACGAAGAGCGCCAAGCATTCAAATGTGGCCGTTGAAGGGAATTTTGTAAACGATTGATAAACATTTTTAATGAACCCAAACTACAGAATTTTAATCACTCTTTAATGGAACATAATCACACAATGAAACAAAATTTAGCCTTTTCATTTTTTTTGACATCGGCTCTCCTTTAAAATTCAAGCAAAATTTATGCTTATTAGAAACTCTGTTTTGAAAAAAGTTTCATATAAATGTGTTATAACACCTTACCTTTGAAAATAATTCCAACAGATTGTGTTGCCTTTACGTACTGGCGAGCAATCATCAGCAGCCAGCGTGACGGTGAATGATCGAAAGTTTGAACACGTAATGAGTTGACAGTCATTCAATCTGCGCGAGCGCGACCGGACGATTGAGATCTTGCGCTATCAGTCAATCCAAAATATTATACAGAGTTGGATCATCGCGCAAGGTGATTGACTAATTACGCAGATTGACCGAACACGCCAACCGTTTGTGGGGCCGAGTTGAAAAATGCACCTGGTAACCAGGCGCATTATTCAACTCGGCCCCACAAACGGAAAGTCGTGAGTTATCTATTGATACGTAAAGTACAATACGTTTTCGTTTTGGATCAAGGGCAACTATTTCGTCTGTCTCAAGTGGAAATGGTCAACAGTACGCAGCCTAGAGCTAATTGGGAAAAATCTGTCAACTCATCATGCTGTTCGTTGGACATTATTTTTGAATAATATTGACACTGCGTATAAATAAACTATATTGGAACAGTGGCCCTTTTTGAAACCACAGCTTGGCTGAGGCTCCTTCAGTCAGTTAGAAGATGAGCCCTTTCCTTACAGGGCTTCATCAGAGGGATGTTTTCTAAGCCGCGCCTTGGTTTGAAAAAAGGCCACGATGCGCCAGTTGGCACCAAACCTTCGTGCTCCTTGCACTTTGGGGATATGTACCATAGACCTAAACGCCGTTAGCTTCCCTATTTCAGTTCGTGCAATATTGTGTATACAACCCATTGCATAGGGCGCGCTCGCGCCCTGTGTAACGGCTTTCCTGGTAGACCACATGGAACGTCATGTGATGTGAGCTTTACACAACCTTTTATCCAGTTGTTATATAGTAATATTAGTACTGTGCAGCTGCGTTCGTAAATGGGATCGAGGATATCAGTGGTCTCTTTCGGCCTACTACGACGCGTGAGCGCAGAAGTCTCACGAAATTACTGCAGATACAAGTCTCGCACCTCGGCGTCCCGACCCTACACATTAAACACGGGGATACACAGTAGATACAGAGTATCCGTGAGTAACAGAGGACGCAAAATTTACCATTATTTGAGCAATTTTCTGAATTTATTTTATGTCTTTGGATCAATACAAGAAAAAGCATAATATCATCAGTAATTTAAAGTTATACATATTTGTTTTTCCTTGGGGTTTATAGCACGGCTTGCACTAAAAAGTGGACGCCGTGATACCACAAATAGGCCGTGATTTATTTTGTTTGGCCGTGCTAATCATGGCTGCACGGCTGGCTGCTTAAAAGCTTGGGTGCAACTTTAGCTTTGATCACTCCTGGTATCCATGGGGAGCCTTCCACCTTGGGACATGTTTTGGCGTGAACTGGCTGTCTAACAACTAGATCAGGGAAGCGCTTGGCTGTACGGTCATGATACAATTTAGCTGCCTGTCTTTTAGTCATGACTTGTTCCGTGACAGCTTCTATGACCTGGGGTTTGTACAATGTGTTCTTGCAAGGGAGGAATGAGCGTTTTCGTCAAGACATTAGGCGTTGTGTAGGGGGGAGCTGGTCATTCCTAGTGTAGTAGCGTTTCTCCATTCGAGGATAGCCTTCCATACATTACTGTTGCCTTTTGCAGCTTTGGTCACAAGTCCCTTGGCAATTTTTACTACGGATTCTGCTTTCCATTGGACTTGGAGTGATAAGGACTTGAGGTAGTGTGTTGGAAGTCCCATTCTTTTATGAAGTGGGTGAACTCACGTGACACATAGTTTGGTCCGTTGTCTGTGAGCAAGGTGTGAGGAATGCCATGAGTAGCGAACACAGGCTTTAGTTTATTGATTAGTGATGTGGAAGTTGTATCAGCCAGGGTGCGCACATCGATGTAGTCTGAGTAGAGGTCTACTAGTGCGCAGAGGTTTTGTCCATTGACCTCAAAACAGTCACTCGCGACGAACTGCCATGGTGTCTTGGGTATTGGGTGCGTCATGAGGGGCTCCTTTGGGAGAGCTGGTTGTGACTCCTGGCAGATTGTGCAGCGTTGTATGGCTTCCACAAGTTCTGTATGCATACGTGGCCAGTACATAATGTCCTGTGCAGTGCTGGTTGTGCACTGTACGCCCAAGTGAGATGCGTGTGCTCTTGTTATCATTTCTGTATGAAGAGCTGTTGGAATAACAATACGGGTTCCACGAAAGATGAGACCGTTTTGTGTTGAAAGTTCATCTCTGTATGGCCAGTACTCCCTGATGCACAAGGGAACTTGAACTTTGTCTCCTGGCCATCCTATTTGGATGATTTGCATCAGTGTTTGCAGGGTTTGGTCAGCAAGCATTGCCTTTTTGAGTCAGGAGACGCTCATCTGTGACAAAGATGGTCGGGTCGATATTCTCCAACTCAATGTTGAGCTTCTGCTCCTGGGTAACGGAGAAGATCAGATAGTCTGGTGTCTGATCTTTAACTTGATGCATTGGCAAGGCTGCTCTTGACAGTGTATCACTATTTTCTCTGGATCAAGAGATAATCCGTCTAAACTGAAGACGTGTCCCATGTATGTCCTACTGGGTAGCTTGTACCGCAGCTTGGCCGCATTAAGCTTAAGGTTCCGTGCTGTGCATATTGCGAGAAAGGCGGTGAATGCGGCTTCATGCAGCGTCATGCGAGGCCTCTGCTTCGGCCTGCGTTTCTCCTCGTAGACTAAGACATCATCAGCGATGACTGCGATGTTTTCCAGGCCTTCCAGGCACTCATGGTAGGCTCAGTCACTGGAGCCAGGATGCCTTGGTCTTTCATGCCGTCTAGCTTTTGATTCAGCTCTGCTCGCACAGAAATTGGTACTCTGCGCCTGGTAGTGACAATGGTCAGTGTATATATAGTAATGTCCTGGTAGCTGACCAAGGTTGGTGAATACATCTTTGTACTCTCCGAGAACCTCTGCCTTGGTAAAAGTCTGTGACTGTCACTGCATGTACCAACAACTTCTCTGCAAACTGCATTAATCCCAGAGCTTCTGCTGCTCTACCTGACAGTAAAGATTAGGGGGCATCTTCACACAGTCTCAAAGAGGATTTTCCTCGTAATCCCCTTGATCTGACATCTCAAGCTGGTGGCTCATACCGGGTGTATAATTGTGCCATTGTACATTTTCAGCTTACTCTTTGATGGAGATGGAGGCTTTTCACTCAGCTGCTTGTAATCTGCAAGCTTCATGGTGCTGCAAGTTGCACCAGAGTCTAGCTGAAAGCTTATAGTCTTCGTCTGATCCATTGTTAGCGTCTCCACTGTTAGCTCTAAAAAGTATTGCTGTTTGGGCTTGGAATGTACTGTATAAATGCTTTTGTCGCTACCACTTTCATCTCCTTCCATTTAACTTGTGCATAGTGATTGCGCTTTTGGCATTTGGAGCAGGTTGCTCCAAAGGCTGGACACTTGCCCTTGCTGTGTGATTTGCCACAGTACTTTTAATTGTTATTTGAAGGCCCGTTTGGTTCTCCAGATTTCTGTGCCAGTTGATTATTTTTCACAAAGTGAGCCGTTTCTGCCTCTAGCGGATCCATCTGTTGTAGGTGGATCTGAGCTTGTTCACTGCTGCAGCATGTCTATGGCTTTCTGCAATGTTAATGATGACTCCTGCAGCAAACGGGCACGGATGCTGTTGCCTGCCACTCCTATGACCAGCCAGTCTCTAAGCATTTCATCCAGAAGCGATCCATAATTGCATGAGGTTGCTAGCTTATTCAGCCTGCTCAAGAAATTGTTGATGTTCTCTTTGGATTCTTGCTTGCATGAGTTGAACATGAATCTTTCATATACCACACTGCGTTTGGGTCGAAATGAGCTCCAAGGCTGGTTAGGATTTGCTGTGGTGACTTTCTTTGCTCGTCTGTCAGTGGCAGATTTTGATAGCTTCATAGCACTCCTTCCCCATTACAGTGGCCACTAAATAATTCTGCCAACTTGCCTTAAAAAATTGCTAGTTGGAGACCTGGGGCCGATTTCACTCACGTCTATGTTTGCAAACATCGCTATCACACCTACGATGAGATCGCAAACTGCAAATCCATCGCGCTTGCGATGTCGCTGATTTTGCGTTTCACTAAAGTCATCACAATTGCGATGACATAAAAAGGAAAATAAACGTTTTGTACGAGGCTAAAAGTATTGACCTTTGACATGACCGGGGCAGACTGAAAAATTGCATATCTCACAAGGCTCTTTACTGGATTAAAGATGGAGGTAAGTGGTTGGTGGTCAGTCACTAAAGTGAATTTCCGTCCACATAAGTAGAGATTAAATTTCTTTACTCCCCACACCAAAGCAAGTGCCTCTTTGTCTATCTGTGAGTAGTTGCGCTCGGCAGTTGTCAGTGTGCGAGATGCATATGATATGGGACTTTCTGATCCATTGGGCATGACATGTTACATAACCACGCCCAGGACATACACTGAAGCATCACATGCAAGTTTTACTTGAAGTTTGGGGTCGTAATGGGTAGTTACGTAGTGATGAGTGATTTTGCTTTCTGAAACGCCTTTTCACAGCTTGCATTCCATTCCCACTTGTGGTTTTTCTCAAGGGTGTAGCTCAGTCGCTAAGTTGGGTAAGAACCTGTGGTAGTAGTTTACCAACCCCAGGAAGGATCGCAATTGACTGACATCAGTTTGGGGTGGTGCATTCATCACAGCATTGATTTTGTCCTCGGTTTCCTTGAGACCGTTTTCAGTTATCTCGTGGCCGCAGAAGATAACTTTGTTATTGAGAAATTCACACTTTGCTTGATTCAAGCGTAGTCCGTTTTTTCTTTAGTCTTTGTAAGACTCTCCTTAAGTTGTCAAGATTTTCTTTATCAGTGCAGCCTGTGATGATCATGTCATCCAGTATACATTGGACGCCAGGTATGCCTTATAGCACTTGTTCCATGGTTTTTTGCCACATGGCAGGTGCAGATGCTACACCAAAGGCTAGGCGGTTAAAGGCAAAGAGTCCTTTGTGGGTGTTGATTGTGAGTAAATTTTTTGACTCGGAGTCCATCACCATATGTAGGTAAGCTTGACGTAAATCAAGTTTGCCGTACTTCTGTCCTACCGAAAGTGTGGCAAAGGCATCTTCTACTCTCGGCAAAGGGTAGTGATCAACGATTATATTTGGATTAACCGTCACTTTGAAGTCACCACAAATGAGGACACCACCATTTGGTTTGGGTACAGGAACTATCGGGGTTGCCCCACTCACTTTTCTCCACAGGTTCTATTATGTTCTGCTGCTGATGTTTCGCTAGTTCAGCTTCAACTTTCGGCCGAATGGCGTATGGCAACTGCTTCGCTTTCATGAAGACAGGTTGTGCATTTTCTTTTAGTTTGAGCTTTCCTCTTATCTGTTTCAGCTCACCAATTCCTTCACTGAAGAGCTCAGGATACTCATTCAAGAGTGATTTTAGTTTTTCTGCAGTGCTTGTTGTAGGTTGTACCATTGAAATTGCTAGCAAGTTGGGCCAATCCAGCTTGATGTGCGCTAGCCAATCACGGCCAAGTAATGGAGGTCCACCACGTGAAACGATGTACAGTTTTCCAAAATAGTGCTGCATGTTGTACGAGGCATTGACTTCAATGATTCCTGCAGGAGTGACCATCTCTCCAGTGTAGGTTTGTAATTTCACCTTTGTCTTTAGCAGCTTCTCATTAGGTAAGTATTTCTTGTAGTCTGCCATGGAAAGTATTGTGATTGCAGAACCAGTGTCCACTTCCATTTTTGAGTGTTATTGAGATGTAGAGTCACAAGCAGTGTGGCCAACAGTGTGGATGCTTACTCTGGCTATTAATACATCATCACCATCATCCATATCTGGGACTTCCTCCATGACCTTAACGTTCCCCTTACGTTTCTGATAAGGTTGGGGTTTGTTGGATGGGGTGCGAGGTGGTTTGGATCGGCAGGCTGGGGCTATGTGACCGTGTTTTCCACACGAGTGACATGTTGCATCTTTAAAACGGCAGTTGTCAAGGAGTGTGGCCTTTTTTTCCACATCGGTAGCAAGATGAAGAAGAAGACTTCTTTGTAGTTATGGCATGTACCACATTGTTTGGCCTCAGTTGTTGTAGTTCAACTGCATCTTTGGCTGAGGTTTCCATTGCGATTGCCAATTCTGTAGCTTTTTTCAATGTGAGCTTAGCTTCAGCCAATAACCGTTTTTGTATGTTATCGGCTCGCAATCCGCAGACGAATCTATCACGTAGAGCCTCGTTGAGATACTCTCCGAAGTTACAGTGCTCAGCTAGCTTGGGTAATCCAGCTTTATAGACGCTGACACGTTCCCCCTCTTTCTAATCTCTTTTATGAAATTGAAACCACTCAGCAATTACCAGGGGCTTAGGAGACGGATGTGAAGTTAAAATGTTCACAAGTTCATCATAAGTTTTGGAGGAGGGTTTGGCAGGTGTTGTCAAATTCTTCAACAGCCCATATGTTTTACTTCCAATAAGACTAATAATCAGAGCCGGAACTTTCTTGGTATCATCTAAACTGTTCACCTCAAAATATTAATCTAAACGTTCAACGTATGTTGGCCAATCCTCTTCTGCATTGTTGAAGGGATCGATACGACCGATCATCATAGACCCCCCATCGTAATGTACACCGACGTTAACTTTATGCGTGTATAGCATGCACAAAACAGTACAGACGGAGATCACGTTGTCAAGTTTGGGAAACGGGACCCAAAATCACTACAATTCAGCAATAAGTACTGCTTTAAAATGCCAACTGTCTAGTTGAATAGTTGGGGGATATAATATATATCAGTTAGATATAGTTTTTAATTCATTCTCGCCGCCAGTTTGTGCGATTCCGCATAGGTTTATTTGTAACAATATAAGGTGAAGGCTCACCTGTTAACTCGCCATATTGGAAGGTGAGGGATTACATGTCTGAACCCTTGAGGGCACTATTATACAATGAAAGTGGCAATGTGCATAAGAAAATAGCAGGCACATCTTACACCTTTCATGTACGACGAAGTAAAGCAAAAACATACAGACCGTGGATGCAAGTTGAAGAAAGTCAACAAAGCAAAAAATCGGTAAAAAGTAAGAGAAGAACAGAGCACCTTAAAAAGTATGCCTGCTGCTCAAGACATCGCCCTTAACCTTCCTCCACAATCACTCAACCAAGTTGGTCCTTGTTTCCTCCACAATCACTCGGGCACAAACATTTGCACCCCGTTTGTTTTGACATCTTATTCGTTTCTCAATCAGGGTCAACACAAAGTCCTTGAATACTAGTCCCACTTTTGTTGGCAGGAAATTCCTAATATTTTCTCCAAATCCAATTTTGCAAATATCACCTGTATTGGAAGGGTTGCCCTGCCAACTTGAATCTCCATCAGTGCCCACATATGATCTCTATGGAGCTACCATCTGCCCCATACAAATTGGCTCCCCTTGTATTCAGTGTAGGTCTCCCCTCCGGTTGCATCTTATAGTAAACCGCAGCTGACAGCACAGTGTTTGACTCACCTGTGTCAATGAGCATCTGTGTTTTTACTCCTCTCACTTGAGCGGGTACATACAGCCCTGCTGTATTCGAATTCTTCCCAGAGAGTGTTATCCCTTGGTTGTTCATTCCTAGCATTGGCCCTCCTTGGAGCATTGGCCCTCCTCTTCCAGGCTTCCCTTGTGCCCCAGGGTTGGCTGCGGGGCGTTTCCCGATTGACAGTTTCTTCCCTTCCTCGTTTCAGTACATTCCCTCGCAAAGTGACCCTTTGCGCCACAGTTGAAACAGGTATATTCTTTATTTGTCCTTCCATGTTGTACAGCAAACTCTTAATCCTTCCCAGGCCTCGACAGAGGCCTGGGAACATTGACTGTATTCTTCTTAAAGCCTGAGACATGTACTCCTGCATGTCCCTCAATTCTCCCTTAAGGCTCTGCATGGAGACTTCATCCTCTCCTGCAATGACCATGGCAAACTTTCATCTTTCCATTGTTGCTATGTTCCTCCGTCCGAAGAAAGTTTTTTTCCTGTAATTTGCTGGCTTTGACTGGAAAGTCCCTGCTTTTATCTCCCGATCCTTCACCACATCCATAAAATGCCCCTTAGCCAGACGTTCTCAGCTATCATCAGAAAACTTGGGTAAGGTAAGGCTGAGAGTCCCTTATGCTTGTCCCAAGCTCCTGAAGGGTCTCTGTCTCACCCTGCCTGCGGTGTTTAAGCTCCATCATGTGAAAGTCCGCTTGTTGTCAAGGACCAAATCTCTACTCCAGACGATGATGACTTCTTTCCCTCAGGCTAGCAACCCAGAACCTTTAATGCTTGGCATGCTCATGCTCATTGCTCCAGGTGCTTGCCACGAAGCATGCTTGGAAATTAGCCTTATAATCCTCCCAGGGAACCTTCCCATTAAAACGATCTGGACAAATATTTGACTTGCGAGGTATGTCGTCCTTGCGACTGTTAGTAGTCGTCTACTCCTCAGGTTCAGCCATCTGCTCCCTCACAAACTCTGTGTCTGCAATTGTGTATGCAGGTGTAAGCCCTACTCCTGAAGTGTTCTGGAGTGTACTTGACACCATGGGAGTGGGTGTGCGAAAAAAAGATTCCGGTATAAGGGTTTCAACGGCCCTGTCTGACTTGTGTTTCTCTTCCATTCGTATCCTCCGCAGCTCCTTCTCCTTAGCCTTTGATTCTATCTGGTCAAACGGTATTTTCCCAACTACTCAAAATCAGATTGAAACATTTGTGTGAAGGATTTGTACTGATACGATCTATGTAATCGGTCAATATTTTCAGGAACTAATCATTTAATATTTTCTTGATCACTCCTACAATCTACATGTACCTGTATGGCGTCTGAGGGAATAATAACCATACATACTTGTAAAACTTTGATAAAGTTTACAGCTGCCTACATCATTTGTATCTATGATTTGTAAATCTACAGTGGCATTTATTATACCTGTATGAAATATGGCAGCTAATAAACAATTGATCTTGTTCTTTTTATGTTACAGATTTAAAAAAAAGTTGACAAGAAAACTATCTCCCATGGAGTACCAGAAGTAACTTATGGAAGTCCGAAAAACACCTGCAGATCATACTACAGTGAATGCAGTGAATGCCAATCTAAGAACTGCTGTGGCTGGCTCTGGCAAAATTGACACCAACAAAGTTCTTCACAAATATACAAATGAGATGATTGTTTGTGCCTATTCATGCATTAATTTACTTGTGAACTGCATGTACCAATAAACAAAAATACCATACCATCAGTAGATGGAAACGTTACTGGTTTTCAACATAGACTTGACATTGGCAAATTAGACACATGTTCAAGGTTGTTTCTTGGTAGACATGGCAATGTTATAACAATTTGAAAATCAAATCATTATTAAACACAATTTCAATGTAGAAATTTGACAAAACAAAATATCCAAATGCTGACAATAAAACAATGTAGTGATTTCCACGTAGTTTCCACATCAGCGTTTATACGTTAATTTAATTTGCAATTCGTCTTTATTCAAAGTTATTTCAACATACAAATTTGACATTGAAACAACGTATAAACGCTGACAATAAATCAATGTTGTGATTTCAACGTTAATTCAACTTGCAAATCCAATCTTTAATCAACTTTATTTCATCGTAAAAGTTTGACGTTGAAATAACAAACGTGATTGTCCACATTGTTTCTTCGTCAGCATTTCTACGTTAATTCAATGTGTAACTCCAATCATTACTCATTGTTACTCCAACGTCGACATCTGACATTTCAACGCTATTTTGATGTATTTTGATCTGATCTACAGGAATGGTTATAAAACCCTGATTGTATTATCCATCATAATCGTAAATTTTGACTATGGTTCCTAACTTATTGACAATGTAATGTGTGTCCCGATACGCCTTTAAGTATAATTATTGCGTTAACAGGTTATTATTTTTAAGGGAAAACCAGAAGTAAATGTTTAACCTTTTGTGTGGTTGAGGTGGTGATGCAGATTGAGGAGGTTGTGGCACTAGTGTCTGCTGTTGCCTTTCCGCAGGTTGATCATTAGGCTGGGATACTGGGCGAGTGTGGCACCGCTTGCAGAATGTCAAGGGAGTCAAGCGGTCCAGACTGACAGTGTCCTGTACGCTGTTCATGTCAAGCACAAAATACTTAGCTGTGCGCTCGAGGATCTTGAAGGGGCCCCTGCATGCAGGCTGAAAAGGTTTTTTTAACATGATAAGCGCGTACAACTACATGTGAACAAGACGCCAAGTCTTTGTGGATCTGTGCTGTCCAGAAGTGCAACCATGTTGGTGTGGACCTAATTTTTTGCATAAGTTGTCGTAAGGTGCACATAGGTGTATGGCTTCAAATCTTGAATCTCTTCCGGTGCCAAAAAAATGGCCAGCAAAAGGCTGTGTAGTGCCAAATACCACTTCTGCTGTTGAGCATCCAAGATCTCCTCACAACAGTACGAAGGCTGAGGAGGATCAGTGGCAAAGCCTCAGTCTATCGACGGGGATCGACTTGGGCTTCAAGAGAAACCTTGAGCTGACGATGGAATCTTTTCGCGAGGCCATTGGTAATGGGGTGGTATGACATTGTGAGTACTCGTTTGCTACCCAGCAATACTGTCAACGATTGAAACAATGACTCAAACTGTCTGCCGCGTTCGGTGGTTATAGTGGGCGGTGTGCCGAACATCATGATCCACCTGCTGACGAATGCCTTGACCACTGTTCCGGCTATGATGTCGATTATCGGGATCGCCTCTGTCCATCTGGTGAACCTGTCGATGCATATGAACAGGTTACTATACCCATTAGAAGGTGGAAGAGGACCGACTAGGTCAGTGTGGACGTGGTCGAAGCAGGCACCGGGAGTAGTAAAAGTACCCAATGGCGTAAGGGTGTGGCGATGTATCTTGGCAGTCTGGCATTTGAGGCAAGTTCTGGACCAATGTTGGACATAGCGGTTCACGTTGGGCCACACAAAACGAGCGCTGTTGAGCTTCAAGGTGGCCCGTAGCCCTTGGGTGGGACATTGAATGGAGTGAGTTGAAAACTGTACACGAACAGATTTGGGTACAAATGGGCGAGGCACACTAGTAGTCAATTCACATGCGACAGTGCCATCGCTAGTGGCTAATGAAGTCCGCCATCTGGACTACTTGTCATGGTATACCGCCGACATCAGACATGTTAAGGGGACCAACAATGGGGTCGAAGACGCACTCTCAAGTAGTAACGTGGCGTCCCTACCACCAACTCCAACCACCATAGATTTTGATTCAATGGCTAAACTCCAACTAACAGACAAAGACAACTTAAACATAACAGCAGCTCAGTCCTACAGTTGAAGGATTCCCATGGTGAGTACCGGTCTGCGGTTGAGTGGAGTGCATGCGTCAATGGTTTGTGGTCAGTCAAAATGAAGAACTTTCTACCTTTAATGGCATGCTGGGAATGGGGAACTGCAAGATATGCATGGAGGAGTTCACAACCAAACGTACTGTATTTTCCGCTCAGCTGGCTGAAGTGGTTTGGAGAAAAATGCAATAGGTTTCCAGTCTCCATAGATCATCTGCTGAGTACGCCACCAACGGAACTATCGGCAGCGTCAATCATTAGACACAATGGGGCAGCAGGGTGATGGTGTACCAACAGTGTCACTTGCGAGCAAGATGACTTCACTGCTGTAAAAGGCTCTGTTGCTTCTGGTGGTAGTGCTAGCATTGCCTTTGCCTTCCTAGGTTGGCCTGCTAGCAAGTCTGTGAGGGGCTGAACTAGTTGTGAGCAGTGTGGGATGTAGAAATGCCTTTAGAAGTTTATCAGTCCAAGGAATTCACAAAGCTGGCATAGTGACTTTTGCCGTGGAAACTCCTGGATGGCTGTGACCTTGGTCGGTAGGGGGCCAATGCCGTGTTCTAAAACGTGGTGTCCGAGGAACTACAGTGAACTGGCGCCGAATCGACTCTTCAGCAGGTTGATCACTACACCATATTCTTGCAGTCGTTCGAACAACTGCTGTATGTGAGAATGATGTTCTTTAACACTTGTGCTGGCTATCAGGAGGTCATCGCTGTATGCATAAACAAAATCAAGCCCCTGGACCACCTGGTCTATAAAGCGTAGGAAAGTCTGGGCCACATTCCTCAAGCCAAATGGCATACGTGTGAATTCATACTGGCCGAATGGGGTTGTGACGGCTGTTTTAGGCACATCAACCGGCTCGACGGGGATCTGATGGTATGCTCTGCAGTGGTTAACTTTGGGAAACACTTTTTCCTTGCAGTTTCAAGGCGAAGTGGTGGGTGTGCGTGTAGGATATTTGTCTGCCACAAATATTTGGTTTAATGCACGATAAACACAACAGGGATGCCAGTACCCGACTTTTTGGGCGCCATGTGCAAGGGAGACAACCAACAACTGTCAAATGGGCGGATGATCACCATTTGGAGCATGTGGTTGAACTCAGCGTTAGCTATTATCAACTTGTCAGCAGCAAGGTGACGGGGGTGAGATGCAACAGGTGGCCCTCTCGTGCAAATATGGTGTGTGATGTTGTGACGCAATATTGTTTCGCTGAAACAAGGTCGAGTGATGTCCACAAATTGAAGCAGCAATGCGCTGTAGCTGGCTGCAGTGTCTGGTACAAGGATTATTGGACTGGGTGAATTGCTCGCTGTGCAAATCCCTTCATCATTTAAACTGGTGGTGGTGTCAATGAGCCGGTTGCGGTTGCCTTGGGTGGATGGCAAGACACTTGTCTCTGTAACTTTAGCGATGAGGAAACGTCTCCCCGATTGCTTATCTTGACATAAAAGAGGCGACTGGTAGTGTCTTTGCCAGTAAGACTTGTTGTCGCTAGCGGCTGCCTTGGTCGTTTCCCTGCATCTTCTTTTGGCTGCTGTACGTGCAGGAATCTTTTCACTGCTGAGCGTTGTCTCCGTAGTCTAGTGATACCAACATTCTCTGGATGAATCAGGAATTGAACTTGGCGTATGATCCCGGCGTCCACAGCTTCTGCTATGATTGTCGCTACGGCTGTTACTGCAATTGTGACTACGACTCTTGTGATTGGAGTGACCAAATGTTGCACCGACCATGTGAGATGACATTTGTTGTACTTTTAGACTGAGCTGTTCAATTCAATTCAATTCAATTTTGGTTTATTTTTAAAAATACATCACCAAATGGAAAGTCAAAGACTAAAGAAATTTGGTTTACAATATTACAATTTTTAAAATGACTTTTATTAAATACAATATTAAAAAGATTTCTGATAGAGGGGCGGCTTAGCTGATTAATTGTGCACTTTCCCTTAAAAGCATGAAACTTGGCACATGGTTAGAGCAACACAATACAAACATTTTTAGTCCAGGGGCAACCAGAAATTGCACCCCATATGGCGGCCATCTTGGATTTCAAAATGGCCGCCATTGTGGACCTATTTCATTAAATATCTCCTTAACTAGTACATATATCGAGACAGTTGAAATGCCTATACCTACATTTTAGGGGTGTAGGAATCCATTGGTGACATAATTGTTCCAAAAATATGTGGCGGCCATCTTGAAATCATACTGTGGCCATGATAAAACACTCAATGGATGTAATTATGAAGGCTGTGCAGCATTCAAATCCAGGTCAGACTCCTGTCATCGCCTTTGATCAGCCATTATTCGCAATTGCAAAAGAAATTCAGTGGAAATGGCACGAAACATATGGAGAGGACAAATTTGTTATTCTGTTTGGAGGGTGTTTTATTTGTCCCAATTGCCTAGTGTTTCTTAAAGTATGTTCGGACAAATAAATAGATTATCGTTCTGGCGGTAGGAGGTGGCGGTGTTTATCGAAAGTGAAGTTTAGCAAATTTTAGAACCAGGAGTTCACGTCTATCTTCCACGATTCAAGCCTAAACAAATTTATGAGATCGAGATAAGACGAAAAAATTAGATAAGCTATAATACGCAATGCACGTTTTGAACCTTCTCAATATAATGAGCTTGGATTTCATTGATTCCTGATGACCACACAGCAACACCAGATTCTAGTATTGGACGAATGTAGAACTTATAAATAACAATAAGGTCATCGACTTGAACTTGATTTTTCTTTAATTTAACCGAGTATGTAAAGTCGTCGTGAAGCCATACTGACAATCTGTTGAACTTGTTGGTCCCATCTGAGATTATTTTGAATGGTAATCCCAAGAAGCTTCAGTGAAGTAACAGCTTCAAGTTGCACATCATTGACTTGCAGCTGAATAGCGGAAACTGGATTTCGGAGAAAAGAAATCTTCATTACCTTGCGTTTGGAATGGTTTAGTTTCATATCATTTACATCACACCAATGCACAAGTTCATTAAAGCGAGATTGTAAGTTTGACTGTTCACCTGTTGTATTTGGGCTTGAAGTTGTATGTCAGAAGACTGGGATGGTTTCACAACTTGCAGCACCACTTACCGAGGTAGATCCAATAAAAGGTAAACACCGCCACCTCGACGATCTTGTCAGCCAGCTTGGCAAGTTGTTCAATAGAGACGGTTTGCGTTGTTGAGGCAAGGATCAGTTGTGCATTTGTTGGCAAGTGTTGCACGAACAGCCGTTTGTGAATGTCATTCAATGAGTTGTCCCTGAGTAGTTGTAGCATCCGCCTTAGTATTTGTGTAGGTTTTAGATCACTTAGCTCTTCTGAGATTAAAAGTTGGTCGTTTCTGTTCAGAAGCAGTCTTATGACAGACCCTAAAAACAATCGTGCGCATCGTTCTCAGGTGGGGCGATGAGTATGTTTCTCACATCTGTGGCGAACTCTAGTTGTAAAGAGCATCTGACATTAGCAAATCATGTGTGCTGCACTGTGATGTTGCAAGTGAGGAATTGAGCCTCCACCTGGGCGAACCAGAGGGCAGGGTTGTTGGGCAAAAAATGGAGGTAATTTTAGAGTTACTCCGGCCAAGGGTGTAGGGAAACTTGAATCTTTGGACTTGCCCGGCTTAGATTTATCTTTTGTTGCCAAAGCTATCACGTTGGGGTCACAAATGTGGGGAATATAAAGGTGTCACTTACCCACGGGGGCTCGATGAAGACCTTGGGGGAGAAGATGGCATACAGGTTCTTTGACAAGGTTTTTTCTTGGAAACTTCTCTCCAGACAGTTTTCAGGTTTAGGAGACTTATTCGGACCTGCACCTGGGGAGTCAGGGCAGGCAGTCCTACAAAAGGAATGATTATATTTAGTTTCTACTTTTGTTAACACTACTCGGCAACTGTGTAAAAACGTAAGTTAGGCATTTCTTAAGCACCAACCAAAAGCAAGGCAGCAAACCCAAAAGCACAAATCAACCTGCAGTATCTAAACAATCGCTAAGTTTCGGTTCATATAATTTATTGTTATTCATTTTAAAAGAACAAGAGACCAGGACTTAAATATCTTAAAATGAGGCCAACAATAATTTTACCAAAAACCCCTTACTTAGCACATACATGTGTCACATCCCCGAATTCGAAACCGGACATAACCTTCGGTAGTTTTATGCACATACACATACGAAGACTCCAGAATCGAACATACTTCAACCACTTCTGAATTAATGATGGATATTATTTACATTTATTTACAAGACTAATTATTTACAAGACATTAATTAACCGATCTGATCAGGGCATTCACAAAATACATGTAATCCGCTGAATTGTCAACTCAAATTAGTTAAACATTAATTTTAACATTTTCAGTCGAACACTTTCAATCATTGTCAACCTTTTACATGGTGGAAGGGGGACTACCAACGCAATATCTACTCAGCAGGCTGGGTCACTTGGGGTGCGGTGATTTTTGAGATCGGTGCCAGGCCTGCTGAAGTGGCTAGCCCTTCCCGTCTGACTCGTTCTCTTACGTCTCTCCCTTCATGGGTAGCGGGTTTACTTCCCCCAGATTTGAACCCTGGAAGTGGTCAGAAAAATGTATCCATATACGACACCTTACAATCACCGTAGGATTACATACAATAACTAATAGGCCACATCTTAATGCTTACACAACTCTTCTAATTATTTACAAGCACAAGTCAACGACTGTTCGGTGTACATCGTTTCAACAACCAACCAAATTAAATCCCTAACTGATTTGTTTTAAAGGAAACTCTTCTTTAAAACAAACGTCAAAATCAACTGGTTCCTTTATCTAAATTACATCTTGATTTCATTGGGCTTAATAATATCACAAATTATTAAATAAAGGTAGGAGTTGCAGGTCGTGCTGTCGATCATGGTTTTATAGTACGCTCATCAGCTTTACACCATATACTTGTACATCAGTTGCGGTAAATATTGAGGGTCCCAGCACTCAATTGCTCACATACAAATATCCTAAAACTTCTTTAGACTTTCCTCTGAAAATCTAGCAGCACAGTTCTCACTAATATTGAACCCGCAAAAAGTGTACCCCGTGACTTCCAATCTATTTTTTACAAAAAGGGTGAAGCCTGAAAACAGAAGAACTATTGAGCCCCTGTAAACCAGCCAACCACAGAGTGGATGCGATCAACTTAACATAACTTAAATTCTTTTGACTGAACCCTCGTACGAACTTTACGGGTTTGTTGGCCAACAAAAACAAAAATTCTTGTTTCTCTTGAAACATAGACTTAACTTTATACAAATAGTAATTTCTCTATTACAATCACTTCGTGACAACATGTACTACACATGGCCATATTACATATGCCAGCAGCACAAACACATTTGCGGTTCTCTAATAACCAAGTTCTATTTTTCAAACCAATTTTCCACTTCAAAAGGCACCCTTTTAACAGCCTCTAAAATTCCATAAGTATCATTAAACAAATCTATAATAACTTGCTGTAAAAATGAGATAAACCCCCTTATTAAACTCTAGTATGAAATGGAGAAATAAAAGGTTTAAAATGGGATAAAAATAAAGGCAACTTTATCTGTGGAGTCAGGGTAGGCAGTGGCCTTAAGCCCACTGTTACTAAGCAAATCCAATGCAAAAGTAAACATGTAGCTTGTGACAGCGCGTTTATTTTTCTAATAATTAATTGAAGCTTTTTAATTACTTTTTTGGTTTAAACTTGGATTTATGCTGATGAAATATGACCTTAGTTTTACCCTGCTGCTGTTTCATGAATAACACAATTAAATGTCTATAGTGAAAAGGAGTATGGCTAACTAGGGGATGAAATCAGGATATTACATACTGCCATGGCTGTAGGTAAGTGGAAATGGCAGAACTGTCTCAAGAAGCTCCTTTATTTTATGTTTTTCCGGTTTGGACTCATTTCTTCCAGATTGCTTAAGATCTCCTTCAGGTATCGTCATAGATGCTCTTTATATATATTTCATTGTCTGTTAGTACTTGAAATATAGCGGTTTTTGCATCTGGAATTTTTTACTCTCTCCCGCCACAGGGCCTTTGCAACGGACAGTAGGTTGCTTGTCAGAGCTAGCACATCAATAGGTGTTAAGCACCATACTAGTACCGGTATGTCACAATGCTTTTGAACAATATACACAGAATGCAACCTAAACAAATAACGCTAATTTGGCTGACCATTGCCATACTAAGTATTTCATCTTCAGTTATATCGGAGATCCACTCTCCAAAAATATTATCTCATTCTGCTGTCATCAAGGGGTTTGCAAAGGCTTGCATTCCTTACTACAATTCGCATTCCTTCCTTGCTACTTTCTCCATACCCATCCTGGCATGTGGTGGCATAAACCCTAATCCTGGTCCAAACACTACTAAGCAGCCTTCCAAAAACATTTCCTGCTGACATAGTACGTCTCATGTCTCACCGAAACCTGGCTTCCCTCTAATGATCTTGACAGTGTTCTTGGTTTTTCGGATGATTATGTCATCATACGTAAAGACCATTGCCATGGACACCGGGGCGGTGGCGTTTTGGCAGCAGTTAAGACGTCACTGTCCCCTGTCAGCCTTTTCACTCATGAGCGTGATGACCTTGAGCTTGTGTGGATTTCAATGAAGCTCAGCACGGAATCCTTTTTAATGGGCCTACTCTACAGACCACCATCTGCTACAGTTGCTTACTGGACTGAGCTTGCCGAGGCCATGGAAACCCTCAACATGGACACATTCGGCGGATGTCTCCTTTTAGGCGGTTTAACGTTAATTTCTCCCCTTTGATAACGGTCAACCCACATCAAGCTCAACTCCTTGATATCACTAGTGAGTATAACTTAGAACACCCTTCGGTTACAAGACCTTGTCAAAAAATCCAAACATGGGGTAAATCTTTGACTTAGTCTTCTCCAACCGAGCAGATTTCATTTCGGCCATCTGTACTGTTAAAAACTTAGTCCATTCTGATCAACTTGCCGTCCAGACTTGCTCGACTTGCCCCCAGTCCAGCGATTCTTCGGACGTTTTAACAAACCCATTGTGGTGATTTCGATCATCTACGACAATTAATTCATCTTGTGCCCTGGTCTGTTTTCATAGATACCAACGACATCACCAACGACATCAACGAAACCACAGAACTTCAATGAACTTGCTATCCGTGATTCCATCCCAAACGTCACTAAATCAAAATCCGTCACACACCTTGGATTACTCCAGAACTGAAGAACCTGATTAACAAAAAATACAGGCTGTTTAATTTGGCCCGTAAATCTGGTCGTTCATTTGATTGGATTCAGTACAAGACTGCTCGTAACAAAGTTCCTTTGTTACAGGCCGCAAACAATCTTCTTCTACTCCTTCATTTTATCATAACAATTGTAAACTGACCAGCCCAGACAAAATGTCCTCTGCATTTAGTGATTACTTTGCTTCTGTTTGTACACAATCAGGTTCGATTCCCCACAGTCCCCCGCCTTGCTTGTTGCATATTCCCGAGTCAAATTGCTGCAGTGCTAACAAAACTTCCCTCTAATAAATCTCCTGGACCTGATTGTATCTTGCCGAGTATTCTTAATATAAAATTTCATCAGTATTATCTCATCCTCTCTTTTTGTTGTTTAACGCATCTCTGAGCACTGGTCAATTTCCAGATGCTTCGCGGTCCGCTAACATTACTCCGGTGTATAAGAAAGGTGATAAGTCATTGTTGTTTAATTATATGCCTGTAGCTCTTACATCACTGCTTTGCAAAGTTCTTGAGCGCATTACATCTGCTGCTATAAATAATCACTTGGAACACTTGGGGTCTTTTCAATCCCCATCAGCATGGCTTTGTTAAACACAGGAGTTGCGTTACACAGCTGGTTAACATTCTTCACTCTTGGTCATCAACCCTAAATAGATGCCGTCCCTCCAGAATAGATGCCGTTTTCTTACACATGTCAAAGGCATTTGGACACAATGCCAGCCACATCACAACTTACTGAAAAACTCCTAATTCTTTTAATGTCCAGGGCGAGTTGTGGCATTGGGTTCGATCTTTTCTGACGGGTCGGAGACAGCGGGTTCTAATCAGAGGCGGAATCTCCTCTTGGGTTGACATTACTTCTGGTGTGCCGCAGAGCAGTGTTCTTTGGCCGTTACTGTTCAACTTTTTTATTAATGATTTTTCCAATTCAATTTCCTCCAGCTGTGTTTTGTTTGCAGACAACATTCTTTTGTACCGCACTATAGATAACCCTAATGATGAATACCAATTCAACTTGACTTAAACAGGCTTAAAAACTGGTCCGATGTCAATGAAATGACTTTCAATGTCAGTAAAACCAAAGTTATGCATATCAGTAGATGCAGGCAATTCAGCCCTTTAGTATACAGCTTAGGTACACTTCCAATCGAAACTACTAAATCGTTTCAGTACTTGGGGCTCACAATTGACTCCAAACTCTCATGGGTCACACATACCTCCTCTGTAGCAGCTAGAGCCAATCGCATCCTAGGTTTCATTAGAACAGTTGCCAGGGGTTCCTGTCCAAAGGCTATATTTTCATTGTATAAATCTCTCGTTCTTCCAATCCTAGAATATGGTCTTCCAGCTTGGCACCCATATACTTCAGTTCAACAAAATCAGCTTTAACGGGCCAAAGAACAGGTACCCGACTTGCTCTGAAACAAAGACGTGGAGAAATGTCTTACGAGGATAGATTGCAGCACCTTAACTGGCATCCTCTAACAAGCAGGCGTGACTATTTGCTCAGTGCCTTTGTGTTCAAGGTTTTCTCACTTCTCACTGCGAATCAATTCTTGCTAGTATTTCCATAAATCCTCGTCATCTTGACTTGCTCAAAATCCGTCATCTTCCTGCTCGCACTGACTCACTATTTCATTCACCTTACCATCTTTTTTCCCAGATTGTGGGACACTTTTCCTCCCCAAACTCGGGAGGTTGCTGTGATGCATCCCTTTTCCGACATTTCTCCGCCATCTAAAAGACGTGTTTAAACCCAGTTTTGCATTGATGCTCACTTGGGAGCATGCAGGTAGTGAACACAGCCATTATCTGCTCCAATTTCCTGTCCTTTGTGTTTTTCATGCTACTTCGCTGCGCTCATACACATGAAAAATAGTTTGGTTTACTATGCCAGAACAGTCAATGACACAACGGACAAAGGCTATTCTTGTTGAGAATATTAGTAATATTAGTTTATTCAGACAGCATGGGATGTAGGCTTGCATGCACGATGCAATCATACAAAGACGGTTATTTTACAACAATTCCTTTTTCTTTTTGCCGTCATACTTTTTTAGTTACAAGGTGTCGGATACTACAAAAGCCACAGTGGCTCTCTGGGGCAACTGCCCTGTCCTTCATGTCTCTACCTGAGAACACATAAGCCAGATAACACGAAAAGGCTCCACAAAATAATAATGTATATTTAAAAAGTAACTATCTGATACAACAATAGCCACAGTGGCTCTCTGGGGGTAATTGCCCTGTCCTTCAGGTCTCTAGCTGAGAACAATAAGGTCAAAGATAAATACATAACTTAATAGCAAATAATGTATAAATGAATTATGCACAAGACAAAATTTGGCTCGTTGGGACTAATTATATAAATACGCAGAAATTCGGCCAAGAACTTGCATACTCTGTGATTTATTTTATTTTTGTTTATTTATTGATTTCTATTTTTAATTTTTTTCATTTGCAATGACAACCTTACTACGAGTATTCAATTCATGACAGCCTGTGACACATGAAGACGTTTATTTATGTCTCTCCTGATACAACGATTCTTTGCCACAGTGGTCTTCCACCGACCATGTTGCATTATTAAGTCTTCGGGGATATTTTTGTTAACTAACTGGGTTGCTCCTCCTGACCGTAAACTATGAAGGCCAAAACTGTTTACATCTGCAACTCCGATCGTTCTAGGGGCATCAAAAAACAATTCTCTACACCTTGTATAACTAAGGGGTTTGTTCTGAGTGCGCTTGTAAGACTTGGAAGCAGAACAGAAAGTAAGTGGAGTGAAAATGAACTGATCTTGACCTATAATAACACCAGCCTTTATTCATAAATTTAATCAAAATGGAATATGGAGAGTAGAAACCTTGAGAGATGGGAAGAAAGGCTACATTGCCTTCTCTAAAATGTCGGTCTTGGATTTAGGGATGAATATTTTGCGACATTGTTCATCTGGTAAAGGTGTAAGGTGATTGGCTTTTATTTCGGCGATTTCGTCATGTCTAAATATTAAGGCGAACTTTAAACATAGCAGGCTGTTCTGAGTTGGATGAGTGAGCAGTCGTCTCTGGCAAAATTATTTAAGATTTGGTGGAGTTGATTGAGAGACAAAGGACTTTTGTGAGTGGGAGGATGATGTAAACGTTTCCTGAAACTGATCACAAGTTGCTGGACTACAGGTGAATCTATTGGGTTGTTTTTTATATTCATTAAGGAATGAAGCCATTTGATGGCAGAAGCAGTTGTCGTCATGACACTATCAGATTGGGAAGTGGAACAAATGTGAGAAAGGTAAGATGCCACTACACCACCGCTGACAGGAAAGGAAGGTGGACTTTTGCAATGAACCAACCATTTGGTGAATTGACGACACTTGTAAAAGTAAGAATTGCAAGCCCCAACTGATTTTGCTGCAATAGCTTCATGCAACAACTGCTCCTTGAAAACCGAGACTAGGGATGGAGAGCCTGCCCAAAATGGTTGCTCCAAAATAATCTGTACAAAAATAAATACGTATTAGCTGATCGATGAATTAAATACAGAAAAATAATCATTCATGAAAGGGTTGAGAGAAATCTAGTCTAACAGCTGCCATCATGCTTTCAAATTGTGCTGAACCCTGCAAGAAATGAGTGTTCCTTCCATGAGAACTAAAGCAAACTTCCCAGGCATGGTAGATATACCGTGTATAAAGGGTCAGTATAAAGTTAATAGTAATGGCCAGAAAGGACTTGAAGGCCACCATGGAAAAACTAGAACCCCTGTTCCTTGACAAGATTGCAAGTGGGATAGCACAGACCGAATCAAAGTGACTGGGGGAACTAATAATGCATTCTCTGCTGACCAATCTTGGGTAAATGCATCAACAGCTAGGGCACCAAAATCTGGATAAAAAAAGGAGGCAATTTGGTGTTGTAGTAGGTGGCAAAACAGTCAATCGTAAAGGGTCCCCACTTATTGCTGAAAGAATCAAAAAAAGACTTCTGATAAACACCAATCATCTACATCTATCAATTTACTAATGAAATCAGCGGGGGATCCAATCTACTTCTAGACGGATTCGATTCTTTTGGCAGAGGTCAAACATGTTAAAAGCCAATTCTGGAGATGACATTTCATGCTTCCGGTTTCAATAATCTTGGCCACTGCCTGATTGTCTGTGAACAATTTTGACCGTGATGTGAAGCGGAAGTTTTGTTATTCTCCGGTCTAAAACTTTGAGGGTACCCAAATGCGAATCCCAATCATGCCCAGCCAAACAATGGAAGTAGTAGGGTGCCAGTTACTCTTGCTTAAGTTGTAAATAAACCCGGCTTATAATAGATCAGATTTGACGTGGGCAGAAAACTCAGCTAATTTAAGGTGGGCGTCATGAGGACAGTTGGATTGGGGTACAACTACAAGGCCGTCGTCCAGGTACAAGACACTGAATATGCCGCAGGAGCGCCAATGAGTGACTAGAGGTTTCAGGATTTTTGTGAATATCAAAAGGTCGGAAGAGAGACCAAAGGGTAGGACTAAACTTAAAGTATCTTTGTATACCATTAATAGACCATGAAAACCCTAAATACTTGTAGTACTGTGGATGGATTTCTACGTGGTGGCAGCCAGGTTTCAAGTCAAATGAAAGAGGACTAGTGAAAAAAGGACTTAGTGACATAAGAGGGCGACCGGATGTCTCTAATTCTATTG
The DNA here is from genome assembly GCA_023634235.1 of Pisaster brevispinus. Classification (NCBI taxonomy): domain Eukaryota; kingdom Metazoa; phylum Echinodermata; class Asteroidea; order Forcipulatida; family Asteriidae; genus Pisaster; species Pisaster brevispinus. The sequence goes on from JAMKCF010000001.1 coordinate 8,065,848, forward strand.
GAAACCAGCAAATCTAGAATAGAAATGGTAACATTAGACATGTGTCGGAAGGCTGATAAGTTGTTAGAAAAAAAAACATTGAAGGTGGATCTCCGAAGAACCATATTTTCAAACCTTCCTTTATAATGGACATAATCATATTCGGAGCATTAAAACGGGCCCAGAAGTCACTATGTGCTCTTAATCTACCCTTTACTTGATTGTTATCAGAAACCAAGTTGGAAGGTTGATAATCACAAGGTACCTGTAAAATATCGCTGAATTTATCAACGGTAGTTTTAAGGCTGAGGAGACTGATGTGCCTCTTGGTTCTTTAGGGAAGACACCAAAACCATTTTACTCGGCATCCGCGTCGCGCCGCGGCGCTTTGCGGGGAGCACCGGGGTGGACTTTGCCACCCGGCTTTTTTTGCGGCGCACATTATCGAATTCCCTTGTACTTGAAGTCATGAAAATGTAACAACAAAAACCAGTGGAGCATGCCGCGGCTCTCACGCAACCGGCCGGCAACATCCCGCAAAGACTGCGGTCACACTATAAATACAGAGATCCGAGTGATAAAAGGTGTTCCAGATAAACAATCTTTGTCAGAGGTTAAAGACCTTATGATCGCCCTGCTGTTTTGGGGTTTTTCTCCCCAAGGTGAAATTGGCTGAATTTAGTACCAAGGACGAAGTGTTACCACACATCTTTCTTTCAGCTCCGAAGGCTACCCAGGGATGAGATTTATTCAACTTTGAAACCGACTTTTATGGGCAGTTCTGACTTTTTAAATCTCCGACTTTACCCAGTTGACTTTTGAAGTTCTGACATTTCACTTTCCGACATTTAAAATGACAATAAAATAACATAAGTTTTGAAGATTTTGAAATTAAATACAACAGTTCTTGCTTCGTAGTTTGTGTTCTGTCACGTTTTTCTTTTACATTGTAGGCCACGCTGTCTCTACTCTGCACGTGGCACGGCCATGGGGGTGGCCGTCAGCAGGTAGATCAAATTTCTTTCCGAGCCCATGAACACACACTGCAATGTGTACATATATTTTGTACAGTACAGTACAGCAAGTCCAAAGTCCACACACTGATCGGCCTTTGATAAATTACCATATTCATAAGAAAACTTGGCTAGACTTCAACTCGGCATATGTTCACGAGCCGTGTGAAAAAAATAGCTGCACAGTTTGGTGCAGGCCTGCCGATTCTGTACTATACACAGCCTTGAAATAAGGCTAATCAAGCATCTGATTGATTGGGTGAGATCAATTTGGGTGTATTGTACAATGTGCATTAAATCAAATAATACTAAACATTATTAACCCCTTGAGCACGGTATTGTTTTGAGAGTGAATGCTGGTCGGCCGGGATAAGGTAATAACAATTTACCGAGGCCAACATGCAATTACTGGGTCATACGCACCGGGCCACAGAGGAAATCCGGCCGGATCAAACTCTGCACACGGCCAGGCCCTGATACTGCAATTACTGGGTTATACGCACCGGGCCACAGAGGAAACCCGGCCGGGCCCTGTCACTGGAATGTGTGCTGAAATATTTCCGTGCTCTCCGTACGTCGAAAACATTGCAGAAAGGGCCGACTTGCCTATGAATGAACTGCATAATTGAGCTGCTTGGGGTTATTTTCCCCTTCATATACACGCTGGAGGCTTTTCCTAAGTCTTCAATTTTATGAAAAGCTTCGAATGAACTTTTTTTTGTCTTTATTTTGTATCAACTTTAGCCTCTGGAATTATCAACCCCCCCCCCCCACCTAAAAACAATCTTCCCCATTGATACAAAATAAAATTGTGAGAAATCAAAGATTTTACTTCTTTTTAAGTGCTTTATTCAAACTTTCTTTTCTTTCTTTCTCTTTTTTTCTTCTTCTTTCTTCTCTTCTCATATTAACTAGATTTACAGTGTTTCTCATTTACTATAAACATTTCTTTCTTTTGTTGAAACTGGTGAAACTGTACCAAGTAATTTACTTGACTGATTTAGGAATGATAATCTTTGAAGCATGGGGCAGCACAGAGGGGAACCTCACATTTGTCACACATGAACCTAGTCTCTTTTCTTATGCCATCTCGTGAACAAACAAAACAACGCTTGAAGGACCTTGCACGTGTCCCTGTTGGTGGTATATCAGCAGGGAAATGCCTTCCTGTCCGTCTGGCTGGACCAGGAAGACGGGGTGGTCTACCTCTAGATCGATACGCGGGCAGGTTTGGTACAAGTGACTCGAATATTTCACTAGCTAAGGCATATCTAAATGTCAGATATTTTTCAGTCCCTCCAAGTTCCTTGAAAACAAGGTATGAGTTTACGAGGCACACATCAAGCAGGAAAAAGAACAGTTAATAACAATTTACCGAGGCCAACATGCAATTACTGGGTCATACGCACCGGGCCACAGAGGAAATCCGGCCGGATCAAACTCTGCACACGGCCAGGCCCTGATACTGCAATTACTGGGTTATACGCACCGGGCCACAGAGGAAACCCGGCCGGGCCCTGTCACTGGAATGTGTGCTGAAATATTTCCGTGCTCTCCGTACGTCGAAAACATTGCAGAAAGGGCTGACTTGCCTATGAATGAACTGCATAATTGAGCTGCTTGGGGTTATTTTCCCCTTCATATACACGCTGGAGGCTTTTCCTAAGTCTTCTATTTTATGAAAAGCTTCGAATGAACTTTTTTTTGTCTTTATTTTGTATCAACTTTAGCCTCTGGAATTATCAACCCCCCCCCCCCCCCCACCTAAAAACAATCTTCCCCATTGATACAAAATAAAATTGTGAGAAATCAAAGATTTTACTTCTTTTTAAGTGCTTTATTCAAACTTTCTTTTCTTTCTTTCTCTTTTTTTCTTCTTCTTTCTTCTCTTCTCATATTAACTAGATTTACAGTGTTTCTCATTTACTATAAACATTTCTTTCTTTTGTTGAAACTGGTGAAACTGTACCAAGTAATTTACTTGACTGATTTAGGAATGATAATCTTTGAAGCATGGGGCAGCACAGAGGGGAACCTCACATTTGTCACACATGAACCTAGTCTCTTTTCTTATGCCATCTCGTGAACAAACAAAACAACGCTTGAAGGACCTTGCACGTGTCCCTGTTGGTGGTATATCAGCAGGGAAATGCCTTCCTGTCCGTCTGGCTGGACCAGGAAGACGGGGTGGTCTACCTCTAGATCGATACGCGGGCAGGTTTGGTACAAGTGACTCGAATATTTCACTAGCTAAGGCATATCTAAATGTCAGATATTTTTCAGTCCCTCCAAGTTCCTTGAAAACAAGGTATGAGTTTACGAGGCACACATCAAGCAGGAAAAAGAACAGTTAATAACAATTTACCGAGGCCAACATGCAATTACTGGGTCATACGCACCGGGCCACAGAGGAAATCCGGCCGGATCAAACTCTGCACACGGCCAGGCCCTGATACTGCAATTACTGGGTTATACGCACCGGGCCACAGAGGAAACCCGGCCGGGCCCTGTCACTGGAATGTGTGCTGAAATATTTCCGTGCTCTCCGTACGTCGAAAACATTGCAGAAAGGGCTGACTTGCCTATGAATGAACTGCATAATTGAGCTGCTTGGGGTTATTTTCCCCTTCATATACACGCTGGAGGCTTTTCCTAAGTCTTCTATTTTATGAAAAGCTTCGAATGAACTTTTTTTTGTCTTTATTTTGTATCAACTTTAGCCTCTGGAATTATCAACCCCCCCCCCCCCCACCTAAAAACAATCTTCCCCATTGATACAAAATAAAATTGTGAGAAATCAAAGATTTTACTTCTTTTTAAGTGCTTTATTCAAACTTTCTTTTCTTTCTTTCTCTTTTTTTCTTCTTCTTTCTTCTCTTCTCATATTAACTAGATTTACAGTGTTTCTCATTTACTATAAACATTTCTTTCTTTTGTTGAAACTGGTGAAACTGTACCAAGTAATTTACTTGACTGATTTAGGAATGATAATCTTTGAAGCATGGGGCAGCACAGAGGGGAACCTCACATTTGTCACACATGAACCTAGTCTCTTTTCTTATGCCATCTCGTGAACAAACAAAACAACGCTTGAAGGACCTTGCACGTGTCCCTGTTGGTGGTATATCAGCAGGGAAATGCCTTCCTGTCCGTCTGGCTGGACCAGGAAGACGGGGTGGTCTACCTCTAGATCGATACGCGGGCAGGTTTGGTACAAGTGACTCGAATATTTCACTAGCTAAGGCATATCTAAATGTCAGATATTTTTCAGTCCCTCCAAGTTCCTTGAAAACAAGGTATGAGTTTACGAGGCACACATCAAGCAGGAAAAAGAACAGTTTCTTGTACCACTTGATGGATTTTTTCACCGACCGATGAGAAGAGGCAAGTTGGTCTGCAATGTCCACGCCTTTCATTCCCTCGTTGTAGTCCAGTACGCACCCGGGTTTTCTGATGGGGTTGTCGTCTCGGTCCCCCTTGCCGGAGTTCTTCATTTTGGCTGTGTGCATCGTGGACAACATTCGGACGTCCCTTTTGTCCCTCCAGACTAAGGCGAGTAGGCCACTGTCAGATGACCGATGCTTGACTTCGCCTCGTTTTAGTTTTACATTGCGCAAGTCCTCAGGCTTTTTCTTGCGATTTTTTCTCACTGTCCCGACGACATTGGTTTTGTTCTTGTGCAGTTCAAGAAACAAATCGGGGCTGCTGAACCAGTTGTCAAGGAATATTGTGTAGCCTTTCCCAAGAAGATCGGCGTTCAAGTCAAGTACGATTTTCGTACTTGCCGGTACATCGCTCTTATCTTGCCCGGTGTAAATCTTGAAGTTCCAGGTATACCCGGCGGCGTCTCCCGTGCTTTGGCAGACTCTGTAAACCTTGATGCCAAATCTTGCGCGCTTGTTGGGATTGTACTGCTTGAACTTCAGTCTTCCTTTGAATTTCCAGAGTGACTCATCTGTTGTTACATAGCTTGAGAGATGGTAAACTGACTTGAAGTTCTCAGTCAGTTCATCTATATAGGGACCGAGCTTGCAGAGTCGATCATTTTTATCTGCCTGACTGTTGTCGGTGAAATGCAGATAAGACAGCAAGTCCATGAATCTGTCTCGGGGCATGGTGATGGGGAAAAACGGAGTCTCAAGTATTGAGTCTCTCGTCCAGTACAGCTTTATGTCGGGTTTAGGCAAAATTCCCATGACGATAATCATGGCGAGGAACACCGAAATTTCATCTGGTGTAGTATCAAACCAATTCCTCATGTGGCTTGGACTTGCTGGTTGACGCCTCGGGTGTTCGGCGGCGTAGCGGTTTGTCTCGTCGGCAATTTGGAGTGTCAAGTCGGGAGTGAAAAACTTCTTGAATCTGTCCATGGGGCTGCTGTCTTCGTCCGACCCTGCCACTTGAACTCCCGTTGTGCCGTGAAAGCCATGTCGACGCAGGAAGTTGTCCCCGTCCGTCCAGCGAATTGACCAAGTAGTTTTGCCATCCCACTTCGGACGTTTTGCTAACGGACCTTCCCTTAGAACTGCTGTCACTACTTTCATCACTTTCAGAGTCGGAAATTTGTTCAGAATCAGATTCATTTCTGAACCACTAGTAGCAGACAAAGTTTCCTCATCCTCACTCGAAGACATCGTGTAATGCAATTGAAGGCATAGTGCATAGGAAAAGCACAGCGAAGTAAGGAAAGCCGAGAATGAATAGCGGCCGAGCGGAGCCGTAAACAAAAGCGCGGATTACCGAAACAATAGCCAGTATTCATCGCACGAACAGCCCGGAGAAAAGCACGGAGCTAATGGTGCAGTAGCTTTACACTCGAAAAAGCCAATCTATTCAAACACAAACAAAAGGGCAATTTCTATGAATAGATCCATTGATACAGGGCCAAGAAATATTCAGAACACTTCCCTTCGCAGAGAGTTGGTCTTTCAATAATAACTTGCCAGCAACCTCAGACACCACAGGTGCATAATGAATAGAAAGTATGCAACTAGTATGCGGCTATAGCTGTCACCCGACACCTAACCTCCTATCAAGCCGCGGCCATAGCTGTCTTGAGTCCACAAGGGGTTAAGGAAAGAAGTTTAATACGCAAGAAAAAGCCAAGAATGGCTAAAAATAAACAATAAAATAGTAATGAAAAATTCCCATGGACGACGAACTATAAATTCCCTTTAGTAGGAGAAAAACTGTTAAACTAAAGCTATTAGATAAAATTAGCCAGCACCTGCACAAACTGGATCTGAATTACACTTTTGCCAGCAGTCTTCTCTTATGATTGGAAACATATGTACTCCAACGAACCTGTACTCCAACCAGTTCGTACGTGAACCAACTTGTGTTTAGATAGTTTTCGTCGTAGAATGCAGTTTTGACAGGCCCATTTTCGCTACAGAAATGAATAGTTTTACAGATATTTCCAAGTAAGGGGCTATCATTTTTGTGCCAATAATTGTCAAACTACTTCAATTAAAAACAATATTTACAATAACCATGGAAGTACAACTCGAGGAACTTTACAAATCTTTCCATTTGAACAGGAATATAATAGTGTAACCGAGACGGAATTTCCCACAAATAAAATTGTTGCGAATTGATCAGAATTGATATTACTTACATGTCAACTGTTCGATAAGAATGTTAGAATATTACACAAAATGCTTTTTTTTATCGGTCCTGTCTGTCGGAGAGAAAAAAGTTAACCTGCCAAAATGACTGACAGCCCGTTCACTGCCGACTTTTAACAACTTGATCCCGTCCTGAAGAAAATGGTGCCAACTTCAAGCACCTGAAAAAAGTGTTTTTATATCGTTGTTGGTTTTAGAAAGAGGTTGTTTGCAACCTGCAAAAGGCTAACGAAAAACAACTGGACATTTTGTGTCGGTGGTTTATTTGGATGCAGCTAATGAAATAAGGGAGAACTGATTCATGTGGTTTTTAGACTCATTCACGTAATTCTACTTTATCGTAAATTAAAAGAAGTGGTGCCATTCATTTTTTGTTGTTGGGGATCCTCACTCGAGATTTAAAAAGCAAAAAATTACATTGTAGGTTTCTTTGCTTAAGTTTATGTGACCCATAACATTAATAAACACATGTATGCTGGACTTATATTTAGTATTTATAACTACATTACGGCTTAAATTGCAAACAAAATTATTAAAATCAATGTTCGTTGACAAAGTATTAATACTATCATAAAAAGAATGTTCTTAAAAACACTCAACGGACAAGCCACCATCTTATTAAAACGCGTGATTAAACATCGGAGCTTTATGTTGGCTTGCTTATTTCATTCATTTAAGGAAACCTTGGGCAATGTTTTTATCATTTATAAAAAAACTAAACATTCAAAGTGGTAATGAAAAAAATTGACATTTTCAAAATACCTGAAAGAAACCATGCAAAATAGTATCCTGGATTACTCTTAAGAAAGTGCGTTAAAAGTACTGACAGTTTGGGTCAGTTGTACGTCTGAGATGAATCAACGGAACTTAAAATACAAGTTTTGTAAATAAACGGTGTTGTTCAACAAAGTAGTTCCGTAACATTCTGTTTCTGTTCCTGTGTTATACAATGCTGTCTAATTTGTTAGGCCGGCCGGTAACATCATAGCGGACTGGGATCGCAGCAGCTCACAAAGGAGATAATTATGTTGAGATAATTGTGGTGTGTGTGGTTTTGTATGGTCAGCCGATCCGCAGCGCGCCCCAAGGGAGCCGCGATCTCTACAAATGCGTTCAACAGTAAACATCCCCTTTCGGCGGGCCGAGGCTGCGTAGCTGCGGTATTGCACGGCCCGCCACGGCGCTCTGAGTAAAATGTTTTTGGTGTCTTCCCTTAGACATCTCTGTTGTTGTGGCGGCAATGGAGGGAAAGAGTGGTCGGTAGGGCAGTGGGGCTTGCACTGGGATGCTTCTGCTGGCATGACCGCTGAAATTGGGGTTGAATCTGAGCCTTGACCGTTGTTGTGAGAAGCTGTCATTGGTTGCAGTGTAGTTGCAGTGTACTGTCTGGACCAGTGTCTCGGCATACCACAGGTAAAGCAGTTAAAGCCTGACATGCCTGGAAGTAAAATGGAAAGAAAATACGAAGCGAGAAGGCAAAACGATGAGACAAAAGAAGCTATATATGCCGACGGAAAAGGGAGGGAGGGTTGGAAATCTTTGGCTTTTTAAATGGGGAAACGATACGAAGCGTAGCAACTATCAGCATGTGCATGAGCCTGAAGTAAGGGGCTCTGACCAGAACCCCTGGTTAAGTAAAGAATTCAGTCTAGCAAAAACCAAACGAACAAGGGATACACAAGGAATGCGCTAATTAAAGGGCTGCGTAACAGAAGAATGTCGGTCTTTTGTGCAAAACAAAACTACATTTTCATGCTACTTCTCTGCGCTCACGCATGAAAAATAGTTTGGTTCACTACGCCAGAACAGTCAATGAGAATCTTCCGGATTTTTTCGGATTTCCGGATTTTTCACTTCAAAATATGTGGTCTCTAAGTTCAATGTGAAATTGATATAAAAATCGGGGGGTAGGTCAAATGTTGGAAATAATGTGAGAAAACTTAAATTTTGTCACCCGATAAACTAGGTGTTTACAACAATAAATTGTATTGAGTAAATGCGTATTTATTACTGATGCTGGATGGAAAAGGAAGTGCGTTTTCTCGCTACGTCCGTACAAATGTCACTGTTCATTACATGTACAAAAAGACGTGCGGAGTTCTTATGACGCTCTTATGATTCTTATGATTCCTTACTGTTGACGTCACTGGAATGCGCATGTATGGAGAATTTGTCAAGAAGTACTTACATAAAAAACAATCTTTCGTTTACACACAGCGCGGGGCACTGTGCACTCAGCTAAATTTTCCTTACATTCCGTAGACTGTGAAGAACAGTCCTTTGTGTGTTTGGTGTGTGTGTGGCGCGCGCAGTGTGTGTGCACCATAATGCTAGCGTTGTACAAAATGACTGTCGAGTCTCTGCTGCACATGTAACGTTACAGTACAGCATTTTCCGCTGAGTTAAAATGGCGCTCAGTGTTGCGTTTGTACAACAAGCGGCCGATGTTAATGTCAAGGAAATTGACATAAAAGTTAAGAATAAATGGAGCTGGATTGCTAAGTGAGCGCTGCCTGGTAGTTGCAGCTCACACACAGCTCTCAAATTTTTCATGAATTGTCAGTTCTTGAGAGGAAAGATGATTTCACTTTTGGATCATATGATAAAATCACATCCATGATTCTACTAGACTTTTTGTGAACCTAAACGGTGTAATTTCGCTGCGAGATTTGCCCATACTTGAATTCAACTTCACCTGGTGGCCATCTTGGTGGATCCAGAGCTTCATGAACACACTGAATGCAACTTCTGTACTGTATATAGCACCTGTACTCAGCTGTTTCGTACAACTCAATGGGATAATTAGACCTACCCCTTTGTGGTCTACTATGATAAATCATGAGGGTCTTAGGCATGCCACTGTTTATCTCCATATTGTTCACTCTTCTCTTTGTATGTGATCTGAATGGATTTGAGTCAGCTTTTTCTCACCAAAGCAGGAACAAACACAAAGTGATTTTTTGGTGGAAAACAAACACCTTACTACTGCAACTGTACAGCAACTTTCAGAGTTCTGTTAATTTGTGGGGACGTACATCCAAACCCAGGTCCAGTAGCTTAAGGAAAGATAAACAAAGATCCAACTTATGGTCCTTTTCACTGTTTTCAGCCTTAAACAATTTAACTGCAAGGATACATTGTTGAGCTTGAACAACCATAGGTATGTCTCACCTGATGTATGGTTAACACTGAAATCCCTCGGCTTGTGTGCAAAAACACCAACACGAAGGGCTAGTAGGGGAGGCAAAAGAAACAAACAGAAAGTGTCGAGACATAGTGATTTACGAAAGCCTCTTGCTCCTCATCTGGATCCTACTGTTTCTGACATTGCCCCTCAAGCAGTCAAGCCAATTGTTTCTGTGCAACCAAACCTTCAGTCACACTACCCACAGGGCCGTGGTGCATGTCCTAGCAACCTACGTCAGATAAAAAGTACAACTTCTATCAGATTGTGAGAGACCAAAACTATCTATGTGCTTACTAAATGCTAGATCCGTTTGTGATGTAAATCAGACCGGTAAATCCACAACAATACACGACCTTATTGTTGACGATGACCTGGATATTCTACCCATCACCGAGATTTGTTTGAGTGTTGACGCCGTGGCTGGTGGCCGCATAACTCCTGATGGCTACAAACTCCATCATGCTCCTAGACAAGATGGAGTACGTGGTGGGGGTGTTGCCCTCATTCTGAAAATGGTTTCAAAACTCGTTAGGTAGATCTACCATACTCCAAAACATTTTATTCAATGGGCTTGCAGGTCAGCAACGGCATCCGATGTGTGCGTCTTGTTGTCATCTATCGCCCCCCACTGAGAAGAAGAAATCGATTCACCACCCCCGATTTTTTTGAGGAATTTAGTAGCATGATTAACACCATAGCCCTGCTCAACTCATCAAGTTTGCTCAGTGTTGGTGATTTTAATTTTCACATGGACGTCAAGCACAAAGTCAAGCGATTCTCAAATCTCCTGAGGGCCGCTGACCTTCATCAACATGTGCAAGAGCAGACACACGAGGCTAGACATATCCTTGATTTACTTATTACCAGGTCCACAGACACTTTTTAAAGTGATGTCACTGTTGACATTCCTCATATATCTGATCATTCAGCCATTCATTTTAAACTACAGGCACAGAAACCACCACCTACCCGGAAAACTGTTTCTAGCCGAAACCTCAAGAATATAACCTCCTCTGTGGTATGCGATGAGCTTCATTTGTTTGATCTAGCTTCATCGCTTCCAGCTGATGTAGATGATGCCATCAATTTGTACAACAGTACGCTGCAGAACAGTCTTAATAGGCTTGCTCCGGTCAAGACACGTGTTGTGAACATTTGACCTCTGACCCCTTGGTACAGTGATGGGATACGCGCTTTGAAATGCCGGAGGAGACAACTCAAGCGAAGATGGCAAAAACCTAGGTTGATATGGACAGGCGAGCAAACCGTCAACAATGCCAGCTTGTTTCTTCGGCTGTTCATAATGCTAAACTTGATTATCACTCTTCTAAAATAAGAGACGCATCCGGTGATCAAAAGCAATTGTTCAAAATAGTTAATAAATTGTTGTATAGAGGCACAAACGCAACGTTCCCTCCAGTGGTTCCATTTCAGACTTAGCTACTCATTTCTCTGGCTTTTTGGTGACAAAATTCAAAGGATTCGCTTGAGTTTGGGTGACCAAGCTACAGAGAGCCACACCCACACGCTGACAGCACCTGTTGATTGTCAGTTAGCAACATTTAAGCATGCTACAGAAGATGAGATAAGTAGGCTTATTAGATCATCTCCAGTGAAGTCCTGTGAACTTGACCCAATTCCAACCTGGCTCTTGCAGGACTGCACACCTGAGTTGTCTCCAGTGTTGACAAAATTAGTCAATCTCTCTCTTGACTCTGCAGTTGTACCATTTCAGCTGAAGAGAGCACATGTTCCACCCCTATTGAAGAAGCAAGGCCTTGACACCTAGGTACTAAAAAAACTACAGCTCATGTCGAACTTGCCATACATGTCCAAGTTCATGGAGCGGGTTGTTTCGGCAAGACTTGCAGAGCACATGTCAATTCATAACCTTCATAACACTTACCAGTCTGCATACAAAGCCCATCACAGTGTTGAGACAGTACTTGTGCGTGTTCAGATTGACATCCTGCTCTCGATGGATAACCAACAACTTTGTCATCCTTGTCATGCTAGATCTCTCAGCCGCGTTTGACACTGTAGACCATGGTGTGCTTCTTCAAAGGCTGTCCCGTGACATTGGCATCACAGATCAGGCATTGGCATGGTTTACATCTTACTTACATAACAGAACTCGGTCTGTCCATATCCAGGAGGCCTCATCTGGTGAGACTTCTGGCTCATGGTGTTCCACAGGGCTCCGTAATGGGGCCGCAACTATTCTCCATCTACACAGCTCCAGTTTCCAACATCATTCGCAATCATTGGCTGAGTCATCACTCCTACGCTGACGACTTGCAAATCTACCTCTTATTCAAACCTTGCCAATGGCACCTCACATCCGCCATTACCTGTAAGGAATCCTGTATTGAGAGTTCAAATTTTCTCAAGTTAAACGACGAAAAGACTCAGGTGATTATTTTTGGATCTGCCCAGCAGCTGAGGAAGGTCGAGATTGAGAATCTGCATATTGGCGATATACTTGTTATCCCGTCTTCCAATGTCCGCAATCTTACATTTTGGCAACCATATGACCATGGAGGAGCATGTCACTTCAGTCTTCCGGGCTGCAATCTTCCATCTGCGTAACATAGCCAAGATTAGGAGATACCTAACCCCTGGTGCAACGGAGCAGATAGTGCATGCTTTTGTCACCAGCAGGCTGGACATGGGAAACGCTGTCCTGCATGGTCTACCAAAGAAACAACTGTTGAGGCTCCAAAAACTTCAAAATTTGGCAGCTCGTCTTGTAGTATGTGCTAAGAAATGTGATCATGTGACACCAATCCTGAACAGTCTTCACTGGCTACCAGTTGAGTCACGATCTCAATTTAAGATCCTCCTACTTACGTTCCGCTGCCTCAATGCCTCATCCCCTTCATATCTCACTGACCTATTGTCCATCGAAGAACATGTCAGAAATCTGCGTTCCTGTTCCCAAACTTTAATTTTTCGCATTCAAAGAACCAAACACAGTTGGGGGATCGTGCCTTTTCTATCGCAGCACAAGGATGTGGAATCATCTTCCTCAGAACATCAAGCAATCTACTTCATTAGCCAATTTCAAAACTTTGCTTAAATCTCACCTTTTTTCGAAAGCCTACTGTATGGCGCTATGAGCAACGACTGTTGGATTGGCGCCTTATAAATTTAACTATTGATTGATTGATTGATTGAATTGGTGTGACACAGTCTTGTTTCCCGGTTCTCCTGACCAGCATTTAATTTGCGATTGTTTTCGCAAACTTAATCAGGCTGGCAATGCATTTTGCATATGTTGCCAAGCCACCATCAGATATGGAAGTTCGGGCTGGACTGCCTTACAAAAACACACAACCAAGAGTGAGCATAAACGCCGGTTAAGAGGGAGGCAAACAAACTATTGGTTATCAGTATTAGAACATGGTAATTATAAGCTTTTATTTCTATTTATTCGTCTTAATAATTTATAGTTTATCTGTGTATTTGTTTTACTTGCTTGAGTTTACAGTGGCAGTGGCACTGGGTGGTCCACAGTCATTTGATGACGAACCTTGTATTTGCAGAAATTAGGGGACAAGATCGTCCAAAAAGCATGAAAAGGCTAGTTTGCAAACTTCACTTCCATTTATTTATTTATTTTTTGAGGCTTCAAAAATTGTGTGCATTATTACATGGGCTAGTGAAGAAAATTGGGGGCTACCAAAAATGTTGATTGACTCGTCCGGCCGGCGAGTGAAAAAACAAGTTATGGGAAACCCCTGTTTATGTGTGTTCACCTCCTGTGACGAACAAATTTTAGACTTTTTTTTCTCTTTTTTTCTTCAGAATCTCATCCCTGGTAATAACAGTTTAAATTGAATAAACTTATTTCTTTTAAACAATTTCTTTTATTTCTTTAGCTGTGGTATGGCGGACCACTGTTTCAGTTACTTAATCCGTTGTGAATATTAGTACATTGCATACCCATATATGTTGATTCAGTGTTGTATTACACTGTTAATAATGGTTTGAATCCTCTCTTTTTGCATCCTTGAGACATTAGAGTACACACAAGAAATCCAACAGAGCCAGCAAAGGCTAGGGTTACCAGGGCAGACAGATTAGCAAAGGCACAGGTGACATTGTTGTAACATTTTATTTATTCCAGCATTAGACTTTCTTTGGATTAAGTGATAAAACCTCATTGCAATCAAAGTATAGCAGCTACGTAGCTTTAACTTGGACTTGAATGTTTTGTTGGTTTTTTTTATTTAAAAAAAAAAATTTCAGGAAAAGCTCTCTTCTGGTGTTTTTTTTATAAAAAAACCAAAAAGCTCTCTTCTGCTGTTTAAAAAAAAAATTAAAAAAAAAACCCTTTACAGCATTTTGGTTGACTGTTCAGGTTTAAACACTTGTTCACATCACTTTGAATTTGTGTGTAGTATTTAATTATTAATATGCACTTTGTTTTTCTTTTGTTGTTTTTTATCAAAAGGCAATGATATTGGGTGTACTAGCTGAGCATAACCCCCCCTTCACTATGGCACCTGTCCTAATAGACACTGCTAAAGAGCTTGTGAAGGATAAAAAAGTCCTTCATGACCTCACCATGGACAGGACTACAGCTTCATACAAGATGCAGTATGGCTTAAAAAAACTATCATGGAGAAGACACTTCATAACATCAAGATCAGTTCATTCTCCCTAAACATAGATGAAGCCACGAGCAGTGGCAATAAGAAAGTGCTAGCCATACTCGTCAGCTACTACTCAGAAGACAAACATGTTGTCACAGAGCACCTCCAATCAGTGGAACTGGTTGTAGTTAACTCAGAGTCACTCTACAATGTGCTGGTACAAATTTTTGACGACCATGAAATTCCATGGAAGAATCTTGAATCTCTTCTAATGGATTCCTGTGCCGTTATGCCCGACAACAAGAAGAGGTTAGAGAAGCCTATTTGGGACAGTAAGGCATCCCATCTTGTGGACATAGATGGAGACATATGTCATCACATCCACAACGCGAAGAACAAGTTTTCCCAGCCATTTGATAAGTTTGTGGAGAGGTTATTCAGTGATCTGCATAATGATTTCAAATGGCCACCTAATTTGAAAGAGGCTCTGAGGGAAATATGTGAGGTGATTGGATTACCGCTTACTATGCCTGAGCAATTCATAGAGCACAGAAGGTTATCATGCTATGATGTGGCTTTGTCTACATTGCGATTGATCGATGCCTATCAACTGTTCTATTATGGCTTTGTTCCACCTGCAAATAAGTTAGTCTATCAGGCAGTGGTCCTTCAGCTCATACATAAACGTGGCTTGGACACAACAAAAAGAGACAGAATAAAAAGTATTCAGCGGATGCTGTTGACAAAGAATCCCACAAAGCAAGGCATAGATAGGAAGAAGAGGATAGTTGATAAGTTTTTTATCACTCTGACAAGACACTGTTGATCCTCCATCTCTACAAGTCTGTTCCGTTGATCTTCAAGGCACATGATGAGCAGGAGAAGCTATTCAAGGGCTTCCTGTCTTGCTGTATAAAGCAGGAATTCCTGTTGAACTTGAGTGCACATGCACATCTTACTCACAACATGCGTGGTGCAGCGGCTGCATACAAAGCTGTGCTTGCAGCAAGCAAAAAGGAAGTCGTGACTCATGCTGCAACAAAGGCTGCCTTCAAGAGAAAGGCCGCTATTGATGAAAAAGTAGGCAGGCTGGCGTTTGAAGCCAAGCAGACACAGTATGCTCGAAAGAAGGCTCTGGAAGCTCTTGCAAAGAAGAAAGCACCGAAAAGGAGACCATGAATCCATTACTTAACTTTAAAGTCTCTAACTTGCTCCACGTTTATTTAATTAAGAGGTACACTAGAGGAATCAGAGGAAGTGATCGGTACGAGCGTCTTACTAAAGCAAATGCCGAGGCGATGAGTGAGTGTGTTCCGGAGATGGAGCGAATCAAGAACCAGTGCTCAATCAAAGCACCCTGACATTGTGGTGGCAAGAGAAAAGGTAAAGGAGGGTTAACGGGAATTTACTGTTAACCAGTCCTTGGAGAACCGTGACCGGGTGAATTGGGCCAAAGGGGTGTTGTTCAGCACATATGAGGAGCTGACAGAGAAGGTCAGGCGCTTTGAGACAGCATATAGCGAGCACCGCCACAGAGTCCTGGAAGGTCATCAATGAGATAACAAGGCAAAGGAGGGTCAGGTGGGGGGGGGGTGCCAGTGCAGAGGAAAGAGTTAACACATGGTTCAACCACTTCAGCAACCTGCTAGGAAAAACACCAGAAATTGAGAATGCTGAGGAAGACATCCTTGACATACTTACCAATCTAGACATCAACGATGGACCATTCACTGCCGCTGATTGGAGCAAGGCTAAGTCCACACTGCAACAAAGGAAGAGCGCAGGTCCAGATGGAATACCTCCAGAAGTCTTTAAGAATTGTGAGATTGACAACATCGTCTTGGAAGTCTGTAACCTTGCCCTGATCAACAACGAAGTCCCCAGGCAGTGGTCGCTGTCGAACATCATACCCATGCCCAATTCTGGTGATCTTAGTAAACCAGACAATTACCATGGTATTAGCCTCACATGTATCATTGCAAAGATCTTTAACTGTATGGTACTAAACCGGCTGCGCAGTGCAATTGACCCTCACCTCAGAGACAACCAGAACGGGTTCAGAGAGAAGAGGTCAACAACTTCACAGACCCCTGGCTCTGAGGCGAATAATTGAGGTGGTGAAGAGCAACAACCTAACGGCGATCCTGATCTTCATTGACTTCAGAAAAGCATTTGATTCCATCCACAGAGGGAAGATGGTGTAGATTCTTAAGGCTTACGGAGTTCCAACGAACCTGCTTCGAGGTATTCAGTCATTGTACTCAAGAACTCGCTCAAAGGTGGTCACTCCAAATGGAAGTACAGACGAGTTCAACATTTTGGCAGGCGTCATGCTGGGGGATACCCTCTTCCCATTCATATTTGTTATTGTCTTAGACTTTGCCCTCCAACGAGCCATCAGTGGTCACGAGGTGGAGCTTAGTTTCACACTAACACCAAGGAGATCAAGCCGCAACCCTACATTATCCCCGACCGATCTCGATTTTGCTGATGACATCTGTCTCCTCTCCGACACTACTTCCCAGGCACAAGGCTTCTGGCGAAAGTGGAGCTAGAGTGTAGCCGAGTGGGACTTGCACTCAATGCTAAGAAGACAGTGGCGCTCGCTTACAATGTCCCAGAGCAGGCACCTCTGACATTAACCACCCTAGCAGGCAGCTTTCTCGAGGTCAATGACTTCAAGTATCTAGAATCGTGGGTCGGCTCCTCTGAGCGGGACATCTGCATTCGGAAAGCCCTTGCCTGGAAGGCTCTAAATGGAATGAAAGCAGTGTGGAGCTCAAACATGTCAAGGAAGGTCAAGATTAGTTTCTTCCAGGCCACAGTGGAGTCCATCCTGCTATATGGCTGTGAGTGCTGGACCTTAATTCCCGACCCTTCAAAAGTCCCTTGACACCAGAATATTAAGGATGGTGCTCAATATCAACTGGAGAGATCATGTGTCCAATAAATCCCTGCATGGCATGTTACCACGGATCTCACAAAAGATTGCATACAAATGGATGGGCCTGGCGGGGCACTGCTGCAGACACCCAGAGCTGCCGGCATGCCGACTGGTTCTGTGGGAGCCAACTCATGGGGTAAGTCTGAGGGGCAGACAGAGAACGAGCTATGTCGGTGTCCTCAGGTGTGATGCTGGTGCGGAGACCACAACATATCCGTCTGCCTGCTAATGGATTAGAAAGGATTGGATTCGTCGTAGGATGTCTCGCCTGCGGGCGACATAATAATGAAGCTCAGTAGTATGAAGGATGAATGGAAGAACATATTCCCTGCCCTATCTGTGTAGAAAGGAAGTCAGTAAACAAGAATATTTAAATGTATAATCAATATGGGTTGCTTAATGAGTAATGTTAGACTATCTAAGATGAAAATTCTCAATAGTGATGACAAAGATGCTTGCTCCGTCTGTGCCAAGTTTTCAGAGACAATGAAACATCTTTTTGGTGTGAATTTTTAGAACTTATTTGGAAAGACTTTGAAGCTTAGTGAAAAGGCTTGTCAAGGAGGAAATTAGTTTAAGATATAAATCCATTCTCTTTGGCCAAAACACCAATTAGCCCTCGATGAAGCCATCAGGCACTTTTCAGGTGTCCGTTTTTAATTAAAAAGTATTTACTCCGCCATTTTATTTTATTTGTATTTAAAAAATGTAAGGTTCCTCAACTACACCTAGCCAAATAGCATGCCAATTGTCTTGTTACCATCGGGGTTGATTTCACACCAAAAAAAATCCACCAATGACCAGTTCTCCCAATATTCCCTTGGGAAATGTAAGAAATGTAAGAAATTATGATGTTTTTGCTGACTCATCAAACACGAGGGTTTCATTCAAACAAATGGCTTAGAGACACTTGTGGGCTGATCTCAATGGAAATTTTGCTTGAATTTATTTTATTTAGTCACAAGGGTCTATATCCAATAGTTTGGGAGTTTTAAACATGATTGTGTTCTCAAAAAACACGTATTACACGCAAAATATCAAACGGACACTTGAAAAGTGCCTGATGGCATAAGTGTGTGATTTTTTTTTGATGGTGTCACGAAGAGTTAGACAGACTTAAAGTAAATCTTTGTATTCTGCTGACTAAAAAGATGATATTCAAAAGTAGATTCAATTTTATTTCCTTATTGGTAAGCGTTATAATAAACAAAGCCTTCAAAGAATTCAACAGTGTTGGAACTTTTATTATATTTTTAAGGAACTAAAACATTAGACAGATAATGCTGTACTGCATTATAGTATTACTTTTAAAAATTCCACTTAAATTTAATGGGTCAAAAATGTCTCTAAAAGGGCCTAGATTGCACCAGAGAGCATCTACGGCCTAAACTTTTCCCGGGGCTCTTAAGTGGGCCCCAGACCCCACGCCGTTAGGGCTTTGCGCTTCGCGCTCGTAATTAGTTCTCTTTTTAACCACCAATTATTTTTCCTTCTTTTGCTTGAAACTCCATTCTCATGCCTGAATGACACAACGGACAGAGGATATTCTTGTTGAGAATATTAGTAATATTAATTTATTCAGACAGCATGGGATGTAGGCTTGCATGTACGATGATGCAAGCTGAAGAAAACAAAATATAGAATAAAAAGGGTACTTTTACCCTGAAAAAGGCGACGATCATCAAGATGCGGAGTAGAACCGGACCCATGATACTGAGTGTCTCGTCTCTTGCGTTTCCAGCTTTCTAGGTTCTTCAGTGCCTTACCCTCGGCAATTTTGATGGTCTTTTGCTGCTCTGCCAACCAGCCTTGCTTCCGTCGGCGATGCGGATTTTCTTTTTTTCGCTGAATCAGGATCAGATCTGTTGATCAGAGCCAACTTTGTTTTGTCCAGAGCAATCTCTATCTTACTGCAGAACTCGAATTCCTCAATGTTGCTTGGCCTTTCTAGCTCTTTCGCTTCACGTTTACTTCCAAGTTCTCTTATGTAGATTGACTCGTGTTTTGGCGTTGAAATGGCATCGAACCTTTCGTCAAAGTAGTGTTTTAATTTGTCAAAAATTGAAGATGTATCAGCACACGTCCCTCTAAAGTCGACATTGCTACCAGCAAATTTTAGGCTTCCGCTATAGTCAATCTTGTGGTTACCCCCAAACACCCGCTCACATGCATTTTTAAGTGTTCTTCAATGAACTTAGATTCAGTATCCTTCTGACTTTTCCATACACTGGTAGTCACTTCCTTTAACTCGTCAGAACTTACAATAGGATAAATCAAAGCATTGTTTTTTGCGATCGTTTCAAGTTCACAGGTTAGGCAAACATAAGCGGAATAAATATTCCCTATGCTGAAATACTGCCAGTTTGGCTTCAAGCATCGTAGTTATCAATGAAATTTAATAAGTATTTCATATACTACATGTATAATGTTTTTCCTCGGAGGACCTCTGTCTGGAGGGTGAACCTTGTCCTGGTCCCTGCCGTGGTCGTCCCCACAATCTGTCAGACTGGGCACTGAGAGGGTCCCCGTATCCAGGGGTTAAATGGTCATCTATAAATGAAACTAACCAAATCGTCTAACACTAGGTTTTCCAAAACCAATGCACATCAATCAGATACATTGTTATTGACAAATAGCTTCGTTTCAACTTCATAAAATTTTGTTGATGTTTCCATTACATCTCAACATTTAAGTTCTCGAGGGAGTTATCCTATTACTGTAACTATGAGCAAAATGGACCCAATCATTAAACACTTGTGTTATCAATTAACAACGATAAGTAATGTCGCCACTACTCTTGTAAAAAAATTGCAGACGTGAAGAATGTACTGATATTTACAGGACGAGAAGGATCGACAATCTGTATTGAGAATTGGGTTAGAGATGAGGAATGAGGAATTTAAAATATGTCAGATCGAGGCATAAAGAACATTTAATGAATTTTAAGACATACCAACGAATTGACTCTGACAACCTGCGCCTCCAAAAAATCGTCTACTAAACCCCAAAGTGCCCCACTGCAGCGGTATGTTGTAGGTGCACTGATGCGGCGAGAAGCTTCGGAGATCCTTGGACCCCTACCAGAAACTGAGCGGGGAAATAAGTAACTTAGCAACTGTCAGATGCGCCTGGTTGCAGCTCTGACTCTCTCTTCAAACTTGTTCCAGTATCCAGTGTAAACTTCTGATTCTACTTCTAAATCTATCAACAAATTACTCAATTTGAGTTGGAGACACATTTGGACGTTTTTTTGGAGGCGGTTTTTGTACTGTTTTAAGGGAGAATTTGGAACTCAAAATGGTGCTGCCCTGTATTGGATTTCTGTGCAGTGTTAGTGCCAGTAGACATTTTGCAGTAGCCATGTCATTCCAGCTCATCCAACCACGCTAACAAAGAAGGATTTTTTCAACTCTATTGACTCCAGAACTTTCATTGACATCTTCACAATGGAGGTCTTTGTGGTGTGATTTGTACAACCACCAGTGAAGTACAATACACAGCCAAGTCTGCATATACTGGTACTAGTGCAAGCTCTTGTCAGCAGCATATTGTACTTTGAACAAGTTTCGCCACCTTGGATGCAGGATTCGCTACTACAGTAGCTTTCATGCAAGTGCAACTTTCCAGCTTAAGCTTCTGGTTGCCGGGGATGTTAACCCAAATCGTGGGCATGATACTTCACAAAACAATGAGAAAATACACAGACAGTCACCTATCAATAATGTTCAGCATCGAATCAAGTTTTCTCATGATCAACTTATTAACATTAACTCACCAAAGTGCAGGTTAACTCCAAAAGTATGGTTACATATTAAGGAACAAGGCATTAATAGACAAAAACCCACTAAGAGAGGAAAGCAAGGAGGGACCAAGAAGCGTCTACTAGTGCAGGAGACACTTCATAATCTGTCTTCACCATCAGCTAATACATCTGGGTATTGTAGTTTTGCCCAGTTGAATGCTCGATCTATGAAGCAGAAAACACACATGATCTGTGACATCATCATTGAGAGGGATATTGATGTCATGGCTGTCACAGAGTCATGGCTATCAGGGGACAATCGTGACGATCCAGTTCTAGCCGACATGAGGAAAACACTACCAGATTACAACTTGTTTCACGCAGCTAGAATAAACAGACGAGGAGGAGGGATTTGTTTATGTAGAGACACGGGAAGGAGGCCGGTCCTCTAATTAATAAAGGACGAGGATTCGCCAAAAAACAATCAATAATAATAAATGCAACCGATGACGCCTAAAATGAAATAAACTCTCCTGTACTGGTTTAATTTCTCCAATGCAATAGCACAAAATATGCAATACAATGCAAAAGTCACAATATAATAATATACTACACAACTACACAATACACTGTCAAAGGAAGGTCACAAAAAGGTCAGCACACACGATCTGGCTACATACAGTACACGGACGCACGTGTGACGGTGCTGCCTGGCAAATACACACATGGTTTTAATACAATGATTCCGATCAAAATAGAGCCCTAAAACTTACAGTAGTTCAGGTATAAATGAGGGTTTGCATACAAAATAACACTCACAGATATCTCTACACCTCTATTTCTCCCATATAAATAGCTTTTTTGGAGCATGGCCAGAGCCATGCTCCTTACAAAAATAGAGAGAAATACCACTAAAATAAAATGTGCTCTTTCAAGAAACGAAGCTATAGAAAAAGAGAGAGATTGTCACGTGACAACTCCAAAAGTAAACTTTCCTACAAGTTGAACAATGAGGGCGCACTTGGGATCCCTACATTTATGTCTCCGAAAAGCGTTTAATGTTCAGATACATGATACCAATAAGTTTGAATCATTCGAATATATGAATGCGTCTTTTAAATCCATGTCCAATTTGCCTGTTCGCATTGTTATTATGTATCGACCTCAGGTTATAGATAAACGCTCTACTCTTCCAAAATTTTTGGAGGATTTTTCGACACTTCTCGAGGACATCGTCTCTCATCGGGGATATGTGATGATTTGTGGTGACTTTAATTTCCATGTGGATGATACTGGTGATCGAAACGCCAGATCTTTCAATGATTTTATTAACTTAGCAAATCTCAATCAACTGGCAAAGGGTCCAATGCATCAGGCAGGGCACACATTAGATATTATATTGATGCGTGCTCTTGACAACTTCATTACCGTTGGTTCAATATCAAACCCTTTGCCCTCTGATCATGCACTTGTAGAATTTCGTCTTAGTATATCCAAACCCAAACCTGGAGAGATTATGATCAAGATTCGGAAGTATCGTGACATGGAATTGAATGCTTTCCGCCAGGATATTTTGCTATCTCCATTGTACAGTGATCCAACATCTGACACTCATTTAGATGTATGAAAGCGTTCTTTCAGCAATCCTGGACAAGAATGCCCCAGAGAAATCTTGTAAAATCAAGGCACGCCCCAATGCACCTTGGTACATTCTTTGAAAGCAGGATCAGCGGGATTGTCTCTTTTCAAGAACCTTCTCCTTCGATGGTGATGCCTCCACAGCTTGGAATTACGTTGGAGTTCAATTTCTCACATTTCGATCGTGTGTCAGAAAATCAAGTGAAATCACTCATCAAACTTCTTCCATCAAAATCCTGCAGCTTGGATCCACTTCCTACTTGGCTTGCTAAGACTTGCATCGACGAGTTGCTACCTGTTATAACTCATACAATAAATCTCTCTCTCTCAGCTGGTGTGGTTCCCGACTCCTTCAAAACTGCTCAAATTGTTCCTCTACTAAAAGCAGAATCTGGACTGCAATGTCATCAAGAACTACAGGCCTATTGCTAACTTACCGTTCCTTTGTAAGGTTCTTGAAAGACTTGTTGCAGCTCAGCTTCGGACTTACCTGGATGAGCATCATCTGTTTCCACAGAATCAGTCCGCTTATCGTCATGCACATTCCACTGAAACAGCGCTGTTGAAAACTGCAAACGATTTTCTGCTCTCTGTGGACAAGGGGCATGAGGCTGTTCTTGTTCTCTTGGACTATTCAGCCGCTTTTGATACGCTTGATCATGCTACTCTTCTACGGCGTCTGGAAACTGATTATCACGTCACAGGGACAGCTCTTCAGTGGTTCCACTCATATCTTCACTGTCGCAGCCAGATAATTGCTGTAAACAGTTCTTGTTCCAGAACCTTCCCACTTACTCATGGAGTGCCCCAAGGCTCGGTCGTTGGGCCTCTGCTGTTTATCCTGTTTACCGGCCCTCTTGGGAGAATTATAAGCTCTCACAGAGGTATACAACACACAGTCTATGCTGATGACACCCAAATATACATCACTATGAAACCCAATGAGCAACGCGACATCTTGCAGAGACGCTATGGCGATCGCGCCTTTTCAGTCATAGCTCCAACACTTTGGAACAAGCTACCCACCCACATTCAAGCACCTCTTTCATTGGACATTTTTAAATCTCTACTTAAAACCCATCTGTTTTGTCATTCTGGTCATAGCGCTTAGAAACGTCCGTATTTAGCGCTCTATAAATGTTGTAATTATTATTATTATTTTTAAGTCACTTCGGAAAGAAAAGCAAGAGTTACGTCGGTGTGAGCGACTCTGGTTATCGACTAGGCTGGAAGTGTATCGGCAGATATTCCTTGATCAGCTTGCTAGATACCATAGCAAAGCAAAAACAGAGTATCACAAGAGCACTTTTGAGGACTGTTCTTCTCGTGATTTGTTCCAGAAGTTCCAGCGACTCTCCACATCTTCGTCTAAGACAATACTGCCATCTACAGAGGGTATTTCTAACTGTCAGCTGGCTGAGAATTTCTCAATGTTCTTCAAGGACAAAGTAAAGAAAATCAGACAGGAGCTAGAAACTAGAAGTGATCAGTGTTCAACGGACAATCAGCAGTGTCCAGTGACCAGTGAGAATCCAGACATGGCTCCCAGTTTCAAAGAGTTCAAGGTGGTCGGTGTGGACGCTTTTAAGAAGCTGATCATGCAGTCGCCATCATCTTGGTGTGAACTAGATCCTATTTCCACTTGGCTTCTAAAGAAGTGTGTTCATGAGCTAGCCCCAATACTGACTCAGATTATAAACATGCCATTAAATATGGGTCATTTCCCAGATTCGTTAAAGCATTCAATTATCAAACCTCTTATTAAGAAAACTAGTCTGGATTCTGAAGACTTGAAGAATTATAGACCTGTAGCGAATTTGAAGTTTGTAACAAAGCTTATTGAGCGAGCATGAGCTGCACAGGTTCATGCTTATCTCTCTACCAACAGTTTCTATGGTTAATCCCAATCTGCATATCGGGTGAATCATAGTGTGGAGACAGCTATGTTACGCATCTTCAATGATCTGCTACTTGGACTTGATAAGGGACAAGAATCTGTTTTGGTTATGCTGGATTATTCATCAGCATTTGATACCATTAACCATGATATCATGCTATCACGCCTCTCAAGCAGATATGGCTTGTCTGGTTCTGTACTTACTTGGTTTCAGTCATATTTCTCTAATCGATCACTGTTTTTTAATGTACACTGCTCCCTTGGAAGATATAATAGAAAAGCATGGGTTTAGAAAAATGATTTATGCTGATGATTCTCAAATATATGTGACTGTTAGAAAAGGATAGGAGTGTGATAATGCCCAGATTTGAAGAATGTCTCAAAAAGGTGAAAGAATGGTGAATAGTTTGAAGCTTAATGTTGAGAAGGCAGAAGTCGTACACATAAAGTCAAATCGAAAAAGGTCATTAGAATTGTCTACTGTGAAGGTGGCCCATTTTAAAGGCTTGTGATCTTGGTGTGACTGTTGAAAGTAATCTTGATATGACAAGTCGTGTGAATAACATTTGTAAATCTGCTTCTTTTGGTTTATATAGAATTGGGAAAATTAGGAAATATTTAGATGAGAGGACCACAGAGCAACTGGTACATGCTTTTGTTACTAGTTATTTGGATACTAATAATGCACTCTTGTATGGGATTCAGAATTTACTCCAGAATAAATTGCAAAGTGTACAGAATGCTGCTGCATGACTTGTTGCTAGGAACGGACAATTTGAACATATATCCTATATTTTGCAATCTCTTCCCTGGTTGCCAGTTAAGTTAAGAATAGAATTTAAATTGTTAGTACTAGTTTTTAAGTGCTTGCATGACTCTGCACAAGGATACTTACAATATCTCATTTAGTTGTAAGAACCTCAAAGGAATCTTCGATCTCAGTCTAAAAACTTATTGGTACAATCTCGGGTGAACACAAAAATGTTTTCAGAAAACAGCACCAGATTTATGGAACTCACTCCCACAATGTTTGCGAGAAATTAATAATCTAGATTCATTTAAAACTCAGTTGAAAACTCACTTATTTTTGCAACAATTTAGTTAGCAACATGTATAATTGTTGGTCTGTTTACAGGCATAGAGACAGTATAGTGTTATGCGTTCTAAGAATTGTTTATTATTATTATGTATGTGCTAGTCATAGGTAACTATTTTAGCAAATGGATAGAGGCGTATACAGTGCCTGACGAGAGGGCATAGACCATTGAAGCTCAGAAGCTTGTTATGGAGAGAAGGAATGCGACTTGCTCATGATCGATCCAGGGAGCACTTTAAAGAAAGTGCAAGGAGACAGGTGAGATATTACGATCAGAAGACAAGTCCAAGGATGCTAGGAGCTGGGCAGTTTGTTTAGTTACACAATCCGAGTAAGAAGAAGGGACTATCACCTAAATTACATCGAAGGTGGGAAGGGCCTTACCTTATTCTGAAGAAGCTTTCAGAAGTTACTTTCAGGATTCAGCGGCAGCCAAGAGGAAATAAAAACATGCACTTCAACAGGCTAAAGCTGTATGAGGGTTGACCGTTAGTGCCTTGGGAGGGAAAGCAAACAAATGCGCCACCTTAGCAAAGGCATCAAGAAGAGCCAAAGATAGTACGAGGGGAAAACATAGATGTGATAGAAGAGATCCTAGGGAGGAGTGTAGGATCAGAGACTTCCCAGAAACCATAGAAATACAGCGTGAAAACCAGGGAGAAACTCCTCTACCTGTAGAGGGGAGAATAAACCCACCTAGGCATTGCCGTAGGCCTCAACATTACTTGTAACGTTGCACAGAGGGCAGGGGACCTATGCAGGGGAACCCAGGGGAACCTTTACTGGGGCGTTGAAGCGTTAGAGGAAAACTTAGTGATTTCATTGTGTGTGTTTTGACAGAGACGTCATGAGAAAGAATACACCATCAAAGACACCACAGTTGAGTGTCCCCCCTGTCATGACGTCTTCCTACATAAGCTGAGTTTAGAACGCCACAAGACTGTCAAGCATGGTCCGAAAGTTTTTTACTGGTGTGGGCAGTATGAGCGCAGGAACAACAGACGAGCCATCGTGATTGCCATTCTACAGCGCTGGAAGAAGTAGACCGCAATAGAGCTGAGTCATATGAGTCCAGGGAGCGTGTAAAAAGCAAAGAGTCAAGTTGCCTTCATACAAGGGAAAAAGGGTCAAACTCTTCTGGGCAGAGAAATGACCGATCGGCTGCAAGGGGAGATGAGAAAAAGCGCAGCAGAAAGAACAGCGATTCTGGAGAAAGGTCCGCTAAGAAACACGCTCGTAGAGCCCAAGAAACGGTGTCCAGGGCACCTAAAGAACAATAGGTGGAGTCATCAGGGGACAACAGTGGCCATAGGGATGCGCCTGAGTGCCAGGATCTTCAAGGAAACACTGAAACGACCACAGCGAACAAAGTTACTGTGTAGAGGGAGGCGTTGACTGCAACACCTACCAGGTGGGAGGATGAGGAATTTACCCCTACCTAGCAGAGGCCAACCAGTCCCCACGATATCTTGAGGAAAACCCAGGGGCATGCTGAAAATGATGGAGCAAAAGCAGAGACAGAGCGCTGATGATGAGGAATGTGAGGGGGAGTCGGTGGAAAGCCTACCTGTAAGCGACACACCCTTTCAGCTTGGAAGACAACTACCTGGTCATTTGGTTCGATGGAAGGAGACGAGGGAGAGCTACATTTACAGGTCCAAGGCCAAGATCATCAGGGGAGAAACGACCCGAGAGTACGTCGTCGTTTATCTGAGACCTTGAACGAAACCAGAGGAAGCACAGCCACCTCACCAGGGGGATCGCCTTTGTAGGTTGGTGAGAGTTAGCGGTGAGCAGCCAGGGAAGCCACTAGCAGATGAGATAGTCGATGCCATGATTGGAAACGTGCAGTGCCTGAGGCCTGACACTACAGCAGATGTTTTCCCTAAGACTCCTTCCATTCATCTCGCACTTACTACCATATCGGACATACAAATTGGTAAAATCGTGCGCTAATCACAACCAAAGTCTTGTGATCTTGACCCCATACCGACGACGCTTCTGAAATCTTGTCTACTTTCCCTGGCTCCAGTAATAACATCATTGGTGAATTGTCTATTATTCACAGCAAGGTGCCAAGTGCTTTGAAAACCGCTTTCGTTACACCCATTCCAAAACGTCAAGGAATGAATAAGGATGACAGGGAGGACCTAAAGAATTATAGACCAATCACAAACTTGCCATTCTGTGGAAAGTTTTAGAGAGGGTCGAGGCACAGCAACTATCGCATCACTTATCTCAGCACCAACTGAATGAGTCATCCCAATCTGCATATCGTCATTACCATGGCACAGAGACTGCTTTTACCTGTGTTCAAAATGACATTTTGTTCAATGCTGACAAGGGCCACATTTCTTTTTTGATTTCACTGGACCTGAGTGCAGCTTTTGATGCATTAGACCATCAGATGCTTCTTCAGCGGTTGGACTCTATTGGACTAACTCAGAAGACTTTGAACTGGTTTAAATCAAATTTGACAGTTAGGTACGAGAATGTTAGAATCATTAAGCAAAAAGAAACTGGTGTCTCAACCTATCCGTTGATTCATGGAGTTCCCCAAGGCTCTTTTTTGGGGCCCATCTTGTTTAACATAATTTGTGACCTGTTCCCACGAAACCCGGACAAAGTAGCGAAAAACTAAAATGGAGTTTATAGTATTTTCATATTGTCCAATAATTCAGCTTTCCAATGGTTTATAAATTGTCGTGTTTATCCCTCCCCTTGACCCCATGAGAGGGGATTGAAACCCGAGCCTTGCACGACCCACAAAAATGTTATTACGAGAAAACCAGTTGTGTGTGCACAGGAAGAAAACTCCACACGCACATACTACACACGTCAGCGCACAATGGACGGTCATTTCAAATTATCATAGCAACCACCATGTTCCTATTGTTGGATTCACTTGAAATTTGGCACACATGAAGAACTAATCATGACACATATTTGACGAAAGTTTACACAATTTTTATTGGACTTTTCAAAAGTTATGGCAGTTAACCTTTGACTGAAAACTAGGTACACTTGTACAAGTGGACCTCCTAGTTATAAAAGTCATTCACTTAAAAGGCATGCACTTCTTATCTGTAATAAAGGGTTTGGGCACTTTTTGCAACACAAAATACAACTAAACTTACATGGCCGAGGTGCTGTAGTTTATGAGAAAAGAGTAAAACATTGTAACGAAAAAAAATTTTGTCTCGGGAGACAATTGTTTTAGCATGTAAATGTACGAATTTACCAGTACTGGTATTTAAATACCCATACTGGTAAATACGTTTTGTGATTTTTTTAAAACTCATTTCTCAAAAAACTACAGCACCACAACAAGTAATATTTTTAGAGAAGCTTTCTACCATCATTATCTTTACACCGTGTAAGTTTAACGTAAATCTGTGGACATTGTGTTTTGTGTCCTACAAAAAGTACCCAAACCCTTTAAAACTATTGTGCTCAATTATGTAAGCCCTCATGTCCGAATGATAGTGCTGTGGCATTCTGATCACCTAAGAAGTTTAAACAGTCTTTTGAATAAATAAATAAATAAGAAAAGAAAATTGTGGAGCAAACAAATCGCCAGATTTCAGAAAAGTAATAGCATATCAGCTAGCAGCAGGGACCAATTTCATAGAGCGGCTTAACGGTAAGCCAATTTTCGTGCTTACTGTAGCAGAAAAATTTGCTAAGGTGTATAACGTTTTTTTAATAAGTATTAAACTGGGCGTCCATTTCATTCCTCACAATCCAATTCAATCAAGCTCATGTGATTTGTCATTATTTTAGTCTTTAGTTCATGTTTGTGTGTCTAGAGAAGACGAGCTCGTCGAGCCTGTTTGATGAGTGGTTCATCATCATCTGAAGAGACTTCAGATGGATTTCAAGATAAGGACCCGTTCTCAGAAGACAATAAATCTTCTGAATCAGTCTCTGCTGGCTCGGGCGACTTGGGAAGTGGCCGTGGGCAAGTGATGTCCCGCATCTCGTCACTGCAAAATTCCCGTATGTGCTTGTATAGATACTCCATACGTGCAGAGGACAAACCCTGGATTGTCAGTGGATCAGGCAAAACATTTGGTGGAAGGCTGGATACATTAGTGAGAAGTTGGAACTCTTGCTCTTCACTTTCTGCATTTAGCTTGAAGAACACTTTCCCAGGGTGATCTTGACTAAACTTGTAGTAAAATAAAAGATGCAAAAAATTGTCAATCAAAATGTTGTTGCAAGTGTTTAGAAATAAAATCAGAGATCACAATTTGTTTCTATTGTATCATAATAATAAAATAATCAGTGGAAACAATCCTACCTCATGTGGTGGTAGGACTTGATCTTGGGCATGGGTCGAAAGTATGGCAAGAGGAACTCTTGCCAGTTGTATGTTTGGACGTTGACATGTCCCTCCTCAGTACCAACAACTCGTGGTACATTCACCCCTTTCACTGAGCTTGACTCCACCACTTCCTCTAAGTCAGCCAAGCAACTCACCATGCATCTTCGGAACCTCTGCTTGACTAAACCAAAACACCAATCTGGAGCAAACTTGGTGTGCCCAGCAATCATGAAATTTACAGTGATGGAATGATGAAGACCCATCATTGCTCTACAGGCAAGGTACCACATCAGATATTTATTTTTATTTTGTCCGCCACAGTTGTCACAATGTAAGTGAACCTCTTCTTCACCAAGGCCAAAGTTCTTGACAAAATCATGGATGTAGCTCACAACAGCGTTAGATCCCTTGCCAACAGAGACTCCTTCATCTATTAGGTAATTGACCTGTTGAGGGATCGCTTCACAGCACACTCCAAATATGCCACACTTCCTTGGACACAAGAAATACATAGGTCCAGGCTGAAGGGGGTCACTGGGATAATGGACCTGCTGTGCGAAGTCAAATGCATAATGCATTTGACCAGGTCTGCTGCAGGCATCATTGCGGCCGAGCTTGTCACCGTCGTTTACTGCGTTCTTGGAGTCCTCCACCATGCTACGGTAATACTCTCTCTCCATCGTGACCAAACGTAGATGCTCCTCTTGGCGCTGAATACGTTGAAGCTTGAGGACCTCCAACATGTTGGTGCTGAGGTAAACAGCACTGTTATTTTGCTGACACTGCCAACAAAGATCGCTCTTCGGCTTGGTAGTGAGGATGAATGGAGTGTACCGTTTCCAAAGTTTTGTGAAGATTGGTCGACTCGCTACCTTGTATCCTGGTTCACCTGTGAAAATAATTGAGAATATACAAATTTTGTTCGTCAATTTAAAAAAAATACTCTTGCCGTGTGATGTGTCCTATATTTATTTGACATTCAAATTGTTATACCTCGGTAACAAATTGTGAAGTTTTATTGGTCGAGAACCAATTACGTGATGTGATAGAAAGACGCATGTTCCATGGCTAAGGATGCGCGCTAGGCATAACGCGCAGCGTGGAGGTGAACATGAGTTTCGTTTACTGGTGACATTACCTTGATCATTCCCACCGTTGGTCGATTTCTAGGGCTTTGTACGAAACAGCCCTGGGTTCGAGGGTTCAAAGAATAATGTTACCATGGTATAACAAAACACATTTGTTGCACGCTATGCTGTGACGGGGTCCGTGGGTTTTGTACATTTGCCCCTTCGTGTGTACAAAACACCACGGACCCCGCCACAGCATGCAACAAAAGTATGTTGTTATACCATGGTAACATTATTATTCTCGATTGTATAATTTTGACATGTAAGGTGTCCCCCCACAAAATGCTAGGTTTAATTGAAAAAAACTTTCCATGCAATTAACAAAAATAAGCTAATTCCTACCTTCTACAAGACGGTCTTCATTCATTGACTCTAGCTGTGATTTAAGCTGACGCCATATCGATGATTTATTGTCCCGTGACGGAAGGAGTCTCACTCTTGGTTCAGCGCATTTTACTCCTGGTACACGGCCTGGGATCACCATTCCATTTCTCTCTGCATAGTTGACACTGAATGTGACCACTCGGCTGATGTCCTTGTCCGTCAATGCTCTTGTATTGTACCTTCTCCCTCCAGCTCTGGTTCTCAATGGAACAACACCGTTCTCTTCATAATGATGAATGATGCTGGACAGCTGGTCATTTCCGATACTGAAAAATGAAAAAAACATGTATGAGTTAAAACATAGCCCGTGTTTGAATGTTAGGTTTCCAAACAATAAAAGTAGTCGAAACCACATAGCAGACCCAACCATGCATTGAATTTTGTTTTGAATGAGCACAGCAATTTTCTTCTAGTATTTAAGGGGCACTTCTATGAGGAAAGTTTAAATTTGTATGGAACTTTGCAAAGGGCACCACAGCTAAAACACAGGGCACCACAGCAATCGCTGTGGATGCCTTTGGTTTTTCAAGGCCTGCAAACCAAAGAAGTAGGCAGATTATCAGTTTTCATGAATGCATGCTTGATATTAAAAGATTTTCGAAGTTGAACATTATACTTACTTGTGCATGAAAATAAAAGATTTGCGGCAGACGTGTGTTCCCTCAACAAGATACGTCACACGGCTCCTCGTTCTCTCCGTTTGATGTGCCCGTTTGGAGCATAGAGTTCTCTTGGTTTTCTTCTGCACGTAGCTGGTGCAAGGGTTGTCTTTGCCTCTGTTTCTTGGGCAGGTTATTAATTTTAACTAACTCTTCGTCATTGTCAGGGGAGGTCCAGTCATCAGTACCTTCAATGTCAATGATTTGCTGAGCAAGATCAGGTACCAGGCCGACAGCACCATCATCACCATGATCACCCTCGGGCTCCCCTCCTCCATCAACAAGGATCAGATGAAGTAGGCTGATCAACATCCATTGGTTCCGGCTCGGGCAAATCTGAGTGCAGGTCATCGATCTCATCATCATCGTCTTCATCTGACGACTCGCCATCCACAAAATATTCGGTTAGAAGCTCGGACAAATTGGCGTTGTCTCTTCTCGACAAGCCAAGGACGAGTGCTTCGTTCAATGCGGTCTTCAGAGTCGATGGCGCGGGGTCGCCGGTGGCCGATAGTGCTCCCTTGTTCCCCGGCAAATTTGTCTCATTTTGTGACATTACGTTGTATGTATTATACCACAAAATAATAATATAAAACTATTTAGTACTTAGTATAGATGTAAATTTTCAACTCGATTAAAAATGCTTAAAATGATGTCAAAAAACACTGGGTTCGACACGCAAAGATTTTTTCTCGATACACAAGAGATAGTCTGGTTCCCAATAGTTACGTGCAAACTGTAATGATAATGTACGTGTACGCTCGGGGAATCAGACAATGCAACCGATCACGTGTTAAAAATTGACGAATCACGTTTCCCGTAGGAGATGACCACAGCAACAGGGAAAATGGCTTATCATGACATCATTACCACAATTTATGAATGAAAAACGAATCTGCAGACAGCGAGCTTTACGATGTTACCACTTTTTCTATGGGGGAGATTGAAACGCTAAGTGGAAAAACATGGAACTTTTTACATTCTTTTGCAAGCTTTTGTTTCAGTCAACACGTTTTGTTTAATAATTTCACACCAGAAATAGGGGAAAAAGGTAGTTTAGCTGAACATTTTTTATTTCTTTTTAAGTAAAAATGATAGATGGATGTGTAAAGTTTACGATTATCCCCCAAATTTCTTTTGGACGATTCCAGCCTAAAATTACTTTGCACACTGTTTACTCGAAATTAAGACGTGCGACTTTGTCCGGGTTTCGTTGGAACAGGTCACATTTATACATGCTTCCCCTAGGTCACTTAATTTTTAGCCATGGTGTAGCTTGTCATTTTTATGCTGATGACACTGTTATTTGTTTCAGCTTCTCCAAATACAGAAGATACTTAGAAACGTATTAATGTAGTTGAAAAATGTTGTGTTGACATAAACAGTTGGATGGCTAGGAAATATATGAAACTAAACACAGATAAAACTAAAGGTCTTTGTATTGGTACACCTGCTGATTTGAAGAAGGTCCCTGCTGTTAAGGTTAACATTGTGTCCCATGAAATTGTAGCGTCACAACACTTGAAAACCTTGGAGTTATTTTTGACCGTAACTTGGACATGAAAGCTCATATTCATCAAATATCTCGCAATGTCTTTTATCATTTACATATTTTTGTTAAAGTAAGTGTATCTACATCCCTCGGTCACTGAACGGTAACGCCCTACTAGCTAGTCTCCCACAGTCCCCACTTGTTCCTTTACAGCGTGCACAAAACTGTGGTGCCCGAGTTCTAACAGGCGCGAGAAAAATCTGCTCACATTACTCCTGTGCTAATGACGCTAGATTGGCTTCCAGTCAAATTTAGAATTATGTATAAATTGTGTCTTAGTTATTAAATGTCTAAATGGTATCTTCTTGATCTTTTACACACGTCTAGTTCCTCCAGAACTACTAGACTTTCTTGTGATAAGACTAGATTGCAGCGTGTTAATACTAGGTTTTGCACTATGGGAGATGGGTCTTTTTTTGCTATTGCCCCTAAAATGTGGAATGACCTGGATGTCTGTATTCGAGAAGCGGAGACTGTCAATCTTTTTAAGAGTAAACTCAAAGCTCACTTTTTTGTTATTGTGATTTAATTGTTCAATTTAAATTTAATTATTCCTTTGTATCTTTTTATGCTTTTGTAAATCATCTTAGTGTTTTTTATATACCTTTAAATGCGTTTTGTGAAGCGCCTTAGAGCATTTTACAAAAATAGATTTGGCGCAATATAAATGTATTATTATTACTATAATTATTTATTATTTTATTTGATAAAAGTAACCATTCTCTTTTATTCACTTAGTATAGAATTTTGAGTCGATCATTGCTACATCAATATGGGTGAAATCTTAAGCCACATTGGTAACCTTCAAAAACGGATTTCAGAACAATTTCGAAACAAAAAATTTAAATATCTTAACATTGACTATTCTGAATGGCCCCTAAATCTCCTCTATTGTTCTAACCACCAGTCCACAGAGGATTTTATCAACACTGTGTATGGTAATGGCTTTCAGCCGCTGATCGATAAACCCACTCACATCAGTCCAACTAGCGCCTCTCTTATTGACAATATCTTTACTAACCATTGTACCAACGTCTCAACTGGTATTCTCCATGCAGATATTTCCAATCACTTAGCACTCTTTCAAATTACCCCCTCCATCTTCCAGCCTGAGCCGCCTCATCACAAGGAACATCAATGAAGCATCCCTTAATGCTTTTGCTAGTGCTTTGGCTTTCACTGATTGGAGTGTTGTTTACAATTCAAATGAGTATGAGCTTGAACGTAATTACTTCCTCTTACTTTTCAACAATCTTTATGACCATAATTTTCCCTTCATCACACGAACCTCTAATCAACCTGTAATAAATCAACCCTGGATATCTCTCGACTCGACTCGGCTCGGCTCGACAAAACGCGTAAAACAGTCACCATGAAACTTTGCAAACTTGACTCATAAGTTTCATGAAGTGTATATACGTTTTTTCTATAGTGAATTTCTCATGGTAATTAGGAAAACATCTTTGTTTTGTTTCGCTAAACAGTACAGTTGTGAGGACCTTCGCTTCCCAAGCCATGTGTGAAACCGGACTATATGTACAACACGCACTAGTGTATAACGTACACTGTACATGTACATGTACTGCATGTACATGGATTGTCTGTGTGTGAGAACCTTGCACTGACGAAGGCTACATTCGTGATTTAAAACAGTCGGCTTTTATTTTAAGCCCGGTTTCCTTGTTACCCGTCTTTAATTTTATGGTTTATGTTTTTGAATCTTTTGACCTTTTTGCAAATTGTTTACAATAAGAAAACAGTTTTCGAAAACTTGTTACCCAGTGATATTTTGAACAATTACGTGACAAAATAACAACAAAGTGGAATGCATTTTTTTATATTGACACATATTACTCGTCTCTGTACTTTATTTATATACACCTTTTTCATCTAAGAGTATAGAATAACTGAACAGAACTTTCTTGTTCGACTTCCTCCTTGAGGTCCAAATGTTTTGTAGTTTATTTACACCCACAACTTATGAATTGATTTGTTTTATTTATATTTTTCTTTCAAAATAAATACACCTGTAGCCAAAACTAGTTTGAAATAGGCATCCAGTACTGTCAAACACATTATTTTTTTTTATTTGGTTTGTTCCTGAGGCTTTTAATTTTGAAAATTTCCTGTATGGGTTATTTTCATTTAAGGTGTACCTGTGGCAATGCGCCATAATGGACAACATCCAGAACCACCGTTGCTGCAGAGAGGAGGAGAAGATGGAAAAGAAGTTCCAGGAAATTGAGAGAACGCTTGAGCCAGGCGTTTGCTTTACCACCCACCCCTTTTTTCGATGCAGTTTGTCTGAACACTGCTGTTCTACAAACAGCATATTTGCAGCATCGCCAACAATATCATGCTCCAGTTGTTGGTGATTTGGCCAGGTAAAACACAATGTTATTAATACATTCCGGGCGACAAATGCTTAGCCCCTACCCGATTTAAAATAATCATAAACCTCATAACCTGGTCATTAACCCATTATTTGTGGATTATTTTTTTCTTCTTAACAATCTAAAGCCAATATCGTCATGTGGCCTACCGTCAAGTAGTTCGTTGGTGCTGGGGGTACTTCGGCCGTCACAACCGGGTAACGCTACCATCGTGTGATGCTGGAAATAAGAGCCACCCATCCAGATGTCAACAGCACCTATAAAGGTTTTAGATTTCCTCCCTTAGATGATTATTAGATAATATATTATTACCAGTAAGCACTATTTTATTATTACAGAATGTTGTAGTATAAATATAAACTTGTCACCACTGTAAACTTCACTCGTGGAACATTTTCACCCAGTCAAAAGCACTATTTAGAAGGTGTAATTTCTCAGGATGATTTATACTTGAACCTCATCACAATGTTCAAGAAATACTTTTTTTAATTTCAAAGTTTGCCATAATGAGTCCTGTAATGTTGTGCAGGTTTTTTTTCTTTATGAACTTGTTTATTACTTTTGCACTCATTACTCAACTAGTTACTGCTTATGGGAAGTGATATGGGCCCAATTTCAAGGCTCTGTTTTACTGTAAGCAAAGAACTGGTGCTTGCGTAAAGCTTATCTCACGAGGTAGCAGGGAATGCGTGTGTGCTTGCGTAGTTTCATGTTAGACATTCTACGCTCTCACAGCTAGCGCAAAATATTTGGCGCTTGCTCGGTAAGCAGAGAATGGTGATCGCAGTATAAGCAGAGCCATGATATTGAGCCCTGCTTCCCTGTCCTTAGGTCTCTCAAAGTGCCAAGTGTTTCATAATCATATTGTACATATACACCGACTTTTTCTGAAAACTCTGTACAACTTGATTCTGTTTTTGTATTAAAACGGGATGTTAAGTTGCTGACAGCAAGTGGGCTTCTGGTATTTTGAACAGACGGGTAGTGGTTTCTTTGCCAACATTGGTGTTTTCTGTCGTAGTGTTTTGTAACCGCCTGTACAGTTTTCCAGGGCTAAAACTGCAACCTGATCAGCATAATCTGAAAAAACATATATATATATTTGCAAAATGTTGCATAATGTATTTGTGCATTAATCCTTATGCCTTCCAACACACTTTTGTTTATCTCTAGTGTGGCAAGTGTTTGTGAGAAACAAGTTTACATAAGAAATACTTACTAAATATTTCACCTTGAAGAATTTCCCCTTCAGTGTGGCCTCCACTCTTTGCTCGAGGATATTGTATTCCATATTGTAGTTTTCCGTCTTTGCTCTTTGCCTGATTCCTCCCAGAGTTTTCGTTCTAGTGAAGAGCAGACAAATACAATCTTCTGTGTAAAAGGGGAAAACCTTCATGTCTTATATTAAGTTATTGTCAGATTTTATAATAAGTTAATTGAAATAAAGTAAATGACACTACAGTTCACGAAAAAATTACCTGCATGTCAATCCTTCATATGAAAAGGCAATCATTTTGGGGGCGAACTGGTTTATCAGTGAATGGAATCCCTCAATTCCTGACGTCTGCAAGTGGGGGAGAGCTTGTAGATGGCTTTCTGCATTCTTGTATTGTCGAATATTTTGGTAGCCAACAATTCATATGGTTTGGAACCCGTTTAAAAAAAAATATTTTAAATAAGGTTTTTGCACAAGATAAAAGAAATGCATTCATACCTACATCTACATCCCGTGGTTGTTTGAGGATATTTATCACCTATCCCCCATGACTAACCCCCAGACTCATTCCTGTTAATAGTACCAAATCTAAAATTACCTGGCTGAAACCATCGTTTTTTTCGTTGTCCAGTTAGTGGCCCTTGTGCGCAGACCGTGAAGGGCTCGTCATGTCCTTCGTGCACATTTATGATGTGACGGCTTGTGGATTTGAATTTAGCTGCCATCAGTTATCCGTCCCCGGATGAAGTGGATGAAGCTGTCCAGTATATCTGTTAAAAATAGTCAAATTTGAATGATCTTCATTAAATCCCATTTATTTACCAGACTCCACATGGTTTTCCCCCATGCTGACTGGGTGGAGGAAAGGAGTGTAAAACAATTTACAATACCATTGGAAAATAAATAATGGTCAATTCATGAAATCTGAACACTTTTCACCTGCCAAAAATGACCTTGTTTAATTGTTTTCATAAGCTTGTGATGCATGCAGGCCCAATGCGTTCGCAATAATGTAAATAAATTAGTAAAGAGCAAGTTGTGAAATAATTAACTTACTTGGCTCACAATGGCTTTAATCCAGTCAACAATGATGCCAAAGTCCTTCTGTTGGCCACAAACAACCATCTTCTTTTTTATTCATGTAAACAACATCTAATTAAGTGAATCCTTTATAATTACAGCGAGGGCTCATTATTGTCTCCTAAAATATTTGAAACATTCATGAAACTATATGAACTGATAACAAGTAAAGACCTTTACCATAATGCCACCATCTTTGTCATGTTCTCTGTATCCAATAACAATAGGATGCCAACATTCATTTTACAAAAAGGAACCAGATTGTAATTTCCTTCCAGCCTCGATTTGGTTACATTGAGTTGAATGGGAGAAAATCAAGATGGCCCCACCATGATAAAGGTCTATATCTTGTTATATAAAGTACGCAGGGGAGGCAGCCTTAGCTTTTGATCAAAACCGGACCTTCAGTCAGCTCCATGGTCAGAGGCACAAACGAGCCCAATAAACAAACATAATAGGATTACCTTTAGCAATGTGCCACACAGCAAAGTAGTGTGACACCCCATTTTCACAAAGGTTCTCCCGAATCCATTTGGCGACCTGTAGGTGTCTGTCTGTCACGATGGTGTCTATTTTCATGTCCTTTTTTGCCATGCACTTGACGGAACGTTTTAGACCTTCAAGTTCCATGGCGATTGAGTTTTTCACCTCATTGCTCTAAAATCAAGTGTTTAAAAAGCACACGATTACACACATGAACATTACAATTGTATGCAAGGTTTAAGCCAGGAAGTGCCGGCAAATTTACAATCAAAATACAGCGTAGTATTTTTCGAAACAGGCGTAGCGTTTTCACAACGTGGGGTCACATTACAAGCTTACAAGCTTATGGTTTTACTGCTAAATGGATTTGTACCAAGAGCTTTATGTTTGTAAATCTGTTATTTTTAACTTCATTACAGTACCACTTTTTCACTAAATTTTACCAAAAGGAATATTCATTTGAGTAAATTTGATACTCATTTATTTCAGAACGAATGAAAAAGTGGTGGCAGCATACGGAAAATAATTATCCAAGTTGTCTGTGGTGAGTGCGATAAATTAATGTTACACAATACCAGGCCCCTAATTGCAAAAAAAAGTATTTTAGGGCAAGACCACTTTGGCCTTGGAGCAAGCCAAATTTTGGAGGGCACTACATAGAACGCCAATGCCAACAATTTCTTAAATAGAAAAGGCACAAAACTATAAGCCAGCGGATGTGTCAACTGTCAACACACTTTCCATGTTCCGTCACACAAAACC
The DNA here is from genome assembly GCA_023634235.1 of Pisaster brevispinus. Classification (NCBI taxonomy): domain Eukaryota; kingdom Metazoa; phylum Echinodermata; class Asteroidea; order Forcipulatida; family Asteriidae; genus Pisaster; species Pisaster brevispinus. The sequence continues at coordinate 8,105,555 of JAMKCF010000001.1, forward strand.
AGGGAGTTAATCAAAGCACGAAAACGCCGCGCAAGGCGGCTTGTCTTCTGAGTGAAGTAAGAGTTTTACAATGTATAACAAACTGAAGCAATGAATAACAAAATGCAGCGGATTAATAAGAGGTAATTGGATCTCACTAGGTTGTTTATCGTTCAGAATTGCCCGGATAATAGTGTCTGGGACCTAGTTCTATGAACTAACATTAATAGTTCAAACTGCCTGCTTCGTTTTGGTAGATTTTTTTTTAATCGTCGACAACTGGGGAAAACGCACTTAGTTCAGAAGGATTTCTGTTCAATTCAATATTGTGCTACAATTTGTGCTGGTCGGTAGAATATTCATTTAGTTTGTGTGGTGGTCGGCAAAAAACTAGTGCCGGTTGCACCCGACCGGCATGGCTACAACACTGATTATTATATACATATTACTTTTGGTGACCAAAATAGATAATGCGAGTAGACAAAATAAAATTTTAATCAAGTGCAAGAAACATAAAGGGATTACGTTAAATATAAAGTTTACCTATACAAGCTGTACATCCAATACTTTGTTGGCTCCAAGATCCATAACACTATATGATCCAAATTTAGCGCAGTGGCCCATACTAACACATCTTCCGTCTCTGCCAATTATAATTTTCTCACCTCGCTGGTTTGTAACTAGCTTCGTTTGTTCCGTTTGCCACACCTGGAGTAAAATAAATCAAAGTGATTTGAATATCGTACCAAGTTGATAAAAAAATTATAGAATTAATTTAGTTTATATTATTTAAATTAAATCAACATTTTCTTTGTTTTGGTGCTTAAACATCCATGAGGAAACGTATACCTTTACAATAGCAGGCTGGATATAGTATCGTTGGTGGTTGAAGTAGGTATTGTCCGTCGTGCATGCCAATCTAAATTGGTTCAACACACGCAATACTTTTCTGACAGATGCCCCAGAAGTCAGTATTGCCGTCGAAAGCAGAATATTCCCTGCCGGTGTGTCCCGCACATAGGGCTGGGTCTCCCACTTACTGACGGATGTGCAGTTGGTACATGTTTGCACTACAACAACCATTGTACCCACTGTCCCATCAACTTTCCCTTCAGCAAGGGAGGCACAACTCATGCACCTTCGGAAGAGCACAAGAAGTTTCGACCGGAATACGATGTACTCTGGCTCGAGTTGCAAAGGGGCGTCCTCATCAGGGAGAACTACAGAGAGAACAAAATTAATTGTATTTAGCGCCATGAGCACTTTGATGGATTTGTGCGCTTTATAAGTTTTCATTATAATTTTTTAATATTATTATTATTATTAATATTATTAAAAATTTAAAAATAAATAATTTAATTGTCGAACTATATTTAAATCATAGATAAAACTTTAAATTATAACTTTTCCGGGTTTACCCGGAGTTCCGGGTTTAAAAAAAAAAACACCTCAACTTCCGTGTTTTCCAGGCCGTCCACTGTGCATTGTGCTGTGGGTATTTGTCACTTGGCTGCAGGAACCGGTTAGGCACGCCGTGGATCACAAAATCATCAGGTTCAAATCACGGAGATATTGGTAAATTGGTCTTTACGAGTTCTGGTTTTTAATTAAATCTTGTTGGGAATATATGTTAAGTTGGTAAAAGTCAGACATTTTAACAATAACAAAACAAAAAAAAACTTATTTGAAAGCCGAATAATGTACAATTTAAGCTGTTCAGAGTCGCGCCGTAAAAGTTTCACTTTGTTTTTGTGGGGGAGGGGGCGTTACCACTCACAACATTCATTCCAGTAGCTTTCTGCTTTTGTCTACGGAAAAATAATTCCAGGTTTTTTTTTGTGTTGCAACAAGCATGTACTTACAGGAGACACTCATGACTGCCGTCATCGCTTGATGGTTGGTAGTCATCATCACTCCCATACTCGCAGATGAATCACTGTCGCTAGTTTCACTGTCCATTTCACAATCATCATGGTGCTCATCTTGATGTATTTTTATCTGGTCATCAGTAGCAATAGAAATAGGTCTAAGTTCCAGCTTTGGAGAACTGATCAACTCACATTGTATTGAAATGTCTTTTCTTTTAGGGGACCATCGAACACCTTAAAAAAATACAAGGGAAAAAATCATTAAACAATTTGATTTACAACAAAGAAAAAATAAAAATAGTAGTTTTAAAATTTTGTATAGATAACTTTGTCCATGATGCACAAACCTCTGCTAATTCTTGATTTTCGAATCTTAACTTGCACACTCTTCGATCGTTTCTTGGCTACCCTGCGTTCAATGGATGTTTGACAGCTTTTATCCGAGTCGGCCTGAATTCCTCCATCTACCTGTTTGTATCGGATCAAAAATACGTACATTTTATTCTTGCATTATTAAAAAGAAAAAAAACAAAAAACAGTACAAGGATTGTCTTTGGATTGTAATGTTTTAGTATAGAACAATGATCCACTACCCCCCCCCCCCCACCAAATAGAGGTGCGAAAATTTACCTTGCAAATCACAGCGGGGTGAGCCTGAAGTTGTACTTTAGTGGGGACCGGATGTGGGGCTTTAGAAGCCGGCAAATGGCTCCCTGCATAAGAGCAACTTGGAATGTCATCACTTGATGAGGGGCTTAGAAGTTCATCCAATTCCTTTACACAAGAACAAACAACGTGTGATTTAGTTTTGAATTTGAAGTTTGTTTCTCGTGTGGTCTATGATATCACGGAGATGGTATATAGGCCCCCCCCTACATTTAATTGTTTTGTCAGAAACGTATTTATAACACAACCCTTACCAAAATGAAGGCTCATTAATTCAACTAATTTTTTAGTAAATTTGTTGACCTTTTGTATTGGGTGTAGGCTTACCTTTTCAATTTTAGACAATATAAAACAAAAAACCGAAGGACACAGCCAACAGTGGCTTAGCCTATATATTAGCCTTGCAGGTCAGCCAGTGACCTGCTGAAAGTGAACATCCAGCCTAGGGGACCCCTTCCAACGACACATTCTTGGAAATGGGCAATGCAGTCCTGAATAATGATGAGCACTGCAAGGTCACTGTTGTTAAGGTTGTTTCCGTTTTTGTAAGAATGTCTTGCAAGAAAAAAAAAACCCAAGCACTTAGTTCCAATAAGGCGATATATCATTTAGCTGACGAGTTTGCCAAGCCTTGGGTCGAGGCTGATCTGTAGTCACTTTTACTCTATTATAAACGTTTGTGTTAACAAATATTGTCATATTATTAGCGTGTTGTGTCTACAGTTCATTTAAAAGGAATACGAGTCTTACCCGCTTTCGTCCCCATGTACCGCCTCGTCGACTACGTTTGGCAGGAATGATACTAGCAGTATCGACGGCAGCCAGCAAAGAGTAGTTTTTTCTGTAGGAATGGCAGTGGGCTTGAGTACCATTCGAACAGGTATTCCCAGTTTCTTCTTCATGATAAACGTATCATCAAATACATCGTCTAAGAAGTGGGCTTTGCAAATCCTTGAATATTTAGAAAGTGTGAAGTCTGATCTTGTAATGTCTACAAACTTCACCCATTGACGGCGGATAACACTATCTTGGGGAAATCTATAAAAACCCAACTCGGAATCATCTCTCTGATTTCTATTGCAGCCACCAACAACACAAAAAATTGGCATATTAACTCTGGAAGGTAGCTTTAAAAAAACCTGACAAAAGAACGACTAACTTTCAACCACTAGCGCCATACCACAGTGAAGCGTAACGGGAGTGTATTGTGTGTGTGCACTGAATGGTACAGTACAATGCACGACGGCAACGAGAAGCTCAGCCAGCCACACAAAGTGTGTGTGAGTCCGCAACCAGACCATTGCTGTGCGGGGAGCCCGTGCAGGCAGCAAAAACCACATGTCCAGCTACGTCACTATTTTTGGCAATATGTTTGCTGCCACCATCGGTTATAGGCGCTCATGTTTCTGGATGCCTTAATTTTGCGGGGTAATTTTTGGCCGCGAATTTTGTTTTTTTCTCAAATACAAGATGAGTGTAAAAAACTAGGAATGTGGTAAGGTACTAATTAATACATGATGTTTAAATTGAGATGGCTGAAGGGGGGCATTTTATTTGGTCTTAAACGAAAATTCAATAAAACGAATTAACGAATGAAAATGTGTAAAAACACAAGAAATCAGTAACTTTACAGTTTTAAATGTATTTTAATTTCACAGAAACTCAATAAAAAGAAATAAACAAAACATTGATGTGCAAATCAACCACAAAAACAATTTTTTACAGACTCTGCTTTATTTATATTTCTAGGTTTGCAGGGTTTTTTTGCCTGTATTTTGCCCAAACCATGTGGTCTGTTAATAATAATTAAAACTTTTAATTTTTTTTATAATAACAGGTCCGTGAAAAATTGTTACAAAACGGAAGGTAAGATGAAATATCAAAAGGTGTTGCCAGCACCTTTTCTGTAAATTTACAAAGTATTTTTTTTCAGTGGGTAGGGGGAAAAACAATCTATAAGGTAAAAAGAATTAAATAAAAAGTATGAGTGTTAGTAAATTGTATTTCCTCTCTTTGACCAGGTTGAATGTCCACCTACTAAAAGTCGGGGCTCAGATCAGATGCATACAGTTCATACCCACCAGCTTTGAAAGCCGGGTTGGCTCCCGTTGCCATGAGGGAGAAAGTAGAGAGGTTCCGCAAGTCTACGAATACATATACTTTGTGTGTTCACGTGACGCGTATCCGCGACTATCGTGTTTTGCATACACGTTAGCAACGGATACGGGAGCTCATAAGCGTAAGTAGAAAAACGGATATTGTTTTGCAGACTTTTAGTTGTCTTTTTCCCGGATTAAAAACATTTAAAAACATGTAAGTCATTTGCAAGCAAAATGATGAGAATATGCAGTATATACACAGGGTCCCTATTCTTTACCACACTGTACTGTTTACACGCGTCGAGCGTTAGGCCTAAAATTGAAAAAAAAAAATATTCCATGTGGCCGAAAATACATGTAAAAAGTGTGCAACCAATTCTAAATAATTCTGCGGTTTATTTCGCTTGCAAAACCTAGGCCAACAACGTGAATCTATAATAACTGGCCTAGGTCTAGCTTCTTCTAAAAGTGATATTTAAATAAAGGCCCTAACTAAAAGTAAAATAGTAAACATTATATGTTTTTATTTAAAAGCATTTAAACCTTAGATTTGTTGCTGTAGTTGAGTCTGCACTAATGTAAGCCGAGTGAGAACCCTTTCCTTTCGTCATGTTCGTATTCTTTCCCTTTGCAACAAACCGACAACTAAAAACATTACAAGCTAAGAAAAGACTTTGTGCCCCCCCCCCCTCATTAAAATTAACCAAATGATTTACATTGCTTTTACAGTAAGCCCATAGCTACAACTGCAAGATGTCTTCTACAAGTACAACCATAAGAATTTACCCAGGCCTTGACATAGCATTGCTGAAGGAGGTTGCTGCCGTAAATCTGTATGGGAAAGAGAAAAATGCCAAAGAATGGGACTCCATTGTGGGTAATGTCAACTCCACTCTCAAAACCTGGAAAACGGTCACACACAGGTTGCAAGGACATAAAACCTTACTCAAGGCACACCGAAAAGCAGAAATGGAATCCTTAAAAGCGTAAGGAACGTTTTACTTCAACCTTGCATTAGGGCTGTGGCGCAACAGAGTAGAACACCCCTGCGCAGGGAGTGGAATAGTCCCCAGAGTCAGTGATCCCGCTAGCGCATGCTATTGGTGAGCGCGGTCACACGTGCATGTGGTGAATGCTATAAAAGCAGCGACGTGCAGAGTGATTAGGGCGGAATGGTCAATCTGTAATATTGATCACGCCGATCTGACTGCACCGTTGGATATAGTGTTGTACCGCGTCCCGTCTAACAAGGTAAGTTGGACTGAGAGGTTTACTTATAAGTCGGCTGTAACGATTCTTGCATGAGCTAATTGAGGAGGCTTTGTGGTGTAATTGAGGGACCATATTGGGTTGTGCGGCGAATAGGTTCCTTTGAGGGGCCAATTGGGTAGTGCGGCGATTAGGGGTTTCCTTGAGGAGCTTTTTGAGGGGTTCATTGCCAGTCGTGGTGATATTCCTATTGGTCCAATAACGAAGTCACATAGTCCAATCATAAAGCTTGTGGGTCACGCTGGGTTTGTGGAATCATTATTGTTATGCTGTTGCCTGTTAGCTGAGTAATAGTGCACTGCCCCCTCTTTCTGTCGCTGGTGCTGCTGCTGTTGTTGGGGCATATTCGTCCTGAAAGGATGCTCTCTGTTGTCTACCCGTCTGAGGTTGAAGCGTCCCCTTCGTCCCTACAAACATTAAGGACAAACCATTCTCGGGACGGTATACATCTATCCCAACGGACTCCTCTAACCGCTCGGAGACATTTACATCAATGCCGGCCGCGTCGCGCCCTCTACGTCGGGATTGTGACGTCACAGGGCCTACTTATGAAATCATTTTTGTTGGTTTGTAAACAAAAATTGTTTACTCCATCTTTTTTCATTCAAAAACCATATTAAAACCATAGCCACACGATAATAATAAATATTAATAACGAGGAATTTGCTGAAGTGCCTTTTCCCAAGGATACAAAGCGCATACGAGAAAGAAGAAACTTAATGGCATAGGAAAGCAGCAGCCGAGTTGAAATTGGAGCAGTTACGCTTGGATCGCGACAGATTTTATCTAGAAAGGCTAGAAAGAGAACCAACGAATGGAAAGAGAGGCTGCAACAATGGAGTTACTAAAAAATTTAATTGTGGGCACCCATGACGTGAACCACTCTTTAAAACATAACCCCACTTTCCAACTGTAAGTTGGGTGCCTAAGGGTAATGCAGCATTTCACCATATGTGCAGTCAAGCAGAAGTGTCTGACCACAAAAGCCCTTCAGCTATGGCTTTGTTTATATCAAGTTTGGCTGTCCAGCAACAATGCCTTCTGGTCATGGGGAACTTGTCAGTGACAGCGCACTTATACTAACAGAACTATTTGTTACTTATATTTCTGGATTTTAAAAAGAATACCCAACACCAAATAATATACAAATGATTCAGATTTCATAAGAAATACATATCCATTCCTAATGCCCTTGAAAGAAATATAACAGAATGGAAGAAACCTAAGGTAATGGTACGTATTAAGAATTAGCCTGGTGTCAGTCCACTTTCTTTGATGTGATAAGGTCTACATAACAGAACTTTTGATTACGTCACTACAAACTTTGTTTTCTCGTTGGAACTATACAAAAAAATATGTGCTACTATACAAAAAAATATGTGCTGCTAACTTTGACCAAATACGCCTGAAAACATGGTTGTTGTTGGCAATAAAGCTCAAGCGGTTGACGAACTCGGCAGATGGAAGTCTGCAAAAGACCTAAAAATTCATGAAGGGAACAGATTCCTCGTCCAATTCCCAGGATGGGATACAGAGTGGGACAGATGGGTCTCCAGTGACGAAGTAAGGTTTTCAGTTCTTCCCATTAAAGAACAAAGAAGACGTAAGTACATTATTGTCATAATTATCCTTCAGCATTACTGTTGTTAGGCCTATTATTGTTGCTAAAATTGTACACCTCAAAAACTTCTATTAATAACAATAATTGTATAAAAATATTCATAACAATGTCAATACAATTCCACAGGTGGTGTGCTTCCACATGAAACAATTGAGGTTGAAAATTATCTCTTTTTTTAAGCATCAATAAACGTCAAAGTGGGTTAATTCTCAGAATGTTCGGTTTTGCTATCAACACCTCTCCAGTGGGTCTTACAATGGTCTTTTACTAAGTAAATGTTATAGTATTCATTACGTGAATCTACTCACTGGATTCATTTTTACTCTTACCAGTTGTTGTCAGTAAAGTAATTATAATAATATAAACATTCACCCTTGATCCCACTTCCCTGAGGCCATTGATGGTCTTCCACAGGCCAACATCTGGTATCAAGTAACAGAAATGCTGAATAGCAGGGAGAAAGTCCTACTGTTTCTTATTCGATTTTTTCGAGATATATCTGGTCTATTTTTATGATTCAAAGTTGCTTTCATAATTACTTGACACTTTTCCTTAATACTTCACAATTTTAAATTAATACCTGTGAAATTTTGCGGATAGTCTTGTCAGAAAACTCACAGGCGGTCCACTAATTCACATGTTCATGCCTCAATACCTTTTGATAAGATAAGAAAGATCTTGTTGAAAACTACTGTTTCCCAAACCAGTGAGTAGCAACCCGATAGGTAAACTAGGGTCTGCTTTTAACGGGCGATTCACGTAATGTAATTTTTGGAGTAATCATTCAAGTAGTACAAATTTTACAAAGCAAACACCCGAGTAAGCTTGCATTGAGGAACACGCTTCAAGAAGAATTAAACCAGTTTTAGGCTGATTTTCTGGAGGATGAAATACAGGATTGGTGAACTTAATACTTTACTTTTTACAGTAATTTTATTTGTCTGTTTCGTAGTCTTTACGTAGTTGAAACAAATAAAGTTGGAAAACAAATTTGAAGTTAAAGACCACAAATTTTCTTCCACTTATGGATTGAGCTGAAATTTAAGTCTTTTTTGTTAACATTGATTCACAAAGATTAAGAATGCTACAATCTTAAAACAGATTGGTTAAAATCATCAAAAAGTTTGTAGATATGCATCCTACTGAGCTTATTGGTTAATTTAAACAAGATATTGGTTGGATGAAACATGTATTAACAAACATTTTGGTTAAGTTTACAAAACAATTGTTAAATAAACCAACACTGGTTAAAGTGACCATGCGTGGTTGGACATCTATACTTATAGGCAACATTATTATTGGTTGTTAGGTATACGCTATCAGCTTTACCAATCCTATAATTATTTCACCTATAGTTATATCATCCTACATCATTTAAGTATTTTTACCATAATAGTATACAAAGCAATGCAATCGGTATTTACCTTCATCAAAACTTGTATTTGTATAGTTTAGTTTATTGCTGTAACTCAACATTGTGGGGTGTTATTGGTTTAATGATGTAAAATTGCAGCAAGTATTTTATATTAGGATTAGGTGTGCAAGTTTCAATAAATTGTGTATGTTGATATTTTGTTTTAGGGAGAGTTACTGTTGATGGGAAGCGCTGGCTTTGTAATACGCCATCAAGATTGCAGTTGCAGTTACTCACGAGCCTCAGCAATACAGACTTCCTTGAGGTTGACGGTCAGTCCCTTCCCATTACCACAATTGACTGCTTCAATCGCGAATCTGTGATGCTATTGTGGTTGTACCAGTCGCCCAGGCTAAGGCTATAACAAACAGGTAAGATTGTTTACTGCAGTATAAGTTGAAAATAAAGTATGAATATACGTGAAAAGACATGCCTCTAGTTTACTTTTATCGATATTTCCAAATACATTGTATTTTATCGCATTACTTGTATTCACTCGTAGAGGCCACAGAATGATGTAAAACGAAGTAAAAATCATTCAAGGATGAGACGTGTTCTTTGAAAAACATTTTTTCTGATAAAAGTCCATACCGTAGGTGTACAATAGTAGCATTGTTACGAATTTACAATTATTGTCATTTTCAACTGTTCATTTTAAGTCAGAAGAAATGTGATTTTGAAATGTTAGAAAAACCAAACCGGCACTAATGAAAAAGAAAGTTATGCGAGTTTTACAAACTGCAGTGAGAAATATTGTGCTTTTGTAACCATTCGGTCAGTAGTATTTAAGGCTTATTAATAATTGTGTAACCAATCCTAATTCCCTTTCTTCCGACCAGATGAACTACCTGAAAGGAATCCCTCTCCACGAAAAGAAGGAAGTCAGCTTGCACTAGACAGCAAGAAGACAAATCTGCTCAAACCAGCAAAGTGTTTGTAAGTACATGTTCCCTACCTCAGCCCCACCCACAATAAACAAATAACACACAAACAGAATAGAAGCAATGAGCAATAAATAAATAAATAAATAATACAACACCCCCCCCAAAAAAAAAAAAAAAAAAAAAAACCCCCAAAACCAGGAAAAACAGAAGCAAGAAAAACAAAACAAAAAGGGGGCTTGGCGGACAATGTAAGACTGGAAAACCTAAATACAAATCAAGTTATTCGAGTGTCAGTGTCAAATGCCAAATGGGATCATTGTCAAGTATTAAATGTTTTCAAAGTTTAATTTACATTTGTTATTATTTTGTCCTACAGGTTACAAGCAATTGCCCTCATGGGAATAAAAGTAAACGTATCTTCCACATGTATGGCATTGAATGTGGTGGCCTGAGAAAGGTGTGTATTTTATTAACAGTTAAACTTTATTGCTGTAAACTAAATTCATTTAAATTGTTATACTGGTGCTAATTGTGGCACCACACTCTTCTACGTTCTGACACATCTGATTGTTTATGCACAACTGCATTTACAATACACTGGATGTTAGGCAAACATCCAGGCCAACATTGACATTGTAACATAAAGAATTTATGATAGCCAGAATTGTAGTTTTTCTCAAGATTCTTTTATAGTCAAGCTCAGAGAACAAGTTAGGGAGAGATTTGCAGGATTTTGGTATTGTGGAAATTCTTGATTTAGAAATGATGTCACATAAAAACCACATAATTACATAATTTCTGAGAATAAGGTTGAACATGGGAGTAGGTGGTCATCAGTGCTGGGGGACTCCGGTTCACAACCAAAGAATGTGTGTGGTGTGTCTTGTAAAGAAAATGAGAGAAGAACCTTGAAACCACGGTGTACATTGGCCACCTATCATTGGGGGGGGGGAACTCGGTACTGATTTTAAGGTTTAACAATGCATTACAATATGTGTGATATTATATTTCAGGAATTAAGGTTATCCTTACGTCCAAGGCTCGTAACAATGTATACTTCTTGATAAGCATAGTTTCTTTTTTATGATGAACCAATCTATTTAGTACAAAACTTTACACAAATACAAAGAGTACTTGTATACCCGTAAATAAACATTGTGTTTGGACAGATCAGTCATGGGAGCAATACTGATGAGTGACATTTCCAACTGTTACATAGAGCTTCAATTTTCAATTTTTGTTTTCAATTCTTTTTCAATTCCAGTTATGTGGCAGCAATCTGACCGTTGCAGTTGCCCACATTGAGATAGAGACACAAATGGCAACTTGATGGCCAGTAATCAACAACAACCTGGACCAGTTTTCAACAGTTACAGTGCCATTTAGCAGGCTTCACTCTGATCCAGTTGAAGCAAGTCTGTCAAATATGGATAAAGATGTGTTAAAGCAGGTCAAAGAAGATGCCAAGAAGGCAGTAAAAACAAATTTTGGCTCAAAGTTTATCTTACTAGCGATTGTACCGCCAAGCTACCCTTGCCAGCCAACTCAAAGCAGAAATAGCCAAAGCCCTTCACAAGACCATCATGTACACAGGTGGGATATTGGTCTACTAGATTCAGATGTAGATTCTGAGGTTTTTGAAGCAAATTTTTTATCCAGTTGTTCCACAAGATTCAATTATTAACTTGGAAACTGGCCTCCACTGGACAAACTTCTCGGTGACTTTTGGGACTTGCAGTCAATTGGCAACAATACACGCTTCGTTACAGCACTGACCCTCTGATGCAGAAATGACATGCTTTCTACTGTCTTATATACAGCTACTTATGCAGGACCTGTTAACCCAGGAACTAATCGCGCATTTTTATCCCAGCATATTGTAGATATAGCAGCATCTCTAACCCTATCAGCCGTTGAGGATAAAGATGAATAGGTATGAAAATCTTAAGAAGTCCACAATGGTATCCTTTAAGATATTATTGGGTACTCTAGATCTTTTGTTGACTTGCTATTAAAATTACGATAAATGTAACCTGATTGTGCACTAATCTCACTTTGCTGGTGATAAAACATGCACATAAAAATACAAACCTGTGAACATATAGGCTCAATCTATCATTTGATTCAGGATGATGAAAACCATGCCACCTACAGAAAAAATAGAAAAAAAAAGCAAAAGCCGCGAACTCAAGCCGTATTTACTAGAATTATGATTACTTTTTATTCTAACAACGATCATGTTTTTAGCCATGTTGATTTTGTTGTTATTAAATATGAATATCTGTCAAGCAAAGTTCAATATCGACCATTCTTTGTTGCACAAAGCATCGGCATGGTGCAACATGTGCAATCGACGCATTACTAGAGGTATTCCATTACGGAATTATGCCATTTGTTCCAAATGATGTCAGGACGTGTAGATTTAACAATGAGCTTCTGACACGCATAAGTCGTATATGTAAACTGAGAGAATCCATGAAGACCAATGGTGAGATGAGAGAAGAAGTTTGGGATTGGCTAGTTGAAAATATTCCCCAGGGTTATGCCCCCAAAGGAAGAGAAAACGCTGAAATCTTGCAAGCATTTGAATCCCTAGGTCAGGAAACAGGAAAAATGTTTGTTACGGAGTTTATAGGACAGACACAGACACATTGCAAGTCCAACCAGTGTGCCATTTCGCAAACCAGGTCTCTAGAAAGACAGGGTCGGTCTATGAGTATTTACAATTCGTAAAGGAATGAAATCCCGGGAAGTTTTCAAAGTCAGTTGAATCAATCATTAAGCAAAGTATAAAACATCAACTCAGGGTCGGACCGGATACTAACAGTGTGTGTGAAAATTGCTTTGCTAAAAATGTTGAAGTTTCAGGTAGCTACATCATGCCCAACTTTTTGGTGACAACTTCAGGGTTAGTTGATTGTAGTAATCAACAACAACCCCCTGTAGTAGTACCAGAGCTCAAATCAGTAATTGGTAGTTGTTATAGGCTGACATCTGCTATTCAGGCAGAACCTGGCCATTTTATGGCTATTTGCAAAAAAGTTAATGGTTCTGCTGTTCTTGTTGGTTTAGCAGAATGGTCACACAGTTACCCCACGTTTGCTGGTGAAGTCAGAAGAAATGGGTTTGAGTTGGGATGAGCACAAGCTCTGGGTCCTTGGCCTGGCATTGGCCCCAAAGGGGGAGTTCATATTCTTATTTATGCAAAAGTCTATGGTCAGCCGTCTCCATTAATTTCAGTAATTGGTTTGAAAGCTTACCAACACTCGTCACCCATGAAAGAAACATGCACAAGCAACGAAAAAAATCAATAAAAAAATGCCTTCAAGTCACATTCCGAAGAAACATCAACATGTGCATTGCCAAGTTCTAAACCAAGAACAAGTTATGAACAAGTTAAGATGCGTAAGTCACAACAGAAAGTGAAACATGAGCAAAGACCAGTCTAGCCTCTTAAGATGAGGTACAGAAACTGTACAAATGAAAGCTTTGTAAAATCCATGGATGATCAATGCAAACTATCTCCACAGACAGTTGTTCATGAAAGAGATGCAGAAAATCCACCGATAAAGAGGTTTCCGTTGAATGATATATCAAATCAGCATGCCCATTCTGAGAATGATAACTTGGCTAAACTATCGCAAAAATAAAAAAAGATAAATAAAAGCTAGATAACACTTCCACACCATGCCCGGCATCCAAAGCTGGGGACATAAATACCGACGCATATTCAAATAGGGGGAAGGAAAATGGTATGTTCTGTATTCAGCTGCAAGAAACAGTTTGTAATATAGATATAGCTAGGATTGCTGAGAAGGAAATACCTTTTACAGTTTTTCAAGGCAATGTTTATTTGTCATGCCCAGAAATATTCAACTTGTTTGGTCTTCAAAGTGTGATTAATAAACAAGGCTATACAAATATTGACAACATTTTAAGGAAATACAGCCATAGAGCTGAAGGTGCATTTTTGGCATATGGAAAAAAACGTACTTGGATTAAAAAAAATTACATTACTGGCCTTCATAAAGAAACAAAATTGTTGTCGTAAGCGTGTTTTCATTGAACATGAAATACAAAAAATAACACACAATGACTTCAACATTCACACTAACTCCATCACAGAATCTAATAGCAGTCAGAATTGTAATTTCAAATTAAACAAAGAACTTTCGTCGTCAGATCAACTGCAGAACAGCAGTGCTTACAACCAGATGCAATTTGGTGAAGTGAATGTACCATATATTTGGCAAAAAGGAAGTGTACATTTTTCAGTGGAGGAAGTCTTCACATGGTCTGGAATTCTAAATCAAAAACTTAAACGGGGGTTCACATTCATCGATAGCCATTTGCTGAAAAATGAAATGCACCCCAACGAATGTTTTTTAAAAACTGGGAAAATCAGGCAAGATGTTTCCTAAAAAGGATTAGAATGTATTTTAGCTAGTAGAATTGTCAAAGTAGAAGCTTGAGCAGTCTTACAAAAAGAACTCTTGCTAGCCATACACAGATTACCCAAGCAAAATGAAATGTCATCTGCTAAACTTGACAATGTGCGAATCAAGAGGACTCTTCAACAAATGCTCAGTTGCAACAAAACTGGAGTTATCAATGCTATCCCATAGGCCTACCCCATAATAAGAGATCTGGAAATAATTATAAATGATCTTTCACTGACTGGAGATGACTTGGTTCATGTTTTAAAAGGGGCTTTCAGGAAAGACAAGGTGTCCAACACTGTCAAATGCAGTTACAAATATGTATCAATTCATCAGTCCTGTATGACCTTACACAATAATTAATATTGGTGAAAATTTTAGTGGCACCAGGTTAATAGACCAAATGAGAACTCATCTTCAAGGGATCATTCCATCAAAGAAAGAGGAATCACATGTATTAAGTAGCTCTCGTGACGAATTTCTGGCTGTATTTCTTCCCAAGCGAACATCTGTAGTGAATTCCTTGCTACAAGAATAAATTAGGCCCAAGTATGTGGCCAGGTGTTTAATAATAAAGACTTCCGGTGCGCAGAAGACGCACGTTTTTGTTCCCAACTTCTTTGATAATCACTGATGCGTGACGACAACGAAGGACGCAAAGTAAGAGCAGCTTACTTCACAATCACTTCACGCTCAGCTCTTGTCCGACAAGGTTCAACTGTATCTTTAACGCAGACCGTTTTCCGTGACGACAATTTACTTTAGCCAATGTTGCGGGTTTGGAACTGACTTGGTGGTGTTTTCCCCTTACAGGAAAGAACCTGCTCATTGGTTAAAGTTGTAAATAAAATAAACTTTATTTAGCCTAGGCAGTTGCAGGCAATTTATATATTTGTAGGCCTCGGCAAATGCAGGCTGACTTAACTTAAATTTTGGTAAGGTTTTCAAAATTAATTAACACTTACCACAAAAACTGGTGATCCCGACATTGAACATTAGTAGTATTATGATAAAATTTTTATTTGTTGCGGATTCTAGAGGCAATAAGTTTTCGACATATCCTAAGCCTAAGGATAAGGCATTTCCTTTTACAGTTGACTTTGTAATTTTACGTGGTGCTAAAATTTATAACCTCGTAGGACCTACCATTCGTAGACTGAATTCATACAGTGCTAGTGATGTTGTAGTCGTACGTCTTGCAGCCGGCATTAATGATCTCACTACATTTGTATATGATATAACACATGAATACCGTGTATTGAAATCTTCTAATCATACACCAGAGAGCTTATTTGATGAATTGAATAATTTTGAGAGCGCAATTTTAACTGCGAGAGCAAATACTCTGGTTACTTTTACCACTATTCCTCCCGCATCGTTTGCTAAATTTCAAACCAGCAAAAAGCTACGTGTGCCAATCATTCCAGAGGTTGACATCCAAAAGTTTCAGCAAAATCACGACTCTGTTATAGATGAGGTAAACGAGAAGATTATCTCACAAAATAGCATTCCACAGGGTGGAGTCTTATTGAGATCATTATCCTGGCACAATACAATACGTACAGAGGAAAAGAGAACACGGCGTGGAAAAACTACACGTAACAAGAGAAATCACTTTGCCCATTTATATGACGGTTTGCATGGCGACTCCAAACTGAAACAGCGCTGGTTTTTTGAAATGTACAACTCGTTTGATTTTGACCACACTGCTTTGCAAAGATTAAAGTGATTTTCCAGATTCGCCATTTTACGTAAAGTACATTCATTTGATTAATCATGGCTACTGATCCACAGGTTAAAACTGAGCCACTCGCAGCTGTAAGCCTAAAATTACCGCCATTCTGGCGAAATGATCCAACTATTTGGTTTGCTCAGGTAGAGGCTCAATTTCAGACTCGGCAGATCACTAGTCAGTTGACCAAATTCTCATGTTGTTTTATCTTTGCAACCTGAAATTGCACAGGAGAGATTTATTAATTTCTCCATCTGCTGAAAAACCATATGATAACCTCAAGATTGAACTAATAAAACGTACCTCAGAGTCTGAACAAAAAAAGTTACACCAGCTACTAGTCTCTGAAGAACTGGGAGATAAAAAACCATCCCAACTCCTACGTCGCATGAAACAGCTGCTTGGCGAAAATAATTTGGAAGACAAAATTCTAAAGCAATTATTTTTGCAACGGTTGCCACAAAATGTGCAACTCATTTTGGCTTCCTCTAGTGATGCTGTTCATCCAGAACAATTGGCTCTCATTGCAGACAAAATTCTAGAAGTATCAGTTCCACATTCGGTGTCCACTGTCAATGTAGGTGCTGCAGCTGCAGCTACTCAACCCACGATTGTGCCACAGTCATTTGATTCACGTTTAGTTGAACTTCAAACACAGGTTTCACAATTAACCATGTTGGTTCAAAATCTAGTTACCAGTGAGACCATGGGCCCACATTCTAGATCATACGACAATCGTGGACGTTCCAAAGAACGCCTTTCACGAAAAGCCTCTCGTTCACGCAGTAGATCAAAGCACAACCAAGAACGAGCCCGGAACCAATCCGGGCCCGGAACATAAACCCACATCCGTTCTGCTTGTCCCTGTTTGCACCTCGGCAAAGTCTACTAATACTACCAACCCACTAGTCACGCCTGCATATAAATATACTTCCACAGAACTCATCAACATTAACTGCCACTCTAGCCACCTTCCTCTACCAAGCCTGGTTCGTGCTAAAATATCTGCGCTGGGCTTAAATCGGAAGCGACGGGGAAAGAGAGGTGGGCGGCGCCCTAGTTTATGCATTCCCTTTAGTAACCAATCATTCAACACTATCCACAAGATTCCAGTCGTCAGTCAGCCTAATATTTCAAGACCAACAGTTCAAGAGAGAAAACGTGGGGTTTGTTTGGAGAATTTAAAGCCTGTTTCTCCTAGTGATCCATCTAAAATAAATTTTTGTGCACTCAACGCTCGATCCATCGTCAAAAAAGTGGACGGTTTCATTGATTTTGTTTTGAGCAACAATTTAGATATTGTAGCCATTACAGAAACCTGGCTAAAACCAACAGATAACATCACCATCAATTCAGTCACACCAAATGGTTACTCCTTTCTACACTCACCAAGAGTTAACAGGGCTGGTGGAGGGGTTGGTATCCTTTTTCGTTCGGTTCTTGATGTAACTTTAAAATGTGACATGACTGTTTGCTCATCATTTGAGGCTATTCATGTCGAAATCACCTCCAATTCAAAATCCATCCGTCTCGTCAATGTCTACCGTCCCCCGAGTGTGCCGAATGTGACTTTTGGTCTTTTTCTTCATGATTTTGAAGGCATGGTTAATGATTATCTATTTCTGTCATCTGAAATTGTTTTAGTTGGCGATTTTAATATTCATATGGATAATTTAAATGATGCCAACGCCATCCGGTTTAAGACTATATTACAATCATATGGTCTTCATCAGCATATCTCAGGGTCAACGCACATTCATGGGCATTTGCTTGACCTACTCATCACTCGTGAAAATGCTACACTTGTTTCTGGTATTTATCTTCATCCTGGGTTATCTGATCACTTTGCTGTTATGTCTCAATTATCACTTCAGAAACCACAGCCCCCTAAAGTTACTATTACAACACGTAACCTTAAGTCTATTGATGTTGATGTTTTCCGCAATGATCTGGTTGTGTTACTCTCCGACTTAGATATGACTTCTACCAATCTCGATTCTTGTGTGCAAAATTATGAGGTTATCCTTAGTAGTCTTTTGAACAAGCATGCACCAGCTCGCACTAGATCAGTTCGTTTAAGACCTCATAGTCCTTGGTTTAATGTTGCTATACAGACTGCTAGAAAGCTGCGTAGGGTTCATGAGAGAAAATGGAGGCACTCAAGACTAGAGATTGATAGACAGTTATATTGTACTCAAAGACAGAAGGTTAATGAATTGATTAATGTAGCTAAGATTGAATATTACTCCTCTCAAATTAAAGATTGTTCAGGCAATCAGAAGAAGTTATTTAAAGTTGTAAATGGGTTACTACATCAAGTGAAGGAAAAACCTGTATTACCCAGTAGTATATCAGATGCGGTTCTGGCAGATAGTTTTTCTCACTATTTCAGCAAAAAAATTCTTAATATTCGTAGTGCTTTCCCTGTATCAACTAGTTCTACTATATCGTCAACTTACCATTTACCTGTGTGTGCTAATGTACCAAATATTTCCCAGTTTGAATCCACTACTGTGTTTGAGATCAACACATTAATAAGAAGTTCTCCTTCTAAATCATGTGAACTGGACCCCATACCTACTGATCTTTTAAAAAAGTGTATTGATGTTGTAGCACCTCTTATTACTACTATTGTGAACAAGTCTTTTGAGCAAGGTAGTTTTCCAGACAGTCTTAAGACAGCTTACATTCGTCCCCTAATCAAGAAGCCAGGTTTAGATGTTGAGACTTTGTCTAACTACCGACCGGTGGCTAATTTGAAGTTTATTGGCAAGACCATTGAGCGCATTGTTGCCTCCAGATTGAATACTGCTATCTCTGATTCTGGCCTTGCTGATAAATTTCAATCAGCATACAGGTCCAAGCATAGCACTGAATCGGCACTTTTGCGGGTGCAAAATGACATTTTATGTGCTATGGATGACGGCCATGTGACTGCCCTGATTCTGCTTGATTTAAGTGCAGCTTTTGACACTGTGGATCACACTATTTTGCTCAAGAGACTTCGTGATATTATTGGTTTACAAGGTAATGCCCTTAAATGGTGCCAATCCTATTTGCAAAACAGACCACAACATGTTCGCATTGGCAATTCTACATCGGATCCGGTTGTTCATGATTTTTCGGTCCCTCAGGGGTCGGTTCTTGGACCTCTGTGGTTCACAGTGTACACCTACCCAGTTCATAACATTATCATGAAACACAAACTGAACTATCATGTATATGCTGATGACACTCAGTTATATTTCTCTTTTAAACCATCCCAAAATTTTGCTGATGAGAGCATCAGTCGTATTGAAACATGTGTTTGTGAAATTCGTGTTTGGATGCAGGAAAATTTCCTTAAGCTGAATGATCACAAAACAGAATTTTTGATACTCGGTTCACGGAAACAACTCTCTAAAGTTACTATTCCCCATATTAATATTGGTGATTCCAAAGTTACCGCTCATACCAAAGTTCGTAATCTTGGTGTGATATTCGACTCTTCCATGACACTTAGTTCACATATTTCTAGTATTGCACGTTCTACCACATTTCACATTCGTAATATAGGCAAAGTAAGGAAATTTTTAACACAAAATGCAACTGAGCAGATAGTCCACTCTGTCGTAGTTTCCAGACTTGACATGTGTAATTCACTTCTATATGGTCTACCTTGTACTCAAATTGAGCGTCTTCAGCGTATTCAGAACTATGCTGCTCGTATAATTACCTTAACTAAAAAGTCCTGCCATATTACACCGATTTTAAAAGAATTACACTGGTTACCGGTAAGCAGTAGGATTAAGTATAAACTTCTGCTTTTTGTGTATAAATCACTCACTAACAATGCCCCTGCATATATTGATGATCTTCTCCACCCATACAATCCTCCTCGCAAACTCCGGTCTTACAATTCTAGCCTCCTTATTGAGCCCATATCCAATCATTCATGGGGAGACCGATCTTTCTCACATGCTGCCCCACGCCTATGGAACAAATTGCCTACACTAGTAAAATCATCTGTTTCTTTAACCCAATTTAAAAAAAACCTTAAAACACATCTTTTCAATCAGGTATTTGAGTAAATGGTTGGATTTGTTTTTTTACCCCTCGATGTTTCTTAGATACGGCATTTGTAATTGTATTGTATTTCTATAGCACATGTTCTGGATTTCTTCTTAGCTTAGGCTTACGTTTTAATTTTGGTTATTGTACATATTTATGTACGTTATTGTTTGTATTTAGCGCCATGAGCACTTTGATGGATTTGTGCGCTTTATAAGTTTTCATTATTATTATTATTATTATTACAGAATGCTGGTATCATTGGCGATTTGGTAGCAAGGCACATAAGTGTGTAAAACCATGTAGTTTTGTTGGGAATGCACAAACTCAGGAAAACTGAAACGCCAGCAACTTAGGGCGACGAGTGTGTCTGGCAAACCTCAAAGTCGTCTCTTTTACATCACCGATAGGATATCTGGTACTAGATTTTTGATTGACACGGGTGCCGAAGTTAGCGTGACAGAAAGAACTCAAGTCCTTATACTTTACAAGCAGTAAACAAATCCACTATTGACACCTTTGATGAAAAGTCTATGACAATTGACATCGGATTAAGACGAGCATACAAATGGATTTTTATTATTGCTGAAGTTCCATTCCCGATTATAGGTGCAGATTTTTTGAGGCAATTTTCTTTGGTTGTGGACATAAAAAATTATAAGCTGATTGACTCACAAACTGAACTCGAAATTTCTGGTAACAAGGCATCAGTTTTGTCTCCAAAACCAATGTTTTCGATTCCCGAAACAGACAATGTTTTTCTCGATTTGCTTAGTCAGTTTCCAGAATTAACAAGGCAAAATTTCGATGAAACTGCTATCAAGCACACTGTTACACACCACATTCGCACAACAGGTCCACCAGTGTTTTCTAGACCTCGGCTACTTGCCCCAAATAAATTACCAATTGCTAAAGCTGAGTTCAATCATATGTTAGAGTTAGGCATAATTCGTCCATCTGAGAGTGCTTGGTCATCATGTTTGCACATGGTCCCAAAGAAAACGGGAGATTGGCGACCTTGTGGTGATTATCGTTCCTTGAACAATATCACAGTTCCGGATCGGTACCCTATTCCGCATATCCACGATTTCACTGCTTCATTACAAGGCAAGAACATTTTTTCAAAAATCGATCTTGTTAAGGCCTATCGCCGGTACCCTATTCCGCATATCCACGATTTCACTGCTTCATTACAAGGCAAGAACATTTTTTCAAAAATCGATCTTGTTAAGGCCTATCACAAAATTCCTATTGAGACATCAGATATTCCCAAAACTGCCATCACGACACCTTTTGGTCTTTATGAATACGTTCGAATGCCATTTGGTTTAAGAAACGCTGCACAGACTTTCCAAAGGTTCATTGACCAAGTACTCCATGGACTGGATTTTGTTTATGCTTATATAGACGATCTATTAATAGCAAGTGTAGATAAAGAACAACACCAACAACACCTCAAAATAGTTTTTGAGCGTTTGCGATATTACGGGGTAATAATCAGTCCGGGAAAATGTCAGTTTGGCGTTAGTTCATTGGAATTTCTAGGACATAACATTGACAGCAATGGTATTTTGCCATTGATGAATAAGGTCAAAGTCATTGAAGATTTTCCAATTCCTGACTCCATTCGTAAGTAACGAGAGTTTCTAGGGTTGATTAATTTCTACCGCCGATTTATTCCGGACTGTGCAGAGATTTTGCAACCCCTGACCGATCTTTTGAAAGGTAAATCAAAAAACCAATCAATTGCACTCCCTGATACAGCTTTACAAGCCTTTCAGAAATCCAAAGCAAGTCTAGCCAAAGCTACTTTGTTAGTGCATCCAGACTTAGAAGCTCCACTTTGTCTGATAACTGATGCATCGAACGTAGCAGTTGGAGGAGCACTCCATCAATGTGTTAATGATGTCATGAAGCCAATTGCTTTCTTTTCGAAGCGATTACAGCCAGCAGAAACTAAATATAGTACATTTGGTCGAGAGTTGCTAGCTGTATATTTGTCGATTCGACAATTTAGACATGTTAGAAGGTCGAGAATTTTATATCTTAACCGATCACAAACCCTTGACATATTCTTTTGCGGCCAAACCTGACCGATTCTCACCTAGAGGAGTCGTCACCTAGATTATTTATCACAGTTCAGTACAGACATACGGTACGTGAAAGGTAGTGAAAATGGGGCAGCAGATGCACTTTCTAGATTACACATGGAAAATGTGACTCCCACAATCAGAACAGTCACTGCAGTGAATTTCGATGCAATTGCTAGTAAACAAAAGACCGACGAAGAGCTAATTAAGCTACGTACATCGTCGAATCTTCAATTCAAAGAATTGCCTCTTTTCACTACCCACGGTACTATCACATGTGATGTATCCACTACCAATCCACGTCCTTATATACCCAAAGAATTTCGGCGTGATGTATTTAATTCCATTCATGGTATATCCCATCCAGGAATAAGAGCTACTCAACGACTCATGACAGAAAGATTTATCTGGCCTTCCATTAACAAAGATGTTAGAACATGGACCAGAAATTGTATTCAATGTCAACGTGCAAAGGTACATCGCCACTCAGTGACACCGTTAAGTACCTTTGACACACCACACGTTCGTTTCAATCATGTTCATATCGATATCGTTGGTCCCTTACCACCATCTCGTGGGTTCACTTATTTACTCACATGTATCGATCGATTTACTCGTTGGCCTCAGGCAATTCCAATTTCTGATATTTCTGCCGAAAGTATTGCAAAAGCATTTGTTGATGGATGGATAGCTAACTTTGGAGTACCAGCGACTATCCCTACCGATAGAGGTAGCCAGTTTGAATCAAAGCTTTTTGAAAGTCTATCAAAACTTTTAGGTTGTAATCGCACGCGTACCACAGCATATCATCCACAAGCAAATGGATTGGTAGAACGATTTCACAGACAACTTAAATCATCATTCAAAGCTCAAACTTAACCAAATCGCTGGACAGAATCCTTACCACTGATATTATTGGGTATTAGAACATCACTAAAGACTGACTTAGGCTGCAGTGTAGCAGAACTAGTGTATGGTACCACACTCAGACTACCAGCAGAATTCGTAGTTCCGTCTGTGGATTTGAAATCTGTTGATCCAAATAACTATGTTGACCGTTTGCGTCAGCACATGTCGGAACTTCAACCCAAACAACCTAGACATTATCAACATTCAAGTTATGTTCCAAAAGAATTGTTGACTTGTACACATGTTTTTATTCGTGTTGATCGCGTCAAGAAGCCATTACAACCGCCGTACAACGGTCCATTTCGTGTAATCGAAAGAAGAAACAAAAAATTTATCATTGACGTCAATGGCAAACATGACTCAATAAGTGTTGATAGGTTGAAGGTTGCACATACAGATTTCGAACCCACAGTACCACCTACAGCTAAAGCTTTACCATCTTCTACATCCAACACTACTCCAGATGAATCTAGTAGATCCACTCGCTCAGGAAGGCGCGTGCACTGGCCCAGCAGATATAGATAATTTATGTAAACAAACCGCACATTGTATATATATATATTTTTTTTTTGTGTGTAAATATGAAAGGATTAGTTTAATTTCTTTCTTTCTTTATTTATTTTTTTCGATCCCATTTCAAACCTCGTGTGATCTGGAAGGGGACTAATGTAGTGAATTCCTTGCTACAAGAATAAATTAGGCCCAAGTATGTGGCCAGGTGTTTAATAATAAAGACTTTCTGGTGCGCAGAAGACGCACGTTTTTGTTCCCAACTTCTTTGATAATCACTGATGCGTGACGACAACGAAGGACGCAAAGTAAGAGCAGCTTACTTCACAATCACTTCACGCTCAGCTCTTGTCCGACAAGGTTCAACTGTATCTTTAACGCAGACCGTTTTCCGTGACGACAATTTACTTTAGCCAATGTGGCGGGTTTGGAACTGACTTGGTGGTGTTTTCCCCTTACAGGAAAGAACCTGCTCATTGGTTAAAGTTGTAAGTAAAATAAACTTTATTTAGCGTAGGCAGTTGCAGGCAATTTATATATTTGTAGGCCTCGGCAAATGCAGGCTGACTTAACTTAAATTTTGGTAAGGTTTTCAAAATTAATTAACACTTACCACAAAACATCCACTGGATGGAGAACTTACCTACAGCATCTGCTTAAAGTTCTTTTGTTTAGATATCCTTTCCTGGAAGATGAGATTCATAGTAGACTTCAGGGGGATGCCAGACGGATTGGTGGCCGTCACCATACATACATGGGTATTTCCATAGTCAGTAATGAACTGAAACTGAGAGGTGTGTCGTATGAAATTCCAAAGGAGGTTTACCCAATTGCTCTATTCTATGAGTGTGATTCCCGAGATAATCTTGAAGAAAACTTTGGGAAGGGAAATTTCATAGACAGATGTAATTCGACAAAGTTTTATTTATCAGGCGACCATAAATGTTTGTGCAAGCATATTTAGATGTGTCTGATGTTCTAGGTCCACTTACAAATACAGGGTGGAATATTTACCACACTTGCCCCAAGGAACAAAAGAACAATGTTGCTGCCAGTGGTCTTAGAACTGACTTAAATGTGCCCGTTGACCGCGATCAACCTGACTCCCTACTCAAATCAATTCCCCTTCAAAACATCGTCCCATGTATCCTACACTGGATTACAAGATGCATAGAGAAACTAATAACATTAGAAGTCGAAAACATAGTGTCCGTAACAAATAAGTTGGCTCAAATTCCAGGTGAGTTAAGCCTAGAAGATGTAGTGGGCAACTTAGAAGCTAACATTAACAAACGTGGAATCAGGCATGGCACTTTTAGGATCTTATTCCAAAATTGACAGCCGGAAAAGGTGTCATTAAATAAAGACCATGCTCTTGCAATAATCAGCTCTCCACCTTTGGGAATGGAGTCAAAATATCCCCATATTCTCACCAATGTTGTTCCTCATACAAAAATGTCCAACTGTATTCCAGATCATGTACGCCATTATCTTCATCTTGAAGGTGATTTGACAGAATTTCACTATGTGGCAATGATATGGGAGAGTTTGTATTCCATGTTTAAAATAGTGCAAAAAGAACCACAACATGAATTAATTGACCACAACTCCAAAGGTTCTCTGAGGCCTATGGACTATTTATGGGGCTGTTCAGAAAAACAAGTGCACGACTATAAATTTCATGCTGAAAGAATGTATCAATTGTTTTGTCTAAGGTTCACATGAAAACTTACACCTTACACCATAAAATTTATAGATTATGGATTGTTTTTCATGCAAAATCTTGGGATTCCGCTTTGTAGATTTTCCACAGAAGGGGGAGAACATAGTAACTACCTACACAATTGTTTTTATTACCAACAAACCACAAGGCATGGTGGTAAAAACAAGACTGATCAGACTTGGTATGTTTTCATCTACATGGAAACGTATCTCATATGAAGTCAGCCACAATGAACATGCAGATAGCGACGATGCCTCAGAGGCATTTAAAACGTTTGTTGCACGTCATGTTGCCGCACGAAAAATTTAAATGGCATATCAGTATTATGCAGTTAAAGCAAAACCAAAAAAAATCTGGATGGGTTGACAATCCATCTACAGCACAACAGGTAAAGTCCTACATATAAAGTTTATTAGCTCTGCAAGCCGAAAGGCCTGTTCCACTTGCAAACCCAGATAACGATTAACTATTGGCGAAATACTCATTTGTTGTGACAGGCAGTGTGCCAAAATAAAAAAATTAAAAAATGACTCGCCAAACCGGACAGACCTTATCGAAGAGATTGGTGGTAAAGTGAAGAGAAACATGCCAGGCGTACCAAAAGGTCGATCAACTAAAAAATATGTCATCCTAATGAATGATGAAAACAGCTCTGCAAAAGCTAAGCTAACCAGTGCTGTTAAGAGAGCAATATCGCATGGCCTCATAGTTGTAAATTTGCATTTTGTATTTGACTCCATAGAGGAAGAGAAGCTTCAAGATATTAAACTGTATATCCCAACCTCAGTAACGGCTATCAAGAAGAAATTTTGTAAACCCCCAACTTTGCAAAAAATCAATTTTCAGAAAACAAAGAGAATGATCACGATGTTGAAAGGCCCTAGAGCTAGAGCAAAATCATATGTCAAAAAAGGTAAAATATCAAGGAATGTTGACGTAATTTATGCTATGATGATACACAACTAGCTTCCAAAAAACACTCCCTTCCACAACTGTGCGAAAAATGTTGGTCAATATAAAAGATTATGGTCAATTACCAGCTGAGTAACAACAACGGTATCGAAATATGTGGCTTAACGAAAGGGTAAAGGAGCTTTCAGAAGTAACACGGAAGGCACTCATAAAAAAAACGCAACAGAGTGCAGAGTCCGAGTAACCTCAATCTAAGTTTTTGATCCAAATAGCCTTCCTGTCAAAACATACTGCTGTTCATTGTGACGACTAATTGTTTGATTTTGATTTGTATTCTTTACCATAATTGATCCTTATACAAAGTAAACTAAAACTTTGTTGAGTACAGCTTATAAGCTTCAAAAGAGATGGCTTACGGTGTACACGTACATGCATATGGTTTTAGGTTTATTATATTTTTATTTTTATTTTACTATTATTATTATAATAAATGTAATTGATGTTGCTTCTACATGTATTTCTGCTGCTTGACGTGACCTTGTGACCCATTGTTTTTTTTCAAACCATGTATTGATTTATTGATGTGTCTATGTATCTATTTCTCATATTTTGTGTTTTGTATTTATTCATTTGTTTTGTATTGTTCCTTTTTCCCTTCCTCTCCCTTCCCCTTTTTTTGAGATGGTGATGGTGGTGGTGGGGAGGGTGGCCTCAGAGCACATTATATGTACATTCAAAAACACATTTTTACGCTGTTGCCTACGCATTTTAAGAAAGTAACTAAACGAGTTTACAATTTACCTACACGATATCTCAACATACTTGAGGACACTGCTCTCCCCTTCCGATCTATATAGAGTTTTAAATGCTGACACAATTTATAAACGGTAAAAACTGTTGCTGCTCAAGTTAATTGAACTTTGTGCGCATATTCAGGGTTGTGTTTTTTTTTATGCCTAATGTAAAAACTTTCCATGAAAAACTGATAACGTTATTTTTGTGTGGCTAAAAACAAACAAATAACAAAAACAAAATAAACAGCAACCCATACCAAAAAGTGGATTTTCCATGTTGTGGGATGAATGCGAAATTCAGATCAACTAATTTTTATTTTTTTATATATTTTAATAACGACTGTTAAAATACTTAACTGACTTGTTTTCATCAGAATTACCAAATTTAACAGATTGCATTTGAAAATTAAAATGTATTGTACTTTTTATAATGTGCGATTTCTAACACAATTTCCCTCTTGAAATTGTTTATTTTGCCGTCACTGTAATGTCATGCACTTTTGCATGCACTTTTGGAAGCCAGGCACTCCATAAGTTAAATTGAATACTAGCGTTGTTGTTGTTATTAATGTTTTTTGGTTTTTTTTTTTTTTTTTTTTTTTTGGGGGGGGGGTTATTTGTCTATTTTAGTTTTAATTTTGATAAAAACAATATCCTGTAATCAACCTTTAATATTGGGCTGAAAAATCTCGAACCTAAATCGACTCTTTCTACTCTGTTGAACTGTCGGCTGAGTGTCCACTCCACTAGTGGCAAAGCTCAACAGTTCACTGTGCACTCTTTTAGGAGAGACTGTCTCCATCCCAACTCTATCACTAATCTCTTCAGTGCCACTTTTGCTCGACAGAAAAGACTGGAGGTCTTCTATTGCACTGTACTCTTTCAAATCCTCTGAATGGGAAATCCCTGCACTACCACTCTTAACCCTTTAAACTCAACCCTACGTAAAATCGGGCACAGGTGACCGATTTTTTATTTTTTTTTAAATCACTTCTCAACCAACATCTACTGCCCTCTGTTGGCCAAGCTTGGCATATTTAGAAAGCTGAAAAAATAAGCTTTCCAATGAGAGTATGGTACCCGTGTGCAACCCCTATAAATAAATATACAAAGCGACAAAGAAACCAGACTTTTGCTTTGTCCTTGGGGGAAAAAAAAAAAGCTTGCATCGCGTCACCCGTGTGTTGTGTGCATTGACTCTCGTACATCTTCCGCTCTTTATCTTTACGAAAAGCTTTTATTTCAGCTTCAAAATGCCCCAAAAGAAGCCTGAAAAGCCATCAAACGTTGCCCAACCTTCCAGGAGACAATTTAGAGAACAAGAAGTCTTAGGTTTTTGGGGTTTTGTGGATGAGGAGAGCGATGAAAACGGCGATCTCGATAGTGGTGAGGAAGAAATGATAAACCAAGGCATTGATCCCACCATAGACTGGTAAGTTTTTGTATGCATTTATTTGAAAGATATAAATTCCTTGTTGATAATTTGCACTAAGATATAATCACATGTATGTCAATGAAACAAATATAAAACGTTACAAATGTTGAAATTTTTGAGAAAAAAAATTCTGAAGAACCCCAAAACAAAAACGGAAATGCAAGGGGGGCATACACCAAAGTACTTTTTATTTTGTACTCTTTTATTATTTTGTACATTACTGTGATATTTTTGTGGGATATAGTATACATATTGTTTTTATTGATTTTTCGGAATGATTTCCATATCCTGCCACCACTTTTTAGCAGTTCCGAACTTTCAGTCGGAACAGCTATTGTTTCTGTCCAGATTTTTATTTATTTTTATTTTTACCAACAAAAGGAATCTCATTTTAATAAGTTAGATTTACTAATTTATTTCATAACAAATGAAAAACTAGTGGCAGGATACAGAACATTTTCCGTCTTTGTCTTTGTTGAAAAGCACGGTTTACCGTATGGTTTTTTTTCCTGAATTTTTTTCATGAAAATGCACAATTATTTTTTGTTTACAGCTTTGAGAGTGACATGACTCCTATGCCACGTTCATCCAAGCAAACTTTGGGAAGTAGCCGGCCCAGAGCAGCACTTGATCCTGATCAACCG
The DNA here is from genome assembly GCA_023634235.1 of Pisaster brevispinus. NCBI lineage: Eukaryota > Metazoa > Echinodermata > Asteroidea > Forcipulatida > Asteriidae > Pisaster > Pisaster brevispinus. The sequence continues at coordinate 8,134,593 of JAMKCF010000001.1, forward strand.
AGCACAAGTACCGCTTCCGATCTACCCATGATTCTAGCTGCAAATGATGAGGGCCCATCCACTGCCACTGTACAACAAAGTCTGCGCTCGAGAATCCGCACAGAGCGACTGATTGCACAGCAACCTTCATCGAGCTCAAACGCCTCGGATGAGGATCAGCCACTCATTCCACCATGGAAAGGTGAACATGAGATTGACGTTGGTCTTGGGCGTCAACCATCTTTTACCCCGAATCGAGAGCCCGGCACCCAACTACCCGCAGTGAACGACTACTCTCCCGGTTAGCTGTTCAAGCATTATTTTGGTGCCAACGTAATGAGATCACTGGTACAAAATACAAACAAGCAAGGAGACAAGATGAAGGAAGCTGGGAAAAAGTACACGTGGAAAGGGACATCAATAGAAGAGATGTACAGGTTCATTGCAGTAATTATCTTCATGGGCCTAGTGTCAGTGCCGACGCTTCAAGAATATTGGTCCGAAGATGGGTTTTTTGGCCAACCCTTCGCCAAGAGAATCATGTCTCGGTCAAAGTTCCTGCCCATTTTATGGAATCTACACATCAGTGACCCAGATGAAGATGAGGAAAATCAACGCCGTAAAATCATCAACGACCCGGGAATGATGGACTGCAAAGTTTGTCCATTATTTGATGAGATGCATGTAGCATGCAAGTCGTTCTACATGCCCAATATCAATATTTCTATTGATAAACGAATGGTTGCCACTAAAGCACGGATCGGAATCAAACAGTACATAAAAGATAAACCAACCAAGAGGGGTTTCAAACTGTTTGTTTTATGTGACTCTAAAACTGGCCACACGTGCGATTTTACTATTTATGCTGGCAAGACGGAGGACCAGTCGGACAAGGGGCTGACCTATGATGTTGTAACCAGACTAATGTCGCCTTATTTAGGACAAGGCTATCAGCTTATCGTCGTGGCTTTCCAAAGTCAAAGGAGAACAAGATCGCTAAAAATGCACCACGCGGAACAATTCGTTGGATACGAGATAACGAACTACTTTTCGTCAAATGGAAAGACACTCGCGAAGTCACTATGCTATCAACGATGCATAGTGCCTGTGGGCCAGATACAGTGCAAAGAAAAACAAAACATCGTGAGACCGGAGCCTTCGACAGGATAAATGTCCCCGTCCCCCCCCCCCCCGCAGTAAAGGACTAACAAGTCAATGGGTGGAGTCGATCTCTCAGATCAACTGGTGCAATATTACAATGTGCTGCACAAAACTCGCAAGTGGTACAAAACTTTATTTTACCATTTTATTGATATTGCCATCGTCAATTCGTACATCATTCATAAGGAAATGAATATTGCTCTTGGTTTGCCAATCATTAGCCAGAAGACCTTTCGTAAGCAGCTTGTTTTTGAACTTGTAGGAGACAAGAGCCAAATGTGCCTCCTGCTGCTGCTGCTATCCATCTTCCTGAAGAGCTAAACATTTCAGATGACAGAACGAAGCGTGCACGGGTTGGAAGGAAAAACTGCCAACTCTGCTACAACTTGACCAAAACACAAACTCGAACCATATGGAAATGTTCAATTTGCAATATTCCCTTGTGTATAATACCTACAAGAAACTGTTTCAAGATATGGCACGAAACTATGTAATAACTGTTTCTATACTTGACTACCTCCATGCACATTGTATTAGGTTTCGATTATGGTATGATTTTGATCTGTGACATGTACTTGTATGTTCTTTTATGTATTACGTTACCATAATTGGTGTAGTTTCAGAATAAATTATGTTCCTGTTATTACTTATTGTAACTGGATAGAAAAAAGGGTCACTTCCACTAATCCAGTTACTTTGCCACTTTCTTACTTTTCTGTGACATTTTGATTGAAATGTTTCGAAACACTGTACATGCATTTATATATTTGTTTTCACTGTTGCCAAGAAAGTTTCATGACCGGCAAAAAACAGAGAAGACAAAGATGGCTATCATTTTCCATTTATTATTCAAATAGGGTCTTCTTTTATTTTATTGTTTTAGAAAAATACCAAGAGGGCATACCAATAATCTACATGTTACTGTATTTTTAAAAAACAAGCTGCCCTAAATTGAAAACACAGAACAAATTGACATGCATTTTTTTCAGCTGAATTGATTATTTTTTTTTTTTGGGTAAACCTGTAAATTATAACCATAACAACTGTTTTCAATTTACATATTTGATAATAATCATCATGCAATATTTGTTGTTATATTCAAAAGGGATCATAAACTCAATATTATTGTTGATCAAGTACTTACCTTTACAATGGTGTATGACATGATGCAGTTGAAACAAAATAAACTAATGCCAAGATAATAGTGTATTCTATTTGTACAACTTTGTCAAAAATAAAGAAAAATGTGGTAATGTATAAGCTAAATTCTAGGAGATAAAATTCATATTTTTTCTTTATTTTTTTACCTTTATAGGGAGATTAGATGATGTAGTTTTCAAAAATGGCACTCAAACTGTTTTTACATGCTTGGAAAATACAAATTTTACAAAAAATATGGGAAAAAAAATAATTTCAAAATCAAAATATGCATTTTAAAATGGCGATTTTTTTTTTCAAAACCCTGCGGGGGGTCAAAAAATAACTAAAAATATAGCCCTATATGTAAGCTTTGTAATGATGTATAATGTTAACATGTTTCTGAGAAGTAAAGCAGTCATTTGAATAAATAACCTAAGTACATGTAAAATTGGGAGTACTGTCCTCAAACCTCACTCTTTTCTCAAATTTGGGGTCTAGCTCGGGTGACAGTGCGGACACCAGGGGACTTGGTTCCCCTTGAGAGAAATAGCCTGAACTCTCGAAAGGCAAACAGAACTTGATTTTTGAATCGGCCCTTACTGGCTCTTTCGCTCTCACACTGTCTCCACAATCTCTGTGAGGAGATTTCTCATAACTCTCTTTCATGGCTGCCTCTAATTTCTTAGGCATGAGTTCTCTGTCCCACTGCAGAAATTGGGCCTCTTATTTCAGCCTCTGCAGTTCACTCTCAACACTCTTTGTGTTTTCCTTACTCATTTCTGATCCCTTTGGTTGTACTCTTCAACCACAGAAATTTCTATCTCTTTTTATCCTACTCTGAACTCTTCAGTACCAACTGACCTAACCAGCACCAATCACCCCACTTCTGACACCATTTGTGGCGGATTTCCTGCGAGTCTCATTCAATCTTGGAGTCCAGGGAGAAGTTCAACCACTGGCCTGAAAGTTCCCTTATCTCGAACCTAAATCGTACCTCAGACCCGGGAAAAACTTCGAGCAGTCTCGGGCCCAGAGATGCAAGCTCGTTTAGGTGGAAATCTACCGCCCAATTGGCTACTGATCGTCTGACTGAACTCTGGGGCAGAGCAGAAGTAACTACTGGGGACAGACTAACAAGAAAATGGACACAGAAACACAACTTTGAGTGTTATCTATTCTCTTTATTTGCCTCCTGGGCAAACTTCTTTCTCTGTACTCTGGTGGAAATTTTATTTCCTTTCTCTATCCTTTCACAATCCTTTAACAACCCTTGTCTTCCCGAGTGCACCCTTGCGCAAACGATCCAGTACTACCAAGCAGTTTTAGCGACCAAACGCACGCACTAGCACGCCGATTGTTTCACAGTGCCTCTATTTGAGTTTCCCCTCCAGTTGGACTTCTCGACTAATAATGAACGGCCACACCAGGACAATCTCTATGATCGCCCCTGTGCCATCCAAGTTCTCTTTGAACTCAACTTTTAGTCGCCACTCTGACACAACTATCTTCAAATTCATTGTACTTTGTTTCCTTTGTTCTAAATGCAGTTGAAACATTTTTTGTTCACAGAACTCGGGGAAAGTTCCGAGTATACAGTGCTAACACACATCGGTGTAAGGGTAAAAAAACCAAAAAATTAATATTCTTTATCCCCGATGCAAAATCAACCTTCTGGAGGAGGACACGCAAAGCGTACAAGTTCATCCACTCCTTGCTCGTTGCCATGTTGAATGCGAGCGCCCTCAAGTATTGCTGCTTCGAATCAGTTTGAGTTTTACGTCCACCCCATTTTACATGTGTCTATCCTGAAAGAAAATGTCACTGTGTATTGGGGCTAATCATGTTAACAACCTGACTGTTTTTTGTAAATTTAAATCTCTTCCTCAGACCATCTATCATGATTCTCGGAGCTCTTCTCATTTCTGGTTCTGAATTGCCAGTTATAGATTTATTATTCAACAGACGGGGGGTTAACAGGCAGTGGAATATCACGTAATAAGTACAACAAAATACAGGGTGTGTGTAGCTCCTGACCGTAACATAACTTCCCTCCTCCCTTCAGTTCTCATTGGCCAAACATTAATGTAGAGCTAAACTATAAATGAGAACTTTGTTCACAAAACGGTCAGTCTTACAATAAACAATAAAATTAAAAAAAACTCACTTCCAAAAACAATATAACTTCACCAAATACATTTCAATACAATCACTTGTGGAAATCACGGTCGTTTTGGTTCGTTAGAGAAGATTCTTTTGTGGAGTAAAATTTGCATACCCAAATAAATTAAAAATATTACACCATACCCTTACGGAAAATCAAGCTTGCGACAAGCTTGCGGCAAGCTAGTTTTAAGCTTGTGACAATCTCATTGAGCTTGCTGCAAGCTCAAATGAGCTTGCAATAATTTCTGCAAGCTAGCTGCAAGCTCCTTGCAAGCTTGCAGCAAGCTTGCACGAAACGTTTGTCTTCATGCAAGCTTGCATGGTTTCTTGGCAAGCTCGCAATCTTTTTAGCAAGCTTGCTGCAAGCTTGCATGTTTTTTGACAAGCTTGCAAACTTTTTTTGCAAGCTTGCAAGCTTGCATGTTTTTTGACAAGCTTGCATGGTTTCTTGGCAAGCTTGCAATTTTGAAGCAAGCAATTTTGCATGGTTTGGTCACAAAAAATTAAGCTTGCAATCTTAAGCTTGCTGCACACTGCAAGCTTGCCAACTTGTTTGGCAAGCTGTATATATAGCAAATGGCTAGTGCAAGCTTGCACATATGGCTGAATTAATACAAGCTTGCTAAATGTACTTGCAAACATAGCTTGTAACCGATGGTGGCAGCAAACATTTTGCGTGAAATAGTGACGTAGCTGGACGTGTGATATTCTTATGCCTGCGACGTTGCTGGTAACAGTGGTATCTTCAAACAAGAGATACTTGCAGTGATTGTCTAAGAATACACTATAATTATTTTTAATTCAGGGCTCGAATTTGATGGGGGGGGGGAATCCACAAGCAGCAGGGCTTGTTGCTCAGTCAAAACTTTTACTGGGCCGGAACATTTTTTACAAGACCGAAGTCATCTGAGAAGAAAAAAATCAAAACACAACAAAAACGCACCAAAAGTTAACATGTTTTTCATACTTCTGCGCCTGTGCAAGTTTCACTTGCAGATCGCTTAGGGGGCAGTTTGGGCTTTGAAACCCCATCTAGAAATGTCCACATACCTTCTTTTTACACGACGTTTGCTGCCACAGAAAAAAATTTAATAAGTTTTGACAGGACAATATCAACAACGTTGACAAAACATGCGGTGGCGATGCACGTGAAGCAAGACTTGTGGAAACAAGACCTTACTTTTCATCCATGCAACACAGGGATGTGAGGTGTTAAAAGCAAACAACCTAGATGAGTTTGGATGGATCTTCAGATTCAGGTGAGCAACAAATCCTTCATCCTCTTAACTTCTGTTTCAACTCATCTTTTGACAACAGTTTGGCAGGGCATTATTAAAATAGTTGCTTTCAATGTCCTGTACGACTTGCCTAAATGTTGTGAATTTGACTGACCAAAAAGGAGCCATTAAAAGGACATATTGAACTTATACTGATCTCTTTATGATGAGGCGTTGTTTTCTGTGCCATGTATGTACATGTAACTATTTACTAAGTTACCTTCCCTTACATTGTAGTACCATAAATGGCGTGTCGTGGCCGAGTGGATAAGATCACTGGACTCAAGCTCTGGTGTTTCTGATCAGCAGAGTGTGGGTTCGAGCCCCGGTCGTGACACCTGTGTCCTTAAGCAAGACACTTAACCATGATTGCTTCGTCCTTCGGATGGGACGTAAAGCCGTTGGTCCCGTGTGTTGTGTAACGCACGAAAAAGAACCCAGTGCACTTATCGAAAAGAGAAGGGGTCCGCCCCGGTGTTCCTGGTTTGATCGGCTGCATATTGCGCCACAGCACCTTGTAAACCATTACAAGGTGCTATGTAAAGGAGTAGGTCTCATACTTCAAACGTAGCCCCAAATACCTTGCAGGAATACTGAATGTTAAGCGCTTAGAGGCTGGCCTGCAGTAGGCGCTATACAAATACAATATATTATTATAAAAAAACTGCTTATTAAGCAGTCTGTAAGCAGTCAACTGCTTAACCCTTTCAGCCCCAACGGCGACTATAGTCGCCCGTGCACTGTACCCCGCTTGAGCCCCAACGGCGACTATAGTCGACGAGCGCATGTCGTCTTTTTCAAGATGCAATAATAGTTTTGTTTGTCGCCCTCTGCTGTTGAATTTAAGATAACCAGAAAGGTCGTTGACTCCTCTTTTGAATGGTGTATAATACAATAGGGGTTGTAATTGGCTTTTTTCGAGAAAAACGACGCGCCGAAAAAAAAAACCTTCTGAATAAACCAAGATTTACTTCCGAAATTTCAGCAAAATGAGTGATCGTAATGCCGATTTACTTCGGGAGTTGTTTGCAGATAGTGATTCTGATATGGAATTAACTAGTTCTTCTGAAGAATCTAGTGTAAATAGTGAAGATTCTTCAACTTCAGACGACGAAAATGCTGCTGGTCCGAGCGGCGTGACTGATCATGGGCGCAGGCAGACCGGTCCGAGGGCTACTGTTGCCGGTGGTGTTCGTGGTGGGGGCCGAGGTGGTGCTCGTGGTGGGGGCCGAGGCGGTGCTCGGGGACGCCGTGATGCACCCAATTTCCGCGCTGGATGGGTTGAAACTAACAACTTCAACCCAAGTGATCTACAATTCACCGGAGTTCCTGGTCCTACCGCCAACTATGTTGGGTTTTCACCAGTACAAATGTTCATGTTGTACTTCTCAGCGGCAGTGTGGGACTTACTGGTTACAGAGACAAACAGGTATGCAAATCAGACCATGCAGGCTAAACCAGGGTCCTACAAGTGGGGTAGTAATCCCATTGATGTAGCTGAGATGAAGGCTTTTATAGCGATTCTTCTGGCTATGAGCATTTCTAGATTGCCTCAATACAGAATGTACTGGTCAACTTCTGAAATACTGAACAACTGCTTCTTTCCATCCATCATGTCACGCAACCGATTCACCGACATTCTCAGATTCTTCCACCTTGCAAACAATGATGCCCCTCGTCAACCCCAACTTGCAACAAACAAGCTTTCGAAACTTCAACCGTTCCTTGACCTCATCTTGCCAAAACTCAAAACGGTCTACAACCCAGGGCAACAGCTATCTCCTGATGAAAGCATGCTTCGATTCAAGGGACGGTTGAGTTTTATCCAGTACATGCCCAAAAAGCCTGTGAAATGGGGGATGAAAGCGTTTTCATTGAACGAATCGAAAACAGGTTACACATGCTCCTGGAAGCTTTACACGGGTAAGCAGGAGTACCCCGTCCCCCCTGTACAGCACCCCCTCGACCCATCAACAAACCATCCTGTGGAACTGTATGTAAGTGGCCACATTGTACTGGACTTAGTTCGCGGTTACGAGAAAAAAGGTCATATAATAAATTGTGACAACTATTACACCAGCCCTGCCCTTTTCCAGCAACTCATGGATCTTGGTTTTGGTTGTTGCGGAACAGTGAAGTTTTTAGCTAAGGGAATGCCTGAAGCAGCTAATCCCAGACCAGAACTAACAGAATGAAGATGCTCCGGCTTTCCACACGAAGGGAGACCAACTTTGTGTTGTCTGGTATGACAAAAAGCAAGTAAACTTACTTACCAGCGTCGGAAACTGCAATGTTTCGGAGAAGAGAATTCGCTCTCGCCACACAGAAGATGGCTTTAGAAAGATAACAAAACCTCATTCCATCGAGGAGTACAACAAATATATGGGAGGAACTGATTTGGCGGATCAATTTTTTCAATATTACAACCATACTCATCGAAGCTTGAAATGGTGGAAGCGTGTTTTTTTCCACATGGTTGAGGTTTGCATGGCCAATTCATCTGTAGTTTTTGATAGCGTTCCATCTAACAAGAAATTGACGACCCTCAAGTTCCGACAAGCTGTGATCCAAGGATTGCTTGATGGCTGGGTCCGTGATCCAAAACGCATTGGACGACGATCAATCCGGGATGATCTGCCATCCCGGCTTACTGAGCATGGTCACTTTCCAGGCCTAGTAGCTGGTTCCAGCAAACCAGACTGCGTCGTGTGTAGCGATAGGTCAAAGCAAGGAGGACGGAAGCAAACCAAAACATTCTGTCAAAGATGCGACCGTCCAATGTGTACATATCCTTGCTTTGAAATATATCATACACATTTGAACTATAAGTAATGCGTTTACCTACGAAGGTTACTTATTGTTGCTCAGTTAGCCGGGATGCCAGAGCATCCCATATTGATCAGCGTCCAGTGAGTTTATGATCATCAGTTTGAGATTACAGTTTGGCTTGGATGGAGCGCTATCTAAATTAAAAAATTCCTATCCATGTTTCCGAAACAAATATTTATTTAGTCAACAAATATTCAACCCATTTTAATTACATGTAAAATGCCAATTGCATTCTATGTTTTGTAAACAAATATTCAATTCCTTGTATATACATATAAAGTGCAAAATCCATCCATGTTTCGTAAACAAATTTACTGCTCATTTTGATTACATGTAAAATGCCAATTTCAGTCCATGTTTTGTAAACAAGTATTCAACTCGTTTTATTTACGTGTAAAATGCAAGAACCCATCCATGTTTCATGAACAATTATTTTACTCATTTTATTTACATGTAAAATGCAAGAACCCATCCATGTTTCATAAACAAGTATTCAATTTCTATTATGTACATATAAAATGCGAATTCCATCGATGTTTTGTAAACAAATACTCAACTCATTTTATTTACATGTAAAATGTGAGTTCTCATCCACTTGTTTAGAATTTATATTTTTTAGTTTGTTCTATGTTTACTTTTTATTATTGAATGTGTTTTGGGGGTATATTATTCAAACATTGCCAACAATATATGCCAGAAACCAAGAACATCAAACCGTTGCAATTTTGTTTACAAATCGATATTTACTTGCCATTCCCAACTTATGACAGTTGTTTTTGGTAACACCTGACATTTGATTTGTTATTTAGTAGCAGGATCTCATTTTTTCAGTTTATTTTGTTCAATGAATGTACTGCCAAATCATTTTTTTAGAAAGCAAGTAAAAGTTTGTATTATTTTTACTTTTTAAAATCTTTATTGAATGTGTTTTGGGGGTATACTATTCAAACATTGCCAATAATATATGCCAGAGCCAAAAACACCAAGCGTTGCAATTTTGTTTACAAATTGATATTGCTTGCCAATTGCCATCCTCAACTTGTGATTACACAAACATGTACATGTATTTATTATTTTGTCACCAAATCTCAACTTTGTACATAGCATGTATACAGTACTAGCGTAAATAAACTTGTATGTAGTGTTAGGTAGCTATTGATGTCATGTATTTTCTCAGGTTATTTGTTCCTTATTTTTTTTAAAGTTTACTATTTTCCAGTTTGTTTCACATACGAACCTGGACAAATGAAAAGTTTTTGAACCATTAGTTGTCAAAAGTATGCAATGTTTTAGTGTTTAAGTATTTATTGTATACATTTATGTGTTATGTATTTGCCAATTTTTTATTTTTTTTATATTTACTTCAACTACATGAACATTTTCATGTTCAGTTTATAAGTGCAGTATTGATGATTCTTCTTCTTGCATATATATACATCAATAAACAAGAAAAACATGCTCTATTGGAGCTTCCAATTGGAAAATTGTTGTGTCTGTACTTTTTCTCATCTATTCAAAAGCAATTATTATTACAGGATAAGGAGTATCCATCCTTTATTGAATAGCAGTATACATGGACAATGTAACACAATGTAACAAGTAGCGTTCTGCATGCATGGTTTACATGTAAAGTGTACAGGCCTTTGTCCCAAACACTGTGGTTGTTCCTGGTCAACAAGTTGTGTTGAAAAGACCCACTCTGAGACTGCAACTCTGGTAATAGATGTACCTAAGCTGACAATACAAGAACACTAACAATTTGATTTGTATACCATAAGAAAGATTTTTACAGGCTTCAAACTATGAACACAATGTTTTGTGTTGTAGGGACTGTTTCAATGTGAAAACAACCAATCTTATACTTGAAAAAAAAATTGAGAGTACTAAAATTTGAAGTATTTCAAAACGCACAGCTTGAATTCATGCATGATTTGAGCTCCTGTGTAAAAACCAAAACTCAAATCAAGATAAATTTGATACCATAACAATCACCACGTTATATCCATGTAATAGCATGCACAACGTTTTTTGATGCAATAATTAGTTTGTGCAGAAAATCAAGTTTGAAAAAGACGTGTAGTTCAAGCTGCAACTTTTTAGTCATCTGGAAAAAAAAACTTGGGCCACAGGAGCTCCGTGTGCATAAACAATGCGGTCACCACAGGATGCATGGTAATAAACAACGTGGGGCTGAAAGGGTTAACTAGGCAGTCCATTAGAATTATTAAGCAGTTTGTAAGAAGTTGGCGACAATGAATGCTTAAAGCAGTCCAAAAGCAGGCATTTGAAGTCGAAGGCATTTTCATAAGCAGTTGTGTGTTGGATAATTAAGCAGTCACAAAATCCACAACTTTTTCATGTAAGCAGTCGAAGTAGAATTTCTAAAGAGTTTCAGACTTGAAGGCTTAGGGGGCCTTCAACTGCAAATTCCTGTACATGTTCATGAAGGCTTAAGTACACCAGGGTCACTCAAGAAGTGTAACTTGACACTGTCCATTGCATAACACTTCCTGTGTGGTAAATTTGAATTCTAACTGGCACTCATATTGAAAGTGCAATGGCTACTGGAAGCTGCTTGTGTTGGAGGTGTTGGTGTGTAGGTTTTTGTACCAAAATTTAATATGTTAATAATCACTTGCATGCAATGGAAGTTATACTCTATACTCAGTGGAAACTAAACAAGACATTAAAGAAACAAACATGACCAGAACATGGAAGATTGATCAGAATTATCATGGATTGGTAAGCTGTTTATGTTAGTACTATACTACTATGTATGTAACTACTGTACATGTACTATTACAGAATGTCTGTGTGTCAATATCACTTTGTTTTTGTCAACGGAGCATGGAGGGGAGAGTATTTTCTTTTGATGATGGAGAAGCCATGGTTTTGTTGCTTTTTAAGTGCGCTGCCTAAAATCTGAGCAACAATGCCCTGATGGCTATGACTAACTTCATTTGATTCTTCCAGGTTTAATGTTAAGTGCTTGCCCAGAGCCAAGAACATAGGCCACCCATCACTACATTTCATTGTGCCGTACTCAAACCATGGTCGATCAATATTCTATTTCATGTTGACCTGAATATCAGGATTTCATCATAGAAGAAATTATCTTCATCTTGTTTTTTTTTTGCTTCTTTCAAGGTTGAGTCTTCCTTGGGGACCCAAGGTTGGGAGTACGCATCTCAAAGAATGGGCTGGAACAGCGGGAAAGGTTGGCCACAAAGCCAGAAAAGTTTGGACTTCTTCTGTTGGAGTTGGTTGTTTCTTTTGAAGAGTGTGCCTGAGGAGATTGAAGTTTAAATAGTGCAGTGTGTGTGCCTGGACTTCAGCAACTGTATATACGTAACGAACAGTCAACATCATTAAATTGTTTTATATTGGGTTGGCAGTTTTTTTACACTGCACTGAGGATATTGTTTGAAGGGAAAGAAGTAATGGATGGATTTAATTGTGTATGGCAAAAGATGATAATAAATTCATAATAATTGACCTATCCCACCGGGATATTGGTTGGGATCCCGACCACATTTTTTAAGGGGATGTGTTTTACTGAATGTCAATAAACTGAAAAACTAATCATTCATGCACAAATGCCATGCTGTTGGCGCAAGCTTGCCATCCTGCCTACAATGCCTGTGCAAGCTTGCCATGCATGCATGCGCCCATTGGCGCAAGCTTAATTCCGGCCAGCTAGATTTATGGCAAGCTTGTCATCTTCCCTGTTGTGCAAGCTTGCTGGCGCAAATAAGCTTGCAATAACTGGCCATTCATGCAAGCTTGCCACCAAGCTTAAATATATAAGCTCATTTTAGGCGCAAATATTAAGCTTGTCGCATAATCTCTCTGCAGGCAAGCTTGCAGAGAGATTGCCGCAAGCTTGCAGAGAGCTTCAGAGCTTGCCGCAAGCTTGCCGCAAGCTTGCAGAGAGCTTGCAGGGTTCCAAATATGCAAATTAGGGCAAGCTTGCGCCAACTGGCAAGCTTGCAAGCTTGCTGCAAGCTTGCCATTCTGCCGGTTGCCGCAAGCTTGCCGCAAGCTTGCCGCAAGCTTGCCGCAAGCTTGCCGCAAGCTTACCCTAATTTGCATATTTGGAACCCTGCAAGCTCTCGGCAAGCTCTGCACGCTTGCGGCAAGCTTGCCATCATGTTCTCTGCAAGCTTGCCGCAAGCTTGCAGCAAGCTTTCTTAAATTTCTGTAAGGGTATCATCTGCTCCACTTGCCAAATGACTGTTATAATTACCAATTACCAATAAATTATTTTACTTGATCATTTTGCTTAATCGGCTAGTCTGCTTACAAAGTCACTGTTAAGGCCCTGTCACACCTTGACGTTTTAGCCAGCGTATGCTGACGTATGAAAAAATTTGGCGAATACGCTGGCGTACGTCGAATAAGTTATGGGTAAGTTTCGTATAAGTTAAGAGCACGCTGAAACCTGCTGGTATACGTCGTAGTAAGGCGAGGTTGTCGAAAAAATGTTGTGCATGCACAAAAATGTTCGGCGTATGCCAGCGTGTGGTACATAAGTCCCGCATAAGTTGTAAGTTATACGTTACTTGTAAGTTAACCATAAGTCGACATACGTTGAGATAATGTCTAGCGTACCCAAAACTTATTTCTAACCTATGAGTAACGTGCTTTGAACCTATGTCAAACTTATCTCCAACGCATATTAACGTATATAGACGTTTTGACGTGTTCCGGACGACCACAGAACTTACTAAAGGTATTTCTAACTAATAGCTACCGTATAATGGCGTATTAGCGGCGTTTAGGGGAATTTGTATATAAAAATGGGGTTTGCAGGAGGAACCCGTCAGTACTCCTCATCAAGAATCCATTGTTAGCAGATGTTCATGTCATCCGAGAGATGGAGGATCTGGCAAGGCCGAGACGAGACTACCTACTACTAGCTGTCCTCCAACATCAGCATGACTTCATCGATTTGACGCTGTACGAGTTGCGTGCCAATAGAGCCAGGAGAAAAAGAGCTGAACGAAAAAGAAGGAACTGGGTGAGACCTTGGATCGGGAGACGACAGCAGTTTGGCATGTATGACCAGCTTATGGTGGAACTCCGTAACGAGGACCATGCATCCTTCTCCAACTTCCTGCAAATGCCCCAAGCGATGTTCGACGAGCTGCTAGCCAGAGTGGGTCCAAGGATAACCAAGCAGAACACCTTCTACAGGGATCCACTTGAGCCTGGTATGAAGCTGGCCCTGACTTTGCGTCATCTTGCCTCTGGGAACAAGTATGCCTTGATGAAGTTCGCATGGAGGGTCCCTCACAACACCCAGTCCCTAGTGGTCAGAGAAGTATGTCAAGCCAATTTTGACGAATACGTGGATGAGGTGCTGGTTTGCCCAAGTACTCCTGATGGTTGGCGGGCCATAGCTGACTAGTTCTTCCAAAGATGGAACTTTCCCAATACATGTGGGCCACTTGATGGGAAGCAAGTGGCCTGCCGCTGTCCTCCAAACAGCGAGTCTCAATACTTCAACTACAAAGGATTCTACTCCATTGTTCTGATGCCGCTATGGATGCCGACTACAAATTCATTCGGGCAGATTGCGGTGGTACTGGATCAGCATCAGATGCGCAGATATACAATAACTGTGAGCTGAAGGAATGCTCTGAGGACGGTACCCTAAGTTTCCCTGACCCTGAGTCTCTTCTCGACGATAACCAGGATGTGCCCTACTTCTTCATCGGTGACAATGCCTTCGCCCTACGACCAACCATGATGAAGCCATACAGCCTCCGGGGTCTGACGAGTGAACAACGCATCTTCAACTACAGGCTTTCCCGAGCAAGGAGGGTAGTAGAAAATGCTTTCGGCATCCTTGCTAACAGATTCCAGGTTCTGTTATGTACCATGCAGCATCACCCCTCCACTGTCAAGCTCATAGTCAAAGCATGCGTGATCCTGCACAACCTCATGAGGACCAGGTAATTCATGTTTACATAGCATATTTAGTACAGTATAATCCAGTATACAAAAATGTTTATTAAAATTATATGATTTTACCTTAAATTGTATATCATTTTATTTCTTTTTATTGTACAGTGCCTTAGAATGTTTTTATTATATGTGCGCTTTATAAGTAAATAAATTCAAATTCAAATTCAAATTCCAGGTACCCAGGACTACAGAACCAGCAGCCTGACCAGGCAGAGAATGAGAACCTCGACTTTGTTCCAGGAGCATGGCGAGAGGGATGTCACTTGGAGGATACACAGACAGCTATCGGCCCCAACACTGCCTCCAAGGACGGAAAGAAACAGAAAAATCTAATCAAGCATTTGGTTAACTCTCCAGCTGGTGCAGTTCCGTGGCAAGACAAAATGATGTAGAGGATATTTGTATAACTGCATTGTTCAGGCAATAAAGGGACCTCAGAGACAATAAGATTCCTCTTGAAATGATTATCGTAGAAGAAGCTATTTTTCATTTTTTATTCAACAATTACAATTGTTCTTGTTAGTTTTTAATACGTTTGTATTGACTAGGGGAGATTTGGGAGAGTTGAGCCTCTTTTTTTTATCTGGGCGTTGTGGGTTGCAAACTTTGTACTCATTTAAAGTGTAGCTCCCATGTTATAATAATTTAAGTTTTGTTATTTAAGCTGATTGCATTTTAAAGTAATACTCGGTTTAAAAAAAGATGGATCAAATGGATCGTTTTTAGGGTTGTAGACGCAACTTTAACAACAGTGAAAACAATTTAATAATGTAGTAACAAAACCATGTTTGGTGGTCTATACTTGAACGTCATGTCACTTTATTATGACTTAAGACCCATGATAAGGGCATAAGGGATAAGGCCATGAGTAATTTATTGTTGTTTATGATTGAAACATTAAAAATAACATCAACAAACATCAAGAGTTAAGGCAACTTTATTCAGTGCTCATCTGAAAAACAGTGGTACCTAATAACAATGGTCATACATGTTAATGCAAAATGGCATAAAAATTGCCAAAACACTGTCTCTGCTAATCCTAAGAAGCACACACCTGCCACTGTCACTGTAACTAGTTCTTCTCTGGTGGTGGTGTCTTCAGTTCCCCAGACGGGCTGCTTGCAGCATCAAGACCACTGGACAGGTTGAACATTCCTGCAAGTCCAGAGATGTTAGACAGACTCTGACCGCTAGTGTCAAGGGCGCTGATGCTCTGGATCATTACCTGGCCAGCCAAACCCAGAGCAGCAGATACAGAGGTGGAGCTTGGCTGCTGCGTGATCTGAGGAGGCGGCTGAAACACATGCTGAGGAGGAGGAGGCATCATCTGCTGAGGCTGCTGCTGCTGGTACTATGGCTGCAGTGGCTGCCGCAAGTACTGGTCCACATAGTCACCTGTCTGTGAACCCAAGACTGACGCAGCCGGTGCCTTGTGTCTGAACATGTGGGGAGGTGGCTGGTACATCTCCGACGCCATGGGGGTGTGTAGGTAGCTGGTGCTGAAAGGGGTCGCACGGAAGCAGGAGCAGGAAAGGTGGGGACTCTGGGAGGTTCTTCCTCATCACTCTCCACGTCCATCAGCTCACTGAGGATAGTGTTGATGCGTGACCGTGCCTTCCGGAACTTGCGCTTGGCCATGCTGATCAGGCTGTCACGCACGTAGTTGGCGAAGGCTGCAGTGGCTGTGATGGGCTGAGGATGTGCGAGACCTTTGAAGAGCTCCCCAGACTCGTGCACCCTCTTCTGGAGTGACTGCAGCAACTGGTCATCGTCCTGGCCACGCTTACCCTTGCGCTGTGAGGACGAGGAGGGGACAGTGGAAGGCGATGTCTGCACAGGCAGCTTCGGCAGCCTTGAGGTCACCGCTATGTGCTGCAGTGGTTGCCTTCACCTGCAATTATGACAATAGATTAGTAAAATACAAGGCAAAAATACGAGGCAAATTCAACGATTTGTTATCATGTAACCGGTATGAATAGTACCCCCCTCTAATTTTTGACTGCATTCGTCCATGTAGCCTATAATTACGTCACTATTTGTGTAAATATTCATCACATGTAAATTCAAATTAGCCTACACACCGTTGACGGCGTACTCTAGGTTTTGCCGTCATTTATATTCTGGTAGAAGACGAGTCAACATGTATATTTTTCCTCCGTCTTCTGTACTTGCAGGTAAAGATTTTCTGTTTTCATATCTCATGCTTGTATTACTAATTGTATTTCGTTTATTTATGCGATAGACGTGAGCACATGCAAAGTAGAGTTTCCTTGTACTTACTGAGATTCATCGTCTTTCTGCTAAGTTAAGATTGTATCCGAATTTGCGAGATGACCCTCCTTCCCTCATATTGAGATATGAGGGAACATCTAAATTCAGCCTAATTTCACTGTAAATAACTTCTTAAGTAAATACTTTACACAGGCGTGATTATTCACTTCTAACCATTATATTTAATTGCATTTACGATGTCTTAAACACGAAAGTCACGTATTTTCAAGATGGCGGCCGTCATCAAGCTTTTGGCGGGAACCGTTGCGCCATCTTGTTTTCTTTGTTTAGTGCCTTAAGCAAACCCTTACTTTTTAATTTTACATCATTTGTTTATGAAATCTAAATATGCTTGTTATTTTATATTAAGTGAGTCATTCATATTCTGGTAGAAGACGAGTCAACATGTATATTTTTCCTCCGTCTTCTGTACTTGCAGACTTGCAGAATAAATTCTAAGACACCAGAGTACAACGAAAGCCGAGTCCTCTTTCCCAATTATTCCGACTCAAAACCAACTAAGGGTCACAAATGGTGGAAGATCCGGGTAGAGGACCATCATCGGCAGCTAGTTGTTCCTTTTGTACAAACTTCGAATACCATCATTGAAACTCGGATATCTAACCTATTCCATCCTGGCAGACACTTCATTACCTTCTGGCATCCAACTGAAGAAACTACCCTGACGGTGAAGAAACTACCCTGACGGCCAAAATCTGATCCGGCATCCTGGGGCCGCTGCAGAGGCATCCAGAGACCGGCAAGAACGCACCCGTCATCTACAGAGCCCTCCACTCGCCAATCCCCGCTGCATAGAGAAGTGACCACAGCATGAACACTCCTACATGTCAACAACCATTTTGTTTAACGTGTTGTCATCCGCTTAATTTGTGAAAACCATCATTTTCGCAGATTTTTTTTTCAACCTAAACTCTCGAAGCAAAATGTTTGACTCTAGAATCCCCATATCGTCATGAACATTTAAAACTCAAACCATTTACTATCATCACCGGTTGTGTAAACCTTTTCAGCAGTCAGCCATTCGTTGCCAAGGTGCAGCAACAGACAATAGTAAACAGAAAGCTAACCGCATCAGTGACTTTCTACTTGGAATTTGCCACGTTCCAGATTATATAACTTTGACTGTCCAGCCAGGTGTAATCCCACTGATCCTAATTGATCTTTTGTATTTCAAATGTCAATTTGAGCGTTGTACAATTATCTGGTTTTAAGCTTGTTAGAGTTAAGCATTTATCTACCACTGTGTATTGTGAACGATAACAATGACCGACTTGGTAGCACAGGTTCGCTACTGTTAATTGTAAGCTGGCATTGGTTGTTTGTGTTCACAAATTCTATCTGAGAGTTTTTATTAACTATTGTTACTTGTTCCAATTGATATATGCCATAATTGATGTCAGTGTAAAGCTACAAGCATGACGTCGCATGACGTTACCCTTAAGCTTTTCTTTCACTGAATGTCAATGATCGTTTTTAAGCCCGTTTTTTTTCTCTTGATTGCCTTTTTGATTGATATGTTGATTGAACTGATATTGCTCTTTTGGGACACTCTCCTCACAATAGTTGAGTTTTCATTATACGTTCTGGCTGGTAATATTTGCCAATTTTGCTGAATGCTTACACTGATTAGCCTGATAGTCTCAGCCTAGAAACATTTATGCACTGTCGTTTTATATTGCATTGCTGTTTGTTTTTTGTTTTGATTCTCAACTCTTGTGTTTTAGCTTATCCATCTCGTCCACAACCATCACCAGCTTACTCTCTACGATCTCCTTCAATACGTGGTCACGGTCACGTTGTCGTCATTCTCCATCTTGTTGATATCATGGCAACCTCCAGAAGACGACCATCTGATGATGACAATCTGTTCTCAGGTCCCAACACCATACAAACTACCCACTCGTCCTTCAGATCACCACCAGCAAATCCTGCAATGACAACCCCTCAGCGACAGCGTGTGCCAAGAAAGAAGCCTGCCGTACAGTTATCTCCTTCGATGCCAACATCTGAAGAACTACGGAATTTTCGCACACTACCAGAGCAATTCATATCAGATTTAAGAGATCTCGACAGCAGACTCTCACGATCACAACACCTCTACTCGATGCCAACACCAAACAAACAGTCGACAAAACAGAAGCAGAAGCAAGTTTCTCCTTCACTTCCACGACACTCAACCAGTACACTTTCACCTCCAAAACTCACTCCTAACCCACCAGTACTGACGCCTAACCATCCCATCACGAATCCTCAGTATTTGCAGTCTATGAGTGGTTTTCCTTCTCCATCGCCGCAATATCACCAAGTGAAAACCGTTCCAGTGTTCACAGGCCGTGAAGGTTCGGCAGTCTGCATCGATGATTGGATAAGAGACACAAAGTATCTGATCAATTCTACGTCAATGCCAGCCTACATGCAGTTCTCAACAATTGTGAGATACCTTGGTGGTGCTGCTAGGAAGCTCGTACTAAATCTCCCTCCAAAACAGCAGACCCCAAGTGATGCCTTTTCAGAGCTGCGTGCACAGTATGGAGAAGTCTCTTTTCGGTGATCCTTTAGCAGATTTCTATGAACGAGTCAGACAAGCCAACGAATCTCCAACTATATACGCTGTTGAGTTAGAGGCTACATTACGAACCGTAGAAGAATGAACAATAGAAATCCTCTACCTACACGCAATAGAATGCTCACACAACAGTTCATGAGAGGAGTCCGAGATGAAAGAGTAACCCAACGTCTTGCTCCCATGAAACCAAGAGAGATGACCTATAGAGACCTTCAAACAGAGATTAGACAAGTTGAACGAGAGTCGAAGACAGCATCACTCTCCAAATCTGAACAAAATGCACAATCTCAATTTGTCCGGTCCAAATCACCTCCGACGCAACCACAGCAAAAGAGCGTTAGTCCAACTCCACCCAAAGCCCAATCATCCACTCTTACTTCTCAACAAGTAACAACCAACACTGACGTCCTCAAAGACCTGATACTGACCGTCAAGCAACTTGCAGAGAAAGTTGAAATAATGACGACGAAACAATCACAAGCTTTTCGTCAAAGAACAACCTACGCAACTGATCGAGTCTTTACCTGTCATCGCTGTGGGCAAAATGGACACGTTGCCAGAGGACGCCGCAACTTAACGTCAAACCAGCAGGGCCCACGGTCACAGGGCATGCCGTCGGAGCCCCACAACAAGAAGGCCCTAAAGTATCTTCTTCAAACATTAATTCAGAGAGAGAGCGAAGTCATTTACATCGAGAATACCAGAAACTTATTGGCCCAAGCAATGAGACAACGGTAGAAGTCAACGGATAAAATTTCACTGCTTTGATTGATTCAGGCTCGCAGATTACCGCCATCTCAGAAAGTTTGTGGAAAGAGCATCCACAGCTACAGGAAAAACACCTGACTCCAGTTAGTGTCTCTATTGAAGGCGCCAGCGGACAGACTTTACCCTACCTAGGTGTCATTCCAATTTCCCTGACGATTTTGGATGTTGTTTATGATGAGGTTCTGGCCTTTATGGTCCCATCTGACTCTTACAATAATAATAATAAAGACATTTGTAAAGCGCCTAATGCATAAGCCTCTAAGCGCATAAAGAGAACAATAAAGTATACAAAGAGTGAAAGAAACAATTACAAATAAGCAGATTACAAATAAGCAGCTTCAAACAAATGTGTTTTTAACAGAGACTTAAAACAGTGTAAAGAACTAGCCTGGCGAATATGCACAGGAAGACCATTCCAAAGAAATGGTGCGGCGTAAGAAAATGATCTGTGGCCATAAAAAATAGAAGAAGCTCTTGTAGATGAAAGCAATGACTGTTGAGATGAACGTAAAGTCCGAGTAGGGGAATAATGGTGAACAAGTTCAGATAAATAAGCAGGAGATTGACATGTTTGAGCTTTGAAAGTTAACAAAAGAATTTTATAAATTGTACGAAACTTAACTGGGAGCCAATGCAATTTCATTAGTACTGGTGTAATTATTGGCCAGATCAATAGGATTGTCAAAACTTGGGAGCTTTTTCATACACTTGGGAGAAGACAGCTTGTCAATAACACGGAACAGATTTTGTTGGTTGCACTCCGATATTTTACAACGATGATAGTTAGATTTAGCATTGATAACAAGGTCTCTATGATACACTGTTCTTTGTATGACTCATTATGCACAGCAAGGCCTGATTTTAACCATTTTCGCTCACGGCGACGTTTCTCCTGCTTGGCTGCACGTAAAGTATCACTATACCATGGAGCATGAGGGCGTAGTATGACGGATCTTGCAACTTCAGGAGCATGATGATCAAGAATAACCTTAAGAACAGAATCATACTGCATAACAAGTTCATCTAAATTCGTGGCAGGGTCCGTCATCAAAGAAGAGTTACGAATATCAGATTTAAAAGAAGCCATATCAAGTGAACGAAGTTTGCGAGTAAGTAATTTCTTGGTTGATGCTGGTGGGCGAGCAACATTAATTAGACACTTCACAGCAGCATGGTCTGAAGGAAGATCATGATGAGTTGAAACCGAAGAAATTAAATCATCAGTGATATTAGAAATCAATAAATCCAGTGTATGTCCAGCGGTATGAGTAGATGAAGTAACATGTTGTTGAAGGTTGGAAGTATCTAACAAGTCACGGAAAATAATAGTTTCACGATTGTCAGGAACATCCATATGAAAATTAAAGTCACCTGACAAGAGAAAACTGCAGGGGTTAGCGATAAGTGATTCTATTAGGCATCCAAACTCTTCAAGAAACATCGGAAATGTGAGATTATTTTTCTTGTTAAGAGACGTGTTCCTGTGCTTGTTGGTACCAACGTCATCCGAGCAGCTAGAAGAGATCAAAACGTATCCAGAGGAAACTTATTCATGGAATCCATCAAAATAGAAGACACGGCCCGGCATACTGCTTTCATCAAAACCACAGTTTCGGAACCAGGTGATCACCAAGGTAGTATTGGGTACGCCAAGTATGTTGGTCGTTCTCCACTTGTTGTACCACCAGGGACAGAAGTAGATGTCATCTGTCAAGCACCTCATGGTCCAGATGGTTATAATTACACTGCCGTTGTTGAAGGTTATCTTCAGAGTAAGTCCTCTCTTGAAGTCGGAAATCTTGTTGCTGACGTTGATTCAAACCGTCAAGTGCCAGTTCGACTTTGTAACATCTGCAAGGCCAATCACCATCACCAGAAACTCACGACTTGCCAAAATTTCTTCAGTACTTCGAGTTGATGAGGCCTCAAGTAACACGCAAATGATGCCCAACAAAGATACAGGCATAGCTGCACAAGTAAGAAAGATAACAGTAGAGGTTGCCAATAGTATTCCGTCCCTAGACTTGTCTGAAGCAGCCATTGATGATGAATTTCAGAGGAAACAACTTGACAGTCTTCTTCAGAAGTACTCTGATATTTTCTCAACAACTCCACTTGACTTCGGCCATACTACAACGATCAAGCACACCATCCCTTTGATTGATGACCAACCCTTCCGTCTTCCCTATCGGAGAATCCCACCATCCCAATTACAAGCAGTAAGAGAGCACATAAAAGCCATGGAAGATACTGGAGCTATACGACGAAACTGTAGCCCATATGCATCACAAATTGTAATTGTTCACAAGAAAGATGGCTCATTGCGGATCTGCGTTGACTACAGGCAGCTTAACGCCAAAACAGTGCGTGATGCATTCCCTCTCCCTCGTATTGAAGATGCACTAGACGCTCTTGGGAATGCTTCTCTCTTCACAACATTAGATCTCACTTCAGGATATTGGCAAGTGGAGGTAGACGAAAAAGACAAACCCAAAACTGCCTTCACCACGCCAATGGGTTTGTTTGAATGCAATCGAATGCCCTTTGGACTCCAGAACGCCCCTGCAACATTTCAGCAGATCATGCAGACTTGCCTGGGTGATCAAAACTTCTCATCAGTTTTGTTATATCTTGATGACAATTGTTTTTTCATCAACTTTCGATGAGCACATACAACGACTCAGCAAGGTGTTTGAATGTCTTCGGCAACACGGTCTGAAGCTTAAGCCTGCCAAGTGCTTTCTCCTTCGAAGAGAAGTCAGGTACCTTGGGCATATTGTATCATCTGAAGGGATCTCAACTGACTCCGAGAAAATTTCTCAAGTAAGCGATTGGCCACAAGCAACCAACCGCAAAGAGCTGATGAGATTTCTTGGATTTACAGGGTATTACCGACAATATGTGAAAGGATACTCCAAGATCGCTGCACCTCTCTACAAACTTATTTCAGGAGACCCTAAGCGAAGAAAGAAGGGAAAGAGCAAACAGTCCTCTCCAAGAAGTCCATTTGTTTGGAACGATGAATGTCAGCTGTTACTTACTTCACCACCTATCCTTGCTTATGCAGACTACACAGCCCCATTCATACTTCAAACAGATGCGTCTGGTGTTGGACTGGGTGCAGTCCTAAGTCAGATCCAGAACGGCAAGGAACGCGTTATTGCTTATGCCAGCAGAGGACTTAAACCTGCAGAAACATGCTATCCAGCACACAAGCTGGAATTTCTGGCATTAAAATGGACAGCTACAGACAAGTTTAGAGAGTATCTTCTTGGCAACAAGTTCTCCGTCTTAACTGACAACAACCCACTGTTGTATGTTACAACGACTGCAAAATTGGACGCAACTGGCCAAAGATGGGTCGCTGCCCTTTCACAATTTCACTTCACAATCAAATACAGGCCCGGTAAAAACAACGCTGCTGCCGATGCTTTGTCACGAAAGCATCAATCTGAAGAGTCAAGAACACTCTTAGATTTTCAGAAGGAAGCAGTCACGATTCAAGAAGATGTGGTTCAAGCAGTCTGTGCAGGATATCATGTTGCTTCTCAATCTTTCTTCACACCTATAGTTCAATGTCAAAGAGCAACACTGGGTACAGCATCATCAGACGCTTCAATGACAGAGATGCCAAATCTAACACCAGAAGAAATTGCTGCTTCTCAACGAGACGATCCATCCATTGGACGAATCATATTGTTCCTTGAACAGGACAAGAAACCCACCAATTTACAGAAGATGCAAGAGTCGAACGACTTTCTTCTCTATCTTCGTCAGTGGAACAAACTGCATCTTAAAGACGATGTACTTTACCGTTCGAGAAAGACAGAATTTGATGATACTTCATACCAACTTGTTCTACCAAAAGAATACAGAAAAACCGCCATGATCTGCCTCCACGATGATCTTGGGCATATGGGGTACGATCGAACACTTGGCAATGTGAGGCGACATTTCTTTTGGCCTAAAATGGCAGACGAAGTGCGACAATGGTGTGAATGCTGCAAGAGGTGCTGTCTCCGCAAAACACCAGCCTCCAAAACCAGAGTTCCATTGGTCAACATATCATCCAGTGAACCCCTTGAACTCGTTGGCATTGATTTCCTGAAACTTGAACGCTCTAAGGGTGGCATAGAAAACATCTTGGTAGTCACTGATCATTTTACCAAGTACGCCCAAGCCTACCCAACTAGAGATCAAAAGGCCACTACAGTCGCTAAAGTACTCTGGGAGAATTTCATAATCCACTACGGTTTCCCTGTAAGAATTCACTCCGACCAAGGACGCAACTTTGAGGGACAACTGATGAGAGAACTATGCAAAGTGTGTGGTATCAAAAAAAAACAGGACAACACCGTACCATCCCCAGGGTAACGGCCTCACAGAGAGATTTAATCATACCCTCCTCAACATAATGGGAACGCTAGAAAACACTCTAAAACAAGACTGGAAACAACATGTTGGCGCCATGACCCACGCCTACAACTGTACATGTCATGAGTCGACTGGTCACGCTCCTTTTTTCCTCATGTTTGGTCGTCATCCGAACTTACCAATTGACCTCATGTTCGGACTCACCCCAGATAAGAACAACGAATCACCTTCGTATGACGAATTCGTAGAGAAATTACGGGAAAATCTACAATCATCATACAAAATAGCAAACAGTGTCGCCCAGAAGGCCAAGAATAAACAGAAGCGACTATATATCGAGGAACGAGAGATGCTCCACTTCGTGTAGGTGACCGTGTATTAGTACAACACAAACATAACTGGAACCCAGAAACTGGCTGATAGATGGGAAACACATCCATATGTTGTTGTTTCAAAGCATCTTGACCTCCCAGTATATGTTGTGTGTAACCAAGAAACAAGAAAAGAGCGCACACTACATCGGAACCTACTAACACCTTGTATGTTCCTCCCAATACCGGAAAACACAAATGATGACACAAACCTCGACTCAGAGCAGGACACAATATCTCTTTCACAACGTGACGAGACAGAACTGTCTGAAGGTCAGAAAACAAGGTCTCCTTCGATGTCCGAGGAGACAGCAGAGTCGGACATACATCCAAGTGAAAGTTTGACGAATGCTGCCTCTCCTTCACAATCTCCCGACCGTCTGCCAATAAGGCCGCAAAGAATGTGTAAACCACCCAACAGGTTTACATATCAGCGCGTTGGACAAACCAAGCAGCACAGAGCATCAGTAAAATCAGTGGAAGAACTCTATAAGTCCAAGCTAAAAATTGGTAAGAGGTTGTGGACGAGGTGGAAAAGCCCTCAGATGGCTGAAGTTAGAAAGAAAGTCGGCATAAGATTCCTCCTTTCCCAGATCGAGAATAATTAGTTGCATATGCTGTGTTCTTTTTTTTTGTGTATTGTATAGAGAAGAACCTGTCAATATTTTTGTTTACATATTGTAAAGGTTTCCTTAAAGCAGTTAAAGTCAACGTCATCCTAGTAAATCTGAGGTGTGTTTGTTTGGGTTATAAAAGTTTTGTTTTCCTTTTGTGCAAAAAAAAGGGCAGCACACAAAGAAAAGTTGAGGTCAACTTTCAGTTGCGTTATTAGGTAACAATTACTAGAAGCTGCCAGAAAGTAAAACTAAATGGCCACAAACCGTATATGAATAGCATAAGTTTGCAGAGTGAAATTATTTTCTCTATTATTTTTTTTTGTAGTTAACTATGTGTTTATTGAAATCGGCCTAGGTTAATCAGTAAAATGTCGTGGCCGACATTTTTTTTAAACAGAGGGGAGAGAATGTAACCGGTATGAATAGTACCCCCCCTCTAATTTTTGACTGCATTCGTCCATGTAGCCTATAATTACGTCACTATTTGTGTAAATATTCATCAGATGTAAATCATCCTCAATTCAAATTCAAATTAGCCTACACACCGTTGACGGCGTACTCAAGGTTTTGCCGTCATTCATATTCTGGTAGAAGACGAGTCAGCATGTATATTTTTCCTCCGTCTTCTGTACTTGCAGGTAAAGATTTTCTGTTTTCATATCTCGTGCTTGTATTACTAATTGTATTTCGTTTATTTATGCGATAGACGTGAGCACATGCAAAGTAGAGTTTCCTTGTACCTACTGAGATTCATCGTCTTTCTGCTAAGTTAAGATTGTATCCGAATTTGCGAGACAACCCTCCTTCCCTCATATTGAGATATGAGGGAACAACAACTAAATTCAGCCTAATTTCACTGTAAATAACTTCTTAAGTAAATACTTTACACGGGCGTGATTATTCATGTCTAACCATTATATTTAATTGCATTTACGATGTCTTAAACACGAAAGTCACGTATTTTCAAGATGGCGGCCGTCATCAAGCTTTTGGCGGGAACCGTTGCGCCATCTTGTTTTCTTTGTGCCTTAAGCAAACCCTTACTTTTTAATTTTACATCATTTGTTTATGAAATCTAAATATGCTTGTTATTTTATATTAAGTGAGTCATTCATATTCTGGTAGAGTCAACATGTATATTTTTCCTCCGTCTTCTGTACTTGCAGACTTGCAGAATAAATTCTAAGACACCAGATCACAACGAAAGCCGAGTCCTCTTTCCCATTTATTCTGACTCAAAACCAACTAAGGGTCACAATCACAGTAAAATTAATATAATTAGATATTAATGGTAAAATTAGAATATGTTTATACTTACACTGTTGACAGGCTCCGCATGATGGCGGACCACAATCTTGAGGAAGCTGATTTTTACCTTCACCCACGGCTACCTCTCTCAGTTCCGGGGCGCCGTCACCGCTCTTCTTCTTGTCGAGAGGGGTGTGGATGTCTCGCAGGGACTTGAACCACCCTTGAAGGTGCTCGATAGTCTTCCCCATGGCCTTGGCTTGATCCTCCCATATCTTTGCCTTCTTGTCCACCTCCGGTAGTCAGTTTTCTTGATGTCCCAGAGGATGGCGTTCTCGCAAAGGAAATTGCACACGAGCTGCTCCTGCTGGACATCAAGACAAAACTGTTTCTTCTTGTCCCTCTTCTTCTTGGCAAGGGTTGGCTGAGTGGAGGTGGAGGCCATGGACGCACCTACTGATGCCACTGACGATGCCCGAGAGGCGTTGGAACATGCATCATCCCCATCAGAGGGTGAGAGTGAGGGCGAGGGTGTGGGTGATGATGGATCCTCCTTGCGTTTACGTCCATGCCCATGGCCATGCAGGCCAGGAGACTTCTTGGCAGCGTTCTTTGGAGTTTTCTTCGGCATGAGGGATGTTGATGTTGTGATGTCTGGTGCAGTTATGATTTGAATCGTCGAGCAGCAGCCTTTATATAGGCTACGACGCGTGATCGTCGGCAATACGCTCTGCGCGCTGTGCATAAGTTAGACTATCGCTGGGCATAAGTTGTGAACGCCGGCAACACACTAAGCATTCGTTGGTATTCGTTGGTATAAGTTATCTAAACGTTATGGAAACGTTCTATGTAAGTTACTACTACGGTATGTATACGTCCAACTCGTTATGAATACGCTTTGTATACGCTCAAAGTTGAAAAAAACATCGATAGTTCAGCGTATGCCAGCGTTATAGAGAAATTTTCATACGTCGGCATACGCTGGCTAAAAGGTCAAGGTGTGACAGGGCCTTTAGCATTTGCCTTGCCACTTCCATGTTCAACTGTTAACTGGTATTGCTGTAACAGCAGGGACCATCGCATGAGTCTACAATTTGGTTTTTTCATGGTTTGCAATGCTTTCTCACAATCCTCATTCCATAGAATTTTCACTGGCTTAGAGTTTTGAGTAAGTCTGTGAGTAGTGTTGCCTTCTTTGAAAGATTTTCGATGTGACATTTATAATAATTGACCATGCCAAGGAACCTTCTGTTCTGTGTCTTGCGGTCTTGGAAATCTTTTGAAGGCCTAAACTTTTTCAGAGACAGGACTAACTTCTTCGTCTCCCACCAGTTAACCAAGGTATTCTGTCTGGGTCAAGAAAAAACTACACTTCTTTGGATTTGCCTTCAGAACAGCACTCTGTAGTCTCTTGAGGACATCTGTCAACTTTCTCAGATAATCATCCCAGGTCTCAGAGTAAATAATATCATCCAAAAAAGGCTTGTACGTGATCGATTGCTACCGGCAATTTATTCATCATGTGCTGATAACAGGCAGGGGCATTTTAAAATCCAAATGCCATTCTTGTGAACTGAAACTAACCAAACGTACTGATGAAAGCACTTTTGGCTCGAGCAGATTCGCTTGCAGGGATCTGGTAATAACCCTTGGTTAGATCGATTGTCGATATGAAGAAAGAGTGTCCAATACTGTCAATATTTTCATCGATCAGTGGCATTGGATATGCATCGAATTCGGTTATGCTGTTAAACTTCCAGTAGTCTTGAACTAGACGCAACTGTCCTCCCTTCTTAGGAACAAACATGATTGGGCTGGCCCAAGGACTATTGGCTCGTTCTATAAAGCCAGGTTTTAGCAGTTAATCAAGTTCTTCTTCCATCACTTGTCGTTGTGTATGCGGTATGGAGTGTAGACATTGTGTGATTAGTGTCACGTCTTTGATTTTGATCTTGAATTCTGCCAGACTGGTCAACCCTGGGTGTGACGAGAAGACGCCACTAAATGATTGGGGTAGCTTTTCGCACTAATGGTACTTCTAATCATCAAGCTGATGATTGATGCAGACCTTTTTCCATTCCATCTCTACATTACCAGCTTTGGTGTTACCAACATCGGAAAGATTAAGTTGATCTGCAGATTATCCGTCTGCGCAAGGGTCAACCATTTTCTCAGCAGGTTGATATGGTAAGTTCTGTGCCGTTTTCAGGCTCGGCAAGTGTCTACAAGGTAAGTCACTTCCTAAACGTTTGGCGGTTTTGTACGGTCCTTGCCAACCTGCAAGTAACTTATTAGTGAATGTAGGTAGAACCACTAGAGCATTCTGACAAATTTCATACTGTCTATCACAAGCTTTCTTGTCATACCACTGTTTAACCCTCCCCTTGCTGAGTTCATCTTCTTGTTGCTTATTTGCCAACACTTTGCAAAGTTTATCAAATTGCCTACTTTCTTGAGAGGAACTTGGACCAGCTCATCCTAGTCCAAACACCACCACACCACTCCTGGAAGAATCCAGCAGAGCGCATCATGTCCAATCTAAATCTGGGTCTTCAAGGGGTAGGCATCATGCATAGTGAGACGGCAACACTCGAAGCAACTCTGAAAGCAGCTAATAACTTGAAGGCAATCAGGGAGTTAGCCAAGGATAACCCAACAGTAAAAGAGGAGGTAAAAAAGTGCATTGAGCCTGCAAAAAGTATTCTGCAGCTAAATGAAGAGATTCAGGGTATTCAGCGCAGCATCAAGAGTAGAGATGTTGATTTTAGGGCAGCAACTCACAAGGATTGATGAGGAGTTTGTTCCATCTGTTCTTCTCGATTCATCAAAGCCTTGTATGCCATCGAGAAAACTAAGAGTTTATTGCCGACCACTGCAGCAAGGGCCACTATTAATTCAGTATAAAGAAGTGTGGTGACATTGAGTGTCTGTGTGGAGCCCCCAGAGCTGCACCAGAGGTATTTGCACAACTTCACCATCTGCCTTTCCCAATCCCACAGCAGAACAAGTACCAGCATTTTGAGGTGAGAAATGTTCTTTTACTTTTTGCATATTTTCTATTAATCTTTACACACAATAACTCTTTCTTTGCGTTTTTCTTGCTTGTTGAAAATATGTAAACATCATCCATTTTGTAATCCTTTTTTTGTTTTGTATTTTCAAAAACGACCTGTATGGTAAAGAATCAGCGCACACCGAAATGCTTGTTCCATCGAAGCTGCAGCAGGCCAACCAACGCCACAGAATGCCATTCTCTCCCTCCTCGCAGAAAGCTAAGAACGTGAAGATGGTAGTACAGATATGTGCATTTATTTCAGCTTTTCAAATAATTATCAGAACTTTTTAGTTTCAGGTACATTTAACCCAACCGATATATGTATCAAGTATACAGGGGTATAGGAGCTAGCATGCTGGAAGCAGAAAAGGCGCAGTGATTGTCAAAAGAAATAATTAAAATAATTATGCAGATGTCAGAATTGCAAAAATCGTAATCGACAATCTTTTGTAATTATCAACATCTCAACTTTGTGTGCCACGTGATCTGTTCTACATCTTTTGAAGTCTAACCCTTCCTGATTGTATTTTGAAGATGTCAACCTACTTATCTATTTATTATTTATTTTTTTACCATTACTAGTGTGAGGAATGTACGAAATGGAGTTTGCTATACAGCACGTGTCGTCAAGACCGAGCAGAAGCTGAAACTAGAGCGTGAACTGGATCTTCTGTCGTATTCATGTGGAGCTTGTTTTCAAGACAGAAGGAGACCAGGATTGAGTGATCAGCAGCGTTTTTGTCAATGACAAATTGACATGTTATTCACCAATTGAGGCGCCATATTATGTAACATTTAATGATCCACTTTGCATATATTGTGGCAACGAGCACAATTTGAATGTAACAAGCGCAACCTACCCCCTATGCAGTGCATGTGAGAATGCAGGTAAAACAGCAAAGAAGAAAAACACTAGAGCATTTGCCGTTCCAGATAAAAGAGGTGTAAAGTGTCATAATAAGGTCCTGTTAAAATGTTGCCATCTGCATTGGTGCAGGGATATGATACACGACACATTACTGTTAAAATTGAGTCCAAAAGGGAAACTTCTGTAAATAACTGGGTGTCCTTTTTATAACATTTTTTTTCATATTGAGCCGGGAATTTTTAGGAACCTCACAGTTGTCCTAAATCATAGCAATTTGACATTGAAAAAAAAACAAGACTAAATTTTAAACCCCCAAAACGAGTTGTGTTGAGGTGGACACCGTTTATGTAAAAAAAAACAATTTACGATTCTTGCGTATATAATGCTGCAAACTTAATGTGGGGTGAGGGGGTTAACTTGAGGGACACTCAGAGGTAATCATTTTGTAGAATTGGCTCGGTATTGGTAGGTAAAATCGGTACGTAATTTTGTTTTGTCTTATGATAAAATTGTGACCATGCAAAAGATGTTGAGTGGGGTCGAAAAGTCGCCTGCCCTCCTTACCATTCTAGTCCCTTTTCTCCAACTACGAAGCATAATTTGGGGGTGTATGGCCGGAGTTGAGTTGTAATATTGGGGAAGGATGTACTTGGCAATGATGCATGCTTGACATGATCATTTGTATGTATTTTCATGATGTTAAAACTTGTGTTGAGCGACTAAATGCCTATAAAGCAATCCACATTCTTTGAATGGAAATTAGGCTTCTGTGCTCCTATATTTCTTTGTGACTTGATTTCCTTTTTCTTCAATTCTGTATTTCTTTGTTTCTCTTTATCTTTATTTGTGTCTTTGTTTCTACACCTTTTCTATATCCGTGTTTTGCCATTTGTTTCTTTGTATCATATATGTAGGGCCCCCTTACTTTTAATTACTTTCTCGGTATATTTCGGTTTTATTGTATGTCTTTATTTCTGCATTTGTGTGTTTTCTGCGTTGTTGTTTGTCTTGTTATTTCTTTGTTTGTTGATTTCCAGGGCAACGTGTCCCCACCAATGCCGGCCATGACTACAAACTGCTTTTCTTTATTTTATGTTGTTATTAAGTAAATTAGTAAGCAATTTATCAGTTTATAAAAGAAATAATAAAGGAGAAACATAAAGGGGACAAAGGAGGCCATGTCAATCTAAAAAAAATGGATGACAAAAGTTTCATTAACAGAAATGTGCAGTATCCTTATAAATGTGCATTTTTTTCGCACTTTCAAGCATAATTTTAATTCAATCATCTCAGTCATTGTTGAAATAATTTTATACACTGCACTTAGTATTTTCCCGCCAGTTGACTAAGTGTCGTTCCCGAGTCCTACAAAAACATAACACACTGCTACTACACACTTATTTAATTGGCAAAACCCCCCCATTTATGTTTTGAATATGCCAAATTTATCCCAAAATCAACACCTACAAATCATCTGAACCTCAAGCATGCTCCGCTAGCTACAGACTAAATAACCCCGCCGCAAAAAAAACCCAAACATGCGTGACGGGTATGAAACACGCAAGGGCAGACCAATGCGGGTGGCCAGCTATCGTTGCACAGACGTCGGAACACCAACGAAGACCCCAACCATCCCACGCAATATCCGTCTGCCGTTCCACGCAATCGCTGGCAGACGTCGGCACACCAACGCAGACCCCAACCCCGACATCGACCCAAGGACGCATCAACTCAGCAGGGTGCGGGCGCCAGTCGACGTAAAAAGATGGCGTGCTTCTAATCCAAGACGGCGCACCCTCGTGCCCATAGTTTACTTTATTTCCAACCAGTCAACCTGGTACTGCTCGACACACCCTGGGAACGAGGTTGAAGACAGCGCGCTTTTAACCCAAGATGGCGCACTTCTAATCCAAGATGGTGATTTAACGATCATTATAGTATAAATGATGCACTGACCCTTAAATAGAAGAAAACATGGTTAAAAAAACCACCCACTTATTTGTAATATTTTTAGGCGGCTGAACTGTGGCAAATAACATGAATAAGTGTACATAACATGGACACCAAAACTGTACACACATTTTTAGGGGGAAATTAACTGATCTTTACCCACTAGTGACAACATTGTTTTAGAACATTTCAATAGTAAGGACCTTTTTTAATACTTATCTAATTGTAAGAACCCCACTGACGCCAATGAATACACAAATTTGTTGCATCGTATTTCGTACATAACGCGGACAAGAAAATCGGGCGCCATGTTTAGAAATCTTTTGGACTTTCAACTAAAAAACTACGATTTTGCAATGAACTACTGTGATTGAACACCCCCCGGCCAAATTGTTCATGCTAGTCAACAAACACTATTCAGCTTTGCTGCTACATTCCAAGGACTTTAGCAATTACAGTTTTCAAGAAATGTAGGCAGTATTTAGCGAGAAAAATTACCTCCAACTTCCGTACATAACTCGTGGCAGCCAACCTTGGACATGCAACACATAAGATGAGCCCACTAGCTTACTAGAAATTTGCACCACGAGCCATTCTGATGATGTAGGGTGCGCGCGATCGTATTGCATGCGTACATAACTGATGGACACGAAAATTAAAGCCGCCATGAAAACAAAATTTGTAGCTCTCCAGCGTTTTCAAAACCCTCTATGACGCTGATATTTTGTGAAGTAGTGTATGCTGCACACGATGTACACACGATCTGTGGTTCAAATTACTGCGAGCTCAACGGCTATCGATCGATGTAGCAACTGAACTTTTGTGGACACGAAGAGTTATTGTAGTATATTACACGGTGAGACCATACACATTGTATAGCGCCCTCTACTGTTCAATAAGTGTTCTATAATAAAAGATCGTCGAATACGGTTAGCCATTTTGTATGACTCGTTATGTATTGGTGTCTCCCGAATATATCACAATTGGCGACGAGGATGGGATTAGAGACATCTTTGAGTTGATAAATAACAATGGCAGGAATCATAGGAGAGATAGAATTTTCAGAAAGTAAAGAGATCTTCACTTGTTATCTGGAAAGACTGGCACAGTTTTTCATCCCCAATGCGATCAAGGAAGACCGGGCAGTGAGTGTGTTTCTCACAGTGATAGGACTCAAATCCTTCACTTAACTGAAGTCCATGGTGTCCCCAGACAAGGTTAGCGAGAAATCTCTGGAAGAGTTAAAGAACATTCTTTGTAATCATTACTCTCCTCAACCTCTCATCATCGCTGAAAGATACAAGTTCCATAAAAGAGAGCAGAAATCTGGAGAGTCCGTCAATGATTATGTGGTTGAACTGAAAAGACTGTCAAGTACATGTCAGTTTGGCACATTTCTAAATGATGCTTAACGTGACCGTTCAGTATGCGGGATGATCAACACACAAAGCCAGAAGAAGCTGTTGGCGGAAAAAGAACTTACCTTTAGCTAGAGCACTGCAACTAGCTGTAGCTTATGAAATGGCAAATAAGCAAGCACAAGAATTTCAGCCACGCTCGGTCGTGGAATCAACCGGAGCTTCAGTTAAGAGAGTTGTAACGACCAGGAAACCCAACCAGAAACAGGGCACTACTCCACGTAAATACAGCAATGGTGCAACGTCTACAACTGCTGCAGGCAAGTTGACAAACAAAGACAATTGCTGTTACCGCTGTCTCAAGCAACATACTTCACAGGAATGCCCATATGTCAAGGCTACATGCTACTACTGTCAAAAAGTAAGGCACATAGCGAAAGCTTGCAGGAAGAAAAAAAAACAACAAAGCCAAGGGGAGCTTTCGTAAATCTGTGAAGCAGACGATTGAAGATGGTGGTGGTTCATCAGATGATGAAAATTATGTGGTCAACACAATCAGCTGTGTGCTCACCAAAACAAGGCATTATGTTAATGGTGGACTTGGCAGGTTCTCCAGTGCAGATGGAGTTAGACACAGGAGCCGCTGTATCAATTGTCTCGGAAAAGACATATCGCACTCAGAATGCAGGGGTGAAACTGAAAACGTATGGTGGAGAACCAATTCAATTACTCAGAAAATTGACACTGCCTGTCAAGTACAAGAACCAGTCCCACACCTTGCCTGTATATGTTGTGGTGGGGGACAAGCCAGCTTTGTTTGGATGAGACTGGTTGGCAAAGATGCAGATAGATTGGAAGCGCATATTCAAGGTTCAACAGACAGCTTGCTCAGCACCAGTCACTGGAACACAAGGTACACCAGCCAATGACATTACAGGGATAAAGGAACAGTATAAAACTGTTTTCAGTGATAAGGGTGGCGTTATCAAAGAATTTGCTGCCCATATTTTTGTTGCAGAGGATACCAAGCCAGTATTCTGCAAGGCACGCCCTGTACCGTATTAACTCATGGCAAAGGTGGAGCAAGAACTTCAGCGTTTACAAGATGAAGGAATCATAACAAAGGTTGATCGCAGCGACTGGGCTTCGCCTATTGTACCGGTGCCCAAACCAGATGGAAGTCTGCGCTTGTGTGGAGACTATAAAGTTTCAATCAACAAACGGTTAGATACTAAGCAGTATACCTTGCCAAACCCTGCAGACTTGTTCGCAATCTTAGAGGGGGGGAAAGTTTTTTCGAAAATTGACCTCTCACACGCATACTTACAACTCGAGTTGGAAGCCGAGTCAAGGAAGTATTTAACCATAAATACACACAAAGGGCTGTTTGAATACAACAGATTGCCTTTTGGTGTGTCTACGGCTCCTGGTATTTTCCAGGGAGTAATGGATCAAATCTTACAGGGTATAGAAGGGGTTTGTTGTTATTTGGATGACATACTCATCTCTGCACCTTCCGAACAGAGCCATAGCACAATTTTGAACGAAGTCCTCAAGCGTTGGGAGAGGTATAATGTGCGGGTTAAGAGCCAAAAATGTGAGTGGGGTAAAAGTTCTGTAGAGTATCTAGGCCATGTAGTGGATGCCGAGGGTATTCACCCTACTACTGAAAAGCTTGAAGCAATCAGGGACGCACCTAGTCCAACCAATGTAACAGAGCTTAGGTCTTACCTAGGGCTTTTGAATTATTATGGGAAATTTATTCCTAATGCTTCAACAGTGCTTCACCCTCTAAATGAGCTGCTGCGGAAAGATGTGCCATGGAAATGGACAGAAGATTGCGAAAAAGCATACAAGGCTAGTAAATCCCACTTAATGGGAAGTACGTTGTTGGTACACTGATGTGAACCATGAGCTCCGATTGGCATGTGATGCTTTAGCGTAAGGTATTGGAGCTGTGATTTCTCATGTCATGCCAGATGGCCAAGAAAGGCCAGTTGCATTTGCATTGCGCACTTTGTCAGCAAGCGAACGAAACTGTGCCCAAATAGAGCGTGGAGCATTGTCACTTATATATGGAGTTAAGAAATTCCACAAATATCTCATTGGTCGTAAGTTTACACTGATAACTGATCACGCAAACCATTGACCACGATTTTTAATCCCGAGTCAGCTATTACAACTTTTGCTGCTGCACGCATGCAATGTTGGGCAATCGTATTATCTGCCTACATCTATGACAGAGTTCAAAAGATCAGGCGGGGGATCATGGAAACGCTGATGCGTTATCTAGGTTACCTAGAAAGGTGGATCATACCACTCATGAGGAAGTAAAATATTTCTCATACTTGGAGGAGTTACCAGTCACTGAAAGATCCAGTGTTAGCTAGAGTACATGAGTTTTTAGCAAACGGTTGGCCAAATTATGTACAGGATGAAGATCTGAGACCCTTTTTCACTCAAAGAGGTGAATTGTCTGTAGAACAAGGATGTGATCTATGGGGTTTACGGGTGATCATTCCACCCAAGTTCAGATCTAGATTGCTAGATGATCTCCATGATCAACATTTAGGCATATGTCATTTAAAGGGTTTAGCACGAAGCTACCTGTGGTGGCCAGGTTTAGACAAGGATATTGAATGTTTGGTAAATTCATGCACCACTTGCCTCTCTGTCCGAAACGCACCCCTGACGGCACCCTTAAAAACGGGAGTGGCCAACAAGGGTATGGCAGAGGTTACACATTGACTATGCTGAACTTAAAAGGTCAACATATGTTAATTTTGGTAGATAGTCACTCTAAGTGAGTTGAAGTGTATCCGATGAAAACTACCACTACCACTAAAACTCTGGACACTCTTAGGAGATTGTTTGCTTCTTATGGAATTCCAGAGGAAATTGTCTCAGACAATGGGCCACAATTTACATCAAGTGAATTTAAAGAGTGTATGACAAATAACGGTATAAAACACCAAAGTTCCTCCGTATCACCCTGCTTCCAATGGGGCAGCAGAAAGAACAGTACAAATGGTGAAAAGAGCACTAACTAAGCAACTTCTTGATCCAAACCCAAGAAAGTAAAAGTTGTCAATACATCATAAGTTAGCTAACTTTCTTATAACATACCGAAACACTCCTCAGGCAACTACAGGTAGAACTCCTGCAGAGCTTTTTCTAAAGAGACAACCCAGAACTCGATTTTCTTTGTTGAAGCTGTAGTGACTTATTGTTAAATGCAAGTCATGCAACAGCAGTTGATTTTGTACATTTGTATATATTTGCAGCATACAACAGAAGTTGACTTTTTACATGTGCTTTAGTTTTTCCATGGGCAACGCCATCTTGTTTTGTGATTTCACTGCTTGAGGATAGTTTTTTGAAGCAACAGTTCTCTGCTCCTATTTTCGACTTTATAACCTTGTTTAAGTTTCATTTGGGGTAATCAGGAAAACCCTTATTGACTGTTCATTATAACTGTATACACCAGACTCCGCTTCAAGTATTCTGGATGCTTTTAAGCCTCATTTATCTGTGGAAAACAGACGGAACAATTCCTAGCTGCAATTCGTTTTGTTGCGGTAAATTGGCTTTACCGTTGTTTGACAATCACCGTGACTGACACTTTGACGAGTTGGAGGGTCATCTTTTTCAGTGTTTTTGAGTAAGTAAATTGACAATTTTCGAATCTACTTCAAAGCCAAACTTAGCCCAGACAGTGGAAAACAAACAAGAAAAACAGGATGTTTCATGACAAGGACTGGGTTAAGGAAAGAACCTAAAAAGGTGAACCAGAAGGTTAGAGTAAAAAGTCATCAGAATAATTTAGAGAAATGGTTGTCAGGCAAGGTTGTAAAAGTGTGTGGGCCTCGTATATACGTAGTGCAGGTGTACACAAATGGAAGGAACAGATTTGTGCATATTGATCATGTTTTACCATCACAAGAAGAAAGTCAAATGGTTGTGCCAGATCCAATCATGCCCGAAACAAGTAATCCAGTTGGTGTTCCTTTAAACCCACTAATTCCAGAGCAGTATGAAAAGGAGAAGGTCACAAATCAAAAACAAAATTCTGACTCATGTGGAGAAAACCCACAGTCACTTGACCAAAAGCACAGTAACGAAGCTGCTGAGAGCAGTCCGGGTAGTTCTGGAAGTTCTACTCAAGTGAGCCATTATCCCCAAAGAGTTAGGAATCCACCCAAACAACTGGATTTGTAAAAAAAAAAAAATAAATAAA
The DNA here is from genome assembly GCA_023634235.1 of Pisaster brevispinus. Lineage (NCBI taxonomy): Eukaryota > Metazoa > Echinodermata > Asteroidea > Forcipulatida > Asteriidae > Pisaster > Pisaster brevispinus. The sequence continues at coordinate 8,172,816 of JAMKCF010000001.1, forward strand.
TAAAAAAAACTAGACACTAGGTGTTTGTGAACAAACACAAAGCTGTTCCGTTTTGTTGTGCTTTGATTTATTGATCCAGACATTTAAAGTGAGCCTAAGTTCAAGATTGAGCGATATGGTTCCATTTCTGGTTGACCCGGAATTAAAGGTCGACATTGGGTCACGATTTCCCAAAACTAATCTCCAATGCCCAAGGAGTCTATAACTGAAAAAAGTTTGAAAATCGGTTGTGAAGTTCTTGAGATATGGTCTCACTTCCGGTTGACCCGGAAGTAAAGGTCAACATGGGGTCACGGTTACCCAAGGCTGATCTCTAGTGCCCAAGGAGTCTATAGCTGAAAAAATGTTTGAAAATCGGCTGTGTACTTCTTGAGATATGGTGCTGCAAAGATTAACTAGTTAAATATTCAAATGAATCAATTAAAAAAAATTTAAAAAAATTACATTTAGAGTTAAGCTTATGTTCTAAGCTTCAATTCGATGTACGATATAACTCTTTCATCTGTACGCTTTAGAATATTAGGCTTAAAGAAAAAAAACGTGAACAAAGGCTATGGGATTTTAGGAGGAAACAGAATAATTCTGCATTCTCACGAAAACCCCGAACAAACGTAGGAATTACATGTACATGTGTTGCTCATGTACAAATCGAATGGGCTGTGCACAAAGCAATGGGTCCTCTAACCGGTTAGGAGTCGAATATCAAGGAAATCTCCAACGCCTTGCCGTGATTGCGCAATCAAATGGCTAGCCATGGTGTCCGATTTGTCACTGACTCGTTAATTATTGTGGCTATTTATGTAACTTACATACCATGCGTACTAAAAAACAGCATCCGTCCAAAATTCTCAAAATACAAATGCGCCCGTTCAAAAAATGTAGTGCCCGGGACAAAATCGTTGAGCTCACCGGGCAACAGAATCACGACGTACACATGCACAAGCCACCGTTTCAATACGCTATAGATCAATCTTTTTGTATAAATAGTGCGACTGGTACCCAGAAGTCGTGCATTTTTCTCTGTCGCAGGTCTACCTGACTACATTTTTAGTGGATGAACGGAACCTTGCCTCCAAGACTCAATAATATGGCTAGCCATTGGTGTCCGATTTGTCACTGAATCGTTAATTATCGTGGAAATTTTTCTACTTTGATTAGTTTTAATGACCAGGAACATCTCTTATTAAAAGCAATTAACTTTTCAAAACAGTTTATGTAATTTAGGAAACTAATTCGTAATTTTAATTGAAAATATCGTGTTTTTGACTGTCAAAACATTTGCACTTTCAGCGCCAAGTGTTTTGTACAAAGAACAAAAACGTGCCAACAAATGACGTCATTGATGACGTTTTTAGATTTTTTTGCCACGCTGCACAGCTACATAATAAGACGAGTCTATATTTGAAAACAGTTTGAGGATCAGACATATACTTCTTGAGATATGGTGGGAACAAGATTGCCTAATTAAATATTCATGTCATTATAACTCAGCTAATTAATGAACAATTTGAACAATATTACTCTTAGCATAATTTCATGTACTAAGCTTCAGTTTGATATAAGAATTAAGTCTCCCATTTTTATTATTTTAGAAATTAGGTTCGTACAAAATCGTGTATGAAAGCTATGGCAATTTTGACAGAAACAAAGAATAATAACTAGACATTAAGTATTTGTGAACAAACGCTGAGCTGTTCCGATTTTGTTTGGTCTTGATTAAATGCTTCATACCTTTAATGTGAGCCTAACTTTGACATAGAAGACAGTTGACCTTTTACAAGCGTTGAATTTAAACTTAAAATGTGCCTAAAAACGGTTGACGCGGAAGTTAGGGTCAACTTAGGGTCACGATAACACTTGGCTAATTTTTATGCCCAAGGAGTCTATTACCTGAAAAAAATATGAAAATCGTACGCGTACATCTTGAGATATATTCAAACTTCCGGTTGACCCGGAAGATAAGGTCAACCCAAGGCTAATTTCCAATTCGCAAGGAGTCTGTAAATGAAAACAGTTTGAAAGGGGGGTGTACTTTTTGAAATATGGTGCTAAAAAGATTGACTAATGAATTATTCATGTGACGATCGTGTAATTAACTAATTTTAATTGTATTGCTTGTAAAAACTAAGGAAAGTTATAATCAAGGCTATGGTGAATACATAAAATCGAATATTTGATGGCTAATGGGAAATAATGAATCATTACACTATCACGCCTGACATGTGGCGTGTCGTTGCCAAGTGGTTAGTGCGTCGGACTCGAGCTCTAGTGGCTAAGTCATCGGGGTGTGGGTTCAAACTCCGGCAGTCTTGACACTAGTGTCCTTGAGCAAGGTATTAAACTATAGTTGCTTCGTAAAAGTTGGTGAGGTAGTGCTTTTTACCAGCCAGGAATGATACCCAAGCCTGAATCTTATGGACTGTAAAGGGGGTAACCCTGTTTCAGCTCCAGGAGTATGTGTTAATGGCCCCTGGAAAACAGTTGATTTGTAGCCCACACCTTGAAGTGGCCTTCAGGCTTTGTGTGTCTGGCGACTAGTGTTGTAACAAACCCAAAAAAGATCACGACCTTTTATGGACAGAAAAAATTACAAATGTTGTTGAAAAGACAAAAGGGCATTACAAACTCTTAACAGTTGTGACATTGTTTTTAGAGCATGAAGTAAGACATCTTTTTGAGAAAGTTGGGAAATTTATAGATGGTTCGAGATCGCAAAGCTCACTGACCCCGCTATTAACATGACTGAACTTCGTCAGTACCACAACAGCAAGGATGAACTTACATGCCACATAAATAGCATTCTGCTGCGCAACGACAAGATTGTAATTCCCAAATCACTACGTGACTTGGCAGTTTCTCTCGCCCACGAAGGCCACCAAGGCATGGCACGAACAAAAGCTATGATACGATCAAAGGTCTTGTTCCCAGGAATCAACGAGAAAGTCGAACAGACAATACACAAATGCCTTGCATGTCAATCCGTCTACAGCAAACCAGGGCCCTTTGAACCACTTCCCATGTCAGACTTGCCACCAGGAGCATGGCAAAATCTGAGCATGGACTTCTGTGGCCCACTACCCACAGGAGAATACCTCATGGTCATCATGGATGAGTACTCCAGATACCCAAATGTTGAAATTGTGAAATCCGTGTCCGCAAACGCAGTTATCCCTGTCTTGGACAAAGTACTGTCCACATTCGGCTGTTGCAAAGTAATCAAAACTGACAACGGCAGCCCATTCAACTCGCACGCCTTCGCAAAATTCGCAGAACACAGTGGCTTTAAACATAGACGCATTACGCCTCACTGGCCGCGGGCCAACGCACAGGCTGAGGCATTCAACAAACCGCTGATGAAGCTTGTTCGTACTGCTCATCTCGAACACAAATCTTGGAGGCAGGAGCTCCATAAATACCTTCAGCAGTATCGCGCCACACCACACCCATCCACCGGGGTCACGCCATATCAACTAATGTTTGGACGCGAGCCACGCACACGGCTTCCACAGATCGACCTCAACAGTCCATCTACATTAGATCGTCAAGCTCGAGCGAATGATGAACGGGCAAAGTCCAAGCAGAAATGCTACGCCGACATTCGTTTGAACGCCCGACAAAACGACATCGCAGTTGGTGACATTGTACTCGTAAAACATGACACTAGACCGTCCAAACTCTCCACACCATTTGACCCCCAGCCATTCACTGTCACCGCCAGGAAAGGCAGTATGATCACCGCCTCTGCAAATGGCCACAATATCACTCGGAACTCCTCACGTTTTAAGGGCATCCCTTCGGACTCCTACAACAGCTACCAATGTGATAACATTGAGGAGGAAGATGAAAAGGACCATACACCACCCAACACCGAAACCACAGCAACGACACCTACTTCATTGCCACATACCTTGCCAACACAGGCTACTTCTCAACTGCCGCACACTCGACCGACTCGCATTCTGTAACAAACCCCAAAAAGATCACGACCTTTTATGGACAGAAAAATTTACAAATGTTGTTGAAAAGACAAAAGGGCATTACAAACTCTTAACAGTTGTGACATTGTTTTTAGAGCATGAAGTAAGACATCTTTTTGGGAAAGTTGGGAAATTTATAGATGAGATCAATCCGGTAAGGTCGCTGATCTCTATTGCTATATAACTGTCTAGAGTTCAATTTTTTTTTCTGCAGCAAACGTTATCAATAGAGACAACAGTTCAGGGATAGTGTTTCCCTATGGACCTTATGCATTGACGTCATCCAACCGCCATCTTAGAGGTAAAACGGTGACAAAACAATCGAAGCGCACAGATTTGTACGCGCGGCGCACAGGATTGGCCAATGAACACCCTCCTCTGGGTGAGGGCGCCCTACTGAAATGACGTCATGTGCGTTGCTGGCGCATGCTGCAGAAAAAAAAATTGCGTGCGGTCCAGGGCGATTAGACTTGTACACTGCTAAGTATACACCACTGTTGACTGTTGTATCATCCTGAGGAAGTTCGTTGGAACAAGGTAACCAGACCTGATGTAAGAAGGAACGGTAAGGATATACCTCAAAACGTTGGGGGAAAATATATAAAAAAAGCTATTACAGGTAGTTTGGCAGTTGGCAATGATGTTGACGTGCATGAAAAAGGAGCTTTTCGGGCCACTCACACTCAGTCACACTCACATCAGACCATGCACACTGTGGGACGTGACTGTGTAGTCAACATGGTCAATAGTAATAAATATTAGGTCATCATGTCTACTCATGAGTCATACAGTCCTGTTATAGCCTCTCAATTTGTTCTAGTTGGTGTGGTAATATTATAATACTCATCATGCATAGTTTTGTACAGGTTGTAGTAGTTGTAGTATTGTATGTCTCATTGTCTGCAGTAGTAATGTTGTAACTACATATGTGTAGTACTAGTAGTAGTACTGTAGGCCTATCTATCACTCTCATCATCATCAGTGTCATTTAAAAGTGACATTGAAAAAGTTGTTGACCTTGGGGCAGTTTACTCCATCCAGGCAGTAGTAACATTAACAGTCAATGACAGTAGGCCTAAATTTGCCTGGTCAGTTAGTGCTGTATTATAAGGTGTAAAAATCGATGGCAACGTCACAAGGTTTTTATTGCATGTGCATGACACAATAGCGCATGCCTTGTACATTAGCATTCAGAAACGTGTGCATTGATACAGGTGGTGTGTTCAGTGATATCTATGGTTCAGTACACTTCGTTTACAAACAAACCCGCTGGTTTGCATTGACGCAAATGTTTCGTTAGCAAGGCATTCATTCTTGTTGACAGTCTTTGTGACTAAATCAACATTTTTACAAATGTTCTATTTCGAGAAATTATGGTTCATTTCCAGTAAGTTCAACACTTGCATATTCTGTAAGCCTAATAACATCAGGCAGGGAATACTTTTAGTAATTGTAAAAGTACTGTATCTCGTACTAGTATTTCCCTCAGGCAGGGAATACTTTTGGTAATTGTAAAAGTACCGTATCTCGTACTAATATTTCCCTATTCGTGTCTGTGTGTGTAGTGCGGTGCGTGTATTTAACGCTGGTGAGTGTTATTATGAATAATTTATTTATAATTAGCCATACCTATTTCTATGACGTTGCCATATTATGGTAATTTCAACCCAGCGCCTTATGATACAGCACTTACCGGATTAGCTAGGCCCTAACTAAGGGTAAGAGAAGGAGTAGGAGTCTGAGTTGAGGTCAAGTATGTGGTAAGATAAGGAACTCTATTAAAGTGTGTGTCAATATCTTTTAGGAATTAATAGGAATAGGAGACATCATTTGAAAGTGTTGGGGTAAATAAAAAAGCCCATGAAAAAGCATAAGGACAATTGGAAAATTGCAGACTACTGGGTTACTGTGAGACTTGCTCTCCCCCAAGAACGGCAGGCCTATTAATAGTATTATATTAGTATACTTGTGAAGGCATACCAATCATGGGTCTATTGCCGTAACTGTGGCTTCTCCTTAGAGTTAGGGTATTCTCCAACTACCGGTTTATTGTGTTGTCATTGGTGGAATGATACATCACTCAACAGTGTAGCATGTTTGGGGTATTATTGACAGAATGCCCCCAACATACATGAAATAACAAATATGTCAAAGTTTTTGCTTAATTGGTTATCAGACTCGTGACCAAATATTGCAAAACCTCCTTTTAGAACATGAAATTTTCTCCTCTCTGAAATAATCATGTCACTTATTTTTGAAAAACTATGGAGTTTTAGTCATACATATTTCAAGGGAAGATTTCTACTATGATGTTTATGTTACCATGTACATGTAAGTTATGTGGGATTGAGTGAAGATTGAGTTTTTGGGGGGTTGTCGAATGTTGAGCTGGGGCTATAATGCTGCCAATGCAATACAATAGGAGCAACTGAAATTTTCACTTGACTTTGACTTGAGTCCTTCACACCATCATGGGGATGTCTAATGGCTTTTGTTGCATGACTGCTTGCTGTGACAGTTTGGTAGATTCAATGAGAGATCTAACGCTTGTGGATACGCAGTCTGCTTCACACACTCTAAATTTTTGGCGGGTTTCCCCGTGGTCTGACACCATGATTAAGAAGAGTAAGAAAATACAAGGGTATTCTGAGGGGATGATCTTGTTGTTGTGGGCAAAGTAGCACAGATGCTTTATTTCTTTTTGGCGAGCTGCGAAGCAGAGTGAGCCTATGTACTGACAATTTCCGTCCGTCCGTCTGTCCGTCCGTCCGTCCGTCTGTCCGTCCGTCTGTCCGTCCGTCTGTCCGTCCGTCCGTCCGTCCGCATTCAGTAAATGTTAAAGTTTTTGCTTCAAGCTTCAACATTTTTATGTTTTGAGTTGTTTTATGGATTCTAAAAGCCTTAAGTGAACTATTATACAATGACAACCATGTATTGTGTTTCTCAACAATTGTTTTACAGAAATGTTTTCAGAATTTAAAAAGAAATGTTGAAGTTTGTTTTACCATGTGAACATTGTGCCCTCGGGACTTTATAAAAAACTTAAGACTAAACATTGGATGTTTTAGAACTAAATTTGAACAACAACACAACAGACCTGCATAAATTGTTTGAAACAAAACAAAACTCTATGTCACTGGTTTCAGTTGAATGAGCTAAAACAATGAACAATTTAAATGGTCATAACTCCTTATTGCAATGATGTACTGACTTGAAACTTGAATCAAACATTGCTTTTTACATGTAGATTCATATGAAAAGTAAAAAATCAAATAGTTTATCAATGGTTCCAGTTGAATGGGTTAAAACAATGACAACCTTAAATGGTTACAACTCCTTATTGCAATTAGTCATTGGTCTTCTATCTGGCGATTAGCAGCTCGCCATGGCAGCTTCACTGTTCTAGTTTTCTTTTGTCTTGTTTTATTTCTTGTTTTTTTCAGTGATAGATTCTTTAAGTCTAAGTGCTGAAATTTAATAGTGTTCACATTTATGCCTTTTGATGTTGGTTGTGTTGTGTAGGTTAGTGGTGTATACTCGTCACATAAGCAGAACCTGCTGACGTCATGACAGACGCTCCAAGGCTTCATGGCTGAAGCATCTCTCAGATTAGATTTATGGCTGAAAAATTAGATATTTCTGTATAAAAAAGCAACATTACTTCAAAGGGTGTTGTTTCTCACAATGTTCTATGTTATCAAGAGCTGTGCAGTACTAAGGAGTACTACAGTGCCGTGGTCTTTAGCGAGTACATTTTTTTATGGTCATTAACTCTTGGAGAAGTTAACCCAAAGTATATCCAATCTTTAAATGCAGATTATTACCTTTTGCATTTTATAAAAGTTTTTGGATCCTGGTGATCTTTTTTGATTAAAGGGAAATAATTATAGAAATTAAGGCTGTAATTGATAAAATGGTTTGATTCCCATTTTGTGAATACGAAGTCAGAATGATGATAACATTCCCTGTGAAAAATTGTATGTCTTAAATAGATTAAGTCCTTATGTTCAGTCCCTATTTGTCAAATTAAAGTTTGTTTAATGCAGCATGGTGCTGAAGTGTACTTTGTGTCTTTTTGTTAGATTATTTTCTGTACACAATGATTTTTTATTTATAAACGTAAAATCATACATTGTTCAAAGTTTCTCTTTTGACCGAGTCCTTGTGCTTTTTTAAGAGGCATTGTACCACAGCTTGATACTTTTCATGATTTTATGATTTGTACGGATGCTTCCTAATGCTAATGAAATAATATTGTAGAAGTGCTAATTTTCTTCTAACTTCAACTAAATTCAAGTCAACTTGTAAATACTTTGGATAGTAAGATAGCACACATGTGGTGTGCAAGCCAACGAATATGCAGAGAAATGTTATGCTTGTGAATTTGTATACTACTTCAACATCAGCTATTAAGAAATTTCTATTGATTGGACTTCTATGTCACAAGAACTATTTATTTTAATTCATGGTTTCAGTATTTCAAATGAATCTTGTCCCACTTATATGGTAGATGACTACTACTGTGTATCTTTCATACTGTTTAATTTTTTAATGCAGCATTAATCGTACCTTGTGTAGAATTAACTAGAAATAAGTAGTAATACTGTTGTTAGTTGTGAAAATAAAGAGGTAACTTAAATCAAGAACTACTGTTTATAAGACAACTTGTTCTCTCTGTGTGTAAGAGCTAACCTATATGTGCACGAGTCAGTCTGTGTTTGAGTTGACCTGAACCCAATTTAATGTCCTTGGTTTCTGTATGGAAAGAAGCTGCGTTTACAGCAACAGGGAAAATCCGTGCATTTTGTTAAGTATACTTTATAGGGATGTAGGGAATTTTTTGCTTGTGTGTGCATACTTCATGTTATACTAGGCATTAGTTGCTTACAGAGCCAGTGTAGAAATTTGATGTTTGTTTTTAAAGCACAGAATGGTAATGAATGAAACTGTCACCAACATTGACAACAGTTTTTCTCTTCCACAGAAAATGCCAAACCAGAGAACAAGAGCAAAGGCCAAGGCCAAGAGAGATGCAATGAGGCGCCTGCGGGCCAGCCAGAAGGATGATCCACCATGTATGTCTTCCTTGTCTGTTGATGTGTCGTCTCATATCACCCACCCTCCCTCAACCATCACCACACCTCACTCCTCCCCTTCTATGTTTTCCCGTTACCCCTCCATTGGACATTTCACCTTCTCAAATTGCCTTGGGGTTGGCACCTCCCCAAGGCAATGGGTTAAAGCCAAAAGGTGTACAGAGACAACATTTCACCAACCCTCTTCCAACAACCTCCTCATTTCATTCCTCTGTTTCTATGTGCTCCCCTGTTACCCCTCCATCTGACATTTCACCTCCTTCACAAATTGTCTTGGGGTTGGCACCTCCCAAGGCAATGGGTTAAAGCCAAAAGATGCACAGAGACAGAAAGAGCATTTCACCCACCCTCTCCCAACAACCACCTCATTTCATCCCTCTGTTTATGTGTGTTCCCCTGTGACTCCTCCAGAGATATACATTCCACCTCCTTCACGAATTACCTTGGGGTTGGCACCTCCCACAGGTGATGGTATAAATCAAAGAAAAGATGCACTGAGTTCTCAAATTAAAGCACAACAAATAAAGACTGAAAGTAAACCTCAAAATATGAAACCTGAAAGTAAATCTCAAAGAAAGACCGACAGTAAATGTCAAATATTAAATTCTGAAGGTGAATCTGAACTGAAGTGTCACAGTCAGCATGATGTAGAGCTTGGTGTTGAACTTGGAGAATGCACAAAGGTGAGATGTGAAAGTATAACTGAGAGCAATCCTGTATCTTTGGACAAAGGTGTTGAAGTCAATACAGACAGAATATTTGACGCAAAGTGTGGAGGTAAAGCTGAAATTGGTCCACAAAGTACTGATGAAGTCCAGGTAAAAGCTAATGAGGTACGTGTAATTTGTCAAACGAGTTAAGGCAACGGGTGTCAAGGTAATTTTGGAGCAATACCTGAAACATTGAAAGATCAAAGATGTGTTTCTCTTGAAGGTCGATGCAAAAAAAGCTCGCAAAGTCAAGAAGCACAAATTAATCTCCAAGCTACAGTTCATGAACAGACAAGTTGTTGGCTGTGTGAAAATGCCTGCAAGACTCTAGACAGGAAAGAACAATGTGGTAAATGTAGGATATGGTATCATATTGATTGCTTGGGTTTTTCCCAAGATGTTTGTAGTGCTCTAACAGAATCAAGACTAATGTGGATCTGTCGTAAATGTGGTTTTTCCAATTGTACCGATTGTTTGTTTCATGAATTTGGCATTGCAGAAGATGATAATGAATTTGATCCGATATCTGAGGGTGATCACAAAGAAGATGAATTTGAAGAAACTGAGGAAGAGCAGAGTGGAGTACAAGAAGTTGGTAAGCATGTTGGAATATCCAACGTTGAGAGAAGACGGAGTATGAACAGGAAACATGTGAAAAAGGAGAAGGGCAAAAACTGAATGAAAGTGACTTGAGCGTTGGTAAAGAAAGTAGACATTGTCAATTACAAAGTCGCAAAAGATCTAGTTTATTTTGTGTTGACAGCAGCGATAGTAAGAGAAGTAGAAAAGAAGCTACAAATTTGAAAGTTAAGTCTGAAAATGAAATCAGCAGGATGAAAAATGGCAGTACGTATTTTGGACCCTGCTCAATGAAATGTAAAAAGAATCATAACGGGGCAACTAAACATGAAATAAGTGAGGCAGGAAAGCGTGTGTGGAACCTGTTAAGGTTATTAACCCAGTTGAATTAGACGGAAGAGTAATTGCGCAGGGTAGTTTTCATCAAGGTAATAGAAGATTTGGTGATAATTCTGGAAAGCAGTGTGTTGCCAACTGCCTTGCATCAATGATGTATAGCAAGAAGAAGAATGTCAGAAATTGGAAATGTAGTGATATGGACAGTATTCTGATAACTGGAAATGAATTGTATGGATTCTTGCAAGACAGCACAACAATTAACAATAACTACTTATTGATTCAAGAATTACCAACTGAGTTAGATGTTTTTGATGCACACTACAGTATGAAGTATCATGAGCCTGTATCAGGAACCTTCAATGAAACTGCTCGTCACTTAGAAGAATTTAATATGAAATCATTGAAAGCTGCATTAGAACGAGATGCTCAGAAATACTATGCATGTTTTATAAGCTTCAATGGAAACACATTTAGTGTTATTGCTCAAGATGGTATGTACTTTGTGTTTGATTCCCATTCCAGAAGTATCCATGGCTGTATGGTTCAAGATGGAACAAGTGTTGTGATGAGAGCAAGATCATGGCAAGAAGTGTACAGGTATTGTACTAAGTTAGCTCAATCCATGAATCTGTCTGACAATGAGCAGTATGAACTAACTGGTCTATCCCTCTGTGTCAATGGTGAGGCTGTAACATGTACATGTACAGATGATAACGGTTCAAGTGTTCAACTGGGCATAGTAGAAACCATGGAGTTGTGTTTTAATATGGAGGACTGTGACTTGTTTGGTGTATCAGTAGAAGATGACGCAAATACTAGGAAAGATGTACATATTGGTACTCAAAAAGCAGAGTCTGTTGATGAGTATTGTAATGTTGAAGATGATGATAAGTCAAGTAATCAGATTAGAAGAGATAATCATTGTAGTGACAGTGCACACAGTGATCCCAGTGATGAAGTGGAAATAGTTGAAGTAACTGGACCAGGTCTTATGAAATTCTCTCCATTACATTTTGATGCAAAGGTCGCTCTTTGTAATGCATATCATTTTGAAGTATCACACTTGAACTACAACACAGTTAATGTACAGTGTCAAGCCATGGGTAAACCCAAATCTGTAAGACATATAAGTGGTGATGGTAATTGTTTCTTCAGAGCTGTTTCATTTGCCATGTCAGGAACTGAAGATAATCATGTACAATTGAGAGTTGCTTGTGTCAATCATCTGTTGAGGAATGCTGATAAATTGACATGTTTTCTGCGAGATGGATTTGTAGATGTTGAGGATTACGTAATGAGACAAAGAATGTTTGACAGTGGTATATGGGCAACAGAAATTGAAATCATGGCAATGACACACATGCTTTGTATTGACATATGTGACGCGGTGTGTCAAAACCAGGCGGAATTGGGCAGAGCTACGAACAGAGGAACAGCTAAAAAAAAAACTTGGGGGTGAGTTTTTAGGATTTTGAGATTTTTGGATATTTATGATGCTACAAATGTCTAAAATGTTCTGTAAAAATTTCTAACTGAAATTTCATGGACAAAGTATTTTTTAAACACTTTGAGAGGCATATAATTTCACAAAATGATGCCTTGATCGAGATTTTGCTTGGAAATGACGCCAAATTTAGTGTAACTTCGAGCTCACCAGCGAACGTAAAAACGCATCACCCCTATACAAAATTGGTATCGATGGAAACGTCGGACCTTTCTCTAACAAAGGAACTGAATAATTCATTGGGTATTTTCCCAGGAAAATGACATCATCTCCCTGTTTCTTGTCAACAAATTTGACCCTTGTTACTAGGGTCGGGGCATTTAATAACCACGTGATCGTAATAGCGCAACCTGATTCGTTGTTGCGGATGCGAACGATGCTTGCATATCATTGCGCATGCGTATTAACTACTGTCAAGTTGCAATTTCCGCCATGTTTTCTGTGCATCAGTGTGTCGATATTTCCTAGTTTTTGCCGTCGTGTTTCATCATGAATTTCAACCCAAATGTATAATTTGAGATTTGTAATACTGTGCTTAAGCTTCACTGCGGCAATGGCCGTGTCGGCGAACGAAAATCAACTTGCCAAGTTATTGAACGAAGCCAGCGAATTCGGACTGGGAAATGAACCTGGCCTGCAAGATTTCATTACGGACTATTTCATAGATACACACGTTAGTAGTATAGATTCGGATGATGAAGAAATTGAAATGGAGCTGGAGTTTCCTTCCGATGATAATGATGGTGATGATGATGATGATGATGATATGGACGCCCAAAGTGAAGCAGATGTGGTAGAAAATGAGCCTGTAGTCAGTGACAACGAAGTTGACGATGCAATGAATGCAGCACGAGAAGTTTACAATGTGGGCGATTACGATCTTGGAAAGTGCCAGTGCAGCTGTAAACAAAACTGCAAAGAACAGTTTCCACCTGAAGAAAGGGTCAAAATCAGGTCAGTAGGCCTACATTAATTTTGTACAATTTCTTTTAAAATAAATCCAAAAGCTAAGCCTATTTGCCAAGTTCTCTTTTTGTAACTTGTAGCCTAGTACAGCTAGACCTACAATTACAAACATGACAAAGTTTCCATGTAAAATTCTGTTAACAGGTCATCAACTAGGCCTACCTTCGCAAACTCGTGCCTTCGCAAACTCGTACCTTCTCAAACTTGTACCTTTGCAAACTCGTATCGTCGACTAAGTCAACTCGTATCACCATTTTTTGTTTTGATTTTGGTTCGGCAAACTGCTGGGTTTGCGAAGTTTGGGTTTGAAGATAAGAAGTTTGGGTTTGTGATTGGGAAACTGCTGGATAGTTTTTATTTTAATTTGCCGGGTTCGGGAAATCGCTGGATAAGAAGTTTGGGTTTGTAAAGGTATGACTTGACTTAACTGATGGTACAAGTTTGCGAAGGTACGAGATGACTCCCACACTAAGCACCAAAATCTTGGTCAATGACAATTTTAGACTATTAGTAAACAAGTATTATGAATGGCAGAACATTTGCACAGCCACAGGTCAGTGACAAGGTCAAGGGCATGACTTCTTGTCCTAAATTTTTAAAAATGCATACAATGAAAAGAAAAAGTTAAATCATTCCCACCTTGAGTACAATGTAACGTTACTTATTATGGGCAGTGATTGGAGGCGGCAAAAAAACATAATTCTACTATGGTACCTTGTTATTAAAATTATTATAAACACCTTTTATGTGTTATTTTTTAATTGCAGAGATAGCATAGCAGAGATGACACCTAAAGAGGATTGGTTGTTACTAGGAATCATATCAAGCAGCATCAATGATGGTGAAACGGCATCGGCAGGGAAGCGTCAAACCAAAGATCGGCAAATTACACGCATACGAGGCTTTTTCTATGGACATCGTCAGATCTGCAGGGACATGTTTACATACCTCTTCCAGATATCCAGAACCAAGCTTGACACGATGAAGAAACATTTCTTGGCCAATGGACTTGCACCATACCAGAAGAAATCAGGTTTGTATTTATAAAAATACAAATAGTAGACCAACTTGATTAAAACATTAATGCACTTAACTTTGACTGCTTTATGGTTGTGTGCATATAATTAAAATCACTATCAATGTTTTTATATTCATAAAACATTTTAAAATACAGTTATTGTACATTGTTTATCAAAATCAAAGAAGAAATATTGACGGTTGAAATGTTGGAATGAAAGAAAATAAATCATTTACAAATTCGCATAATTAATTTAATACTATGATCCAGATTCTTATCAATTTTCTTTGTTATGAAAATCATGTAGCGTAGAAGTCTTAAAATTCTAATCTTTTATTTTTCTTCTTGCTATCTTCTCTTTCTCTCTTTTTTAAACTTTTGTTTTAACAGGTGGCCGTACCAAGAATGCATTAACATTTGATGAGATTAAGCATGTTGTCCAGTTCATTTTCAACTATGCTGAAGTCCACTCCATTCCACTGCCAGGACGTATCCCAGGATTTCGTCGTGATGATCTTAAAGTACTGCCCAGTTCATGCACTAAGCTCAATGTTTACAAACTATCGTGAAGCGACATTGGTTACTAAAGGTATGCGTCAAGTGTCAGAAAGTACTTTTAGACAATTGTGGCAATCCTTACTTCCATACATTGTAATTTGTAGGCCCATGGCTGATCTATGCTGGACATGCCAGAAGAATAATACACTGATTATTCGTAGCGCCAACATTCCCGAAGAGGAAAAGACAACCTACAATGAAGCTCTAGTGAATGCGCAGAAACACTTGGCAGACAGTCAAGCTGAACGTAACCTGTATCGTAAGGAATCAAAGGATGTGGCGAGACGGATGGGTTTGGATCTGTGGGGCAACAATCAAGCAAACTCCAAGCCAATAGAATTTCACTACTCGTTTGATTTTGCGCAACAGATTCATTACCCATCTGATCTGCTCCAACCAGGTTCTATCTTTTTCAAGACCCCCCGTAAGTGTGGTATATTTGGAGTAAATGCCGAAGGAGTTAACAGACAAGTTAATTATTTAATTGATGAGGCAGTCGGTAGCGGTAAGGGTGCAAACACGGTCATCAGTCTCTTGCACCATTTTTTTTAGAACTATGGCATGGGAGAGATGCATTTGCAACTAAATGCTGACAACTGTTCAGGCCAGAACAAAAACAACTTTGTTCTGTGGTATCTTGCTTGGCGTGTTTTTTCTGGCCTGCACAGTTCAGTATCCCTGCATTTCTTGTTAGCAGGACACACAAAGTTCTTCCCCGATTGGTGTTTCGGTCTGTTTAAGCAACGTTTTCGAAGAACTGCTGTGTCTTGCTTACAAGATATTGTAGATGTTGTGAATGCATCCTCCTGTGTCAACCAGGCACAGTTATGTGGAGATGAACAGGGGACACAATTTGTCCATGTGTATGATTGGTCTGGCTTCCTATCACCCTGTTTCCGGCGTTTTCCTGGCATATTATCTTACCAACACTTCTACATTTCAAGTGACGCACCTGGAATTGTCAAGTCTAGAGCCCTCTCAGATTCCCCAATTCAAGAATTCCACATATCTAAAGAACAGCCACCCAAAACCTTGCCAGAACGCATCAGACCAAAGGGGATCTTGCACGGAAGACCTATCTCTACGAGCAGATCAGGCAATTCTGCACTCCAAACTCATGATATTGTGTGCCCCAAGCCTTGAGATTATCAATAAACACATCCCCACATAACTGAAGTACTAATTGTACAAGATGCTTTAGTTTGAAATTATAGGCCTATTGGCCACAATGATGTATTAACCTCAGGATGTAAACAAAATGTGTGCTTTGATAAATAAAAAAATGTGTGCCTGTCTTAGGAAAGTTTTCCACCAAAAGTCTTGCTGTAGTTTTTTTATTTATATTTATAATTATTTCAGTGATATGGATCATTTGGTGCACGATATGTGGCAGAGGGGTACCCCCCACTCCATTGTATTTTCATTGTGTTCCAGGAATCTCAGGAATTCTTTAGAGGTTTTATGGGGGGGGGGGGGGGGTCAATTGTCAACAAAAGGACAAGAGTGTGTTAGGGTATAGGAACATTTTTTTTGGGGGGGGGGGTACCCCTCTGCCACATGTTATAATATGGATAACTCTCCTTATTACAATTAACAACTAGTCTGGTTCCACATAAAAACACAAAATCTGAGACTTTTCATGTTTATCGAACTGTAAGCTTCAATTGACAAAAGCATGTGTATAAAACACAAACTTAAGGGTTCACATTATGCATACAAATTGTTTACATTAGATTAGCTGTTTAAAAAAGGCTTATTTCCTGCAGTGTTTGAATTTTGGTAAACATGATTTTATTTAAATAGCCTTGTCTTTCAAATTGAAAACACACTGAATGCAAAATAAAACAACTGAGTAGCTAAAGTTATGTTTTCTCTTCATTGAAAATGAGTAGGCCTATAAATGAACAAAAGTGGGGAAGCAATATTTTTAAAAAATAATAAATACAGCAATCAAGACTTTTTTCGGCGTGGCCATAATCATATATTCAAAGTGAAACATTCAATGCAAAATTAAAACAATTCTGATTAGCTAAAGTAGTGTTTTATTTTAATTGGAAATGAGCATTTAAAAAAAAAACCCAAATTTTTTCGGTAAAAATACAATAAACGACTTTTTTTGCATGGCCATAATAATGCAATTTCATACCTGAAAACAGTTTGAAAATGAACCATTTACCAGTTTCTTTGCTCCTGCATGCCTGTTGCTAAGGTAACATTGCTGACCCACTTGTTTTGTACTAACTCGAACATTAAAGGGCTATTTCTCAAACTTTAAAGGGTTGTTTCTCAGTTTTGATGTTTTGGGCAGTCCGATTTCAAATCCTTATAACTCCGCTTTGGAATTTCCGATTTGAAAAAAGAAAGTGGCATTGTAAAGTGCAAGGTCTATTATTTTACTAGTAACCAACAACTCAAAAATGACCTCATGCCCAATTGTGCCTGGTTTTGACATACAGCGTCACATATACACATTTGATGAAGTGTGCAAGTGGTACAAATTCTCTGCAAAGAATGTTGAGGGAAGTGCTGACACATCTGATATGGGAATGTATCTGAATCACAAACACAGAGTGCACTATGATGTTGTCACATCAGTGTATGAATTGCCACAGCAAGAAAGTGACGTTGATGAGGAACAGGGAGGCTGTTGTAAGACATTTAATGCCTGTCTTGAGTTCACTAGACAGAGTGATGACAAACAATCTAAACAGTGTGAGACACAAATAATAGATAAGTGTAATAATGATACGACAACAGGAAGGAAAGAATCTGTGAAAAAATGTACTCGAAAGAAAAAAAAAACGTGTAAGTGATGTATAGTACAGAAAGTTAATGAAAGAACGGATGAGAGAAAAACGCAGAGGAACATGTACTGGTGAAAGTGATCTGACTAAAAATCAAAGGACAAAAAAGGAAACATGAGATTCATAAATACAAGAATGATGTTGAGCTTAGAGAGACAAAGAAAGCAAAGTACAGGGAGTATAAAAAGATGAAATACAAATATGATGAGAAATACAGAGAAAAAGTCATTGGGTCAGTGAAAGTTGAAAATAAAGCAAAATATCATATAAGTGAGAAACACAGGGCCATGAAAATTGGTCAAAGTCAAAGAAAGTACAAGACTAATTTAAAGTTTCAAGAAGAAGTAAAAAATTCAAGTAAAATGAAGTATATAGAAAATGAAGATTTCAGGAATAAAGTGAAGAATGCAAGCAAAGTGAAGTATCAAGAAAATGAAGAATTTAGGAGTGATGTAAAAAATGCAAGCAAAGTGAAGTATCAAGAAAATGAAGAATTCAGATCTGGTGTAAAGAATGCAAGTAAAGTAAAATACCACCAAAATGAGACTTTTAGGAATAAAGTTATTGATGAAATCAAATTGAAATATCGTCATAACCCACAATATAAGAAAACAACGATTGAGAGAACTGCTTACAAACATAATGTTGATGTTTTTTATAGAAATAAAGTGAAGAATGCTTCAATATCCAAGTATGAGAGAAATGAAGAATTCAGGAAGAATGTTAAAAGAAAGAGTAAGAGTCGATCAATGCTTAAGAAAGTGAAGAAACGATATGAAGCATGTGATATCTGAGTTTAACAAGGAAATATCGAATGGACCAGAGTACGTTTGTGCTGTGTGCTTGAGACTGTTGTTTCGTAAGCAAGTCGTCAAATGTAACACGGATAAATATGAGAATATTGATTGTATTAGTAAAAAGTACCTACACAGTTGTGATCATAATTGTAGACTACAATGTACTGTGCGTAAGTCAAGCAGGTCTTGTCTGTGGATATGTCATACATGTCATCGCAAGTTATTGAATGGTAAGATACCTGCTGAAACTTCTTGTAATAATTTGCAGCTGCCAGACATTCCTGAAGAGTTAGCATGTTTGAACAAGTTATAAGAGCATCTAATTGCCCTAAATGTACCATTTGTAAAGTTAATGGCATTACCTAAAGGTGGACAGCATGGTGTACATGGACCTGTAGTATGTGTACCATCAGATGTGTCTGAAACAGTGAAATCCTTACCAAGACCTCAAAATGTTGATCAGATAATACGTGTCAAGCTCAAGCGGATATTGTCTTATAAAGGTTACTACCAGTATCAATTTGTGAATAAGGAACATATACAAACTGCTTTACATTACCTTAAACAGAATAACAAATGGTACCATGATATTGAAATAGATACAGACTGGAGTAATGACTTGTCAGAGAATGTGGAAGAGGAAGATAATGGAAGTGATGTCGCAGAGAAAGTTGAAGACAATACTGGAGTTGACAATGCTAATGAGATAGAAACAGATGAAGAGCGTTTGAGAGGAATACCTTTAGATACTTGCCTACAGGCTGCAAATATTGGACAAGAAGTTTTGGATCAGTATTTTGATGATGTATATTGTGTAGCACCATATGAAGGAAATAATCCTATCAGAGTGCTTATGGACCCGTCTAATGAGTGTAAATGTTTTCCAGTATTGTTCCCTAAAGGTGGGCCAGTATTCAGTGATAAACGTAATGTGGAGATAACACTTTGTAGATATTTTAACAACAGACTGATGAATGTAGATAACAGATTTGCAAAGAGTACACAGTACATCTTCTATGCTCAATATCTAACTGAATTAAAGCAAGTAATTTCGAGTGTCTCTCTATTGCAGTAAGAAAAGGCTCAGGTAAAACAAATGATGGTCAGAAAGTCAGTGCTAGAATGCTGAATGACAAAAACAAGTTGAAAGACATGCTGAGATCAGAATATTTTAGCAATGGTACGGCAGCTTGGCATACCTACATGGTTTTGTTCATTTTCTGCAGCTGATATGAAATGGCCTGAATTAATCAATACACTACTCAGACAACAAGGTGACTCAAGGAGTATTGATGAATTGGATTGGAATGATAAATGTCTGTTATAGAGGAGTAACCCTGTAACTGTTGCAAGAATGTTTGATAAACGATTTCATACATTTTTGAAAGATGTGATCATGTCAAAAGCAGCACCGATTGGGAAAGTGAAAGACTATTTTTATCGAGTAGAATTCCAGCAAAGAGGTTCTCCTCATACTCACTGCCTGTTTTTAATTGAAGACGCACCTAAATTGAGTACAGGAAGTGATGATGAGGTGGCAGAGTTTGTTGATAAGTATGTAAGTTGTGCATTGCCATCAAAGCAAGAAGATGAAGAGTTGAATGAGATTGTAAGCAGTGTACAGCAACATAGTAAGAGACATTCTAAGTCATGTAAGAATAAAGGAACGCAGTGTAGGTTCAATTTTCCAAGGCCACCATCAATGAGAACATTTATTGCCAATCCAGAGCCAAATGACATGGATAATCCTGAGGATAACTGTGATGATACATTAAGTGAAGACGATGCTAAGGAATTGTTGAAATCAGTGTGGAGTGCTGTTAATGATGAGAAAAATCAACACATGACAACTAATGAACTGTTCACAACAATTGGTATAACACAGGACGATTTTGAGGAAGCTAACGACGTGCTGACTAAAAAATTGAATATTGTGTTGAAAAGAGAGCCCCAAGATGCCTGGGTTAATCATTACAATCCTGCCCCCGATTTCACGAAGCGCTGCGACGTGTCGTAAACGCAAGATTTGACCGATTACATGTCTTAAGTTGCGATGCGTATAAAAACGATTTCATCAAAGTTACGATGCGTTGGATACGTCGCAAGTTCCTTGACTATGAGGAAGAACACGTCGTAAGTTACGACTACCCAAAGGGTCGTCTTAAGAAAGCGATGTTTCATGTGATAACGCGCAAATGCTTGCAAAGTGGCGTTGATGCTGCTTGCTAATCGAGAAGCCGGAAGAGCGTTGCGTCAGAGAGAGACTGTTTCGCGACCGAACTAAGGCCGTGTCCGAAACGGCGACTTCGGCTACAGCTACAGCTAGATCAGCGCGTCTGCCAGTGTTGAAAAATAAGGCAGACGCGCGGGATCTACCTTAGCTGTAGCCGAAGCCGCCGTTTCGCACATGGCCTAACCCTCTAGACAGTCTGATGATGAAATATTTTGTCGGTATAGATTTACCAAACAAGGAATTTATCACATCATCGAGAGGGTTTATGGAGCGTTGAACGTGTCACAAGGGTAAGCTTTTAAAATATTCAATGCTGGCCCCTATTATTTTATTGGGTAAAATTTCATTAGATCTAAATAAAATAATATTTGGGTGATGGGGGGGGGGGGGGGGTTCCAACAGATTAACGGTTTCTTGATTGACAAAATATCGTGATTTTACATCTATTGCTATACAATCTTGTGGATTATAACCTTTCCCATTTTATGTAACCGCTTTTTACGTGGTTGTTAAACCATGGTTAAACAACCCACAGCGATCTTAGCCTTCAGTCAAGGCCCGGGCAGCTGCCGACCGGATAGTGATACACAAACAGCGCAACCACTAAATAGCACGAAAAAGACTAGTGCGAGCAGCGGATTCTGCCATCTTGAATGAACTACAAGTATACACGACTGTTTTATGACCAAGTTGTATACAACACAAAACAGCCACACAACTTTAGCAGTTCATCCTCGTCCAAAGGGTTGTTTTAATTAAGAGTGAAAATGGTTTTGAGTTGCGACTCGTCGCGCTTACGACGTGTATGGTGAAACGGAATTTAGAACTCGTCGCAGCCGCGACGTGCCTTAGGTTTGCCATGCATCGCAAACCATACGATGCATCGCTTCTTGTGATGAGTTTCGTGAAATCGGGGGCTGAATTGTTAAGAAGCTGGAATGCCAATATGGATATTCAGTACATCACCGATGTATATGCATGTGTATGTTATGTTATCAGTTACATGAGCAAAGCAGAACGTGAGATGGGACAACTATTAAAGCATGCACAAAGTGAGGCTGAAGAAGGCAATGAAGATGCTAAACAGAGTATAAAACAGATTGGGAGTGTTTATCTGCAAAATCGTGAAGTTTCAGCACAAGAAGCAGTCTATCGTTGTTGTTCATTGAGACTTCAAGAGTGTTCTAGAAAGGTTGAGTTTATACCATTAGGAGAGAATCCTGTTCGAATGAGCTTGCCGTTGAGTGTTATTCAGAACAAGTCACGCAATGATGGTGGTGGTGGTGGTGGTGATGGTGATGATAATGGTGACAGGAATGAAGACAGTGTGATGATGATTGGCAGAATTGATCGTTGTGTCTTGCTACATTTTGCTCAGAGTACAGAGTGTTGTACAACAATTGTAAAGTACTTAGTAGTAAGAGACAAACACCAGTGTATGCATTGAAGAATGACTTGGGACATGTAATGAAACGTTCCAGAACTGATCCAGCTGTCATAAGATATCCAAGATTTTCAGTCACCAAATGACCTGAGAAATATTATCAAAGTATTCTACAGCAATTTCTCCCATACCGTGTTGATGCACATTTGAGACCACCAAAATTTGAAACATATTGTGACTTTTATGAGAATGGATTTGTCAATGTACTTGGAAGATTACAGTCAGTTAAAATTATTGTTGATAGTAACCGTTGCAGATTTGAAGTTGATCTTGAGTCACTTGAGAATGCAGAACTACATCTTGAGAACTTTGGTGTACAGGAAGATGCTTGGGCATTAATCAGTCCAGAAACTGAACAGGAAAGAGATGAATGTGGAGAGCAATTGCAGCCTGTCATAGATGAAGGTGAAGAGGAACTGAGTATTCCAGACTTGAAAGGTGATAAGAAAGAAGAGAGAGTCTGTGACATTAAAGCTCACTCATCCAGAGTAGCAAAGTCAGATGCAATAAATATGATGAGATCATTAAATGCCCAACAAAAACAGGTATTTTACAACATTCGACAATGGTGCATAAACAAGGCTAATGGTAAAAACCCTGACGCATTTCAAGTGTTTTTTACTGGTGGTGCAGGCACTGGAAAATCTCAGTTAGTAAAGTGCATTGATTATGAAGCAACAAGAATACTCGGATCAATGATGAGAAACCCCGATGATGTGTCTGTTATGCTAACTGCTCCCACAGGTGTGGCTGCATTTAATATCAACGGTGCTACAACTCACAATGCATTGTCTATACCAATAGATGCGAGACTACCATATCAACCACTTGGTGAAGAGAAGATCAGTACACTTCGTAGTAAGCTCAGTCAGCTGCAGATATTGATTATAGATGAAGTTTCAATGGTTGGTCAGAAATTACTGTATTACATCCACGGACGGTGAAGACAGATTTAGCAATCTAGGAATCATAACCCTTTTGGCAATGTGAGCATTTTAGCTGTTGGAGATTTTTATCAGTTACCTCCAGTGAAAGCAAAACCTTTGTATGACAAGACTGCAACATGTGATTTGTGGAATGACAATTTCAAGTTAGTTGAACTAAATGAAATAAAGAGGCAAAAGGAAGATGCAAAGTTTGCAGAGATACTGAACAGACTAAGAGTGAGAAAGAAAGATGAAGCCTTGCGGGACGATGATGTAACAATTTTGAAAGGACGTGAGACAGGTGAAGAAAGGAATGAAGCTTGTCATATATTCCCATGTAATAAGCAAGTGGATAAACAAAATATGAAGATTCTGCAAAGTGTTCAGATTGTGTGCTTATTGAAACAAAGGACTACGAGACAGACTCACACAATGCTAAGAAAATCAGACAAGGAAAACAACTAAAGAAGTCTGGAAGCTTGCCACAGTCACTATTACTTGGTGTTGGTGCTAGAGTTATGCTAACTAAGAATATTGATGTATCCGATGGCCTTGTTAATGGAGTATTTGGTACTGTATCACGGTTACTAATGTCACAGAATAAATCTGATGAAGTAAAATGTATCTATGATAAGTTTGATAATGACAAGGTTTGAATGAAGTTGAGGAAGAAATGTGCATCATCTTCAAATGAAGGCAATAGTGTACCAATTGAGATTCAGGAAGAAAGTATTGGTAAAAAATGGGTACGTCATCAGTTTCCATTGAAGTTATGTTGGGCATGCACAGCTCACAAGGTACAAGGAATGACAACAGATAAAGCCGTAGTATGTCTTAATAAAACATTTACAGCAGGACAGGCGTATGTGAGTCTGAGTCGTGTTACATCACTGAATGGTCTTGTCATTGAAGGTTTTCATGAGAAATTCATATTTTGTAATGAAGCTGTTGCTGATTCTTTGAAGAATATGCCATCATTTATTGATAGACAAGGTATTGACTGTACAAACACACCTGCTATTCTAACCATCACTTTGCATAACATCCAGGGTTTGAGAGCACATTATATGGACTTGAAATGCAACAGTGAAATGATGAAATCAGATGTCATTTGTCTGACAGAAGCCTGGACTGAAGATCAAGAGCAGTATGACCTAGAGAACTTCAAAAGCTACCATCAGCCAAGATGTCTTTCCTATGATAAATCCACTCGGCTGTTTGAAACGTTACAACAACAATGTCACGGTGGTGTAGCGGTATATAGTAGAAGAGACAAAGCAACCAGTAGACTCATAATGCCAGTACAGAACATTGAGTATATTGCATTTCAGATAATTTCCAATGTGTCATTAACAGTTGTTGTTATCTATCGTCCAGTTTCATATGTGCTTCGGGAATTCATATCTAATATGAAAAACCTTGTAAATGAAATTCACAAAGTATCCAACAGATGTATAATAATGGGAGACTTTAATGAAGATATCCTGAAAATCAACAGTACACAGTCTTCAAGTATTGTGAATGTGATGAGAGAGCATGGTTATAAGCAATGTGTTGTAAATGCCACTACTGAGAAGGGAACATTAATTGATCTAGTGTATGTCGGAGGGATAGAATCAGCTGTGATGTCATTCCTACTTATTATAGTTATCATGAGGCTGTAAATATTCAATGTGAGCAAGTATGAGACATGTCAAAGGTAGCGTATTTGAAGAGACATCGTAAAAATGCAGTAAATAAGTGAAACAAAAACATTTTATATTTACACAATGTACACAAAAGTAATGCTACAGTAAGGAAAATCAGGTGAAAGAGTTTATTGTAGCATACTGGTGAAGCTATTCAAGAACAAGAGCGTAATAACAAATTAACAATGAGAACTTGTCAGAAAACAGACTGCATGAGCTCACTGAAAATGATTCCACACAAATGTATCATCAATAAGAAAACTTCAATTAGAGTCATCAAAGTTAAACTAAAATATCAGAGCCAGTATATGTGAATGTATTATTTTTCGTTATGGCATTATTTTTCATTAAAAGTGAATTATGAATGAATCTATTTGCTAAAATGTATCAATTTGCTAAATGAATTGAAGAAAATTAGAAATATGTGTAGTCTCACAACCCTTAAGTAAAGTGAGTGAAGATAATTGTGTTAATTATTATTTCTTGATGGACAGATAATAGAGTATCACAGTACAATAGCAATGTGCAGAAGATGTGCTCCATAATGGATATTCGTAACAGTTGGTATTTCTGGTCAAGCAAGACACATTAACCTATTAACACATTACGTATTAATTAAAGTTGTTAATGTAAAACAGCAATGAATGTGCTTAGTAAAGATCTTATTGAAAACCCTGACATTTGAACAATATTGTAATAGCAATCATCACTAAGTCACAATGAAACCGTTTATCCTTGTCACAAACAATATTCTTTGTACACAATATGGGTTGCCTGTGCAGTACTGACCCTGCTCACCTGGGAGTCTTCTTCACTTACTGAGTCTGATGTACTGAAGTGGGGTTTCATCATGACCCTGCTCACCTGGGAGTCTACATCACCTACTGAGTCTGATGTACTGAAGTGGGGTTTCATCATGACCCTGCTCACCTGGGAGTCTACATCACCTACTGAGTCTGGGGTGCTGAAGTGGGGTGACATCATGACCCTGCTCACCTGGGAGTCGTCTTCTCTTACTGAGTCTGATGTACTGAAGTGGGGTTTCATCATGACCCTGCTCACCTGGGACTCTTCTTCACCTACTGAGTCTGATGTACTGAAGTGGGGTTTTATCATGACCCTGCTCACCTGGGAGTCTTCTTCACTTTCTGATTCTGGGGTGCTGAAGTGGGGTTTCATCATGACCCTGCTCACCTGGGAGTCTTCTTCACTTACTGAGTCTGGGTTGCTGAAGTGGGGTGACATCATGACCCTGCTCACCTGGGAGTCTTCTTCACTTACTGAGTCTGATGTACTGAAGTGGGGTGACATCACGACCCTGCTCACCTGGGACTCTACTTCACTCACTGAGTCTGATGTACTGAAGTGGGGTTTCATCATGACCCTGCTCGCCTGGGAGTCTACATCACCTACTGAGTCTGGGGTGCTGAAGTGGGGTGACATGACCCTGCTCACCTGGGAGTCTACATCACCTACTGAGTCAGATGTACTGAAGTGGGGTTTCATCATGACCCTGCTCACCTGGGAGTCTACATCACCTACTGAGTCTGATGTACTGAAGTGGGGTTTCATCATGACCCTGCTCACCTGGGAGTCTACATCACCTACTGAGTCTGGGGTTCTGAAGTGGGGTGACATCATGACCCTGCTCACCTAGGAGTCTTCTTCACTTACTGAGTCTGATGTACTGAAGTGGGGTTTCATCATGACCCTGCTCACCTGGGAATCTTCTTCACCTACTGAGTCTGATGTACTGAAGTGGGGTTTTATCATGACCCTGCTCACCTGGGAGTCTTCTTCACTTTCTGATTCTGGGGTGCTGAAGTGGGGTTTCATCATGACCCTGCTCACCTGGGAGTCTTCTTCACTTACTGAGTCTGGGTTGCTGAAGTGGGGTGACATCATGACCCTGCTCACCTGGGAGTCTTCTTCACTTACTGAGTCTGATGTACTGAAGTGGGGTGACATCACGACACTGCTCACCTGGGAGTCTACTTCACTTACTGAGTCTGATGTACTGAAGTGGGGTTTCATCATGACCCTGCTCACCTGGGAGTGTACATCACCTACTGAGTCTGGGGTGCTGAAGTGGGGTGACATCATGACCCTGCTCACCTGGGAGTCTTCTTCACCTACTGAGTCTGATGTACTGAAGTGGGGTTTCATCATGACCCTGCTCACCTTGGAGTCTACATCACCTACTGAGTCTGATGTACTGAAGTGGGGTTTCATCATGACCCTGCTCACCTGGGAGTCTACATCACCTACTGAGTCTGGGGTGCTGAAGTGGGGTGACATCATGACCCTGCTCACCTGGGAGTCTTCTTCACTTACTGAGTCTGATGTACTGAAGTGGGGTTTCATCATGACCCTGCTCACCTGTGACTCTACTTCACTCACTGAGTCTGATGTACTGAAGTGGGGTTTCATCATGACCCTGCTCGCCTGGGAGTCTACATCACCTACTGAGTCTGGGGTGCTGAAGTGGGGTGACATCATGACCCTGCTCACCTGGGAGTCTACTTCACTTACTGAGTCTGATGTACTGAAGTGGGGTTCCATCATGACCCTGCTCACCTGGGAGTCTACATCACCTACTGAGTCTGGGGTGCTGAAGTGGGGTGACATCATGACCCTGCTCACCTGCGAGTCTACTTCACTTACTGAGTCTGATGTACTGAAGTGGGGTTTCATCATGACCCTGCTCACCTGGGAGTCTACATCACCTACTGAGTCTGGGGTGCTGAAGTGGGGTGACATCATGACCCTGCTCACCTGGGAGTCTTCTTCACCTACTGAGTCTGATGTACTGAAGTGGGGTTTTATCATGACCCTGCTCACCTGGGAGTCTTCTTCACTTACTGAGTCTGATGTACTGAAGTGGGGTGACATGACCCTGCTCACCTGGGAATCTTCTTCACTTACTGAGTCTGATGTGCTGAAGTGGGGTTTTATCATGACCCTGCTCACCTGGGAGTCTACATCACCTACTGAGTCTGATGTACTGAAGTGGGGTTCCATCATGACCCTGCTCGCCTGGGAGTGTACATCACCTACTGAGTCTGGGGTGCTGAAGTGGGGTGACATCATGACCCTGCTCACCTGGGAGTCTACTTCACTTATTGAGTCTGATGTACTGAAGTGGGGTTCCATCATGACCCTGCTCACCTGGGAGTCTACATCACCTACTGAGTCTGGGGTGCTGAAGTGGGGTTCCATCATGACCCTGCTCGCCTGGGAGTGTACATCACCTACTGAGTCTGGGGTGCTGAAGTGGGGTGACATCATGACCCTGCTCACCTGGGAGTCTACTTCACTTATTGAGTCTGATGTACTGAAGTGGGGTTCCATCATGACCCTGCTCACCTGGGAGTCTACATCACCTACTGAGTCTGGGGTGCTGAAGTGGGGTGACATCATGACCCTGCTCACCTGGGAGTCTACTTCACTTACTGAGTCTGATGTACTGAAGTGGGGTTTCATCATGACCCTGCTCACCTGGGAGTCTACATCACCTACTGAGTCTGGGGTGCTGAAGTGGGGTGACATCATGACCCTGCTCACCTGGGAGTCTTCTTCACCTACTGAGTCTGATGTACTGAAGTGGGGTTTTATCATGACCCTGCTCACCTGGGAGTCTTCTTCACTTACTGAGTCTGATGTACTGAAGTGGGGTGACATGACCCTGCTCACCTGGGAATCTTCTTCACTTACTGAGTCTGATGTGCTGAAGTGGGGTTTTATCATGACCCTGCTCACCTGGGAGTCTTCTTCACTTAGTGAGTCTGATGTACTGAAGTGGGGTGACATCATGACCCTGCTCACCTGGGAGTCTTCTTCACTTACTGAGTCTGATGTACTGAAGTGGGGTTTCATCATGACCCTGCTCGCCTGGGAGTCTACATCACCTACTGAGTCTGGGGTGCTGAAGTGGGGTGACATGACCCTGCTCACCTGGGAGTCTACATCACCTACTGAGTCTGATGTACTGAAGTGGGGTTTCATCATGACCCTGCTCACCTGGGAGTCTACATCACCTACTGAGTCTGATGTACTGAAGTGGGGTTTCATCATGACCCTGCTCACCTGGGAGTCTACATCACCTACTGAGTCTGGGGTGCTGAAGTGGGGTGACATCATGACCCTGCTCACCTAGGAGTCTTCTTCACTTACTGAGTCTGATGTACTGAAGTGGGGTTTCATCATGACCCTGCTCACCTGGGACTCTACTTCACTCACTGAGTCTGATGTACTGAAGTGGGGTTTCATCATGACCCTGCTCGCCTGGGAGTCTACATCACCTACTGAGTCTGGGGTGCTGAAGTGGGGTGACATCATGACCCTGCTCACCTGGGAGTCTACTTCACTTACTGAGTCTGATGTACTGAAGTGGGGTTCCATCATGACCCTGCTCACCTGGGAGTCTACATCACCTACTGAGTCTGGGGTGCTGAAGTGGGGTGACATCATGACCCTGCTCACCTGGGAGTCTACTTCACTTACTGAGTCTGATGTACTGAAGTGGGGTTCCATCATGACCCTGCTCACCTGGGAGTCTACATCACCTACTGAGTCTGGGGTGCTGAAGTGGGGTGACATGACCCTGCTCACCTGGGAGTCTTCTTCACCTACTGAGTCTGATGTACTGAAGTGGGGTTTCATCATGACCCTGCTCACCTGGGAGTCTACATCACCTACTGAGTCTGGGGTGCTGAAGTGGGGTGACATGACCCTGCTCACCTGGGAGTCTTCTTCACCTACTGAGTCTGATGTACTGAAGTGGGGTTTTATCATGACCCTGCTCACCTGGGAGTCTTCTTCACTTACTGAGTCTGATGTACTGAAGTGGGGTGACATGACCCTGCTCACCTGGGAATCTTCACTTACTGAGTCTGATGTGCTGAAGTGGGGTTTAATCATGACCCTGCTCACCTGGGAGTCTACATCACCTACTAAATCTGATGTACTGAAGTGGGGTGACATCATGACCCTGCTCGCCTGGGAGTGTACATCACCTACTGAGTCTGGGGTGCTGAAGTGGGGTGACATCATGACCCTGCTCACCTGGGAGTCTACTTCACTTACTGAGTCTGATGTACTGAAGTGGGGTTCCATCATGACCCTGCCCACCTGGGAGTCTACATCACCTACTGAGTCTGGGGTGCTGAAGTGGGGTGACATCATGACCCTGCTCACCTGGGAGTCTACTTCACTTACTGAGTCTGATGTACTGAAGTGGGGTTTCATCATGACCCTGCTCACCTGGGAGTCTACATCACCTACTGAGTCTGGGGTGCTGAAGTGGGGTGACATCATGACCCTGCTCACCTGGGAGTCTTCTTCACCTACTGAGTCTGATGTACTGAAGTGGGGTTTTATCATGACCCTGCTCACCTGGGAGTCTTCTTCACTTACTGAGTCTGATGTACTGAAGTGGGGTGACATGACCCTGCTCACCTGGGAATCTTCTTCACTTACTGAGTCTGATGTGCTGAAGTGGGGTTTTATCATGACCCTGCTCACCTGGGAGTCTTCTTCACTTAGTGAGTCTGATGTACTGAAGTGGGGTGACATCATGACCCTGCTCACCTGGGAATCTTCTTCACTTACTGATTCTGGGGTGCTGAAGTGGGGTTTCATCATGACCCTGCTCACCTGGGAGTCTTCTTCACTTACTGAGTCTGGGTTGCTGGAGTGGGGTGACATCATGACCCTGCTCACCTGGGAGTCTTCTTCACTTACTGAGTCTGATGTACTGAAGTGGGGTGACATCATGACCCTGCTCACCTGGGAGTCTTCTTCACTTACTGAGTCTGATATACTGAAGTGGGGTTTCATCATGACCCTCCTCACCTGGGAGTCTACATCACCTACTGAGTCTGGGGTGCTGAAGTGGGATGACATCATGACCCTGCTCACCTGGGAGTCTTCTTCACCTACTGAGTCTGATGTACTGAAGTGGGGTTTCATCATGACCCTGCTCACCTGGGAGTCTACTTCACTTACTGAGTCTGATGTACTGAAGTGGCGTTTCATCATGACCCTGCTTACCTGGGAGTCTTCTTCACTTACTGAGTCTGATGTACTGAAGTGGGGTGACATCATGACCCTGCTCACCTGGGACTCTTCTTCACTTAGGGACCTTGTCAAAACTAATCCCGGACAGCCATTGGATGGCGCCCGTCCAGGACCAGGTTTCTCGTCCCATGTTGAATTCACTTGTAGAGATTATTTTGTCGGACGGGCCATGGGATGAGTTCACAGTGACTGGCCTTCACCAGAGATGGTTTGTTTACAAACCGCAGGGTCTTTAGATGCTATCTACTGGAAAACCAGCAGGGGGTCTCCCAAGGGCAGGTTTTCGGTTTCAAGGTTAGGCCTCAATGACCCTACTAAAGACAAAGTGGTTGTATCATACTGTATATGATTAAGCTCTCTGTGCATATCGTCAAGTTGCAACTTTTTAAAAGGGTTTCAACATTTTTATTTCAGTCTGTGTTCACTTGCAATTGTCATTATTTTCACTGTTGTAATTCTACGTCATTAAAGGATTACTGGATTGTTTAAGATCATAGGGAATCATTACCCAAATATTATCAAGAAAGGTTTTTGAACAAACGGAGTACCTTGTGTTAGAATTTGGAACTATGAGGCAGATCCAATTTGTTGTATCTTTTATCAAATGGTCAACTTAAACTTGGAGGCACTCGGGCATATTTGTTTTGCATCACCTGAAAAAAACTCAGTTCATTACTATGTTTAAATCATTCGGGGATTGTTTTTTATTTACAGCATATATTTCATTTAACTCATTTCCCCCCCCCCCCAAAAAAGGGAGTTTAAATTCCTTGTATATATATATCATACCTAATTAACAGTATTTTCAAAATCATTCGTCATTGTTAACATATTGAAAGGCACAAAGTTGTTATGGTATAAATTTCCTTGAAACAGAAGTTGCACACGTCAAATGATGAATTAAGTTTGATGTAGATCAACAAAATAAACAGTCTGTATATACATACATGTATCACATCGCTATACTTGGCTGTTGCACCCGACCCCATAATTATTATTCCTTTCACAAAAATATGGAAAAACTTTCGTTGAACAAACTACCCACATACAATAGTGGTCAAAGCACTGTCACAAAGGATTGTTTTCATCTGCAACTGTTGGGAAAAACTTAAAAACACTAATAGGAAAAACAATGAAAGGTTTTCTTCTTCTATACGTATTTACTGTTCGCTATCCCCCATCGAGCATGTGAGCCCCGCTTCTGTCCAGAAACACGTGGAACACGATGTCGCTCTGTTGGAGACACGGACCAATGAAAGTACACATAATAAGTAGAGGCACTGAATATGCATTATTTGCGACAGTCGCTCACAAACAACGCACGTAAATGTACTGCATGCAGTAGGTGTACAACACACAGCTCTATGTGGCGCGGCTTTTTTCAGGTTGTCCCAAAGCGCCTATCGCATTAAATCTTGCTTAATAGCCGTTCTGTTTTTCAAACCATGGTTTGAACTTTGATTTGGGAGTTGATCTTCACTCGTTTTTCGTAGAATCATATTAAATACTTGTATGTACTAACGATGTTATTGTTTAAAATGTTGGTCAATAATTAAAATCAAAAATATTGTTCACAATCTGATTTGGCCATGACTATGCAAAAATGTAAACAAAGTTTCGAGGCTTTAATCATCGCTCGCAATTCAACAATTTCAGTCTCTCAGTCTAAAATTTCCTTCAAAGAAATATTTGTAACGTAAAGGGGTTTCTTGTACGGTATATAAACGCTATCAAAATAAGTAGCCTGTTTACAGCGGAAACAAATAATTGTGTTCGTCAAAAATTACATTTCAAAGGTTTTGCCTTAATAGTGGAAGAACAAACATCATACATTCATCGTGTTCTACTACAAAAAATAACAATGAGTCAGTCTGCAAACGGGATCTTAATGAGTTCCTTCACCAATGTGTGAACTAGTCTATTGTGCCGCTGTTTATCTGTCTTGTTAATGAAAACCTTTTTACAGCTATCAACATTACAAACTTCTCTATTCTGTCCGAGGGAAGGAAGACCTTCATCAAATTCCAGTGGAACAGCTTTCCCCGATACAACAGCTTCGGCTACGGTGTGCCACATCTTAAAATGACCGTTGTGAAGTGCAGAGGGCACGGGTCCAAGACTGGAACCCCACAGAAATCACTGATGAACGAATTAATTTTTTTTGCTATTATGGGTTTATTAGAGCAATGATCGCAAGTAGGGCTTGTACATTTTAAAAATTCAATTTGGTATTTCTTCTGCACCGAATGTCGTGAGTAGAACGAATATTCAGAACAAAGCTCTCTTAAATCATGATTGCCAACTATTCTTGCCGACCCAGCAGTTTACAATTGGTCAAGAATAACACTGTCACCGTCAGACTCCCGACTCTGAGTTGAATAAACAGCCTGCGTTGTCACAGGGAAACCATCAAAGCGTCGATTATTAAAAAATGGCATTATGTCCCTTATTGCGTTATCAAGCACCTCGTCATTTTTCCTTGATTTTTCCTGCTCTGTTAGTTTGCTTTGCTGAGCTGGAGTCATGTGTTCTCCTGGAAGAGTACATTCTAAGCAAACACCAGCTAGCCACATTGTTACCGGTGCCCATGCATGCTCTATCATGTTATATTTTGAGTCACCCGGCGCGTATGCTGTGACACAAATATAGTCCAGCTCTGCGTCCTTCCAAAGGCGACCCATCATCAATTGTGTCTTGATTGAGTTTTTTTTTCCAATCAGGACCGTTGTCCGTCACCAATATGACGGCTTGCTTGCCCTCCTCCTCTTTCACTCTTAGAATCAGGGGCATCAAATCATCATAATGATTTTGACACGTTGCTCTGAAAGAGGCGTTCCCTCTCAGAGCAATGTGCAAGGGTCCAGTCCGAGGGAACCTGTAGTGAATTCTTTTTTTTTCATCCCATCGAAATTTTCCTCTTTCTGTACCATTCTGTTTAGAGGTTGACTGGTCGTTTGAAAGTCCATCTCGGTGGCTTCGACGAGGAGGTGGACTTTCGGATCTACTTCTCGCAGATCTGTCTACTGATGGTTGGAGAGTGTTACCGGTATTAAATTTGAGATGCATATATCCAGAAGGAATGATTTTCAGGCCCGTTGACCAGTTGTGATCAGCAAAGTTTGGACTGTCTTCGGTAAGGAAAAGAGAGCGCTGCTTTATGTACCTGCTGACGACTGGGTTTCCAACACCACCAACATTAAACTTATTTTTGTCGTCAGCTGACCAACACGATACTTCATTTTCAAAACAGGCCGCCATCTCCAAAAGATAACTCACTTGCGCTCGGCAAAAGTGGGAGTCGATGTGGGATTTTGATGCATTGTTTTTGTTGACACAGACACGGGCATGAATAAGTTCTTTATATTGTCCTGATGACTTTCTCTTTTTGTGGGGTGGATCAAATAATCTTGAAACGGTATTGATGCTTACACCTCCCTTGCGCTCTTTCAATCCTGGTACATTTTGTAGGGCGTGTTCCTTGATTTGCTGTAGACCCGCTCCAACTGTGGTTTGGGTTGATCGTCGTCTAACATGTGCAGCCCATCCTTGGTGTTCTAGATATTCCTGGACTACTGGTACAAACTCTGGGTATTCCGTGTGGACGGCAGGACGGCCAACTTTGGGAATTGCCACCCTTGGCAGTTTATCAGAAGGGAAAAGCTCTTTACGTGAGCTTTTTGCTGTATCTTCTTTGTTTCCAGAACTGCATGAAGGAACAGGAGAATGTAACAGCTCTGGCGTTTTAGCTGGCGTGGAAACCGAATCCGGCGTATAAAGTGGACTGCATTTGGGACACCCTGAAGACGGTTCTGGAGACGTCATCGCTTATGTTATAACTTCATATATGATGACTAGCCTTTCTTCAAGGATGCACAATGGATTTATAAGAATGAAAATACAAACTCGAGTAGATGAGTGTAGCTACCAAACGTTTGTTTTCAATTCTGATGAGTGTTAAGTCTTCCTGCATGGTTTTCTACTTAAAGTATCGGGAATAAACGATGCGTAGAGGCGTCTGCCGACGCGTGTGGTAATAAACAGGGAAAAAAAAAATGTTGTCTGACAATGGTCTTACATTCTTGAAACTAGTCTCTTTTTTTCCTTTTTACTTGGTTAATGTATAGGTTAATGAGGGTTAGTAAAAAAACATCTCATAGGCTTTTTGTTTTGTACATATTTATTTAAAGATAATTCTTTTTAAAACTCAAAAGGGTAAAAAAAAAGCAAAAAGGTGATACATAACTTTTTTCACTTGGCGCTAATTAGTTCTGCGAAGATTACAGTTTATTTGGTGCGGCCGGATGAAGACAGCCTACTTGGCATGCACCATTCTTTACATCAAGCACCAAGAATAATCAACTGCTTGTTTCTGACTTCTTTCCATACCGCATAGAAGATGGATCCCACACACTCATCAGGTAATGTTGCTATACATTTTCTTTGTTGTGGAGGTATTTGTATCATCTTGAACTGTGGCAATGCGTAAAGTTATATTGTACGATGCCAGGTAAAAAAAAAAGTGAGCTTTTCATTCGCAAAGAGTACCCGCAGAAAGTGAAAAAGTAAAATAAATAAAAATTGGGTTTGATTATTTGTTGTGCGGAGGGTTACCCTCTGTATAAAAATACATTTTAGTACGATATTAAAAATATTTTAACCCGGTTGTTCTCTCGTGTACCATAAATTTTCTGTAATTGTTTTTTCTTTATAGCAGATGAATTCAGCAGTGATGACGAAGATCTCTCTACTGTGCAATGCAATGTACGTTTCAGCATCTGAGAATACATACTTGTTGGGCGGAGTGGACGGCCTAGAGCGAGATTTGGCAGACTACAAAACGGCTCTCAAAAAAGTTGTATCAAGGGCAGCTTCAAAACCAGAGGCAATGGGACGGATAATGTGCTCCATCTTAGTCAGGATGGAGTTCAGTGACGATGATCTCGCACAGAAGAATGTCACTGGAAAAACTAGGGATCCGGTGACGAAAAAAACGGTAGATGTTGCTAAATTAGACACACATATAATGAACGCTATTTTCCGCCAAGCGAAACTTCAGTTTCCAAGTTTTTGTGACAATTTCACTGAATCCGGATGTCTCACGGTGCGACTTATAAATGACACTTGCAAACATGTCCGCCACAAACTATCAGCTCAGAAACAAGATTAACTGTTGTAGTAAACCATGCTAATTCTCTTGACAAGTCTTGATAAATTTCATTGCAAAATAATGCCCACATCAACATCATTGTTTTAATTTTTATATTTGTAACTACTCATTTACTATCCTAAAACTCAAGGGTGAAGGACACATCGTAAGCACAGTCCGTTATATCTTTTACACTTTGTTATTTCGCTCAATGTTCTAGATGTTTCCCCTTAGTGTTTGTTAAAAGTAAGTTTTGGAGTTCTATAAATTGCTATTTGCGGAGTAAAATAAAACATGAAGATAAGTGCTTGAAACGAACATGGATTTTTAAGAGTGCTTTTGATTGTTCAAATTGAGAACGAGGATAAAAAATAGTTTTCAACATTGCACTTCGTTCATTTGCTCATATGTCATGGGCCCGACAGTAGTATGAGTGTCGACCACGAACTTGGAAAAGGCCAAAAAATATTCATATCAAAGACCTGTACTACCCAAAGAGAAAATAAAAGCCAGACTCACTGTGTGTGAACCTGAGTGAGCGCGTGCACAACTCGTGTACAAGTGATGTATCAAATTATAATACGGGTGGTTAGGCGCCAAGAGTCTAGAATGGGATAAACCATTTTACATAATAGGTGACGAAGTCCAGTTCATTCACAAAAAAGTAGAAAGACAAGGGGTTATTTAGAATCAAGCTTGAAAATCGAGAGTTACAATTCAATATTATAGTACCGACACAATTATTACCATATAATAACAAAAACATTTTATGACTGGAAAAAACGTATATGTATTTTCAGCACAACGCACAAATTAATCTTTTAAGTTTGGTGTAGGCCTACTCGTGAAAGTACCCGTCAACCGTTTTACCTTCAATTAAAACAATAGTTTGAATTATATTTGCAAAAATAGTTTTTCTGTGTAAAATGTACAGCCATCATCACAACTTGTTCACCAAAACCCCCCTGCCAAATCAATGCAGCGATCCAGCCACAACTCAGTTGCTGTTGTCGAAGCAACGTGTTGCGCAAGGTAACACCAAAATTACGCATTTTGGTCTATGGTTAATCCATCATATTACTCAGAAGGTGTAATGATTAATATATGATTATTTTGGCAAACAGTATTTACAACTTAAAACTGCGGTTTTGACTTGAAAAATGAGGGTCATGACGCTTCATGGGTTTGGGGTGTGGTATCTGTCCATACAGGCCGTTATGATACGGTTTGTTGTCCAGACTATTGACGACCCGAAATATTACGATCTCAAAAGGGACGGTCGTCGTGATTTGACACAAATACTACCCCTTTTTCTCAGATCCAGACTACACTGCTATTTTTAATTATAAGAAGATGGTCTGCGTGTTTGATGAACTGCTCGTTCTACTTTTCTGTGACCGTATTTCGTGTTCTGTTATTGCCATTCAATCTAGTGGGACAACCCCTAAAATAAGACTTAAAAATTATTTGATCTTAATGGGAAATCAAAAATGTTATCAAACGGCACCTTTACAAAAATGTACCCCTTTTGACGTGGTGTGAATGAATAGAAATTATTCTTAAGTTGAATTAGAAAATGAATAACTTTGGAAACATCACCCCACGAGTTTTATGGTCCATGTGACACTCAAGGGTGTTTTTGTTAATGGCATAAATTTGAAGGGAATTTCCTGTGTGTTGAACGGGTGGCTGTGATTAGCATATAGTTTTTCATAAGACGATGGATACTTTCATCAATATTGCAATAAGTTTTCAATTGATGCTTACATTCCATTAGTTTATTTATTAACTGGTAACCTATAAAATTTAAGAATAGAAGAAGCAACGGTTTACAGGAACTGGGCTAGTAATTTTGTCTATTGCAAAAAACAATGGGTTAAAAACTCCACCACACTACAGTGACCTCCAAACGGTCAGACCAGACTCACTCCAAACTGCAAACCGCAAGTTTGTTTATACTTAGTGTTTAATCAGCCAGTGAAACCGCAGAGCGCTCTGTGGGGTGCCTTGGGTACTGTGCATCGGACGGGAGGATACTGTTCAGCGTGTGGAACATCATCTCATTAGAACTCCCATCCGATGGCCCGTCCAACAAAAATTTGATATCGGATGAACCTTGTACAACGGTCTGTCCAGGATTAGTTTTGACCAGACCCCTTACTGAGTCTGGGTTGCTGAAGTGGGGTGACATCATGACCCTGCTTACCTGGGAGTCTTCTTCACTTACTGAGTCTGATGTACTGAAGTGGGGTTTCATCATGACCCTGCTCACCTGGGACTCTTCTTCACCTACTGAGTCTGATGTACTGAAGTGGGGTTTTATCATGACCCTGCTCACCTGGGAGTCTTCTTCACTGACTGAGTCGAGATCAGATGAAGTGGGGTGTCATGTTAAACTTTATTTTGTGAGCCACTGGCCCCGTTCCCACTGGACCCCGCATTGATCGCGCAATTCGAGAAAAGGGCGATCAGACCCCGCAATTTCTCGAAAAGGGCGATCAAAGGGCGATCAAGCGTAAGTGGGAACGCGAGGGCAATCAGGATCAGACCCCGCAATTATGATCCACCTCGGGAGTAGGATTACAGCGGGATCTGATCGCCCTTTTGGATTAATGGGCGATCAAAAGTCTAGTGGGAACGCAAAGGGCGATCAGACCCCGCAATTTGAGGGCGAACATCCGGTACGGTAGGCCCGAATGGCGCGAAAATGGTGTTCTTTTTTCTTCTATTCCCAGCAAGCACCACGCATTTGGTGACATGAATTGCAAGTAAAGCATAAAGCAGTATTGACGTCACGTGACGATACCAACTACACGTTCTGTACAACGCATCCACACTAAGCCCAAACCCACGCTTTAATTTTGGATGCATTGTATTCATACGTGCACGTTCTTTAAAGATGGCAGCGCCTAGCAATAAACGTCCCATAAATTCGTCAAAAAAAAACCTCCCAAAAAGATGAGAAGCGTGGCAAACTATGGTCGGACGAGGAGCTGGGCAATTTTTAGGACATCTGGGCCAGTCAAGAAATTCAAAACACACTGTGTGGTCGCCATAGATACGTTGCGCCTGCGCACTGCCCACTTGGTCGACCTGCGTTGGTGAACTTTGAATCCACTTCCGTTCCCAAAAGGGAGATCAATGCGCGATCATACTCTAGTGGGAACGCGACCGCGATTCACGTCTGCGACTAATCCTTTTGCGGGGTCAGGATCTCATAATTGTGGATCCAGTGGGAACGCGGTCACTGAGGTTTAGATCCATGGCAAAGGTCAGTGTTAATTTCAGACTTTTATCGAGAATCATTATTTAATCATGCATTATATAACCCTTTCAGACATAGTTGTTTGGATAGTGTGTGACCCAATAATTCAAAATGTTCTTGTCATAAATCACTCCAGACCAAAATTGTTAGGACTTGATTGAATTATTTGATCCTATGATAAGCTTTTGTCATTTGGGCTTACCAGCCCCAGCATTTTGGAATCATTTTCTTTGGGCATTTATGTTCAAAAACTTATTTCAGTGGATTTTCAAAATGTGATTTTACTTATCATCAGAACAGAGTCTGAAACCATCAACTGTCAATGTACAGTGCTCTTTCGTATTATGGGCTTGAAATTATGTAGTATTTGGGTCATGAACCATTCGCTAAATTTAACAAATTATACTTTCATTTCAGAGTTATAATCCTGAGTGTACAACTGACCATCATAGCTAGAGTGTCACCATGGTGAACATTTGCTTGCACTGTGACAGCTATAGATGTTGTCAACGTCAAAGTTTTGGTTAGTGTTTTTCATGATATGTGAGAACCAAATCTGCATATCCCAGGCATGCAACTTTTCAGCTGATCAGCTGATTTCCTCTTTTTTTCTTTACTAGTACTGCCATAGAAAACTGAAAAACACTGTACAAAGTTAAGTGTGGTTGCTGGTTGGCAGTTTCCTCTTTTTTCACAATTGCAAAGTTGCATGTCTGATATCTGTTTAAAAATTATCATATGTGTTGCTGTAGTATGAGTTTTATCATGTGTCATAATACTCATTTGAAATATTGTACACCTGATGTTTTTAACAGTGATCTTTGTAAAAGCCGAAAATAATGAAGATAAGCTTTGACAACATATCTGTCATTCATATTAACACTGGTGAAAGACCACATCATCTTTCTCATGTAAAAGACCACATTGTCTCCCTGGGGTGTAGGACTTCATCACTCAGGTGAAAGACCATATCTCCCTCGGGTGTAGGACTTCATCAGGTGAAAGACCTCATGGCATCTTCATTGGGCATGAATGACCATGGCCCAATTTCATAAACATAAACATACTTCACCATAATTTCTCAAGTTAGTAGAAAATTTCTCGGCACGCATGCAAGTTCACCATGGCTTTGCATTGTAACGTCACTCGTGCGCTAACCGCGGGTTAGCCAGCATTTACCCTTGTTTACGGTAAACAGCTTTATGAAATAGAAATTCTGCTAAGGAACGCTCCGTAAGCACAAAACGGCTGCTTACATGTTTTATGAAATTG
The DNA here is from genome assembly GCA_023634235.1 of Pisaster brevispinus. Lineage (NCBI taxonomy): Eukaryota > Metazoa > Echinodermata > Asteroidea > Forcipulatida > Asteriidae > Pisaster > Pisaster brevispinus. Next base: position 8,213,216 of record JAMKCF010000001.1, read on the forward strand.
GGCCGAAGTCTCAAACATTTGATTGTTATACTATAAATTTGAATATATTCAAGTACAGTATTCAGGCAAGAATCTTGGTTTTTTTTACCTCAGAAAGTAAAGTATGCTTAGCAGAAACAAGTTAACATTTAAGTGTCTTATCGTTTTTAACTAGTTCTTTGCCGGTCAGAGAAGAACAACTAAGTTCGTACTTTAGTAATTTTTCTGCTTAGCAACATAAGAAAATAAGTTCTATCAGCATTATTAAAGATTTATACATTGTATGTATCGTTACTTTTCCAAAGTAAATATGATTAAACGTTGTGCATTGGAAACATTCAGGTGTGAACATGTCTAACGTGCACTTAAGAAAATGTGCCAAAGTATAATATGTCTGTAAAATGAAACAATATCTAGAAGTAGTTTTGTTCAAGCAAAAGGAGCATTGTAAATTGTATCAATTCAGTAAGTGAATAATGTGGTAGTACACTGCTAAAAATAGTATTCTTGAAATAAAAGAAAAAAATCTTAATTTAAAAAAATATACATGGTATTCTTGTGTCACTTCCTTAAACTTTTTCTAGGGAGTGACACAAGAAATAATTTCTCAAAATAAGATGTTTTTCTTATTTCAAGAATACCATTTTTAGCAGTGTATGTTCTCTGAAGGATATGGAATAATATATGGCGTGTCGTGGTTGAGTACTTAGTCCTTAGTTTGGACTCCAGCTTTGATGGCTAAGTCATTTGGTTGTGGGTTAGAATCCCCACATAACACTTGTGTTCTTTGGCAAGGCAAGTTGGGGAGGTAGTGCTTTTTTTTCTACCATCCAGGCTTCTGGTAGGTGATGCCCAAGCCTGTTAAGGGGGTAATCCTGTTACAGCTGCAGGAGTAGGTGGAAAGAGCCCCTGGTAAACAGTTGGCTTTAGCTCACACCTTCAAGCGGCTTTGTGGCCTTGTGTGTGCGGTGAAATTGCACACCAACAAAATTGCCAACTAACTCCGTTATTTTGTAATCTTTGAAATCTTTCCAATGAATTCCAATTCATGTAACATAGCAACACATAAAACCAAATTGCCATAATCAATACAAGAGATGACTAAATCATATGACTAATTACATATATATGATGGAGGAGTAGATGTCTGTCAAGGTACACTGGCAGAGGCTACAAATTTGTTTGCTCATTGTCATATTATAGCTTGATACCTAATTGTGGACAAACCTTATAGGTAAAATATTTATTTGCCTCTAAATTAACTATGTTGTAATGTGCTTTTGAACAACTGTCAAAGCCCAATTCCATGGTGCTACTTACTAAAAAATTCTGTGTTTATGAACACCTTTGCAAAATTTTCTCAGTTAGTGCTGAATTTTTACTATTTTCAAGTAAGTAAGAAATCCTTCATGTTATGAGCTTGCAAGGGCAGAGACAAAATACTCTGCATTTACCCATGAACTCTCTTTGTGTCATTTAAGGCATTGCAACAGTATTAGATCGATGGGGGTTTAAATTGTCAACAAATTAGGGTAGTTCATTGACAACTACAATATACTACTACCCTGGAAAATATATGTGAAAATGCTTTGATTACTATAAAATGTAAGGTACATCTTTTCCGAAGTGATGAGGTTTATGTAAAGAGATTCAAAATGTAAGCATTGGTTGTTAATGTTTATGTTTGACCTGTGTGCTGTTTTTTATAATAAAATATGAAACCTGCATTTTTATGTCTGTTACTGAGTACAGTCTGGCTGAAGTATAAAATATGGGATGTGATGGCACACTGACACTATAGGCATAGAAAGGGTTAAATATTCTTTGCTGTAATCTTTCTCCAATGAGTTCTAAGTGTAAAACCCGGTTCATACTTCTTGTGAAACCAAATTTTCTTGCGTCACAACTGGAAAAACAGCACGTATTGATTGTTGCGTCACCAAAATTCGCTTCGCATTTGCTTTCGAGTGATGTGTGAACTGGGCTTCGGCGGTTTTATTTTTACGACACGAAAGTTGTCATTCACAAAAACTTCAACTATTTAAAAAAAATACCGCCAATGTTTCAAATTAAAAACAAACCAAAGTAAAACAAAACATTGCAAATCATGACAACAATGATAATTGCTAGGTGTGAAAAACAAATTGCTCTGTGGACTTTAAGGAGGGGTTAGCCCCCCCCCCACACGAACAAAAACAAGGGAACCACCGGAAAAAACGTTCTTTTTAGTGAGTTCTAACACCTCCCATCCACCCCCCCAAAAAAAAAAAAAAAACCTTCCCTTTCTCCCCTCCCCCCACTCTTTCTTCCTTGAAGATGCATGCAAACATAAAAACAGATCTGCTTTAACTATATTGCCTTGACTTTTTTGGAAAACAGACATTTGTCTCTCACCAAAAACACTATACATAAAGTCATGGGATGGTTTATCACCAGAGACCACACCGAAAACATGTGTTTTCCTTTACACAACTTCTCTCTGCCCACTTATGTTTGTTTTGTTGGCTACCACCGGATTTAGTTTCAAATTTCCCGCACCACCACAAACCCAGCGTTAATTCGCTCTAGACTTATTCGGAAGTCTCCCTCTTTCACACACCCTATCCAATCCACTTCCGCCGCCGCCCCCCCCCCCCCAACTAACACCTGTTCCCCCTGGTTGCCTTGCTCTCTACCTCCAACCCCCCCCCCCCCCCCCCATCCCTTTTAAGAACTACATGCCGCCTCATACGTTTTTTTTTAAGCTTTAGTTTCCATAAACGATTCTCCATCAACAGGGGAGAATCTTCAAAAATATTTAAACCTAAAGCTTTTTGAACATTTTGAGTGCGTTCCGGTCCTTATATTTCTTTGCGTTTGTCCTCTTAAAGGTTTTCTTTATGATGCACATTTCTAATACGAGCAAAATGTTTTTTGTGGTAACACTAGTCTCATCTCATGGTTTGTTTGCACACGTACACGGCTACATGTATGATTTCACTCTTCCCTCTACACACAAAGAATTATGAATTCGAACGAATTATGAATTCAAAATGAATTATGAATTCAAAACGAATTATTAATTCAAAACGAATCATTAATCTGTTACTACGCCTGCTTTCCGCTGATAACATCTCAGTGCGTGCCACAATTGCGCTTTAGTAGCACATAATAATTTTGGGTAGACGATTTAAATTTTGGTCTATGCTATTGTACTAACATTTGTTGTCTTTTTAATACTGAATGTTTTTGTTGGGCTTAAATAGTAAATATTGGATATGACTTTATTGTTCATTTTGGCTCTTCATGCACACCCATGAAAAATGTATTTTTCCTTTTCTACACCTTTCCCCATTCAGCTACAATTCGAGCCTCATTGCAACCCCCAACAGGTTTGTTGTTTGTTTCATAGTGATTTCCCGAAGTAATGCATTCGCACAAGAACCTTAAAAACGTGGTTTCAGGCGAATGGGTAGCCTTGTTTCCTTCACGATTCAGCTTCAAGTAATGCCTTTGCATAAGACACTTAAAAGATCGTTTTCCGGTGAACGGCACCCAAGCGCAGACAAGTCTGACACGCGGGCAACATCGTCCCAACACATGGCGTTCTATTTTCATTGTTCACGCTGAATAACAAAATCTGAGCGGACACGTCGCTCTGCGCTGAGAGCAACAATCTTCTAGATTCTTGTGAATGAACGTAGACTTGTGTCAGTCGGCGCAGGAATGACTCCTTATAATATACGCTACATACAAAAAACGCAAAAACACAGATCATATGGGTTTAAGACTTGATCGAGTTGAAAAAAAAGCAAGCAAGAGCACCGTTAAACTCGTATAGCGCCCTCAATCATTAAAAATGTTTAAAGCTTGAGTCCCTTTTTATTTATAAACTCACAGATTATAGGCAAAGTACCCATGGCGTTAAATTTGCCTGAGAATTTGAGGTTTTTTCTAACGATGTTTTAAAAGTTTTGAAGCTTTTAAACTGAAAGTAAATAAAATCTTATTTGTTTTAAGAAACGTTTGTGTAATCTAGGACGTTAAATTTGAGCTTAATTGAAAAATTATTTTTCTAGAAGTCGGATTTGTTTTCACTTTATCCTGTTTGTTTGTACAGTGACAAAACGCGCAATAAATGACGTCGTGATGACGTTTCATGATTGTTTTGCCACGCTGCGTAGCTACATAATAAGACGAGTCTATATTTGAAAACAGTTTGTGGATCAGACATATACTTCTTGAGATATGGTGGGAACAAGATTGCCTAATTAAATATTCATTTCATTGTAACTCAGCTAATTAATAAAGAATTCGAACAATTTTACTCTTAGCATAATTTCATGTACTAAGCTTCAATTTGATGTAAGATCTGAATCTCCCATATTTATTATTTTAGTGATTAGGTTCGTACAAAATCGTGTACAAAAGCTATGGCAATTTTGACAGAAACAAAGAATAATAATAATAATAATAATAATAATAATAATAAAAATAATAATCCCAACAAAAACAAAACCTGTTCCGACTGCTAAGTCGGAACAGCTAATAATAATAATAATAATAATAAAAATAATAATCCCAACAAAAACAAAACCTGTTCCGACTGCTAAGTCGGAACAGCTAATAAAAATAAAAATAATAATCCCAACAAAAACAAAACCTGTTCCGACTGCTAAGTCGGAACAGCTAAAAATAATAATCCCAAGAAAAACAAAACCTGTTCTGACTGCTAAGTCGGAACAGCTAAAAATAATAATCCCAAGAAAAACAAAACCTGTTCTGACTGCTAAGTCGGAACAGCTAAAAATAATAATCCCAAGAAAATCAAAACCTGTTCCGACTGCTAAGTCGGAACAGCTAATAATAATAATAAAAATAATAATCCCAACAAAAACAAAACCTGTTCCGACTGCTAAGTCGGAACAGCTAATAATAATAATAATAATAATAATAACTAGAGCTTTAGTGTTTGTTTGGTGTTCGGGTATCGTCGGAGTCAGTGTAATTGTGTTAATGTCAGAACATTTGAATCGATAAAAAGGGTGTTGAGTGTTGACCTTTCAAAAAAGTGTAAATTTATTACATGTTTACATTTATTTTACATGGTGAAATAAATATTCTGGTTACTATAATAGTCTTCAGTATTAATCATTGCCTTCTTTCTTTTATGATGCCGGTTATTAAATCGACGCTATTGGAATGATTATGAAAGAGCATACAAACAGTAAAAAACAAAACAATTGCGCACGACGGAGCTTAACAAAAGGCCATGCCCTAGCCCTGCGGCTGAAAGTCATAATAGGGTATATGTGTAGGAACGTTGCTGTGTGCCCAGAACATATAAGAAGTAAATTACTCACAAGTACAACTATCATGTATGCCATTCACTAAAGTTTATTGTTTTTTTCAATGGAAATTGATTCTTTATTGATGATTAAATCCGACTATGCAAATCATGTTGACATTATTAATTTACAATTCTTAAAAGTTTTAACAGGTTTTCAAATACTGTGATTTGGCTTCTCATTATGTATCGGTGCATAATACTTTGATTGTTCGAAACATATTCACTGATGATGATGTCGTCAAAATAAGTCGAACATGGTATGAGCTATTGGTTTTTATTCTTCATACAGAACGGTTTGTTAAATTTATAATATTTAAAGAAAAGACACTTGTTTTTAATAATTTTGCAAGATAAAGGCAAGTCATGAAGACGTCAAGTTTAAGCCTCTAGTGAATTTTGACTAATAAAATGTTATAAATGAGTTAATAACTATTTCTACCTGTAGGGTGCATCATACACTCAGCAAGGAATTAGGGAATGGAACACAACGAGTATGAAATCTTTCACTGGAGACCATTCGGGTACTGGATGATTTGTACATTCTGAAGAAGAATGAAAAACTGCTGAAATAAATAAAATTCAAGCCTTGCAACATTTCATGATTACATACTAATAATAATAATTTATTGAATTTATATTGCGCTCTTTCCAGGACCAACCTGTTCGAGGGCGCATATTAACAATACAACATATCAGAGTAAGGAAATTACGCAAGAAAAAGATAGTGGAAGGTGCACATTCTGTTTTTGATGTGAACGACTTATAAACGAAACCTTATTAGTGGAAACTTTATCGAAGGGTTTTCAAATAGTTATGTCACAATACAAAGTTGACGGAAAACATTCATCGGTCTGACCATTTTCTGACTTTAGTGACACAGCCAACAATCATACCAATCCCCCATTGCCCAATTATATCTCTTCGACGTTCATACTAAACGTTTCTTAGTTTTAAAAACATCTCACCACCGTCACCACTTGATGATACAGGATACACTTTTTAATGTAATTGTACATTAAATAAAATAATCATTTTAATAAGCAATGATGTTCACACAAAAACTTACCGTTTTAGTCCCGTGTAGCAACGATAAACACATGCCGTGAGGAGGGTCCGAAACACCCTTCACGATCCAATGACACATCCTTCCTTCTCGGAGTGTGATAAAAACATAACCAAAGTTCGTCTTTATCTGCTTGCATTTTCTCACATAATTACTAGTCATATGAATCACTGAAGTAGGTGGCCATCTCAGCGAAACTTCGTCTTTATTCAATTTTGATCATTAAGCCACAAGAAGGGCGAATTAGAGAAATATTAAACGCTGAATATGAACGGAATTCAGATCTATTTGGTATTGGTAGTACGCCATTGATAAGATTGCACCACGTTGTAAGTACGGTGACCCGTGGTGTGTCATAACACTGCATGAATAGATCACGTCACTTCAGAGAAGGCGCACATGGCATTACGTTGGTCTGTAACATGTTTGTGTTGGCCTACACTATCGTGCGTTGTCATACAATGAAAGTCAACAGACCCGAGCGCTTTGACGCCCGGTTTTGACCAGATGCAAATAATAAAATGCTATAATCTCTGTGCAAAAGTTTCGGGAGGATAACTCATCTATAACCTCATGCAAAATTCATCTAAAAGTATCACATAGTTGTTGAGATATGAACCGGAAGCCAAGGTCAAATGGGGTCATGTTGTGTGTAGCGTTTGTTGAACTTTTAACGACCAATCCGATGATGTGTAGATTGTAAAAAACCAGCATGTGGTTCATGAGTTATGATTTTTTACAAGTATTAAACTTTGATTTAATTTAATTCAATACCCGATGACGTCATCATGACATCATCATGTTTGTAGCGTCTTGATACTGAGGTTCAATTGTCTGATGAGTTTCAACCGTCAATTCGATTTCAATCTTGAGTTATCTTGTGGAAATGCCCAAAACATGACTTTTTGAAGAAAAAAAATCAAAGGTAAACTTCGACCTAGGGTAACGACCTGGAAGTTAAGGTCATACGATTTTGGCGTTAACTTTTCAAATGTTGCCCCAGTCTTGATCTATCATATGCCGAAATATAAATACCATATCTTTAATATTCAGAGACATACAAGCATTGGCATATGGTCACTTTTTGACCTTAAATGGCTTGTAATTTGACACCTGATTACGTAATCGTGACGTCAAAAATATCTCAGCTTCTGCTAGTTATGTTCTAAGTTCACATGAATGTAGAGATGCCCGAAATTTCCATTGAAATAACCCCCCCCCCCTTTTTAAATTTGTAGTAAACCTTTTCCCTACCCATAGAATAATGGACCAGTCCAAGATTGCCACATCAACAAGAGGTACATGTGTACAGGAAGTTGGTCATTCTTATACCAGTGATGACCACTACCACACTTGTATTAAACGATTCCAACTTGAGCTTTTGTTTGACATCTTGTTTCCATTATTCTTCTTTCAGGTATGTTGATTTTATATTTCTTTCTTATTTTCATTATGCTAGTTCATAGAAAGATACATTTACAAGTTATCTTAGATGTGTCCTGATTTTAGTCAGCAACTTGAAGACATCTTTGAGTTTTAATTTTAAAGTTACAGACTATAGTTATTTCTGACTTGAAAGACAGTTGAGATGTGTTTTGGAAACCTTTACATTTTATTAATTCTATCCTCAACTTACTGTGATAATGATTTTATTTAGATCAATTAAGGTTGCTTTCTCGAAATACTGCTTTGATGTTACTTGGTATTTAAAGATAACCTCTTGATTGGTTAATGTACAACTTTTATAAGTTTCCTTTTAGTAAGTCAACTTTATTTGTAGGATGCCATATTCTTCCCTTAAGTAGAGTATTTACAGGAAAGTGTAGTGTTTCTTCAGGTATAATTTAGTTTGGAAGTACTGTTAAACCCAGTACTGTGACCAAACTCTATACATGTGTACCCATAGCCACAGACCATTGTTTATTGTACAGTTTAGGTCTTAGATCTTATCTCGTTAAGACCACCCAGCCCCTGTGCCGGAAGGGTGGAAGATTGTTTAGCTGAGTAGAGTTGCTGCAGTGCAGGCAGTGAGATTATCAATTATACTGCAACAACTGTATGTGTGTATATGGAATCACTCAGCATTGTAGTTATCGATATGTTGCACTGGGTGAAGTGTAGTTGTATTACTCAGTAGGTTTTAATAATTGATATGTGATCAGTTTGACATTGCTAATTCTAAGAAGAGACTATATTTTACTAGCTGTCCAAGATTGTTTATCTTTTGATTAATGCTTTTTGAGACCATGAGAAAGGTTTTTCCTATGTTGAGACTATGAAGCAAGAACACTTTTTTTCTTGTGAATATTTAATTAGCTTATTCTTGATGGTTAAACATAGAGTTAGGTCAAGCCATGTATGTTAACCACTTGTTACAAGAAGTGTATTGGAGTAAGGTATTTGCTTATAATGTTATTCTCAGAACAAGAATTTTGTTGACAACAGTTAAGATTTGGTCATCAGTTATTAGTTAGAATAAGTTTGGAATTATGTTTCAATGTATCCTAGGGAAGTGAGTACAAATGTATGTATAGTCCTAAGACTAACCTTTAATTATGGATTCAGATTTGATTGAGATATTATTTCATTCTTATACCAGTGATGACCACTACCACACTTGTATTAAACGATTCCAACTTGAGCTTTTGTTTGACATCTTGTTTCCATTATTCTTCTTTCAGGTCATCAAAACAACATTTTAATGTGCCCTGTATAGACTGCCAATTTTGACAGTCATGCGGGTGCAACATGAAGTTTCAAGTTGATCAAAGATTCGCAAGTATGCGTTCGCTTGCAGACAAAGCCCACTGAAAAGAAAAAGATAAACTTAAAAAAAAACAAAAAAAAAACGAACAATAACAATGAGTTGTTCGGGCATAATGCCCGAACACCTAATAATAAAAATAAAAATAATAATCCCAAGAAAAACAAAACGTGTTCCGACTGCTCAGTCGGAACAGCTAATAAAAATAATAATCCCAACAAAACAAAACCTGTTCCGACTGCGAAGTCGGAACACCTAATAACAAAAATAATAATCCCAACAAAAACAAAACCTGTTCCGACTGCTAAGTCGGAACAGCTAATAATAATAAAATAATAATTCCAACAAAAACAAAACCTGTTCCGACTGCTAAGTCGGAACAGCTAATATTAATAATAAAATAATAATTCCAACAAAAACAAAACCTGTTCCGACTGCTAAGTCGGAACAGCTAATAATAATCCCAACAAAACAAAACCTGTTCCGACTGCTAAGTCGGAACAGCTAATAATTCCAACAAAAACAAAACCTGTTCCAACTGCCAAGTCGGAACAGCTAATAAAAATAACTAGATGTCAAGTGTTTGTTCTGTGAACAAACACAAAGCTGTTCCGGTGTTAGGATATCACTGTTTGATCGAGACCCTGAAATGAACCCTGAAAATGAGGCACTTAGACAATAACTCTAAACCTATCACGTACCCCCTATTTGACTCTAACGGTGCAAAAATTCCAAACTGTAAAGCTGAAGTGCGGTCGTGTTTTTAAATAAAATGTTACGTGTGCTCAATGCTACAATACGGCACAAATGTTATGATTCAACGACTTGTGGGTCAGGAAAACATTTTTTTAATTTAAACTTCATATTTTGACTGGAAGGAAAGATAAAAATGAGGCCATGATTTTAAATAAAATTTTACAATTGTTGTAAGCTACAACACAACACAAACATTACGACTTTATGGAATTTTGTTCAGGTTATATACTTTTTTTTTTTTTATAGTTTTGAGCTGCTTGTTTGCAATTTTGGACCGGAAGTAGAGGTCAAAGTGGGTCATTGTTTTTTGTTAAATTTTTGAAATTGTTATAGGTTTCAAACAACAGAAATATTACGACTTATTAGATGTGGTTCGGGAGAAATCATCTGTTAAATTGTTGAGCTTCCTGTTTGGACTGAAAGGAAAGGTCAAAGTGAGGTCATTATTGTACATAAAACGACCCCAGTGTTGTATGCTACAACACAACACAAACGTTACGACTTTATAAAATGTGGTTCAGGAGATATGATTTGTTAAAGTTTTGAGCTTCCTGTTTGGACCGGAAATAAAGGTCAAAGTGAGGTCATCTTAAAAATTAAATTTTTGCATTTGTTGTAAGCTACAAAACAACAATAACTAAACGACTTTACGACATGTGGTTCAGGAGATATGATTTTTTAAAGGAATAAGCTTCGAATTACCGTAATTCGACACCTGATGACATCATAGTAAAAAAAAAAGTCATTCATTCTAATAAATGTCACGATGGTAAAAACATTCCATCCAATGTATTTTCACATTGCATATGTATTAACCCATCCTGTTTATAGATTGTTAATAGATTCCTTTGTGTTGCAAATACATGTTTAAACAAAAGCCAAAAAGTCTCTTTATGGTGAACATTTATCATTAATTGTCACACTAAGAACTAACAGGTTTCATAAAAAAAAATAAAAGTTCCAAGAAATTTTGCTTTTTAATGCAATCGATGGAGATGCACCATTGTGTCCCATTTCATCGTTATTTCTAACTTTTATGTTGCCATTTTAAGGGTATTTACAATTAGTTTATTCACAAAAAGTGGACAGAATTTAGAATGTTATTCTCCGCCATAAACATTCTTTTCTTTAATGATTTGTCATATTATGTCAAGCCAAAGTGCAATCTTTTCACAAATTCTTGAAACAAGCAAATTTGGGGATTCACAATTCATTTTTTTAAACAAAAATAAAACAAGTAGCTCCCTGAGATGACATCACTGCAACAGCACCCTCGGTAGTCAAGATAAGAGGGGAATTGTTTTAAATATTTACCCAAATTCAGGTCCTTTAACAACAGCAAAAACAAACAAGGAACGTTTCGCTGCACTTTGTTTCACTGTTTATTGACTACTGCAAAACTCTGCAGAAAGAAAAGATGTTAAGAATTTCTAAAATGATAGTCTTTATCAACTGAAATTGATTCTAAAGCCATTACAAACTTGAAACAAACCAAATTATACTGTGCTTGTTAACTACACACTGGTACAAAATATGTTTAGTAGTTCTACACCATTTACACTTTCATAACTTAGAGTTAGATTTTGAACTGCCACAAAAAAGTGATCATGCCAAAATAGTCCAAACTGTTTTATAGATTATTTTTTTTCCTGCTTTACTCATCAGAGTGAAATTCCATAAATCCATAGTACATGTTAAATGGGGTGTAACAATACATTAAAGATAAACATGATAAAGAACGCTATTATACACATTGCGATAACTGCATTTTGACAGTAATGGGTAGGCATACCCAGAGTTGTGGGGACTTTTACACAGTGGAACAATGAAATGAACCGTTGTGCATTGTGATAAAGGTGATCATATCATACCGAGTATGAAACTTATCGACATATATTTCCAAAAGTTGAAATTGACTAAATTTTATGATGGCCAACAGAGGTAGTCATGCCAAAATGTTACTATTCCTCATTGAATATGGGACTTGGTACATGGTGTGTACTTGTACACTTTTCAAACCTATGGCAAACTGATTCCAGAGTGTTGCTTGTAAAAGTGTTGTGATCCACATTTAATTTGTGAAATGTTTATTTGACCATCAACTCATGATAAATTGAAAGAGTAAATAAACATTTACATTGGGTAACCAAATATCTTTGTTCCATAATTAATGTACATTCCTTTAGCTTGTCTTTTTAGCCTTTGGTATCACACAATTTTCTGTACCCCCATGAGTTGGGAAGCTGTTGATGTTTTTAAATCCTAAAATGAAAGCCTAAACACTGATTCAGGCTCAAAGAACAACCAGTAGATGTTTCCGATAGTTGATGTAGAGGGTTCAGTCACCGAGAGTCCAGCACTTGATGGTCCAGCTGTTGATAGATCAATCCTTCATCCAGTCTTCCAGATTTCTTTATAGAAATAAAACATGGGAAAAAAAAGCAAAATGTTACAATCTATTGAAAATAAATTAAAAAGTTACCAAGAAATTCATAAACCCGCATTGTTTTTCACTAAGAGGGGGGGGGGGGGGGGTTGGAAAGAAGATAAATCAACTAACTACGTGGTGTTCTATAGCTGTATCTCGCAACTTGCGTTATTGAATCTTAGGTTAGCTTTTAATCTTGCACTCATATTATCGAATCTCACAGATTTCAAACCCTTCCCTTTTTTATTGATTAACTCTCATGTCGAAACAAAGAAATGACCATGAAGGGATGGAAGAAGCTCGCCACTCTATTTTACAGAGGGATTTATTAACATTGCCATTGTTCAATGATATGAGGGCGAACATTGACACCTCAGATGCTCCTTGTCTGGTAAAATGTACCCATAAGTTAATAAACCCCCCATAATTTTGTTGTTATGGGGGGGGGGGTGTTGGAAAGGTTATTCATCCACTAACCTGTATTTCACTGTGACTAGGACCAATACTTAAAATTAAATAGGAAATTGAAAATATTTCTAATGGGGAAGAAACAAAGATGGGAAACATTTCCGTAGCCAAAGGGGATTTATTCGATTTTTTAATTCATGTTGAACTTCCTTTCTCTTGTACCTGTTTAAATATTCCTGGTGAGGAATTGGTACCTGAAACGCTAAACTTGGATGAATGGAAAAAACAAGTTGCAAGTCGATTTGTCACTCACTCAGGACTTTTTTTTTTGTGGTCTTCTAATAATTTCCATGTATTGTATTTTGTCAAAGAAAGGATCAATGAAGGTGGAACAAGCTCGCCACTTATAGCATTGTCCTTGTTTAGTGACATGACGGTGAACACCATCATTGACACAGGCTCACGGTGGTGTGTATGCTGGGCACGATCGGTCAATCTGCACGATCGACCGATAGCGCTGCGCTATCGGCCGATCGCGCTGCGCTATTGAAAGATCTATTGTTCGCGCAGCAATCGGTCGATCGTGCAACAATCGGTCGATCGCGCAACGAACATCTTTGCGCGATCGACTGATCGCGCTACGAGCATTTTTTGCGCGATCGATTGATCGTGCAGGAATGGTTTTGCGCGATCGACCGATTGTGCAGGTATGGTTTTGCGCAATCAGTTGATCGTGTAGGAATGGCTTTGCGTGATAGGCCGATTGTGCAGGAATGGTTTTGCGCGATTGGCCTATCGTACAGGAATGGTTTTGCGCGATCGGTCGAGCGTGCGAGACGAAAAGGTGTGAAAGGCAATTCTGTCCGGCGGGGGATTTTGTCCTCCCATATACGGCGATTTTTGTTCAAATTTTATTCAAAAAAGACGGAATTTGTACAAAATTCGTCGTATGCCTTTCACATCTGCCTCTAGAAGCAACTGCAGAACTACCTTCTTAAAATGACAAAATCTTATCAACACCATCAGAAAGGTTCTCACTAGCACAATTAGCAGACGAACATCTTTTGCTTCGAGGAAACACTACAGACTTGCCCTCGTCAGATGACAAAATCTTATCAACACCATCAGAGAGGTTCTCACTGGCACAATCAGCAGACGAACATCCCCTGCTTGGAGGAAACACTACAGACCTGCCTTCCTCAAATGACAAATTCTTATCGTCACCATCAGAAAGGCTCTCACTTGCACAGCCAGCAGACAAACATCCCCTGCTTTGAGGAACAACTGCAGACCTGCCTTCCTCAGATGACAAAATCTTATCAACACCATCAGAGAGGTTCTCACTAGCACAATCAGCAGACGAACATCCCCTGCTTGGAGGAAACACTACAGACCTGCCTTCCTCAGATGACCAACTCTTATCAACACCATCAGAGAGGTTCTCACTAGCACAATCATCAGACGAACATCCCTTGCTTCTTGGAGCAACAATGGAACTTCCTTCCTCAGATGGCAAAATCCTAGGGCCAGTCTCAACATCTGAATCAGACCTTAATGGTGATAATACTTCTCACCATGGCCAATAACTGAAGACTTCAACATTTGTCTTTTCTCTCCTTATTTTGTCTTCCTCTTCTGTAGTAAGCTACAATCCTTTCCTAGGAGAAAAAAACAAGAACAAAATATTTAGTTTTTATATTTGCAGAGGTTCTTGTGTTCTGCTGGGTTTCCTAAGTATTTGCTACTATCCCTTCCTCTTCTCCGGGTTGTTTTGTTACATCTTGTCTTGCAATTTTTATATTTTTATACCTTGTATACATAATTTTACCCTACTGATTGTGATTTTATCAATGTTTATTGGTTTTTCTTTGGCTGGCAAATAAAATTACATGCATCACAGCTTAACTAAATGTTTGTGTCAATTTCAGCAAATAACCAGGGATTGACCAGCCAATCAGATGGCCCCGGTATTCACATCCAAGACCTCCTGACAATAGAGACCAATCAGCCTTTTAAAGAGCCAGCCTAGCCTTACACAGGAGCATATTGTGGATGAAGGAATTAAGATCAATTAAGAGAGTGACCTCTTAAGTTTGCGGCCACTGTTTATGGCTCTATAAATTATGACTGTTGACTAATCAGAACCAAGGATATATATATACTGGAAGTTAAATGCTGATAATGGGAGCTTTCTGAAAAGCCTGTGGCATCCAGTCTATGAAATTGTCTTATTTGTTATATCAAAAGCTTACATTCAGGTGCTTGTAATCCAAAAACATGCACCAACTCACAATGACAGTCTCATTCAACATTTGGATTCTGAGCAAAAAAACACGATTGCAGCCCACTCAATACTCATACACTCAAATGTTTTCATGATCTTATAATTGATTGCATTCCCTCAGAATACTTTGTTCCCCTGAAAAAACAAATTGTTTGAATAACATAGCACTGCCTCAACCTAAAAAACAAATGTACTTCGATTTTAGGAGAATATAATCAGAGTCGGTGGAAACGAAACACATTTTCACCTGACCCTTGGTGGTTTTTGTATCATAGTATGCTTTCATTCATTCCATTTTGGGCAATTATGTTAGGTGATTCAACAGGAATAGGTACTTACTTTGTGCTGAATCACTGGTGTGTTTTTTTTACAAGGTTTTTTTTAAACCAATTTCTTCAAAAAGGAGTACTGTGGTTCCGACTCTCAATGTTTCTACCTCATCCTTAAACATTTTTAAATGTGCTCTTTCTGAAACTTACCTTTATTCTGAAGCCATGGTAAATTGCTTACGCCATATTCATATAGGATTTCCTGACCTTTCTCAATGGTTTTTACAGAGAACAAACATAGCAGTGGTCCATCGATGCTAACTACTTTCATCTTGGCATTTTCATCCTTTCCTACTCCATGATTTGTGAAGCGACCCAACCTTAAATGGGATGGATTCGTAGCATCTGAACTGCAAGTGTACAGATAATTACAGCATCACAGCAAATCATCAACAACATTTAATTAAAAAGCTTCACAATCACTATTAATTTTATATTCATAAACAGCGGCGTAGCCAAGGTTCTCCCTCTAGGGAGGCGACTGGGGGGGGGGGGGGCTTTTGATGTTACTGTAGGGGGCTGGCCACACACATTTTGGTATTTTTCATGGGGGCGTGCGCCCCCCCCCCCCCCACCCACGCACCCCTTAGCTGCGCCGCTGTTCATAAATACCTTAGACACTTTATCCTGATTGGTCGAGAGGTGACCACTTGGGCATTTTTAAGTGTGCAGAAAAGGTATAGTAAAAATCATTTAAACAAAGGCATGATGAATAAACTGTCTAATAAGAGCTAAAACAAAAACAAACATACATCAACTAATACTCATCAGGCATATGGTTTAAATTCCAAGCTTTAAAATAATATACAAACAATGTTGATCTATGTTTCCATGGTGAGGCTACAGATTCCAACAAAACATGTTGTGGGCAATTCCGGGCATGCAGTAGAAGGACTAAAAATGTATTTAAGTTGCCCGTTGTGCTGTTGGAAATTCAATAAACATCAATGTATTACATTCAAATTTTTCAGCTGCAAGTCCCAAATTTGGATACAGTGGGCAATTTTAGGTGATGGACCCCCATTCACTTTGTTGTAGATTTTTTCCCTCCCCTGAAGTAAAAATGATGAAACACAAAAATGATGATGCATACAGGAATAAAATACCTACCAGAGCGTTTTGCCTTTGAACTGAAAAAAAATAGCGAAAAACACTTTCAATCAGATTCTCCCTCATCTCTCCTATATCTCCGGAGATGATCTCTCCTCCGTATACATACAGAGGCTGTCCTGGAGGAAGAAATTTCTCTGCAATGACACCAAAACCTGGAGAGAGTAGCACACATTATACTGAGATTATACAATCTTATCTGAATACATGTACCTTAACTTTGCCCATTTGAGTTTTTAATCAAATGTTTGCCAAAGAAAATATTAATAAGTAGTACCTATTTAAAATAGACTTTGTTGGCTGAAAATTCTCTATTTTTATTACTTTTGCAGGTTTTGTTTTTGATTTTGTCTGTTCGATTTGAAACAAGATAATTTGCTAAATATGAGTTTGATCCTTTAACTGTTGCTGTGCATGCAAATGATTTTATATAAATAGTAGATTTCATGGTTGATATTCCGTCTCAGTAGTCCAGCAAGACAAAAAAGATTTTATAACAACTGTGACTAGGGGTTTACCTTTGCCTTCTGATGGTTTGTTAACCCACTTTGAGGGTCAGCCACAGACAGTGCTTTCAGCACAACACTTTCCTGCTCATTTCTTTGTTCTCTCGTAGTTCTCTTTGAATACTGAAACATTTGTAAAAACAGAAACGCATTATTATTCACAAATCTGAACAACTTTTGCAATTTATGACCTACAGTGCTTTCAAACTAGTGTTCATCCTACTGGCCCTGCAGAACAAAGGCGACATATCAAACTAAAAGGGTATTATTCTAACATAACACCTTTTAAAGTTGTTAGCAGGACTAATTTCACTTTTAGTTACAGAATTAAGTTTAAATTAAAACTGGCCTCTAGTCTCTGGGCTTGCTCTTAGGCATACTAGGTGGTACTCAAGGTTGATGCATCTGCCTTAAAGCAGATTGAGTTGTGAGATCCTCTAATGAGAATTTCTGGAGAATTTTCAAAAGATTGTTGTCTGCAACACATGGAGTAAGGGTAAAACTAAAATAACAAAGAAAACAACTGTGAGCCTCTACAGGGTAAGGAATTGGTACTGTGCTTAATCCATTATGAGGATGATCCATCTTAAAGTGTCGCTAGAGCGGGAGTTCGTATGGCCCTCTCTTTCAATAGCATATGTAAAATGATACTTCATCATTCATGCCACCTACAAAAAAATCCAAAGATTTGGCCTTTTCGTTCATGCCGAAAAAACAAACCAACTTTTGAAACCCATTTGTTGGCACTCCCCACTGCAATTATAGAAAACACCCCCACGTTGAAGCTCTGTACAAAGCGGTCTCTGGAAACCACCGCGTGACGTCATGGAGTGGACATGGTCTGTGTGCGTGAAACATGACCACGCATCATACAGCATAGAGAGCTAGCTGTTTTCACTTTCCAGCCTGTTTTGTTGTTGCTTTTTTCGAACGAATTTCACCGTGGCTGAACGTGGGAACACCCTAGTGTAACTTGGAAGTCTTCGGTGACAATAACAGCGACAGTGGCAGTAAATCTGACATAAATTCGAGCAGTTTTAGTTCACTAGACGACAAAGTCAAAGACCAGGACAAATGAAAACCCATGTGCAGGACCATGCCACTTAGAGCCATTCGCTCTGGTAGGCCATAGCAGCGAAGACGACAACATGAGGAATAGGAAACCTAACAAGACAATGATCGTCTTTTAAACAAAGACTGGTTATATATTTATCAAGAAATGGGAATCATGGCGCAAATTTTGACTCTGTTAGAAAACCAACGCAGGTATAAAATGTTTGTTTGTTGTTTTTTTCCTTCACAATAAAGTAGATGTACGAACAGAGATCGCGACAAAAATTGTACAATGTAGTACTACTCATATGAACATACGTTGTACTCCTCAATCGATAGCTTTGACATGTTCCAAAAGGACTTGTATGAGCCAGTTTGTAGGTAGGTGCACTCATTATGTAGTCCATGCAATATTTATGTGGTTCTGATTGTTACAGTTAAACAATTATAGTTATTTCTCATATGTATATGGAGGAAGGAATGGTTTTCATCTACAACACTTATTGGTTGTGATAATGAGTGATAGTGGTTGGAAAGTTTCATGCAATTTAAACATGCTTCTTTTTTTTCTTATTTTCCTATGTTATTTAAAGCCTGCATTGTGCGAGATTACCTTTGATACAAATTTACAAGTTTTCTCAGTTATTTCTTTGTTACACTGTTTCTCAATCTACAGGAAATATTGACACGTAGCTTCATCAAGTTGTTTGATGGAGTTGCGGGTATTTATTAAGATTTAACAAATTGGGTGCCATCCCATCTTGTGTTATACATGCAATTAGACAGACTTAACCAAACCCACATGGCACATAGGCCTACAAAGGCTACAGCTATCATGAACTGGTTATCATTTTTTTCTCTCTCTTTACTATGAGACTGCACTTTTACAAGCATTTCTTTGGATGGTTGTTGAAGCTACCAAGGGCACAGGATTTCAACATTAGACGGTGTGTGTGAGTTGGCATACAAGTGCTCAAACACCAACAACCTCTTCCACTCCATGATGTCAGATATTTTTGTAAATTAGCACAGCGCCCTCAGTGGCCAAATGGTAGTTACTTTCGCCAAATCTCCAATTTGTATCATTTGTTTTTGTTATTACTTTTGCAAAAAAAAAAATGTAAGTACAGATCACCTAACAAACTTGTAGATCAGTAGTCTGATATAATATCTAAAAGGTTTAATGTTGTTTCCGACATCCAAAATCTTGCTCTAGGGACACTTTAAAGATCTCTATATAGTTTTAAAGATTTCCCTTGAGGGCCATGCCTACCTTAAAAGAGTCTGTGTGCTGTCTTCTTCTTTTCATCATGAAAGCTAACTGCAAAAAATCTATCAGAAAAACCTAAACAATTTTTTAATAATGTTGTATTGTTATGAAAACTTAAAAAGTATTTATGTTTGCAAAACTGTTTTTAAAACACAAATTTCTAGTTATTGGTGCAATAAACTGCATGAAAAAAGACAATTAATTTTTTGTAAAAGCCTACTCCTACTGCATGCCAATATTGATATTTTTCCTACAAGAAATTAATCTCACCATAAAAATTCACTTGGTAAGGAGAACCAGAGATTTAAACTAGTGTAGTTTTTTTTTATATAGTTAGAATTCACTTTTCCAAGGCCTTCAAAATTAAGGACTAAAATCCACCAATTCAATTTCTTGTGTAAAAACACCCAACTAAATAGGACAACAGACATGACATATCATAGTCGTATCCTCCTGATCATGCTTAGCCAGTAAATTTACTGTCCACAAGTCATGCAATGTAGATAAAAGTGAAAAGGAAATGCTAATGACATTCAAACTAAGAAAACATTAAGAATAAATATTATTTGTTTACCCATACACTGATGAGTGTTAAGCACTATATGCTCATTATTTTCCAGAGCACCTTGAAAAAAACTTTGCAGGATGTTATGTGAAGGGTTTTTTTTTCCACAGCACTCGGAAAAACACTGAATATAAGTGCTTAACACACATCAGTAACGGGTAAAACAAATAATAATCTGAAGCAAAATGAACACCTACTACAAAGAAATGAAACTTCACAGATCAGTCGACAGTTTTGTCCACATGCCAAGCCAAAATAGGTCTATAACCGTCATTAAAAGTAGTCATCCAGCACTAAACCATTAGATAGGGCCTACTATGTTGATATTCATATTATGGCCTATGATTTCACCACCGAAAAAAAAAAATGTAACAAATACAAATTAGTAAGTTTCATGTTTTTGAAAAGAAATACAACATTTTAGCCCACAAAGTGAAAGCTCGACCCCATGCCCTCATCAGCTCAATGCACTGTGAGTGGCTGACATAATGCACATATAGTATTGCACATATAGTATTGTAATCCCGGGGGACCTGGGGTTTGGGGAAAAAAGTAGGCGAAACATAGCCTGGGATGTGCCCAAGCAGGGACTTGGTCACAATTATACAAACACATTTTTTTCCCACGCCCTACCAGGCTGTACTTAGCAAAGACTTTGCCAAGCCAATCCGAGTCCAAGGCAGTAGCAAGACATGGCCAGGACAACGTGTATTAAATGCCGAGCCAATTTTACATTCCAGCCCAGTCCTACTGGGGTCTGGGGTCCCCCTGGGTGATATAGGTCATTCCGTGTCAATTCAACATACTTTTGGAGAGTGTAACGGATTGTTCGAAGAAAAGAAAAAAAAAGAAAAAGACAAAAATCTCTTAATTATAGTTGTTTGCAGTATCCACTGCTTGTAATACAGGATTCTAGCTGTTCCCTCGTCACCGGGCGTGCTCGGTGGTCTAGTGGTATGTAAATACTGCGACGACGAGCGTTCGGTAGGCTACTAGACTTGGAAAACACTTAAAGGTAGCGCAAGTGTTCCCAATATGCCTTGGCGTCGCGTCCTGCGGTTGTAGGCCACAATCTCAGAGATCATACTAGACTGAACTTCAGGGTCTGGTATTCACTTGGTCCTTAAGTAGAAGACAAGTCATAAGTAATAACAACTGTCCAAACAATAAGTTCCGGTGTCACAAAGAGTCAAGGCTCCATTTATTCTGTCCTTATATAATTACGATACAATATCATTAGTGGCGATCACAGAGGTCGAGTACTACTCTGTATGGTTTTACATGGAGAATCACCCTTAATTACAAAGATTAACCCCTTTTATAGAAAATATACCCCATTGCCTATGTACAAATGTATTTCATAATGGTGGTGTAATAATAAAGTTACTTTCCATTATGTCAAAGCCCGAAATAACTATGACATAACCATTAAATTGGTGTCCAAAGTATACAAATAGTGGTGCAATCAAATAACATGATACCCTTCCCTGGATGTGAAGTTAAGCTCATTAATTAGCATATACCTGAGGGTGTAGTTTACCACCTCAATACCCGATGACGTCATCATGACATCATCATGTTTGTGGCGTCTTGATGATATTGTTCAATTCTCTTATGAGTTTCAATGTTCAAATCAATTTCAATTTTGAGTTATGACAAAAATTTGAATTTTTTAACGAAAAAACACAAAGGCAGACTTTGACCTTCCGTTAAGACCGGAAGAAGAGGTCATACGATTTTGGCGTTAACTTTTCAAATGTTGCCCCAGTCTCGATCTATTTAATGCCCAATTATGAGCATCATAGCTTTAATATTCACAAACATACAAGCATTTGCATATGGTCACTTTTTGACCTAAAATCGCTTGTAATTTGATATCCGATGACGTCATCACAACGTCACAACTAACTCAGCTTCTGCTAATTATGGTCTAACTTCACATCAAGTTTCAAGTTGATCCAAGGTTCGCAAGTATGCTTTTGCTTGCGGACAAACGACTCTGAAAAGAATAAGCAAAAAAAAAAAGTAAAAAAAAACAAAAAAACTAGAGCTTTAGTGTTTGTTGAAACAAACACTAGGTGTTCGGGTATCGTCGGAGTCAGTGTAATTGTGTTGATGTCAAGACATTTGAATCGATAAAAATGGTGTTGAGTGTTGACCTTTCAAAAAAGTGTAAATTTATTACATGTTTACATTTTTTTTACATGGTGAACGGTGAAATAAATATTCTGGTTACTATAATAGTCTTCACTATTAATCATTGCCTTCTTTGTTTTATGATGCCGGTTATTAAATCGACGCTATTGGAATGATTATGAAAGAACATACAAACAGTAGAAAACAAAAAAAATGCGCACGACGGAGGTTAACAAAAGGCCATGCCCTAGCACTGTGGCTGAAAGTCATAAAAGGGTAAATTTGTAGGAACGTTGCTATGTGCCCAGAACAAATAAGAAGTAAATTACTTACAAGTACAACTATCATGTATGCCATTCACTAAAGTTTATTGTTTTTTCAATGGAAATTGATTCTTTATTGATTATTAAATCCGACTATGCAAATCATGTTGACATTATTAAGTTACAATTCTTTAAAGTTTTAACAGGTTTTCAAATACTGTGATTTGGCTTCTCATTATGTTTCGGTGCATGATACTTTGATTGTTCAATACATATTCACTGATGATGATGTCGTCAAAATAAGTCGAACATGGTATGAGCTATTGGTTTTTAGTCATCATACAGAACGGTATGTTAAATTTATAATATTGAAAGAAAAGACACTTGTTTTTAATATTTTTGCAAGATAAAGGCAAGTCATGAAGACGGCAAGTTTAAGCCTCTAGTGAATTTTTACTAATAAAATGTTAGTAATGAGTTAAAGACTATTTCTACCTGTAGGGTGCATCATACACTCAGCAAGGAATTAGGGAATGGAACACAACGAGTATAAAATCTTTCCCTGGAGACCATTCGGGTACTGGATGATTTGTAAATTCTGAAGAAGAACAAAACAATCATAAACAAAGTATGACTCAAAGCAGACTAAGTCAAGCTGAAACTGCTGAAATAAATCAAATTCGAGCCTTACAACATTTCATGATCTCATACTAATAATAATAATTAATTGAACTTGTATTGCGCTCTTTCCAGGACCAACCCGTTCGAGGGCGGATATTAACAATACAACATATCAGATTAAGGAAATTACGCAAGAAAAATATAGTGGATGGTGCACATCCTGTTTTTGATGTGAACGACTTATAAACGAAACCTTATTAGTGGAAACTTTTTCGAAGGGTTTTCAAATAGTTATGTCATAATACAAAGTTGACGGAAAACATTCATCAGTCTGACCATGGAGCAATTGCTCCATGGTCTGACCATTGTCTGACTTTATTGACACAGCCAACAATCATACAAATCCCCCATTGCCCAATTCTCTTCGACGTTCATACTAAACGTTTCTCAGTTTTAAAAACATCTCACCACCGTCACCACTTGATGATACAGGATA
Organism: Pisaster brevispinus; assembly: GCA_023634235.1. Taxonomy (NCBI): domain Eukaryota; kingdom Metazoa; phylum Echinodermata; class Asteroidea; order Forcipulatida; family Asteriidae; genus Pisaster; species Pisaster brevispinus. The sequence goes on from JAMKCF010000001.1 coordinate 8,236,576, forward strand.
CACTTTATAACGTAATTGTGCATTAAATAAAATAATCATTTTAGAAAGCATTGATGTTCACTCAAAAACTTACCGTTTTAGTCCCGTGTAGCAACGATAAACACGTGCCGTGAGGAGGGTCCGAAACACCCCTCACGATCCAGTGACACATCCTTCCTTCTAGGAGTGTGATAAAAACATAACCAAAGTTCGTCTTTTTCTGCTTGCATTTTCTCACATAATTAATAGTCATATGAATCACTGAAGTAGGTGGCCATCTCAGCGAAACTTCGTCTTTATTCCATTTTTATCATTAAGCCACGAGAAGGGCGAATAGGAGAAATACTAGACGCTGAATATGAACGGAATTCAGATCTATTTGGTATTGGTAGTACGCCATTGATAAGATTGCACCACGTTGTAAGTACGGTGACCCGTGGTGTGTCATAACACTGCATGAATGGATCACGTCACTTCAGAGAAGGCGCACATGGCATTACGTTGGTCTATAATAAGTGTCTTGACTGGCAGTTCTTTTCGTTTGGTTACAGTGTCGGCGTATTCTTGTGTTGGCCTACACTACCGTGCGTTGTCATACAAGGTCGTTCAACACACTTGCGCTTTGACGCCCAGTTTTGACCAGATGCAAAGATTAAAATGCTATAATCTCTGTGCAAAAGTTTCGGCAGAATAACTCATCTATAACCTCATGCAAAATTCATGTTAAAATATGACGTAGTTTTTGAGATATGAATTTTGTGAAATTTTCAACTTCCGGTTTGAACCGGAAGTAAAGGTCAATTGGGGTCATGTTGTGTGTAGCGTTTGTTGACCTTTTAACGACCAATCCGATGATGTGTAGATTGTAAAAATCCGACATGTTGTTCATGAGTTATGTTTTTTTTACAAATATTAAACATTGATTTAATGTAATTCAATACCCGATGACGTCATCATGACATCATCATGTTTGTGGCGTCTTGATGATATTGTTCAATTCTCTTATGAGTTTCAATGTTCAAATCAATTTCAATTTTGAGTTATGACAAAAATTTGAATTTTTTAACGAAAAAACACAAAGGCAGACTTTGACCTTCCGTTAAGACCGGAAGTAGAGGTCATACGATTTTGGCGTTAACTTTTCAAATGTTGCCCCAGTCTCGATCTATCCGATGCCCATTTATGAGCATCATAGCGTTAATATTCACAAACATACAAGCATTTGCATATGGTCACTTTTTGACCTAAAATCGCTTGTAATTTGACATCCAATGACGTCACCACAACGTCACAACTAACTCAGCTTCTGCTAATTATGGTCTAACTTCACATAAAGTTTCAAGTTGATCCAAGGTTCGCAAGTATGCTTTTGCTTGCGGACAAACGACTCTGAAAAGAATAAGCAAAAAAAAAAAGTAAAAAAAAAAAAAAAAAAAAAAAAAACGAACAATAACAATGAGTTGTTCGGGCTTGATGCCCGAACACCTAACTAGTGCTTTAGTGTTTGTTGAAACAAACACTAGGTGTTCGGGTGTCGTCGGAGTCAGTGTAATTGTGTTGATGTCAGAACATCTGAATCGATAAACAGGGTGTTGAGTGTTGACCTTTCAAAAAAGTGTAAATTTATTACATGTTTACATTAATTTTACATAGTGAAATAAATGATCTGGTTACTATAATAGTCTTCAGTATTAATCGTTGCCTTCTTTGTTTTATGATGCCGGTTATTAAATCGACGCTATTGGAATTATTATGAAAGAGCATACAAACAGTAGAAAACAAAACAACTGCGCACGACGGAGGTTAACAAAAGGCCATGCCCTAGCACTGTGGCTGAAAGTCATAAAAGGGTAAATTTGTAGGAACGTTGCTATGTGCCCAGAACAAATAAGAAGTAAATTACTTACAAGTACAACTATCATGTATGCCATTCACTAAAGTTTATTGTTTTTTCAATGGAAATTGATTCTTTATTGATTATTAAATCCGACTATGCAAATCATGTTGACATTATTAAGTTACAATTCTTTAAAGTTTTAACAGGTTTTCAAATACTGTGATTTGGCTTCTCATTATGTTTCGGTGCATGATACTTTGATTGTTCAATACATATTCACTGATGATGATGTCGTCAAAATAAGTCGAACATGGTATGAGCTATTGGTTTTTAGTCATCATACAGAACGGTATGTTAAATTTATAATATTGAAAGAAAAGACACTTGTTTTTAATATTTTTGCAAGATAAAGGCAAGTCATGAAGACGGCAAGTTTAAGCCTCTAGTGAATTTTGAATAATAAAATGTTATTAATGAGTTAAAAACTATTTCTACCTGTAGGGTGCATCATACACTCAGCAAGGAATTAGGGAATGGAACACGAGTATAAAATCTTTCACTGGAGACCATTCGGGTACTGGATGATTTGTAAATTCTGAAGAAGAAAAAAACAATTATAAACAAAGTATGACTCAAAGCAAACTAAGTCAAGCTGAAACTGCTGAAATAAATAAAGTTCGAGCCTTACAACATTTTATGATTACATACTACTAATAATAATTTATTGAACTTGTATTGCGCTCTTTCCAGGACCAACCCGTTCGAGGGCACATATTAACAATACAACATATCAGAGTAAGGAAATTACGCAAGAAAAAGATAGTGGAAGCCTGTTTTTGATGTGAACGACTTATAAACGAAACCTTATTAGTGGAAACTTTTTCGAAGGGTTTTCAAATAGTTATGTCATAATACAAAGTTGACGGAAAACATTCATCAGTCTGACCATTGTCTGACTTTATTGACACTGCCAACAATCATACCAATCCCCCATTGCCCAATCATATCTCTTCGACGTTCATACTAAACGTTTCTCAGTTTTAAAAACATCTCACCACCGTCACCACTTGATGATACAGGACACACTTTATAACGTAATTGTGCATTAAATAAAATAATCATTTTAGAAAGCAATGATGTTCACTCAAAAACTTACCGTTTTAGTCCCGTGTAGCAACGATAAACACGTGCCGTGAGGAGGGTCCGAAACACCCTTCACGATCCAATGACACATCCTTCCTTCTCGGAGTGTGATAAAAACATAACCAAAGTTCGTCTTTTTCTGCTTGCATTTTCTCACATAATTAATAGTCATATGAATCACTGAAGTAGGTGGCCATCTCAGCGAAACTTCGTCTTTATTCCATTTTTATCATTAAGCCACGAGAAGGTCGAATGGGAAAAATATCAGACGCTGAATATGAACGGAATTCAGATCTATTTGGTATAGGTAGTACGCCATTGATAAGATTGCACCACGTTGTAAGTACGGTGACCCGTGGTGTGTCATAACACTGCACGAATGGATCACGTCACTTCAGAGAAGGCGCACATGGCATTACGTTGGTCTATAATAAGTGTCTTGACTGGCAGTTCTTTTCGTTTGGTTACAGTGTCGGCGTATTCTTGTGTTGGCCTACACTACCGTGCGTTGTCATACAAGGTCGTTCAACACACTTGCGCTTTGACGCCCAGTTTTGACCAGATGCAAAGATTAAAATGCTATAATCTCTGTGCAAAAGTTTCGGCAGAATAACTCATCTATAACCTCATGCAAAATTCATGTTAAAATATGACGTAGTTTTTGAGATATGAATTTTGTGAAATTTTCAACTTCCGGTTTGAACCGGAAGTAAAGGTCAATTGGGGTCATGTTGTGTGTAGCGTTTGTTGACCTTTTAACGACCAATCCGATGATGTGTAGATTGTAAAAATCCGACATGTTGTTCATGAGTTATGTTTTTTTTACAAATATTAAACATTGATTTAATGTAATTCAATACCCGATGACGTCATCATGACATCATCATGTTTGTGGCGTCTTGATGATATTGTTCAATTCTCTTATGAGTTTCAATGTTCAAATCAATTTCAATTTTGAGTTATGACAAAAATTTGAATTTTTTAACGAAAAAACACAAAGGCAGACTTTGACCTTCCGTTAAGACCGGAAGTAGAGGTCATACGATTTTGGCGTTAACTTTTCAAATGTTGCCCCAGTCTCGATCTATCCGATGCCCATTTATGAGCATCATAGCGTTAATATTCACAAACATACAAGCATTTGCATATGGTCACTTTTTGACCTAAAATCGCTTGTAATTTGACATCCAATGACGTCATCACAACGTCACAACTAACTCAGCTTCTGCTAATTATGGTCTAACTTCACATAAAGTTTCAAGTTGATCCAAGGTTCGCAAGTATGCTTTTGCTTGCGGACAAACGACTCTGAAAAGAATAAGCAAAAAAAAAAAGTAACCAAAAAAAAAAAAAAAACAAAAAAAAAAACGAACAGTAACAATGAGTTGTTCGGGCTTAATGCCCGAACACCTAAAAAAAAACTAGAGCTTTAGTGTTTGTTGAAACAAACACTAGGTGTTCGGGTATCGTCGGTGTCAGTGTAATTGTGTTGATGTCAGAACATTTGAATCGATGAAAAAGAAATTAAAATGAAATTTTGTTTACGTTAATACCCAAGTTTACCAAGAAGTAAGTGCTAACGCCACTACTTAATAGATTGAGCTCTACAAGCCCCTTTCTAATTAACCATATACAGTGTATAACGTTTTTCATGTAAATATTAATAAACTTAACTGATAGTAGGCCTACACTGAATTTAACTTTCGTTTGGACAGGAAGCCTGATTAAATGATGTAAATAACACTCAGTTATACCATAGAGAAAGGATACACACAAAAGTGCGCATGCTTAAAAATCATGATAGATATGTTTTGAAGATTTTTGTTATTTGAAAACTGATGACGTCATTATGAAGTTAGAAAAGTTGTTATCAAGACATAGGTATTTAAATATGCTCCTAGTGAAAAACGAAGGGTCCATTGTCATTTCATAGTCATATAGAGGAACATTTCCCCATCCCCTTCTTCTTGGCTGCAGATCTTGAAATGAGCATTTGAATTACTCACAAGTACAATTTTTATGTATGCCACTCACTAAAGTTTATTGATTTTTCAATGGAAATTGTTTCTTTATTGATTATTAAATCCGACTATGCAAATCATGTTAACATTAAGTTACAATTCTTAAAAGTTTTAACAGGTTTTCAAATACTGTGATTTGGCTTCTCATTATGTATCGGTGCATGATACTTTGATTGTTCAATACACATTTACTGATGATGATGTCAAAATAAGTCGAACATGGTATGAGCTGTTGGTTTTTAGTCTTCATACAGAACGGTTTGTTAAATTTATAATATTGAAAGAAAAGACACTTGTTTTTAATAATTTTGTAAGATAAATGCAAGTCATGAAGACGGCAAGTTTAAGCCTCTAGTGAATTTTGACTAATAAAATGTTATTAATGAGTTAATAAATATTTCTACCGGTAGGGTGCATCATATACTCAGCAAGGAATTATGGAATGGAACACAACGAGTATGAAATCTTTCAATGGAGACCATTCGGGTACTGGATGATTTGTAAATTCTGAAGAAGAAAAAAACAATTATAAACAAAGTATGACTCAAAGCAAACTAAGTCAAGCTGAAACTGCTGAAATAAATAAAATTCGAGCCTTACAACATTTCATGATTACAAACTAATAATAATAATTTATTAAATTTATATTGCGCTCTTTCCAGGACCAACCTATTCGAGGGCGCATATTAACAATACAACATATCAGAGTAAGGAAATTACGCAAGAAAAAGATAGTGGAAGGTGCACATCCTGTTTTTGATGTGAACGACTTATAAACGAAACCTTATTAGTGGAAACTTTATCGAAGGGTTTTCAAATAGTTATGTCATAATACAAAGTTGACGGAAAACATTCATCGGTCTGACCATTGTCTGACTTTAGTGACACAGCCAACAATCATACCAATCCCCCATTGCCCAATTATATCTCTTCGACGTTCATACTAAACGTTTCTTAGTTTTAAAAACATCTCACCACCGTCACCACTTGATGATACAGGACACACTTTATAACGTAATTGTGCATTAAATAAAATAATCATTTTAATAAGCAATGATGTTCACTCAAAAACTTACCGTTTTAGTCCCGTGTAGCAACGATAAACACGTGCCGTGAGGAGGGTCCGAAACACCCTTCACGATCCAATGACACATCCTTCCTTCTCGGAGTGTGATAAAAACATAACCAAAGTTCGTCTTTTTCTGCTTGCATTTTCTCACATAATTAATAGTCATATGAATCACTGAAGTAGGTGGCCATCTCAGCGAAACTTCGTCTTTATTCCATTTTTATCATTAAGCAACGAGAAGGGCGAATAGGAGAAATATTAGACGCTGAATATGAACGGAATTCAGATCTATTTGGTATTGGTAGTACGCCATTGATAAGATTGCACCACGTTGTAAGTACGGTGACCCGTGGTGTGTCATAACACTGCACGAATGGATCACGTCACTTCAGAGAAGGCGCACATGGCATTACGTTGGTCTATAATAAGTGTCTTGACTTTTCGTTTGGTTACAGTGTCGGCGTATTCTTGTGTTGGCCTACACTACCGTGCGTTGTCATACAAGGTCGTTCAACAGACACTTGCGCTTTGACGCCCAGTTTTGACCAGATGCAAAGATTAAAATGCTATAATCTCTGTGCAAAAGTTTCGGCAGAATAACTCATCTATAACCTGATGCAAAATTCATGTTAAAATATGACGTAGTTTTTGAGATATGAATTTTGTGAAATTTTCAACTTCCGGTTTGAACCGGAAGTAAAGGTCAATTGGGGTCATGTTGTGTGTAGCGTTTGTTGACCTTTTAACGACCAATCCGATGATGTGTAGATTGTAAAAATCCGACATGTGGTTCATGAGTTATGTTTTTTTTACAAATATTAAACATTGATTTAATGTAATTCAATACCCGATGACGTCATCATGACATCATCATGTTTGTGGCGTCTTGATGATATTGTTCAATTCTCTTATGAGTTTCAATGTTCAAATCAATTTCAATTTTGAGTGATGACAAAAATTTGAATTTTTTAACGAAAAAACACAAAGGCAGACTTTGACCTTCCGTTAAGACCGGAAGTAGAGGTCATACGATTTTGGCGTTAACTTTTCAAATGTTGCCCCAGTCTCGATTTATCCGATGCCCAATTATGAGCATCATAGCTTAATATTCACAAACATACAAGCATTTGCATATGGTCACTTTTTGACCTAAAATCGCTTGTAATTTGATATCCGATGACGTCATCACAACGTCACAACTAACTCAGCTTCTGCTAATTATGGTCTAACTTCACATCAAGTTTCAAGTTGATCCAAGGTTCGCAAGTATGCTTTTGCTTGCTGACAAACGACTCTGAAAAGAATAAGCAAAAAAAAAAGTAAAAAAAAAAAAAAAAAAAAAAAAAAAAAAAACCGAACAATAACAATGAGTTGTTCGGGCTTAATGCCCGAACACCTAAAAAAAAACCGAACAATAACAATGAGTTGTTCGGGCTTAATGCCCGAACACCTAAAAACCGAACAATAACAATGAGTTGTTCGGGCTTAATGCCCGAACACCTAATAACAAAGAAAAAAACAACCCCAAAACAGGTATCTGATGTAGTTCTGAATCACCCTTATCTTTTCGCAGTTGGCAGAATATGCTGGACCCGCCATTTCAGTTAGTCCTAGGCCTACTCCTTGTAAAAAGTGCAACTGTGGTACTGTACTGTTTACAGTAGGCCTATGTAGGCTGGTATGGTAGGCCAACTATGGCTGCAAATACCGAGGTCGAGAACGATCCTATTCCTGGTGCCTTGAATTTACGGTTGAAATTGCACCACACACAATGATTCAACATTACACGAAACTTAACACAGACTTTACTATAGTATTTCTAGTATTCAATAACTTACATGTCCACGAAGTCTGCTAAATTATGTTCTTTCACACAGTCATCATGATAGAGAATATCAAGAGTGACTTACATGTCCACGAAGCCCACTAAATTACACGGCATCACATATCAAGATTATGATGATGATCCAGAAATTCCACAAAACACGCGCGTCGCACAACTTTTTTTAGCGCGAGTTTGAGGCCGTCCGTGGTTCCTGGCGCAAAGTCGAAGCTGTGGTATGATGCACGTGGGCACCATTGAGTAAAACTTGTTCACGCGGGTTTACACTTACAAAATGCGCATGCGTGAAGAGGCGATGTGTACGATTTGCAGTGCAGTAAAGTTACCCTAATTGTCATGTATATTTCCAGCTAACCGGACAAAATTAAAAGCTTGTGGCCTCACAAAAGGCTTCCAAATAAGTCTTGAATCCCGTGGTTTATTTCACTTGTATTAAAATCAATTAGTTTTATTTCCTAATCATTCCATTGTTGTTACGAATCACAACGTTTCGACTAGCATTTTATTGCATAGTTTGATCATTTTAATAAATTCATGTCACCTAAAATAATGTCTTCAAATTATTAATCTATTTAACATATTTCTATTGTTCTTGCTGTTCCAATTCAAGTGACAGTTATTAATGGATGTATATTTGTGGTATGAAATAGCATGTAAAAATAATATTCGTCACTGATATTGCTATGTAGGCTATAAAAGGTAAGAGCCACAACCTACAGGAGGGGAAGTGAGTAATGTAATTATATTGATGTAAGTTAAGACAAAACATTAATTCCAAAACAATTAATGCACAGGCCCTGAAAGAAAAATAAAAAAGGAAAAAAAATTATATGTAAAGAAAAACTTAATTATTTTTTTTATCAATTCGTCTCACTAGCCACAGTGACAGTGTGGAAAATCGTTATAATTATTTTTAAAAAGTTTGCGAGGTCATTGGTACATACAGTTGATAAAATTCTGAGCGCAATGAACTATTAATCAAACACCGATGTATACGTAAATGGCGGACAATATAATTTTGGGAAAGAAAGAAAGAATGAAAGAGTGCGACTTCAAAAGTTTCAACAGATTATGGACTGAACTTAATATTTCCGAACAATTTCCCCGTTATCCGATCCAAAAGCGGTGACACCAAGGTGCCGAAGTGTAAACCCTCGAACACGGCTTCGGCTCAGGCTCCGGCTCAGGCTCCGGCTCAGGCTAGCTATAGGCTCCCTCAATTATTTAGATTTATGTGTGCTTTGCAGTCAGGGCTTCAGACGAGAAAATGGGGCCTGAATCTAAATCCGGAGCCGAAGCCGTGGATTCGAAACGGGCCATAGAGCTATTTAGTCTGTAGTCCAGACCCAAAAATCTCTAAGCAAAAAGAGGAATTCCTGTCCCTTTTCAAAAATATCCGAAATGTTCCGAACTTATTGTTGTCAACATTCGGATAGAATCGTTGATGGTGGGACCTTACCATTCGGCAATTTGTTTTATCTGAAATATGAAAATTGTCATTGTCGTGATCATTTCCAATGGGGAAAATTATTTGTTTTTAATTTGAAACAAAAAAGTGAATCCTTCAACAACAAAAATGAATATTTTTGCGAAATGCAAAAAAGAAAAATTAAAATGCCACCGGATGACGGTTACGTTGTTTACCTCTCGAGAGTAACAACCCCAGCTATTATTGGTTGATTAATGCTACCACCGTTACCAGACAATGTTAACAGGCAATCACTGGCATGGCACTTGTTACAAGCAACGACACATGGTATTTTGGCTGGTAACCTGATTTTCCTCGGTAACATTTCTTGTCAAACAATTGTATGAAATTGGACCCACAGATTTACACAAATGACATTAAAATTACCAGATCAGAAATTTTAGCTCTTCAGTATCATTCAGTGTTTTATTAAAAGCATGGGGCCAACTTTACACCACCACAGGGAGAACATCAAAAAAACATCAACCTTTCAAACACTGTGAATACGTAGAAACCAAGTAATGACCAGGGTCACAACTCTGCAGTGTTGTAAATTATTGCCAAATGCCCGAACCCACAAAATATCTACATAAAAACAAGAATTACAATCCATTTTGTATGATTGCTATTTGGAATAAAGTCAGGTAGTTCTGAATGTTGAGCTGTGGGTGAAGAAACACTGAAAACTCTTAAAATATAAATGCAAAGGGCATTCAATTTGTTGTCCAGACTTATATTCTTTTTGATTTTTCCATGGTTTCATTGACCCAAACAATTACTGGAATTTTATTTTTTAAAATTCAACAAATGATACCATGAGCAGACTTATTTTGTTTTCAAATACCAAGTGAATAATTAATAGAAAAAAGGTTAATTTTCACCAAAAGTATCCTTGCTGGGGGCAGGAACAAATTTAAGAAACCTTGACACTAAGGGACTAAATAAAGCATTGGGCAGCAGTAAAACAACTGAACAGTACTGCTTCTAAGACTGAGAGCTAAAATGCAGCTAACATTGACCTTGCCCTTCTTGTCTATTAGTATTTTGTTGTTGTCTTTGCTTTAAACGGAAAAATTAATACAACATGGTAACACTGGGATTTTCAACTCTGGAAAATGTCATAAACAATGATTAGAACAAGTTTTTCAGGTCCTGTGAACTCAAATTTTTAAAACGTTACACTTTGAAAAGTGAACTTAATAACTTTTAAATGCAAGTTTGTTTAAAATCTATAGGAGGTTTGTATTGCCAACAAATTAAAGGTCCCATGAATTAATGTTTTTCATTGGTTAAAATAAAGTAAGCCTATTATAGTAGGGGTGAAGCCTTCACAGAGGAGGATGCCATCAAAGCTAGTTGGGTGCAGCATTGTGAAGAGCTGGACCAGAAGGTGGGTGATGACAAGAGACCCACAGAGTTAAAGGAGCCGCCTCCACCCCTAAGAGAGGAAGTAGAGTGGGCCTTTCGGCACATCCAAAATGGAAAGTCACCAGTTGCTAATGAGATCCTTATTGAGCATTTGAGATGTGGAAAGCCACAGGTAAAACTGGCATCGACTTGATGTGGATGCTCTGTAAGAGGATCTGTGAGACAGAGGAGTGGCCTTTAGACTAGTGCAGAGCAGTATTTATTCCATTGCTAAAGAAGGGGGATCCTAAAGAGTGTATCAACTACCGCACAATAAGCCTCATCTGCCACGCCAGCAAGATTCTGCTAAAGATCACAGTCAACAGAATAAAGTTGAAATATGAGCAGGAGATATCTGATAAGCACGCTGGTTTTGTTGAGGGTAGAGGAACCCGAGAGCAGATTGTCAACTTCAGGCTGATCATAGAGAAGTGCAGGGGGAATAAAATACCACTCTACCTATGCTTTATCGATTACAGCAAAGCTTTCGATTGTGTCAGCCACGCTCAGCTGTGGGAGATAATGGATGACATGGGATTCCCTGAGCACATAGTCAATTTACTACATAAGTTGCACAAAGATCAAGAGTTGGCAGTGAAGACAGGCTGCAGGTTATTGTCATAATTTAAGATTGAGAGAGGTGTCAGGCACGGGTGCATCATGTCTCCAAAGCTTTTTTTACATCTACGCTGAATATATCATGCAGGAAGCTGTGCACGAGTTTGATGGAGGAATCACACTAGGAGGTACAAGACAGAGTAACATGCGTTTTGCCTATGACACAACCCTTTTGGGGACAAACAGGGAAGATCTTATTGATTTGCTTACCCGGATGGAACGCTCCAGCACACCGAGGTGCTTAATGATCAACACTATGAAGACCAAGATAATGGTCATTGACCCAGATAGACAGGACTGGTCCGAATTCACACTCCATGGCCAAACAAATTATGAGGTGGAGGAACTTGTCTATCTAGGATCAACATAACATCCACTAGCAGCAGCTCAAGAGAGATTAGGAGGCACTTGGCAATAGCGAGAACAGCAACATGGAAGATGGTCACCATCTGGAAGAGCAGGGGTATCAGCACTAGCCTTAAAATCCGCCTTCTCCATGCCACAGCGTTCGCCGTAGCTTCATATGGCTGTGAGTCCTGGGCCATGACAGGGCCCGACCTGCATCGAGTGGATGCTTTTGAGATCTGGGCATACAGACGTGTTCTGCGAGTGTCGTGGATGGAGAAGAGGTCAAATCACTGGGTACTTGATACTATTGGGAGCAAGCTGATGCTGAGGAAACAGATGGCTCTGCGGAAAATGAGTTACTTTGGCCACTTCATACGCCACAAAGGTATAGAAAAGGAGATAATCCAGGGGTCCATTCATGGAAGGAGAAGGAGAAGTCGTCCTACAACATCATGGATGAATGACATCAAGCAGTGGACTTGCCTGGGTCTGGCAGCTGCCTCGAGATCAGCAGCGGATAGAGATTGCTGGCATGGATTAATGATTGCCACCGCAGCGCAATTTGCGCCATTGGACTGAAGAAGAAGATTATAGTATATAAATTTTTTTCACAATTTTTACATGCCTATTTACCGTAGATATAACAATTTCTAAAATTAAGGGGTTGCCGTGTTCCACCCACCTACCACTTCATGGGCCCTTTAATAAAATAAGTGGTGAAACCCACACCCCTAAAAGGGACAATTTCACGACATCGACATGGGAAATAGGCTGGTTCATAGTTGGTAGCATGACAATAAGCCTTGAACATTGTGATCCATGAATACTCATTGGAGTTTGTGGTTACTGAAGCATCAGTGTCCACTATAAACTGCATTCATTAGCGTCAGTTTAACATCAGTATGAATGTCAGGCAACCAACTGTGCATTGTCAGCAATGCCAAGTCTAACCCCATGAAAAGTGCTACAGAATAATACAAATTTTAAGAGACAACATAAAAGGCTTATAATTTATAACAAAAAATAATAAGTGTTCATTTTGCATAATCAAACCACAGAAATAAACCATAAAAATGTAATCTGAAAAATACTACTTCATAGGTCTTTTAAGTGATAATGATGCTCACCTTGTTTAATGTACTGTAGGTTAAACTCACAAAACTTCAAGTGGGTGAAGGACGAGAAGGAAAAGGGGTGGTGATGGTGAAGAGCAAATTGCGACTGCTTTATCTGAAATATGCCTGAAACTGCTTGTTGTTTGAAGGCAGCAGTTCTTTTGACCCTTGCCTCATTGTATATTTTTGGCTAAATCCCTTCCAACAATGTTCCTCCAGCTGACCCGTATTTACCAACCTCAACTGATCAAATGCAAAAGCAAACAAAACATCTTCAAAACTAAATTATAGATACTATGCTGGTAATGTTTTCAAAACAGATCTTGGCCCAATTTCATGGCTCTGCTTACTGTTGAATTTTGCGCTTGCCATCACCATTTGCGGCTAACAGGGCAAGTGCCGAATTTCTGTGCTTGCCGTGTAAGCAAAGAATTCATGCCAAAATTCCTTACTTATCCGTGAAATACGCGGACAGTAAGCACGGAATTGTTCTGCTTTTGTAAGCACGGATTCTTTGCTTATGGTAAGCAGAGCTATAAAATTGGGCCCAGAACTGCAACATAAATACTTTTTTTGCCAGCAGTAAGCTATTACCAAGATGGGTATCTCCAGTCATCGTTAGCAAGAGCAGCCAAAATTACAAAACAATTTAAATGTTTTTTTGTTGATGGTTTTCCATACCTTTCCCACACTTTTGACGACCAAAAGTAGGACTTTTGGTCTGCTGTTTTTTAAAACATCAGAGATGAAACTAATTGTTTGGTAAGGTTCATAGTTCAAAGAGATTCTCAGAATGGAAAGATTAATATGAAGTATATGTATCTGAAAGTAAGAGGCAATGTGCAAAAGCATGATAAGAGGGCCATATATGCAATCAAACTGGTACTACTTGCTTGTTCTTTAAAAACCTGGCATTTTGGGCAACGATGAACATGGTGGTGGGAGGGGGAGCAGAAGCCTAGGGGGCTTAAGGAACCAGAAGACCGGTCCCTGAACCCAAACCATTATGTTTTTTGGAGCCCATAACGACAAAATTCTGGGTGCACCTTTGGTATTAGGCATGGGAAGTGGGTAGGTTTTATTTGCAACAATGATGAAACCAATTTTAAAATGATCCATGAAAAGACCGATCCATTTACCCCGTGTGTTGGATACATGGCGATTCCCACGTTTTGTAGGTTGACCCGTGTACACGAGGATCCGTTTACGAGTTGGAGTATTTTTTCGTTAATTTTGTTTGCATGAGAGGTAAATTACCCATAGAGATGAAGTAGCATTTTCTACTTGCCAAACATCAAGTCTCCACTTAGACCAAAACTTGTTGAAGGGTAATGTTGTCTCAGGAAGTTGTACTTGTAACAAAAAGTTGGGGTACTTGGCCTTAGTAGAGGTACAAAAATATGATACATTGTCAGGGCCGTGAATATTTATCGCGGCTTTTAAAAAAGTTTCTACTTACACCATTTCAATTCACGTTTCATGACTATCAAAATCACGTCACTCAAATTACAGTAGAGCAATCTGGGGAAAAACTATGGAGGCCTAGAGAAGTCATGTACCTTTAAAAAAAATAAAAACAAGAAACTCATAGAGTTAAACACAAAGAAACATCTATGGCAATTTTACTATTTTATTTTCTATTTTAAATTTACAGCACATTATTAAGAGTAACTATAAATATAAATATAAATAGTAAACTTGCGGGTACAACCATGTGTAAAAACTCTTGAGGGAGTGTTGGCTCTGAAAAGAGCCGGTTTGGTCTCGACGTTTCGAACAGTATACTCTGCTCGTCTTCAGGAGAATGCTGGACTACTGGTGGTGGTTGAGCTTATGTATGGCTTGGGGGATGCACATTTGGGCGGGAAGGATCCAAGCTGTTCTTGTCTAGTGAAGCGTGTGAGTTGGTTGCTGGCTGGATGTGTGTGCGTTGGAGTGTGTCAGTGTTGTGGTGAGCTGCTGCTGGAAGTGTGGGCTTGAGAAGTGGTGACCAGATGTCGTTGATAGAGAATCCGATGTCTTGTGGAACGGTGTTGTGAGCCTTGATCTCTATTGCCTCCCTTACTCTGCGTTGGTGCCAGAACTTGACTGGAGCGATGAGCTTGGCTTGTGTCCATTTGATGAGATGATCTTGTTCATGTGAGTGTTTGATGATAGCTGATTTGTCTAGGTGCCCTAGTCTGCCGTGTGCTTGGTGTTCTTTGATTCTGGTTGATATGTTGCGGCCGGTCTCTCCGATGTAGACTTTGCCGCATTCGCAGGGAATGCGGTAAACGCCGGGCTTGGCTTGAGTGTATTGCTTGTCCTTGTGTGTGTGAAGAGATGCTTGGATCTTGTTGGGTGCTGTGTGGAATGTCTTGACTTGGACTTGGCTGAAGATGCGTTGAAGTTGGTGTGATGCGTGGCCGATGTATGGGATGGTGACGGTTGCCTTGAACTCCGGTCTGTCTTCAGGTGGGAGGCTTGGTTTGGGCTGGCTGAAGTTGAATGTCTTGTACCCGTTGAGTTGTAGTGATGTCCTGATGTGGTGAAGTTCCTGCTTCAAGCTGTCTTGGTCGCAGGTGTTGAATGCACGGCGGACCAATGTGTTGTGGATGGCAGACTTGAAACGAGGATGGTGGAATGAAGAGCTGTGTAGATATCGGTCTGTGTGTGTGGGCTTGCGGTGTACAGTGTGAGAAAGGGTCCCATCCGCTCTTCTGGTGACTTGGACATCAAGGAAGGAGATGGTGTTGTTTTCTTCTTGCTCCATGGTGAATTTGATGAGTGGATGCTGAGAGTTGAGATGCTGCAGGAACTGGTGAAGTGCTGACTTGCCGTGGGGCCAAACCACGAAAGTGTCATCAACGTAGCGGAGCCAGAGGTTGGGGCGAAGATCAGCATTCTCGATGGTGTCAAGTTCAAACTCTTCCATGAACAAATCCGCAAGGACCGGGGATAGAGGAGATCCCATGGCGGCCCCTGAGGTTTGTTCATAGAACTGGTCCCTCCACCGGAAACTGGATGAAGAGACGCAGGTGACGAGCAGTTCTTGTACTTGTTCGGGAGTCAGGCTTGTGCGGTCGGTCATGGAGGGATCTGCTGCTAGTCGATCTTTGGCGATGTGGCAAGCTTCTATGGTTGGTATGTTCGTGAAGAGGGAGACTACGTCAAAGCTGACAAGAATGTCAGATTGGCTGAGGTGGATGTCTTTGATGATGTTGACGAACTGGTTGGAATTGGTGATGTGATGTTGGGTGAGGCCGACTAGTGGTTGCAGGATCTTGGTGAGGTATCTGGCTGTGTTGTATGTTGGTGACATTATTAGTTTTAAAAGCATAACAAATTTTTATGGCCCTACTCTGAAAAAAAAAGTACTAACAAAACTGCAAATCAAGGGTGAAATAGAGTCGCGTATAGACCACTGTGCCTCATTGCAGACAGGTTTTACGCATGGCTTCACCAGGACACCGTACCCCCATGCCCTAATTGTTTACTGGGGTCGATTTCACGAAGCTCTTCTTAACTTACGATGCATCGTAGAGTTTACGATGCATCGCGGCTCTGCGATGCGTCGTAGCTGCGACGTACTGCATGAACGATTTCACGAAACGCGTCGTAAGGACGACGCGTCGCAACGCATCAAAAATGCCCTTTATATAAAACAAAGTTTTAGAACGAGGATGACCTTTTTGCACTACGACTGTTTTATGTCGAATAAGTGTTGTAATAACGAAACAGCCGTTTAACAAGAACGAAGAGAGGAGAAAAAACGACGCAGACGCGCAAGATGTGCAAGATGTGAGGGAAATGTCGTCTGCTAGAACCTTGTTGCTAAGATTTTGGTAAGTCATTTGGTTCCTGTCTGTGATAAAGAGATTACCGGTGCAAGTTCTGTCAAATAAAATAAAAATGTAAGTGTTTTCATTCGCATTACGTGCTCGTTAAATTACTGCTGTGCATACTCCATACTTTCGTCAATAGGATTGCTAATGCTAGTTTGTTGCTGCATATTGAGCACTTTTATTAAGTCGGCGTAGGATTCAGTTTGAAGTTGTTTTGAAGAAGTTAGCCTATAGTCATGCCTAAAAGTAAAACTAAAAGGCCTAGCCAAGAAAGAGCAGCGAACTGGTCGTTCGAAAAAACTAAAATTTTGGCAGAGTTTGTTAAGGAAAACACGGCAGAGTTATTCGGCACACGGTGCAAGGCTTCGGCCAAGGTTGACCAAGTAAAGGAGGCTTACTGGAAGAAGGCCACAGAGGTACTAAAGGAATGTGGAGGTTCCCAGAGGACATGGGATAAGGTGCGCAAAAAATGGCAAGATGTGGCGAGCCTTGCGAGGAGTTATCACAGGGAGACAAACAAAACAGGTAAGTGAAATTATTCAGTCCAGTAGCTTTTGTGTGTTAGAACCCATTCTTAAAGAGAGTAAAACCCCTTTAAAATTTTATTAAATGCTTACACATAGAAATCAAGTACAACATTTAATTTTTAGATTATTAAATTCAGTTATTAATACTACTACTACCTAGTCTCTCAATTTCAATTTCAGGAGGAGGTCCTAAACCACCAATTAACAGGACATACGAGGTCGTTTTGGACACCGTCGCAGCGGTGGCAAAAGACGGGATTGTTGACAAACTGGAGGGCGAGACAGTCCCAGATGTAGAAGCGTTGCTAAGCAATGTCGAATCAGGTAGATAGAATGTAAAAGGCATACAAAATAAAGTTCATTCTAAGTACTGACTTTCCTTTTTATTGTAGCCCTTTTGGGGTGTGTATTATTGTACTCCTAAACACTTATTTCTTAAAATTAAATCTAAGACATATCCTTTCTTCTGCAAAAAAAAATTAACAATAAGCATTTTAAATGTTTTTGGTTTGTTTCAAGCAATAAGACATGTTGGTCATATTGGCATTAAATTACTCAAAATTATTTCAAAAAAACAAAGTTTAGAATGGTCATATTGAAATAAAACTATATAATTTTTTTAAATCAAGTAAAATCTAAGTTGCTTAGATATGTTTTTCCATTCCTTAAAGGTATCACTGATGTTGTCATGGAGGACGTGGAGGTCGACGAGGAGGAGGGTGAGGTTGAAGGTGAGGCTGGTGAGGGAGAGGATGAAGAGAGCGATGGACAGACAGCGAGAGCGTCAGGTCCTGTCAGCAGAAGAACCAAGAAAAGCACAAGAGAGACAGACATATTGGATATCGAGAGAGAAAAGCTTCACCTGGAAAGGGAGAGGTTGGAAATATGCAAGGAGAGTTTAAGGCTCTCCACTTCTTTGGCCAATTCTTTGAAGGAGATTAGCCACACCCTTCAGGTGTTCATGGCTTTAACTCTTGAGAAGAATGGGGTTGTAGTTGCGCCAGAGCCTTAAAGTAATTTCTGTTGATTCTAAGTAATTTTTATTTTAATATTGCACAAAGAATGTTTTATCAGTTGTTCCAGTCAATTTCAACAAAAAATTATTAAATCCTTTCAAAACACTCTCCCTCAACGATTCATAGTTAATTAGCTACTTTTACCAGTGGAGTAACCATACATTTTTCTTTGAAGATGCTTTTTGATGTATGGAACCACTCATTTGTGCTTTAAAATATTTTTTTTAATCTCGTGGTGGGGGGGGGGGGGGGGGGGTACTCACCCATTTTACAAGACTTTCAGTACTGAATCATTATTATGACATATTTAGACACACAAAATGTGAAATTGAGTGGTTGACAGCCTCTTGCTGTTTGCTTTTGCGTAATTGAATGATCCTTGCAACTTGGTCAATTTGAATGATCTTGAAATGAATTCTAAACTATTGAAATTGAATTACTCCTTTCGACTATTGAATGCTAATGAGATGGAGCAGTCGTTTTCGAACTAAACTGAATTAGTCGAGTAGTGTTCAATTGAATAATCTTTTGTTGAAATTGGCCAAAACCTATATTTGATTGTAATTGATGTACATGTATTTAACTTAATTATTATGATTGTTATTAAATAAACTTCAGACATATTGTTGTGTTCGTTGAACAGGCAAACCTTGCATCTTTTTAATATTAAGAAAACAAAATTAGCTGTTGCAAACCCTAGCAGAGTTTTTCTCAAAGCTAAATTTCAACACAACACACGTAAATAATTATGTGTTGTGTTATCATTTTAGTCTTCGCGAAAGACTCTGCTTGGGTCGAAACGTCAGGCTGCTTTTTTTCCATATTTTGCAAATTTGGAAATTGGTTTAGGCTCTGTCTGGGTAAACATTATTATTGGGCTTATTTCAATTGCAGCAATCAAAATAATTAATATAAAACCTAAGAAAGATTGTTAAAGCAACATGACAAATTTTGTTAATAGATGGAAAATTGCATAGGGGATGTTGATTTTGGTTTTACCCATACACACTGATGTGTGTAAGCACTGTATACTCAGTACCGAGTTCTGTGTAAAAAATCACAGGCATATAACTCGGGTGGGATCGAACCCACGACCCGATAAAATTCCATCTATTAAATCATTGCCATGCCCGCTGCTAAAATATAGGATTCAAACTGCCTCTAGCTCCCGGGCAATCCCAGTGGTCTATTTGGCATGACACTGCTCTAGAATTGCAACGGTCGTGGGTTCAATCCCATCTGAGTAATATGCCTGTGATTTTTTCACAGAGATCAAGGAAAGTACTGAGTATACAGTTCTAACACATAGATGTGTATGGGTAAAACCAAAATTAATAAATTTTGTTTTATTATAAAGTTAAACATTTTAGAAGGAATTTTTTGACTTCTTGTTTTTGTTCAAAGAAGTGAAATAAAATGTTATCGTTTCAAACTTGTTTTCACGTGTCTCTTCATGGGGTTTGTGTTTTTGTATAATTTATGCAATAAATTGGTCTGTTCAAAATATTTACTCAGTTGAAATATTCATTAACTATTCGCCCCCTGTGTGCTCGTCCATCATGGAGTACACCTACATAGGGCAATTCTTCTACTTCTTCAACCTCAACATCCTCCTCAATATCTGGCTCCCCCAAGATCTTGGCAAAGTTGAACAAAACACAGCAGGATTTTATTATCTCGCAGGCTCTTGTGGGCGAGACCCTAAGACCAAGTGCGAGGCAAGGAAACTTCCGCTTAAGTTGGCCAAGTGTCTGTTCCACTTTGACTCTTGTCCTCCGGTGACATCTGTAATAGGGGGAAAATTTGCATAAAATGTTAATTTATCAAAGTATACTATTCAACAATGAAAGATTAAAGGCGTCTCGACTACTCTATGTTAAGAAGTCCCTTTTTCCTGACAAACTGCATACAAGATTGTGTTTACCATAGACTGGTGCCTTGAGACCAGCCTTTTGTCATTATCCAAATTAGTTACAGCTACAACTTCTGCTAAGGGTGTTGCTAAAAAAGTGCTCTACTTCAACGCCTGATGACACTGCAATTCTAGCAGCAGCTGTACAGTGTACATGTAGCCACCAATTCGGACACGTCCTAAGTTCATGTTTATTACCTCGTGATGAACACACTATAGTGCACTACCAAAAGGATTATGATTAGGAACATACATTATGGCGTGTCGTGGCCGAGTGGATAAGATCACTGGACTCAAGCTCTGGTGTTTCTGATCAGCAGAGTGTGGGTTCGAGCCCCGGTCGTGACACTTGTGTCCTTAAACAAGACACTTAACCATGATTGCTTCGTCCTTCGGATGGGACGTAAAGCCGTTGGTCCCGTGTGTTGTGTAACGCACGAAAAAGAACCCAGTGCTCTTATCGAAAAGAGAAGGGGTCCGCCCCGGTGTTCCTGGTTTGATCAGCTGCATATTGCGCCACAGCACCTTGTAAACCATTACATGGTGCTATGTAAAGGAGTAGGTCTCATACTTCAAACGAAGCCCCACATACCTTGCAGGAAACATGAATGTTAAGCGCTTAGAGGCTGGCCTGCAGTAGGCGCTATACAAATACAATATATTATTATTATTTGTAGGAGTATTGGAACATAGGGTGTTGACACTTATATACTGTACCTGTTATAATTTCTTTCAGCATTTGTTGTCGGGTTGTCAATGGGAGTCATCAGCCAAGGCCTGAGAGGGTATCCCGAGTCTCCAATCAACGATCCTTGCAACCTAAAAACAAAGTGTTTGGTATGTTATTTTTAAGGTTTCGATTTAAGTATAATATACAAGCATACATAAACAAGCAATGTTATATGTGTGTTATGTATATTTTGTCAAGTGGATATGTGAGGGGTCAAGTTTGATCTTCCACTGACCAGCATAAATGGCTTAAATGAGATTGGCTCTGTTTTAGGTCAGATTTTATAAACTCTCTTTATTTAAAATCAGAAGATTGAGCTTATTATAAGTTATCACACAAGCGCGAGTGGAATACGGAAAAGTATAGCGCTTCTGCGTCCCATATCCAACTCGGCCTTCGGGACGCAGAAGCGCTATATTTTTCCGTATTCCACTCGCGCTTGTGTGATAACTTAAAATGTTAGGGTTGCTCATTTCCTTTGTCTTATTTTATAACTGTCTCCCTTATGTTTTAAGCGCTCATAAATCCTAAACGGTACTACTTGCGGGGCATTTTAAGCGTTCATATCCAAGGGAGTTTCCCGCCAGTTGTATGGACGAGTCCATTACAATAAAAGGTCTACAGAAAAGCTAAATAAATTTGTGTGAAAATTGGTTTGGTAGACGTTTGGTAGACACTTGAATTCTCAAGAAAAACAGCAACAAATGGGATTATGTGTGTATAAAATGTAAGCAAGTTTTCACAACTTTACATTGTCCAAACATTGGTTTTAAAATTAGCTAACCAAAGTTTACACTTTTAATTAAACCCCCTTTCCAACCTTACTGGTACCACCCAAAATCATTGTTTTTCCATGGACTTTCCGCGATCGAATTTCTCGCTGGTCTACATAAAAGATGATTACCTTATCATTACTAGAAGCGGGTACCAGTCACTCTGCTTAGTTGCCATGCCGCAAGCGACTCCATTTTAAGTATCCCAGAGTGGAACAATACGGAAGCCGGATAGTGCCAGAAGATAAGAAGTGAAATATTTTTTTCATGAGCGCGAGAATATTTTTTTGGTACCATTTATCTGGCGGCCGCCACTTAATTATCCGGCAGCCGCCACTTAATTATCCGGCAGCCGCCACTTAATTATCTGTACCACACGTTCTTTACTTTGCGGATCTTGAGTGCGTGCATGCGGTGTGTTTTCATTGCTCTCGTGTTACCACGACGACTTGCTCCACCCTGATCCTGCTGCTCCGCTTTATGAGGTAAAATTTACTTTTAATTCCCTTTTTAATCCTTAATTTGTATACGTTTAGCATGACCGAGTGTCAAAATATGATGTTCAGTGCTTTCTCACTCGTTTCTGGATAGGCCTGTACAGTTTTTCAAATGTAAGTTTTGCTTGTAAAATTGTGTGTGTCAAGTATCACGATCATTGACAGGGGCATCGTGTAGCGTATGCTACATGGGGAAACTTCCTTGTGGATACCGTATAAAAACATATGTCGCTTGGTTTACGTCTCGTTCGAGGGCCTTGGGAGGGATGGCACCACCATGGAGCGTGAAACAGGTGTAATCCTACTTATGCCTTTGTATTTTATGTTGCCGTTGTCAAAGCTAGTAGGGAGATAATTTGCAGGGCTGACAGTTTATGTTTGATGACTTTCTCAAAAGTTGGTAATTTAGTGAGGAAACGTCATGATAGTGTGGAAGTTCATAAGTTGTTCAAGTGTAGCCATCTCCATTAGTGATTAGTGTAACTAAATGGTCTATAGAAAGGCACAGAGAAAATACCCTGGTGCATGTGATGGTGTGAGAACATGACCTAGTTTCCAGCCTGAGTGGTACATCACATCTGGTAATTAACTCATAGCCCTGGGCCTGTGGTCAGTGTGTGGACAGAGGATGGTTTGTTCATAAGACCAGGCCTTGCCTAGATCCCCCCAGAAAGTGGTGGTTTTTAAAAAGTTAATGTTTTTTTTTATTCCTTATCTTAATGCCTTTCTTTATGCTGGGTTATAGTTAGAAAAAGACTGTTTCACTCCAGAAGGTTCTCTTAGTAACCAGCGTTATGGCCAGATGGTTCTAAAAAGACGTTTCTTGAATAGGAAGTGCATTTTATTCTTTCATTAATTATTATGATTTAAAAACAAACCTAGTTCTTGTTTAATGTAGTAAGTGTTATGACATGTATCTAAGTACATTCATTTAGAGATATAGTTGATATTATTAAACTTGTGGCAGTGTTTTGACAAAGTGAACAGTGTTATTGAGCATTGACTTTCTGCAATTTTATTTCAGATTTCAGCGAAAACTTTATGTTCCTCGTACGAATCAGTATTTCCGGGCGATAGTGCGAGTGTAACATGATGGTACACAAAATTGGCTGCCATTTTATATAGAACAACCTTTATCAGTCAACTCTTGCCTAACCAAACCCAAACAAACATAGAACCTACATACCTTTCAAAAAGTGGGAGCTGGGAGAATATAGATGTAATGCATCTGCTTCTTTTGCATTACTAGTTTGTATATTACAGGTAAGGTTGTAGCAAATGTTTTGTTAGCTGTTTGTAACCATTCCTCGCAATTGAAGATTTAATGGAAGTCCTGATGACATTTGTACAATCGAATTAAGGCCCAAATCACAATGAAATGGCTTCATGTTTGTAAAATATTTGTTGATTCTATGTACAGACTGACGAGGATGCCATTGCAGAGATGACGGACGAGGAACTCGAGGAATACATCCCTCAGAAAGGAGACAGAGTGGTGGTGAAAGCTTTCGCAATTAAGGAAAAGAGTGAGACAGATAATGCAAAGAGGAAGTTGTCATTACTTGAAAACCTGAAAGCCAAAATGACAGCAAAGTCTTCCAAAAAAAACCAACCCTTCAAGTGACAGTCGTGGAGCAGTCGCTTCGACTTCCAGTAAGACTCCTGCAGCCAGAGAGAACAGCAACAAAAGTAAACAGTCACACATTGCAACAAAGTCTGTCAGGTCTAGAATTGTGGGGTTTTGCATTTACCAGAAAACTGAAACAGAATCCAAGTACAGACAGGTACGCGCTCCCATGGGCGGGGGCATACGAAACATCAACATCAGCAAAAGTACAACAAAAAGTTGTTGAATAAGATAAGCCAACTGCTCTTGATGCAAAAAAGGTCATGGTGCTGTCGAGAACTTCGTCCATCAAGATTTAACCCTTTCAGTACCAACAGATACTTGCAACTAATGCAATGGTGACCAGAGAAATTTCATCGACATGACTACTTGGTTACCAAGAGTATTCTGTAAAGTTTTAGGTTACAGCGCCCTCACAAGGCAGATTGGAGTTAGCCTAGGTCCTAGTCACAGAATGCAACTTGTACAAGCAACCAATGTTGACAATGAAGTATATGATGAAATGACTGTTTCCTTTGGCATATTGCCTTTGACTAATTAATTGCCTTAAACATATATTCGAGGTTTGGTATTATGACCAATAAATACCAAATTGAGTAGTTTCAATGTGAAAACTTAACATTTCTAAAGTTGCTGTTCATACCAATCTGCATGAAAATTATTTCCCTCGGAAAATTTGTTTCTGAAACCTAAAATAATTTCCTTTCGAAGCACCATCCCCCGCCTCAATTGACACCTATCATGAACCTATATGTAAATAAGGAATTCCAAAAGTGCAATTGTTTTTCTTTTCGAAGCACCATCCCCCTCCCCCCAACCCACCTCAATGTTGGAAAGTTTGGTTGGCGCTCATAGGATTCAACATTCAATATTGCCTAAAATAAACAAGAGAGGTTTGATTAGGCACAATATGACTTGGAAGAAAATTACTGCTAAAATCCAAACTATTATTCGTTACCACATTTAATGTCAAAGGAAATGAGCTGTACAAATAAACACCTATCATGAACTCATATGTAAAGAAGGAACTAACATTAAATATTGCCTAAAATAAACAAGAGAAGTTTGATTACGCACAATATGAACTGGAACCAAATTACTGCTAAAATACAAACTAGTATTTGTTACCACCCTTAAAGTCGGAAGAAATGAGCTGTACAAGTTTACACCTATCATGAACCAATATGTAAACAAGGAATTCCCAAAGTGCAATTGTTTTTCTTTCAAAGCACCATCCTCTTCCCGCCCCCCGCCTCCCGCCCCCCGCCTCCCGCCTGCCGCCTGCCGCCTGCCGCCTGCCGCCTCCCGCCTCAATGTTGGAAACTTTGGTTGGCGCTTATAGGATTCATCATTCAATATAAAAATATTGCCTAAAATAAACAAGAGAGGTTTGATTACGCACAATATGAACTGGAACCAAATTACTGCTGAAATCCAAACTATTATTCGTTACCACATTTAATGTCGGAGGAAATGAGCTGTACAAATTTACACCTTTCATGTACCAATATGTAAATAAGGAATTCCCAAAGTGCTATACTTGTACTTTCAAAGTACTATCCTCCCCCCCCCCCCCCGCCTCAATGTTGACTGGCATGCGCTTGTGGGATTCAACATTGTAGGGGGGGGGGGTTCCGAAAGTTTTGAAACAAATTAATCGCTTGGTGTGGAAATTCTCAAAGCATGGTATAACAGCTTTACACATTGTGTACATATTTGGCGCTTTATACATTGTTTAATTGTTTACCTAATTTATCGCTTGGTGTGGAAATTCTCAAACATGGTATAACACACATTGGCTTTAGACATTGTTTACATGTCATGCGAGTTTGTTTTCTTTTAGAGGTCGAACTGCATACAACACAGTCTCGCTTCTACCCCCCAACATTGTAGCGGGGGGGGGGGGGGGTGTTCCGAAAATTTTGAAACAAATTAATCGCTTGGTGTGGAAATTCTCAAACATGGTATAACACACATTGGCTTTAGACATTGTTTACATGTCATGCGAGTTTGTTTTCTATTAGAGGTCGAACTGCATACAACACAGTCTCGCTTCTACCCCTCAACATTGTAGCGGGGGGGGGGGGTGTTCCGAAAGTTTTGAAAAAAATTAATCGCTTGGTGTGGAAATTCTCAAAGCATGGTATAACACACATTGGCTTTACACATTGTTTTCATATCATGCGAGTTTGTTTTCTATTAGAGGTCGAACTGCATACAACACAGTCGCGTTTCTTCCCGCCAACATTCGGACCAGGAGAGTGCTGACTTGAAAGGGCGTTTGAACCACTTGACAGTTGACTGGCATGCTGAACTGGGTTGTACTGCAAGGTGGAAATAAGTCCCTCTGTCACCTTGACCCGGAAATCCAAAGTAGACAAGCTCTCGTTTGTATGGATGCTGTTGTATACGACATTAGCATTAAGCAAACAGATGTCTAGGATTGTGATAAATACTCGTTTCCACCATTTTAGTGTTCTGTGGCTGTGAGTATAGTACGTGCACAGTTGTCCTGCCAGATCCGTGCCTCCCATGTGTTTATTGTAATCGTCGACTATGCACAGTGTTGTATGACTCGAGTCCAGGACTCGAGTCCCAATTTCGGTGACTCGGACTTGACTCGAGTCACGTCTGCAAAAGACTCGGACTCGGACTCGGACTCGACTATCGTGACTCGGACTTGTCCCCGAGGACTCGTGACTTGCGAGTCACGTATTTTCACAAACAATACCTTTTTCAATATTAAAAACGATTCCGATGATCCGATTGTCATTCCCGGAGTGCACATGGATGGAGGAATATTAACGTCTTTGCACAAGAAGTACACTGTAGTATGGTGTTGCGAGTAATAGTGTTCGTGATTATTGTAGTAGTATTGTGTAGTAGATGGCACTGTACATACAGCGCGTGTATGTTCGATTCGTATGTTCAATACGCACAATAACACTGAGATGCACGACACCAATATTAATGCTGGTTATCTGACAACGTTAACACCATTGCCACTGCTTGCGTGAAGCAATTGTGCATATTACCAGGGAAATGGCATGTCTGGTACCTGTAAAACACTGCTTGCATTATTGCACTGTGATGGCTGTGTGTTATTTGCACCAGTTTCCACACATGGTCAACACGCACACGCGAAACTTGGTCAGGAAACTTTTTTAATCATGGCATCCTCCGTTCCGCCCCGTATCGTTTCTTTGACAATTACCAAAGGTGTCCAGTGTCTTTAAGGATTAAGTTTTTAAGAATTTAAGGATTTAAAATGATTTTTTTCTCTTCAAAATAACCAATTATATACTGATTTATTTATTTCAGAAAGGTAGGTAGCCAACAAGGTTTATGGTTTAGAGAAAGTTTCTTTAAATTTGTTGGCTATTGTTGTACTGTGTGGTAACATAGGTTCTTACCTAAGTCTAGGGGTAAGTCCCGTTGGACTTGTCGACTGGAGAGCTAAATACATAGACAACTACGCAGATGACTAGGTGGGCAACGGACTGCCGCATGGCCAGGCCGCGGGGTGCTGCCCAGCCACCGGTCACGCCCGACTGGTTTATTGCTCAATCAACAATCACAATTGACAAATAACAACAATTACAACACTCCCCCTTATGTTTGTTTTTTTTTTTTTTTTTGACAAAGACAGCTATTATATACAAATAAACCTCAAACTTTTTCCTTCGGTTTGGCTTCACTTTAACTAAATAAATGACGTAGATAATTCATGCTACTCTTCGGCTTCAACTTCTTTTCTTCTTTTTGACCGAATTATAGTAATTCTATCAACTATGTAATATCATCTGCGATTTATGGACCCCCCCATCACTGTTACTAGGGTGACAACAGCATGTGATTAATTTGGTACCACAAAAAACAATTTCCTTGAAAATTGGTCCAGTAATATAAAAAGGCAGTATATATGGTGAAGGTGTAAGACAAAAAAAATGTCTCACTGCGAGAGGGTAAATAAAAATAGCCCATAAATTGGTGAGCATAAACAGTTGGATTACACCAAACTATCAAATTGCTGTCAAAATATTCCACTAACTACACTAATTTAGGAAGTTTTTAGAAATTAATGCAATAAGACATCATAAAACTCTTTTATCACATATAGGTAGACATCAAGAAGTTATAGAGATCCAATTGTACATGTAATAGTTGTGTGAATATTGCCTACCAAAATTACAGTCTGAGAATTGTTACTGACAATAACGCTTCTCAGATTCATATTAAATTTTTAAAGGTTAACCGAGTACATCCGCCTCGTGTTATTTAAGCAGTGTAGCAAAACTCGAAGCAATCGTCGTCAGCATCCCTACAGTGGATTATGACTGGTTTCTTAGCTTCCCTTGCAATCGTTAGGAGTTGTCGCAGAGTGGCTTTCTGGGCTTTGCTATGTTTACGGTGATATCCCGAGTAGTCGAGCCCGACTTCCCCCAGGGCACACACTTTAGG
The DNA here is from genome assembly GCA_023634235.1 of Pisaster brevispinus. Lineage (NCBI taxonomy): Eukaryota > Metazoa > Echinodermata > Asteroidea > Forcipulatida > Asteriidae > Pisaster > Pisaster brevispinus. The sequence goes on from JAMKCF010000001.1 coordinate 8,264,791, forward strand.
GTGTTCCAGCGAATGCAGAATCACCTGGTGTATGTTCTGGGAAAATTCGCTCGCTTTCTTGGGTTGCAACCCTACCGCTGCATAGACTAAAGGGTCTGAAATTAGGCGCAGCCACCGTGGGGTGTCGCAGTACACCTCCGGGTCGCAAAAATTGGCAATGCAGCCCAGAAAACCACTCTGACCGCTTACTGCCTCCTGGCGGCTGTGGAGATACCCGCTCAGAGTGCCAGAGTATTTTACACGGTTGAACAGGCGGTCTATATGACAATGGGAATCGATAAACGCCCCCTTGGGCTCCATCACAGGGGAGCCCCAGGACAGTAGACGCTGGAGTGTTCTCCAGTGGAAGATCGAGGAGATGCGTTTTGGCTCCACCAGATCTCGATCCACCACTGGAGACAGGCCAACGAATACATCATAAGAGTCCCAGACCGCCTGTTCTTCCTGCTGGAACGACGAGCGGGCATCCCCAAGACGTTGTTTGCAAACAAAGCTAAGCAACTCCGATGGCGATTTAACTCCCGTGGTGTCACAAAGGTAGGTAACGAATCCTTTTACCAAAAATGCCAGCTCGGGCAGATGTCGGCCCGTGTGGAAAGGGCCGTGTGTTCTTACATGGGTAGCTATTTCTAAAGTATGACACTCCCAGCACGTCAGAAGGGGGTAGACAAACCACCACCTCTCGCCGATGTGTCTTCGAAAGACTTGTCTTTTGAGCTAATTTTTGTGGTGTGGTCGCATCCCTTCTGAGGACATGCTTGTTTTGTCGTCGGACGTTTCTTCTTTGGCCGAGTTGATGAAGCAGGAGCTGGCAGAGGTGGGGCAGGCATGATGTCATCACCAGTAGGGGCGACTGTAGATTTCATACCTGGTTTTGCTGACACGTCATCGGTAGGGAGATGTTCTTCCAGTGGCAGGATGTCCCCTTCCCAGGTGTAATCCGGGACAAAGTGCTCCTCCTCCATTGTATCTGGTTTTGCTGACACGTCATCGGTAGGGAGATGTTCTTCCAGTGGCAGGATGTCCCCTTCCCAGGTGTAATCCGGGACAAAGTGCTCCTCCTCCATTGTATCTGCATGTAAAACTGGATCTGATATTACTATATACCCCTCACACACGTTCATACAAATATACATGTGTTTATATTAACTTTATATATACACACAAATTTTTGTGTTATGGTTTTTACATTCATTTGTTTACTGATCAAAGAATCGCCGTGGTTGTTTTACCACCCTCCCACTTCTTGTGGTGTATGTCTGTGTGTCAGTGGGACCCTGGTGATTTGGGGATTTGTCACCCTGGCAAATCTGATTGGGTTGTTCTAGTGGCACATGTGCGTTCGGGTCGAACTTTCCCTCCCCAAAAAGATGATGACGTGATCTACGCAACCAAAGGGGGATTTCCCTATCCTCACACCTTTTGAGCAGGTCATGGTGGAGGACTTTTTCCTTCCTTGTACCTGGTACAATATTGGGGAGAGAACTTTGGTCACCAAAAGAGGTCCTTGCCAGGCGGGTTGTAGTTTTCGGGACTGTCCAACCTTGAATGACTTGTTTAGTTTGTATACCAAATCCCCCTCATTGAAAGACAAGTGGCGAATGTTTCGATCAAAGTAATTCTTCTGCTGTGTTTGAGTTGAGCCAATGTTTTCCCGTGCAATAGCATGTATTCTACACATTCTTTCTCTTAGGTCCCTTACATAGGCATTCGGTTCGTTCTCTTCTGGACTACTAGGTGGTATATTGAAAACTAGATCAACTGGTTGCCTAACCTCCCTACCCAACATCATAAGGTTAGGGGTCATGCCCGTTTCTCGGTTTGGAAGACAGCGAATGGCTGCCGTTAATATAGGTAAATCTTCATCCCATGTAAGAACCTTTCCCTTAAGGTGGCATCTCATAACCTGTAAAAGTGTTCTGTTGTAGCGTTCCACTTGCCCATTTGAACAGGGTCGATAAGGAGTTGTTCGTGTTTTGGTTATGTCAAGCAAATCACAGACAGCTTGAAATAGAGAGCTCGTAAAGTTTCTACCTTGATCTGTGTGTATTTGCGTGGGACAACCAAACCGAGATATAAAGTTATCTATAACGGCTTTTGCTACGGATTGTGCAGTTTGATCAGGGAGCGGGTACGCTTCTAACCATTTGGTAAACTGGCAGACCAACATAAGAATGTATTTATTGCCTGATGATGATGGGGTAAATGGGCCAAGAATGTCAAGATGTATCCGTTCAGTAGGAGCCCCCGCATGATACTTTGTCATTGGTGCTTTTGCCAAGCGTGAGGGTTTTTTATATACATTGCACTCCCTGCATGATTTAACGTGTAAGGAGACGTCTTCTGACATCGTGTACCAATACGAAGTGTGTTGCACCTTTTTCAGGGTTCTAGTGATTCCTGGGTGACCGGCCATCTTGGAATTGTGACAAAGGTTTAGGATTTCTAGTTTTAAGCCTGCTGGAACCAACAATAGATGTCTAGATGAACAATCGTCGACCCACTTGTAATAAAGTACACCATCTAACAACTGTATGAGTGGTGCATTCGACCATAGGTATTTAACTGCCCTTGACTGGATTTGAAATTCGTTTTGTTGAGGTGTGAACTCGTTGTCTGTAGCTATTGACTGTTCTTTCCATTTATGCAATTGTTTGAGGTCTGGGTCTTTAAGCTGTAAATCCCTTAGCTGGCGATGGGTGTATTTGTTGGCTATTGATAGTTCTTCATCCCGTTTGTGCTGGTTATTGGTGTTTAATCCCTCATCATTTGCGAACGTGGAGGCCATTCCCTCATCCAGTAAAAACTGGTTGGTAGGGTCTGGACCTTCACGGTAGTCCGAGTTTGTATCCGGGGCCGTCCCCCCTACCAGCACAGGCTGGTTGTAGGAGTCAGGACCCCGGTGGTGGTCGGCTGGTTCATTTTGTTCGTTATTTGTGAGCACGTGGTCTTCCCCCTCATCCAGTGAAAACTGGTTGTTGGGGTCAGGGTCCACGTGATCACACCCCCCAGTTATTAGCTGTGTTGAAATTGGTCCGCTAGATGTTTTTGATCGCGTTGTGATCTCGTGAACGGCTAGGGGGATGACGTCGTCAACGTCCTCCTCGAACCGTTGCCATTGTACGTGGACACGTGAACAGTGTCTGCAACCGCCGCACGGGAGACTTTCAACGTTACAACCGGCGTAATAGCAGCTGCAGGTTGCAATGTCGCTGGGAATACGAGAGTCTGCATTCGTATGTTGTGAGCCCTTTCTGTGCAAAATGATCATGTCATACTGACTCAGTTCTTCCATCCACCTAGCTAACATACCATATAAATTCTTAAAGCGCATCAACCATACGAGACTACTATGGTCTGTTCGAACGTAAAATCTACGACCGAGTATGTAGTGGCAAAACTGGCGTGTAAATCGCACTACTGCAAGGAGCTCCCTGCGAGTAGTGCAATACTTTCTTTGAGCTGGGGATAAAATGTAACTACCGTAGCCAAGTACTCGTTCAACTCCATCTTGGATTTGGAGCAATTCCGCCCCAATAGCAAATTCTGAGGCATCAGTGTCTATTACAAAAGGCTCGTCCGTATTGTTCCTTGGGAACGAAAGTACTGGGCTACTAGTGAGTGCTTGCTTCAATTGTTGGAATGCTTGCTCATGTTCATTTTGCCACACAAATTTTGCTCGTTTTTGGGTAAGGTCATACAATGGTTTCGCTATACTTGCAACATTTCTTACATGGGTTCTGTGGTAATTTGCCAGACCCATGAATTTCTACACATCTTTGCTAGAGGTTGGTGTCGGCCATTTTTGAACGGTTTTGACGCTGCTAGAGTTGGGTGAAATTCCTTTGTCGCTGACTAGTTTCCCCAGGAAGATCACTTCTTTCTGGAGCAAGTGACATTTTTTGGATTTTAGCTTGATGTTATGTGTTCGGAATCTTTCCAAGACACAACTGAGGTTCCGTACCGAATCCTCAAAGCCTTTCCCAAGAATAATAATGTCATCTAGATAGGCGAGCACCTCGTTCCAATGCAGACCTCTGAGTATGAGTGTCATTGCGCGCTGGAATGTGGCCGGGGCGTTGCATAACCCGAACGGCATGCGTTGATACTCGAATAGTCCATATTTGGTGATGAACACAGTTTTATGCATATCACTCTCACCAAGCTCAATCTGGTAATAGCCGCTGCTCATATCTAAAGTGCTAAAAAATGTTGTACCTTCGAGTACATCTAAGCATTCTTCAATGTTTGGCAAAGGAAAGGCGTCTTTGATCGTTACGCTGTTTAAGGCTCTATAATCAATACAATAGCGGACCCTTCCATCTTTCTTTCTAATTAACACAGGAGGAGAGGCCCAGTCTGAAGAAGATGGTTTAATCACCCCTGATGCTAACAAGGCATCCAGATGGCTCTTCTCCTCTGCCTCAAACCCAAGAGGCGTTCTTCTCATTTTTTGTCTTACTGGCCGGGCATTCCCAGTGTCAATTGAATGTTTAATTGAGGAGAACCTCCCTAGATCCATATCGTCCCTTGAAAATACGTCGCTAAATTCAGTCAGGACATTGGCTAATATGGTGGATTGATCAGAAGATAAGTTTTTGCTGGAATTCTGCCAGAGTTCAGCAATGTGTGTAGGCAATGTATGCACCTGTTGCACAGTAGCTGCCTTATGCATGTTTTCTGACTTAAATCCCCTGTATTCATCAAGGTCCGGTAGGTCAGCTATTGAATGATCACTAACTGGTATAATTTCGTCAACTTCTTCGGCTCTACCGATCACGTGTCCCTTATTTAGGTGTATATAGCGATCACTATCGTTCCGCACTGTTATAAACGGACCCGTTCTGGTCGCCTGTACGGGGTTCGTGTTGCTCTTTAAAGAAACTAAGCTATAAGGTATGCTCAAACCTTTGTGGTCATGTTCAGGAGCGTGTATCATATACATCTTGTCTGTATTGTGGGTGAATTTGACTTCTGCAGTGACTAATGAGTTTGGGGGGACAACAACTTTCCTTCCTAGTACTACTCTTTGCGTTGAGTAAAGTTTGTGTTGGTTTTTCCTCATATCTGCATATCTACCGTTGATAGTGACGACATCACCTTTCAAGTCAATTTTGGCATTGTTCGCTTTCAGGAAATCCAGCCCAAGTATGAACTCATCCGAAATCGGAGCAATTAGTATCCCATGAGTATTTACTGCCTCCTATTTCGAGTGGTATGTTTGGAACTCTGTTAGCAACCATGTTACTAGACTTTTGCGCCCCTCTAAGTAAGACCTTTTCTATTGAAATGAGGGGGGGTTTTATTAGTTTTGCCAATCCCTCACTAATTATTGAAACTTGTGCGGCAGTGTCAATTGTGGCGTGAGCAGGGACACCTTGGATTTTGAGAGGAACAACCAGATAAATTCCATCGTAATTAGATGATACCTGCACCTCTCTTAGTCTGATTCCGAGGTTGCTTTGGTGGGACCTATTTGCTTTGGTAGTTTCATTGAAATGACCGTCACTTACAGCCGAACAGTGGTCAATGCGCCCGGCTTCTAGTAGTTTAAATGTCGCGCTTTACTCGCTGGGGACGGTGATCGCGATCTTGTTCTCCTACTTGGGCAATCGCGAGCAAAGTGACCTATCTGATTACACTCAAAGCATTTATATTGCTGTGGTAGTCTAGAGGCCTGCCCAGATGGACTTGAGCCACGTGTTGGTGAATTCGAGACTCTAGGTGGTGTAGGGGGTGTGGGTCTTGACATAGCGAATGGTTTGGGTTTGGTCAAAATATCACTAGTAGTCTCATGTGAGGAAACTGACTTAGGATTTACTGAACGGTTGGCTTGGGGGTTTCTAACATAAGATATAATTTCACGCATGTTTTGGTTTATTTCAGACCAGTCCAAGTTTACATTGATCTTATCTTCGCCCATTTGGTTTATTTGGACTCGTCTGATCGATGGCAATGGGTCATCACCAACGAATAACATATTTCGAACCCTGGGCCTTCCGGGGCGGGACAACAGTTTGTGGTTATGTGCCGCCGTTTGCGTAAATTGCACAGCTTCATTGAGTGTCTTTGGGTCCCTTTGAAATACAATTCGGCAGAATCAACGTCACTGCAACCTTTTAGGAAGGCCTCTCTAGCTAGGGTTTCAAACAAATCTATGCTAGCAGTTGGGTAGGCGCGACTGGCTATTTGACGCACGCGCTGCCCATACTCCTCTAGAGACTTGTCTTCCCTCTGTCGGATTGCCGCGAGCTCTGCCCTTTGTATTATGGGGTCCCTCATCTTCCCAAACATTTTCATAAGCTGGTCTTTGGTTTTGATATAGCTGCGCCTGGTTTCCGGTTCCTGCCAGGCATAACAATCTAGAGCTTTTCCAGTGAGTGCCCCAACTAAATGTAAAAGTTTCGAGTGCTCATCCCATTGATAACAATTGGCCATCACTTCAAACTTAATTATGAAAGCGTGGAAGTCACTTTTTCCGTCATAAGGAGGGAGTTTGGGCAATGCTAGTGAGGGTGTCTTAACAGTATCGTGGTTTAACGGAGTCCCAAATGCCGGTGGATTTGCGATTGCAGTTCCAGCTATTGTACCATGCTCTGGAATGTTATTTATTTGTTCAAACCCTGAAAGCCCGTGAGCTTTCAGTGGTTTTTGAGCATACCCCGGAGGAATTACTGTTTATTGTTCAGCGGGCAATGGCTTTTGTGCAGCATGTTGGGGCAGTGTGGGGTGTGGTTTTTGTTGGCTCCCACTGGCCTGCCCAGAAGGGATGAATGGTTTTTGTTCAGTTGACAATGGCTTTTGTTGAGCTTGTTGGAGCTCAGTCAGGTTTGGCTTTTGTTCGCTATTGTCGTTTAACCCGTTATGCACTAATCCCATAATGTGACTTGGAATTGGAGGGGCTTTATCCCCGATGACCTTAAGTGTGGCGTCTATTATGTGGTCCCCAGTGATCTGTGCAGTGGCGGGAATATGTTTTTGTTTTGAATCCACCATTAACGGCTCGTGGCCCTCCCCCTTTAACATGCTTGTTATTTTGTTTTCGAAGCCCATGCTTTGAACGCACATTTTCCCAACAGCTTCGGTTATGGCCCCCATGTTTGATTTCAATGAACTAGTGACTGTTACAGTGTTTTCCTCTACAACCTTCGTTAGAATACCAATGTGCTTAGTTAGAACGTCAAGGCTGTGAATTATGTTATCTAGCTTATTGTTTTCCTGTTCTGGTTGTTCTGGCGAAATCAAGGTGTCGGTGTGCTCGAAAGAAACTAACTTCTTCTCGCTTAGTTCGTGTAGTTTTGTTTGCAAAGCAGGTGTTTCGTGGAAATCATCTATTACTATCGTCCCTTTGAGTTCTTTCATGGAGACAATAGTTTGCGCATATTTTGTTCCAATGCCTGGCAAAGTTGTCAGCTCCTTAAGGGAGGCCTTATTTATGTTCATGCTTATATTTGGTTTACAAAAGTGCTTAGGGGAATAGGTAGGGCCTACAACTATGCAACAAAGAAAAGTTGGTATTCAAAGTATGGCTATATTGCCCGTCATTCAACTATACTGCCAACGCCCCTGTCGCAATGACGCACAACAGGTTGACCTGATTGACAGTATTTAAATTTGGTGTTTATTTTTAAAACACTTATCGCCAAATTTTAGTAAATGAAAGCTGACAATTAATTTGTTTCGCTGTTCAAAATGAAAAGTACGCACCACGCATGCAGGAATAGCAACTTTATATTAATACAGTGTACATGTATATGCAAAACAATACAATACGGAGATATATTATGACTGTAGGCTTCAACAATTCCGGCAAAAGCTGATTATGTTGAAGGCTATAAAATACTTAAATTGAGCAGTGTACAAGTATATTCAAACATACAATACAGTGATATTCCTAAGGTCTATATGAATGAATAAAGACGTCAACAATTCCGGCGAAAGCTGATTATGTTTAAGGCTATATACTAGTTAAATTCAATGACATATATAGACTGCAATAATTTCGGCGAAAGCTGATTTTCTTGAAGACTTTATACTTAAATTTAATGAGGTAAAGTTTGTTGTGGTGCTTAACCATCGACAACTTTCAACCTAAAAGTAGATTATCGTCGATAGAAAATAATTATTTAATATGCTACTAATTCCAAAAAGAAAACCCCAAAGATGCACAACAATTTATTTTTTTATTTATTTTTTTTTGTCTTGCACTCGGGAAATAAATTAGTCCCGTGAATTGCCCACAGGGACTAATAATTTAATAATTGAAATACTATTAATTAAATCGCACGCAACGGTTTATCCCTGTCGCCAATGTTGTACTGTGTGGTAACATAGGTTCTTACCTAAGTCTAGGGGTGAGTCCCGTTGGACTTGTCGACTGGAGAGCTAAATACATAGACAACTACGCAGATGACAAGGTGGGCAACGGACTGCCGCATGGCCAGGCCGCAGGGTGCTGCCCAGCCACCGGTCACGCCCGACTGGTTTATTGCTCAATCAACAATCACAATTGACAAATAACAACAATTACAACACTATTAACCTTTCTGAAATAAATAAATCAGTACATAATTGGTTATTTTGAAGAGAAAAAAAATCATTTTAAATCCTTAAAAGATATTCTGGATAAGGGGCAAGGAGTTAAACCTCAAATAAAATTGTAACTGCAGGTACAGAACTTTGTTTAAATTAAATGTGTTTTATTTTGTCATTTCCAATGCTTATTTTACAACATTTGGTTTGCAATCAATATTTAAACAAGTGACTCGTGACTCGGACCTGGACTCGGACCAAGTGACTCGTGACTCGGACTCCGACTCGGACCAAGTGACTCGGGACTTTGGACTCGGACTCGGACCTAATGACTCGTGACTCGGACTCGACACAGGTGACTCGACTACAAAACTGACTATGCACGGTTTTTGGATATCACGATGTCCTGTTGAAGTTTTCCGGCTGCGAATCTGTTTACTAGTGACACTGCAATCGCCATAGTTTGACAGGAGAGTGACACGTTTTGTGTCCTGCCACATAACGCATAGTTGGCCTGCTTTCTGATAATTTGGGGATCTGCTCCGCTTTTCATGGGGAACTTCTTGGGGTTTGCAACATCGGGTATCCCTAGGGTGGTATAGTGCACAGTTCCACAAGCTCCGAATCCTAGCTCAGACAACTTGGAGAACAGAGTCGGGCTAGTAAACCAATTGTCCATGTAGATGCAATGTCCTTTATGTTCGAGTCCCTGCAAAAGGTTCAAGACTACCTTGCCTGGTGCCTCAAGATCGGATGGATGGTGTGTCTCAGGATAACTTACAGAGGACTGTCCTTGTGGGGACCTGGGCTGCGATCCTGTGAACAAGTCCAAGGCACATGTGTACCCTGTGTCTGATTCGTTCAATGAAAAACATTTCAATCCCCATTTGGCGGCCTTTCGTGGCATGTACTGTTTGAAGCTGAGTCGTCCTTTGAACTTTACCATGGTCTCGTGTGTGTAAAGGGAAGAGTGAAATCATACATGTAGCCATGTGCAAACAAACCATGAGATGAGACTAGTGTTGCCACAAAAACATTTTGCTCGTATTAGAAAAGTGCATCATATAGAAAAACACAAGGAAATATAAGGACCGGAACGCACTCAAAATGTTCAAAAAGCTTTAGGTTTAAATGTTTATGAAGATTCTCCCCTGTTGATGGAGAAACATTTATGGAAACTAAAGCTTTAAAAAACGTATGAGGCGGCATGTAGTTCTTAAAAGGGATGGGGGGGGGGTTGGAGGTAGAGAGCAGAGCAACCAGGGGGAACAGGTGTTAGTTGGAGGGGGCGGCGGCGGAAGTGGATAGGAAAGGGTGTGAGAAAGAGGGAGACGGCCCAAACAGTCGCGGCGGAAGTGGATAGGAAAGGGTGTGAGAAAGAGGGAGACGGCCCAAACAGTCTAGGGCGAATTAGCGCTGGGTATGTGGTGGTGCGGGAAAATTAGAAACTAATTCGGTGGTAGGCAAAAAAACATAAACATAAATGGGCAGAGTGAAGTTGTGAAAAGGAAAACACATGTTTTCGTTGTGGTCTCTGGTAATAAACCATCCCATGACTGTATGTATATTGTTTTTGGTGGGAGACAACTGTCTCTGTTTTCCAAATAAGTCAAGGCAATAGTTAAAACAGACCTGTTTTTTTAAAGTTTGCATGCATCTTCAAGGAAGAAAGAGTGGGGGGGGGGAATTGGGGAGGGGGGTTTTATAGGGGTTTTGGATGGGAAGAGGTGTTAGAACTCACTAAAAAGAACCTTTTTTCCGGTGATAATATGTTGAGCCACTTATGTTTGTTCCTTTAATGGAAGGGCTCAAAACATATTTTCTGTGCGTTTTTTGAGCTGCACTTCATCAGTCACCGTTTTGGCTTTGTATCCTTTTTATGAAAGTTTTTGCAACAAGGAGTGATCATAATCTTACTTTTGTTAGGCAAGAGGATCCAGAGAGATTAGTATTCTTCGTTTGTTTATAGCTTACGTAATCTCATCTTGATACAAGTCTCGATTTTTTCTTTAATTTTGTGTACCCGACTGTTGTTCCTGTAGTAATTCAATCAAGATTTGCAAGTTCTGTTCGTCCATTTTTTAAAATAAGTTTTCTTCGGTAGAAGCTTGCAATCTAGCCCGAATTAGTTGGTCTTTTATGTTCTTTTGTCGTTTGTAGGCCAGCAGAGGTGGTACAGGGAAGAGGTTGTTGAGGAAATCATCGTCATTTATTTGGTGCCAGTGTTTCAACAAGGCACTTTTGAGATTAGAGTGATGTATCTGTGGGAAGAAAGGCAAAGTAAAAACAAGAGGCGGATTCGTTTCTTTCTTGATGTTAGGTGGTGCACTCAATATTGAATTCATATGGTCACTGTTAGATTTCGTGAAGCGGGTCAATTCTTCTGTGTTGTATCCACATTCTATAAGTTTTTCTTTAAAGAAATTGACCTTGCTCTCAAAATATTGTGTGTGTGTGTGCATATGCGTTTGAATCTCGTCGTTTCACCCTTAATGACGCCGCCAAATACAGACTCAGGGTGTGCATAATCTCGAGAAAGATATTGGAACGTGTCCGTTTTTTCCGTTGCTACTCGAGTATCAAGCTTCCCTTCCTTTTGAAAACGTTCACCTTTGTAGATTACGAGGTCAAGAAAGGTGATTTGGTAGTCGGAGATCTCTAAAGTGAATTTCAAGGTTGGGTGCAGGTTGTTTAACATATTAATAAAATCCAACGCCTTGTTTTTGTTGCCACTGTAGATTATTAAAACATCGTCTCTGTATCTCATGTAGGCCACTATCTCTGGGTTGTTCGGGAGTATAACTTCTTTTTCGTATTTGAATAAGGTGATGTCACATATTTCAGGACTGCATACACTACCCATCGCCACGCCAATTTTTTGTCTGTAGAACTTGTTATTGAATTCAAAGACGTTTGCGCCCAAAATCAGTTCTAACAGACATTGCGTTTTGTGTACATTGGGCAGTTTGTGTACATTGAAACAATGTCCAGTGCGATTAGGAGATTATCCTGTCCCATCGTCAAATTATTAAGTCTTTTGAGAACCTGTGAGGAGTCTCTTGTATATGTGCTTTGTTGCTTGACGATAGGGAGCAGGAAAAAATCCATATATTTTGAAATCTGTTGAGTTGGAGCCCCACAACCACTGATAATCAGCCTCCCTACAAACCGCGTTCCACCCGGTGGGTTTTTATGGATCTTCGGTAGGAGGTAAAGGCTGGGCGTTTTGATCTGGTGATTGTGAGGATTAAGGAACTCAAAAATCTTTGTTTATAACGTTGTCCACGTATAGATTGCGTACGGCCTGGTAGACCATCGCTGTGAATTCACCCGTTAAATCCCTGTCAACAACCTCATATTGTGGCCCAGATAATTGTCTCAAACCTTCCTGTAGGTAGTCTGATCTATTCATAACACATACACCACGGCCTTTGTCAAATTGTTTTATGACAATGTTTTGATTTTTCTTGAGGCCTGTGAGAGCAATGCGTTCTGCTTTAGTGATATTGGATGCCACATTTTTAATTTTGATTTTGGACAGTTCCTCCAGTGTACCTTCAATGTAATTTTCTAAGTTTGTATTGAAGGTAGCAGGGGGTGTCCATTTTGAAGGCATCCGAAATGGATGAAATTTACCCAAATTAGATTTCCCTGCCATTAAAACGCGTAGTCTCATTTTTCTGAAGAGCAGTTTTGAATGGCGTAGGATAGCTGTTTTTCTTGGTTTTTGGGGTGTGGGAATGAAGTTCAAACCTCTTCCAAGAGCAATCGTTTCCATCAAAGACAGTTTAGAGTCAGACAGATTTTTGACAAACTGTTGACTTTTGTTGGCTTTTTGTGTAAGGAAATTCAACCTCTCGTTTTTCATTTTTTGTTTGGTTATTTTACGAGAGAGAGATTTTTCTTTTGCCATTCTACTTTTCAAATTCTTTTTGCCTCTGTTAAGTCTTCTTGACATAGTTGCAACAATAGGGTCCTTAGCCGTTTAAGTATGATGTTTTGCATTAAGGACGATACAGTTACGACGATCATATTGTGATTTGCAGTCGTTTAAGTACCATGATTCTGTCGAATCAACCACCAACATTCTGTCATGCGCATGCGCATGTGACGTGACATCGCCTGGGGTTGATGTCTGTTGGTTGTGTGGTGAAAAGATTCGCAGGGCCAGGTCGTACTGTTCAAAGGTTTGAGTTGATTGGGCGGGCGGATGAAGAGGGGGGGGGGGGTTTCGTGTATACAGAAGGTAGGGAAATTGGGTGGTAGAGGTAAAGACGCATTGGAGAGGTTTAAGAGAGGAAAAAAGGAAAGAAATGGAGGGGCGGGGGTTAAAGGTTTTTAGGACAAAAATGGTGGGCGGGTTTGGTAAGGAAAGGGACGAAGAGTGGGGGGGTTTGAGATGAATGGGGTAAATCCCTTGTGAAATGAGATGATGGTGATTGATGGTAGGTTGGCAAGATCAAAACTTGGCTGCAAAACTAATATTTAGGATAATATGAAGCTGAGTCGTCCTTTGAACTTTACCATGGTCTCGTCCGGCGAAAGGCTTCGTCCAGGCTGGTACACCTGGAGGAATGATGGTAGTACAATGTTTAACAGTGGGCGTACTTTTGAAGATTGTCACGGGGAGAGTCGTCCTCCACATCTCTGTTGTTGGCGAGGTGGAAAAATCGAAGGATTGCAGTAAATCGGTTACGAGCCATGGTTGCTGAGTACAGGGGACTTTGTAGAATTTCAGACCTGGACCAATGCATGGAGTAACGAGGCCTTTTGTTGATTCCCATGCAAAGAAGTAGGGCCACGAATGCCATCATTTCAGGTACATTAGTTGGTCTCCAAGCACGCTGATTTTCTGCACCCGCACCCAAAGTTTGGTCCGCATAACGATTGGTCTCATCTACCATCATCTGCCACACTGCTTCACAAAAGTACAGTTTGAAGATTTGTATGGGGGAGAACGAACTGAAGTCTTCTGTAGCCCCGATGTTTGCTGTAAATTGCACAGGCGGTCGCCGGGTGTAAGACTTGGCTTCACGCCATCCACACCGGAAATTCGGCTTCTTGGTCTTTGATGAACAGGATGCTGTCGATGTCGAGGCGATGGGCTCATCATCACTGTCTTCTTCCGACACATAATGTGGTGAATCATCGTCAAAGGACATGTCGGAACCGCCATCGGCAAAGATTTCGTCCAAAATTTTAGCATTTTCATCGGCCATGTCAGAATCTAGGACTGAAGAATGCGTGGATGAGGGGACGCCAAGGAGGGCACGCCAAGGAGGGGACGCGGGCAGGTTTTAAAGTTGCCGGGGTGATGCACGCACGCTGGGCCTGCATGGGATTGAGGGTGCAATTTACATTTTGAGAAATTACTTTTGGTGCGTGTGCCAGTGAGCCTCCATGGTAAACAAGAGAGGAAATAGTTAGGTGCCATAGGGACTCGGTGGTCACGAAGTGGAATGCTTTTTTTAGCACATCTGGCTTGGCGGTACTGAAAGGGTTAAGTCCATCTTTGCATATGTTAATGAATCCATTATATGATGACTTACTTCAAGAAGACACACTTGTACGATCAATGAATGACTCTGACACCGTCCAATTTGGACCATTTCTAACTGGGGATTAAGACTTAAAAAATACAGTACCGACTGTGAAGGAGATAAAAGTTCATAGAGGAAATGTATGCCAAGAGTTAATAGATTATTTTTCCAAAAAGGAAAACATCAATCTGACAGGAACAACTTTCGAAGTTAAGATGCTCAACTCCAACGGAACCGCTGAGCTTGCAGAAGACAATGGCGGTGTAATGAGGGATGATTGCCTTAGTGAATGTTATGATAGCTTTTACTTGCAGTATGCGACAGGCAACAACTCGGTGGCTGTTCCAGTATTACGCCATGACATGACTGCAACCCATTGGTCTGCAGTAGCAGAAGTCATTCGTGTAGGATTCAGACAGGAAGGCATTTTCCCAGTAAGACTTGCTCTGCCGTTCATGCAGCAAACATTGTTTGGCTCCTCTGATGACCCACTTGACGCATTCTTGGGAATGGTCCCAGATATTGACCGCCTTTTACTTGAGGAGGCTCTCCGGAGTGTTTCCTCTGTTGTTGAAGATGAGCTGTTAGACCTCATGGAACAACATGAAGCTAAACAAAAACCAACAGATGCGAACATCAAGAAAGTGCTCACGGAAATGGCACACAAGGAAATCGTCCAAACACCACTCTTTGTGGCGGAGTGCTGGAGACCTACACTGAATACACTCGGCATTTCCCAGCATCAGTTGCGATAATTGTATGCAAATCTGAAGCCACAAACCAAGAAAGTCTTGACTTGAAGATTTTGGAATTTCCCGAGTCGATGGACACAGATGAACGTACATTAAGTTCTTCAGTCAAGCAACTTGTCAGGGAGATGGACAGCTCTCTCCTGGGCCTGTTCCTGCGCTTTTGCACAGGCTCTAACCTTATGGTCAGAGACAAGATCTCTGTCAGGTTCAATGATTCAGTGGTATGCTGTCCTACATCACATACCTGTGGGTGTGTCCTGGTCATCCCTCGGGGGTTTGCAGTGTAAAAATGTTACATGTATAAATACAACAAGTATTTATTCAATGTAGTGTAGTGTTTTTATATAAGTCCGGAGACAATAAAAAGGCTTGACACCTTGTTTGGGGTTGCTCACTGGTACATTACTCTGACAGCTTTATTCATCATCCAAAGAAAACCTAGTACCAAAATAGATCCATAAATCTCATCAATTATTATGTCATGTAACAACCACTGTTAAAGATTACTTTTCCATAGGTAGCCCGGCCTCCACCTTAGTTTACATTAACATGCATAACATTTAGTTATAGGCCAATACTGGATCCATACAATGTGAACTTCACCAAGTGCTATTTACTTATCAAACAATTGTTACCCAATTTCACCCAAAATAACATTCTAAAATCCTACTCACCAACCGATCCGCCTCTCTAGTTATTGTTAATTAAAATGGTTCCATGAGCGGGTCTCCTCACTCGCTTCCTCCACCCAAATGTTGGATTTACCCTCTCATCGTTTACCAAACGTGTAAACTTTTAGAGACCAACACAGAAAAAGGCCGCAACAAAATAGACCCCACCACTAATCCAGCTAAAATTACTACGCTCCACACTGATTAATTACCAATCTCACGTATGACGAGCTGAAGATTGAAAATAACATAGTGAATATTTTTATAAGTGAGTACAATTAATTTACATACCAGGAATGAAGGCGAGATTGTGACTAAATTCTTTATAAGATAAAATAATCCCAAAAGTTATGCCTTTTTACACCCTTGACATTTGTATCAGTGCGACTACCGTTAAAGCACAACGGCGCCCTTTATCGGTTAACAAAGTCATTCAAGCAAACTTCTTATCACCGTAACAAAATGCCCATGGGTATACAAAAGTTTTGATTCATTACATTCTCCCCTACTAGTTCGATCAACTCCTGAGGATCGATTGAATGATTTAGCATCACATGAGGATCATATGTATGTTCCCCTTTTCCTTACAAATTAGCGGATCATATTAATCACAAATGTAGGTATACCATCTGTATGATTTCTCTTGCAACAACCCATTTTTTCTTTATATAACAGAGAACATAATTGTAAAAGTTACAACAAAACTTGTTTTTGTTTTTTCTTCCAACATACAAGAAAACGTAATTATTATATTATCATCTGACATTAATTATGCCCAAATGCGAGATTCAAAGTACTTCGTTATCTGACGAAGCGTTTTTTCATACAGTGACATTCCTGATGTGTTCAGGTGGACCCCACAACCACCATTGGTCTTCCAAAAAGGTCGACTGCTGGACAAGATCATTGAATCTCTCTGCCTGATCATTAAATTCTTTGAGTGAAACTTGGCTACCCCGTAAACCTCCTGACCTAGGGAGAACTGGCAGAAACACTATTACCTCAGGGTTAATACCCCTCCTGGGTAACTCATACACAAAGTCACAGAGTGAAGAATGCACTTGGTTTGGATTAATATCTTTAGAACATAAATCATTCGTACCCAAGTCAACAATTAAAACTAATGGATTTGCTTGTTGTAAAGACTCATAATACTTCCCAGGCCTTGCCTGGATTCTACGTAAAGTGAGACCGCCCTCACCAATACATGTTACAGGAACTGCTTGACGCTGTAACTCAATTTTAAACTGAGAACCTCGCTTCTTCTTCAAGCGTTTAACAAAACTGTGCCCAAAAAGGACAAAATTCGTTTACAAAAAGGGGATGGAAGCCCTACCAAACCCACCCCTTTACCATTTAATCAATTACAAATTAACACAATTTCTTAATACCAATGACCAAAACCATGTCAGTCCACTGGTAGCCAGAATACCCAGTGGTGCCCTCCAGTCAGGTGTGCCATTGCGGAAACTGGATGCCCCAAGTCTTTCCAACAAGACAGCTTCCTGACCTTCTGCAAATCACTGGGAACCCCCCGCCAAGACAAATCACTTAATAGCCGAACAGGGCAATCTGAATGGATTGCTGTGTTTACCCCTTGTAGTTCGTTGAGAACTTCTTAGGTGCCCAGATGCAGAGCAACGCAAACTTGGGGGCTCCCCTACTTCTACATTGCTCACGCCCTGTAAATCTGGAACCAGAGACTGATCCACCAAAGGCTCAGTGTGCAGGACTTCCCAATCTGAATCTCCATCAAACTCCTCACTCTCATTTTCTGTTTCGCTTTCTGCAAAGGGATCTAACCGCAAGAGTTTTCTATTAACTACCTTTTCTGTGCCCCCCCTTTAATGGACGGATACGATATACATCGTTATGCTCATTTATCCAAACGACTACATACGGGTCTCTTTCAAACTTGTCAGCCAGTTTGTGGTGTCCCTTGAATGCGCATTTTCTGAGTAGAACATGGGAACCAATCTCAATAGGTTTGCTAGGTTTTACCTTCCTATCATAAGTAGCTTTGTTGCGATTGCAGCTTTTTGCTACTCGTTCCTTTACTAACTCACTAGCTCTAGAGAGCAAAGAAGATTGTTCTCTGACAAAATCTTGGTCCCAATCGTTCTCCCCAACATCTGGTCTAGAGGTATCAATGGTTCCCTACCAAACATAAGCAAATAAGGAGCTACTCCAGTGGTGCAATGCGGAGTAGCATTATATACAAACACAAGGTGCTGTAAAAAAAAACAGGCCACCTCCGCCTATCCCGCTCATCCATGGACTCAATTAGTCCAAACGGAGTCCGGTTAAAGCGCTCGGTTTGAGCGTTCCCCTCTTGGTGGTAAGGAGTTGTTCTGGTCTTTTTCATTCCGTACAATGCACATAATTCCTTAACAACTTCCCCTTCAAAATTCCGACCCTGGTCGCTGTGCAAACGATACGGTATTCCAAATTTGGAAAACCACTGAGTCCTTAAGACTTTGACAACAGTAACTGCATGTTGATCCTTTTTTACACGGATACGCCTGTACAAATTGTGTATAGATGTCGGTCATGACGAGGACATCCTCATAACCTCCTGCCCCTCGATCAATTTTGACAAAATCTATTGCTAGCACTTCGAGTGGTCGAAATGCCAAGAGATGCCGCATTGGCTCTTTCGCTTGAGGCTCTGACGCCTTAGAGATGACACATTGTTCGCTTGAGGCTCTGACGCCTTAGAGATGACACATTGTTCACAATGACCGATATGCCGACGCACTGAACCGGCATTTTGGGCCAAAACACCCGCCGCCTCAGGAGGGAACAAGTTCTCATAACACCTTGATGTCCCCACCCATCATGGCAACCCTCTAACACCCTCTGTTGTAAACTTTTGGGCATCAGTACCTGAGCTAGTTCACCATGCAATGGGTCCATGACACGACGATGTAAAACACCATTCCTTTCTATGAACCTGGGCCACTGCCACAACCATGATTTAATTTCTACTGGCTCCTCCTGTTCAGCCTGAAAAACTTCATTCGGTTTCCAACCTTGATCCCAACGTTCCCAGATACACTTCAGCACTGGATCAGCTCTTTGCAGGGCAGACAGCTGCTCTGGTGTCCACGATGGGAAAATACCTGAGTGACAAGTGACCTCTGGAGGTCCAGCCCTTGTATCCTGAGAAGTCAATACCTTATGTACACCGATATGTTGCAGTGGAACCAGTGTGGAATGGACCTTACACTGCAGTATTTCCTCAACTTCCCCTGTTAGTGAGTGACTTGGGTTGCGACTTTGTGCATCTGCCACACGATTACTAGCCCCTGATCTAAATTTCACATCAAAGGTAAAAGCTGCAAGTTGTGCTATCCAGGGCATTTCACACGTGCCCAACTTAGCTGTCTGGAGATGAGATAACGGGTTATTATCTGTTAGTACTGTAAATGGTACCCCAAGGAGATAATCTCTAAATTTATCAACCACGGCCCATTTTAGGGACAAAAGCTCCAACTTAAAAGAACTAAAGTCTGGGTACCTAGCTTCAGCCCCCCCCCCTCAGCCCCCGACTAGCAAATGCAACCGGATGTCTCTTGCCTTCCTTGTCGCACTGAGCTAAACCAGCTCCTAAACCCTGCAAAGAGGCATCTATCTCCAACACAAATGGCCTAGAAAAATCTGGATATGCAAGCACTGGTGCTTGTGTCAAGGCCTGCTTTAAAGTATCCAAGGCCACCTGTGCGTCAGAACTCCAACAAAATGGCGCAGGTTTGGATCTCGAATTGCCCTTAGCCAGTGAGAGCACTAAAGCATGCAAGGGTGCGGCAATTTTTGAAAAGCCAGGTACAAAACGCCAGTAATAACCTGCCAGACCAAGAAAAGACCGCAGTTGTGCACCTGTCTTGGGTAAAGGCCAATCGTCAATTCTCTTAATCTTGTCATTGTCTACTGAAACACCTTCTGGCCCTACAATGTCCCAAGTATGACACATGCCTACGAAACAACTTGCACTTCCCACCCTTGATCTTAAGTCCAAAATCTGCCAATCTGGCAAAGACTCTGTCTAGCCTATCTATGTGTTCCTGTACGGTAGAGGAATATACCAAGATGTCACAAGAAGGCACATCTCCATCACTCTCTGAAAGGTTCCAGGTGCGTTTACCAGCCCGAACGGCATTCTGGTATATTCAAATAAACCAAAAGGTACTCTGAATGCAGTTTTACTTAGTGATTCTGAGTCCATTACAACTTGATGGTATCCATGGGCTAAATCTAATGAAAAGTATCTTGCACCCTGGAGCGCCTCCAGAGACTCCTCAATACGAGGCAATGGAAATGAGTCTCGTACTGTTTTGGCATTAAGCCTCCAGTAATCTACACAAATCCTTAGCGACCCATGTTTCTTCTGGACCAATACAATGGGGCTGGCATAGGGGCTGTTACTCTTTTGTATTATACCTTGATCAAGAAACTTCTGGAGTAATTCCCTAACTTCTCTAAAGTGTTGCGGATGAATTCGTCTGTATGGTTGGCTAATTGATATATCATCAGTAGTGTCAATCTTGTGGGGAACCTTATCACAAAGTCCTAAATCCAAAGAGTTCTGCGAGAACACCTTATCATGTTTCTGAATTATTCGCACAACTTTGTCCTGGTCTTCCATACACAAGTCTGTGCATAAATCAAGACTTAATCCATAAGGAAGCTGGTACTCTGACCCATCCTCAAACGCATACAACTCTCTTGCCTGTGACTCTGTAGCATCACCCATCTCAATGTCTGACCCATTGGAATCGACACAAGGGGCTGCCTCAGTACGGCCAGTGTCTAAATATTCACCAGACTCTGTCAGGCAATGATTCACTGCAACATGAACATAATCCACACGCGTCTCGAGTGCAACATTTGACTTTGAGGAGACCTCAGTCACAAAAGCAAGCTTTGTGTGTGGGGACAATTCAATCAGCTGCATCCCTACATTCGCGACCAACACATTTACAGTTCTTCCACTAACTACCGTACACAAATCGTAAACGCGGCAATTGCCATCGATATTACTGATTTGACCATGCTCTGAAGAATTACCTCCACTAGCAGTATAGCTAGACAGACTCTCAACAAGGACAGTTTGCCCGTCAAGGCTACTTTGATTGGCCGGAACATAGCAGGTTATACTACGCACTTCCCTAGGCAAAATTTGCATTGGATTCCTACCTGTACGCGCACCCAGTGGGTCCCGTACACACTTATTGGCCCCATTTTGACCCCTTGGCTACTGGATTTTTAGTCAGACTACACCATTTAATAGCCATTGTCCATGCAGCTGCATCTTTTTGTTCTAAGTCAACCTCTATATCCTTCAGCTTATAAAGGACATTGCAACCCAACAAGACTGGAAAACTTTTATGATTCCCTGCCTCACCCTTGGGAAATTCTCTGACCACCGAAAAATGGGCATCAATAGTCTGATTATGTACCACCAGTGGGGCATGTATATACCCCTCAATTGGCACCTCACTATTCCCTGCCCCAAACACACGCAGGTAAGTACCTAGAGGTTTAACTCCACTCAGTCTCCCTGCAAGGTGATCCTTATAAAAAGAGGCACTAATCAGAGATGTCTCTGCCCTGGTATCGAGGATACATTCCGCTGGCACTCCAGCCAAAGTAATATGAGCCTTGGGGCTCTCTTTTACTAGACTGGTTAGTATTTCTTCATAAGATATTTCTGTTACACTTCCAACTGGAGAGGCCTTTTCAGATTGTTCCCCTGTCACTCGGCCTACAGTGGCAGGGAAGCCTGGTTTACCGACCCGGTGTTTTGTGTCTCTCCCATAGCCTGCTTTTGCCCCCATTCGCTTTTTCGTGAGCCATACGCAGTTCACACTCATGCTTCATGTGACCTGGGCGTTTGCAATAAAAACAGCGAATTGGGGGCCTGCCCTGCTGCCTCCCTGAGCCTTCATACATGCCCTGGTTAGTCACTGTCTCACTTTGTTTAACTACTAACAGCAAAAAAAAAAAAAATAGTCAAAATAAAAGTTTGATCTATGGTCAATAATGCTTTAAACTGTAAAGGCATGTACATTGTGTGTACAAAGGTTTTTTTTATTCTTGAGACCATCTGTGTATCATGATTAAATGCTTTGTTTTAATATTTGTATACAAACAATTTATTTAAATGTTACTTAAGTTCTTAGTTACCAAATAAGTGGGTTACTTTTTTTATACAAGAATTTAAAAAAATCAGTAAGCATTCTCATTTGCACACTAAGGACAAGTATAATTCAAAATATAAAAAAAAGTCTTTGAAAGTTGTAACTGGCTATGTTAAAATGCAATGTATTATACTGCGTCGCTCTATGGTCGGAGGTACATTGATTTATGTTCATCAGATTTGTTTCTCCTTAGAAATACAACCACAAATTATTTGTTTGTTTTTGGTCAGTTTCTGATTCTCAGGTTGGGCCACTTCCTGTTCAGCAGATGAAGGACAATAAGGTACATGTAGGTGATTTGTAATTATAAATACCACAAACAAAAGTTGTGAGCCACTTGCATATTTTGTACACCCTTGCTGTTGTTCATTAATGGGTAGGGGGAGTGATGGGTGTATGAACTTCAAATTGTGCGTATGTACTCTCACAAAGTTTATCATCAGTAGGCTATATGCATCTGGCCGTGAGTAAAGGTGGTTAAAAAATAAATCATAAAATTATTAGGAAACAGTTTTATGTAGCGTCAGGAAATGTAGAAAGTTCTGTAGGACCAGCTAGGATTGTTCGCTACTGGCTTTAGTTTCTTGTAGTATGAATTTTTCAATGAAAAACACTTGAATCTAAATACAGTTTAACTGAACTTTAGGGAGACCAAATCACCATGACAAACTATTATAAACGTGGGGCACATCATCCTGTCACCAAAACGATTGTTTTTTATCAACAGATAATTATTAGTCAACAAGTTTGTCTATCATCAGTCAGTTCCTCTTTTCTAGTTTTTGCCTTTTGCTGTTCAATAGAAATGTAACATGTACAACATGAAAAGATTTTAGTTCTTGGTGTCTTTTTAATTTATTTCAGTTACCACCTCTTCAGTAAACATGAATGTTATCATTACTTAATGGTCTATTTTCTGATACAAGATTGTTGGAATTTCTAATAATATTTGTGCTCCTTTTTACTTTGCCAAACATTGCCAAACGGGTGTTGGCGCGGTGGGATTTGTTTGTGCTCTGTGCCCTGGAGTTAAAGTAAAAGGTTTGACAATTGATAGTTTGCAAGTTGTGTGCGACTCCAAATAGTTTTTCAATATTCTGAAAAGCCTTTTTTGGTTTTTGTGTTTTTGTTTCTTTTTATTTAAAGTCAAGTTTTGTGCTCCTCTCACAAGGTCTAAAGAAATGTTAAACATATACAAATGTGATGTACAATCAATTACTGATGAGGCTTGTTTTTGCTGTTCCTAGCAGCAACTCCGGCCATACAAGGAGCCCAAGCTTGTACATGATAAGCAGACTACTCTTGCAGAGATTTCTTTTTGTGGACTGAAAGTCGTAAACTATTTATTTGTTATTAATATTTTAGACTCTCATTCACATGTAGCTTCTTTTTTCTTTTTTTTTCTTTTTTTCTATATTCCATGTCAAATCAAATGGAGTTCCTTGTTGACCCTCTCAGATTTACATGGATCTTTGTCAAACTGTTCCACTTTGGCTAAAATAAACACACCAGAAATAATTCCATACTCCTTAACGTGTCTGAGATAAGATCTCCTAAAATTTGCTGAAACCTCCCATGTTTCGTCTTGCTTTTTTTCAAAGTTCAAAAGCCCATGATATGGCAACTGTAAAAACTACAGAGCTTAAAATGATATGCAAACTAACTTTTCGCCTTATATTTATAATCTTGCTTTATATAATGGTTATTTTATTTCAATTTAAGTTAATTGCCCCCAAATATGACGTTTCATTCAACCGGGAGTGATTTCTGATGATTTTGTTTCTGGTCTTCGTGTGACCACATCTGGGGTCACAAGGATCACAACTCTTGGATAACTCGTTTATTTGTGGATCTCTACTTCCAAAATCAAATAGGTGCTAAAATAAACTATTTATATAGGATTTGCACTCATCCAAAGTTGGGTCAGGTGAGAACAAATCTAAAAGCCCCTTGTGGACAGTGAATTTTGTCTTTTGTTTTACAGTAGTTAAACATGCGTACTGCATGTACACGTACGCCTACTTTCGCGGTATAAACCAATTTTCAGCTTAAATTTTTTTCTTTCTTTCTTTTTTAAAAATACAATTTTTTTCACATTGGGGACCTAAATTTGACTTAGATGGACTTTTTTTAGCAAAATCGCCATGCATATACTTAGCAACTAGCTTCCAGATTACTGTCGATTACTATTGATGCCGTGTGCCTTATGAGATTATTTTGTAGATCTGTTACAAACTGAAACTGATGCTAACTTGCTTCTGAAATAATAAGCATAATGAGAACCTAATAAAAAGTTCAATTTCAAAATGACCTCGGAAACTCAAAAATACTTTTTATCAAGAATTTCAAGTTAGTGTTTACATTTTGAGACGATCCATTTTCCAGGGATTGTAACAAATGTTGCTGTTTAAAATGTTTACAAAACTTTTCTACTTTTAGAATTAGACTTTTGTTGAAGTCCGTCAAGTTTGAAAAAAAGTGTTAAGCTTTTGCTGGGCCTGAATTTGTGGAATATTGTGACTCTTGACTACAGAGCTACTACTTCAGTTTGGTATTTTGTCATTAATCTAGATTCTTTTGTGTCGGTTTAGACACAAACTCATGCATATGGGACAAAAGTCTCAAACATTAATTTACTTGCCACATTCCATCTTGCCAAATTCCATCTTGCCAAATATAGAAAATATAATACTAATTTCTTGTTTTGTGCAATAACCATAATGTTTTGACGTGACAATCTTTAAATCAAATGGGAGTGAACAACTTCTATGATCTTGGTACTTTACAGTATCTTTGTCAGTCCAATATCTTTACTGACACACCCTTGTTTTACAGATATTAAGAGCAACTCCACTTTATTCATAATGGATATTTAGTCAAAGTACTCAACCAAATAAAAAAGTCATTTTCTAATTTTCTGATACACTCTGTCACAAGAATATTTGGCAATATTATTTTTAAACAATTTGTTATATTATATTAAATTTTGTTTAGTTTTGTGAGTGGATTTTTTGAGGAGGGGTGCGACATATCTGAAATGTTTATTTGTTTTCTGTGGGGGTATAGGTAATTTGTTAATTAAATCTTGACTCCAACTTGCCATTCAAGTGTCAACTCTTGACAAAGCCTCAGAACAGATGAACAATTCAGGCAGGATACCTTTAAAATACACGTATACCTTTACAAGACTTCCGTGCCTTTTCAAGTGTCTTTTTGTAATCTTCATGCCCTGTGTCTTATTTCGATGGTTACTTTCTAGTCATCTCTGTTACAAACTGATCCTAACTTGCTTACAAATAATAAGCATAGTGAGAATATAGTGAGATTTTTTACTTTGTTCCCACTTGTGGTTGAGTAATCTTTGAATAAATGTTTATTCTATTACAGAAAATACGTCACCTCCGATACCTACATATGCATTTCTATGCGCATGCGCAAGCATTTCGCTGACACAAAACAAAGGCTATTACGTCACCCACACATTGCACCTCCCAGTAGCCCGTACGAATCGTCCTTATTTCAGCGTGCGTGAAGTGTACACGTGTTTTTAGGTTAGCTCCTAGCGATACACTCGGCAAGCGTAAAAGATCTTATTTCCGACACCAAGGCGTTCCTTGACATGGCTGAACCAAAATCGAAGAAAAAGACAGCGAATCGCAAAAATATTTGCCGTTCCTGTGGTAGTTCACCGTCACCTTTGGACTTTGATATACATCCTTCCTGCTTCCGTTGTCGTCTTTGCGCACAGGGTAACCCTTGCGGAATCTGTGCAAACTGGACTGTAGAATGGAAATCTTTCACTTCGTGGCTAGATAAAATCACATCAGTTCCTACACTTCGGCGGGAAACTACAACCCCCCTCCTTGTGAATACTACATCGTCACAGGTTCTTGTAAGCAGTACTCCTCCAGAAAATATCGTAGTTTCATCCTACAGTCGCCCTATTTCCACCTCATCGGAGAGACGAAGCGACACTCCTTTTCGAGCTGAGCCGGAAAATCACGTACATTGACCCGGCCCAGGCGCCCCGGCTTGGAGGTACTTCCCTAACGATCCCCGTCTGTTCGGGCCGCCGATACATCACTCTCGTCCGCCTTCGAGCAACTTTCCTGCGTACTACACTCCGGAGATGTCATGGGGCCCTGTAACCGACCATCTACCTCGCCCGGGGATCACTATGCTCACGCTGATTCCAGCCAGTACGATACTCGCAACTATTCCAGAGATCACGCTACACTTTCTTCGTCTCGTGATAGTGCCTACCGCTCTCAACGCTACGTCAGAGAACATTTTCCGGAGGGAACTTCCCGTCTCCATTCTGGGGATTTTTCCCGTTCCCGCTCCTGTTTCGATCACCTATCAGGTCGTCTCCACGTAGCCATTCCAGCTCTCTGCCTTACCCATACACACACGGCCGTCCTCCGTCTTTTTCACGGCTTCCAGTGACTCGGAAATAGTCAGTCGGGAGCCTGAATTTAATTCGATGTTCCATCAGGGCAAGGTGATCATCCCAGAAGTGAGTAAAATTTTACAATTTCCACCTCCTCCTGTAGAAGCCTCCCGCTCCTCCTTCCGGAGAGAGACAGCTAGACCCACTCCCCCTCCGAATTTTGTGCTTCCCGTTGACAGTTTTTCGGCGGACATCATGGATAAAGCTTTTTCTCACATTCAGAAGAAAAAAATTTCCCAAAGCCTCCTCCAGAGAACATTCACTTTTTAAAACAAAAGATGACTCCAACCAGTTTTTTACTGTACCAACCATTCCTTCAGCTGTACAAATTGCGTTCTTCCAATCCTTCCAAGAAAAGCTTTTTCCCAGACAAGCGCACCAAGGATCTTAATTCTAACTTGGAAAAATTAGATCGTCAACTGCGTCTTGGGGCTCAGGTTTCAAATTTCTCCATACTACTCTCGGATTGCCTAGCCCGTGCTTCTGATGACCCGTCACTGGTTGACCCCGATCTTCTCCCAGTCATGTTCAAGTTTATGGATGATTGCTTAGCCTCCTGCTAACGAGCCTTTGCCACCAGTTCAGCTATTTCCTGTTCTCTTTGTAGATATCTGATACTTGATCAAATGTTCTGGCCCTCTCAAGGCTCCAGAGAGCGCTTGGAAGATCTTCCTCTCCTCGGGAACGACCTGTTTAACAACAAATTCGAGGAAGTCATGCTCAAAAAGGCTAAACGAATAAAGACAGAGGATAGAATCGACTTACGACGCCCCTCCTCTAGGAAGCCTTCCTCATCTTTTACTCGAACAGATAAGGGAAACCAGGGTCGCCCGGACTCTGAACAAACCAAGTTTTCCTCGGCAGCCCTCATATAACACATCTTCATATAAACCCTCTCGCTCCTTAATACCACAAGGGTAGCGAGGAGCCAATGGCCAATGACTACATAATTCCTGTCATGCTCTTTCCATCAACCTCGGGACCCGTATGGGGTCGACTGTGGGAGTTCTCCCACAACTGGTTCCACATCACCACAGACACTTGGGTTCTTCAGACCGGTCCTCGGGTTATCTCCTGGAATTTACGAACTCCCCCCCACAGTTGCTAAACTGTCTCCATCGACCCACTACAGTTCCCTCTGATCTGTCTCGCCGTTGCTCCCTAGAAGAAGAAATTGTGTCTCTCAAAGAAAAGAAAGCCATAATCTCTCTTCCGCGCAGATCAACGACAGGCTTCACTTCAATTTTCTTTCTCACTCCAAAGAAATCCGGCGGGTGGCGCCCTATTATCAATCTCCGGCCACTCGATGCCTTCATCAGACCGAAACACTTTCGGATGGAAACTCTGGCCACTGTCCTGCAATACCTTCCCCAGGACTGGTGGGCTGCAACCCTGGATCTGAAAGATGCTTATCTACATATCCCCATCCACAGAGACCATCAGAGGTTCTTGCAATTCACGTATGGGAACATCACTTACCAGTTCCAGTGTCTTCCCTTCGGCCTGTCTACCGCTCTCCACCAGGATCACCAAGGTGATAGCAGCAGCGTTACGCCGACAACATATACGCCTCTACATGTATCTGGACGACTGGCTCATCGTGGGTCCTTCACGAACAGCTACTCTTCAAGCCTTGTCAAAGACTGTCCAGCTTACCAAAAAATTGGGCTTCATCATCAACCAGGACAAGTCTTCCCTTGTCCCCACTCAGAACCCGATGTTCCTCGGTGCGTCCCTCAACATGACAACAGGCAGAGCCTCTCCTTCGGTGCCTCCCTCAACATGACAACGGGCAGAGCCTCTCCTTCACTGGAGCGTTGCAGAGTACTGGAGGATTGTATCCAGCTCTTCCTCTCATCAACAACCTTACCAGCACGGGCATGGCTTCACCTCTTGGGGTTCATGGCAAGCCTCATGGATCTTGTGCCATGGTGCAGAATGCACATGCGACCTCTTCAACTGCATCTACTTTACCATTACTGCCCACGAAGGGATCCCATTTCAACGCTGGTTCCTATGGACTCCAATATACGATCCCATCTCAAGTGGTGGCTCTCTCGCCGTAACCTCCTGTGCGGAACAGTTTTTCCCCGCCCCTTTCCTTCAGTAACCTTGACCACAGATGCTTCAAAGTCAGGCTGGGGAGCCCACCTAGACGACCTTTCCCTAGCGGGGCACTGGTCTCCTTCAGAACAGTATCTTCACATCAATCTACTGGAACTCCTGGCTGTTCAAAAGGCCCTCCAGTCAGCTACAGACAGGGTGAAGAATCACTTGGTCCTCGTGAAGACAGACAACTCCACCATAGTGTCTTACATAAACCATCTTGTGGGACTCACTCCTCTTCCCTATGCATGCTAACTTGGAGCCTACTCACTTGGTACATTCCCCGTCAGATCTCTCTACAAGCGAGCCACCTCTCCGGGAAGGAGAACATCATAGCGGATGCCCTTTCATGAGGGAGAACAATCCCCACGGAATGGTCCCTTCATCGACCGGAGGTCAAACAGATCTTCAACGTCCTAGACACCCCACACATAGACCTTTTTGCCTCTCACCTCAACAATCAACTCCCGGTCTTTTGCTCTCGACATGCTCACCTGCAGGCTTGGGCCTCAGACGCCCTGAGCATCAACTGGTCGGGCTTCGTGGGGTATGCCTTCCCCCCATCTCCCTTCTACCCAGAGTCCTATCAAAGATCGACCAAGAGAGGTGCAAGATAATCTTAATAGCCCCCCTCTGGCCACGACAACCATGGTTCCCTCAACTTCTGGACCTCCTCATTCGACCTCCCATTATTCTGCCAAAACGACCAGACCTTCTCATACAACCCGTGTCCAGGATGTTACACCCAGATCCGGACAGTCTTCATCTTTGTGCCTGGATGCTATCAAGTCTTCCCTCCAAACGGCTGGCCTTTCTAAAGACGCTGCTTCCCTTGCAGCAAAATGTAGACGACTGTCCACTAGACGAACGTATGACAATCGTCTACAACACTTCTTCAGATGGTGTGCCAAAGAAGGTTTCGATCCCAATTCTGCATCTATAACTATCATAGGGGATTTTCTACTTCATATCTTTAATTCTGGACTCCAGAATAACACCATTCGAGGCTACAGATCAGCCATCGCAGTAGTACATCAAGGATTCGACGATGGCTCTACTCAGTCCAATAACACTGCTATTTCTCAATTGATAAATGTTTTTAGAGAGACCACCTATTAAGTAGCTGACTCCTTCTTGGGACCTCGGCACTGTCCTTCACAGGTTGACGAAGCCCCCCTTTGAACCGGCTGGGTCTTCTTCCCTACACAACCTCACGGTCAAGACAGTCTTCCTCTTAGCAGCTTCCACAGCTCGCCGCAGAAGTGAAATCCACGCCCTTTCAATAGAACCTGGCCACTTGCGATGGGGGGGGGGGGTGTGCCCTTAAGCCAACTTACGGGGTATTTTTAACAATAGAACAATGCTACCCCACAAGGTTTTCTTTGTTCAAGTGGTACCCCACAGAGGATTTCTTTAGAAAAGGGAATAATAGAACAATGGAATTACCCTGTAACTGCCATATGTAAGGGTGTGTGCTCTCACTTTTGCATCCCTGTGGAGACCGATATGAGTACCCCGCTATCCTTCTGGTGACTCATTTCCTTGTGGAGACACAGAAAGTGGTTCCATAAGGAAAAAATGCAGAAATGATCCTTGGACTACCACATGGTCATACCATGTGGAGACACACATTGAATGATGTGTGCAGAGAAAAGCTAACCTGTGGCTGCCTGATGAGGGCGCTTCAATAAGCAAAGTCATATAAACTTTTAACCAATTGGATCGCTTGTTTCATTTATGCTTGGCTGCCAGTGTGTGACTAGCGCACCATTTTGCTACATGAATGGCAAACTATTACAGTGTTATAGACTACTTGTAAAGATGTCTGGTCTGCTGCACAAGGATTAAATACAAAACCTGGTAAGAAGCTTTATTACTAATTTCACACTGCATAACTAGGCTTAATCACAAGAGGCCTCCTTGACTTTTCTTAACATAATGCCTGCTATCTGTTACTTTGTTACATCAGAGCAGTGGGTCATGAATAATGTAGTTGCACATTGTACTGAGTTTAAAATAAGTTTGCAGTATGGTTTCTACATTACTGATCACTGGGCAGTTCTGTATGATGATCTGGAAATAGCATTTGTCAAATTCTACATTGTGAGAAAAGGATTACCTTGCAAAATATATATGGTTCGTCTTTGTTGACATTAACATTTTGGAAAGTTAAATAACATACATTTTTAGCTAAGTCTTACTCTTTTTTACTGCTACTAACATACTACTTAATAATAGTATTTTTAACTTAGTCACTCATGTTTATTGTTAAGTCTTTGACTCTTGGTGTCTAACTCTAACGAGCGTAAACCTCGGTGATTATATTAGTATGATTTATTGTATTTGTAAGTTAGTTTTAATTAGTAAGTTGTAACTTAACTAGCTCAGGATTCTGCATTATTTCTAAAGTACACGCACATTTGTTTACTAGCAAAACAATGATTTTTGCATCACCAAGGATAAGACATTGCAGTATATAGGGCCTATCCAGTCAGATAGGCCTACAAGTACAACAAAAAACGTCCTACATGTTGTCTTTGTAGTCACTAGTGTAGTAAGGATTCATAACACACAATATATTTGTTTATTTACCCTTTCTCCACAGATGTGAGAGTAAATAATTATTCGTAATGGAGATCTGAACTGAACGGCTAAGCTGACAACCTATGACATGCATAGTTTTGTATTATAACCCGCCTACTGTATGTACTGTCATCAGAGTTGAATCATAGTAGATCTTGAGTTGACCTAGGGGTGCTGTACACCTTTTAATTTTTTTTGGACATCTGGGCTCGATTTCACAATGAGTTAAGATTGATCTTAACTGCAAATCAATCTTAATTGTTAAGCAAAGTGTGATGTCACAGTACGAATCACTATGGTAATATTGACAACTTATCTTAAGAGGAATCTTAGTACTTTGTGAAATCGGCACCTGCAGTCCTATAGCCTCCCAGTGAATATCAGCAACACATGTTTGTCAATTTGCTATAACTTTTCACAAGATCCAGTTCAAAAAAATGCCCAAATGACGAAAAAGACACTACAAAATTGCTTGAAAATCTCCTACTGGATTCTCGATATGTCAAAAATGAAACATCGGGCAATGCAACTGTACTCGCGGTCATTTTGTGTGCTCCAAATTTATGCTTTTAAGTCTACAATAAAGCGAAACCATGTTGATGACGATTGACATTATTTGACAATAAAAATAGACGGGTGCCCTACCGTTGTTGCGGTAGATCATGCAGTCACGTGTCCGGTCATGTTTGCCAACATCACTTTGCCGCTGATGCATTA
The DNA here is from genome assembly GCA_023634235.1 of Pisaster brevispinus. Classification (NCBI taxonomy): domain Eukaryota; kingdom Metazoa; phylum Echinodermata; class Asteroidea; order Forcipulatida; family Asteriidae; genus Pisaster; species Pisaster brevispinus. Next base: position 8,296,342 of record JAMKCF010000001.1, read on the forward strand.
TGGGTTGTGGATGTAATGGTCATTGATTTACATCCACAACCCATAATGCATCAGCGGCCAATTGATGTTGGCATACACTGCTGGACACGTGACCGTGGGATCTACCAGGATGAGGGTATAGGGCACTCGTCTATTTTGATAGTAAAATGCTGCCAATCATCGACAATGTTTTGCTTGATTGGGGACTTAAACGCATCAATTTAGAGCACAAAAAATGACAGTGGTCGAGTACAATTACATGCCTAATGTTTCATCTTTGACACATCGAGAATCCAGTAGGCGATTTTCAAGCTATTTTGTTGTGTCTTTTTTGTCATTTGGTCATTTGTTTGTAACTGGATCCTGTGGAAAACTTTAGCAATTTTTTTTTAATGGAGTACAGCTCCCCAGTTAATTCCCGGCTCATACTTCCTGCAAATGTTTCATGCAAAGCGAATTTGACATCACAGCTCTTTCTTCACTGCAAATGTTTCGCAAAAGTTGCCCAAGGGGCAAACTCTTTCGAATTGTTCGTTGCGAATTTTGAAGTCAAATTCGTTTTGCATTCGCATACACTAGAAATATGAACCGGGCTTAACTGGGTCTTGATATTGAGTATTAACTCATTGATTCAAAATAGTGCAAATAAGCAGCTTATAAATATTTAAAAAATTGAGTCCACGCCTAATAGTAATAAATCAACCATGTCTGTTTGTCCGTGAATTTACCATGATGTCCACCATGCAATTTGAACTTTGTTATATGGGCTAATCATGAGGGTGATAAAAAAAGAAAACAAAGAAACACACTCGCATATTTAACAATTAAAAATTATAATAAAATAAAAAAGGGGGGAGGGAAATCACGATGACATGCCTCAATCAGGCCTGATACTTTATGGGGGCAAAAGAGACAATTACTCCATGGTCATTGCCTTAGTGCCCCTGGAAATGTTCCTCTGTATATAGAGGTGTCTTTTACCACTGAGAAATTGCCTCCGCCAGTTCGGCACCATCAATCACAACCTCTCGCAGTTTTCTGCTCATAATTATATAACTACTCCAGCTATCGGTTTGATTGAACATCTAGGGGTTCGTTACCGTCTCGTCCCTGTTCCTGACCTGTTTTGAAGAAGCCAGCTTCAACTTGAGTGCTGTATTTTTTACACTAACTTGGAAGTTCTGCTGTGAAATTTGCTCATGGCTCCAACAACGTTGACTGCAACATTTAATGCCTTAACGCACAAACGTTGTGATGGTTTGATAGCACTGCTTTTGTTTGTCTCCATTCAATTGACTATTGTCCACTACATCAACACAATGACTTATTCAAGTAAACAATTGTTGCTACTGAAAACAGCTACTGTTCAACACGCCAGTCTTCCCGCTGATGTCTACAATAATATACGCAGACTTGGTATTAATCGCAAGCCGCCTACCCGTAGAGGAACCCGAGCGGGAAACATATCTTCCACCACCTATGTTACTGGTAACTATAACAATTATAACCTTACGAATGATGTTACTCCTACACCTAGTTCAATAAGTAACTGCATAACCATGAGCCTATGGAACGCACAGTCCATTCGTAACAAAACTGACATCTTGTGTGAAATGATCATTGAACATGACACTGATGTCATGATTCTTACTGAGACCTGGCTGAGAGATGATGATCAGGTAGTGATTGGTGACATGTGCCCACCTGGTTTTTCCGTATTGAGTGTACCCCGACGGTCTGGTACCCGTGGCGGTGGTATTGGCATTGTTTCCAGAAATCAGTTGGATCTACAGCTCAGGAAAAATGGCCTACCTGAGACTGCCACTTTTGAACATGCATTTGTCACTGATCGTCATAACAACATTAACTTTGTCATTGTCTACAAACCCCCATCCTCCTCTGTTAATGAATTTCTTCGTGAAATTGATGAGTTTCTTTGTGCCCTTGACCACCTCCCGGGAAAGACGTTAGTCCTTGGTGATTTCAATCTCCACTACGATGTTCCATCTAAGCCTGAGGTAAAAAGTTTCTCTACCATCATCACTTCATTGAACTACCGTCAGGTAATCCAAGGTCAAACTCACTCAGCTGGCCATACACTTGACCTGATTCTTGTCAAAGAAAATGACACTCTGATTGACTCATATACCATTGATCAACCTCATACCTCAGATCACCTTGTTGTAAACTGCATTCTGAACCTTAACAGACCTACTGACAAGAAAACAACCTACCCGTTACGCAATTTTAAATCCATTGATTCTGTCGCCTTTGAACTTGACCTCACTGCCAAAATGGAGAATGTTCTTGGCGACTGTGATAACATCAACTATCTTGTCAGCTCTTACACCCGTAGCTGTCGAGAAGTTCTTGATGACCATGCTCCAGCAACTACCCGCTCCCGTTCCACTCGTCAAAAGCCTCTGTGGTACAACAAGTCTGTGGTAACTGCTCGTCGCACCCGGCGTCGCAGCGAACGGAAATGGAGAAAGACCCATGCTGATGGCGACCGCCGAGCCTACATACAGTCACAACGGAATTTAGCTGATGTCATCACTCAAGCAAAGACAGAATATTTCAATGAACAATTCTCTAACTAACTCTAAAGATATGTTTTAGATTGTAAATCAATTACTAATGCCAACAATCAATGTAAATTGCCTAATTCTATCTCCGCCGACAGTCTTGCTAACGAGTTTTGTGAATTTTTTGTCACTAAAATTGATCAAATTCGCTCTGAAGTTGACAATACTGCTTTTAGTGTTAACTCATCCACTGATTCTGGTTTAAATAATCCTTTGCATTGTACTATGTCTTCCTTTGACCCTGTCACCGTTGATGATCTAACCAAACTGATAATGCATTGTCCATCCAAGTCTTGTGACCTAGACCCTATGCCCACATGGTTAATCAAAAAGCACATACCGGTTTTGATCAAGGTACTTTGTCGCATTGTTAATTGCTCACTTTCCTCAGGTGTGTTCCCAACTGAGCTCCGCCAAGCTAGGATAACCCCTGTTCTAAAAAAACCATCCCTCGACAAGCAGCAACTTACAAACTCTCAAAGATGGATTTGGTCTTGACGGAGATGTCCATCACTGGTTCCAGTCGTACCTTAGTGACAGAGTTAGTCGGGTGCGTGTCAAAGGAGCTCTCTCAACTGAAGCACAACTCAAACACGGTGTTCCCCAAGGATCCGTCATTGGTCCACAGGTCTTCACCTACTACTCTCACTTTATTGGTCAAATTATCCGTCGTCATTCTCTCCAGTTCCACATTTATGCCGATGATGTTCAGATATTCTTAACTTTCGACCCCACCAAGCTGGGAGATGCTGCCTGTGCCTTGTTCAGACTGTCCCAGTGCGTGAAAGAACTTCAATCCTGGTTGGTCGCTAATAAACTCAAGATGAATCCAGATAAGACGGAGTTCTTTATTGCATCTTCCCCCTCTCACTTAAAACGCCTTCAACACCTCACTTTCAATATCGACAATCTTGTTATTCGTCCCTCTCCCTCCATCAGGAACTTGGGTGTTGTCTTCAACGCTGACATCACACAGCTCTGTTGCTCTCTCAACTGGCATATCCGTTACCTCAGTCGGATCAGAAGATTTCTTGACTTTGATGCGTGCCATAATGCAGTCCGTGCCCTGATCCTGTCTAAGCTGGACTACGGCTGTTGTTTGTTGAACTGCATCTCCATGAAAGACATTTTTCGTCTCCAACGACTTCAAAACAGATGTGCTAGGCTAATCTTCCAGATGCCAAAACACTCCCACACCTCACCACTTCTGAGACAACTACACTGGCTCCCAATAGCCCAACGTATTGAGTTCCGCACACTGGTCCATACCTACAAATCTATAAATCACATTGCTCCAGATTATCTCGCTTCACTTTTTGAAATCCACGACTGCCCATACTCCCTCCGAAGCTATGATGCTATATCCCTTGTGGTGAACAAGTCACGCAAACTAGCTGGTGAGAGCTTTTTCCACTGCTGCCTCCTGCCTATGGAACGGTCTTCCCGTCCCAATTAAAAACGCGAAGACTGTTTTATCCTTCAAAAAGGGTCTCAAGACTCACCTGTTCTCCAAATTGTAGCTGGTTGTCCCCTTTACTTTGGTCTTTCTTTTCTCCTTATGCGCCTTGCATCCTTTGGTAATTTGGCGCTATATAAATCCTGTTATTATTATTATTATTATTTCGCAATAACAAAGTATCGGGCCTGTTTACTGGGTAAGCCAGCACAGTAAGCAGGAGGTAATTGCATGAGTAAGTCACATTCTACCGATTTTTTCTTTGTGCACTCGAATAAGGTAAACTAACTTCGAAATAAATGGGCAACGAACAACTATGGTCGTTTGAGAAAAAGAGGAATGGCTATCATTTAGCTTTTTGTTTATGTTGTGTTGATTTTATGTAAAAAGGTTTAACATGCATCCAGTTAATGTCGGAATTAAAAGTAACATTTGTACTTCAAAGTGGGTTTCTGGAACAAAGACTAAAAAGTAGGCTTTTTAATTGTTTTATTATACAACTTACCACATGGTTGACATTGATTCATTGTAATTAAATGTGTCTTTATAAATAGGCCTTTTATTGTTATTTATTTAGGTGCAAAAAATACTCTACTAGGAAAAGGGGGCCAAAAAAGGTAAGAATGCTATAAAAACTGTACGGTTTTTACAGCAGTGCTGTAGGTCTCGAGACCAGTCTTGGTCTCAAGACCGGTCTGGAGTCCAGTTCTCGAGACCGGTCTCGAGACCAGTTTTGCTGTTCTTGGGTCTCCGTCTCAGTCTCGGTACCCTGTTGTGGTCTCAGTCTTGGTCTCAGTCTCGGACCTTTCTGGTCTCAATTATTTGGCTGGTCTAGCTTTGAGACCAGCCTTTTACTTACCATAATGCAACACATTAAAATAATTGGCAGGAGGTTGAGAACATCCAAACCTCCATCCCTGCCTGTGCAAACGATCGTGCATCCAACCAATAACTCGATTGTACAGAACATACGCTGTGTAGCATGCACATTAAATAATCTTGCATGTACATCGATACATATTATAGCCCTACACATTTTATGAACAGAATGCATTTATCAAGTGATAAATACATATGGGACCTAACTAGCATACTATTCTGCTGGACCTCCTTGCCAAAACAGTCGCCATTGGCATCACAGTGTAGGTGTTGCTCCCCAAAAGGATTTGACAAGCTGGTAGTTCATAAAATACATAGAGGATGCAAGTGACTCTGCCCCATGGGATAAGAGCACTACATTTCTGGCAACAATTAGCTAAAAAAAACTACCTACCCGTTTTAAGCTTGCTTACAAAATTCTGTCAGTTCCATTGTCCTCTGCACCTGTCTTTATCAGGGGTGACACTATCATGCACCCCCATCAGGATATACATGTAGTCTGTCAGCAGAAATGTTGGGCATGCTTATATTTTTAAATGAGTTATTTAAAATGTGCCACAAATAATCAAACAATTTTTACTCTTTGGATACATTACCGTACATTGTCAGTGTACATTTATCATGTAAAGTTTCACCTGACCAGTGTACATTTATCATGTAAAGTTTCACCTGACCAATGGTTTGGAAATGTTTTCATTTTGGTTAAGGTCTGTGATTTGTCATGATGTTTTCCTGATTTGGATTTTTGTTTTTTCATGTATCGCCCCTTTCTAGGAAATATACTAATAATATACCAATACTGAACATTTATAAAGCGCACAAATCCGCAAAAAAACGCTCATGGCGCATACAGAGCAAACATGATCATAAAAAACAAAAGCAACATACATGTACATAGTAGCAAACAAGATGCAATCTTATGATTTACCAATGGAAAAACAGAATAAGCATTTACACATGATCCTGACCATACGCGCTTTGCATGAGATGTGTTTTTAGTTATTATTATTATTAATATACAAAGATCCCATCACAGAAATACAGAAATTGCTTTTTTCCCCATTTTTGCTTGGTAGGTCTTTCATACAGATGAGTATACTAAAGAAAAGCAGGGCTTGAATTTACACTGGATCACAGGCCAGAGGCCAGTGATTTTAGCATCGGGAAGTAAACTTATGACCAAGACAAGTCTGGTGGTCTTGTGTTTTTCAATTGAATAACAATATCTCACTGTGTAATATCTGATTATGTTCAAATGTTGACTTTGGGTCTGAAAAATTACCTTTCAGTTCTTTGAGTAATAAAGTATTCTTAATACCAATAAGAAATGAGATAAATCTTCTCTTACTTGTCTTAGTGCTTGTTCATAAATATAAAAGCAGTTAAATGCACATTTAACTTGTTTGTTTGTTGTTGGGTTTTTTTTTCTTTTTTTTTTTCTTAATTTGAATCTTGTATTGTAAAAAGAATTCTGGTCCAGTAAATGTTTTCAGCTACAAGCCCCACGGTCTTGTATATCGTCCCCCAAATTTGAGCCCTGAAAAGCAACACATGATTGATGTCTAGACCTCGTAGACAAGATGAGACTGCTTAAATGTTAGCACTTTTCTTGTTGATAAGGAGTCGGGAGTACATCCCTTGCTTTTTGTTAGTAGCTTGGTTTTTGCATTTCTTTTCACGTGTTGCTTTGCTTACCTGTTTTCCTATTTTCATAAGAAAAAAGTTGTGCGCACAATCACTCATACAGTTTAACTTTGCTTGAATATTTTTTTAAGGCATTTATTCATTAAGGTCTCGGTCTTAGTCTTGGTCAGGAGCCTTCAGGTCTCGATCTCCGTCTCGGACTATTGGGTCCCGACTACAGCACTGTTATACAGAATTCACATTATTGCTCCATAAGCATTCACTCAAACCCTCAATGCTAAACACACAAAGCTCCATAAGGTATTCACTCAAACCATCAATGCTAAACACACCAAGCTCCATAAGGCATTCACTCGAACCATCAAATGCTAAACACACCAAGCTCCATAAGGCATTATCACTCAAACCATCAAATGCTAAACACACCAAGCTCCATAAGGCATTATCACTCAAAGTTTAGAATACTACACACACCAAGCTCCAAAAGGTATTCACTCAAAGCTCTGTAAGGTATTCACTCAAACCATGAATGCTAAACACACCAAGCTCCTTAAGGCATTCACTAGAACCATCAATTGCTAAAAACACCAAGCTCCATAAGGCATTCTCACTCAAAGTTTAGATTTAAGAACACACCATGCTCAAAAAGGCATTATCACTCAGACCATCAAATGCTAAACACACCAAGGTCCATAAGGCATTATCACTCAAAGTTTAGAATAAAATACACACCATGCTCAATAAGGCATTATCACTCAATGTTTAGAATACTAAACAGTACCATGCTCCATAAGGCATTATCACTCAATGTTAAGAATACTAACCAGTACCATGCTCCATAAGGCATTATCACTCAATGTTTAGAATACTACACACACCATGCTCCATAAGGCTTTATCACTCAATGTTTAAAATACCACACACACCATGCTCCATAAGGCATTATCACTTAGAATCTAAACACACCATGCTCCATAAGGCATTAACGGTCAATGTTTAGAATACTAAACAGTACCATGCTCCATAAGACATTATCACTCAATGTTTAGAATACTACACACACCATGCTCCATAAGGCATACTCACTTAGAATACTACACACGCCATGCTCCATAAGGCATTAACGGTCAATGTTTAGAATACTAAACAGTACCATGCTCCATAAGGCATTATCACTCAATGTCAAGAATACTAACCAGTACCATGCTCCATAAGGCATTATCACTCAATGTTTAGAATACTACACACACCATGCTCCATAAGGCTTTATCACTCAATGTTTAAAATACCACACACACCATGCTCCATAAGGCATTATCACTTAGAATTCTAAACACACAATGCTCCATAAGGCATTAACGGTCAATGTTTAGAATACTAAACAGTACCATGCTCCATAAGACATTATCACTCAATGTTTAGAATACTACACACACCATGCTCCATAAGGCATTATCACTTAGAATACTACACACGCCATGCTCAATAAGGCATTATCACTCAATGTTTAGAATAATAAACAGTATCATGCTCCGTAAGGCATTATCACTCATTGTTTAGAATAAAAAACACACCATGCTCCATAAGGCATTATCACTCAATGTTTAGAATACTACACACCATGCTCCTTAAGGCATTGTCCCTCGATGTTTAGAATACTACACACACCAAGCTTCATAAGGCATTATCACACACAAAGCTCCGTAAGGTATTCACTCAAACCATCAATGCTAAACACACCAAGCTCCTTAAGGCATTCACTCGAACCATCAAATGCTAAACACACCAAGCTCCATAAGGCATTATCACTCAAACCATCAAATGCTAAACACACCAAGCTCCATAAGGCATTATCACTCAAAGTTTAGAATACTACACACACCATGCTCAATAAGGCATTATCACTCAAACCATCAAATGCTAAACACACCAAGCTCCATAAGGCATTATCACTCAAAGTTTAGAATAAAATACACACCATTCTCAATAAGGCATTATCACTTAGAATACTACACACGCCATGCTCCATAAGGCATTAACGGTCAATGTTTAGAATACTAAACAGTACCATGCTCCATAAGGCATTATCACTCAATGTTTAGAATACTACACACACCATGCTCAATAAGGCTTTATTGGTAAGGTATTCACGCAAACCATCAATGCTAAACACACCAAGCTCCTTAAGGCATTCACTCGAACCATCAAATGCTAAACACACCAAACCCCATAAGGCATTATCACTCAAAGTTCAGAATAAAAAACACACCATGTTCAATAAGGCATTATCACTCAAACCATCACATGCTAAACACACCAAGCTCCATAAGGCATTATCACTCAAAGTTTAGAATAAAATACACACCATGCTCAATTAGGCATTATCACTCAACGTTTAGAATACTAAACAGTACCATGCTCCATAAGGCATTATCACTTAGAATACTACACACGCCATGCTCCATAAGGCATGAACGGTCAATGTTTAGTACCATGCTCCACAAGGCATTATCACTCAATGTTTAGTATAAAATACACACCATGCTCCATAAGGCATTATCACTCAAAGTTTGGAATAAAATACACACCATGCTCAATAAGGCATTATCACTCAATCTAAACAGTACCATGCTCAATAAGGCATTATCACTCAATGTTTAGAATACTACACACACCATGCTACATAAGGCATTACCACTTAGAATTACACTATGCTCCTCTGCTTACTTAATAATATTGTATTGGTCTCCTGATCAAATTATAGGCAGATTCTCCAGAGGATGACAGGGATGGATTGAGTGCTGCTTATATCAGCAATGAAAAAGGTTAGTGAGCTGCCTCGCTTAAAAAAAAAATTCAATTTTCACTTTCTTTCTTTATTTTTTATTTCTAAAATACGTCTGTTTAAACTTATGTTTAGCTGTTCCTAAACACAATTAAAGCTACATGTATATGACTGGTCACAATGTAGTTATATGATTATTTTTCTTTTATTTTAAAGGCTGTGGTGTGATGGCTACCAAACACTTCACAAAAGGAGAATTTCTTTTGAATTACTCAGGAGAATTACTAGAGAGAGCTGCAGCTGAGGCAAGACATCCAAAGTACACATACGAAAATGGATCGTTTATGTACTTTTTCACTCACAAGGGGAGAAGAATGTGGTATGTAGAGCTTGGCTTTTTGAGGTTTGAAGTTATTTGTTGTGGAATCTTCTTCCACAAATATTGGGCTCGGCTCCTCTACTTGTTCTGCACGAATCTCTTTACTTCTGTATGCTACTTTATTTCTGTATGCCCTTTGGTCACTTTAATTATTGATTCTGCATAATTCCCACGATAATGATGCTTCATACTGTTCTCTATAGAGTTCCTGCAGCTGATGTTTCAAATGTCCTCGTGATCCTGTGGATTATACGAATAATTGGCACTTTTGCTTCATTGGGTAACCCTAAAAATAATTTGTATATTTGTTTAATTTTGTATTTTTTCAGTATTGATGCGACCAAGGATGATGGTGGACTGGGGAGACTAGTTAATGACGATCACAAGCACCCTTATTGCATTATGAAGAAGTGCATTTTCGCTGAACGACCATTTCTTTGTCTGTTTGCTTCAAAGAACATAAAGGAAGGTGATGAACTTACATACGACTACGGGGATATTTTAGTACCTTGAAGGAAAGCACATGCTCAACAGACTTATTCTTGTTCAGGAAGTTGTGAACAAGCTTGCCAAGAAATTGCCACTGTCAGCTTGATAACTGATGATTTCAGCCTGGAGAAAACCCATCATCTAAAGGCAACACAGAGATTCATGTAGAACAATTGCCTAAAAACAATGATCAGAACGTGATACCTTATTGTTTGGAAATGCTGGAGAATGATCAACTTGATGAAACAGCTACCTCGTCATCACCAAACTTCCGGCTTACGGTCAATGTAGAGAACAGTTCTGTTCTATGTGTTGATACAAATAAAGTGCAGTCAAATGAGTGCATGAACATCTTGGAATCCATTTGCCAAGGGCGCACTGATACTGGCGATTCTTCTTCTCCAGAGAAGGAAATTAAGTGTTTTCCATCGGGCCAAAACATATCAGACAGTCCATCCAGAGTAGATGAAACTGCAGAAGATGAGATGCATGAAGCTGATCCAGATTCTGATTCAGACTTTGTTCCAGAAACAGATTCAAATGACTCTGATGACTCAGGGGACTATTCGGATGAACTGGACCGCCACATTGACAGCTACAGCTCAGACTGTGGAGTAAAAGAAGATCATAGTAAAAAACAGCATTTACCTGATGATGATGAATGTTCGGCTTTTGGCATCCACATCCAACACTACAGCAAAAAGGAAACAACTTCCGGAAACAACAAGGTTAATGCCTGTTTGTATTGTGACAAAATTATCACTGTGATGATTGGTAGGCATTACCAAAGACAACACCCTGAAGAAACTGAAGTCGCCAAAATTTATTGTCTTGAAACCAGGGTCAAGGGAAAGAAAAAAAGAATTTGACTTGCTCAGACATAAACGTAATTTTGATCATAATGAGAAGGTCCGACAGACTGGTAATGGACAGATAATACTGCTACGCAGGCCAACAGAAATGGATTACATGGCAGAAGATTATGGTCCTTGTCCCCAATGTTTGGGTTATGTTGCAATGGATGACTTGTGGAGACACACAAAGTACCGTTGCATTTCAAGAGAATTGTATTCTGACACAACCATTGATGGGGTAGCATCTCGCAAAAGAGGGCTTCAGATGGAAAGTGAAGTTTTGATGGGAAACTTGAAAGATGCAAACAGGCATGTGAAAAACATTGTCCTTCCAAATATGAAAAGAGATAATGTGTTTGGCATTCTCAAGAATGATCCGCTAATAATTGAGTTAGGAAGTCAGGTGTTAAAAAACCAACCAGAACGACAGCGATTGTCATCTCAGAAAATGAGAGCTGCAGCCAGAATTCTTCAAGAGTTGAGATAAATTGACCATGAAGGGGGAATGAGCATGAGTGACTTCATCAAACCAATCAAGTTTGATATGATCATACAAGCAGTTGAGACAGTTGCTGGACAGAACACTGAGAGGGAAGGCTATACGGAGCCAAGACAGTAAAGCTGAAGAAGAGGCCAACAAGTTTCTACAATTGCACACCTCGGAGTGGGGCATCAAAGTTTCTCATAGTGCAAGGGGTGTACTCAATACTCGTCGCAGCATTAAACCTGTCATCCTACTAAAGACAAGTGACTTACAGAAGTTATCAGGACATTTTACCACTGAACTCAACAATCGCACGGAGGTATGCGGCTCTACCCATCAGACAGATTTCACCATGTATAAACGCCTTCAAAAACTTACCTTAGTGCGTCTCCTTTTGTTCAATTAAAGGAGACCACTAAAGGTCGCAAAGATAACTGTTGAGATAATCTCCAACCATCCAAACTGGAAGAATGCAAAAGTAGATGAACTGATGGATCAGATGACATCTTTGGAGAGAAAGTTGTGAACGGACATGGCCTGGTGCAGGTCATAGGCAAGCGGGGTCACACAGTCCCTCTAATCATTCACCAGATTGCATAAAGGCACTGGACCACATCATTAGTTTGAGACATAATTTCATTCCTGCTACAAACAAATATGTATTTGCACGAATACACCATCTACTTACATGCAAGGAGGACAAGTGCTTACTGAGATCATACGTGAAGTGACACTGGAATCTCGTGAGGATATTCAATGCACAAAAATGAGAAAGTACACTGCCACCATAGCACAAGTCTTAAGTTTGCAACCCCACGAATTGGAGTGGATAGCAGGTCACTAAGGCCACAGTGTGAACATTCATAAGGATTTTTATAGAGTCCAGGAGTCTACCATTGAGATATGCAAAGTGGCCAAGCTTTTGATGGCGATTGATTTATATTTATGTAACTGGATGAGCAAGTAGTATTTCAATATTTGGGTTATTCAGCTAACAAAAAGATGTTTCACCCAAGGTGTCTGTGGCTGTTGTTTTTGCTGTTCCTGATGGTTGTGCTATTAAATGGACACCCTATTCTTCATCAAGTAATGTGAATATGATGATCAAGCTGTACCAGCAGCCACCTTCTACATTTGTTATACCTAAGATACATGTATTTTAGGATGTGATAAGATCCAAGACTTTCAATTGAAAGCATATATATATTGTTGTTTTACAGATATCAATATCGATGTAGAAACTGAAGATGACGATGATGACCTTAGTCAAAGTATATATATTTACATGATTATTAAATTAGTCACTGTATGCAAACATTATATGCTTTGTTAAATAATAATCAAGCAGCAAGTGCTTAAAATTGTTAAATCTTGCAGATATGCCATTTGAAATTCCTTTTTGGAGAGGTGTTTTTGAAAAGAACCAGTTGGTTTGCTCTCTATTGTTCCAGGGTTCATTTCTTAATTGTTGTACTGTGTTTGATTATTTAACTAAAAGCTTTACGTGCGATGTATACAGATAAAAACCGATGGTGTTGTGGCCACTGATGATAACTGTCCAGTTTTCGCCTGTTGCCACAAAAGTGTGTCAAAACAATGTCCAAACTGTTTTCCCTGCTAGCCTTCCAAATGTGAAAGTGTAAGTGTATTGTAAATAAAAAGTAACTCCTACTCTGTATTCCTTAACCATGTAATAGAGGAGGAAGAAGCTCTCCATGGATGCTCATCAGTGTAGCCCCAGTACCACCGAAAATAGACGAAGCACCAGCTGCCGCAACAGTAGCAGCAACACCACCAGCAGTATACCAAGGACAGATGGCATACCAAGCAACAGCAGCCAAAACGGACCCGGCTCCAGCGTCAGCAACAGCAACAGCTTCTGCACGACCACCTTCACAGACAACAGCTACGGTAACAGACCAACCAACAACAGCAACGACCAACAAACAGCAAGAGACCAACCAATAGCAGAGGACCTAACACCTGCAGACCTGGCACTAGCAACAGACCAGGCAAACGCAATAGACCCAATACCAGTTCGCACCATCAAGCAGGTATTAATAATTTAATGATAAAGTAACAAGTTTTGGTTTCACATCATGTTATAATAATCTCGTGTGTGGACATGTTGTGAAGAAAACAGGTGACTGTAGTCCCAGAATCAATACAATATATTTTTGTTTCCAGGAACACCCTCAAAATTTACTCCTAGCACTGAAATACTCCTGAAGGCAATAAGACCGGTTTAAAAATCACACATTTTTGTCATACCTACCACAACTCAGTAGAGCATTACAACGCAGTTTTTATATTGCACAGATTCCCCTTTGCCTACTTTTTTCTTGATTTTACAAGTTCCATACATGTACAAAGAACTTTCAAGCTTCACAACCTGTTCAACATTCTTGAAGATTACAATTTATATTATTCAAAATATCTTACATAAATTAAATAGTTTCTAAAACTAAAAGCACATGTCCATTATCTACTTATTGTCGAGTTAACACTGATTGCAGTGGTATTGCCATGCACGTGTCACCTTTGGGCAAAATTAAGTGTCCGTGTTGATGATTGATGGTTGGTGTCCTATCAAGGGTGAGTGAGTCCTTTTAAAGCCACCTTACAGTTTTGGTAAAACTGAAAAGGCAGTGCCCACACTTTGTTATTGACAACATACACATTTAAATTGGGAAAATTGGAGCTTAATCTGTAATTTTAGTTACAAGAGTACAGTGCAAAAACTGACGATGTATTTTCATCATTGTAGCACAAAACTCATTGTTTTACCATTTTTTTACGAATTTCTTTAAAAAAAAAGAAGAAGTATTCTCTCATGAAGAAACAAAGACAATGTGGAAGGACATGAGAGATTTCATTTTACATGAGCAGGTGCCAGAGAAGAAGTTATGTGAGCAGTGTATAGCAGCCAACCCGGTGTTAAGCAAGATAACATGGAAATGTGTAAAGTTTAAGGTTTACAACATAATTCAGACAACTCAGAAAAGAAAGGAAAAAAAACACCTAAAACATAGTTAATCGTTTCAAGAAGATTAAGTAGTTTTATAATTAGCAGCATTCACATCATTTTTGTTAGTCAGGTAAAAAGTACACTTGATATGAGTCAACAATATTGTAGAATATTTTCTTTATGCACTGTACCAGATTTGTCCTGGTAAAGGTTACTCAGAAACACCGTACATTTAGGAAATGTGAATAGCTTGCTTTAATTTGCTACTACTACGTTTTTCGGATCCGCTCTGCACCCCTTTAAATGTAAATGATGATTTACTTCAATTCTGGTAATAATTGTGATATTTTTTATGATTCAAAAGTCCCTTGCCCTTGAAAACATTAATGATTCCAATCTTAGTCAGTTTTTTATTGTTCGCTTGGTAAGAAGAGGTGGTCCTGGACTATCGATGATATATCATTTCAATCTCAGGAGGATTTGTGATATTATTTTGGTTCCTTTTAAATGAGTTAAACAGGTGTTTATTGCCCTAGTAGGATTTAATGATTTGATTTTGTTAGTGCCCAAAGGAATGTTTCTTGCTCTTGAACAAGTTTTTTTTCCAAACTCAGTGGCCCAGGGATTTATGACACAAATTTTCGCTATTAATTGAGTCAGTCAAGGGTTTCCTGCCCTAGTAGGAGTTAAGGATTTTGTTTTTTGGTGTCCAAAATAATGTTTTCTTGTCCTTGAACATTTTTTTTTTCAATCCCAGGGGATTTATGAAATTGTGTTTGCTATGAATTTACTCAGTCAAGGGTTTCCTGCCCTAGAAGGATTTATGGTTTTTATTTGATGGTGCTCGAAGAACTGTTCTTGTTCACGAAAAATGTGGGTCTTTTTCAATCCCAGGGGGATTTATGAAATTGTGTTTGCTATGAATTTAGTCAAGCAAGGGTTTCTTGCTCTAGAAGGATTTAAGGATTTAATTTTTTGGTGCCTAAAGGAATTTTCTTGTCATTGAAAAATGATTTTTATTTTACCCCAGGGGGATTTATGAAATTGTGTTTGCTATGAATTTAGTCAGTCAAGGGTTTCATGCCCTAGTATGATTTTTTTTAATCCCAGAGGGATTTATGAAAAAGTGTGCTATGAATTTGGTAAATCAAGGGATTCTTGCTCTAGTAGGATTAATGGATTTTATTTGATGGTGCTCAAAGAAATGTTTCTCGTTCTTGAAAAATGTTTTTTTTTTTCAATCCCAGGAGGATTTATGAAATTGTGTTTGTTATGAATTAGTCAAGCAAGGGATTCTTGCTCTAGAAGGATTTATGGATTTTATTTGATGGTGCTCAAAGAACTGTTTTTGTTCTTGAATTTTATTTTTAACCAAGGGGGATTTATGAAATTGTGTTTGCTATGAATTTAGTCTGTCAAGGGTTTCTTGCTCTAGAAGGATTTATTGATTTTATTTGTTGGTGCCCAAAGGAATTTTTCTTGTTCTAGAAAAAAAAAATTTCAATCCCAGAGGGATTATGAAACTGTTTGCTTTGAATTTGGTCAAGCAAGGGATTCTTGCCCTAGTAGGATTTATGGATTTTATTTGATGGTGCTCAAAGAAATGTTTCTTGTTCTTAAAAAAAAGTTGGGTTTTTTTTCAATCCCAGGGGGATTTATGAAACTGTGTTTGCTATGAATTTAGTCAAGCAAGGGATTCTTGCCCTAGAAGGATTTTAGGATTTTATTTGATGGTGCCCAAATGGACTTTTCTTGTTCTTAGAAAAATTGGGTTTTTTTTCAATCCGAGGGGGATTTATGAAATTGTGTTTGCTACGAATTTAGTCTAGCAAGGGTCTCCTGCCCTAGTAGGATTAAAGGATTGTATTTGTTGGTGCCCAAAGGAATTTTTCATGCCCTTGACAAATTGGTTTTTTTTCAATCCCAGAGGGGGAGGGGGGTTATGAAATTGTGTTTGCTATGAATTTTGTCAGTCAAACTTCAAAGGATTCTTGCCCTAGAAGGCTTTATGGGTTTTATTTGATTGTGCTCAAAGAACCGTTCTTGTTCTTGAAAAATGTATTTTTTTTTTTCAATCCCAGGGGGGATTTATGAAATCGTGTTTGCTATGAATTTAGTCAAGCAAGGGTTTTTTGGTCTAGGATTTAAATATGGTGCCCAAAGAAATTTATTTTGTTCTTGAAAAATGTTTTTTTAATTTTTTATTTCAGTCCCAGGGGGAGTTATGGAATGATTTTTGCTATGATTTTGGTTAGTCAAGGAATTCTTACCCTAATAGGATATATGGATTTCATTTGTTGGTGCTTAAAGGATATGTTCTTGTTATTGAACAATGATTGTTAATATTTTTTAAATTCCTGGTGTATTTATGAAATAGTTTTTGCTTTTAATTTAGTCAGTCAAGGGATTCTTGCCATAATAGGATTTATTGATTTTTTTTATTGATGTTACTTGTTGGGTTTTTTAATTGTTTTTTTCAATCCCAAGGGGAGTTATGGAATGATTTTTGCTATTGAGTCAGTCAAGAGATTCTTGCCCTAGAAAGATTTATGGATTGTATGGATTTTATTTGATGGTGCTCAAAGAACTGTTCTTGTTCTTGAAAAATGTGTTTGCTATGAATTTATAATTTGGGTTTGAACAAAGAAAAATTGACTGGAGCGGGACTTGAACCAACGACCTCCGGATTAACGTACCGGCGCTCTACCAACTGAGCTTTCCAGCCCTATGTTGGCAGTCTCCCTATTAGTCAATATCTTTGTTCAGGGGTGCCAGTCAGAAGCCATGCAACCATTAACTGCGGTGTAGCCAGGGATCACACCCAAGTTTACGATACAAGGGAAGCGACAGCCACGGGATCACCTTAAGGGGATGCGACTTTTTAATATTAAATATCAAGTGACTGGCACCCTGAACAAAGATATTGACTAAAAGGGAGACCGCCAACATAGGGCTGGATAGCTCAGTTGGTAGAGCGCCGGTACGTTAATCCGGAGGTCGTTGGTTCAAGTCCCGCTCCAGTCAATTTTTCTTTGTTCAAACCTAAATTATAAAAAAGTTACCCAGTCAGTTTCCCTTGTGGTTTATTACTTGATGCTATGAATTTAGTCAAGCAAGGGTTTCTTGCTCTAGTAGGATTTTCTTTTTGTTAGTGTCAAATGAATGTTCCTTGTTTTTGATTTATTATATTGAATGTTTGCTGTGAACTGGATGAAAGTAATATTTTCTTGCTCTAGTAAGATTGAAAGATTTTATTTGTTTGTGTCAGAGAAAAAATTATTTGTTCCAGTCCCCTGTTTTTTTTTGCTGTTAATTGGGTTAAACGAGTTTTTAATGCCCAAGTTTGATTTTAAGATTGGACCTGTTGGTGTTAATAATAACGTTATTGTCAGTTTTAAGTTTGGAGAATAAAAGGAATGTTGTTCTACAAAATATGTATGTTTTTAAGTTCTTTTTAAGCTCTTTGTTGTACAATATTGCATTGAATCATTAAGGAAAGAAGAGTGTCTCCATAAGGTTTGGCAATGACATCAAACGTTTCTAAAAGCTGTACATTGATTGGTCATTCTTGTTCAATATGCAAATTAACCTTGTCTCCACAAGGGTGGTCTCGAAAGGATAGCTTGGAACTCGCGGAATTTCTCCACAAGGCGTGTCTCCACATGGTATTGAATTTGAGTATGTGTATGTGTGTGTGCCCTTACACATGCCAACTTACGGGGTATTTTAAATAGAACAATGCTACCCCACAAGGTTTTCTTTGTTCAAGTGGTACCCCACAGAGGATTTCTTTATAAAAGGGAATAATAGAAAACAATGGAAGTACCCCCGTAACTGCCATATGTGAGGGTGTGTGTGTGTGCCCTTACACACGCCAACTAACTGGGTATTTTTAACAATAGAACAATGCTATCCCACAAAGTTGTCTTTGTTCAAGTGGTACCCCACAGAGGATTTCTTTAGAAAAGGGAATAATAGAACAACAATGGAAGTACCCCGTAACTGCCATATGTAAGGGTGGGCAAGTGCTACATACGCAGTGCGGACCTGAGAACAAAAGAGGTCCACATAATGTAGGGATCTGAAGCACTATGTGGACTTACACACATCCACACAACGTTATTACAGTGTTGAGGAATAGGATTTTCCTCAAGTGTACAGAACAAAGGAATGTCCACACGACTGCAACACAGAGCTGCGTGTGTGTGTGTGTGTGTGTGTGTGTGCGCGTGCTCTCCTATTCACTGCCCTATGGAGACCGATATACGTTCATCCTTATGGAGACCTACAAAAATCTTCCACAAGGAAAAATTTGAAAAAATGCTAATTGAACTGGGTCAAGTCTATTTTACCATTTTTGATAATGTCTCCATTGAGGTTCTGTATGGAGACATGGGATGTGAGTGTATGTGTGTTGAACAACTAACACTGACCTGCCTGATGGGGGCGCTCTTCGTGCAGTTTACATTGCAAACTTTCAACCAATCAGAATGCTTGTTATAAACACCACTTGGTGTGTCTCCACAAGGAAGTGGAAGGCATGACAAACTTATGTGTGCGAGTTACATTTTTGGAGCGCCATCTTACATGTACATTGTGAAGTCAATTTAAGGTAAGTTTGTCTAACTTTCAGGTGAATATTATGTTCTACTAGGTAGTTTACTCTTTCAAAATGGCAGGCAAGTGCTATTTTGTTACGAGTTTTGGGCTATAAATAAAATAGTTCAACTTTGTTTACAATTTAATATAAGTCTTCAGTACGGATTTTATATAACCGATCACTGGGCTCTGCTGTATGATGACTCGCAAATTTCTTTTGTTACTTTTATTATCGTCCTAAAACGTCTGCCTTGTAAAATTTACCGAGTAAGTAGATTTTGTGCTACATCTTTATTAATGTACCTCAAATAGTTTAACACAATATGGAAAAATTCATAACAGTCTGTCAATATCATATTGATAATGTTAGAGCTTTGCTCCTAAGTAATTTATGCCTTGTCAATATCTAACGTTACCCCTAAAATTAAACACGACAGCTAGCATCACCCATAGGGGTAATCAATATCATGCCTAACATTATGGTTTTCCTAAGCATACATAAGACTTAGAGACTACTAAAATTAAATCATTAAAGTTTATATTTATTATATATGTTAACACCAGGTTAAACTTGACAATATATCATCAATATTTAGTTGACAGGATCAAGCCAGATATTTAAAATCAGATCCAAATAACAGTCATAGTATATAGATAAATACACTACCTACTTACTAATGTTTAGGGGCTCGCCGATGGCCAGAAACCTTTAGCATGAACTTCCTGCTTGACATAAAAATAGGCCTATCTGCAGATTCTCCATGAAATAATGTGAAAGTTGAGTTAGATCCCTCCCTACATCTGTAAAAAAAAAAATTCTTGTTCTGGTTCCGTCGATTTTTTTATTTTTACTTTATGAATCCAGATACTTGAAGGTACATGTATGCCTATGGATCATTGACTGATGCTTGTTAATGTAAGGAACCTTCATTAGTATAGGTCCACAAAAGAACAAAAACTTTTGTAGTATAGTACACGCACACAACAGCTAAAATTAACGGTGGATCATAGGTTTATTAAAAACAAATTGTACAAGGCATGCCACTTTTGGGTTGGGCCTATTTTATATTGCTGATATACATGTACTGTGTGAAATTTATGACTTGCCCAAACGAAAGGGAATTACCCCAAATTCGGTGAGTAGTCTAATTTTACCTTTATTTATTCAAAGTTGCATGGCCCAAATTTTTGCAAATTTTACTCAAATATCTCATTTTAAAAGATAAATAGCTATTTCATTTAATATAGTGCATGAAAATATTCGCCAATGATTGGTTAAAAACTAAAAATGAGTTATTGTCGTGGTCCTGGCCTTCAAAATTGAAACTAAAAATATTTTTTGTTAATTGGGCTGATAAAATAAAACTCTTTCATTCGTAAAATTATTTTTAGGACCAAAGACCAGGCCCTGTAGCTTTAAATATTTTATTAGTTTTGATTTGTTTCCTCTTTTTTATGCAGGTTCCAATCAGATGCTCAAAAAGAGAATGCACAAAGGTAAACATTTTATATTCTGAAATAATGTTTTTTTCAAAAACATGCTTCCTCTATTTTTTTATAATTTTTTTTTTTTTTTTTATCATTGAAAAAGTTGAAAATAATATTAACAGAAATATTGCACCACTCTGCGACTTTTTTCTTACAGGCCTGGAATTCAGAAATATTGCACCACTCGGTGACTTTTTTCTTACAGGCCTGGAATTCAGAAATATTGCACCAGTCGGTGACTTTTTTCTTACAGGCCTGGAATTAAACGGAGGCCACAGAGGCAATGGACTTTGTTACCCTTGCATGGCCTTGGTGTCCTTTCAAAAGTTCCCTAAAGACTTCAAGATTTTCTAACTGAAGTGTCCTTTGCAAAATTAAATGGCCTCGCCCTCTTAAAGATGAAATTCCAGGCCAGCTTTTAATCGTTGAACAACTAATGGATTCAAATGATTTAATAAAGGAAAAATAGCGTGGTCATGTGAATGAACATTTTAGGACTATTTCACTGTTCATGCATACAAAACTTTTTTTCCTGTTTTTAATTTTTTATATTATTTTCCTATTCTGTTAATGGGTCACAAACATTTCAAAATGTGCATGATACTTAGACAGCTGTCTGTTCACACATACTTGATAATCATTGTAATTTTGAAAAAGACTTTATATGAAATAGCGCTGTAAACAACAAACAGATAAAATTGGTAGAAAGCTTAAACATGTTTACCTGTGTTAGGCAAAGTAACTACAAATCCCAAACTCAAAAAGAATCATACAAAAATAAATGTAAAAAAAATCGTTGCTCATTTTTTTGCGAAATAAATAGAATAATGGCAAAATGCATTTGTTTATTTTATTATAGACACCAGAAGAATAATCAGAACCATTTTTATACAAAGACAGAGATGGGCTAGCGTCTGTGGAAATCAGTGCAGAGAAAGGTATGCATGACAACTATATTAAGTATGAAGTTACTCTAGCTCAGATGACCAGGGCAGTAGAATTTAATGTACATGCGTGTGCTGTCCTTAAAGGAGCAATTCAGCACTTTTTTATAGGTGTTCTGATTTTAATAATTTATTGGAAAAATATATTTGTCGTTTATTTATCTTATCTGTAATATTTGAATCAATGACTATGGAGAGCCAGAAAATTCAAATAGATGTTAATGGTTAACAGGACAAGGTTCTGTACAAGTGAGCAAATAACATGAACCATTTCCTTGTATTATGATTCACACAGGTATTTTAATGATATTTGTTACATGCGCGGTCTTTACAATAGGTTTACGTATTGTTCATGACGTACCTTTTGTCGCCTTCCACTGGGGTTAAACTTAGTTATGCTATGCTATCACGTATTGAGTAAAGTTAGTGGTAGCTGTAGACTGTTAAGTATGTTAACTATGTGACATAGTTGGTTAAATACGAGTACATGCCCTAGATCGCGTCAGAGCTCATTTTCCACTTGGTGCTGAACATCGTAGTGCGCTGTTGCTCTCCAGCCACGCCCAACATGGTCAAGGGGTTCTTCCGAGGTTGTCGTCTCGCAGTTGACCGATGCCTAATCCCGACTGGTCCCATCCACCGACGGCTCCAGATCTGACTACCGTGACCTGAGGATTTCACCTAAGACGGCCGACTCCCGGAGGCTACTCTTCAGCGGTGACTGCGGTTCCGTCCACCGCGATCAGAGGCGTCGACCCAGCGGCCGAGCCTCCCCCTTACGACCTCAGAACTAAGAACATTCAATGGGCGACCATATAGCACCACGGCTTTTGTTGATACCGGTATTGTATTCATTTGTTGTTTCATCTTTAATTGAGATATGCCTTTACTTTCATTGTATTAATATGTATTTGTAGTAGTTTAATTGTTGTTGTAATTTGTTAAGATGAGAGACGAGAATTAACATTTTATTCTGTTCTTTTATTCGAAGTGTTAGCCTGTATTATTTGGAGTCACGTTTTCTATCTTTTTAGTCACTTTCTTGGTCATTGGAGTCTTTCCTCGTTTTTAGTTCTGTACTTCGTAACAGAAATTGGGGGCTTATCCGGGAAATGAACAGAACAAAGCTATCCATTGACTTTTGATAGATTTATTTCATCATCGTGACACAAACTATTCAGGTTGACTCTTTGCTCTTCCTTTCTAACTGATCTATTGTGCCATTACAATCTGCACATCACTGCCTTTGCCTTTAATAATTATCTTTGCATAATTCAAGATGAGTTTCAATGTTGAAGTGTTTCTTGAAAAGGAAGTTTTAACTCCTGCTGATATTGGTGAACTAACCAAAGACAAGTTAATTGCGATAGCGCATTTCCTTGGGTTGAAAATCAGTACGGTGGCCAAAAAGGCACATGTGAATCATTTGGTGGTAGAAGCGCTGAAAGAAAATGGCTATATCGAAGTTGAGATTGAACAGAAACCCTCTCAAGAACCATCTAATCAATTGGAAGTTTTACACTTGCAAATTAAGCTGAAAGAAATTGAGAAAGAGTCTGAAAAGGCAAAAGTTGCTATTGAACTTGAGAAAATGCAGCATGAGATCAAATTGAAAGAACTGGAAATTCAGGCAAAAAAGTCGGTAAGCTCGGTAAGCTTTGACTTTGCAAAGAACATTAGATTGGTTCAAAAATTTGACCATAAGGAGGTTGGAAAATACTTTACTTCCTTTGAGAATTTGGCTCAGAAATTGAAATGGCCCAAAGAAAACTGGACCACTCTTCTTCACAGTATTTTTGATGGAAAGGCCAAAGATGTTTACACAGCGCTAACATCTGAACAAAGTGCTGATTATGAGGTTGTCAAGGAAAGAATTTTGAAAGCTTACCAGCTGGTACCGGAGGCGTACAGACAGAGATTTCGGAATGATCAAAAACTTCCAAATCAGACGCATGTTGAATTTGCTAGGGAGAAAAGTAATCTGTTTGATCGATGGCTGCTTTCTCAGGAAATTGGCAAAGATTTTGACAAATTACGCAACCTTATGTTGCTTAAAGAGTTCAATAATTGTCTCTCTACTCAAATTATAACTCACTTAGCAGACGGAGGGGTGGACAAACTTGAGGCCGCTGCCGTTATGGCAGACGACTTTGAATTGGTCCATCGTCAGTCATTTGTTCAATCTGGTCACAATGCTAAGAAGTGGATTAAGAATGGCGGAAATACCAAACATTCCATAGAACAACCGAAAGAATGCTTTAAGTTGGAACAAAATTCCTATAAAGACCACGGGTTAAATACCGCCTCTAGTTCGCCTAAAAATGTACAGCGAAACAATCGACCAATCTGTAGCTTTTGTCATAAGGTTGGGCATACTTATGAAAACTGTTTCAAAAGAAAGAAACAAGAGAAGGGTGTTGCTTTGACTGCCAACTTTTGTTCCGGAATGTCCCAAAAGGACTCATTCCCTTCTGTTAAGTTAAGCGATAGCAGATTGGCATCTAATTCAAACAAAAATGCCTTCAAGTCATGTCGTCCATGTATGGAAAAGGGTAGTTGTTATTTTCCTTTCATGTCAAAGGGCCGAGTATCGATCACAGAAGGTGACGATCCAAATTTGGTTCACATTCTGAGGGATACGGGTGCTGCCCAGTCTTTACTATTAAGTGGTGTTATTCCCTCCATTAGTGACCTCCTTAGCAAATACAGTGTTTTGATAAAGGGTGTAGGAAGCGACTTTCATAGTGTTCCTCTCCATCAGATCTACCTTGATTCAGATTTTAAAACGGGTCTAGTAGATGTTGGTATTGTTCCCGAATTACCCGTAGAAGGGGTTACGTTCATTCTTGGAAATGACATTGCAGGGTCAAGAGTGGACAGTCAAAACACTCCATGCATTAAATTAACGACTATCCCAACCTCAAGTTCCAACACAGAGCGGATTTCTGAATGTTATCCGGACATTTTCCCCGCCTGTGTGACCACTAGGTCTATGGCTCGAAAAGTTGACGTTGGAGACCAAATTTCAAAACAAAGAGCCGATGATGAATGTTACAAGTTGGCAGAAACATTCTTTCATGATTTAGAGGATGAGGTACCACTTCCTCTCAATCGAATCCAATCTCGAACTCAATCGAGAAGTAGTGATTCTCAATCTAAGCCTGGCATGCTCAGTAAAAATAGACTCATCTCACTACAAGAGTCAGATCCTGAGCTAAACAGACTTATCAATTCTGCACTTAGTGAGAAAGAAGCAGGAAAAGTTCCGGTTTGCTACTTTATGTCGGAACAAAGGGTGTTAATGCGAAAATGGGGTCACCCTGAAGTTCCCGCTGATGAGTGGGGTGTTATCAATCAGATAGTAGTCCCGCCATCTTATCGTGCAGAGATCATGAGGGTAGCGCATGATCTGCCGATGTCAGGCCATCTTGGGGTTCGTAAAACCCAAGATCGCATTATGCGCAATTTCTTTTGGCTGAAACTTCACAAAGATGTGAGTGAGTTTTGTAGAACATGCCATACATGTCAACTAGTTGGTAAACCAAACCAAAAAATACCAGTTGCCCCCCTTATTCCAATTCCGGCCTGTGGGCAACCATTCGACAAAATCATTATCGACTGTGTCGGACCTTTACCGAAAACAAGGTCAGGTCACATGTACTTACTAACTATCATGGATGTTGTAACTAGATACCCGGATGCAATACCTTTGCGTAATATCACAGCCAAAAGTGTTTCTGGTGCTCTTGTCAACTTTTTCACCAAAATGGGGTTGCCCAAGGTAGTGCAGCATGATCAGGGATCTAATTTTACTAGCAACCTGTTCAAACAGGTTTTGCAAGCATTAGAGATATCTCAGGCAACCTCTTCAGCTTACCATCCTCAGTCACAAGGTGCACTTGAAAGATATCACCAAACACTTAAGGCAATGATTCGTAAGTTTTGTCATGATCGTCAAGATGACTGGGATAAAGGGATAGATTTTCTCTTATTCGCTACAAGGGATACACCCTGTGAGGGTACGGGGTTTAGCCCTTTTGAGTTAGTTTTCGGCCAAGAAGTCCGTGGACCGCTGAAGTTCATTAAGGAGAAACTTGTGTCACCTGAACCACAATCTGAAACTAATGTTATTGATTATGTGTCTGAGGTCAAAGAACGAATGTATGCAGCATATGATATCGCTAAGGCTAATCTTGTTCAGTCACAAAAACTCATGAAAATGAGGTTTGATAAGGGTCACGTGACCGAACATTTAACCCAGGGGATCAAGTGCTTGTCTTACTTCCGGTTCAAGGTGAACCTTTACGTGCAACGTTCAGTGGGCCTTATCAAGTAGAGAAAAAGCTAAACTCAGTAAATTATGTTGTGAGGACTCCTGATAGGAGAAAGAGTCGTAGAGTTTGTCACAGTAACATGCTAAAAAGATACCATGTGAGGGAACCAACCTCACCAGGAGTGGCCCTAGTGAATTTCAAAGAAGTGGAGGTAGATGACACACTTGTTCAAATGGACAATGTTTTATCAGAGCCAGGGCAATTTCTGCCATTATGACCAAAAATTCTGAAGTTCTGAATAATTTAGAAGTTAAGCTACAACATTTAGCTGATGATAAACAATCTGAGTTAACTGATCTTCTGTTCTCTTACCAATGCATATTTACAGATAAACCAGGACATATGTCCGTACTGTTCCATGATGTAGATGTCGGCGAGGCCATCCCGATCAAGCAGCATCCATACCGCCTCAATCCTACCAAACTGCAATGTGTAAGAGATGAAGTCAAATACATGCTAGAAAATGACATAATCTCTCCTAGTCAGAGCCCTTGGAGTTCACCCGTTCTTCTTGTGCCAAAAGAAGACGGGTCCAAAAGGTTTTGTATCGATTATCGAAAAGTAAATTCGGTGACAAAAACGGATTCTTTTCCAATACCGAGGCTGGATGACTGCATTGATAGGATTGGCCACGCTATTTATGTCAGTAAATATGATTTACTTAAGGGGTATTGGCAGGTACCATTGACAAAAAGAGCCCAAGAAATCTCAGCGTTTACCACACCAGACGGATTATGGTCCTGTAATGTCATGCCATTCGGTATGAAAAACGCTCCTGGCACCTTCTCCAGATTAATGAGCCAAGTGACTGGACAAATTGAAGGGTGTGTAGTGTATATTGACGATGTGGTGATTTACTCAAATTCATGGCAAGAGCACGTGCAGAGGACAAAATCCCTGTTCGATAAATTGTCAGAAGCCAACCTCACGGTAAATTTAAAGAAAAGTGAGATTGGAAAAGCCAGTGTGACGTACCTTGGTCACCAAGTAGGTAGTGGTAACATTCTGCCAAAAGTAGCAAAAGTGCAGGCCATTAATGACTGTTTACCACCTCGAAATAAGAAAGAGGTCGTGAGATTTCTAGGCATGACAGGTTTTTTTCGAAGATTTTGTCCAAATTTCGCTACAGTGGCTCAACCACTTACAAATCTCTTGGCTAAAAAAGTCAAATTTGAATGGTTATCTCCATGTCAGCTAGCCTTTGAGCAACTCAAGGAAATTTTGACTAACGAACCTGTTCTTACGGTTGCAGATTTCCATAGACCTTTCAAGATGACTATTGATGCGAGTGATGTGGGTGTAGGGGCCGTTCTCTTTCAAGAGAACTGTCAGGGCCTAGAACATCCAGTGAGTTACTTTTCGAGAAAACTCAACAAACATCAAAAAAGGTATTTCACAATTGAGAAGGAAGCCTTGGGTCTAATTTTAGCCATAGAACATTTTGAGATCTATGTAACAGGGCCATTTCCCGTTACAGTACACACGGACCACAACCCGTTAGTGTACATAAACAAGTTCAAAAATAAGAGTCAGAGGTTAATGAGATGGAGTCTGTTCCTGCAAGGTTATGACCTTGAGTACCGCCATATCCCGGGCAAAGAAAATGTTATTGCCGATTACTTGAGTAGAAATACTTGAATACGTCTTGTCAAGCTAAATACTGTGTCGTAAAATCAGTTGTTAAAGAATTGCAGAGTAAGTTACACAGCGAGCTGTGCAAAGAGTTATGTTATATTTTCATGTGGATTACCAAGGTTCACTTGGCAATTCAATTAACTATGTATTAATATTGTAGTTTCCCTTTTGAGTAAATTTACTAGTAACAAGAGTTTGAATTGTAAACTTTCTGTTGCTTAAAATGCGTGCTGTTGATTTGATGTCAAAAAGCGAGCTAAAGTAAAAACAAAAAATAATAATAATAATAATTCTTTTGAGTCGTATTATTATTTTTTTCTTTATGGGGGAGAGTGTTACATGCGCGGTCTTTACAATAGGTTTACGTATTGTTCATGACTTACCTTTTGTCGCCTTCCACTGGGGTTAAACTTAGTTATGCTATGCTATCACATATTGAGTAAAGTTAGTGGTAGCTGTAGAATGTTAAGTATGTTAACAATGTGACATAGTTGGTTAAATACGAGTACATGCCCTAGATCGCGTCAGAGCTCATTTTCCACTTGGTGCTGAACATCGTAGTGCGCTGTTGCTCTCCAGCCACGCCCAACATGGTCAAGGGGTTCTTCCGAGGTTGTCGTCTCGCAGTTGACCGATGCCTAATCCCGACTGGTCCCATCCACCGACGGCTCCAGATCTGACTACCGTGACCTGAGGATTTCACCTAAGACGGCCGACTCCCGGAGGCTACTCTTCAGCGGTGACTGCGGTTTCGTCCACCGCGATCAGAGGCGTCGACCCAGCCGCCGAGCCTCCCCCTTACGACCTCAGAACTAAGAACATTCAATGGGCGACCCTATAGCACCACGGCTTATGTTGATACCGGTATTGGATTCATTTGTTTTTTCATCTTTAATTGAGATTTGCCTTTACTTTCATTGTATTAATATGTATTTGTAGTAGTTTAATTGTTGTTGTAATTTGTTAAGATGAGAGACGAGAATTAACATTTTATTCTGTTCTCTTATTCGAAGTGTAAGCCTGTATTATTTGGAGTCACGTTTTCTATCTTTTTAGTCACTTTCTTGGTCATTGGAGTCTTTCCTCGTTTTTAGTTCTGTACTTCGTAACATATTCAAAATTAGTTTGACCTTAAATAGGGCCTACCAGTTTTTTAAAACGTTGTGTTTGTGGTAAGGTTTTTATACAGAAGTTCTAATGAATGAGTGGGGTGAGTTTGAAAGGCTGAATGTTTCTGATAATTGACCGAATTACATAGGATGAATTAAGTGTCAATACGAGAAATAGTTAAACATGATACATGTGGTATTTCAGTTTATTCTGACTTTGAAACAAAACTTCACAAATGAGTACATGCTATTGTTTCCTTTAACAGGTTGGGGTGTCATTGCCACAAGAAACTTCCAAAAAGGAGACTGTCTCCTATCATACTCTGGAGAACTCATCGATGAAGGAGAAGCCTCCAAAAGGAGCAAACAGTATACAGGGTCATACACGTTCCATATCCGCCATGATGAAAAGAGGATGTGGTAGGTAGAATGTTTTGTTTTGTATCAAATTTGAAAATATTCATATAAATGCAGGTAACGTGTAAATGTTGGATTGTAATGAGAGCCCCGAAGTGTAGGCAAATGTGTACCAATATTCATGTTACAGATTTTCCTGCATTTACAATTAAATTGTAAACGTCCATTCACAGACTCCGGGCATCATCACCAATCAATTCCTGCATATAGCCGACTTTTTTTTCAAATATGCCTTCTTGTAATGTAGGCTACTGACTGACGACTCCATAGGGCACTCATTACCAATCATTGTTACACATTTTTCTGTATTTACTCTACTTCACCCCAAACTTGCCTTCATGTAATTTACTGACTCCATAGGGCACTCATTACCAATCAATATTACACATTTTCCTGCATTCATGTAATTTACTGACTCCGTAGGGCACTCATTACCAATCAATGTTACACATTTTCCTGTATTAACTCTACTTCACCCCTAAACTTGCGTTCATGTCATTTACTGGCTGACTCCATAGGGCACTCATTACCAATCAATGTTACACATTTTTCTGTTTTTCCTCTACTTAACATTTCCAAACTTGCCTTCATGTAATTTAGTGACTGCTCCATAGGGCACTCATCATTGCCAATCAATGTGACACATTTTCCTGTATTACCTTAATCTATATTTCCAAACTTGCCTATTTTGCTGACTTGAAGGCACTATGATCATTACCTTTTTGTTGACGATTATGCAAACTGTAACTAAACCCTAAGCAGTTTTATGTACACGCTATACATGTAGTAGGTCGCAATAATGTAATCCATCAGAAATGTCCCTGTACTTCCTTTAGCAATAATTCATAGCATTAGCAAAATGTTCATGTACACATGTACACACCTACATAACGTACATTGATGTGCATGTACTCGAGTTAATATTTGAAGTGTTTTATGAACTACTTTGTATTCTCTTTCCACAGGAAGCTATACTGATATTTCCTGCAAACATAGTACTCACCTATATACCCAATTGCTTTTACAATACTTAATTAAAAGTCTAGGAATACGACAATCCAGCCTCGTTTCCATTGTTGTATGATCTCGCCGCACCAATTCTTTCCCAGAATACCTTGCTCTATCGCGATCATAGGAGTCACTTTTGTATGAAACCCAAGCAGCGTTGACTTTGCACGCTGCCTTCCAGGGGTGAGGAGAGGTATAAAAACGCCCTGCTTCCCATGATATTGAGGCTAACACGACTTCAACATTTCCAAGTGACATACTGCCCTCTACAGTCCAAATATCTTGTCGAATATTTCAGTGAATGGCACCTGATAGCGAGTGATACATAATGGTCATGATAGTTTAACTTTGAGTAATTCTAAAGCTTGCTTCGAGTTCTGCGCTGCAGGCAAGATAAAAAGGAAATCGAAAAAAGTTGCTCTGTATGAAATGATTTGCACTTTCAAGCCGCAAAGTTGTGAAAACTATGTCTGCACCTCGTTACAGGCCAGTGCAAACAGTATCATCTGACCTTTAGACAAGTTCTCTCTGTTTGATATAATATTTCACGCCTAGCTACACGCTTTCAAAATTAAAGTTATTCCTCTCCTGACAAATTTTATGTTATTTTTTTTTTTTTTTTTTTTGCTGAAACATTTTTAAAACACAAAAACAACCCAGCCTCTTGAAAGCCAATCAAATCTATTATCAGACAACTAAACTTCTAGATTCTTTCTAATTATTTATCAACTCAGCCGTTTGAAACTTTCACTATCTAATTATAATTCACAAAATAATACTTTAATGTATACCGTATGGAAACACAATGAATGGAAACAAACAACAATGGCATCAAGGTTAAATGTCAGTTGCTTACAGTGAAGATTCTGCGCTCACGGGCATACAACAAATGTTGAAATCCAATCTATAGCCATTAACGAATAACTGAACTTCAGACTCCGCCCCCAATGTTTTTGGCATGATCAGTCTTTTTTAAATATTTGCTACCCCAGCGACTTATCGTCGGTTTACACGAAACATCCATCCACATCCAAACCAAAAAAAAAACCAATGTTAGCAGCCTAAATGTATCGAGTCTCCTCAAAGTTTTAACCACAGAACCCAGGTT
The DNA here is from genome assembly GCA_023634235.1 of Pisaster brevispinus. Lineage (NCBI taxonomy): Eukaryota > Metazoa > Echinodermata > Asteroidea > Forcipulatida > Asteriidae > Pisaster > Pisaster brevispinus. The sequence continues at coordinate 8,327,486 of JAMKCF010000001.1, forward strand.
GTGATAACTTGTCACATTACACGATCAGAACAGTTTCATGACCGTACCCCCCCCCTTTCCAGCAGAAAATATCAAAAAATAAAAAAATTCCCCGGCAAAAAATTAGTTGAGCACCATTCTCATCGGTTATCGTGATTCCATTTCCTGGCGGCTTATCTCCTCAATATACTGGCCATATACCAGTGAATAAACTAATTGATAGCAATCCTAGTCTTCCAGATGGTCTAGAGATTGTATTTCACCCTTCCAGGGACGGATCCATGAATATTGGGGCGGGTAGGGTCAGGTTTTCTTTGTGCCGATAATGGCCCCTTTTATGTTTTTTTTTTCCTCGCTAGTCTCCACCAATGTCCAATTTTTTATTTATACTTTTGAAAACTCCCTCCCTGGGAAAAAAGGAACCTCTTTTTCCCTTTTGTATATCTAGATACACTATGCTTGACTGAAAAGAGTGTATCAAACAATATTATTACTACCGGCACACTCCTTTCACTACACGTGAAGTACATGTGTATAACAGCTGTTTTATGACAGGCTTCAAAGCACCACCCCTGATCCGCCCCTTATTGATCATCCCCCCTCACACACACACCCAACCTTACGGATCCGGTTTGTTGGGTACTGCTATTGTTCTATTATTCCCTTTTCTAAAGAATTCCCTTGTGGGGCCCAATTGTTCCTATTGAAATCACCTTGTGGGGTCCATTGTTCCATTGTTAAAAATACCCCGCAAGTTGGCATGTGTAAGGGCACACACACACACACACCCAAGTGTGTAAACACCTCCAATCGGGGACCTCCTATTGTCCCTCTTTTGTTTGGACTCTAACTTTTTGGCAACAGCTCCCATTGGTTTTGTACACAATTTCTAACTGGGGACCTTTACCCAACCGGGGACCCTATTGTCCTCTTTTGTTATAGGTTCCCGGTTTGAATGTGAAAACAAACTCACACACCCAAGTGTGTAAACACCTCCAATCGGGGACCTCCTATTGTCCCTCTTTTGTTTGGACTCTAACTTTTTGGCAACAGCTCCCATTGGTTTTGTACACAATTTCTAACTGGGGACCTTTACCCAACCGGGGACCCTATTGTCCTCTTTTGTTATAGGTTCCCGGTTTGAATGTGAAAACAAACTCACACACCCAAGTGTGTAAACACCTCCAATCGGGGACCTCCTATTGTCCCTCTTTTGTTTGGACTCTAACTTTTTGGCAACAGCTCCCATTGGTTTTGTACACAATTTCTAACTGGGGACTTTTACCCAACCGGGGACCCTATTGTCCTCTTTTGTTATAGGTCCCCGGTTTGAATGTGAAAACAAACTCACCCACACACACACACACACACACACACCCAAGTGTGTAAACACCTCCAATCGGGGACCTCCTATTGTCCCTCTTTTGTTTGGACTAACTTTTTGGCAACAGCTCCCATTGGTTTTGTACACAATTTCTAACTGGGGACCTTTAGCCAACCGGGGACCTATTGTCCTCTTTTGTTATAGGTCCCCGGTTTGAATGTGAAAACAAACTCACACACACCCACACACACACACACAAGTGTGTAAATGGTATAATACCGAGGACATCCCATGCTGTGGACTTTTTTTTTAGCGACGTTCCCATTGGTTTTGTACACGAAACAAACCGAGGACTGTCCCCGATATGTTTTTTTTTCGGATCCCTATTGCTAAAGTCCTCGGTTTTAATGCGTAGACATGTTCATGGACACATACAGACCAGGGTAGTCTACAACTCACTCATAAAGACAACAACTCATTCATCAAGACTCTTAGTCTTAGACCAGTCAACCAAGTCTGTAATGTCTGCAGACAAAAGACTGAACGGGGAGTTCAATTACCCCAAAACAAAGTCTTGTTTGTGTATGAGTCAATGGGAAATCCCTTAAAACCAGTCAACCAGTGGCAATTCTAAACATTGTAGCAGGAAAACAACCTTGTCCTTACCACTCAAACTTTAGATTATGGTTCTCAAGCATATTTTCTAAGAAGTCAAGGAAAATGGATTTACAACTAAATTCATACGCAGAGTAATTAAGAAAAATGCGTAATTAGCCAGTTGCTTCCTGGTACCGATACGCACTGCAGGGTTATAAAATGTTGACAGGTAACCTGTTCGTGCTTAGCATAGTTTTTTCTGTACTTAGCAATCTTTTCTGAGCATAACAAGTTGTTTTACTTTTAAAATTAATATTAGGCCCATCCTCCAATTTTGACAGTACTTGAGCCCTTTTTACACTGCATCTCTTACCCCGTGGAATACAGCCCCGCGGAGGCCCGGTTTTTTGTTTACCCTACGGTTACCCCGGCGCACTTTTACACTATTCCCGCCCAGGTCCCTATTCCACAGGTCTATAAATGTGCAGCAACAACAGTTCTGAACACAATGTGACGATGCTACTGAAAGTATTTTATTTTTAACAACTAAAATGTTTGTTTTTTTATAACTAATACAAAACATACACTTCAAATTTTCTGTGCACGAAAGGTCAAGCTCTCTACAATACGTACACTCAAGCCATTATTAAATTAAAATATAATGCTGGCTCAAAACACAAAGTGTTTGTTATTATTTATACAAATATTATTCATACAATTATGTTTAAATATAAAATATCTCTGATGATGTTACAACTTCTGTTTTATCTAGCTTTAAATGATTACTATAAATGTGACAACAAATTCGCAAAAACGTGTTTTTAAGGGTTTTTCAGGAATAAACAAACCCAGAAACACCACAAGATAGCAGTTTTAAAACTTGTTTCTGATTGGTTAACCAAGAAACTCCATCCATACTGCATTTGCAAACCGTGTGCAAATATACTTGTGCAGCAACAACAATTCTGAACACATTGTAAAGATACTCTAAAATGTGTTTTATTTTTAGCAACTAAATTGTAGTTTTCTACAAATAAAAAACATAAACTTCACATTTTTTGTGCACAAAAGGTCAAACTCTCTATAATACGTCCAATCAAACCATTATTATACAATATTATAATGCTGGCTGAAAACAGTGTTTGATCTTATTTATACCAATAATATTTATACAATTATGGTCAAATATAAAACTAGAATTTCATAATAGCTATATCTCTGATGATTTGACAACTTATGTTTTATCTAGCTTTTAATGATCAGGTTAAATGTGACAACAAATTCGCAAAAACGTGATTTTAAGGGTTTTTCCAGAAATAAACAAACCCAAAAACACCACAAAATAGCAGTTTTAAAACTTGTTTCTGATTGGTTAACCAAGAAACTCCATCCATACTGCACTTGCAAACCGTGTGCAAATATACTTGTGCAGCAACAACAATTCTGAACACATTGTAAAGATACTCTAAAATGTGTTTTACTTTTAGCAACTAAGTTGTGGTTTTCTACAAATAAAAAACATAAACTTCACATTTTCTGTGCACAAAAGGTCAAACTCTCTACAATACGTCCAATCACACCATTTTTATGCAATATTATAATGCTGGCTGAAAACACAAAGTGTTTGATCTTATTTATACCAATAATATTTATACAATTATGTTCAAATATAAAATTTGAATTTCATAACAGCTCCATCTCTGATGATGTGACAACTTATGTTTTATCTAGCTTAATGATCAGGTTAAATGTGACAACAAATTCGCAAAAACGTGATTTTAAGGGTTTTTCCAGAAATAAACAAACCCAGAAACACCACAAGATAGCAGTTTTAAAACTTGTTTCTGATTGGTTAACCGAGAAACTCCATCCATACTGCACTTGCAAACCGTGTGCAAATATACTTGTGCAGCAACAACAATTCTGAACACATTGTAAAGATACTCTAAAATGTGTTTTATTTCTAGCAACTAAATTGTGGTTTTCTACAAATAAAAAACATAAACTTCACATTTTCTGTGCACAAAAGGTCAAACTCTCTACAATACGTCCAATCAAACCATTATTAAACTATATTATAATGCTGGCTTAAAACACAAAGTGTTTGATCTTATTCATACCAATAATATTTATACAATTATGAAATTTGAATTTCATATCAGCTCTTTCTCTGATGATGTGACAACTTCTGTTTTATCTAGCTTTGAATGATCAGTATAAATGTAACAAAAAATCGCAAAAACATGTTTTTAAGGTTTTTTTTCAGAAATAAACAAACTCAGAAACACCACAAGATAGCAGTTTTAGAACTTGTTTCTGGTTGGATTATACTAGAAACTCGCTCCTTATTGGCTTAGATAGAAACCTTGCACTCATTGGCTTAGTGAAAGTGCAATACTAATTACCATATCCACCATCATTGGATAAACAAAAACTGTCCACTCATTGGCTAATTTAGTTATTCCTGATTGGTTAAATTCCCCAAAACACAATCTCAATCATCATTGGCTGAATTAGAAACCATGCACTCATTGGCTAACGTGAATGCTTCCAATTGACTAAAGCTAAAAGTCCTCAAATTCTGCAACATGATTCGCTTAAATTACTTTGCTCAAAAACCTCAGCGAAACTATATAATGTAGAAAAGGTAGACAACAATCAGTGTCACCAATTCTGCATTACAACTCAGTGCATGTTATACTCCTCTACAAATTCAATATAGTCTTCAGCCAGTGTCTCCAATCGACAGACCAATATGGACACCATCAAGGAATTTAAGCGATCAACAGGCAGACAAAAGTCATACCAAAGAGGCATAAGAGCTCAAATCATTAAGATCAAGCAAAACAACAACGCCCATGAACTAAGCCTAGCTGATCATACTGCTGCTATCAAATGTGTTGCATACGACAACATCTGTGAATCTTTCCATCAAGGCCAGGTGATCATGATGCGCCAATATGAAAAGGGTGCAACTGGAATCTTGATGATCAATAAGTACACAAGTGTTCGTCTCTGTCCTTCACTTAAACAAAAAGTAAGTGATGACATAATGAGTGCTGCACAACTAGTAGATCCACCAGTGCCACCAACTGTTTCCATCTCATCAATCCAGGCTGATACTGAAAGTTCCCCTGTAACTGTTCAAGGAATAATCATACATGTAAGTACTTCTAAACCACAAAATATATTGACTTAATAAATCTCAACTTAAATGTTGGCTCATGATTACATTTTTTGATGATTGATAAGAATTTCCGGCACAAACATCAACCAAAGAAAACAAACAACTTACCGTGTACAGGGGTACATGTTAACTTTCAAATAATTTAACAAAAAGGCAAGGCACCTTGAGTGCCAACTAGTATATTCACCTTAAAATGTAGCATTGTTCTCAAAACTATGTTGATTGCTTTACATCAGCAAGACTAGGTAAACTCTAAATTTGTTGTTCATTAATCTACCTGCAGTTAACAAACGCTATTATTATTTAACATCAAAATACACAGACATTATGGGCAGTTCCACGGTGTTGGACGTACATTCAGACACTTTAACTGAGTGTATTATTACAATGCTATATAGATAAAAGGAATTTTTATTCTGGATAGAGGTATAAGGTAGTCACTAAAGTTATTGAATTTAGAAATTATCCATCCACTTTTAATGTAGAAGCCACTTGTCCAAAACACCATGGTGTCGGACGTACTCAGAAAAACGCCTTTTTTGTAAACCATTATTTGTATTTCACACTCTGTGATGTGTTTGAACTTTAATGCAATTTTTTCTTATTAGTCAGTTAATGGATTCATTAGACCTCTGTAAATACACTTAATGATGACACTTTTGATTTTTAAATTTCAAATTTAAGCAACAGCCTTTACTATATCAGTGTTGGACGTACATTTCACAGTGTCGGACATACCTGTCCGAAATTACATTAAAAAGTAGGTAACAATCAGTTCAAAATTGTACTTTTAGGGGGTTGGGGGGCCAAGCATTCATATAAACAGTCCAAGAATACTGTACTTAATAAATTGGAAATGATCAAACACAAACTATATACTTGTTACTACATGTAGGGCCTACATGAAGCAATTGAAGAAACTGTATAAAATTAACTCAAGAATATTGCATGAAAAAAGCCATATACTTTTACAATACACATGTACTTGTATTTAAAAGTGAATTGACCCCTAATTCCAGCAACAATTAGAGGCTCAAGCTTTTGAAGAACATCTTTTCTGGCACAAAATATGTGATCTTCACATTTGGCTATGACAAAGACATTCATCATTCACCTTAACATCCACACTAAGTGTGTAACCAAAATATCTTACTGCCACCCAGCTACCAATATGCAACTCCATTTTTGTCCCTAAAGTTTATGTGACAAGTTCTGTCTGACTGAGTCAGAGAGTCATTTAAGTCAGCATCTTCCCTTTCCTCTTGAACTCTCACCTCTGAATACTGTGTTGAATCTGATGTAGGCCTATCACGTACACTGACTTATTTGAAGAAGAGCTTTCCGTTAGTTTTCACACTGAGTAGTTTATGAGTATTGCGTACTGGAACAATTTTGTTAGCAGTGTTTACCAGCATTGTTTTATGCTGTTCAAATACTGTTTTTGGTATGAAGTGCATGCAAACACTTGGGTTTCTGTTTACAGCTACTTGGAAGAATGGCATTGGTGTCACAGCCTGAGCCTTCCCACTTTGCACATAACCCAAAATAAAGTGTTTGACAAATCTGTCCACAATACCCTTTCCATGGGAAGTTGTAAAGAAGTGTTGCACGCACCGGAGCTCTATATCAAATTGATCTTCTGACATGCCAGTTGGGGAAAGAATTCTCTGTAACTCATGAGAATTTAATTTAATGCAAACGACTGAAACAAAGCAAAAAACTGTTTGGCTGGTTTCCAAGTAGAGTTGGGCTTAGCCCACCTTCTTTGAACTATAACAGCCTAACAATATGTGTAGGAACATCTGTCCAGTCCTATCATAGTCACCATTAGCTCACCCTTTATACATGTCTTAAACGCTAAGTTTTCAAAGTATGAGCAAGTCATACCACTTTGATGGCAAATATTGCCCTGTTAAGAACATTGCATATTGCTCCTACACCTCATGTACATGTACATTAAACATGTTCATGTAATGTACTTCATCTTATTCCTAACATTTGTGAAATTAGTTCGTCCAGATATGTTGTTTTGAAAAGGACGAATAAAAAACTCTCGTAAAATATGTATTCAAATAAGTGGCAACTGGGTGCAGTCTGGGCACCAGTCTTTAAGCGAAATCACAACTGCACAAATCATATGCACGAGGTGACTATTTTACACAAGGTGAAAGTGCATATGCAGGGCATGCATGCTGCATTCATGCGCACACAACAAGAAAGTAGGCAACGTCAGCACTATGCATACTTGTGATTTTTCTATCCAAGCAGCAAGATATTCACAATACAAAGATGGCATTGCCCAGTCACCACGTATTTGAATGCAATTTTTACTAGGGTACATATATGTCACAATGTAATATATGAAAAAAATAAATCAGTTGGTAAGCCCCATCATGCATCATACAGTGTAGTAATTCCTCAAATGTAAGGAATAAGGTGAAAAAATAGGCCTACATGATAAGAGAGCAATATCTGCAGTCAAAGTGGTATGACTTGCTTGTACTTTGAAAATTTAGCATTTTAGACGCATATTCACATACTATAGAGAGTTGTGTGTAATGGTGACTATGATAAGACCAATGTTAGAAGAGAGCCATAACAGCCCAACAAGGTGGGCTTGGTTGGACTATAGATGCAAATTAGAAGTGTGGCTGTCTCTTTGATTGTTATTTAAATTCAATGAAGTGATGGCCAATACTTTTCATGTACATTCTGTAGGTGTTGGACATTCAGGTGTTGGACATTCAGGTGTCGGACGTACGCAAAAAATGTACGTCCAACACCAAGTTTTTGTGCAGCTAAAAATATTTTTTAAAGAAATAATTATATGTATGGATAGAGGGTATCAATTGTGCTTTGCAAATTAAATTTGACAAAATTCTGCCCAAAGCTGAAATAGGGAGATTACAAAATCCATAATTTTGATGTCACACATACATGTACATTGAAAAAGTAAGTTGCCTAGTGAATATCATAACATTTTGTATAGTATTTATAGCACACTTCATACAGTTACAAAACCAAAACAAACTATTTATTCAGGATAAAACTTTAGTAAATTTTCCAAAACATTGTTTTTGACACAATTTCCTTTATTTTTATAGTATTTTTTCAGTTGAAAATAACAGTTGAACTGCTGAATATTTTACTTTTAGTAACAAATTACATTTCAATAAAATTCATAAAATAAGCTTTCAAATAATGTATCATTTGTCACATTTATGCCATTTTGAAATTTTTGCATTGAGGTTTACATTTCCGTGGAACTGCCCTTATTATAAATGATTAATTAATCAAAATGGGATAAACATGTTGATCAGATTTTTCAAAAAGCAATCAATAAAATATACATTAAATACATGTAAAAGCAACATTGACCCAAATATCTATTCTTACAGTCGCAATTTCCTCCTCCAAGTTTCATTTTCTCACAAAAAAACAATATTCCTACAAGAATTTGTTGAAGAAATGAATCTTAAAAGCAACAAATAAACTTTCAACTGCAGCAGTAAGATTTTACCTCACTCACTCGTCTCCTCAAAAAAACAAGACGACTGCTCAGTATTTACCTGAAATATTTTTAGCACATTCTAAGCATTTAACATAAATGTTATTCGCCCTGGCGTTCAAATTTTAAAGGTGAGAAGTTTTAACAGCGTTTTTCAACCAACATTTTTTTGTTAAATAATGATCAAAATCGCAGACAAACTTCAAGAAAATGGCCATAATTTATTTGTTGATGAAGTTTGGAACCTTATTTTGGGTTTGTTGGTTTATTGCATGTTATTCTTCACATGTATCAACAGAAACCGGTAATGTGAGAAGTAACTTAATTATGTGGTTGTTGCAAAGTTGAAGTGATCCCGAACTGGTCAATGATCCCGAACTGGTCAAATGAGTGTACTACAGTAACAGTACTGACAATTTGAATACGTGGGGTGATGCAATGAGTACTGTTCAACATACATGTAGAAACGTCTATTTCACAAATATTTAACAATCACTGGCCATCAAGTTTAGTGAGGAATAGGCTAATCATTTTTTTTAAAAAGACAAAAAAAATTACCCATTTATGATGACTTATTCTGCCGCCACACAGATGATTTTCCTCCTGCCTTCGCAATCTTGGCTCTCATGCTTTTAAGTTTACACACGTACATGTGGCTTCGCTCGTCCCCCAAAGGCCCAGCGCCTTGCCTTAAAACCAAAGGCGCTGGGATGGGCAAACGTATAAAGCACGCTCATTAGTTAATGCTCAGTCCCATCATGCATCACACTCACACTGCAAGCACTGCATGCATGACGTACTTCCTGAACAAGAATCTGTGCAAGCTGATTAGCCCATCCCAGCGGTCCTGGATAGGCCGCTGGGGCCGAGCGAAACATGTAGCATGCATAGTGACCATGGTGTTTACGCAGTACCAGGGAATAAAATTACATAGCGCCCTCTATGTTTATTTATACAAATGTACAGTATGCTGTCTTGCAACCTAGACTAGCCGGGGGGGGGGCGGGACGGTCTGCAATTTCAGTCATCCTTACTCACTATCTAACCAATTTAGAACTAAATTCCCCTTCATTAAACCATTTCTCTATGATTAAACCAAGTGCCTTTTAAAATTTTGACGAATGAAAAGCGAGTGTTGCTGTGTAGTGTTATTATTATTATTATTATTTATTCAGCCATTTCAACAATACACAGATACATGACAATACAAAAATACTTCCAGATGGGCTAGGAGAAACAAAAGCAAGATAATTACTGTGGTCCGTAGACCTGCCTCCCCACATCTGGTTGTAAAACAAGTAATAAAACAAGTAATAAAACAAGTAATAAAACAAGTAATAAAATATATATATATAACAATTTATGTACAAAAGATAGGAAAGTTAACTATAAATAAAAACATGTCCATGTACATCAAAGGTTGACAACTAAAACAAATAACAATATAAAGCATGAAATATGTGAGAGTAAAACCAGTTTTGGAGTGTAAATTGAGAAAGTTTGCAAGTATGTAAAAACAAAATAACAACAAACAAAAAACAGAAAAATTACTAAACACTTAAATAATGTAAAAGAATATCCAAGTAGAATGCAAATTAAAATTAAGTGACCAAATCTATAAAGATAAATAAATAAATACATAAAAATAATTTAATAAATAAATGAGTTAATGAGTAAATAAATAAATAAATGAATAAACAAATATATATATACATATAAATACATAAACTCTTGAAATATAGATGACAAAATGAATAAACTAAATAAGTTATAAGTAAATTGTGGAATTGCACATAGTTGTTATGAAACTGAAAAAGGATAAAACAAGAGACCAATTAAGAAATATGAGCTGTAGCTACACTATCTTCATGGTTATAAGCACACAAACTTAAACAACCACTTCCAAATCTTTACCTGTACTTACAAAGCAATTAAAACCAAACAAAATTTAGCTCGTTTCAACACTAGACTTAAATATATCCCAACAAACTACTCTTCAGCAAATTTAGTGCCAATAAAGGAATCGAATCATAGTATTTTCATCAGTGCAAACAGATAATTATTACCCAAAAATCAGAAACACAATACAATATTAAGAACACACAACAATAATTACTAGAAATTGTGCTCCCATTACCAACATATCTTGTTTCTATGTTAATTCTTTATAATTATGCAGTGTGTTTCATAAAATAATACAATCTTACTTTTAACCAATAATATGAGTATTTTGGGTTCACTTGGCATTATTAACAGTTACTTTTAAAAATGAAACTGTGCCTATTCTTCATCACTGAATAAAACATTGTGTTCAAACTGACACACATTGACTTCTGTACATCAGTTTTGAAACCAGCAACTTGAAAGTACACACATATTTTAAACACATACATTATTTGTAAAACTTCTAACCCAACTTTACACTTGTTTGTTAAATGATTTCTACTTATAGGACACAGGGCCGAAGATTGTTGGCACAAGATCACAAACTGTGCGAAACATTGAACTGGAGGACAAAAGTGGATCGGTCCAAGTAGCTTTGTGGAACAATATCTCAAAAAGCCCTGCAAAAGCTGGTGACCACATCAAGATCACACATGTGTTGCCAAGAAACAACACATTCTTGCAGATGATGACGCTATCTAGCACATCAAACACAAAGATTGAGGTAAGTGTACAAACTATTGATATCAATTAGGAAATAACAGTGCGATGAGCCGGTCTTCACTGCGTGGTAATGACCAGGCTGGTGGTTGGCCGCTGTTTATGGACCAAGCCGAAGGCGAGGTCCATTAACAGCGGCCAACCACCAACCAAGGTCATTACCACGCAGTGAAGACCAGCTCATCGCACTGTTATTCCCATTAATAAATGCCTTATAAAAAAAAAAACTGTAAAAATCGTCAGAATTTGTGATTTTTCTTTCGCCATTATTTTTAGAAATGTTCTACTCATGTTCAAGGGCAAATCGTGTGGCTGTTCAACTTTTGTGTGGTACCTAATCTCTTACACATAATTAACTGTGTATACATATTTTCAAGAACCAGACTATGACTTTGCATTATGTTTGTTTCATGCACGTACCAGCTACCCTAAATTGACACATTGTCTGCGCATTCACTCCTACGTGTGGTATGTTTCCACACGCTGCACTATCTGTCCCTGCTGAAAAAAAAATTAAAATAAATACGCACAAAGAAATGAGTTGATTTGACACAACAATGTGCTTGTTAAGGGGCCATTTATTCGCTTGTTCACTGAGCCGGTCTTTATATCGCCTGTTAATACACCCCCACGTGATTAGGTTTTGACCATTCAGAGACCTGAAACTGTCCAAGGTATTTATTAATACCCATTATTGCATATTTACTAAAAACCAGAACCAATTATATAAATAAATACAAATTTACAAAATGTTATTATTAATCTAAGGATAGTCTATCTCTTCAAACCTTGCAAACAAAGATCTATTACACAAACTGTATGTAAATAACAAGTGCAATTTTTATAATTTTATTATTAATATTATTCATTCATGTAATTACAGATGATGGCAGACGAGATCAAAGATGTCAAAGTAGAAATAATAACCGTCGAAGGCACTAATGCAGGTTCCATACTGTTGATGTGCCAATTTGATGACTCCATTTCAACACTACACATGCCAAAAGAACTTGCTGAAGAGTTATGGAAGGAAATCAACAAGTTCTTCAGAAATAATCGAGGCACTGGAAGCACAACCAGAGTATACATTTGTTGTACAGTCTCGAAACATTATTCGCCTTAGTGGCAGTGAGCATCATGAACCCAGTACCTCCAAACCAAAGCCTTCCACTCCCACTTCCAAGTCTTCAACTAAGAGATGCTCCAAATCCTAGACTTACAGTTAACTACCATTTCCTCATTCTACTTTAACCCTGTTTCTGTTTCTGTGTTAAATAAACAAACTCCCTTACATTTGCAAGTGTAAAAAGTTTACTTTGATTTACACTCCTTTGTTTTCCAATCACAACAAATGTGCTTTCATGTGGTTCATAAATTACTAGGTGAGGCCTTGCACAAAAGCTAGATGAAGCCAGACACGATCAGTGACATGCAAGTGGAAATACTAACACTGAAAGCACTACGCACTAATACAAGTGCAATCTTATTGTCATGCCAATTTGATGACACTATCTGTACACTGTTTATGCCAAAGGCACTTGCTGAACACTTGTAGAAAAATACAAGTTCTACAGAAATAATAACCATCGAAGGCACAAATGCAGGTTCCATACTGTTGATGTGCCAATTCGATGACTCCATCTCAACACTACACATGCCAAAAGAACTTGCTGAAGAGTTATGGAATCAACAAGTTCTTCAGAAATAATCGAGGCACTGGAAGCACAACAAGAGTATACATTTGTTGTACAGTCTCGAAACATTTGTTGTAGTCTCGAAACATAATTCGCCTTAGTGGCAGTGAGCATCATGAACCCAGTACCTCCAAACCAAAGCCTTCCACTGCCACTTCCAAGTCTTCAACTAAGATATGCTCAAAATCCTAGACTTACAGTTAACTACCATTTCCTCATTCTACTTTAACCCTGTTTCTGTTTCTGTGATAAGTAAACAAACTCCCTTACATTTGCAAGTGTAAAAAGTTTACTTTGATTTACACTCCTTTGATTTCCAATCACAGCAAATGTGCTTTCATGTGGTTCATAAATTACTAGGTAAGGCCTTACACAAAAGCTAGATGAAGCCAGACACGATCAGTGACATGCAAGTGGAAATACTGACAGTGAAAGTAATACGCATTAGTACAAGTGCAATCTTATTGTCATGCCAATTTGATGACACTATCTGTACACTGTTTATGCCAAAGGCACTTGCTGAACACTTGTGGAAAAAGACAAGTTCAACAGAAATAATAACCATCGAAGGCACTTATGCAGGTTCCATACTGTTGATGTGCCAATTCGATGACTCCATCTCAACACTACATATGCCAAAAGAACTTGCTGAAGAGTTATGGAATCAACAAGTTCTTCAGAAATAATCGAGGCACTGGAAGCACTACAAGAGTATACATTTGTTGTACAGTCTCGAAACATTTGTTGTACAGTCTCGAAACATAATTCGCCTTAGTGGCAGTGAGCATCATGAACCCAGTACCTCCAAACCAAAGCCTTCCACTCCCACTTCCTAGACTTACAGTTAACTACCATTTCCTCATTCTTCTTTAACCCTGTTTCTGTTTCTGTGATAAGTAAACAAACTCCCTTACATTTGCAAGTGTAAAAAGTTTACTTTGATTTACACTCCTTTGTTTTCCAATCACAACAAATGTGCTTTCATGTGGTTCATAAATTACTAGGTGAGGCCTTGCACAAAAGCTAGATGAAGCCAGACACGATCAGTGACATGCAAGTGGAAATACTAACAGTGAAAGCACTACGCACTAATACAAGTGCAATCTTATTGTCATGCCAATTTGATGACACTATCTGTACACTGTTTATGCCAAAGGCACTTGCTGAACACTTGTAGAAAAATACAAGTTCAACAGAAATAATCTTTGCACTTGAAGAACAAGTGTGTACATTTGTTGTAGTCTAGAAACATAATTCACCTCAATGGCAGTGACCAACTTCAACCCAGTTTCCTCAAACCAGGGCCTCGCTGGCTTCATCCTTGTCTTCCACTAAAAAAGATGATCAGTTCCAAGAATGAGTACTGCACAAAAGCTACATGTAGTTGATCAAAAAGGAGTCAGGTCAAACTCTTCTATCTGTGTTGATCGTAAAACTGGTACCACTGTGACTGTTCAAAGAATAATCATACAAGTGCAATCTATAATTAGTTATATAACATCAGTCTACTACAAAAACAGTATCTAAACAAACAAAGCTGATGACCTTAGGTCAGCTAACTTGACCATTTTGGACTCAATTTCATAAAGCTGTTTAATGGTTATCACATTTTCTTGCTGACCGTATCAGAAAAAGCACACACTTATTTCACATGTTAGCAAGAGAAAAAGGCTGCAGGTTAGCATGCCTGTTCAAGTGCTTACGATTAGCAATACTATGGATACATACTACGTAACCACAGAATCCTACATTAAGCAGCTCAATGAAATTGAGCCCCGGTGCAATTAAGTGTGTTGCATTATAGAGACAACATTAATGACTCTTTTTATCAAGGGCATGTAACTTTGTTCGATCATTAAAGTAACAAACAAACAAATGAAGTCTTGCAAAGTAATAACTTCCAAAGCTCAAACAAAGCCTAACAAAAGCTTAAACTGTTAAAAATACAAAACAAAGCTTTTGTGCTCAGCTCAGCCTACCTGTTCAAACTGCAAATATCAAACGTGTTCTGTATTACATAATCTGTAACTCTTTTCATGAAGAACTATTAATCTTGTCAGATCAAATGCACTTTCATCCATGTTCCTCCCAAAGGGTACCAGTATTAAAAATAATCACAAATGTATCATTAGATAATAACATCTAAACTATCATTTAAGTTAAACACTTCAGACTCGAATTTTGTCAATGCCATGACATTTGAACTATTTTCTTCTACATGCATACCCAACTCAGTTACTATTTTAGTTTTTAAAAGATCACTTTTTCAAGTACTGAATTATGTAAATAAGATAATTAAGTTTTATAAGTAAAATAACCAGTTTGTTTGAAAACAGATAGGAAGACTATTTGTTACATTTTCTTTTCTTGTTTGCAATTTCTTGCCATGGAAAACAGTGTGGATAATCATTATTTCATAAATTTAAAAAAAATAAACAAAAAACTGTGTCTACAAAACATTTAAATACCATTAATGATATACCTGTACAACCAGGACTTGAAATCTTCCCAGACAATTCTGAAGGCCATGTCACACGAAGCAATTAAACTGTTCAGGCAACCACTTCCAAGCAATCTGTAATAAAAAAGAACATCAATATTCCTGTTAGCACATTACTTTCTAAAGGATAACAAGTAACACTTAAATGTCTCTCCAGCTGAGATTTTTTTTACATATAGTGCAACTGATTGTCTCCAAGTTATCTGAACAAATTGCCTGGTATGACATCTCCTTTTAAGAATATTGATCACACAAACTTCACAAATAATTTTTACTGATTACTGTATTGACTAATTTCAATACTTTTGATTGTATCTAATAATTGTTAATATTTTTTTTCCCGAACAAAATAAACACAAATTGTATTTTACATAACATCTGCATTTGTTTGAACTTTTCATTTCCTTTTGTACTGTATATTGTACATTAGTTATATTTTTCCAAACAGGTGCACAACCAAAACAGTTAAATGTTTGACTGACCAACCTTCTCTGCACTCTAAAAACCATGCAACCATGAAGCATATCCTAACCTATTCTCTTTGTTTTTCTACACTTTCTTAACTAAACACAATTATCCACAACAAAATAAGGGCCAATGATAACAATTGAAACTGATAAAAAGACTTTCCAAAAAAACTTACAAAATGTACTCAGGGGTCATGATCTTCCAATCCATCTTCTCTATTGGAGTAATCATAAAACAGCTGTTGCTGTTGCTGTTGCTGCTGCTGCTGCTGCTGCTGCTGCTGCTGCTGCTGCTGCTGCTGTTGCTGTTGCTGTTGCTGTTGCTGTTGCTGTTCTGTTGCTGTTGCTGTTATTACTTATTCGGCCATTTCACAAAGAACAATAACAATACATGTAGTTGCAAATAAGATTATAGTAATAGGAAACAAATTTTTAAAAATATGTTGAACAGAACTACATGAAGGCATACATGCTAAATAATGGCAACTAAAGCACTGGTCCTGAATGAAGATGACTGATATAAGGTTTGGATACAACAAGAAACATGTGAAGAATAGATGAGAGAGTATGGTAGATTGAGAAAGGACATGAAACAGGGTGGGAGAGGAAAGAGCAGGGAACTAGGGACAGAAACAACCCATTTCAAGCTGGCCAGGATTAACAAAAGAGTACTTAAACCCTGTGACCCTAAAGTCTGTCAATCCAAACTTGAGATGGGAACATATAAAGAATAATAGACTATAAATAAAATATATATATATAAGAAAATACAAGAAATAATAATAATTTTCAAAAACCTATACTTAAATAGAGACAAAATAAAGCTTTAGAACAAGCAATATGACCCGAAACGAATGTCTCACTTATAAAATTGCTAGTTTTTAATACAAACAGAAGTTACCTCAAGGTCCAAATTGTCTTTTCCAGGTTTTATAGAAGTCCATTCCAGAAAGTATGTCAAATTTAACGAGTGTGCAGAGCGCCGAAACAATGTATGGGCGCCGCCATTTTTTTTATTAACGAACTTTACTAAGAAATGTTTATTCATAAGTGGACGATACGTGATCGTCAATTACCAAATATGGGGTGTTTTTAATTTCATACTTTCTTTATATTAAGCTTAGATGTCAGGTAGAACCTGTAGTTTTACAATGATAATTTCTGTAATAGGCCTAATTATTTGTGTAAGAGTTTGTGGTTAAACGTTGGGAAACTACCTTTTTGTAGAGATCTCAGTGGTAAATAATTATTTGCTTTTCCATGCGCGCGAAAGTTTCATGACATGGCGGCCTTTTGACCAATGAAATAATAGCAAGCTGCTGCTCCACTATAAAAACGGAAGTTTTCATCTGTTAAAACAGTTGCTCTTAGTAAGCTGTCTATACTGAACAGATAATAGGTGGACAGTGGTAGCAACTCCATGTAGATTGACTAATTCAGCTTGCATCTGAGGGGAGTTTATTTAAGGGAGCGTCAGCGGACTCTAGCGGAGTAATATCAGCTTGCAAAACTGAAGGGTGTTTATTTAAGGGAGCGTCAGCGGACTCTGGCGGAGTAATATCAGCTTGCAACTGAGGGGAGTTTATTTAAGGTAGCGTCAGCGGACTCTGGCGGAGTAATATCAGCTTGCAACTGAGGGGAGTTTATTTAAGGTAGCTTCAGCGGACTCTGGCAGAGTAATTCAGCTTGCAACTGAGGGGAGTTTATTAAGGGAGCGTCAGCGGACTCTGGCGGAGTAATATCAGCTTGCAACTGAGGGGAGTTTATTTAAGGTAGCGTCAGCGGACTCTGGCGGAGTAATATCAGCTTGCAACTGAGGGGAGTTTATTTAAGGTAGCGTCAGCGGACTCTGGCAGAGTAATTCAGCTTGCAACTGAGGGGAGTTTATTAAGGGAGCGTCAGCGGACTCTGGCAGAGTAATTCAGCTTGCAACTGAGGGGAGTTTATTTTAAGGTAGCGTCAGCGGACTCTGGCAGAGTAATTCAGCTTGCAACTGAGGGGAGTTTATTAAGGGAGCGTCAGTGGACTCTGGCGGAGTAATATCAGCTTGCAACTGAGGGGAGTTTATTTAAGGTAGCGTCAGCGGACTCTGGCAGAGTAATTCAGCTTGCAACTGAGGGGAGTTTATTAAGGGAGCGTCAGTGGACTCTGGCAGAGTAATTCAGCTTGCAACTGAGGGGAGTTTATTTAAGGTAGCGTCAGCGGACTCCGGCAGAGTAATTCAGCTTGCAACTGAGGGGAGTTTATTTAAGGTAGCGTCAGCGGACTCTGGCAGAGTAATATCAGCTTGCAACTGAGGGGAGTTTATTTAAGGGAGCGTCAGCGTACTCTGGCGGAGTAATTCAGTCTTCCGATAAATGAGGATAATTGTTTCGTTTGGCGAAACAAATTGGCTACCTAGTTGAGCAATTTGGAAATAACATATTGGTTTATGATGATTATAGACTGTTTACTGTTATGTACTTACAGAGAATAAATTGTTGTAACTGTTGATTTGATTCACTATCCAATTATTTAATAGTTGAGCCTCCTCTAGCCAGTAACTTAGCTGCCTGGTTGTATATTTCAAACCAACAGACTGGGGAAAATAAATTTATTTGTAGTGACGGTGATCATCGGTAGGTGTCGAGATATTCTCACTACAGTAACAGCGCCCCCACCGACCGCCGCGCGCGACACAGCAACTACCTTGTCCAACTATAATACTGCTGCTCTCGAAAGCGATCCAATTGAAACATGAATTTAATGAATTAAAAGTTTTTCAAACTTAAATCAACAACGTCATAACTACCTCAATACACACAAAATATAAACTTATTTTATTACTAAAAAAATTGGACTATAAACTTCAACAATCCGCATGTTAAATACAAATACAACTATTTACTAAGCTTTGAAATTCAAAACAGATTGACGTGATTTTTTTAATTCATTATTTATTTATTTGTTCTGGGTACACAGCAACAATCCTACACATACCCTATTATGACTTTCAGCCGCAGGGCTAGGGCATGGCCTTTTGTTAAGCTCCGTCGTGCACATATGTTTTGTTTTCTACTTTTTTTAATGCTCTTTCATAATCATTCCAATAGCGTCGATTTAGTAACCAGAACATTTATTTCCCCATGTAAACTAAATGTAAACATGTAATAAATTTACACTCAACACTCAACACCCTTATTATCGATTCAAATGTTGACATCAACACAATTACACTGACTCCAACAATACCCGAACACCTAGTGTTTGTTTCAACAAACACTAAAGCTCTAGTTTTTACTATTATTCTTTCAAAAGAAATAGCACAAGTAAAAACTTTTTAACATTTTAAACTGATTTATTGCATATAACACCGATAACACATTAAACAGTATGCAAGTTGACAAAGTAATAAAACATTTAAATAAACTGGTAACCTTTTTGTTTTTTAGTCTTTCACACCACACTCTAAAAACAGTGTTTAGAATTTTAACACATTTCTAAGCACAAGTTGTGTACCCACTATTGTGTGTTTGAATGCTATAAACCATTTGAGCAGGTGTCAAAATGATAACCATGTTTATCATTTAAACATGTTTAAAAATTAATGTTAAAAAGTGGGTACAACATTTGTGTTTAAACATATTTTTTACAGTGTACAGTTCATATAACTAGGCATATTTGAAGCATATTGATGTAAACACACTGCTTAATGCCTGGATGGAGTCCTGCTTTGTTTAAATTAAATCATCCAGCAGGGGAAACTGTTTTACAAAGACATGAGAGAAATGAGACAAACTCAGCTTCTTTGCGTTACTTGTGATCATCACTTGCCTAATACATACAATGAAAATAGTGAAGGATTTTCATCAAGTAGAATTTTTATGTCAGCAGGCAATGATATGTGTTTTGATGTTATAGCAAATTACTTTGAGCTAAAAAGAGCCCCAAGGGAAAACAGGCCCTAAAAAGCCATCTCGTAGGATCTGATTAAAAATTATGTTGGGCTGACAAGGTAACTGTTTTCATTTTAAAATTAATTAGTTTATTTGTTACAGATTATCAGGACACTGTGCTTGTGTGGTCCAAGTCAAGACCCTGTTAAGGCTTGTCACAAAGAAACCCTCAAGTTTAGTTTTTTAATGCATATTCATTAGCTGACTTGAATATTGATGACCTGTAACCCAAAATGTGAATAATGCATATCATTAGACCAACACCCGATCCAGCAATGCCGCAGTTTTGTAGTCGAGTCACCTGTGTCGAGTCCGAGTCCGAGTCACGAGTCATTAGGTCCGAGTCCGAGTCCGAGTCCCGAGTCACTTGGTCCGAGTCCAAGTCCGAGTCACGAGTCACTTGGTCCGAGTCCAAGTCCGAGTCACGAGTCACTTGTTTAAATATTGATTGCAAACCAAATGTTGTAAAATAAGCATTGGAAATGACAAAATAAAACACATTTAATTTAAACAAAGTTCTGTACCTGCAGTTACATTTTTATTTGAGGTTTAACTACTTGCCCCTTATCCAGAATATCTTTTAAGGATTTAAAATGATTTTTTTTCTCTTCAAAATAACCAATTATGTACTGATTTATTTATTTCAGAAAGGTTAATAGCCAACAAATTTAAAGAAACTTTCTCTAAACCAGAAACCTTGTTGGCTACCTACCTTTCTGAAATAAATAAATCAGTATATAATTGGTTATTTTGAAGAGAAAAAAATCATTTTAAATCCTTAAATTCTTAAAAACTTAATCCTTAAAGACACTGGACACCTTTGGTAATTGTCAAAGAAACGATACGGGGCGGAACGGAGGATGCCATGATTAAAAAAGTTTCCTGACCAAGTTTCGCGTGTGCGTGTTGACCATGTGTGGAAACTGGTGCAAATAACACAGCCATCACAGTGCAATAATGCTATATAGTGCAATAGTGCAATAATAACTACTACAATAATCACGAACACTATTACTCGCAACACCATACTACAGTGTACTTCTTGTGCTAAGACGTTAATATTCCTCCATCCATGTGCACTCCGGGAATGACAATCGGATCATCGGAATCGTTTTTAATATTGAAAAAAGGTATTGTTTGTGAAAATACGTGACTCGCAAGTCACGAGTCCTCAGGGACAAGTCCGAGTCACGATAGTCGAGTCCGAGTCCGAGTCCGAGTCCGAGTCTTTTGCAGACGTGACTTGAGTCAAGTCCGAGTCACCGAAATTGGGACTCGAGACGGACTCGAGTCCGAGTCCTGGACTCGAGTCATACAACACTGCAATGCCGTGGTTGATTTAAGCTGAGCAGGTAATGACAATAGGTAGCAGTGTTTGAGGAATGCTTTAGTTGGGGTTTACAGTGTTGTGAGTTATATATTCATCAGGTCAGTTTTGAATTAGAAAAGACGTGAGGTGAAAGTTGAGTGCAAGACTGAAGAATGATTGAGATGATGTAAATAAGATGCAAATATTTAGTTTTATGTTTGCTGTGTGAAGTGAATGTCAGGGCGTTGTCTCCAAGATCTTGGTCTGTGAGGACTGCCTTACACTCAGCTCTGCTGCAGCGACATTTGCATAAGAGTATTCAGGCTCCTAATTTGATTATATCCAAGCAACCAGGCTTGTGTTTGCTGAAATATTTCTGAGTGTTAGTAGGGTGATTTTTCACCTACCATATTTAAACCTTTGGGCGAGAGAGGAGACAAGTCCGGAGAAGGATCATCAACCGTTAGTTGAAACTTTTGTGTACATATTCTTTTGAGTGAAGTAATTTCTTTTAAAACTACTACATACATTGCTAAGTTAAGAATCTTACATTTGTGGTATTTATGTTAACCCAAGTTTTGTGGCTAGAGACACAGATATTTCCACTTTAAGTGGAGAATTTCTTGTGCTTTTCATATTTAGTAATTTGTGCATTTAAACCCAAGAATTATGGCAAGTGTTTGGTTTACTAAACTTGCAGACGGCTTTGGTTCTGGGCAACAACTTTACATTGGAGCACCACTTTTTATGGTGAAGTTCACCCCTCATCAGGACTGATGTTTGAGCGTCACCATTTAACAGGAGGCTAGGAAAGCAGGAGTGGATTTTGGAACTGTCAATCCCAAATGGGAAGCTGTACTTTTGCAAGTAGCCTTTTCTTTCACGTGGATGAAGTAGCCAGCAAGCAATCTTGAATATTGTGATGGGAACGTTTAAATAGGAATTTGCTTAGAATTGTATATAAAGAGTGCCAATAATCAAAAAGTGCAACTTATTACCCGTATTTTGGAAACTGCCTTACTTGAGAGTGAAGGCTGGGTATTTAAAACTTTGGGGGTTGCTCACCTCCGTGTAGTTGCAATTTTGCTTTTTCTGTTGAGTGTTGCTTTTAGACAATGGAAAGGTGTTAGGTTTTAAACTAGGACTGTTTCACTATAAAATTAAAAGCATAACAATTCTGTGACGTAGGAAAATTGGCTAAATTGTTATATGGTTTAATTTCGCTTCAAGGCCTTTGCTAGTGTGCCTGAGTGGCAACTCCCTTGGTGTGAACAATTTATTATTTGGTCTGAGTGACCTACATTTATGTCTTAGTAACATTTGGTCTTTGTGAACTTCAATTTAACATTTGGTCTGAGTGACCTACATTTATGTCTTAGTGACATTTGGTCTTTGTGACCTACATTTTGATCTTTGTGATCAGTGGTCTGAGTGACCGACATTTTTGGTCTTAGTGACCTGGTATACATTTTTGCCTCGGTGGCTATTTTCCTTTTTAGGAGCAATTAATTGATAGTTGTCGTAGTGACATAGCATTGAGCCTTTATTCACAAATTTGACATGATTTTGTGGAGCACTTTACATGCGTGCCCAAAATGAAGCAATTGTAAATTACAAGAGCTAATTTGAACTTATGTTTTTATGACCGGTGTATATACTTGTGTAAATGATAATTTTAATGTGAGACTTTGTGGAAAATAAACCTCTGAAAGAAGGATTATTTGTCAGAGTGGACATTTCTTGTAGTACTCATTGAATCCTGTAATTGGACAGGTTACTAGTTCTGACAAGGCTTAAAGGCACTAGACACATTTGGTAATATTGTCAAAGACCAGTATTCTCACGCGGTGTATCCCAACATATGCATAAAATATAAAATCTGTGAAAAGTTTGGGTCAATATTGTTCATCAAATTTGCAAGAGAAAAATGAAAGAAAAAACACCCTTGTTGCATTACTTTGTGTGCTTTCAGATGCATTATAAAAGGGCTTCAGCTGAAGTCTTTATTATTTGAGTGAGAAATTACCTCTTTTTCAAAAACTATGTTACTTCAGAGGGGCCGTTTCTCACAATGTTTTAGACTTTCAACAGCTCTTTATTGCTTGTAAGTAAGTTTTTATTCTAACAATTATTTTGAGTAATTACCAATATGTCCAGTGCCTTTAATGTGAGAACATTAAATTTGTAATATGATAATCCAGAATGTTGAGGTTTAAAGGAACATTACAGAGTTGGTTTTTGCTGACAAAACAGTTGATGGCAGTGTAAGCACTTTATGTAATCCACCATATACATAAACTGACAAAACCTGTAGAAGTTTGAGATCGATCGGCCATCTGGGTCACGAGAAAATAGTGATTTCGCATTTCGCATGACATTAATGCAAAAAAAAAACACATTAATAAAACGTCACTGAGCGATAAACTCCAAACAGGAAATTAGTTTTATTTATTTCTCATCAAATATGACATTTCAGACAGAAATATTTCAAGGGATGTTTTCTACTATCATCATCATTAGACCAAGTAAGTTTGATGTAAATCTGTGATCTTCACGATTTTGTTTCTTACCAATTCTGTAATGTTCCTTTAAAAGATAGTGGCCTTTATATGTCATCATTGTTATTAGGTCAACTCAAAGTCTGCAAACTTCTTCACAAATGTAGCGATAAACTCCAAACTGAGCGATAAACTCCAAACAGGAAATTAGTTTTATTTATTTCTCATCAAATATGACATTTCAGACAGAAATATTTCAAGGGATGTTTTCTACTATCATCATCATTAGACCAAGTAAGTTTGATGTAAATCTGTGATCTTCACGATTTTGTTTCTTACCAATTCTGTAATGTTCCTTTAAAAGATAGTGGCCTTTATATGTCATCATTGTTATTAGGTCAACTCAAAGTCTGCAAACTTCTTCACAAATGTAGCGATAAACTCCAAACTGAGCGATAAACTCCAAACAGGAAATTATTTTTATTTATTTCTCATCAAATATGACATTTTAGACAGAAATATTTCAAGGGATGTTTTCTACTATCATCATCATTAGACCAAGTAAGTTTGATGTAAATCTGTGATCTTCACGATTTTGTTTCTTACCAATTCTGTAATGTTCCTTTAAAAGATAGTGGCCTTTATATGTCATCATTGTTATTAGGTCCACTCAAAGTCTGCAAACTTCTTCACAAATGTAGCAATGTGGGAGTTGCATTGCTCCCTTTTTCGTTTCGTTGAACTTCTTTGCCCGTGCGTTTGCTTTTGACAAGTTTTGTCGTGCATTTTGACCCAATCTTGTTTATCCCCACCAAGCACCTGCAGAGGGGTGTGGAAGAGTGAAAATATCATTAGTTATTTAACAACTTACAATATTGTTGAAGCGGTTCTCCTTAAAGAACGCCCTTACAAATTGAGTGTCTCTGTCAAACTAAGTCCAGGTTTTTTTAACTTTCTTTTTTTCATGCTTGGATTCTACAGACAAGGTGGGCACTGTTTAAAGCTTTTGTGCCCTCACATCATACACTAGTCCTGCATCTAGCTCCTTGCCTTTACATGTGTCATGTCTGTAGACCCTATGAGTTTGAACCAGGACAGAGCCTTGAAATTGATGCTTCAAGGTTGTCCTCCCAGTCCCACTGATATTTCTTGTCAACAATTTCCAATGGCAAACAAGACATTTCACCGGATTTCATAACTATAACCACAACTGAGAAATATTCCAGAGGATGTATTTACATTAACCTTGTTCATGTTGTAATTGTATGTAACACAATGTATACAATGTTTAACGTAAGCCCTGTGGTGGCCGCATGCAATGATGTGCATTGTACATGTACTGTGTAGTCCTGCTACCCTCGTGCTACTGACTGCTGCCGAATACGCAAGCCACGGAACGGCTACTTTCACATGAAACTATTTCTATAATACAATGTTTTTCCTACAGAGTATCAGTCAGTAAGTTTTCATTAACAGTCAACTATCAGACTATGATTATACACGCAGATTTTAAAAAATTATACCGTTGTAATTACCGACCTAACAATTGTACAAACTTACCGTGATTGTCACTTTCTGCCGACTACCACATAGTCACAAAACTGTCGCAGAAACAAGATGGCGTGTAAGTGTCCGTGCACACTTGCCATTGGTCGAAAGTGTATGACGTAAGGTACAGTACGATACTGTAATAATTTTACAGTAAATTACCGCATTGTAAACTGTCTGCAAAATTTCGGTTGATGCAACAACAATTTACAGTAAGGTACTGTAAAACAAATATACAATACACTACTGTAAATAAATACAGTAAAATACTGTCAAAATTACAGCAAAGTTTTACAGTGTACTGAACCTGGATATTCCTTAACTTTTATTCTGACGCTGCACATAAAAACTGAACGAGATAATAATTATCTTCTTGTATAAATGTTCTAATGTATTCCGGACTTTTCACCCTTTTTATATGTATTCAATACAATTCTCTCAACTCAGTTTTGTAATTGTAAATGTCTCATTGAGTAGTTCACCGAGTGTGGATTTCCCAAACACAATTTAAGAATAAAAGGAAGTGTAAGTTAATCAATGACGACACATAGAAACTCTTATAACAATATCAAGTGTGTTGTATGTAATTTCTTCACAGAAATAATGAGCGAAGCGACAGTTGCCGATTCAGCAGGCTCGCGATGCTTGCAGGAGGCAAACAGACATTGATGGGTTTGAAGTAAAGTTCATTAATGACTATATTGGTAAGTTGCATTTAAGGTTGGCCAGGCCATTAGATTGTCAAATGTGCACGACAGATGATTTAATGTAAAGCTGAGGCAACTAGAAAGTTTGATCTCCAAATTTTGTGAAAATTTTTGTCATCATTTGTATATCGATTAATGGAGGTTGGTAAAATGATCTATACTTTCCGAAATAAAAGAGTGATTGGAGCAATATACATTAAACGGTTACACCTGCACTATTTGTAAGTATAACTTCATGTTTGTGACACAGTAAAATTGAAGTTATTCATAAGTACTTATTTTCTTGTTGACATTTTAGTTAATGGAACCTTGACCACAAAGGCCTTTGCCCATGGTGGTTTTCTTCTACAGTATCGTGGGGCGATTATCACCCAGGAGGAAGGGGAGAACAGGCAGCAATCATACCCTGAAGAAAAAGGAAGCTTCCTGTTCTTCTTCTTTAAGGACAAGGGAACCAAATTCTGGTAAGTTAATTGAACAGGCTACCCCAAAAATTTGCAAATGAATAATCTGTATTTTAAATTTATTAAATAATTGTCATAGTGTGGATGGTACTGATTATGATGGTGCCTGCAGGATGGTAAATGACATGCGAGCAAGGAGTGCAAATACATTGATGAAGGTGGTAGACGTAGATGGAACTCCCTGTCTTTGCCTGTTTGCTCACTGCAACATTAAGGAAGGAGAAGAGCTTCGATACGATGTTCCATGGAGAAAAAAGGTAAGGCAAAGTCTTCAAGAATGCGAGCGAAGAGTGAATACTGAGAAATGAAAATAATAACCTACCTACCATTTTAAAGAAAAAAATAATTGTTTTCAATTCCTGTTACTGTTACTCTCTCTTCCCTTGTCTTCTTTTAGATTGTTTTCATGTATTTATTTTAATTAAATTTTATTTATTTGTTTTTTCTCCTCTTCACATTTTCTTCCAAGGATTGACTTTCCAGTCTTAAGGCATAAATTCAAGCACTTAGGTGCATCTATAACTTATTAGATTTGAACCTAAAAATTCCAAAATAAAAGGGGAAAACAGT
The DNA here is from genome assembly GCA_023634235.1 of Pisaster brevispinus. Classification (NCBI taxonomy): domain Eukaryota; kingdom Metazoa; phylum Echinodermata; class Asteroidea; order Forcipulatida; family Asteriidae; genus Pisaster; species Pisaster brevispinus. The sequence goes on from JAMKCF010000001.1 coordinate 8,354,437, forward strand.
CTTATTTATAATTTTTTTTGGTACTATTCCTTGACAGAATGCTGATGAAGATGCCAGCGATGAGCCCCCCAAGGTAAGATAAAATCAATTTCAAAGTGATGTCGTTTGTATCAGGTTTGGCCCAAATGTACACAATGAGTGTTAAAGTGTGAAAATGCACTTGCATTTTTGTTTAACCAGCTTGGACCAGCTAATTAGGGTCGACATGAAAAATAAACATACTGGAAAATAAACAAGCTGGTCCAAGCCTGCATTAATTGTTTAAATGTTCTCTTGTATCATTTAAGGTTCATGGGCAGACAAGTTAGAGGACCTAAAATGCATGGACGACCTCAGAGATCCCAACCTTAAAAGATCTGTGCCTAGGTTTTCTTAAAGGTCTGCAAGAACTTCATCAACATGGAATTGTCCACAGAGATATTTAGCCTTCAAATGTGTTGCTTGGTAGGTTAAGTCACTTCCTGTCTCTACGCTTTTTGTCAGTGCCGTAATCCGTGTTGAAAAGTGGGGGGATCATTCTGAAATTGTGGTATGAATTAAGCATGAAAAAACAAGCACTCCATTTATGTTCGTCTAGGCAGAACTAGGGTATGGTAAAGAGAGCACAATATTTTGAGACAAGATATTCCCATCGTTGCGTGCTTACTTTTTATGAGTTAGTCAAATCATAACCACATTTTTTTTACTACTCACAAAATCTGGGGAGGATGATCCTATGGGCCACCCCCACCTCTCCAAAAATGGGGGGGGGGGGGGGGTAATATCCGCGGGATTTATGCCCGTGCTTTTTGTGACAGGTATGACTTGGTATTCTTATACATGAATATATGATTTTTCCTTCAGTGAAATGTTGTACGTAACTTGAAAGCAGGGAAATTTCATTTGCATCATCTTGGGATGTTTTCACCGCTCCAACCCTTAATAAAGAGGATGATCAACCCACTTCAAGAGTCAAGACGCTCCATAGAGGAATGCATCAACATTGTGAGTAATTCGTAATTTTTGGTCTGAATTTTGGCTAAAAAAATCATTCCGGGTTTTCTTCTTTATTTTAGTAATTTAAGTAATATATTCATCAGCATTGTATATTTTTGTTTTGGTTAAAAACGTGTACCCTTTACATAAACATGTAAGCAAAGTACATTTTGTGCTTTCCTCTAAAGTCCTGCTGGGGTTGTGGGTATAGCTGCTCATGTAACAAATCTCCCACGGGCGGAGAATAAAAACAAAACAGATTTCCCTCAAGGTTTTTGACGACTTTGATTTTGTATTTTGTTTTACATTTTCCGGCAGTCCTCGTGTTTAATACAATTTAAATAGACTCTGCACGTCTTTCTTTTTATGTTCCCAGTGATAAATTTGCCTAGGTGTAAGGAGGAAATTCCTGTAACTTGTTTGTTATAATTTGTTATCCTTCCTCATTTTTTTGTTAACGAGGTGCTACGTTTTTTGTTTTTTGTTTTTGTTTTTCCAGAGGCTGGTTAAACAGTTAGCATTTGTTACTAACTGTCAAAACACCGCCAAATTTTACTGCTTCACCCCACATGTTATCGTTAAAACAGGTAAATATAATTCTCATAAAATTCTGCAGTACATCGTATTTATTGAGTAGTTTGTATTGGTGTTTTGTTTTGTTTTTGTTGAACTGAATAAGGGTTAATTTTGACCTTTACCCCTCAGGTGACGCAATAAACCTGATCAAACAATGCGGAGCAACTGTTGTGGACGCTCGTGGTGGTTTTCGTTTATCATCGGGAAGCAAGTGCCTCAAAATCTATCTATCAGAGTTTGATGATGCATCAGACATCAAATTTAAAGGTAATAAGCAACAGGTCACTGTTTGTTTGCCTTCAATTTCGAAAGTTACTAGTTTCTGTTTATAATTGTATTTTATTTTATTCTCAAACTGGAACAAACCCCGTAACCCTTAAGTGGGTAACAGCAGTAAATAAATAATCATTAATGTGAGTTGTAACGTCCTTACCTTTATTAGCCATTTCAAATATCAAAACCTACTAATAATATGATGACGACACATAATCAGAGACTCTTCTTTTTTTTATGGATTGTTTTAGGTGATTTATTTAAATTATCATAATTGAAACTTGTTTTCTGTTCATCACAATGAGTGGCATGATTTAGTTCTAAAAAAAACCGAAAAGCAATCACTGGTAATGATTGTTGACGATGAAAGTTTTTTTTTATTAGCTATTACGCAATATTGAAAATTATGTCATTTAATTTTGCAGAGCTGAATGAAAAGTACAGAGTGCCAATTGTTGACGTAGGTTGGCTGCATAGTTGCATCGAGTCCTATACCGTCATGCCAATAGAGGAGTAGTGTCTGTTTCCTAAAGGTAAGATTCCCTTTTCAACATTGGTTAAAAACATTTATGCTATGTAAATGTTTTGTACGTTTTTGTTACTTTTGTGTTCTTTCTATTGTTGAAATGTGTTGTTACCTTTTTATATTATGGATATATGTAAATATATATATATATAAAATTAGTAGGGGAGATGGCCTGAGCTTTCGATGCAGACCGGACCTTCGTCAGAGGCATAAATAATAATAATAATAATAAAAAGATATTTATAAAGCGCCAAATTGCCATACTGGCCTCAAAGTGTAACTACAAAGGTAAAAAAGCAATTTCCAAATTACAACATTACAATTCAAAGGGTTTCCGAAGTATACAATTTAAAAAGACAACTTCAAAAATTTGTTTAAGGCAGTTTAAAAATAAATCTGGACCAGCCAGTAAAAATTTGACACAATTCAATATTAACAGTTAAAAGGAAACAATATTTAATTAATTAAAATAATATTGCCTTAAAAGGTAGGTCTTCAAATGACGCTTAAAAATGTCAATACATGAACAGTCCCTAAGATGTGATAGCAGCTTGTTCCACAAGGAGAGGGCTGCGACACTGAAGGCTCTGCCGCCATAGGATGATGTCGGAGGAGGTTAAGGGATGCGGAACGAAGGTTGCGTGTGGGTTGATGACGATGAACGAGGTCCTGTATGTACGAAGGGGCAAGGTTGTGGAGTGCTTTGAACGTGAGAATTAGAGTTTTGTAGATTATCCGTTGTGAAACTGAGAGCCAATGGAGTGATTGAAGGATTGGGGTTATATGCTCATGACGTTTAACTCGACAAATCAATCTGGCAGCAGCATTCTGTAGACGCTGGAGTCTGTTGATTTCGTTGGTTGGAAGGCCAATGAGAAGGCTGTTACAGCTGTCAACACGAGATGTCACGAAAGCGTGTATTAGCTTCAGTGTCCCTGGCAACAAACCGTCCATGCACTTTTTGAGGAGTGTGGTAGGGATAGGATCGAGTGGACAGCACTTTGAGGGCGAGTTTGTTATCATTTTCCGAACTGTATCGGCAGACACTTCATCGAACGTGGAGAACGAGGATGCGCATTGCTCTTGTAAGTGTAATTGCAGACCCAGGCAACTTGTGGAGTCCAGTTCACTTCTGAGTGTGCAAACTTTTTCCACAAAGTAGTCTGCAAAATCGTTGGCAAGAGCATTTGTGGAACGGTGAGAAGGTAACTTCATCCTTTCGTCGGGAGCGCTCAATGAGGTAACAATCTGAAACAGCTCCTACGTGTTGCTGTTTACAATACGGGAGTTATGATAGTCACGTTTAGATGTCTCAAGGCGCGGTGAGTGGCAGCCATGATGTGTTGCTGGAACCCAGCGATTTCAGTAATCTGTAGAAGGTTCTTACCGTTGCTATCTTCGGGTGAGTTGACATGTAAGTGGAAGTCACCGAATAGTTCAACCTCTCCTGGTACAGGAACAGTAGACTCTAGTAGAAGTGTAGAAAATTCCTCCAAAAACCACCACCTCGCCGAGATGTTCTGGGTTTGTGAATGACGTCATAGTTGGGCAGCGATTGTTTAATGTTGGCTAGTGTGCAATTGTCGCGATCAGTCCCAGTTAACCATGTTTCTTGAAGGGCTAAAATATCAATGTCATGATCCGACACAAAATCACAGATTGATGCAACCTTGTTATTAATAGAACAAGCATTCCACGCAGCAAACTTGGTCAACGACGTCCCTTGTTGTAGTGGTTGTTTCCTTATTACTGGAACATGTATCAGATTTTGCCGCTGATTGTGATTGATAGAAACACAGGTTAGATTAATGTCAACCACACCCCTGCGCACAGGTAAGTTGTAGTTTGACGTTTCATATATATTGACATGATCTTACGTTTTTTGTGGATGCCAGCACGACAACCTCTTCTCGTAGAGTTGGTCTGAATACCAATGTGCGAGAGTAGGAGCCATATTGGATTAGGTAGAGAAAGGTGGCGATTACTTGCTCCTTTCGCGTTATTCAGTGCATGAAGGGTTGCTTTATTGTAGCACAGTGGAGACATGGTTGGCGGAACCAAGACTCAATGAGCACGTACCATGGACCGGTGACAGTGTCAGCTAACGTTGCATGCATCAGCAAGCTGGGTGGTCTATACAGTTCACATGCAGTGCCCATCCAAGGTGAAAAATTGAGAACATAAAAACTCTCAAAAACAGGACGAAATCTCCAGCGAATCGCGGTAGAAGACAGTTCTGTGTTGTCTATAACTTATTACAGGTCACAGGAACATATTTAAAAAGACGTGAACGTACAAATTACAAAGAAAAAGGACGATATAATGAGAGCAGAATGTGACGTGCAGCAGCTCGAGGTCAGCGCACGAGTTACAGAACAAACACAAACATATCCATTTATAGCAAAAAGAGGAGCGAAGGATTAAGGGAGAGTATCCAGAAAAAAGCGGGAAAATATAGCCAATCACAGTTGTAAATTTACTGGCTAAGAACCAATAAGAGTGAAGAAGTGAAGACAAAGGATGGTCAGTGTGAAAGGCTGGATCACTGGACCATAAAGGTGGTACTGCATTGTAGGCATTACAATGCGGGAAGCATGAAAGGGTAGGATTAGAGAACAAGCCACATAAGAAAATGCAACTAACAATAGGAGGCAAGATCAAAGTAATTCTAGAATAAAAGAATCAGTTAAAGAAGTTAAAACTAGGCAAGAGGAACCTGCAGAGTGAGCAGGTTATTAAATCCTCTGCAAAGGGAATAGGCTATTGACAGGTTGATTTGTAAAACTTCTTGAGAGAAAAGAAGTGTAGAAATGGACCAGTGGAGAGAACATGTAAATGACAGTAACTGTATCTATTTTACATCAATGAAGTAAGCGAGAGAAAGAAGCGTAAAAATAGACCAGTGGAGAGAACATGTTATTTATAGTTATTGTATTTATTTTATATCAAAAGTGTAAGGAGGGTGATGGGAATTTATTTAACACCGTTTACGTTGAGTTCAAAGGGTTGGACTGTCTTGAGTTGGTGAATCCAGTTTGCGGTGTGTGTTATGCACCATTGCAAGCCTCAATCACAATGAGTTCAACATCTTTGACGCTGTGATTAAGGCTGTTGAAGTGGATGGAGACGGGGTACAGTTTCTTGGTCTTTATGGAAGAGACATGGTTCGCAAAGCAAAGACTGAGTTTGGTCTTAGTCTCTCCCACATACTGTAGTCCACATCTTTTACAAGATATAGCATAGACCACATTGGGTGTGCTGCATAGGGAGTCGGTCTTGATATTGTAAGAAGAGCCAGTGCTATGACTCTTCACTTTAAGTGCAGGTTTGATGTAGAGACAAGTTCTACATTTAGAGCGGGTGCACTTGTGACAACCCTGTATCTCTGTTAGGGGTGGTGTTTGGCCTGTACCTGGGGGGAGTTTGTCCTGACTAGAATGTCTCCCAGGTTTTTAGGGCGGCGGAATGCAACTATTGGGTTCTCAGGGATTGCTGAGCGCAACCTCTTAGAGGAATGGAGAATATTCATTCTGCCATTGAGGATTGTGGAGAGTTTGGGTAGTTTAGGCTGGTAGGTGGTGACTAGGGCAACTCTATTGGTCGGGACTTTTTTGGATCCCGTGTTGGCCAAAAGAGTATGGCGTAGTATGCTGAGGGCCTTGTTGATGGCAAGTTGAACCCTGCGTTCACTGTGACCTCTAGAAACAAGGTGTATATATATGTTTATCCAATGAAATCGTCTTCTATCACAATTCACAGTGCTCGATACATCTCTGTAGAGCTATAACATGTAATAAATTCAGAATATGACTTAAACAAACTTTGGCATAGCTCTCTTCTGGACAGACTGTTTCTTACCATAAGGCACTCATGAGTGCTTTATGGTACGAAACAGTCTGTCCAGAAGAGAGCTATGCCAAAGTTTGTTTAATAAGTCATATTCTGAATTTATTATATATATATGTATTTATATATAAAATTAGTAGGGGAGATGGCCTTATATATATATATATATATATCTTTCTCTCATTGTGTTCATGTTTTAAATTCGTATCAGGACAATGATCTGTGGCTGAAAGTAAGGAATGCTCCTATGACAAAGAGGTAAGGTTACTTCCATTACATCTTACTACAACTTTAAACATCGTAATTCCTACTTTCATTTTGTTCATTGTATAAGATGAGATCTTGGAAAATTTTATTACAATGACAAATTGTTTTGTTGCAATCTTTATTTTACAAAAGAGTGATCTATCTAATGATGGCAGTGACACATCAGGTAGTGAATACAAGCCATCAGACAACTCATCTGATAGTGATGACAGTGATGAGGAAGAGTCAGCACCTGTGCAACATGACAGTGAGGAAGAAGAGTCGGCACCTGTGCAACATGACAGTGAGGAGGAAGAGTCAGCACCTTTGCAACATGACAGTGAGGAGGAAGAGTCAGCACCTTTGCAACATGACAGTGAGGAGGAAGAGTCAGCACCTGTGGCAACATGTCATGTAAGAAAAACACATTGCTTTTATCGACCCAACCCACAAATTTGTGTATGCATATAAAATCACTTGGTTGTTGCATAATAAACAGAGATAACAGAAAAAAGAGAAAAGGGAAGGAAAGAAATGCAAACTGTTGGAGATCAGCGCCGTGGGAGCCAGGGTTCTCCGGGGGGGGGGGGGGGGGGGTCAAGTGAATTTGTAAAGAATTACTCGGTTTTCTCAGTTTCCAAATGTAAATATATCTGAGAGTAACAAGTATTTAAAGGGTGATGGCCAAAGCGCCTTACATGACATGACATCTCCTTTGGTTGTATACAAGTTGTGTTAGGGTATAAGACTACCAAACTTCTTTAGAAATTTAAAGGTTCTGATTGGTCAAGATGGGATCGTACCGAAAGTTCTTTTGTGTTAGAGATTTGGAATGTGGGATAGTCACGAGATCTGGTTGCGGGAAATTTTAGGCCAATTTTGCGGGAGTAAATTTCTAGGTTTGTCAGTATCCAACAGATTCCCGAGGAGAGGACTGTATGTCAGCCTCGAAGATTTGTACATAGAGTTATTGAGAACTCTTAAGTCTTTTAGACACGGTTTCGTTGCTAAGATTTTGAGACATTTATGGGCGCCTGACACACAGAAATAGTGCTCACGAGACCCGCCAGACAGTAGAACCAGGATCGTCAGAACGACCTGTAAGTAGTTATTTAATTGTGCTTTCTTTCAAGAAGTTAAGATTGTTGTTATAAGAAGTTGCTTTGTGTAATGGTTGAGCCACTTATCACTAGAGTTTCGATTTACTGTTTGCCTCGCCAAAGTTGCTTGAGAGATGAGGACTTTAAACAACGTTTGATGTATATGATATATTGATTGCGGCAATAATGGAAAGTGTGCTTTCCAACCGGCACAAAATGGCCTCTAATTATGAATCGGCTATATGAGCTAATTTATTTACTTCAAGTAGTTTAAATGTACGTTTGGATTTATTTGATAACTCCAGGGTTTTCCCGCAAGGGTTAAAACAGACCATTGAAGTTGATGTGCTATGTTGAAGTTGATGTACTATGTTGAGGTTGATGTGCTATGTTGGAGGGTTGACTTGCGACGGGGCTCAGCAAGACCCAATGGGCTATCAGCTCTTTAGACGAGGACTGGAGTAGAGAGAGAGTGAGACACACACACAGACTGCCGTTAACCGGAAAGCACTGGATTTTAAGTTACTCCTAAGAGCCTAACGTTCATATTATTTTGTGAAACTTTAAACTAATGTCATTGTAAATAAATGTGTACATTCTTGTAAATATAAACGTGTTTCGTCTTACCATCTTATTCTGTGTGCGAACAACTACCGAAGGTCATGGCCGCCGAGGTTGGGGAACGACTCGGAGTGTGACACCACGGTCACTTAAGTTAGAGTTAGAGGACTTAGCCATGCTTCTTAGAAGTAAGAGTAGTACCCAGTGTCAGTGCTGATCTATGTTGCATGCTGGGATACTTTTGGACGGTCCTTTTTCTTTTATTTTTTCCCGTTCATCAGATTTTCAGTTGGGGGGGGGGGGGGGAGGTTACTGGGGGGTGACGAGTTTTTAGCCCCCCCCCCCCCCCCACGGCCCTTCCCTAGCTACGCCGATCTTTATGATTTTATCACTCGCACCTTTTAAAATGAGGTCAACTATCTATCTATAGTGACTAAAATATAGCTTAACGATATAGTTTGGTTATAGTTTGGCAAATTTGTTGAGGAAGACACAACAAAAGTCACCTCTGAAAGTTTAGTGTCCACATGCTGAGGAAATAGCTCAAAACTGACAAGGATTTGTCATCAAGATCATTGAATTTATGCATGTTTACACTATGAAAATGTTCGTCGTGAAAATGGAGTGAACTCCACTTTTCTCCGTGAAATTGCAAATTCCCCTTTTCACCTTGTTTTCATGGAGTTCCCTTCCAACTAGCCAGAGTGTAAGTGTTTCACATTGTTTTCACGGAGCTGTGCTGCTAATTGGCCGCCCAAGGCTATCTGTGTGGCCGTTAAGTGTTGTATAATCTCTCCATGATCTCATGGAGAATTCATGGAGAATTCACGTAGTATTCAAGGTGTCCTTGGAATGAACACAGTTGGCTAGATTACAGTTTAATGAGGGTAATTTGTCAACCTGACAGATGGTTTATTGGTCTGTCTTGTGGTTTCACCTTGTTTCGGGTCAGCAATGCTTGTCAGCATACACACACCGAATGGGTTGCGTGTGTAGGTGTGGGTGTACATGTACATGTAGCCTACGTTGGAATACGTTGTACATTGATAAAATAAACGAAATTGTACTGTGGGTCACGTGATAGTATCAGTTCTTGCGTGTTGCGTGCTTGATGGTGCCGGGGGATGACATGTATAAATCTGGTTTCAGTTTGGGCAATGGGGAGGGTCGGGGTCGGAGTTGTTACACAGGGAATCGTACAGCCGTGAACTGTGAGTAATAACCATGCCTAGGCTAATTAAGGCCAAGAAACTATATTGGTTTCTACTGTTTTCAAACAAGTCATGTTGAAAACATTTAGTGTTTTGTTTGCTTTATTTCGTTGGACATTGGAAAACAAATTGCTGCTCAGACTCTGCGTTCAAGTAGTTGAGAAAACATTAAGTACGGTACATGTAATGGTTTCTGTTTTGTAGTTCGGAGAAAGTTGGTTGTAGAGACCGACAAGGTCAAGATCCTCTGTGCCTTTAACATTAAGACTGATGTAATAGAACGGAGGCGTCCGGGTGATGTACATGTACCTGTAGTCTTAGGTCGAAGATGTGTCATCTGTTTGACATATAAGCTGTGCCTGTGGAAGGGTCGCTTCGATGAATTTAAAATGTAATATTATTATTCAAATTTTTTTTTTCTTTTGTAAAATGACCACTGCTGACAAATAGCTGTCGAAGGCCTAAACGGTTTTCCCCTGAATTGGCGCCTTCTACTGGAAGCATTGGACCTCGTAAGGTAGCAAACTGAAGTAATCTCAGTATTTATTTGTTTTAATGACCGCTGGCCATTGGCAAAACAAACATCCTTATGCAAATGAAAAACTTTTCAAATGCAAAAGTCAAAGGGTTTTCTTTTATTCATACATTCTTTCCTATAGTGCCAATAAAGCACAAAACAAAGTTAGGCTGCACAGGCTGGTGAATGTGTGAGATCAACTTAATTTTGTAAATCGTAAAATTACCATTACTGACCACTAAGATGACCATGGTATTTAAACACAATTTTTTGTAAGTTCTTAGACGATGAAACATATTCAGAAATATGCATAATGTAAAAATATAATTTTCTTTTCAAAGTTGATCACTGTACCGGCCTTATTCTGTGTAACTCAACGAACTTTGAACCATGTTAGCTTGCAAACGGCTAAACAATGGGGGGGGGGTATTTTGTAGATATTCATAAAATGGCTACAACTGAACACAGGCTAACATTTATGACAACCCCTATAGAAAGGACAGGTGCCAATATTTAATGTAACAAAATTCAGTTAAATCTGCCAAATTCTTCATGAGTTACGAGCCTTTTTCATTTTATTTTTTATTTTTGTTTTAATCCCGGGATTCTTATTTATTTATAATATTGATTCACACTAGAAAGAACCAAATAACAACAGCAATAAAAAAGAACAACCATTAAAGGCATTATGTTTAGATAAGAAACATTAGTCCTGGCACAGTGCAGGAGAGCGCCCCATTTACTAAAGAATGTTGTGGTGTTACCGTGTGAGGCGTACATAAATTTCTCCGCAAGGAAGTATTTTCTAAAATCATTCTTCAGGACCGGTAAAGAAGGACATTTCCCGTTCATTTTCATTTTATACACATGGAACCGGCAAATCAAAAGAAAGAGGTTCCGGTTCTTCCACTTGGCTTCTGTTCCGAAAAGTACAAGATCATTGTTAGCATTAAACCTTAAACCAGTTTTATCCTCAACCCATGTGAATTCTGACTTCCAGAAAGATACAGTGATATGGTACAGTCACAGAATAAGTGAAGCAGGGTTTCCACTTCACTTTTACAGAAAGTACATAAATCCGAGTTACATTTACTGATTTTATAAAGAAACGAATTAGAGCCTAAAACTCTATGAATAATTCTAAATTGAAACCACCGCAACTTCGTGTCAACAGTACATCTGAAAGGGACTTAATAGACCTTGGACCAGGTGTGCAAGTCGTAATTAATGTTGAGTTGATATTCCCATTTGGTTGTAAATTTACGAGCAACTCTCCTATTAGTTTTTAAAATACCATAAATTCTTCTAGAACCCGTGTCCCTTAAATTCTCATTAAAATTAAATGGTATGAAAGGGCGAGAAATGGCAATGACGTAATCATTAAGTTACTCTTGAAAAGAGGATTTAATACCTTTATCAACAGCCCCATATTCTATAAAATTAGTTCGAACGTTAAACTTAATTTTAAAGTTGTTGAGGGAGAGAAAATGACCCCGATCAGAAAGCAAATCACCACTAAAAGAAACTCCGACTGATTGCCAGTGCTTGTAATAAATACATTTCTTTTCCTAATGCACATTAGTAAAAGAAGACCAAGCATTCAAAACGTCTATCCAAAACTTATTGCCTTTTTGGGAAATTGTCCTTATAAACACTACCTGTAATTAGAGGTCCACCCTCTAATAGGCCAAATTGGATACATTTAAAATGACATGGGTGGCGAGTGCGGCCCAACCAGAGCATTTTGTGACCAAGAGTCTCCGGATCCAAGTGATTTTTAAAGCTTCCATAAAGTGCTACGTCTACCATTCTTACACCACCCTGCTGTAATCCTGAATCATTTGATTTCTTGACACCCGATCTTTACCTTTCCAAATTAAATTTAAAAACATGGTATTGAGGTCTTTGATAGTATTGGTAGGTGGATTTGGAATAGACAAAATAAAGAATGTAAGTTTGGATAAAAGGAGAGATTTAACCACTGTCATATAATTTTATATAGGCCTAGGCCTATATGTACATTTGCATAGTTTAAAACAATGGAACGGTTCCGAAGGAAGTTATGTAATTGTGTTGATATACTTTTCCTTAAAATCTAAAAACCAAAGAACACCCTATGCGTTTGTGGCCGTTACCAATGGTGGAGAAAGCAGTTGTAACGAAACCAGTGATGATGTGTTGGCATGATGCCCGGACGGGATTTTCCATAGTCCTGTGGCATCATCATTCACTGGCTTCGGTCGCCATTCCACCATGGCATATTCACTCTCACTGCCATCGTCTGCCCTGCACAGAAGGAAATAGAGTACCTGCCCAAAGAACAGATACCCCTCACCCAATTTGTTGCAGAAAGTACCACCTGTCGTGAAACGACCAGCAACAAAGGATGAAACCACCGTCTTATTTGTATCAATTTCACGACAGGTATATTTCTGACATCTTGGGTGCTCCCTCTGTGCCAGGAAAAATTTACTTGCAGTCTTCGATGATATCCCTCGAGACTGCAAATACTGCGACTGTTCCTCGCCTAGAACTATTGGTGTCGGTGGCCGCTTCCCCTGGATTGTGTGGCTCTTCTCATCTGTAGCATTTACCAACATAATTGAAACGTAATCAGTGAGTTACAGTGCACGTTTATTGCAGTGCAACATCTTGGTCCAGATTTTTTGGATTATTAACCAAAAAGATTATATAACTTGGTCTGTTTTCCGCTTTTTTGTGTACACTTAGCTAAAAACAAATTTAACAAATGTAATGACATTTCCGGACCAATGATTCATTTCGGACTGATAATCTGTCGGAATATAAATGTTGCCTTTGTGCTGCCAAAACAAAAACCTCAACCAACATTTCAGCATTGTTTTTCTTCAAAACGAATCGAAGTTGACAAACACATCAACTCATAGTTAAAACCAAGGGCGTCGATGGGTGGGGTGAGGGACGGGGGGGGGGGGGGGGGCACATGTCCCCCTCACTTTGTAAACTGGAGGGGACAGCATATCAGATGTGTGGTCCCCCCCCCCCTCACTTTCTGATTGACTGTTCATAAGAAATATGCTACAAACTATAAATGCTATAAACTTTCACACCATTTTCTTGATTTTATATTTTTATTACCAATTTAAAAAAAAAGAAAAAAAGAAAGAATTGCGAACAAACGGTGAAATGTTTTCTTCATGTTCGTTTTTTCCCCCCTGATGGACCACGCGCAGAATGGTATTTTGGGCCTATTTCAGTTTCTATAATACAGACAATAGACGACAAGTTTCGTCCAATACATGAACGCCAAAATCCAGCTTACATAGTCCTTGTTAGCATTCAAGTTATTAGTCGTTTGTGTATGCAAGTACGGTACATGATCCCTCCACAAAGCGTGCGCAAACGTGCAAATGTGTTGCATTTTGTTACAATCGCACAAGGCACAAAATGTAGTAAAATCCATTCAAAGAAAATAAATATGAGCAGTTTGGTCCATGACAAGATTTGTCGAAGACAAGGAAGACTACTTTCACTGGTGGTGAAATTCAAAACGAATTTTTTGCAGTTAATGGGCCATGCTATTTTGAGATTTTGGATTTTATTGTTAGAATTCTGGTCAAACAAAAAAAGAGGGAACAAGTGTAACACAGAAATTAAATGGAAAAGTAATGGTATGGGGTGCAAAATTCCATATATATTTTTTGCAAGACTTGCTCGCCCGTCCACCCTACTTTTCAGTAGCGATCGACGCCTTTGATTAAAACACACATGGTCCATGTAAATACATTGTTACACATTATCCGGACATACCTAAAATTGATCCAGCTGTTTGTTCATTTGCAGCGAGCACAGTCAGGGAATTGCTCGTGCAAATGCTACCCTGGGGAAGATATCCAGACATTGCCATAAATTGGCTGAATTCGTAGATCTGTTTGAAGACAAAAGATCAGTATGCAATGTTAGTGCTACATCTTCCTTGAAGAGAAGCATGGTTCTTCACTCGAGGATTGTTTGAGGATTGTTGTTAACCTCAAAATGTCGGTGTTTGAAGAACATACTTATTATGTTATACTAAGCACATGGCGACGGTGTAGTCACCGATAGATCGACTGGCTTAAAAGCTGGCTCGTAAAGGGAGTTTACAAGTCTACGAATCTGCCAGATGTTCGTGTTACGATATCGGCGACTATCAAAATGAACGTCGCCAATAAAGACTAGATGAACAACTGAACATAGTTACACGACAATAAAACAACACAATGTGAACACACAAAATCAACAACCAAATATAAACCGTTATTCAGTGCTTTCTCGTATTAGTGAGAACCAACTTTGACAATTTTCACAAACAAAATAAACAGTTAAAAGCTGCAAACTACTTGCCAACTAAAGAATCCTTGTATTAATGTTTAGAATTGTGATTGCATTACACAAATTGTAAAAGTTTTTCGACGGTGTTTTTAAACTAGATTGGTGAATGTACTTGTCCCCAATCCAATGGTGTGTCATTGCTTCCCATGATGATCAACACCATTGTCATTGATTGGATCGGTTCCAGTGATTCAAGTATGCGCATTCTTAAAACCACCCCATTGTGTATTTTCAATGTCTAAATAAACTCACCCTATATGCTTCAACAGCATTGACTTCCGGCTGCTTTCTGTTCATTATTCTGCCACTCAAGAAAGACATGAACCTTTCGAAACCATACATCCACTGGGATGTGGCCGGACCATACTTATGGAGAGTTGGGGCGGTGTGGTGCAGAATGTGCATGCACAGTGTCTAGAAGAATAATGTAAATACAGCAATAACATTTCAATTGCATTTTACTCAACAAGATATAAATTCCATCGCATCAATTACTCAAAGCAATAATCAAAAATATATTTAAAGTGCTTTATTTATTATACTTAATTCCAACTCATCAATATGGGTAAATAGGAGGGCAGTCCACTAAACGAGAGTGCGCTAAATGGGCTACTTCAAGGGGTTGGGGTCAATCATAACCAAACCCATAATTGTATACAGCTGATGGAATACATGTAGTCCTTTTCCGAATCTTTAATTAAAAAACATATTACAACCGAGTTTGCAACAACCACAAAATGATTAAAAACATAAATAAATAACGAGACAAAATATATACACTTCAGTTCTCAGATGTTGGACGTTTGTGTACAAAATGGAACATCAAATGGAGTTGAAGTTTATTACAACCCTTAAGTGTTTCTGAAACATTAATGAGTTTCATAACTAAAAAAAATAGAGTTAAACAATATTTTTCAATGTTTACATAAATTTGTATTAAATTTTGATCTTGTTCTCAATGAATGGTGATGACTTACCTGCATAGAAAGAGGGAAGTCTCTTTCGATGAGGCTCAGCACCTCATGGATTTCTGCATCGACTGTTGGGAGATCGTCCAGGTTGACGGTGTAATCTGTAATGTCTCGTATGACATCACACAGACGGAAAAATGTCTCTCGCTGGACCTCCCCAATCATGTCTCTCATGACGTATTTCAAAATACCGTGAGATGCCAGCTAAAATCAAACGTCGAAAGTCAGGTATTAGAACGGCATGGCAAAAATACAAAACTACATTATGCACTGCGGCACTTTTGAATAAGGGTATACAAATGCTCAAAATTGCAAACATTCGCTTATCAAAACTTTTAAACTGTGCATGTCAATTGTTTTTCTTATAGAAAATACTTAACAACAATAATAATAATTACAACATTATAGAGCGCTAAATACGTAAGTTTCTGAGCGCTAAAACCAGATTGACAAAACAAATGGGTTTTAAGTAATGATCTAAAAGTGTCAAATTAATGTGCTGCTTGAATGTGGGTGGGTAGCTTGTTCCAAAGTGTTGGAGCTATGACTGAGAAAGCAGAATCGCCCTAGCGTGTCATGCTGCGGGGTCGGTCACAGGGGAAGCTGGAAATGAGCGATAGAAGAAGAGCGAAGGCGTCGGGTAGCTGATGAACTTGAAGATGAACGAAGGGCTACGAGGTCTTTGATATATACTGGGGCCAAATTATGAACAACTTTATACACAAGAAGAAGAATTTACGTTGGTGAATTGGAAGCCAATTGAAGATGGCGAATGATGGGTGTTATGTGCTCCGATTTTTGGGTACTACTGGTAACCAATCTGGCAGCAGAATTTGTTATTCTTTGTAGAGGAGCGATGTTTGGGCGAGAGGAGAGTTTGGGACACCTGCCAATAACCCATTGCAGTAGTCCAGATGAGAAGAAACAAAAGCATGTACATGGAAAACTTCAACAACAAAAAACTAACCTTCTTCCAGTCACTGCATTTCATGTAAGGCAGGGCAGTGGGGGTAAACAGCTTCTTTGGATGCCAGTCGAAATCGCTGGGGACTGTAATTTCAAGAAGCCTTTCATCTGCTCTGATTTTTTGCTGTTTTGTCAGTGTCCATGGTGCCTGGTCGATGACCTGCTGATGTCTACCCATGGCAACTTCAGCTGTCCTCAATTTTGCTGTGAAGTCTCGGCCAGTAAATAGCCCGAAAAACTTCTTCATTATTACCTGTAAATTAAATGCGAAGCCTTAGAAGTATTATTATTGTTATTACATATATTTGTTTTTAAATATTATTGTTTCCAATTGTTTTCTCACAACTATTCAAAACAGATAAGGTCACGACGTTTTGGAATTTGCGTGATCAGAATAGCATGACATCGAAAAGGTGTTCTTTACCAATTGTTGTGCCAGTTTATTTAAAAATACTAATCTTCATAATTATGATTCTTTGGTAACGCGTATTTTATTTATTTTTATTTAACAAGGCTTCCGTTACACACTCTATCCAAAATAACTTGAAAAATCGACATACATGTTGTACAGTACATCGCCGACAGTTAAAATTACGGGTTTTTCATTTACCTGGACTGTGTGCATCAGCTCTACTGGAATGTCCACATCGGAATAATAACTAAGACGGGCAAGGTCTTCTAGGCCCTTCTTGCCGGTCAACTTCTCAAGTTTCGTTGCTGCCGTTCTCGCCTTCTTTCTGTCACGTTCGGTCGACTCGGTTAAGGCTCTCCTTTTCAGGTCCGCAACTAACCCCCCATTGCGGACCTGCTCTTCTTTGGAAGTGGGAGAATGTCGTGTGCGTTTCCTCACTCCCAAATCCAACTGTGTCCACACGGAGGGAAGAGCTGTCGCACAGATGCCGCCTATTCTCCAAGTAAATTACTTTTTGATAGTGTGAATTCCACACACCTGCAACAGATCATTAGTTTGAGTTTTTTAAACATAAATACACTAAAGTTTGCGAATTTTAAAAATTCAAAATACACTTCCAGCTTTGGACACTACACGCGTATCGAAAGGTTGGGTGAAATCGACTGCATACCGTAGCTTATAATGTTTGTTACTACTTCACCGAGCAAAAGCCTACGACGTCTGATAATGTCAATATTTGAGAATGAGAAGGCTTGGAAACGTCATCTAAAAAACACATCTACTTTGTATTGTTTGAAAAACAGGACTGTTTGATTTTGTTGGTGTTGAGTTTACATGCCCTTGGGATTGGGAACAACTTTCCAGTGGTGGTTCCAGCTTTCATCGTTTTGTCTGGAACAGCTTTTTTCATGTTGATTTCCGTTTTCATCCCTCTTAATTATTGCCTATGCGATGCATTTGCTTCTTTACAGAACAAATCCATGGTATAGCAGGATTTTTTCGCATGTTTTCAATGTTTTCCCCCCACAGTCTGTTGTTTACATGCTCAGGTGTTGTCTGTTTTAGTTTAAACTTATTTCCTCGCTTCTAACTTATGAAGTATTATAACTTGGCTATACATACCAGTTTGTACACAAAGGATGCTCAGAGTTCTGTCTGCTCCCTCCCCAACACCATCTTATTAACTAACCACTGACCCCTTTTGATTGACACTCCTTTAGGACAAGCAGCACTGTCCCGTTTAGAATACGATGCGCATAATTATGCGCTGACCAGTGCGTGTGGTGTGATTTAAAATAACATATTAAACATATCAGCATGTGCTGAGAGGGCCCGCAAAATGAGAAGACTTCTTTGTAGGCCTACCTTTGATCTCACAGTGTCGACAAGCATTGATCAGGGACCCTGGGCCAGCACTCTTTAAAACCTTCGAACTTCCAGGATTATCGAAGATACCCATGATTATTCTGGCCTTCAACTTGAAGTTTTCTGATGTACTGGCATCAAAACAATCCACTCCGGACTCGAGCTGCCTCAACTCATCAACAAGTGGGGACAGATAGGGATTCATGTCAAGCGGTCCAGATGGTCCTATCACATGGCAAAAACATCAATAATGTAGGTATGTGATTTGTCAGGATGTTTCTGGATTTCAGTACAATTTTTAATCCTCCTGGTTACAATTTTCTTCCAAGAAATAAATTGTGTCCCTTTTGTTTTGTATTTTGAATTGAATTACGTCTTCAAATCTATAACACTACACCCGGCAGTCAAGTGTTTCTGTAGATTCTTAACACTTTTCCCCCAATTTTGTTTAACCATGCAGAGAGCTGTAAAAGCGCGTTAAGCAATTTTGTATTGTAGTCACGGTCATGGCTTTGAATCTTGTCAATAAATCATTGCATTCAAGAAATATCGTCAAGAAATGTATACAATCATCATTTTATACCAAGTTGGGAGGTTTATGGCTTCTTTCTTCTTAATGTTGTCCAGGGGCTTGAGCCCCCTGAGTTACGAGAATTCATACAGAAATAACCTTACCAGGAACGATCGAAGATAGCAGCATTCTCCCGATCTTATCCCTGCTTTTGCTGTTGAAGTTGAGACACTTGATGAGGACAGGGCACATACTATATTGCACCTTTTGGTGGTTAAACGGATCAAACCCATCCGCACTTACAGCGAAGCTCAGGCAGCGCCCGTCACCTTGGAATGGACCATCTTTATGTAAAATATGATATTAATAATATAAATCGTGAGTCTTAGATTTGCATTATGAATTGTACATTATAAGTTTTATACACAGATGCGAGGAATCTGCTAAGTGCAGATGTGTTGAACCGGTGGTAGTTGACCAAAACTGTGTATAGCCCGGTTCATCTTCCTGCGAATGCGATACGAAATTTGACGTCACGAATTCGCAACGAATAATTTGCAACAGTTGACCTGTGGCTAACTACTGCGAAACATTCGCAGCAGGGTAGCCATGTGACGTCAAAAATCGCTTCGCATTCGCATTCGCATTTGCATGAAGAATGAACCTGGCTTAACTCTCTCTCTTATCTGTGGTGTATTTTGCACGTTTAAAATAATGGTAACCATGCAGCTGACTGCCATTGAGATTGTCTTACATGATTACATATGTAAAGCACATAAAGTTTGCTAAGCATAAAATGTACATGAAAATTGCATCACCCTCAGATTTAAACTTTAATCAAAATGTTCCAAAATACAATGTTGAATGGAAATAAAGTACTAAGCATACAACCTTTTCTTCTTTCACAATACATTTCCAATCTAATTAATAAACTCAACGATTGTTGAGTTTAAATCAAGACAACAAATGGAAGCTATAAATGAACAATGAAAACGTTATCACCAATGTCAACTAGACTAACCTGTCTTAAATAGATTCTTCCAAGCCGGAGACATATGAATATCACTGACATGATTCGATGCAGGTATGTCCGTGTGTGCTTTCAAAGATGATGCTATGGTTGGCATACTGAACCATCTCTGAAGACGGGGGATGAGTGGGATGTAACGGAATCGCTTCTGTGGCTTCTTCGTGCCCTCCTTGTACCTTAATGATTAATTAGAAAAGAATGTGACAATTATCATTTCATGATTGAAAATGCCTGAGGGGCTGGGTGGATTTTCCCATTTCGGCCATGCGCAACAAATTTCACTCGGGAAAGTTGAGTTCAATTCCTTACCTAAATAATAGCATTTTTTACTTTCCGGGGGGCAAAACATTGGAACTGCGAAAATCTCATTCTCTTAAACTTGTTGGTGTGACAGCAAGTTTGTTGTCATAATATTTTCGCAATGCGTTGTTGTTAAGTGTAACTCACGAACTACACTGCCTATTAGACAGTTTCACTCAGGATCTCGGAGCTAAAATCTTGCTTTTTTTCATTGATGCAATCAATGGATTTGATTGGATAAACTTTGGGCCTGTCAAATTAATTTCGGGTCTGTTTCAACTCTATGGTTTCAAAGAGCTTGGCACACAAATCTGCTGAATCTGTACACTGACGACAGACATAGACTCTCTGATCCAAAATATGTTTTCGTGTTAAGATTTCATTTCATTGGACCAGTCATTACCTAAAAGTTAGGCCTATATGGTCCTTACTCTAAAATACCTTTAAATAATATAAGCATATAAAGATCTAGCGATTTAGTAGTATATTGGGATAGAAAAGGGCAGAGAAATTGATCAACCTTGGTGAACATTTTTTTTAGACTGCATTCCTCTGAGGTTTCCAAATTTGGGTCAAACCATTTTCCTACGGGGGTGATTAAAGCCGATTTGCGAAATTATGGCCCTGCCAAGTCAAGCAAGCAAGAAAAATTGTTTGCCAGCATGTACAATTTGTGATTAACAGGAAAAACATCGGTTTTATGTAGTACCCTACTACTAAAAGATTTGCATTATTCTTGACCGTGTTGTTGTGTTTTTATTTTTAATGGACAATCTTTTTTTCAAAAGGATGCACATGTGGAGTGTACCTAGAACCCCCCCCCCCCCATTCTCAACAGTGGTTTGATCCGCTTAGCTAGATTCTTATCTCACGGGAGCTTCACACAGACACTGTAGCACTGTCCACAATACTCATCCTACAGCAATTTTGCTGTGATTTTGTTTTTCAATTTCAAGTCAATTTCAGCCATTTAATGCCAATACATACCAATATTAATGATACCAATTAATGCCTTATTGGTGTGTGTAATAGTACTGTTGGTGGTAATGTCTTCAATTTATATGTCTTCATCATAATATTATGATGGTTTTATTCACTTATCGCACTCCATTTTAGGACTTTTGATCATTTGACTTTTGAAGGTTTTCATTTGTTAAATACAAATAGTGTAAGTAAAGTAGTGGCTTTCATGATGCAGTGGCTTGACAAAAGTCAATAAATGATAAAAATTGATACATGTTGTTTTCAAAGACAAAAACGTACCTTTTCTCCTTACACTGGGAACAATGTAGGCTGTCCCGAAGTTCACCATCAAAGACTATATGATCATTTGGGCAGACATCAAACTCTTTGACGGGAATAAGTAGGTCGGCAACCACCCTCTTTGCAGCAGCGAAAGATTCTGGCAAAATGTTTCCCTTCGGCAAAATATAATGATGCAGTATACGCAGCATCTCAGAAGTGGCCCTTTGGCTTACCTATACAATGAAGTTTTGTAAATAACAATATGTTAGTTGCTTTTCGTGATTGAAAATGCTTCCCAGATTAATATCAATGTGACAGAAAAATAGATTTCGATCATTTTGATAAAAAAGTTAAAGTTAACTTTAATACTAAATTACGATTGGTAATTTTAATTAAAGTTTAAGTTAACTTTAATACTAAACTCTGATTGGTCAGTGGTGCTATAAAAACTACTATCGTTTGATATTTTACTCAGCATTTGTAAACATCATTGCATCCCAACAAAATCTCACGCGCCGATACTTGCTGACAGGGGAGACCCAATCAAACAGAATACAAATACGAGATATACGTCTTGATACTCCTAGAACTATGAGATTTGTTCCGCTAGCGTGGAGACGATAGCGGAACGAACCTCATAGTTCTCGTAGTAACGTCTTGACAAAGGTGTCATTTCTATCAATCAATCAAAAGTGCCTTATTTTGGGACCTGTATGTGGTTTAGCAAAGGGTTTTCAGTTTACCTTGTTTTTATTTATTTATTTAATTTTTATTAAGTTTGAACATTGTTAACAAAAAAGAGTGATTTATGAGATGGACAGATCATTTTTTTGTAATAGCAAAAAGGAGATAAAAAAGCGCACCATACAACGATAACTTTTATTTTCTATATTGTTATAATACACGTATGCCATTTGTTGGCGGGGTCTGGGCGGGCACATCGATTTGTTGCCTTACCCTGGACGGCCCGCAGCAAAAATTTATGTCCGAAGATTTAAAATAAATAATACATTAAAAAAATAACTTACCCCAGGAAACAGTCCTTGTATCGACAGCAACATTGCCACTGCTTGCAGTAGGTTGACTTCACTACCTTTGTACAGTGGTTTTGTCCTAGCATCTTCATCAGGTTGTCCAGGCATTGGTGATGTGTGTGTGATAAAGTTTCCGAACGGGTTGTCCTTCCGTGTCTCTACTTCAACTGAGGCAGAGGCTGTCGACACCTCGTTTACCACCCCTCCACTGCCTTCTTTTGGTTCGATTTTTCCGGTGTTGGTTTTTCGGATTTCTTCTCTTAGCAAGTGCATATCGGCAGTTTTTGAACTAATTAATTTGCCCCCGTATATTACACATTTTGCGCACTGACAAATCACCTTTGAGGACATCGTTGCGTTTGAAATTATTTGCCAAAAGTGAATATTATCTCAGGCCTATTATAGGTTTGCTTTGAGAATGGAAGAAAGCGTACACGTTTCCAATAATTATTCCATGCGGGATCACAGCTTATAAACCACAAGCAAAGTTATCCGATTTGGGTGGTCGGGTTGGGTGCTAAACCATGTGCTTGCCATCCAACCAATTGGAGAACAGTGTGTCCTTGCATAGTTGTCACCGTCAGCAGGTTTCGCTTCACAATAAAACCAATTGTGTGATGGTCAAAACACCAACCACATGTGACAAATAATATAGGGGAAATATGGACCACCGGTGACGAACTGCACATAGGATGATAATGCACCGATGTTACGAGAAAGGGAATTTTCTTGTTGATGGGCATGTGTTGCATCACATTTGTACAAGTGGTTACAAGTTTTTAAAATGTTTATATTTTACAGTATATGCCTAAAATAAAACGTAGACTTCTTGATTAAAAAGACACGAGGTCCAAACGAGGTGTTTTATATTTTTCGTCCTAAACGCGCTGTTAACGTCTGTCGGTGTCATGAACGAGGCAACAATAACCTGCATACACACACTGACCATTGCTAGTTTCCATGCTCTGACCATGGATGAAGGAATCTATGTATGTTCCTTTCTCATGCTCTGACCAAAGCTGTTCCTCCCAATCCACCATCCTGCCACCTACCCAAACCAACATACAAGTAATATGACGGAAGATTTAATGCAAGCAAAGGGAATGTCCATTATTGATAAGACACTCTCCAAAAATTCTCCAATTTCTTCTCAAGACTAAATGAGCGCTCTGTTAAATAATCGAATAACGCTTCCCCTGTATAATACATCCACTTTCGTATATTTTTACTTTTTTGTCAACTCTTCAAGCCGGCACGTTTGATAACTGGGCTAACACACCAGACTGTTCGTGTGAATAAGGGCTATTTTTGTGCCGGGTGGAATGTAGGGAGATGACTTTTAAAGCCTATGTGTGTTACACATTTCTAGGCCTTCTGTCTATGTACATGCACAATAGTCCCATTTCTACGCTACTTGTACTTTTCCTCAATAACTCCTCCGTGAGGAAAATGAATGGGGATTATTTGGCAAGATTATCTAACAACTTGAAAGTGTTTATCACAGTCCCTTTGTGTAAAGTCTATTGTTTTGTTTTGAGTGAATCAAAGGCCCTTCCTAAGAACCAGTGGGTCCACTGAGGCGTCCATGCTGAGACCAGCTCAGGCGGCCAGCCGGCCACGCCAGAAGCTACCGAGTCAAGCCACACTATAGTGCCCAAGCATTTTACGCACATGTTTTCTGCGGAAATGGTTTGTCAAGCAAGCTTGTCAGTATAAACAAAAACGTTATGGTCAGATCGAAATGAAACTGTGTGATGATTAAAAATGTGATTAGGCCTATTATTAAGTTAGAATTCTAAGAAAGATCAGGATTTTTTTTTATAAATCCAGCTACAATAAGGAACTTTACCCTTGTAAAGCTGGTATTGACGGTTTGCACGTCAATAATTCGTGATACGATTTACTATAAATACAAAATTGGTTGAAATATCCACGATTACGGTGGATAGCAGCTGATACAAAATCGGCATGTTAACTGACAGTTCAGTGCAGCAAGACCTATAGTAGGGCCATGACTTTCATTCATCTTTTCATGTTTCAGCTATATTATGTTTACTAATCACTTCGGTTTTCTCTACTTTTGACAATTGATTGGTAATATTTCTGACCGTTTTTCATAAGCGTTTCTTTTCGTCGAAAGTGTACAGACAAAAGTCGAAAAAGTTTTCGAGAACGATGGAATACGCTATGAAAGGGAATGTAAAATGCATTTAGAATTGTTTCTCGTGATTCCACATTCTCCTAAAAGTATTGAATATTTGGGCGCTTGTGTAAACTGTCTGTTCGTATTTTTCGCCATATTTGTGTTTCATACAATGTCATAGATTATTTATAATTGGTAACGGGAGTGGGCAAACTGATTAACTTATTTGCGATTTAAACCACACTCGAAAAACGTCCCAAAGACATGTTGCACTGCCACTGGTGAAGCCGGATTTGGGGGTATAACTGGAAAAAAGTAAACTAAAATTCCATATAGACAGTCTTCAAACCGTTATGGGAAGCCTTGCAAACGGTCATAAACTTGATAAGTCCATCAACTACTGATGTATGTTTACAACTCGCATAATCCCTCTTTATTTTACTATAATTTACGAAAATTACATTCGAAAACAATTTATTGTGGAGATTTTAATTTTAAAAGAATAATTTGGGTTTCAGGGGTTAAATAAGAAACGCCAAGTGAGGTTTCTAAGCGTATAGTTCAAGTACTAAACTTCTTGCAGACTGGTGCCAGTTTAGTTAACAGCGCCCTCTTTTTGTGGAAATTTGCATAATAAACTTGTGCTAACTTTTTTTTAATGTAATAAATTGAATTAAAAATACTGTAAAACAGTTTCACACCTAAATTCGAGATTTTTATATTTTAAGAAATACCTAACAACGGTATTAGGCAGAAAACAAACTTGTTCTGTCAATTTCAGTTTTTCATAACTTTCCCTGTTTCCCACCAAAGAAAGCGCAGTGCGAACATTGGGTGTACTTACTGAAATATTTGACATTGTTGTACTCAGTTTGAGAATGTTATTTTGTGTTTATTTTGCGATAATAAACATTTTTTTTAAATTAAAAATTGGTTTATAATCTTGGAATTATACATTCCAATATCATTCCTCTTAATTATTTAGGCGAAATTCTTGCAGGTTGCAGCTAGTGTTTTTTAATTGTAAATTATTTATCCAGCTTTGTGGCCATCGCGCTCCTCATTTTTCGGTCTCTTTATCCCGTAATTATCCCGTAATTCAGTTAAATATCAACATTAATTTGGGTAAACTACACACAATACTGTATAAGCCTTTTTGATGTATTCCTTAGATTTTGTTATTTTGACATATTGTTTTTATTTTGATGCTTTTCTTTCAAAATGTCCGCGCACGATTTCTACAACGTCGTTTATAATTACGGCCGAGATGAGTGGCATAAAAACAAAGATGAATGTCTGTTTTTCAACAAAAATTAAATGTCGACACAGAATTTAATTTCAAAAGAAATTCCTAAATGAAGTGGATTTTAGTAAGTTTCTCCCCTGTTTTGGTAAAATGTATTTGTTTGTCCTTATTGGCGTTCGGTTACAAAAGTCAGTTCACTAAAAAGAAAGTAAAATTCAAAGGAAAATGTTTGCAAACCTCTTTTTATAGAAACGTAAACATGCATTTGAGATTGTACTCTCTCCGAGTTTCAATATCCATCAAGCTTACCTCTACTGACTCATTCAAACCGCTAACCTTAGAAATGCAAAAACTACTGGCAAGGATTGCTATGGTTATTATTTCATTTTATCACAACATGCAAATAATAAAGATCAAAATTATATTTTGATACCGGTAACTCCTCGGGTCGGGCGACGAGAACATTGAAATATTCGACAAAGATGCATTAGCATTCAAAACACGATTACCATTGTAAATTAAAACAATTGCCATGGCAACAACAAACCTGTTTAGCCCTTATGTTTATTATGATTATTTTTTTCATACATTTATTACCAAAGTAGGCCTAAACATTTAGGGTAAGTTCAATAAGGTTAAAGAAACAAAAATGTTGGAGGGAAAACCGCGGATCTGATAAATTTGCCATTGGATAAGCATGGAAAGTGTTGAAAATAGTTGGTTCTTTTAAGTTGTGTAACATTTTATTTTTTGAAAAAGACATTATGTTAGATTATGTGTTATGTTAATATAAAAAAAATTGTCCAAAAACTATTTAGTTTCTTTGTGACCTCATCTTTTTCAATCTTTTTTATAATCTGGAGACACATTAGGAGAACTTAAACAAACAGTTCACTTTGAGCTGAATAAAAAAAGTTGACAGTAGTCTACGAGTGTCTCATGGGTAGCGAGTAAAAAAAGAATGACCGTAGGCTTGAGATTTTTTCGGTACACGCTGACCACGTAACACCCGGTCACAGTAATGGGTCTACTGGCGAGCATCATCCGGTCAGTACAGGAACTGGCACATTGAATGTTCGTTCATTAGGATTCTGTGTTTGGATATATACATGTACTTGTGTGTGCTTTTCTGTACTGGAAGGGTTGGGGGAATCCTCCACTGGACCAACGAGCAACAAAAGTCAAAGAAATACGATGTTCAGGTAGGTTGTTGAGCACTGTTACTTAGACACAACAGTTATTCTATGTTTTACCTCCGTATGGAGGACATTTGTTAGGCCTATTTCCTTCGACCAGTTTGACCATTCCATCCTCCATGGTTTGACCATGTGTTTCCCATATCGTACATACACACAAATCCTAGTGTGTAGCACCCACTCCCAGTCTTTAGATCTTGGCCTGTATGTGTATACCTTATTTCCACTCTCTGTTTTGTCCTCGGTTAGCATAAGACTTCAAAATGTTTTCCATACGAAGGAATCATATTTGGTAGGTAGGCCTTTTAAAACCAGTGCCGCAAATGAAAGTAGAATTGCACGGGGAAACAAGGAAGTGCATAATTTGTTCTATAGGGTGGCAATTTGTGACTAATACAAAATGTATGGTTTACTTGTTCATTTTTAGCAAGCCACTTTTCAGCGCTCTTGTTATGTCACTTATACCTTTTTCATAATGTATGTGAATGGAATGTATAAAAAAATACAAGGCCTAATGTCTGTAAGCCCTAAAATGTCTGCATCAAAAACAATTAAATTGGCATATTCACGCTTACGATAGGTAACAATGTAAAACAAATTATACTCGGTACTTTTTAATCTCGAAAAACAACAACCACAGCTTTGTTGGTGAAAATCAATCGTCTAAACTTGAATTTGAATGTATGTGGACTCTCTTTGTTAAAACTGTTATTTTGTTTCAGGAACATTTTAAATTTAATAAATTTAGGTAATATTTTTCTAAACCATCCTGAGATAAAAATTTAGAAAGCTGTACAGTACTTGAAAGCTATATTCAATTAGGCCTACTGGTCTAACATAACCATTATAAACAGCCATCATCTTGGTCAACCTTGGCTTTTTTCAACAAGGATAAGGAGTACAATTTCCGTGAGGCTCTGGAAACAATGTCATCTACACGGATTTTCCATTTTAAACCATTTTGTATAGTAACACCGATACTTGACACTACTTAAATCAATAGAATCTGATGAGAAAGATGTAGGGGAACCGGCCGTTTAACAAAACAGTGGAAATTTCACGTTTTGTATTTGGCTGATTTGGGTAAAACATCATCATTAGTATTATTGATTATTATTATTAGCATTGAATATTATTATTATTATTATTATTATTATTATTATTATTATTATTATTATTATTATTATTAATATCATTATTACTTTATTTGGCATTACAATCAGGCATATACAGAGGAAATACATAAAATTTATACTGATTATAGGCCAAGGATATTCCCAAAAGTTGATTAAAAAAAGGTTTATTTCCATCGGGTCCTTAAAAAACACAAGACATACAAATAAATACAACACTGAAAAAATTGCACAGAATTTGTTGGTTCCAAAACAATCTTATCTCTCTGGTAGGCAGCAAATTGTCAGTGTCAATCAGGTATATACTAAATGCTGGCGACAGTGCCATTTTTATTTCTGGTAAAGATCCCGAAGTTGTAGCCGACAGTTTGAGTGGGGAGTTAGATTCAAGCAGCAGTGGCTGATTGATAACAAACTGTCTTTGCACCTTGGCAAAACTGTGTTTATTCTTTTTGGATCTAAAAAGAAATTAAGCTATGTTGATAAATTTGAAGTTTCTTATTCTGGGAAGATTGTTACTCCTTTAAACTCTGTTAAATATTTGGGCATTACACTTGATCAGTGTCTAACTGGTGAGAACATTGTAAATTCTGTGATTAGAAAGGCCGGTGCTAGATTACATTTTCTTTACAGACATGCCAACTGTTTGAATGAGAGATCCCGCAAAACACTCTGTTCTGCTCTCATTCAATGTCATTTTGATTATTGCTGTTCATCCTGGTACTCTGCGTTGACGGTTAAATTGAAAAAAGGCTGCATTTCACACAAAACAAATTAGTCCGGTTTATTTTTTAAGTATGGATACTAGATCGCATATTGGTCAAACAGAACTGAACAAACTGGGAATGTTATGGACCGGGTTACACAATTCAAACTGAACCATGTTTTAAACAAAAATTTCATGACATGGCACCAGACTACCTCTATCATAAATTCATGAAGGTCTCAGATGTGCACAATTATTCAACAAGGGGTAGTTCAACCATTCCCCCCCCCCTAAAATTAAAGGGACAGAGTGCAAGACATTTTTTATATGGAATTCATCAATGGAACATACTTCCTAATAACATCAAGAACATAACAGTTTTGCACAGTTTGGTATTTCATTACGTTAACACCAATTGTAAAAATGTTTAAGTGCTGTTGCAAGTTGGAATGCTGCCCATAATTTATGTCCCAATAAATGTAGGGTCATCTACATATTATTTCCACCTCGTAGGACAATCCGAAGAAGCATAATTAACAAGTACTATAAAAAGGATAGGTCCAAGACGTGTTCCCTTGGAGTACACAACAAGTAATGTGCTGAGTAGGCTAGTAGTAGTAATAGTAACCATTCACTTTAGTTAGTACTCAATGTCCAATCCGTTAAAAAGCTACAAATAACAGGCACTACAGATTTTCTTACTCCAAGAGTTAAGAGTTTTCAATAACAATTATATGATGAATTCGGTCGAAAGCTTTGGTAAAATCAACTGTACAAAGCTGAGCATAATGCTTGGGTTTGTACCTCCAAGGTTGATCTAATCATTTACCAATATTGTTCACCACAATCGAATTATCTAATTTCGTCGCAAATGAAAGTTCGTCGTAATGAAAATGGACTTGAGTTCACCAAATGCTATTTGGCAATGAAAAATGTACATGGTGGTAAAACAAGAAAAGCTAGACACTATTTGTAATATTCCATTTCATGTCAACGACGAGATTCTTCTTCTAGATCCCATGCTTGAACACAGTCGGGAGAATAGACAAACAAGTATCGTCTTGTTCACCAGAAATAAATTGGTCCAATTGGGTTACATAATCATTTACTCTCAGCTCACATAAATTATGTGGTTACAGCATAGAGAAAGGACCACATGCACAGTCTGCACAGATCATGGTTTGTACATATAGCAGGGACCAACGTATATTTTACGAACTAATCTAATTGGAACTCTTGCACAGTTCCCAGAAATTTAGAACTCTTGAAATGAAAACCCAAATAATGTTTGCCATTTTAAAAAAATTATTACACAAATAGTGTTGCACCTGAGAAGTGGTGGATACTTTGGGCTCAACCATGGGGATGATAGCTTTGGTCATGTTCAATCAGTCTCTAAATTTACTGTTTGCATTTAGGAGATACTTACTAATAGGGCATATACCGCATGTAAAATATTTCCATCAGAAATGGCTTAATTGTTTTGCATAGACCTACTGCCGTTAACTATATACCTAATTTGTTTAGAGAAAACTCTAGCCACACAACAGACAAAAAGTTACATTAACTCGAAAATAACAGCAATATTAGTATAGGCCAAAATATTTTTCAGTTGTTTGGCACATCTGAAAAAAACCTGAAAATTATATTGTAAAACATCCATCTCAGTACACAAAAGACGGTATAAATGGGGACGTCAAATACTAATTCTTAAAATTTTCAATGATGTTTCCCATTGTTATTTCCATCTTAAATTCACGATTGAACTTTGAACACGGTAGATGTGCACTTTCTCCGTGATTATATTTGTTTAAAGTTAAAGACGGCCCCTGCATGCTCACTTGTTTTTTTAAATTAGCTCTAGCTCCAACAAGAGAAAGGAGTGCCCTGTTACTATGTCTATGTACATGGACATACCATGATGAGTAATGTGGTATGGATCAGACCTTGAAAGGTCCTTGGCTTGGGATCGAGCTACCCCAGCCAGATTGTTCTCAAAACGTGGGAAAATTGAGCTTTACATTTCTACGTTAACGAGACCTTTCTTCGTCAAAGACACAAGTACAGAGCGAGAAAGTTTCCGAAATACTAGGTATTTTTAGCGTCATTTTGAGAATAGAAGAACAGACTATAGTCCTGAGATCCACGACATTTCAGTGTTTTACAATTCCTTCAATTTCATAATTTAGTTTAAAACAAAGCGAGGAAAATCAGACACATTTTCAGCGCCATTTTCACGAAGGGTTCTTATAATAAGTAGGAAGCAAGATCAACCTGACCCCTTGGGTGTCGTTGACCTTTGATCCTCAAATTTATTAAGTTTAAGCCGATGCTATATGCCTACGGTGTCTGTATTTTCTCAACTGACCATGAGCCTATATAAAATAAAAATAATAATAATAATACTGATAATAGTAATAACAAAAGTACCAAGACCTGGCCAGGGAACTTCGTAAGATTTGGCAGGTGAACGTAAAAGTATATACCCGTGGTGGTTATAGCGCTTGGCACCATTCTAAAAGCACTAGGGAAACATCTAGACGAAATAGGGACAAATGTGAGGTTTGATCTGTTGCAGAAGGCGGCGCTTTTGGGACCGGCGAGGATCCTGAGAAAAACCCTTGAGATCTAAGGCTACGGGACGTAGCCCGACTCGAGGAGATACCGGCACAAAGGAAAATGTGATCTTTCTTTTGCATGCTGTGATAAGATGAAATAATAATAATAATAACAACAATAATAATAATAATAATAATAATAACACAAAAGATTAAAGAAAACAAACTAATGACAGGAACCGAAAGAAGTCTAGTCAAGCTGTGTGTGGGTATTTTGTTGGAGAAAAATGCTCAGATTAAAATGAGTACTAACATTCTACCCGGTAAAAATGCCCCAAAAGCAAGGTCTGGAAAACTGCAAATACAGTACATAGGCCAGGTGGCCAGAAGGCCACCCGGTCTGTGATTCTCTGAAGGCATCCACAGGGATGATAAATTGCGATTCCTCATAAGCAAAATCACTGTTGACTTTTCCCGAGATAAAAAGAAAAAAGGAAAAAAAA
Source organism: Pisaster brevispinus (assembly GCA_023634235.1). Lineage (NCBI taxonomy): Eukaryota > Metazoa > Echinodermata > Asteroidea > Forcipulatida > Asteriidae > Pisaster > Pisaster brevispinus. Next base: position 8,385,937 of record JAMKCF010000001.1, read on the forward strand.
GGGGGGATAGGACAAGTTAAAAACAAAAGTTCGATGGTAACCAAGTCTCTCAAATATTACCAGCCAGGGTTAAAATAGAAAAGGTAAATTTACACAATATGCATTTTCTTATATTTACGTAAAGAGGATGGCGGTGGGGAGGCGGGTGTGTGACCCGAATTATTTAAACAATACATTGAGAAAAAAATATATTTAATCCTATATTTGAGCCAACTTTGTGCGGAATGTGCAGCCCAATTTCGCAATTTCAGAGAAGCTTTTTTCTTCGAGGTGCATTGATGATCCGCATAACAGTCTAAAAATAAATGTTGACATCTCAACAAGTGTGTGCATAACTATAAGACTATGTTAACCATCATGGATCGTTTTGTCAAACAAACATACACTATTACAAGTAGCCTACAACATGAAAAGTGATTTTACTCGCCAACGATAAGGCCTAAAACATCAGCCCTCTGCAGCTTGCTTTAAACACCACAGATCATAAAGCCCATGCATGAGCAGGTTGATGGAGATACTGCATGTAATTTGTATGATGAGGGTCTAGGAATTATACAAATGAACGAAGATGAGGTCTACATCTTGTAATCTAATTTATAAGTATATTCCCCCATCATTGTGTTTAAACTTTGTTATTATTGTTATTTAATATGCCGATAAGTAAAGGAAATCAAAATTAGCTTAAATTCTGTGTTTTTCTTGAGTAGAGAATTAACAATGAGCAGCTAGGCAGCAGGGTGTCAGCCCGGGCATTTGTGTTGCGTAATCAAAACCTTGGTGGGATCAACCAATCAGTACTGTTCGCGGGAAACATGAAAATAAATCAGTACTGTTCGCGGGAAACCTGACAGGGAAACCAGCCCTGTTCGCGGGAAATTAATAATACTAATAGCGAGCGTAGTTGAATCCGCCACTTATCCACCAAAGATCATCATGGAAGGACCTCTTCGAGATCTTATTAATCGTGCAATTTGTGATTCACTTCGAGCGGTGAACAACTCTGAGGGGCGGCCAGTGGTACATGTAATACCAAGCGTACCATCGGATGTGAGAGCCATTCCGTCACCCAAAAGGAAGCAGAAGAATTGCAAATCGACGCCACAAAGGCGATTATACCAAGTAAGTACCTCAGTTTGCTTGAGATATGTAAAACAAGATTGTTGTAGAGTATGCCTATGCGTGCTGGCCGTGTAACGGACAAGGTTTTAGTCTTTTAATCAAAAGTTACACTCGTAGTCAGATAACGAATTCAACTCCATTAATCCCGAGCCGGATCCTGATCTCAGGCCCACTTTTCGGGATTCTACATTTCTTTGATTTGTTTTTGTTTGTTTAAAATTTACCTGGCGTAAAGCAAAAAACACTAATAATGTTTAAAAAATAAATCACCTTTATGCCGCCCCAATAAGGCGTCTTCTTTCAAGAATTGAATTCATGTATTTAAACATAATAGAGTCGTTTTTGGTGTTAATGATAAAAACGGAAAATATGTATAGGTCTACAATTCAACCTCTATTGTTAAGAATTATCATCTGTATGCAATGAAGAATCGAACGTTGCAGCACAGCCTTTCCAATTCACATTATTTTCATTACCAACATCTTATTTTATCGGCCCACAGCAAACTATAAGAGATGCCATCGGCAGGTTTCATGTTGGAGGGAGAAGGCATCCTTCCATGCTAACCGCCGTGCTAGAGGTTATTGCTGTAATGGGGTTGGCAGACACTGCCGACAATCGAGGGAAGATCCGCCATAGCATTGGCGAAACTATAAACAATCAACGAACATACAGGAACAGAGCCAGGTAAAACAAGTCACCGAACTGCACCAGCACTTATTGCAATTGCTCTATATCTGTTTTGTCGCATTGGGCATGAATTCTTTGAATGTGGTTTGCGCCTGGGTTATCAATTTATTTATTAAAAGATGAATGATCACTTCGGAAGTGCGAAAAGTTTTAAAAGGTCGCAAAGAAGTAATACTGGTGTAATTTCTAATTTCATCAAACTTGTATATATACCAGTCTTGATGTTGTCAGTGACTGTATTACGAGTTAAAATACGACGATTGATTATTAATAAGTATACATTATTATAAATGACAGTAATGAAAATAACCAAAATGTGAACACAATAGTAACGCTAGACATTTCTAAAAAGTCAGTTCTTTGTAAAATGTAGATTAAAATTGTAATTGTTTTACTTTAATGTGTTTACGCGTCATCTGCCCAAGTTTTTATTTCTACGTTAGTGTATAACTCATGTAGTTTATGTTTTCTTTTTTTATCTTGTTTAAAGTCGCAGAAAGCAGGAAATAGTCCAACAAGACGGGCAGATACGGTGAGTTAAGTTTGTTTATAACAACTTTGGAAATGAACTGGACGGTGGTAAGGCCAGATTCTGCATAAGTTAAAGGTTGCAATCAATTCAATTGCGTAATTTAACTCCAATCTAAGCCGTATCGTGCAATACTTAATGTTTTATGGGCATGGGACGGGGGGAAACTGTTATAGTCGAGAATTTGATTTTTTTTTTTATCAGGAGTGTAATTTGTTTATGTCATTGTCGGGGAGTATTGCATAATGCAAATTTTCCGGGAAAGTACGAACTGAAGGCTTTTGGCACTTGCAAATGCAGTTATTAGAGTTGTGGTGGAATGTTCTTGCAGGCAGATGTTCCTCTCATGTGGTCCTCTCAGTCTCAGTACCAAATGAAAATATCAGCTATCCTGTGACAAGATATTGTACTTTTACATTGATGGGAGATTTGATTGTGGCTAGTAACATTGATACAACAAAGCAACAGCATACACAGGAAACTTTGTTAGGATATGGGTTCAATATAACGCTGTTCGTCCGATCACTACTCCCGTTTCTTTAATATTCTTATAGGGAAACAAATGACGAAGGCAGCGACCGGAACTCTGTCCATGATGATAGTGAAATAGACAAGTAAGTTTTCTTAATCTCATCGACCTGGTTTGGCTTGTAATTTATTTAAAAAAATATATATAAAGCATTTGAACAGGACAAGAAAACAAAAGAAAGCAAAACAACGTCGCAAACAAGAAACTAAAGGTGATTGATTGATATGTTTTTTTGTACGCTGGTTATTCCAGGCAGGCTGTATTTTGTAATTGCAGCAGAACTTTTTATCCACTTTTTCACACTGATCTGTTTTGTCGCCGAATCATAAATTGTTTTTATTTATTATTTTGTTATGATACTAAAACTATGTTCATCATGGAATATATTTTGAAAAGAAAATGTTGCTAGCCCACCTAAGCGCCATGATTACATAATTGTAGGGCTGTTCAGTACTTCATTTGCAACCATTAACAACGCTGTCTAACAACACATAAATGGACATCTTAAAACGACGTAGTTGTAGACGAATTTCCGAGTGATTTTTGATAAAATTAACATTCAGATTTATTTTAATCAATTTGATTTCCGATCATTAACAAATTATACCATATCTCTGTTGAACCACGTACAGAACACGGAATAGTGGAATAAGTATCATCAAGACATTCGGAAATTCAAGGGATAACAATCTCAGTTTGATGTTATTGGTGAAATGGGCCATTTAAACTAAACTAAATCACATGTGATCGCAATGGGGTTTGTCTGCACACTCGGGGAATAAATTGAATTACCATTATATATTTCAGTGTGCAAGTACATGATGAGCTGGAAGACAACCACGGATGGAGGGAAATTGTTGACGACGGTCGAACTTCAGAAGGGTATGTGGTTATGAAAGTTAACTAAGAGAAAGTAGATTGATTTAACTATACCGGCTATTATATGGCGAGTAATGATATACATGATGCGTGAAGAAAACATGCATGTACGCGAAAAGTTTGTTGCGATGTCGTTCCTTTTGAAGTATACAAAGCAACACAGGTAGGCTACTATCACAACCATACCGCAAATCAAACAGGCGATTGGCAGTACGGCAAAAGTGACGAGTTCAGGCATTCACACACACGCAACGTGAAGGCTTACCCAGAACTTTTTAATGAACAGCTGTTGTAGTCCTCGTTGTTACAGGCCTAAATTCAAATAGCATACCCCAGGTAATGACTGTTATAATATACACAGAAATGAATACGAAATATTTCTTTCAAATTGAAATTGTTTCCATTTCTTCATGTCCCCATACTGGAGAATATTACAAAACCTTAACTACACCTTCTTATAGCCTTCTATTCTATTACAAGGCATTTGTGTTTTGTTCAAAGGATCCAAGATGACCAAGAGGATGTCTTAGAAGATGACGATAGCGAAGAACGGGAACAAGAGTAAGTACTCTTGATGGTTACTTTATAAAAAAATAGGTTTCTTCGTTTTAGCTACACCCTCCATGGCTAAACCTACATGTATATCCAGGGTTCCATATCAGTCTTTCGATAACTTATTATAATGTACGAGTTCGCAATTTATTGAAGCCGGGTCTGGACATGATCGAATCGAAACTACTAAGTGTTTATGACCGGCTCCATACGCCCCGGGCATGGAGTAAATGTAGGTCATTTGGCGCACTCTGCCACATCACCCCCCCCCCCCCACCTCCTAACACACACCCGCCCGCATTCTATTTTTTGCATCCTTGTGGAGACATCTTTTGTTCTTTCCTTTGTCTCTGTAGTTAACAATTTCCCATATACTTTTTGTAAACAAAATTCCTTGTGGAGCACCCCAGTCTTTAGAATTTCCCTATGGAGACCTTTTGTTTTCCCTTTTCTGTTTTGTTTTCGGTCTCCATAAGGTAGTGAATATGAAGGCACACACACACACACACACACCCTTCATGTGAGATAAAGATAAAGACAGTGTGCAATGATATACATTAACGACGAACAACACATTCCATTAACTTTATTTTTTTATTTTTTTAACAGAACCCAAAAGGGGTGGAAGGGCTACGTCGTTGGAAGCCCGGTTGCAAGCAAAAAGTTCCAGGCAGCATCCGGAAAACGGAAGAGGAAGGCCAATCCTGCATATGTTTAAAACGTAAGACAATGTTCTCGATAATCCATGTAACATGACAATGTTTTATTTTAGTATGACACAGCCAATAGCCATGTTACAATGCTAACATAGGCCTAGACCTATATAAGTTCCACATGCCTCCTTCATGCTTTGTTATAGTCGCATAATTATTTCTTAGTAGGTTGTGCATGATGTTTTTTTAGATATGGGAGTGGCATCAATGCTAACAGTCTCATGCGCCTTGCTCCGACTGATGATTTTCCCAAATTATTCTCACTTGGTGTATCCCAACATGTGCATAAAATAACAAACCTGTAAAAAATTGGGCTCAATTGGTAATCGAAGTTGGAAGAAAATAATGAAAGAAAAAAGGTCTGAAGTCTTTCTCAGATTCAAATATGTTAGTGAGAAATTAACTCTTTCTCAATAACTACATTACTTCAGACAATCTGATATATCTACCATTACAACAGCTCTCCGTTACACTTTGCTAAGTAAGTTTTTATGTTGATATATGTTTTGCGTAATTACCAAAAGTGTCCAGTGCCTTAAATGCAGCGCACAGGTGCGGATCCAGTGCCTAGAAAAGGGGGCACACGTCCAAAAGGGAACTTAGAAAACACTAAAAGGGCCTTTAAGACAGGGGAAAAGCGGGCACGTGCCACCTACGACAGAGATATTTCTGCTTTCCTAGTTCCCATTGATGTTGTGCTTCCCTAAACGATATTAATTTACCAAATGAACATTTTTTATTATGTACGCAACAAAGAACTTTTAAGATATTTTGTGCAGACTATATTTTGCTTTAAATAGGATATTTTCTATTTATGTAATCAGATTGCTAACCGTCAGTGCTATCCGGGTCAACTTCTTCGACACATCCCGATGTCCATTCCAGCCAGTCATCAGTTACAAGCTCCACACGGGTCAAATCAAATCGTCAGGGGAACCGAGCCCATTCTGATTATTTTATTTAATATTATTTATCTGATTCCTTTATTTTCACCCTAAAATTATTTGTATAGAAGGAGTAGCTGTATCCGCTAGAGTCTGACAACTTCAGTCTCCCTTGGCATGGCACAGCTAGAGCTTCACTTCGCTTTGATTTGAGGGCCAAACACGGTGCAAAAACCACCGCGGACGCGCTGCGAGCTGTCCGCTCAAAAAAAAACTCTTTTGTAGTAGAATATTGGATTTATTAAAATGGTAAATGTGATTTAAATCAATGTTACAGTATGCAACTTTTTTTAAAGGGCTTTGTTTTAATATAAGTGTTATTTACTGGAGGAAAAGGCCGATTGTGTTCCCTCGGTACGAGTCTACCCACGTCTTTACTGCGCAGCGACAGTTTTCAACACCCATCTCAGGTCACGTGATCACATGTAAACAGTGGTCGCGCAATTGGTCTAATGAGATCCAATTTCCTTTTATCTTAATCCACTGCAGTTTGTTATGTTTCAGTTTGGTATACAAGGTTTCAGTAAAGTGGTACTGTCATGAAGTTGAAATAACAGATTTACAAACCTGAAAAAGCTTTACAAAAAAACATAATTTAGGTCTCAGGAAACCCCTACAAGTAATTGTTTAAAGCAGTTAGCTTAAGTGGGCCCCTGGACCCCACTCTGTGAAAACGCTACGCTTGTTTTGCTTACTAATTCTAAGTTTGATTTTGATTGTAAATTAGCCGGCACTCAAAACTTTCTAGCTACAACCTGCCTGTCACAAAAGAGTTTTGCGGTTGTTGAATATATGCAACCTATTTAAACATGGTTAAACGATATGCACGATCCACTTATCAAAATTCCCAACTACACTATTGAGGGGACTTAAGGCACGCCCTGCACTTTATATACAATCGACTATTCAACCAACCTTGAAGGATAGCCCAGTGTTAGCACAAATTAATAATGCACAAATCAAAGCAAACAATTGCGGCATCCATCGATTCGAAGCAGCCAATCATTTCAATTTTCCGAAGATGTTTTCAGGTATGTTGAGAAGATAGGTCCTCCTGGCTGAATGCTCAAAAGCTAAGGCCCTAATTGGTGATTTCTGCTGGACACATAGGGCAGCGCGAACGAAACTTTTGGGTCAATGCAATGCCTAGAAACACAATTTATGTGTTCAAAACAGAGACAAAAAGAAACAACTATTTGTTGTTTCTTGAAGAGGTTTTGTCTGTTACTGAACCCCGTGTTCAAAATGAAGTTTTACTTCAAATACATTTTTAAATATTAACATTATGAAAAAAACATGAGTACTTCGCATGTTGGTACATTTCTTCCTAGGAAATAATGCCGGATGTTGTTTAAATAAAAGATTAATACATAACAATTTGGCTAGACAGGTTGAAGAGGTATATATTATTTGGCTTGACATTTAACCTACCGTATCTGACCACCGTTTAGTAGAAAAAAGGCCTTTGTAATATGCATTATAAAGTCAAATGCATTCATTGAGTTTGAAAACGTAAGTTTGAAAGAAGTGTACATTGCCAAAAATATTATTGTTAAATAAATTACGAGAGTGCATTAACACTTTGTTATGAGTTTGCTTTGGTTTTCACCGGCAGTTTTCATGAAGATAGTGTTCACTATTGCGATAGAATTTTAGGCCCAAGTGAGTCATACTATCTTCCTCATTGGTCATACATAAAACATGGTGTCCACGATCAGAATCACCCCCAGGTGCAGTGCAGCCGGCCCACCCATTATTCCAAGGCCCATTACATAGAAGTGTCTTGGGTAAACACGTACACAGACTGTGCGTTAAACGATACACGACAGACTTATCATAGACCAATGTTTACGTTGGAGTGGGGCATCATACCCATGAGACTATTGTATTGTGGAGATAAGTGGGAAATGACATTCCAGAGAATTATTCACCAATTAAAGAAGTCTGGACTTGGATGGAGAGCACTCCGTGAAATCGGGGTGAAAATCACAGAGGCCGCCAACGGTCCAGAGACTATCTTTTTCAAGGTGGTTAAAGGGTATTGCAATTCCGTGAAAGCATAGTGACACAGAAAAACCTCAATGAACTTCACGGAAAACCTGCGTTCAATGAGGTTTCACGGTGGTTTCATGGAGAAGATTTTCATAGTGTTAGCTGGTGAAAATGAGGTACCAACCATGCCTCTGTAGTAGTCTGGGGGGAAGTGCCCAAGTCTTCTGTAGAAAATCCTAGGAGGTTCAACTGTTTGGACAAACAAATACCATTCTGTTTATCATCCTTGAAACAAGCATGAATTCAAAACATACACAATTTAATATAATGTATCAGTGCACCAATGTGATAAAACAGATTTAGTTGTAAGAAAAAGGCCAAATAATAACAAGATAGGCATGAACACCATCAACGACTACGTCCCTTGTAGGGGACACTGTTTGGGATACTTCCATCATTTCTCCCTGTGGAAGCATAAGCTTACAAGCGCGGCTGTCAGGAAAACCCACCAATTTTCTAATCGGCATGTAAAGGATGGATGGTTGTTAATCCCATCCAAATTCAACTTGTCGGTACAGGTTAATAACATTCTCAAAGATATGAAAAGGGATGCAGTGTCACTAATTGTCAGGAATGACAGACATCCTACAGGTTGTAAGTCATGTTTACTCAACATGTAACTCGAGCAGGAGGGGGGATAAGGCCAGGGAAAAGATAAGAACACTTGCAAAGGTGCTTGCCATTTCTAGGGGAATGAATAGCACCATTAAGCGGGCCAAAGACTTAGTTGTGCCATCCTTCTTTGACAATGTTGTAAAAGCGGCGCTTACTTTGTCTGGCTACGACGAGAGCAACCAATCCTACCATGCTTACTCTGCAGCTTTAAGGATTGGTTTTGCTTTGACAGACTTGGCTATTGTAGTCAAGAATACCCACATTTGACAACAAAGTCGTGACAATGTAGCTATTGTAGATGACTTTTTACATTTGTTAAAAACAGAATGGAAAGTTCATGTATCTGCCGGAGCTCGTCGTCAGCAGCAAGAGACATCTTGGACATCGCCCAAGATTCTCCCTTTGACTGAGGACTATGTCAAGTTCAATGCTTTCTTAAAGCAGCGTGAAGAAAGCTTGAAAGCAAAAGGTCTCTTTGATGCTACGTACACAGACCTGGCTAAAATCACAGTAGCTCAGGTCATTTTGTACAATAGAAGACGGCCAAAGGAAGTCGAACTCCTTACTGTTCAACACTACATGGACAGTGTTCAGAACAAAACACCTGTCCATGATGAAGTAAGGAGGTCCCCTACAGCCCCTGAGAGAGTCGCCCTAAAGAGACTCACCCTCATTATGGTCAGGGGCAAAAGAGGAAGACGATTTCCCATACTTCTCCCTCCGCACTTGAAGGAGAGTATGGATCTTCTTGCTAAGTTCAACAAAGGCAAGAAGTACATTTTTTCAAGAGGGAGCGACAGTGCCTCCACTCCCATTAGGGGATACCAGGTGATCGCCCAGCTTTCATCTAAGGCAACACCTAAGCTCAAACATCCCGAGAATGTTAGGTCCACTGAACTCCGAAAACACCTGGCAACACGATCGATAAGTTTTTGGAAATTGCATTATAGATCTGATGAAAAAGTATAGCGTTATCTGAAATGTAACGGTTTTGCCCTTCAAATGCTGTTTTCAAAAAGGCAAAAGAGTACATTTTTGGTGATGTTCATTGCCTTTGCCAATTTTTTTCCCCGTCTATTTCAATGAGCTTCTTGGCACTTGCTGTGCTCTATTCCACTGCTGTAACAGCACTTACAATGTTACCATCATTAACAATCTACCGTGTGTCATTTTCTTGGCAGAGGTTTTAAAACTATTTATTTAAATAGTTTTTTTTTTCAATACAGAGGCACAAAACTCTGCCTGCATCTTTAAACATCTTTCCTTGGAGTTGTTCAAGTGTCTACCCGCTACCTTATCACTTCCCTGTATCATTTGCTTTCATCGTGATGCAAATTTCTGGATGTCACAAGGACTGCAGTGATTTTTGCCTTTTCTTCCTTCTGAAGCTCTCGTTACACATTATGATCGGGCGCCAGCCTGTCATATCTTGTATTTGAGAAACAACACAACTTTAAAGCCACATCGGAGCTTAAGCTTCATTTTTTGTTGGTGATACTATTATGACTTTCGCTTGTAGGTGTTTGTTTCTCTTTTCAATGAAATTATATTTCATTATAGTTAATGCCCACCAGTCTGGACGAATTACACGTTTCCCCTTCATTCTTTAATCGTATTCATTCTACTATACAAAGAAGTACGCATGTACTGCATATACTATAAAATGAAATGTCAGTCGCGCACGCTTTCCCTAAAAAAATATTGAAACATTTCTTTTTCATTCATTAACACCCCCAGACAATTAACCCTATTGGGATCGAGATTCTTCTGACTTCTGGGGACCTCTGGTATTTTCAAAGGTTTTGGTGATTTTTATTAAACTTGCGACAAATATTCGCTCCGCTATTGCTGTATTTGTTGTACAAATCTCACAATTAATCACACAACTTTGTAACTTTGTTTATTTTGATTTAAATCAAGATTATGACAATACCACTTGGGCTTGGGTCACCGTTGGTGTGCTATTGCTGTTTTTTCCTATTTGGGGGTAAAACTTTTTTCTTTTTCCTGCCTGTTTGACAATTCTACAGTCTTTTGTGGTCTGTAAAATTGTAAATTTATGTACAAATATCCCATTAATGAAAAATCTCTGTAAAAAACGATAAAAAGCCTTGTATGCAAGGTAGGCTATATATATATAAAAAAAAAAAAAACAGGATAGGGTTATGGAAGTTTAGCCAAACTAATTCTCAAACTTTCTTACTTAATAAGTCCTTGATTTAAAACAACCTCAATTCATTTTCTCTGGGGTTCTTCTAAACAGTGGAGCCAGTTCTTGACTATCTGTGCAATTACGTCACACTTATGTTCACACTTATGATCTGGTACACTGATTAAGAAGTTCATGCCAGTACCAGTCTTCCATAGAAGTAGTTCTTTCTGAAATGTTTTCAATAATAGGAAAAACAAATGAAGAACCGGATTAGAATTTTGTTTGATTGGAATTTTGGTGAAAAAAAACAAAATAAAAGAAAACATGGTAAAACATTTCAATGATTGTCAATATTTTTTCATGACTTGGAGAGTGAAGGGATCCCAAATTTTCACAAGCTTATTTTTCTGCGTATATTTACTGACTCACACGGAGTAAAAACGTCCCATTATTACTTTTACCAATCATGTATTTACCTTAAAAAAAGAAGTGACTATTTCAGTTATGTCGGGTTCAAAACTGCCCTAAACAGCTATTAAGCTGCCCTGCACGACCTCATCAACATTCATTCATTCCTGCATGTTATTGTGCAGGCCTATATATTTGAATACTAGGAAATGGGCCTGATGAAAATTGTAGACAAAGTGATTCTGTACTTTCATAATGTTTTCACGGTAGAAAAAAAATACTCAATTGTAACTTTTTGTTGTTAGGTTTGCTCTATTGTTGCCTCAAATTCAGTCAGTTTCTGACTATATTTTGCGATCTACCAACACATACTTTTTTCAAAATTGTATTGACCTCACAGCCGCTATAGGTGTTTGATATGAAAAATGTGAATTTTATGGTGAAGTATGTAAATTATCATTAAACTTTGGAATGGAAGATTTTCTGGTAATTTGGCATAGTTTTGATCGTGACCGAGTGGTTAGTGCATCAGATTCAAGTTCTGGTGGCTAAGTCATCGGGGTGTGGGTTTGAATCCCGACCATGACACCTGTGTCCGTCAGCAAGACACCCTCTGTAATTGTTTCTCTTCACCCATGAGGCAAAATAGGTATTTGTGAGGGCAGAGATGATTCTTGTGACTGATTTAGCTTAGTAGCCGCAGCGCATATTATTGTTTGCAGCACAAGCGGTATGGCCTGTACTCCCGGGAATTGGGCAGAGAAGATTGCTCAAGGAGTTTCCTCAGGAGTGAGCTTTATTTAGATTTTAGGGCGTGGTTTGAGGAATCAATCACCTTCCTTTTGTATATACACGTATCCTTACTTAACACAATTGGACACATCATATTTTCTGTCGTATAAGCGTCTTATTTTTATTCGGTGGTTGGGGATTCACTTCCTCAAGCAGGATGTTAGCCCCAGATTTGAGGAGCATAAAGGGTTGAACTACCTTCTCAGTGTTAATATAGTTGTGGAGAACAATTGGTGTATTGCATACACATGTATAGGACAATTTACCAGGGCCCAATTTCATAAAACATGTAAGCAGCCATTTTGTGCTTACGGAGCGTCCCTTAGCAGAATTTCTATTTCATGAAGTGATTATGATTGTGATTGTGATTGTGATTGTGATTGTGATTGTGATTGTGATTGTGATTGTGATTTGTGATTTGTGATTTGTGATTTGTGATTTGTGATTTGTGATTTGTGATTTGTGATTGGTGATTTGTGATTTGTGATTGGTGATTGGTGATTTGTGATTGGTGATTGGTGATTGGTGATTGGTGATTGGTGATTGGTGATTGGTGATTGGTGATTGGTGATTGGTGATTGGTGATTGGTGATTGGTGATTGGTGATTGGTGAATTGTGATTGTGATTGTGATTATGACTTTGTTATTATTATTATTATTATAAGTATTAATGCCACAATAGGGCGACAGTGTATAATAGGACGACACCTAACTGTCGCCATATTATTAATTAGTCCAATCCATCAGAATTAGTCGCTCGGTGTGCACAACTGACCCATTAAAAGATTGAGGGGCATCTTCTTTCAGGAAACTAAACACGGCTTTGGATTTTGATGGGTCAGATAGACAGCGGTAGGAACGCAAATGCCGCCCTGTTATTATTTGATGTGATAAAAAATGCTGCAATAAGGCGACACATTGTTTTCTGGGAAAACACACAAACAAAGAAATTATTAGTCCAAGATCTCTTTGATTTCAAACAAAAACATTTTTGGAAATACAAGGACTTAATTAATATAGTCTTTAAACGAGGTTTTAGTGATTTTCATAATAAATAGTAACTGTCGCCATATTGTAGCGTTTTGCATAACAAATAATAACTGTCGCCATATTGTTATGCTTTACATAAGAAATAATAACTATCGCCATATTGTTGTGCTTTGCAAACAAATAATAACTATCGCAATAATGTTTACTAATTATAAGCACAATGTTATAACGGCATTTGATCCCGTTTTGCCGTTCTGCCTGACCCAAACCTTACTCCTGGAAGAGAAGAGCGCTCTCACTTGGTTACGAAGTATGTGGGGTATTTTCTGTGCCTAAGTACCCCACAAGGCGCATATGTTGGTTTTTCTTTACGTAAAGCTGATTTATACCCCAAAACGTCAAGAAAAATACAATCAAAGTCACCTGTGCTGAGAAAACAGCAAGAAACTCATGGTACTTTCATCAAGAAACCAATCATAACTCTTGCTGTGTTGTGGGGGCAGTTTTTGCAAAGACACCAGGGAATAGTAAAAGTCTCTGCGGAGACTTTTACTTGATTCAAATTCTTTTACTGATTTTTCATCAATGGGGCCACTTCAGAATGATTTCACATGATGTTTACTGACATAATCAGCTTTATAGCAAGTAAGAGTCTGGTTACAAATTCTAAGCTTTCATTTTTGGGGCATTACCAAAGTATGACCATACCTTTTAACAATGGCCCACCCATCAGGCCTGTGTATTAAACAACCCTTTCCTTGCTATGAATAGCAAATACTGTGATGACATTCACTCATGAACCTTGCGCAAAGTGGAGCCTCTGTCAATAAATTCCCTGTCCTTCCATGATTAAATAAAAGGGATGTGCTCGGCCAGTTTTTAACACTGTTTAAAACCAGTTGGAGTCTGCATGGTGATAATTGCCCGAGCGGGTAACCCATGCCCCCATCGTTTGAAAACAGTGAGCACTTTGGTTAAGGATTTTCCCATTTCAGTTTTGTGTGCATCTTTTATGCTACAACCAACAATTTTGTAGAGTTAAGCGCATATCATATAGGTCTACCATTTTACCATTTTTTGGTAGACCAATGTGGAAAGCCTATTTTTCTTGCGAAATATTGCAAACCATGTGTGCTGCGTTAAAAAAAATTACACTAAGTACACAACAAGCAATACACACACATGAGTTTGAGACACAGGTAATGGAAGGGGAAGCGCTGTCAGACAGATTTGGATGAATGTATGTTGATTCATTTTACATGGTGGTATGAAAAGTAAATTGTGGTGTGTATACAATTTATGCATGGGGTGTTTACTTGGTGATCCCAGGAGCTTCCTAATTTCCCTCGGCTTCACTTCAGAAAAATGGGATGATCTCAAGATCACCCTGTGAGGAGATTTTGATTAAACTACTTGTAACCATCCAATATTTGTACTATACTAATGTAAGCTGATCACTGTGGTTCTACATGTAACTTTCAGTATCCAACAGTGCCTTCCTGATACCAGGGCTGGGATGGAGGGGCAACACGTTGTACTCGGTCCTCTTCAAAACAAAGCTGTCCAAAAGATAATGCAGTTGAATCTAAAAGATCCCAACAAGATCCACACAAAAGTTCACTGTAAAAGAAACGACCACTAAAGGTACAATACTTACGCATGGAAAATGTTACACCAGAAAAACTGCAAAAAAATTATCTGATGAAAGTTTAGAAACTAGCAATTTCCTTTAATGCTCTCTACATAGACCGTGTGCCCTCTCACGTCATGTCTCAACCAAAACAGTCACTTTTTGCCCAGCGGTATGCGCATGCATCTTGTTTTTTGCATAGGTTTTGTTCTATGGTCTCATTGGCTTTGTATGATGGAATCTGTTACGTCACTCCCCCAAAAATTAATTCAAAACAGAAAGCGCACGCATTCCACCAGGAAGGAAGATAACGTGGCATTGCTACAAATTTGTAAACAAAGGGCACATGGTCCATGGAGATATCCATGTCAGTCTTACAGATGAAATATACAAAATTTCTTATTAGTTAGTCTTGAAGTGCTATCGAGTTAATTTGTATTTCATCTTGAATGCCCTGAAATACCTTTATTTTAATTATGCATGGTTATCACATCAAATAAATGGTGTTCTTTTTATGTAAGGCATAGTCTAAAATTGGTATAGAAGACCATACAATCACTGTTGCTTAGATTATAATTGCCTGACTCAAAAAACATGTGGCTAATCTCTTGAAACTCAAAAATAATCTGTTAAAAAGTGAGCAAGTGGAATTGATAAACTGATCACATGTTATGTGGCCATCAAACCTGGAAAACCGGCACACTTGGAAAGAATGAAGGTGAAAAAACATTAGAGATCTCACTTCTCTATGAAAAAAGTAATAACTTGTTGGCCAAACGAAGAAAAGGGAATCGAATAATAAGGTTTGGGCATACACAGTGACTAAACTTGAACGATGTAAACAAAATCAAGAAGATAAATTTGGAATGCCAACCAAAACACAAATGAAGGAAATCAGATGAGCACAAGTATTTTAATCTGCCTATTAATCTTTTAATAACATTTAAATCTTTGTGCGTTTACATTTTTATAATTTCAATGACAGGCAGGGGTGTTTTCGCTGCAGAGGAAATAAACAAAGGGGATTTCTTGATGATATATGATGGCCAGCTGATATCAAGTGCAGAAGGAGAACGCAGAGAAAAACAGGAACAATCATGCTTCCGCTATTTTTTTAATGATCGAAGCACTGGTTAGAATGTGGTAAGATTAGTTTTTGAATATTTTTGTAAATGTTTATATAACTTTTAACCTGCTTTTAACATTAGTTTCATCTTTAAAATTCAAACCACTAACAGCACAAATTGAAAACTTTAAAAATCCTGGTGCTACCCCCCTCATCATCATCATGGCTCCCATCACTGTGTGATGATCCGATTCTCTGCCAGGTTGTTGCGACGGCGACGAGCAAGGTGTTGCCTCCAGCGAAGATCATGGAAGTTCAGTGCCGATCTCGCGGCACCGGCCTTAATAGATGATCTCCAGGATGCACGGTCGTCGGCTAGAAGTTCCCAAGTGTTAGGGGTGATACCAAAGTCTTTCAGATCTCGCTTGATAGAATCCTTGTATCTGAAGAGTGGACGTCCAACAGAAAGCTTGCCAGCAGCCAGTTCACCAAACAAGATGCTTTTAGGGATCCTGCTATCATCCATCCTACGCACATGACCAATCCATCGCAGTCGTCGGCGTCGAATAACTGTCCAAAGGTTGGAGGAGTGGGACAGCTCAAGCACACGAACATCTGAGACCCTGTCTTCCCATGATACACCAAAGATTTTCCTCAGACATCGAGGGTGGAATGCATTTAAGCGACGTTCCTGTCGGCTGTAGGTTGGCCATGATTCACAACCATATAGTAGGACGGAGAGTACACATGCCTCATAAATCTGGACTTTTGTGTAAATCTTCAGCTTTTTATTTGACCACACCCTTACTTGCAGATTACCAAAGGTAGAGGCAGCCTTACCAATAACGCTGGTTTAGCTCAGTTTCAATACTAGGCTTGCACGTTACTGTTGAGCCTAGGTAGCAGAAGTGGTCTACAGGCTCCAAGATCGAGCCACCTATCGCAATGTGAGGTGGAGATTGCAGACCCTGCGACTTTACTTTGGTTTTAGATGTACTTATGGTAACACCAAAGTCAGAGCAGCTTGAAGCAAATTTGTCACACATAGACTGGAGATCTTGTTCACTATGTGCAAAGAGAACAGCATCGTCTGCATACAACAGCTCCTGGATAAGGACAGGGCGCACATTGGTCTTTGCCTGAAGTCTCGAAAGGTTGAACAGGCTACCTTCACTGCGGGTTATCAATGAGATTCCACTGGGGTCGGGGAATAAAGTCCTCTGGGCAACTGCCATCAAACTGCACGTGTGCTTTCATACCATCATGGAATGACTGAATTAGGGCCAGCAGATTCTGAGGGCAGCCGATTTGCTGCAATATTAAGTACAGCGCATCTCTACTCACCAGGTCGAATGCCTTCGTCAGATCAATGAATGCCATCAGAAGAGGGCAGTTCTGTTCTAAACACTTTTCCTGAAGTTGACGCAGAGCAAACACCATATCAACTGTCGACTGGCCAGGGCGGAAACCACATTGGCTCTCGGGGTACACACGGTTTGCCAAAACATTGAGTCTTTCTAGTACGACACGTGCTATGGTCTTACCAGCTACACTGAGAAGCGATATGGCTCTATGGTTGTTGCAGTCACGTCTGTCACCCTTGTTTTTGTAGAGTGTGATTATTGTAGAGTCTTTCCACTGTTGAGGGACAGAACCAGAGCTCCAGCAGTCAACAACAAGAGAGTGTAGGCAGTCTACCAGTGATTTACCGCCAAACTTCAGTAACTCAGCTGGAATACCATCAACTCCAGATGCTTTGTTACATCTCAGTAACTTCACAGCCCGTGCAATCTCGTCGACAGTGGGTGGAACATCAAGTTCTGTCATAGTTGGGAGTTCAGGAACAGCTCTAATTGCATCCATATATGGTAAAAATTATATTGAATGTATGGAATTTTCCCTTAAGGTTGTCCAAAGGTTTCAACATAATTAAAGGTTGTACATAGAACAGGAACTTTTTAAGGCCCCTCGCTTCAATGCATACATGTATACTTTAATTAATATTTGTTTGTTTATCAGTGCATTAGCATTCAGGGTAGCCAAACCACCACCAAATAGCATAATCAATGTGAATCCCGAGTTTGTTTTTCAGTGTACATGTACATGTTTAACCCAAAATATTTTAATTTTCTTTGTTGATTCTTTGTTGAAATATCAACTTCGTTTAATGCCCTTTCAAGTTTTATAAAGCAACATCTGACCCTTTCCACTTGTCCTACTCTTTGTAAGACCGTGGAAATTTTTGAGAACCTTGGATAATTTCAAATTGCTAGGTGTTTATCTCATTTATGTGTGTTGTATCCGTTGTGCATGTACTCGGCAGTAAGTCAACCCAATGACAATTAGCACAAACAAATTGATCCTAATTTATTCAACCCTATACTTTCCTTGCTTGTTACTTACCTTGCATGGTATGGACATAGGATCTATGTTGGAAGAACCCTTTATGTTTAAATTCATCTTTTGGAGAAAACTCGATATATAAGAAAATGTTTTGACCCTGTATCAATCATGTGTGTTTGATTGAAATTGTTTAATGGATATAGGAAAGTGGATCTATTCTTTTAAGGGGCTGGTAGGATAAAATAACACCACGTTCTGAAAAGCTTGTTGCACAAAGTAAATTAATAACAGCAGTGTATTTAACATCAGTTACTTAAAAACAAAGCACAAGAATGTTAACTATCAAAAAGAGACTGACCAACTTCAATTGGAAATTCCATTGATTTTGAAGTTCTTTCAATCACCAATCCTCCAGAGTTCCAAGTTCTAAGTTCCAAGGCCCTCAAAATCACTATTGCTTATCATTTGTGTTTGTGTCAATCAAAATAATTAGTCTATAAATATGCGGAGAGCATTTTAATTAGCTCACTTGGCTTTAAAATTGTGACAGTTTTATTAGTCAATCATATTGTTTTAATTTAATTTTATTAAGTGTGGATGCATCTAAAGAACCTGACGGAGGATTGGTTCTTGGGAGACTCGTCAACCATGGGAAGGAAGAGTGAACGAAATGCGCACATAAGAGTACTTAGCATCGATGGATCTGCAACACTGTATGTTTGCTCTTCGCAACATACCTGTAAATGAAGAAATATTATGATTACGGACTACCTGAAAAAGATCTTCCATGGAACAAGCAGGTCAGTTGTGTTTTCCCCTAATTTGTCACAATTTTTATAAAGGGGTGAATCAACCCACACAGCCATGTTTAAAAAAAAAAAACATTGTTAAAGTTACACTACTTTTGAAATCATGGTTTCGGAGACACCTTAATTATTATAATCTTCGACATTTTACTACACATGTAGGCTGGCCTCTAATTATCAAAAATAATAGTATTTTATTCATTGGTATTGAAATTGTATTTATAAATACCCCAGACAGTTTCGCTATTTCTATTGGTGGAGAGCATGTCGCATGGGGGTGTTTAAACAGCTGATAAAGACATAGCTGCAGCTGTTTAAGACCGACTGTCTTCGCATGTTGAGCGCGCGCAAGCTCATGCACCCCAATTTACTTACACAGAACACAATCAATTTAGTACCCCTGCATAATCTATTTGTGCACATTACACACAACCAATCGTGCACAAAACAAAATTTTACAATAGTTTTGAAAATGTACAAACTTTGAAAATTCGCAAAACAGACTTTTACAGATTGTCCATCATTTTAACATTTTTTAGCTTTTTAACAAAAGGGTATTTAGGAATGGGAATAAGAGTATTGATTCGGTCTTAAACGGACGTTTAAAACCTTGCAGGGCGATAGCCTTGCGATAAAGGCCCTCGCCTTCGGCTTGGACCTGTATCGCACGGTCATGACCCTGCTGGTTTTAAACGGCCGTTTAAGAACTTGTCACCACTCATTTATTCCCTTATTAATAATACAGTGTAAGTAGTCTTTATTTATTATTTACAGGTGTCTCAAAGTGCTTCCTATTATTTTTAGGACGGATTTTTGAAGGTTTTGAATTATAAGACCCAACTATGTAGCACGTTGTATGGGTTTACAAGGTGCTGCGGCGCATTTTGCAGCCATTGCCAGACACACCGCAGCGAACCCCTTCTCTTTAGTGATAAGTGCACTGTGTTCTTTTACGAGCATTAACCAACACAAGGGACCCTGGGCTTTAAGTCCCATCTGAAAGACACAGCAATAATGGTAAAGTGTCTTGCTTAAGGACACAAGTGTGACAAGAGTTCAGTGCATGCTCTTACATGTAACCGCACGGCCCACATGAAAATAATTAATTATTAACTACCAAACTTATTTTCTACTTCATAAAACCCCCAAAATGTAACCTGACATAACGCACTGTGTACAAAACCAAAACACACACAGATTTGCGGGTTCCTGAAACTAAACTTTTATAAGTCTCATGCATTGCCGACACTGAAAACGCAAAATGCAGTTTTTGGTACTCCACCAGCGGAATGTGCTGCAATGTATTAGGTGGCAAATCAGGGTTTAGCACAAATCAGACAACTACATTCGTGGTGATTCACTGCTTATGCTAATTAATTAATAAGTATGCTTTTTAATGACTTGAAACTGGGCATAATGTCCCATAAGGAAAGCATCCAAAATGTCTTCAAAACTGCGTTTCCCCAAATGAGTGATTTTTACAGATTCCACACTTTGTAAAAATGGCGACAACTTTTCTTTCGCCCTCCTGTTCTCTGTCCCACTCTGTATACAATTAAATTGTTTTTGTGAATTAGTTGTTGTCTTTTATTATGTTTGATTGTGTTCTATTTCACTAGCTTGGAAAAAAAAATGTATTGAGCCTTTGTGTTTTTTATCTCATTTCAGTTTTTCCCACATTTCGGATATTCAAAGTTCTCACTAAGTACCATAATGTTTTATCATTTCAAACTGCCTTAGAGTATAATTTTTATTAATAAATACCCAAGACAGTTTAAGCAATCCTATTGGTTGAAAATCAGTTGAGTGGTAATACTTAAATAAGGGAGTAATTTGAGTAGGTACAAGGTCTTAATTAAACAGCCGTTTCAAACCGCTTTAGAGTGATAAAGGAACAGGTCGGAGGCGAGTTCCTTTATTACCCTACAAGGTTTTAAAGTTGTTTAAGAACAAGTCACTACTCTTTTATTCCCACTCATAAATGAGGTAGAAAAATCTGTACAAATTATCTGTTTCTGTCATGTCCTATATATAGTTTTGCTTTGTGATGAGTCAAATTGCATACAAGAGTAATGCAATGCGACTGTGTACCTTCAAATACCCCGACCCTGTCAGCCTTACATGCCCATTTAAGACCTTGTCATCACTCTGTTTTTCCCCTTAGGCAACTAAAGCTTGTATTAATTACTACCTGTCTTATATTTTTCAGCAATGGAAAGAAAACAGTCCAAATTTTGGTGGAACTCAAACCGTCTGCTTCTGTTGATGGAGCCAGTGTTGCTGGTGTAGATGGGGGTCAGCTCTCTGCTTCTGTTGATGGAGCCATTTCTGCTGGTGTTGATGGTGAGCAGCTCTCTGCTTCTGTTGATGGAGCCAGTGTTGCTGGTGTAGATGGGGTCAGCTCTCTGCTTCTGTTGATGGAGCCATTTCTGCTGGTGTTGATGGTGAGCAGCTCTCTGCTTCTGTTGATGGAGCCAGTGTTGCTGGTGTTGATGGTGATCAGCTCTCTGCTTCTGTTGATGGAGCCATTTCTACTGGTGTAGATGGGGTCCAGCTCTCTGCTTCTGTTGATGGAGCCATTTCTGCTGGTGTAGATGGGGTCCAGCTCTCTGCTTCTGTTGATGGAGCCAGTCCCAGTGGTGTTGATGAGGATCACCAGCTCTCTCCTTTGAATGTGAATGGAACTAGTTCCACTGAAATTGACAGTGCTGTTTATCAGCTCTCTGCTTCCAATTTAAATGTAGACTGGTGTAGGGGGATGCATCCTGTGATGTCCTCATTGGTGTTGATGATACTTCAGAGTCCAGTTTTTCAGGTTCATATGTAGAAGAATCTGATTGTGCTTCAGAAGCTTCCTTTGTAATTCCATTACCTCATAGAAGGCAGGAATGTCCAGTGATATTTGAAAAAGAAGTGACAGCTGAGAGAGAATATGAATGTTTCCAGACACACCAAGATGAAACATGTCACACCAATCAAAGTCATAGGCCCGCAGAGTATCCTATCAAAGTCATAAAAGAGCAATCCAACAACGATGTGCCCAAACAGATCAGTTCTGAAATTTTGTCTCTGCTTACATCCATGCAACCTAATGATACAGATGAGAGGGCAGACCATGTGAACACCACAGTTATGAGTAGCCCTGGTGAAGACAAAAATACTTGTTACTCTAGTACGGGAACCACTGATGACGGATTTCTTCATACTGATGCTCATGAAGGTTCTTCAATCATACATGACAGTGCCTGTTCAGATAATTCAAGTGCTCAAAGCAAGGATCTTCCAGTTGATAACTTTGTGTTTTTCCCGCCAGTTCTCAAACAACCATTCAAAAAAGAGGGTGTATAATAAGCATCATGCTTGCTTCTTCTGTTCTAAACTGGTCACCAAAATTAGCAAGCATTTACTTAAGATGCATAAAAAGGAAAAAAAAGGTAAAACAGATTGCAGCAATGGAAATTGGATCCAGCAAAAGAGCTAGAGCATTTGAGCTGCTTAGAAATAAAGGAAACTACTACCACAACAAGATGGTGCACGAGACCAAACAAGGAGAGCTCATCCTAGTGAGAAGACCGGTAGATGAGGAGTGTGAAAAATCAGAGTTTTGAGAAGCTTGAGAATCAAAGTCATGAAAATGGTAAGATGGAAAGTTATGAGCATGATAAGGTTGAAAACAATGAGAGGCCTGAGAAGAGTAAGGACAATGTTGAGCTTAAGTGGCAAGGAAAAAGTCTCCAAAACTGTAGAAGCTATGACAGAAGTGATGAAAAGCAGAGAGAGAACAGTCCATTTAAGATTCACAAAACTGGCCCTCAGAAACATATGAATCAAAGTAATCAAAATGTGTACCAAATGGAAAGACATAGAGGTCATCGCACTTTTGAGAAGACTGGCAAGCATCATGTATATAAGAAAAGTATGATAAAGATGAATGTGATGTTTGTAGTACCAGTGAAGCAGAGGTGTCCTCGTTCATTGAAAAGGAAAGTAATTAAAATATGTACATGTAAGAAGAGCCACAAACGCCAGAAAAAGAATAGGAAGATTCAAACAAGTGGATACACAGTATTGAGCCACACAAGAGTAACCAAAAAGTCCAAGAAACGCATGATGTATAATTATCGCAAAAATGGTAAATCTGTAGAAGTTCGTATGAAAAAGGTTGATAGACATACACATGAAGAACTGAAGAAAACCATATTTAGCCATGCAAGAAGAACTATCAACAAAATAATTAATGCAGATCAAGATAGGAGAGCAAAGAAAGTCAAAAATATATTGAAAGACAAGATAAGGTCAAAAGCTGGTAAGAGAAAGACTTGTGAATTTGGAAAACAAAAACTCCAGGAGTTAAAAGTTGTAGACCATGGCAATTCATCTATCTGTTGGCTTTGTGATAAAATTGATAAATGTGGCACAAGGAAGATGCAATGTGATAAATGTTGTGTGTGGTTTCACACTAGTTGTTCAGGTTTTTTGGATATGGAGAAACATTTGATTTGTAAGACATTCACTTGGGTTTGCTGTAAATGTGGACATGGTAATTACAGTGACACTTTGTTTCATAATTTTGGTATATCTACAGATGAGAATATTTTTGAGTTGGCACATAATGGAATGGACCAGTATTTCACTAATGGGTTTATGGATCAGATGGATGCAAAGAAGAAAGCAAGAATACATAGCTCATCATTGGCAGAACACAGGTATGTTGAACCGAACAGAAGTAAGCAGTCATTGAGAAAACAAACTGGTCGTTACAACTTAAGAAAGAAAAAAACAAATTCAACTTCCTCCGATAAGCCAAGTGTAAGCTGTAAATCAAAGTTTAAAGACAAAGAACGTGACAGAACACAATCTGAAGTGTCGCCAAAAATGGTTACAAGATCTCAAAATTCTAGATCGTTGCTGTTCATTAATGAGACTGTAAAAGCAAAAACACAGAGTAGTACCAGAAATGCTCCAAAAACTACACTCAAGAAAGAAGCACCTGAATGTGAATTTGATGTGATTGAAGTTGGGCCGAAGAAATCTAAAAAGCAGATGGAAACAGTGAATCATAGAGAAAGATACAACAATATAAAAGAATGTCCTAGACACACATCGAAGAGAAAGGCTGATACACATACAAACAATGAGAGCCACAAAATGACATTCAAAGATGCATGTGAGTTGAAACCTGCCAAAATGAAATGTGAAACTGTTAATAGTAACCATAAGGTAATTGATCAAACATTGGTTGTACAAGGCAGTTGTCATCAAGGTGATGTTAGATTTGGAAGGAACAGTGGAAAGCAATGTGTGGCAATGAGCCTTAGTGCTATTATGAGAAGTCAGACAAAGTGTTTGAAATATTGGCAAAAGAATGAAATGGACAATATGCTGAATACTGGTAATGAGTTATATGTTTTTTTACAGAGAAGTTCAACCATGAGTAATGAATATCTGCTTGTTAGTGAGTTACCAACCGATTTAAATGTGTATGAAAGCAACTTCAGTATGAATTACGGGGAACCTGTGACTGGAACGTTTAATGAAAATGATCCAAGTTTAGAAGAATATGACATGATTTCACTTAAAAAAGCTGTAGAACAAACAATTCAGATATACCAAGCATGTTTCATATGTTTTCATGGGAGCACTTTTGCAGTGATTGCTCAAGATGGTATTTATTATGTGTTTGATTCTCATTCTAGAAATGTCCGTGGCAGTCAAGTTCAAGATGGGACAAGCATTATGATGCGTGCAGTTTCATGGCATGGTGTTTACAGGTATTGTCTCAATTTAGCTCAGTCAATGAATCTGTCAGTTAATGAACAGTTTGAAATAACTGGTGTCAATCTGTGCATAAGCGACAATGCTGTAACATGTACACAGGAACATATGCAAGCCAAACCTACTTGTACTGATAGTGTAGTTGATGATTGTAAGGACTGGAGTATGGATATGTTGCAAGATGATGTCGTGGATTTGACTCTTGAGGAGGAGGATCAATCAGAAAGTGCTTCTACTTGTAGACTTGGAAATAGTGTAGATGATGGGAGTAACAGTTCTGATGTTGGGAGCTTGAATTGTAACAAAATGAACAGTCATGACAATGAAGGTGATGTGCTACATGTAGATACTGGCACGGGTTCTGAAAGTCTTGATATTGAAATCATTGGGCTATCTCGACCAAGTGTGTTGACATTTACTCCTCTCACGTTTGAGTTTCAACAGAGTATTTGTGATAAGCTTGAAATTGAAAAATCACATTTGAAGTCTTCTTTTGTCTCTGAAGAATGTGCAGTAATTGGAAAGCCTGATCATGTGAAGAAGATTAGAGGTGATGGTAATTGTTTTTTCCGAGCAATTTCATATGCTCTATCGGGATCTGAAAACAGTCATATGAAGTTGAAGATTGCTACTGTTGATCACTTGTTGAAAAACCAAGGTAAATTTCAATGTGTTTTGAGAGATGGATTTGTTAGCCTGGAGGACTATGTAATGACACAAATGATGTATGATAGTGGAACATGGGCAACAGAGCTTGAAATAATGGCAATGGTTGATATGTTGCAAGTTGACATATGTACATTTGATGATGTAAATAATTGGTATAGATTTTCTACAAATTATTTTGACAACAACTGTCCAAGTTTAGGAATGGCAATTTACTTGTATCATAGAGGAAGAATTCATTATGATGTTGTTTTGTCAGTTGCTGAGATAACTGTGCAATTATGTGATGTGAAAGGAAAACCAAAAAAATCTTCAAAACAGACAGTGCAGTGTGATAAAGCCATAGGTTTTAAACATACTGATAGTCTGAAACCTGTAGTGAACAAAGTTACAGCAAAAGCTTTGAAACCAAAAAGGAAAAAGCGTGTAAACTTGAAATTAAAGCAAAAATTGGCTAGGGAGAAAGCTAGAGAAAAGTACAAACAGTCTGTGCAGCAGAGAGAAATGAAACAAAAAGAGTGTAAAACAGCCAAACAGAAGGAACGTGAGAAAACGAAAAATAGCAATGGTGAATGCAAACAAAAGAAATCAAAGTACAATAAGAAATATTACAAAGAAAATGCTGAAATTATAAAACAAAAGTTGAAAATGAAACACCAAGAGAATGTATGTTTTAAATCTGGAAGACTTAGTGCTCAAAAAACAAGATATCAGGAAATAAAAGATGAAATAGCTCTAGGTAAGAAAAAGAAGTACCGAGACAATCCTTCATATAGAGACAGTGTGAGAATGAAAAGTAACAAAAAGTACAAAGAAAATGCTCAATTTAGAGAAACGTTGATTAGTGATGGAAAATCAAAATACGCAAACAATGCTAACTATAGAGAGAGACTAATTAACAAAGGCAAATCTAAATATTGCAACGATGTTAGATATAGAGACACACTGATTAACTTTAGCAAATCTAAATATTGTAAGGATGCTAGATTTAGAGACACAGTCATTAACTTCAGCAAATCTAAATATCGTAACAATGTTAGATTCAAGGAAAGACTGCTCAAATACAATAAAGCCAAATATCAGAATAAAATATACAAAAGTGCACTTATTCAGAATATTAAAAGAAAGTATCACTTAAATTGTTCTTACAAGAAAAAATTAATCCAGTATGGAAAGCAAAAATATCACACAAATAAAGCTTATAAGGAAAATATGATTAATAACAATCGCAAGCGTGCCTTGAATAGAAAGGAACAGACAGTCAGTATTAGTCATGTGACAAAGATGTTTAGAAAAAAAATTTCACAAGGACCTGAATATGTTTGTGCTGTTTGTCTTAAACTCCTCTTTCGGAAACAGGTTTTGAAATGTAAACAAGAGAAATACAGAGACTCCAGTATTTTATCTGCAAATTATGTCCATACTTGTAGTCGAAATTGTCCTTCAAGTTGTCCTGTTTTAAAGTCCAGCAGATCATGCTTGTGGATATGCTACACATGTCATAGGAAACTACTCAATAATGACTTTCCAGCAGAAGCGTATGTCAATAATTTAACACTCACAGATATTCCACAGCAGTTAGATTGTTTAAATGGTTTAGAAAAACATTTGATTGCAATAAATATCCCATTCATTAGAATGATAGCATTACCTAAAGGAGGACAGCATGGTGTCAGGGGACCAGTTGTATGTGTACCATCCAATGTAACAGAAAATGTAAAGTCATTACCAAGTAGAAATAATGATGATCAGATGATTAGAGTGAAATTAAAGAGAAAGCTGACTTACCGTGGACATTATCAGTGTGAGTTTGTCAACAAGAAAAATGTAGAGAATGCATTGCATTACCTAAAACATAATAACGTGTGGTATCAAGGTATTGAAATTAACACTGATTGGGAAGATCCATTATTAGAGGATGTTGCAGTAAGTGCAGAAAGTGATGAAGGAGTAGTTGATAGGAATGACAGTGATGAGGAAACTGATGAGGATCGTTTGCGTGGAATCCCACTTGATACATGTTTACAGCCAGCAGATATAGGTCAGGAAATTCTCGATCAGTATTTTGATGATATACTCCGTGTTGCACCATGTGAAGGAAATAATCCAGTCAGAGTTTTAATGGAAGAAGGCAATGAAGCAAAATGCTTTCCAACATTATTTTCTCAAGGAACTCCCATATTTAGTGATAAGCGTGATGTGAAGCTAACTCTGTGTAGATATCTCCATAACAGACTGATGCATGCTGATAATAGGTTTGCAAAAAACACTCAGTACATTTTTTATGCACAATATTTGTTGGAAATTCAAAAAGTGATGTCATGTGTTTCTATTGCATTGCGTAAAAACTCTGGCAGAATGTACAATGATGAGAGAGTAGAAGCAAGAATGATAAATGACAAGGAACATTTGAGAGACATTCTAAAATCTGATAGTGGATACAAATTTCTTAAACCAATCAGAGGAACACCTCCATATTGGCAAGCAACACAGAAAGATGTTTTAGCTATGATAAGACAGTTAGGAATCCCAACTTGGTTTTGCTCATTCTCAGCAGCAGATATGAGATGGCCTGAAGTTATCAACACAATACTGAGACAGCAAGGTGATTCAAGAGATGTAAATGATTTAGACTGGAATGAGAAATGCAATGTATTGAGAAGTAATCCTGTTACTGCAGCTAGAATGTTTGACAAGCGATTTCGTACTTTTTTAAAAGATGTCATTATGTCAAAGGCTAAACCTATTGGAAAAGTGAAGGATTATTTTTACAGAGTGGAATTTCAACAGAGAGGATCTCCTCATACACATTATCTATTCTGGATTGAAAATGCACCAAGATTAGGACATGATCAGGACAAGGATGTTGTTACATTTATTGATAGATATGTCAGTTGTGAGTTGCCATCTGAGGAAGACGATAATGAACTTTTTGAGATTATCAGCAGGGTACAACTTCATAGCCGCAAGCATTCGAAGTCGTGTAAGAAAAAAGGTACAGAGTGCAGGTTTAATTTCCCTAGACCACCATCTAAACAGACATTTATTGCACAACCACAGCCAACAGATGATGAAAATGATGATAATGAAAATGATGATAATGAAAGTGATGATGCCAAAAAAGTATTGAAGTCACTTTGGGTTGCATTAAAAGATGAAGAAAACCAACACATGACAACTAGTGAATTGTTTGAGCATATTGGTATTACACAACAGGAATTTGAGAAGGCCAACAATGTCTTAAGCAAGAATACCACTATTGTACTGAAGAGACAACCACAGGATGTTTGGGTCAATTTGTACAATCCTCATTTGATAAGATGTTGGAATGCAAACATGGATATTCAGTTTATCTGTGATGTGTATGCTTGTGTGGCCTACATAGTATCGTATATGGCTAAAGCTGAACGTGAAATGGGTGTCTTGTTGTCACATGCTCAGAGTGAGGCACAGAAAGGTAATTTAGATGCAAAACAGAGTATGAAGAAACTTGGTTCTGTGTATCTGCACAATCGTGAAGTATCAGCACAAGAAGCAGTGTATCGGGTCTGTGGTTGAGATTGAAAGAAGGATCTAGAGAAGTACAGTTTATACCTGTTGGTGAGAATCCTGTCAGAATGAGTTTACCAATAAGTGTGATTAAAAGTAAATGTGATGGAGATGATGACATATGGATGACGAGTAGCATTGATCGGTACCTTACAAGGCCAGATACTGAGGAATTTGAGTCAATGTGCTTAGGAAAATTCTGTTCAGACTATAGAGTAATATATACAGGCAGCAACAAAACCAAAGGAGAAAATAAAAGGAAACTGTTGTCAGTTCATACATTAAAGAATCATTTAAGTTATATACAGAAACGAAGTCGAAGTGATCCAGCAGTCATTAGATACCCTAGATTTTCAGTTGTCAAATGTCCAGAGAAATACTATCAGAGTGTCCTTCAATTATTTCTTCCATACCGTGTTGATTCACAACTGAAGCCATCAAAGTTTGATTTGTATGAAGACTTTTACATGAACGGGTTTGTTCGATTGAATAATGAGCTACAGTCTGTCAAGTGCATTTTTGAGAAAAATCGATCTGTGTACGAGTCTAATGTTGAGGCATTGGATGAAGCAAAAGAATTTCTTGAGAAATTTGGTCCACAAGAAGATGCATGGGCTCAGATTTGTCCTGAAACAGAACAAGAGAGACTTGAATGCCAAAACCAACGTCCTAAATTAATGAGTGATTCTGAATATGAATGTGAAATTCCTGATTTGAAATCTGACAGTAATAAAGAAGTATTGAGCAACATAGAGCCATATTCAGATAGAATATCCAAACATGAAGCAATTGCATTGTTCAGGTCATTAAATGTAAAACAGAAACAAGTTTTTTATAAAATCAGACAGTGGTGTTTGGACAAGACAAATGGGAAACATATAGAGCCATTTCATGTTTTTGTCACTGGTGGTGCCGGAACAGGAAAGAGTCATTTGATCAAATCTATTTATTATGAAGCAACAAGACTGTTTGCTAGAATGATGGAAAATCCCGATGATGTATGTGTATTGCTTACAGCTCCTACTGGTGTTGCGGCTTTCAATATTAACGGTGCCACTATTCACAATGCATTCTCAATACCTGTAAATGCTAGATTGCCATACCAGCCACTTGGTGAAGATAAGAACAGTACGCTTCGGAATATCAACAGTTACACATTTTGATTATAGATGAAATTTCAATGGTAGATCAAAAATTATTGTGCTACATTCATGGACGTCTACGACAGATAAAACAAACAAGAGACTACGGTTCATTCGGTAATGTCAGTATAATAGCTGTTGGAGATTTCTATCAGTTGCCTCCAGTAAAAGGGAAATCTCTGTACCGAAGCACTCTACAATGTGATTTGTGGAATGATAACTTCATGAAAGTAGAACTGACTGAGATAATGAGACAAAAGGAAGATGCACAGTTTGCTGAAATACTGAACAGGTTGCGTGTAAGAAAGAAACAGGAAAAGTTGAGGGAGGATGACATGACAATGTTGCAATCACGTGAAACTGGAGAAGATTGGAGTGATGCTGTGCATATTTACCCTTGTAACAAGCAAGTTGATGAATATAATTTGAAAACCCTGTTTGTGAAGTGTGTAGACTGTGTGTGTATTTTGGCCAGGGATTTGAAGAAAGATGAAAGAAGTGGTAATATGAAGCTTGCTGAAATAAAAGGAAAGAAATCCTCATTATCAAAATCATTGTGGCTTGGTATTGGTGCTAGGGTAATGTTAACGAGAAATATTGATGTAAGTGATGGACTTGTGAATGGAGCAGTTGAAACTGTTCATCAAATAATTACGTTAGCAGCTCAGTCGTCACCAAGTCGTATTGAAATTGATTTTGATAACAAATCTATTGGGTCATAATTGAAAAGGCAGTCTTCCAATAATCCAGATGTGCATGTTGTACCTGTTGAAATGGTGGAAGAAAGTGTTACTAACCAGTATGTGCGACATCAGTTCCCTCTCAAGTTGGCATGGGCTTGTACAGTTCACAAAGTTCAAGGACTCAGTACAGACAGAGCAGTTATTTGTCTTCATCGTATATTTGCTGCAGGACAAGCATATGTTGCTTTGAGTAGAGTCACATCACTTAATGGACTTGTGATAGAAGGATTCAATGAGAAATGTATTTATTGCAATGGAGAAGTGATGGATGCACTGAGTAAGATGGCCTCCTTTATTGATGAAAATAATGACAAAAGCAATAATGAACTTGTAGAAGATGATAGTGACAGTACAACCATTATGATGCATACTATTCAAGGATTACAAGTACATCAAATGGACTTCACATGTAATAAAGATATGTTGTCATGTGACTTCATTTGTCTGACTGAAACATGGATTGATAAAGAGCCATGTTATGATCTGGATTTGATTGATTTCAAATGGTATCAACAACGAAGATGTAATTCATATGATAATTCTAGTTTACTTACCCAGATGTTAAAGGAACAGAGTCATGGTGGTGTTGCTGTTTGTGCCAGAAAAGACAGAGTGCTTACTAGATTGAATATTCCAGTGACAAATCTTGAATATATTGCATTTCAGATGACTTCAGAAGTTTCTTTAACCGTTGTTGTTATTTATCGACCACCATCTTATGTAATAAAAGATTTTATTGCAGTTCTCAAACTCTTGCTTGATGAAGTACACAAAGTATCCAACAAATGCATTATTATGGGTGATTTCAATGAAGATATTTTCAAACAATCTTCTTGTGTTGAGAAAGTGATGCAAGAACATGGTTATAAGCAGTGTGTTACTGAAGCCACTACTGAGAGAGGAACACTAATTGACCATGTTTACATGAAAAACATGGATTCTATCCAGACCCATGTAGTTCCAACATATTACAGCTATCATGAATCAATTGCAGTTAAGTTTTAGATGAAATTCAATGGTTATATTATGGTAGCACTTTTCAATTCAATTCAATATGACGTTTATTCCATACACTTGTTTGAAAATAGTACAATATGAGAATTTATCAGTACATAGAAAAGGGTAGTGTACATGGGATATAAAACAAATAGTTGTTGAAAACCATAGTTGGATTAAACATGAAAACTATATTGCAGTATTTCAAATTGTCCTATGACAATCTACACTGCAAGTGCTGTCATACAAATATGTGTTGAAGTTAAACCATGTGTCACTCAATTAATGCAGTACAAGTATATCAGTTTTTTAAATATATTTGAAGATGGCTATAATTTGTCAGTTTACATGTACACACATCAAATTCTATGTTTATACACATTAATTCCTCGTTTTTGCTTTTATTTCATATCAATATTAGTTTTTAAGTGATGAGCAAGGTATTTAACACATTGCTACGCATAGACAAAACATTGTAATTGATGACATTTTAATAAACTAGTGTACATTGAAATGAAGAACATACATGTACAGAGTACACAAGCAAGTACATTATGTGATGTACAAAGTACAAACTTTGTAATTTTGACCGTGGTTGCATAAATATGTACAGAAGAGGTTGTAAAATAAAGCATAAAGTGTAATGTAGATGGTATTTATAATACAGTGAGATGGTTCATTCATCAGGAATTATACGTGTAGGTAACAAATGACAACTTGGTGGCTTTTTGTTTTTTCTCATCAGTGACATTTGTATACATAATAGCAGCAAGTCAATGAAGCTGATTAACTCGCTACATATCAACCAGTTGTACAGGTAAGATACGATCAAAGAATATGCAGTTTGCTGTAGTGTTAACTGAAATTGTCAGAAAAAAAGTGATGTTGCACACTAACACCAGGACATTATATGCACTGTAATCTACAGTGCTTGTGAGCCCTGTGGAAGAAAATTCCACAGGCTCATCATATGTGGAAGTCATAATCATGATTCCCACATGACAACAGATGTCTCTAACACAGATCATTAGACGTGCCAGGTGATAGCAGGTAAGTTTCATTCTGTAGTTAGAAGTACCTGATACAGATTTATGTTTATTTGTGTATGGTCCTCTTCTAGGCATGGCTGGTTAGTTCAGTCGATAGGTCTCTTGAATGATAATTTAAAAGTCACAGGTTATCACTCAAACAGAACCTGACTTAAATATCAGACGTGTGTGAAATAAACTTGCATTTCAGCACCATGTATCTGTATGGTCAAACAATGCATTGACACTTAACCACCAGAGACCAGTGATTCACATGTCACTCGCACTATCTATGTCTTTCACAAAACAGGGTTTTACATGATTGTCAGTATTCAATCAATACCAAATTATTATGCCCACTTCACAATAAATAATAGCTTGCTGCCATTTGCACAATCACTAAATGTGGCAGATTCTGTCACAACATATTAAGTATGTTTTAGAATCAGGCAGTAAAATGTGTGTTGTTTATTCTTTGTTGATGACATAGCTAACACATGAAGCATCAGACTGTACCATCAACTGCATACAGAAAGCAATGGAGCTAAACGACTGCTTGTCAACTGTTTTGACTGTCCACACTGTCTGCTGTTGCTGTTGCTTCAAACTTATGGTGTACATCAAACATGAAAATGTACCTGAGACTACACGAGATTGTAGCTGGTCACACTCCTGGCTACCACTTATCATCTGCATTGACTGTGTTTTACTGTGTGACTGCCTTCCGTTGGATGCAGCTGACAGCACACTTAACCATGGTGCTACAAACTGATGGAGCTAATGAACTCTCACTTGGTGCTCATCATCTGCGTTATAGCTGTATTGATAATGTATGCCTTTCCACCTTTGGATGGAGCTGACAGTAAACAACTCAACCATGGTGCTACAAGCTGATGGAGCTACTCTACCCCACTAGCTGTTTTTCATCTGCACTGGCTGTCTGATTTTTCACCATGGTTGGTGCTGATGGTGTATGAACATTTGTACCTATGTGTTCCATAAACTACGTCCCCAACCAATTGTAGCTAGTTAAGATACTTACCATGTGTATGTGGTGTACTGTCTATGAACAAGTGCTTTCAAGAAGGCAACTTTCTGCTCATCACGTCATCATCACTTTCATTGACTGAACCCTTATCAACCAGTCAAAGAGGTAAGACCACTAAAGTATTAATTGGTTATTGTCATATCTGAAATAGATACATTTTAGTTGAACACCAAAAGCAATGTTACTAAGCACTACGCATTGTGTGTGTTTGAGTCCTGTGACAGAAAATCCACAGGCTCACTATAGGTGGTGTCATGCATACGTGTGCCATTTCATCAGTAAAAAGTTATTGTGAAATAATTCGCTCCACCCTTTTAATCCTTACATTACAAAATGGTACATGAAATGCATTTAGAATCACCTTAAATAACCTTTATCCATGTACCTCTACACGGGTCTCTTTGAACCAGTGAGTATACTCGTGATAAAAATTAAATAATGCTATGAGACACTTGGAGGGTGTAATACTGATAGCTTTGCATTTATATAAATGCTTCAACTTGTGTTTGCCAATTGATACATTGTTAGCTCATTACTTTATTGTGTGCTCTATCTTTGTTTATCTTTTTTTTTTTTCAGGAAATCAAATACAGCTCATCTTTCAGACTGTGATCGACACTCTCCTGTTGGTTATATCAATCAGAATCTTCAGCAAAGAACATTACACACTGGATTAGTGACTGATTGATGTTCCCTCTTGATTTTTACTAGATCACCTACACCCTGCTCACATGGGATTGATTGATGCACAATATTGAAAAGCACCACAAGATGGTCTGATTGGGTTATTTGAGACACAACACTAAGAAAGAAATCATATATTTGATTTCAAATGCTATAATTTGCAACAAGGACTTTATTTTTGACAGAAGTACACTCACAAGATAACATGACACAGAATAAAGTTTATTGTATTAATACCTCTTGTACCCATTCAATCAGTGTTAAGAGATTAGCAGACATTTTAGAGTGCTTAGTGCAGTAACCTGCCACAGACTTTATTATACACTGTTTCAGTAAGGTATTTTTACAAAGCAGCTTTCCTGCTTGAAATTTGACAAAACAACTTTTTTTGAGAAAGCTTTGCGCTATGAATTAAACTTACATGAAATGAACAAAGGTTCAACGTTATTGCTTTGTCCTTTGGAAGGGACATACAGCTGTTAGTGCAGTATCCTGCCACAGACTTTGCTGTCAATTTTTGAGAAATATGTTTTTAAAAACAGCTTTCCTGCTTGGAACTGGATAAAGCCTTTTCTTCCGAAAAAGCATCGCACTTTGAATTAACCTTCGGCATTCACAATTTTAAAAACTGGCAAATTAAGAAAATAATATGTAGACTTTATTACCTTTGCTTGTACTATGAAATGATTTGAATACATTATATTAAAATTAAAACAATATTTCACTTGATATTAATAATGTAAACAATCAAATGATTACCAATACGAAATAAAAAAGAAAGGAATTAAAAAAAATTGTAGACTTCATTAAATTATTGCTTCTACTTCAGACTTCATTTAGTTACTGCTTCTACTTGGATATTTCACATGATATAGCAAATGAAGTTTGTTTAGCTTCTAAGTTCATTTTACCCAAATTAGAAACATGTGTAATAGAGTTTGAGAGATGAATTGCACAATGAAGTTGGTGAACAACATGCTAAAATAAATAAAGTTTTAGTAGGGGTTCATTATCAACTTAATGGGTCTTGCCAAAATAAGAAACATACAATTAACCTTGTTGACATTATTGCAACTTTACATTAAGATGATACCGGTACCTAAAAATGTACACATGTACTGTTGTATAAAACAATAGAAAAATAACTGAAACAATAGAGTGGTCGTTGAAGAAACACAGACATCCTTTGCTGAAAGCAGGAAGGTCTAATTACAATATGGATGTAGCCAAAATGGGTCTATTGTTTGGGTCACTTAAAATAATAAAAAGGACAAATCACTGTCGCCCCGTAATTACGTTTTATACTGGACAATCCCAATCACTTTGGATAATATTTTTAAAATAATGTTTTTTTTTTCAATACCAAAATGGAAATCTAAATGCAGGAAGATGAGGACGAATTAATTTCTACCCTCCATAATTTAACATATACACAACTCAGCCTCGGAAGGGCGCTATTTAACGAAGGCTGTGCTTTATTTGTGCATTTATTTATAAAACCCTATCCACGAGATGACTTCAAAAAATGTGATGGGCGAACGAGTTCACGTGCATTTACAGCATTGTCAATTTGACAATATAACAAAATAAATGCCGTGAGATTGTATTTATTATGTACGATAAATCTGGTAAAACTACCCTTAAAAACTTCACGATGAAGTGTCACGATGACATCAGTTTGTTTTCTTCGACTAGGCATTTATGACATTCAAGCCTGACAAATGAAGACGTCAATTCGTTATCCAAACCTTGTACAACCTATTAAGCCTGGTAATTCAAATACTGCTTATAGCATGTTCCGTTAGCATTTCATGGCAAGTCTTCTTGTATTCAAAGCAGTTATATGACGTCAAGTCTGTCTAAACAAAAATTTAGATTATACCATGTTCCGTTAGCAATTTATGACTTAAAGGTGCAAAAAATGAAAAATTCATAACTTTATTTGTGATGACGTCATCATGACGTCATATCACAATTTACATGAACTTGCCAATATCTAACAACCTACCAAGTTTCAACATGATCGCATCATTACTTCGGGAGTTATACGACTTCAAAAAGTGCACCTTAAACGCCCCGTCACATGACCCCCCATGACGTCATTGATCTGAAACTTCACACATATGATGCCTGCCTAAGAATCAACATGTGTGTAAATTTTGAAGTGATTACACAAAATTTCACTACACACATCTTCAAAAAGTCCATTTTGATCAGTTTTCAACCTGCCGCTAGAGGGCGCTCTTGTGTGTAGTGACGTCATCGGTATTTTTTCTTTAATTGCCCACCCTTGCCAAACAATAACATCGTTGAAAGCAACTTCATAAAAATTTCCACTTTTGAATTACAAGGCACTTCCTGTTTCGACCGGAAGTAGAGGTCGTGTAAGGTCACGCACACTAAATAAAATGAAGACCTAGTTTATCCCCACCAAATCCCGCAAACAGAAACCTACGGTCTTTTGTGGTTGATTTGATATAGATTTTCAAATATTTAAAAAAAGGAAACTTTAAGATGACGTCACGTGACAGGTGATGACGTCATCATGACATCACTGTTTTAGGATCATTATTGCACCAATACCTTTCATCACTGAAAGTTTCATTGCAATCGCTCATTGGGAACATTGCAAAATAACGCATACAAATATTTTTTGCTGAAACATACAAATAAAAAAAATAATAATAAACTAGACATATTGCATTTGTGCACAAATGCCGAGCTGTTTCGCCATAACTTTTTCAAATTACTCAATTGAATATGAAAGTTGCTTGTATTCAAAGCAGTAATGATGTATCAAGCCTGTTTTAAAAAGAATTTGGATTATACCACGTTTTGTAAGCAATTTATGACTAAAAGGTGCAAAAAATAGAAAAAATCCTAAAAAATCATGTGATGACGTCATCATGACGTTATTTCAGAATTTACAAGAACTTGCCAATATCTAACAGCCTACCGAGTTTCAACATGATCGCACTGAAACTTCGGGAGATATACAACTTCAAAAAAGGCACCTTTAATGCCGCGTCACGTGACCCCCGATGACGTCATCGATCTGAAATTTCACACATGATGGCTGCCTGACGATCAACATGTGTTTAAGTTTTGAAGTGATTACACAAAACTTCACCACACACATCTTCAAAAAGTCCATTTTGATCAGTTTTCAACCTGCCGCTAGAGGGCGCTCTTGTGTATTGTGACATCATCGGAAATTTTTTTTAATTACCCACCCTTGCCAGACAATAACATCGTTGAAAGCAACTTCATAACTATTTACACTTTTGAATTACGAGGCACTTCCTGTTTCGACCGGAAGTAGAGGTCATGTGAGGTCACGCACACTGAATAAAATGAAGACCTAATATATCCCTATACAATCCCGCAAACAGAAACCTACGGTCTCTTGTGGCTGATTTGTTACGGATTTTCAAATATTTAAAATAGAAACCTTTAAGATGACGTCACGTGACAGGTGATGACGTCAACATGACCTCATTGTTTTGAGATCAATATTGCACCAATGCCTTTCGTCACTAAAAGTTTCATTGCAATTGCTCTTTAGGAACTATGCAAAAGGCTGCCTAGAAAGAATTGCGCGTTATGTCAATGACTTCCTGTCTGAAAAATAAAAATAAAAAAAACAATAAAAACAAAAACTTTAACAAAAACAAGAGCTGTTTCGCTGCGCTTTGCTGCGAAACAGCTAAAAAAAACTAACAAAAACAAGAGCTGTTTCGCTGCGCTTTGCTGCGAAACAGCTAATAAAAAAAACTTTAACAAAAACAAGAGCTGTTTCGCTGCGCTTTGCTGCGAAACAGCTAATAATAAAAAAAAAACTTTAACGAAAACAAGAGCTGTTTCGCAGCGCTGCGCTACGAAACAGCTAAAAATTATGAATCAAATGTAAGAATTCCTTTACTGTCCACGGTGACATGTTGGCGTACTACCAGGTATTCCAAAATACTTCATGTCCACGGTGGCATAGTACAATACATACAAGTCCACGTTTGCAGGCTTTGTAAGAAGAGGTGTGTATTGTATTGTAAAGATGTATATGGGAAAAAAGTATGACGAAATGATTCCTTTTATCAAGATCATCCATCCATTTAGGTGCGGGGGGATGGGTCTAATTATAAAAACAATAGTCTACAGTGTGTGGGGGACCGGGGGGGGGTGATCCCTCCCTCCCATATCTTGCTGGGTATGGTGGGAATAAGACAGATTTTTAAAATTTGTTTATCAAATTGTCCACGGTGAGATGTTGCCGCACGGATACCGGTCGTGTCCACAGTGGCATAGTGCAATACATAGGTCATTGTTTGTAGGTTTTGTAAGAAGGGGTGTGTATTATCAAGATGTTCATGGGTCAATATTTGCAGGTATTATAATGAAAGGGTGCATATCAAGATGTCCGGGATGACATGTTGGCATACGATCAAAGACGTTAATGTCCACGGGAATCACTTTTGTAGTTGTGTTGTCAAGATGTTTAAGGGAGAATGTCGGTCAATACTAGGGTCCACAGGCTCAGGAGGAAATTACAGTTGGTCCCATCAGGTCCGATTGCCGTGGGTTCCCATTATTTCAATTTATTTCCATTGTTTTCGAATAAGCCTAAACATGGAATTTGGGACATATTCAATAGAAACTCACAACGTTCCCATTGGATCAGTCACATCCCCCAATTAACTGCCATAAGGACAAAATGTTGTCCCTGTGATGGATGCATACTTCTTTTAATTTTTCCAAGTAATGATACTCATCCTGTATGGGTTGGAGTATTGAATGTTGGAGGTCTACAACAAAAAAATGCTTAATTTTACCATCAATGGAAAATATGTAGCACACTGATCAGGTGTGACCCCAATTCAATAGACCTGACACACAGTGACATTACACTTTGTTTACATGTGTGCTTTACTATGGGCAGCCAGTTGATGACAACCAAGCTCCCATAGTAAAGTGCACATTTAAACAAAGCGGACCTGTCATAATGTGTATGAGGTCTTTTGAGTCTCAAAAAAGCTATTACAAAATGGAGGTCCGAGTTACCTTAAACGTAACTCCTGTTTTTAATGTAAATTAAATAAATCAACGCTCAATTGTTTAATTGAATCATGTAACCTCAGCAGGTGAAAATTAATGTATGTTTTTGTTTTACTCAAACTTTCTTCAACTACAAGAACAAACGTGAACGTCCTACTTCAGAATGAAACTCGAACTCAAACTCATAATGAACAATGAAGGGAATTATTCACTTTATTACTCAAAACTTGCAAATGGAAAACCAATTACTTGGGGCTGGCCACGCAGTTTTTGCATTTTCAAAATCTAAAATCAAATACATGTAAACAAAATCATCTTCATCCAAGTAAGGCCACATTTTGGGGCCACCCCTGTACAATACAGCAGATAGGTGATGGGATTCGCCCTTAGCACATTTCGGCCAAAAGCATGCAGATCTGGCAATTTTACGCAAGAAATATAGTGATTCCCATGTCAGGGCTCAGCGATTCCTGTGCATACAAAGGAATCACTAAATCCGCTATAGTTACATGAATAACAAACATTTTGGCAGGGTCCCATGGATTTTGTACCAACGGGAGTCGACTGATTGTGTAAAACTGCTAGATCAAGGCTCTCCATGCTTATGGCGAAGTGTGCAGAGAGCAAATTGAGTAAGACAGTTGGATTAAGGGCGATCACAAATTTGTCCTTTGAAAAATATAGGTATAATAACAAGTAATGGCAGCCATTTTGAAAATTGCTTTTTGGTCTACCTGTATTTTTTCAAAGGACAAATTAATGTGCATTAGCTCCTGATCCAAAAATCTTTCTCATGACTTACTCTAGTGCCAAACTCCATGCTTGTACCATCCAAGGCACAGTTTCCGTAAATATTTCACCTACCTGTTCCACGAGTATACATTAGCCTGTTTTAATACAATCCCAATGAACATTTAAAAAAAGAGATTTCTGATCAATCACTAGTTGCTTTTACCCAATAAATGACACCAAGAATTTATACCACCACTCCTTTAATTACGATTTGAACCATGCCAGGATTTAACTCAACCCATGGACAATTTATATCCCCACTCAACAAAAAGGGCCACCGACCCAATGATGATCGGTGGTATGTTCCCTGGAACAACTACACTACATGT
This sequence comes from Pisaster brevispinus, assembly GCA_023634235.1. Taxonomy (NCBI): domain Eukaryota; kingdom Metazoa; phylum Echinodermata; class Asteroidea; order Forcipulatida; family Asteriidae; genus Pisaster; species Pisaster brevispinus. The sequence goes on from JAMKCF010000001.1 coordinate 8,426,547, forward strand.
AGTACTCAATCGCATGACAATATTCGCAATGCAATCTGCAAGTTTCTGATCTTTCCAAGAAATATCAATTTCAAGTAATTTCAGAGATTGAACGGCAATTCCAGTGATCAATGTTCAACCTTAATGTCAATTTCTTCACCTCAGTAGATGGATATACATTGTAACTGTTTTGCTTTACTTTAGTACTTTGGTCAGACCCTATTTGCTACTTCGCAGCACACCATAAACATTGAACTATTTCAGAATATAAGTCATTTACTCAAACGCATCAAACTTATCAACTAATGTTATAACGATGTGGGCAACTAATCAGTTTCTTAATTCCTCAAATAGTGCAAAAGGAAAACTTCAGGTCTTGTGTAAACAAATTATACATGCAGTTTTAACTTTCTCATATTCTTTCCAAAACCGAAAACAAAATTGGGAAAACACTCCCCCCCCCCCCCAGAAAAAAAAAATAAAAATAAAATAAATGTTTTAACAGTGCAGGGAATGATTCACTTTCTTAATTCCTCAAAAAGTGCAAAAGGAAAACCCTGTTACTTCAGACCCAACCCAACTAAACCAAACCAAACAACCCAAAATCAACCAAACAAAAACAATACTAATCCTTCCCTCTCCCTCCCCCCCCCCATAAAAAGAACAAACAACCCAACCAACAAAATAAACATTTCTTGGGCCACTTCACAGTTTCCAAACAGTAACAGTCATGCCGACTGTTAAAAAAAAAATGTCATCACCTGATGATACATGCTGACATTTGGCATAAAATTCATGGTATCCCTTACCCAACTTTGGTGTCATATAAGTGCATTTCCAGTGCTGTTCTGGTGCAGGCATTTTTTTAAATTGGTGTACACCAAAACTGCACCACACTTTGTTCTTGGTGTTCTTTTGGTGGAGCTAATGGGACAATTTGTACATGTTGGTGCAATATTGGTGCGTTCCAATTATGTAAATTAGCACCAATTTAGCACCAGTGGTGTCCAATTGGTGTACAGGAAATTGGTGTCCAATTGGTGTACAGGAAATTGGTGTAATTTTGGTGTTTTCAATATACAGACAATAAGAGTATCGTACGCAGAACTTCACCTCTGCTATGTGGATAAATGTTTGGCCCACTGTGTGAGTTGACATAAATAGACTTATAAAATTCACAATACAGGAAGAAATTCACGTTACACGTAAATTTGCAGAAACAAATTGCAAGAGGTTTATTTCCACTCAAATTATACAAATAAAGAATGTTAAACCAGAAAGTATTTATAAGTGACTCTAATTTAACTTCATCCTCTCAGTGCAACAAGTCCATTTTAGCAACAAGGTTGTATCTTGCATGAAAGTGCTCTGTGCAACGATGTTGTGCCTCTTCGTCCGTTGACTTAGTGTACATCCAGGTTCTTTTAAGCAAGTTATGACAGGTTGTCATTAAAATGAAAACAGGCATTTCGCAAAGATGTTAATAACCAATTGTGGCACCGATACAAGGTTATAAAATGACGTAGAATAAACATACGCACAATTTTAAAAACAACAGTCATCATTACTAATGACACTTCAAAAATCTTATCAAGCTTATATCTCCAACCCCCCCCCCCCCCCCAAACTGTTTACTGCTTGCTCTATGGTTTGCTTTAGTTGCTCCTGGGCCATGTGGTTGGTGTAGAAAAAGGTTGTGTTTATGTTTATGTTAAAGTTAATTATCTATCCACTTTTTTTCCCACCAATTTGGTTAACTTCTTCAAAGTCCATTGTGCAATTGAAACAATTAACCCTCGTGCAATCCTCATTTGGTTTAGTCACCCCTTGTTATTGACCTCAGAAAAAGATAGCAGCCTTGCAAGGCGAGGAGAAATTTTGTTGTGTTCTCTCATTGCCTATTTCTTAAATAAGCTGTATTTTCAAAGTTTGTTCTGCTTCAAGCTCTTACGAAAATGGACTTGGTAAGCTTAAAGGTGCTGTATACCTTTGGTAATTGAAGCTTACTGATTGTGTTAATTTTATACAAATGGAGGTGTACTATGTGAAAATTTCACTCAAAAAATGTGGTCACGTTCTTGAGATATCACCGAAAAACCAGAGCGAATATTTCCACGCAGGAAGAATATTTCCTATAGGGATACAGTCTGAGAAACCATGGCCACAACGCTTCTCAAATTCTAATTTGGGGGGATAAAAAATGATATATTTTTCCATAACTGTCCTGTAGTATACTTCGAAGTGATAAGAAATACCTCCATGGTCACACAATCACAGTTGTTTTTTTGGAATAATGCCTGAAGGCTGTTAACTTTCGGTTTACTGCTTGCATGAGGTGGGACAAGGTGAAGGTCGTTTTCTGGTTGGCCATGGTGTATGCTGCATAGTATTCAAAAGGTAAAGAGATAAAAAGCCATTAGGTTTAATAACACTTGTTATTTTTTTCAAAATGTCTTTATAAGTGTACACAGTAGCCATAATAAATCAACTAGTTGTTTATGTACATTGCATTAGAACAGCTTCATGAAAGAGCACCTATTTTCAATATTCAATTCAAACTTAGTTACAATCTTTAAAGGAAACTTGTGTTATGTAAACTTTTGTCATCTTACCAAATATAGAAGAAACAATGACAGGGTCCAGCTGGTTTAAACCGGGGCACAGTGTGCCTTGTGACAGAGTCTTTTGGTCACATCAAGCTAAACAGCCGCCTCACAATCTGTCTTCCATCAGTTCGTCCATTTAAACTGTGTGCATCCTCTGGATGTATGTAAACTTCACTCATAGGTGCAAGCTCAATCATCTTCAAAAATATCAAAAAGAGAACATGAATTACTTTCATATAGAATTAATTAAATGCCCTTTTTTTAGGGGAGGGGGATATGTAATGAAGCAAATTTACATTCTGAATGCGCCCATAAACAGTTAACATTACTCAAGCACATACCCTGACTTTGCAACAAGGCATAGTCCTACTGATGAACTTGATTTTAGGTAATCCTATATTTCACTGAGAACTTGTCTATGAACAAAATGATATTGCATTACGAACCAATATTTCATCAAAGTTTGTTATAAAAAAACTTTATAAAGACAATTTCCCAAAATAAAGAAAATCTAGAAGTGAAATAAAGAATTGTGAATTATAAATTTGTTTTTCTTTGATATGCATTTCAACCATTTTATAGTTACATACCTTATAATTATTTCATTGCAGCTTCTGCATCAACAAATCCTGCCTGAGGTCTGCTGTATTTTGTGATTCTGTGATTGACTGCAGGATCGATCACCTCAAAGCGCTCTTGTAGATCAGGTGTAATTATAACTAAATACGTCACTGTTTGTTTTTATTGAGAGTCTACTAAACAATCCAAAACAGTTAATACACATAAAACAGATTGGTTATATACAGCACTTGGTTTTTAATTTTACCTGATTTGAACTTTTAAACCTTTGACCTCTTGATATGCTGTCTCATCTGTTGGGATACATCACACCAGATTGTTTTGCACATACTATAACTATTACATGTGTCTTCTACCAACAAAAACTACTGTAAATGTGATGTTTTCAGCCAAAAGGACTTACCCAGTTTTTGATTTAAGGTGGTGATTTCAACCTCCAATTCATTGACTCTTTCTCTATTTGATACACATCTTGGATTGTGGCACCTTGGCGTTTTCCCTCCCACAACTGGATGAGCTTGAGTGTCTGATGAGACAGAAGAATATGTTGACTAAGGATTTTTAAATTAGGCATAACAAGAGCGGTTACAAGGTTTTAAACACAAGTTGAGCACCAACTGATCATGGACCTCCCAAAGGTGATGCAAATTTTTTATGCGGCAACAAATTTCCTGTAAGCTAGATTTAAGATTTACACAATTGTATTATTCCCATCCATAAATATCCCTTTTGTTTAAAAGCTAGGTAATGTAAGAAAATCTGCATTGCCAGTTTTGTAATACCCCAAATCACATGGGATCACATTACCAAAGCTATATGATGGCATATGGTTCATTACATCAACAGCATCCTCCCCCCCCCCCACAGCAACTGATTTTTAACTCATTGGGGTATTTATATTTGTGAATTACCCCTACTTTATGTATTAAAAAATCTCACCCAGTGTTTTTGGCAACCTTGCTATTTCTGCTATGATAGGTGGAGGTGGACTGATAGGCCTTTCTGGGATTGGTTCGGTAGTCTCTACGGCAGCAGGAATGGCAAAACCCATGTCTTCGAGCGTCTAGGCCCTTGCAGATTTTATGGCTCTTTGATGCAAGTTGACTGTTTCTTTTCCTTGTGTAGATTTGCCCTTTTGGGGTCTTTCTACTGGTGGCCCTGGTTGCTGTCCTTCATTGAAAGGGATGAAAAATGTTGATATGGAATCAATATTTTGTTCAGTCAAAACAATTAATGCTGTTAAAGAACTAGAGCCCATAATTGGAACGTGGAAGTTTATGGGATGGTGAAGTTATGCCTGGGATGGTGAAGTTATGTACTACTTACCTTTTTTTTCTGTGTCTTGCGTGCCTTTACATGGATCTTTGCCTGAATACATTTTTCTTTGTCCTGTGAAAATTAAATAATACCCATCTCTTGGAAATAAAGCGAACAAATCAGCTTTTCCCCCCCTAAGGCCTATCTACAAAATATTTCTTAAAAAGTAAATATACAAATCATCACATATTTTTTCCTTTCTTTATGTTTTAAAAACTTTTATTTAACACTTGCACATCAAAAACATGTGTTGAAGTGATGCCTTGAAAGAGTTTAAGTTTTAACAGGTAAGCCAGACTGAGCTACTAAAAAATTTCTACTTTACTGCTTACTTAGTATACATGTGTGTGTATGTTGTGTTGTCATTCAGCCTTTAAGAAAGACACTGCTAGGGTTGATACGTCAGGCCATCAACTTATTTTTTGCATTAAAAAATATATAATAAGAATTTTCTCGAAAAAATAGGATGTCAATAAAAACAAGCAAACCGAAAGGAAAACAAACCTTTGAAAAGAAAAAATAACAAAAAAACCAATGACACAAGTAGAGGGCCATTACCTCATCCCCAATGTTGATCTTCTCCGAGTCTGACTGAGACTCAACATCTCCATCTCTAATGACGAGCCGAATGTTATCTTCGATAAAATGAACTGTCACCCACACTGCACATCATCATGCAGTAAAACAAAAAATGCATTAGATTTAATGTGATTAAGTTGTGACACAACCCAGGTTTTCAACATTCACTACAGAATGCCCATACCGCCTACCTGCCTACATATTTTTAGTAACTTTGCCTTGCCTTGTACTCCTCGTAGTGTTACCTGGCCAAATCTTCATTATTTGACATTATAACTTAAGTTGAATCGTAAACTTGGGTGCAATATCCCTGGCTACACGCGTACATGTACATGTATGACTGGCAGTACAGTTAATTGTACCCCTGAACAAAGATTGACAAAATTTAGGATGATATATTTTTCTAACATGTCTTAGAATAGTACTAGTCTGATAGTCATGACAGTAGTAATGTCAAATGATGTCGATGCTCTACTGTCAACAGGTCAACGTTATTTAAAAATAAAATTTGTAAATTGTATTTGTAACAACAGCAGTATACTTGCCCTCATTGTCAGCAAATGTCTTTTGCTTTATTGTTCGGCTGCGTCTTGACATGTTTTGCTCTGGATAGCCGTCCTTGTGGCCTACGTATTTCAACTTTCATTCAGTATGGAACTGGAACTATTCAACTATTGTAGATTGAGCAAACTTCATGAACTTTTAACCTTTACACATGGTATTTTTGCCGCCGCTTTTTCGTCTCACGCATGCGCATACTACCGATCGTGCAATCATTCTATTTTGTGTTAAAAATTAGACAGAATAAAATATTTATAGCAACAATCACTAAGCACGACAAAATTAAATGTACGAAAAATATATATTTTTATGGGATCAATACAATTTTGTGTGTTAAAACAATAAACTCATTCCAATGAAAACTATTTTTTTTAACAACCGTTTGTAATCCCTAAAGTTAATAAATTAATGCGCGCAGTTTATGATCTCATTTTCTTCAGTAAATGAAATGCTTGAGCGGCAGTTGAATGAACGTTAGTTCAAAAACGTCTAATTTCTACAAAGTAAATTGTTCATTGTCATGTTAAAATCATCTAGATGCACTTTTGTGCCCGAAATCTTGATGAATTTTTGTTTTCGGCGTAGGGATTATCTCGACAATGCGGTTACACGGCCGCAGAATGGGTTCGCCGTTGCCCAACTAGGAAAGGCCGGCTAAGTAAAACCAAGGTGCCTACAACGTGCGCATTCTTCCTATGTGACGATTTGGGAATTCGATATTGGACATGGCAAAGTTATCAAAACTGGTCCCCTGCTGGTCCGGCATGCATCCCATATCTTTACAGTCGCATGGTGTGCGAGGATCACCATTTGCATGCACTGTTCAGTATTTGTGTGTTGTACGTGAGCGCAAGCATGTATCGCTAGCTCGTTCGGCCAAAAACAACAACACAACTAACTCACGTCGTCGGATCGTGCACATAAATCCACAAGACATCAAAACGAAACAGTTGGAATATATCTGCCTTTCCTGCTGGTCGACAATTATTTTGTTGTCATTCAAAGGTTTTCGTTGTATTAAATCAGGTAAAAACTTTGTTTGGTAAAATTTAACGTGTATGTTTAAATGCAGCAAACTGCTGCCTTTGACATGACTTGTCACTTTTTGTGAATATAATTATTTACGGAATGAACATGTGAACTCTGCTTAAGTTGAGAAAAATTAAAATACGAATACTTAGTAATTATATGAACTGAAGTCGAACCAAGGTTTCAATATGTATTATGAAGGTATACAAAAAAGGTTGTTTTGGAATGTTTTGTCATTTATTTATTTATTTATTTATTTATTTTTTTTTGGGGGGGGGTTTGGTTGTTGTTTTCCCCCAACTTTTGTCTTTGATATTTTATTAATATAAAAAATATGCCTATGTACAATTCGTACGCATGACTAGCCTGTTCATTAATTAATCATAATCATTAAATTGGTATTGTTACTTACACTTACAGTTACAGACTGTCGACTGGATAGTGGGTACCAAAAATGGCAACTTCTGACACTTCACAGGCAAAAAGAAGAGGGCCTTATAGACGTTATCAAACATCAGATAACGACACTGAGATTCAGTCACCAAAAATCCCGACAACTACTCGATGGAATTGGAACTCGGCACATACAGCTCATGTTGGTGTATCAGATATTGAGCATCCTGGAGAATTCACATCAGAATCTCTCGAGTCAGTGCGTGATGATGATAGTGATTCAATTGATATGACACTGACAGATGCTGAAGCTGCAGACAGTGTCTCTGAGACAGACTCAACCGAAAATCAAGAAAAGCTTGAGAGGGACGAGGATCAGCCTCTGTATACAGATTCATTGCTGACACTGGCAAGTGCCATGTTGCTGATAATGACATTTGCTCTTCGCCATAATTTGACAAAGAAAGCAGTTGGTGAACTTTTAACACTAATAAGCTTGTTACTACCAGCATCTGTATCTTAAGTGTTCACTACACGTAACTTTGACAAATTCTTCATTGGACTAAAAACAAACATCCAAAAACATTTCTTTTGTGAATATTGTTTTCACTACAATGGCATAGCTGACCACGCCACCATTTGTAGCAACTGCGGTAAACAAATTGGTGATGATGACCACTTTATTACAGTACCATTGGAGGAGCAGTTGAAGAACATCCTTCCAAGTAAGTGGATAATATGTTTATTTAGGACACATCATAGGTTTTTGGAAGAAGGCATTCGTATGACAGTTGACACATTCATCTAGTTTTCAATACACACATCATGAACCAACCTGTGTATATAAATATAACGTACTCTAATATCTGTGGTTTTCCCTTATTTTATCAGATTGTGTAGATGATATTACCAATTACCGCAAGTCTTTCCCTAACAAGGAAGATGTCATTGCAGATGCTCTCGATGGCAATCTATATAAGCAACAGTTTGATGGCATGCACTTCAAAGGAACAGATATTGAGGCAACAGCAAGAGGTGCATATTTCACTTCAGATGAATATGGATGGTGTGTCTCTTTTTCAATCTTCAAGCTATGCAGTTTGGCCACTATGTTGCATCATAACTGAATTGCCCCCTGCATTGAGGTACATGTAATTTTTGTTGCATAGTTTGACAATTAAAAAAATATATACATATATATTTTTAACGTAGGCAATAACAGTGTGAGGACCTGGTCAATAGTGGGGTCTTTGGCGAGGTTGTACAATTTAAATCCCTGCCCTACTGGGAAAATAGCGGGGACTTTGCCGAGGTTGTACCATTTCTTTCGCTGCCCTACTGGGACAATAGCTGATCGTGCAGGGGTTGTTATAAATGCCCGTATGCCTGGGCCGCGATCGTGCGGGGGTTGTTATAAAGGCCTCGCATGCCAGGGCCAGTGTATAGCCGGGGATGTACAAACAACAAGTGCCCTGTCTGACCGGGCAGTAGTGGGGCATGGCAGGGACTATCACGCGAAGCCATTTTTACATCCCCGGCCAAGTCCCGCTAGTCCTGGGTACAATTGATATGTGCATTATTCCTAATGTAATGCACATTGATGCAAAGTGAGAGTGAAAAACACTAGTACCATACTCACTTTTGGTGTAATTGGTTCATTGTAACTGTAATTGCTTTAGTCACAAGATCATAATTGTCATAAGAATTTGTGATGACCTGCATTACTAACAAATATTTGTGCACATTTTTATGAGATAAGGTTTTCATCAGGTTGTTGAAAACTACATACATAACACAAGTAAAAATGTTTTTTATTTGTGTATACAGATTCACAAAAAAGTACCGACTATTTAGTGCTCTTTGGTTCGGAAAGCACAAACCAGTGATGTCTGTTTTTCTCAGAGTGTTCAGTGCACAGCTCCTGAATTTGTATGAAAAAGGTAGGTTATTCTTTTTTATTCATAATGTGTGCTTTTAGAACCATTTGCGTAGGCAGTGTAAAGTTACATTAATACATGTAAAGGCCTTTATTTAATACATCATTATGTTTCTGGTAACCAAACTTTTTCTCTAGGGGGGTGGGGGCACTGCTGGCAAATTAACTAAAAATTTCAACCAAAAAAAGTTAATAAAACTGAACATTTTATATTATGGTAATTCTTAGTCTGAAAAGTTCAGATTTCAAATTGGGGGGGGGGGACATGGGGACAGGGACTTTATGCCTCTTGTAAAATACCACATACAAAATATACTTTTTTGCGGGGTAGGTTAAGGTAGAACCTATATGGTGTTAATTTTTGTTTATTTTAGTTTCATTTACCGCTCTAACAGATTAGTTGTCAACTTATTGGAGGTACGACTACTTTTTATAAAATAAAACAAAATACATAAACTATGAAAGTGTAATGGTTTGAAAACGAAAAATAAACACACATTCCTCCATTTTCTTGTCAGTTTTGAAATTAAATTGGGGTTGGCAAAAAGAAAAAGAAAATTCTGCATATTGGGTTGCATTTTTACTGTTTTCTTTCAGGAATAAAGCTCTGTGTTAACGGAAACAATCTGCTCTTGCGAGTTATCCTGATGTCCTGTGTGTGCGATGCACCTGTTCGTTGTCTCGCCCAGAATTTTACACAATTTAATGGTTTTTATGGATGTCCAACTTGCTTGGCACGAGGAAAGTCATCCAAAACACTTAAAGGCACAATGACACATACTTATCCATTTGACAATTCAAATATGGCGTATGGACATGGGCCATTGAGGAATCACCCTGATACTGTATCCCATGCAATGGAGGCAGAGACGACTGGGAAAACAGTATTTGGTGTTAAGGGAGCCACATGGCTTATGAAATGCCCCATGTTTGATGTCATTAGAGGGGTGTCTGTGGACTATATGCAATGTGTTTGTATTGGCGTAACAAAAAAGTTAATGCGTTTGTGGACTAATACCGATTACAAAAGATGTCCTTGGTATGCTGGATCATTTAAAGAAGAAATAGATAAGCGTCTTCTTCTAATGACCCCAACCAACCGAATCTCACGATTGCCTCGAAAAATAAGTGATCTTCCAAACTGGAAAGCTACAGAATATAGAAATTTGTTGCTGTTTTACTCTATTCCAGTAATGTATGGAATATTACCCACACGGTATTTAAACCACTTAGGCTGTTTGGTTCAGGCTGTGTTTATTTTGCTTGGGACATCAATAAGTGCTGACAAACTGAAAGTTGCTCATGAGTCCATTATTAGGTTTTGTGCAATGTTTAGTGAACTGTATAGTGAATGTTTTGAATCAAGTAATGTTCATGCATTGTTGCATTTATCTTTAAAGGTCAGAGACCTTGGTCCACTCTGGGCCCACTCTTGTTTTTTTTTTAAAGATCTTAATAAAGATCTCAGAATTTTATTTCACGGAACACAGAATGTTGCTCAACAGATAATTCAGGCAGTTTCTGTTCATCAAAAGATACCTGAAATGGTTAATCAACTTTGTGAAGGATCAAAGGTACTTCATTCTATGAACAAATGTACAGTTATCACAGAATTAAAAAAGTATTAACTGAGGTTTGTTTTGGCATTCATGCTGTTGGCACTTTGAAACACTGCACTGTGGAAAAGGAAGTGTATGATAACATTTTAGACATGTTCAGCTTTGTCGGGGACTTAATAATATACAAGTTTGAGAGGTTAATGTTAAATAAAATTGTCATTCATTCAAAAGTTTACAAAGCTGTATCTCGTCGAAATAGTTATACAGTATTTTTAAATTTTGAAAATAACAAATTAATTGGTCACATTCAGTATTTTTTACAGTGCAATCTAAATGCATGTATTACATATGTTGCAGTAATTGATGTTCTGGACATAAACACCTCTCTTAAACTGTCGGCAAATCATTTAACTGCTGTAACAAGTAAAAGGCAGTTGGTTGTACCAGTGAACTATATTCAGGAAATGTGTGTGCGTTTGCCGTTCACCTTTGATGAAACACAGTTGGTTGCCAGATATACGAATGTGTTTGAACATGAATAAGTTTGATTACAACCACATTGGAAATAGTTACTACATTTAATAATTCACTTCAACTGTTGGATTGTATGATACAATTGTATTCAAGGCAGTTTCCATGAAAAGCATGACTGCTGGCAATGTTTTGAGAAAGATGCACGTATATGTAGAATTCCTTGAAGTTCAGATTAAAGGCACTGGACACGTTTGGTAATTATCAAAGACCAGTATTCTCATTTGGTGCATCCCAACATATGCATAAAATAACAAACCTGTGAAAACTTGGGCTGAATTGGTCGTCGAAGTTGCAAGAAAATAATGAAAGAAAAAACACCCTTGTTGCACAAATTTGTGTGCTTTCAGATGCCTAAAAAAGGCTTCAGGCCTGAAGTCTTTTTAATATTTGAGTAAGAAATTACCTCTTTCTCAAAAACTACATTACTTCAGACGGAGTCGTTTGTCACAATGTTTTATACTATCAACAGCTCTCTGTTGCTCGTTACCAAGTTTTTATGCTAATATATACTTAGTGTAATTACCAAACGTGTCCAGTGCCTTTAAATTGTCTCTATGATAAAGGTATGTGATTAAAAAATTTATGAACAGAGATGTATGTAAACCACTTTGTAATTAACTTGGATGGTACAGGCTTGACTGCCTTCCACTTAGTCATTAATAGTGGTTCTAATGGGTAAACTTAAAACCAAGACAGTATACAAGGTATACAGCGGCTTGTGATGCTTGATTCCCCTACTCAAATATGTGTAAGTCTACCACTGACAACACTTTTGATAATGTGTAGACCAATTCCAGTTGAATTGTAATCAAATCCTTGAATACAATTTTGCAATTTTATTTATATAAGTGGAATGATGAAATAAAATGTATTTAGAGTGTAAAACAACTGAGGCGTCTTCTGTGTAATGTCTCGTATGACGGTCCTTTTTGTATCACTTCTGCATAGAGATTTTTTACAATTGTTTTTGGTACATGTACTTAAATGGTTAAGTAAATTTGGTGTCAATTTGGTGTAGGAAATTTAAGCTATTTGGTTTTGTTTTGATGGAAATAAATCAAGTCATTTTGGTGGCTATTTGGTGTAAAGATTTCTTGCCTATTTTTATTTGGTGCTCTTTTGGTGCATGTACTTAATGACCTAAGTAATTTTGGTGGCAATTTGGTGTAAAGATTTAATACTGTTTTTATTTGGTGCACCTTTGGTGTATGTACATAAACAAGTAAGTGTTTTTGGTGTCAATTTGGTGCAAAGCTGACCAGAATTATTTTGTTTGTGACATTGGTGTACCTTTAGCGTACACCAATGGAACACCGGAAAAGCATCAAAATCATTGGTGTACACCAAAGTTGGGTAAGGGATGTCATGATAATTTTTGTGGCTAGAGGACCATCACAGATTTTTTTCTTTGAAAACTACATAGACATGTAGGTAGAAAACAATTGCATGTTAATCTCTGCCCCCATATTTTTTGAAAGGTCAAATCTGTGATAGCCCTAAAGCCAAACATTTTTTTCGTGACGTTTTGACTGCCAAATTATTTTTTATCATCAAGTAAACAATCCAATCATATTGTGCACCACTCTGTACTATAAATAAATATGTGTGACTGAAAACAAACGTAAATATAAAAAATATACTATTATTCATCAAAGGATGAAAGTAGCTACCTTACTGCCAAACCATAAAGACTGATGATCTTTTCAATCCTTTAATTTTTTAAAATAAAAATCTTTTTACCTCAGGTCAATTTATTATACCCAACTTAAAAAATAAACAAACTAAGTATACACCTTTTCAGATCGTAAACCTTAATTTATAGGTCAAAAAATAGTTATCAACTTAAAATAAAACAAGAACTAAAAACATTCTGCAGAACTTATCAAACAGGTAATCAGTAGTTTTTTTTTTATAAAAGAAGACTTGAGCATTTTTCTTTTGATTTTGAACTTGACACAACTTGCTAACAGTTGCCTACAAATTAAGGACTTTGTGCTGTAGAGTGATAAAGGGACTCCCACGTTTTACTTAAGGGTGTACACTTTTATAAATTACTGCAGGAACTTTGGCAAGATACACCCCTGAAAACATCACTGAAAAGAAATTTTAAAAGTATTTCAATAACATACCTAAATATATCTACCTCACTTATCACGTCAAGTCAAAACTTTCTAAATCAATGGTAGAGAAACAAAACAAAATGTCTTGACTTTAGCAAAAGTTTAATTACTAAGGTTGGTTGGTAAATGTAAAACTGAACACAAAATGTGATGAAAATCTTTTTGGCGACAACATGCCTGAGTGGAAAACTTCACAGATTTAAACTTTCTGAAGAAAACCTAGTGGATCTTTTTTCTTGATTTGGTTCCTCACGAAGTCCTTGATATTTCTCCACGTGTGATCCTTGAACACGAGTGGAGCAGCTTTCATCGCTGTGGTTATCAGTCCTTTTCCTGGGACTCTCCGTGTTCTTAGGAAAATTCCTAGATGCCTGTTGACGGCTTCCTTTTCGGCATTGGTCCACATCTTCTTTGTCTGGCGTTCACTGGTGACTTTTTCTGTGGCTGCATCTGTATCATCACTATTATGGAAGCATAAACATACAGGTAAAACAAAATTGCACACAGCTTCTATTGGGAGGTCTATAAAACTACATAATCACCATAATCAGAAAGAATTCAAATTTTTGTCAAGCCAGGATTTTACCAATATGTAAGGGATTTTACTAACTCCAAGATTCCACTTAAATCTTTCCAAATTCTGCAAAATCCTTTTCACAAAATGGATGATTTTGTAGGATTGATCTGATGAGGGTAAAAAACAAAAACGGGTGGTTGATTTTGGAGGATGTCAAGCCAAGGTCTTGGGGCCGAACCAACAGTGTGGTTCATGCTCAGCCATGCATATATTATACTTCAACTAGCCCAGGTTGGACGACGTCTTCATTGCATTTCGACTGACGTCCAGGGTATAATTCATTTAAAAAAAATATTTTTACCAGACGGAGGAAGCTGAAATTTTGCTTAAATATTCCTAGTGTCCGAAATTGTACCTGCGCTGGGTTAGGGAACACCAAATGTGTCTGTGGGCGGCGTTAGGGAACACCAAATGTGTCTGTGGGCGGCGTGTTCACCGATAATAACCCACAAGTTCTACGCTATCGTTAAAACCATTTTCAGTACAAACTCCCCGTGTGAAGGCATACGTAATCTTCACACGGGGAGTTTGTTCTGAAAATGTTTTCAACAAAAGCATTGGATTGCGGTTTATTATCGATGAACACGCCGCCCATGGACAAATTTGCCATTCCTTAACCCAGCACAGGTACAATTCTGGACACAAGGAATATGTAAGCAAAATTTCAGTTCCTCTGTCACGTAAAAATATGCAAAAAATGTTTTACAATTTTTTTCGCTATGGCAGGAGAGATTCATACCCTGAACTCCATTGCGTGTACACAATGGAGTCCAACCTGGGCTACATATGAACTAGATTTTACTTGAAATCCTCCACACTCCTTCAGGATGTCACGTACTGGCTCTGTCTCAAAACAGAATAATTGACAGTGATTGCTGAAGAATCTGGTCTTCATGCAAAGGACCTCTTTCAAGAAATAATTGAGGGTTTTGCAGGATTGAGCCTGTTTGCAATTTTTAAATGGAGTTGGAAGATTTTGCAGGATTATAGTTGCATTGTGGCAAAAATGCCTAGGGGTAAAGGTTAATAGAGCAGCACAATTGGTCATAGCTATCACCTTATGAAAACCGGCAGTATGCACTGAAACGCTACACGTTTACTACAGTGATTGCATTATGAGACAAATATATCTCTTAATTTCTTCAGACCTCACAGAGATACTTGCCCTTTACACTCCTAATATATTATGTCAATTTTTAAACCCGCATCTCGCTACGTGTAGCTCTAGATAGGGATTTAACTATGGGGGTAGCAGGGAGGGGGGTCAGACTCAGTGGTAGTGTGGTGGTGGGGAGGGAAGGGTGAGGGGAGGGCAGGGAGGGGGAGGTGGCACATGTCCTGCAGCCAGTCCAAGCCCCGGGTGTCTTACACCCTGCCCCCACCCTTTTAAATCTTGAACTGAAAATGAAATGTCTTTTGGCCCACAGATATGATTTTTAAGTCCCCCCCCCCTTTAAACAAATAATCCAAATATTGTTTCAATCTGTGAAGGTTGGGAGCAAAATTATGTTGAATTGACTCAAAATGACCCAGCTTGTTCACATTCTTCTATGAATGCACATGTATTTGCAAGGAAGCTATTGAAAATTTTGCAGCCATGATGGATTCTCTTATCTGATGAATGTGTACTAACCTTCCTCCATCGCGTCTGCACACTGCTCAGATTCACTGGCTTCACTTCCAATGTCTGAACTGCACAGGTACTCTGTAAAACAACCATAGGTATACAATTTGAAAATAATGGAGCTGCATTAACTGTCTATTACTCCACTTTACACCTGCCAGCGCAAAGGATATCTTACATTAAAGACAAGCATGAGGAATTGCCCTATTAGGGACCAGTACATTTGATATGCATAAGGGAAATGTATGTGGCTGGGAAATGTCACGTATTAGCCAGTTTGCGCCGATATTATTTTGACATGTACTGTGCCCAGGCATTGGACTGTTTTATCACAAACCTCAATCCGAGATGGGTTCAGGCCACCATCCATAACAGATAGCACATATATTTCCTGACATTTCCAGCCGTTATCCTCTTTGAATCCCAGAAAAACTTTGTGTGAATGCATGGTATTCAACTTTGTATTGTGATATTTGTATCAATCTTACACTACACCTTTCAGCCTCTTGATATGGAATATAAATTGCCGATACTGTAACAGATGAAATAACACAAAATGGTGATTTAATAGGCAACTTTTTCAAGCCGCACGTACATTATCGTTTATGCGTTTCAAATCTAATGGGTCCCTATAAACATGTACATGTAGGTTTGTACCTGATACACCGATACGTGTACAAAAATTGGCTATACAAGTGCAGAGGAGGGAACACGCATGCTTTAGAACTATAAACCTGTGCTAGAACGCATGTGCTAGAACGTGTGTGCTAAAACATGTACATTTACTAAACTTGTATTGTGCATGTTCATGTACACACGAAACATGTGTGCACTGCACAGGACTGAAACATGGGTATGCACCAGAACATGAACATGTTCTGAAGATGAACATGTACTGCACATGTCTGAAACATGTACATGTTATAGTATCCCATTACAGTGATGCCTTACACAAATCCACATCAAAGTAACTCAATGACAGCTTGATTTGCTGTGCATTTCATACTGCAGACTCATACAAAGAATCGAAAAAAATCAATTTATTTATTTATTCTCTGAAATTCTTGGATATTGAAAATCTGCACTTCCAAAATTGGAGCCGAATTTGAGATCAGGGGCAAGTTGAGATTTGTGGCCAATGCTGATTTCCTTTGAAATTACTACACAAGAAGGGGTGGGCACTTAGTAATGTTGGGGCTAAATTACTACACAAGAAGGGGTGGGCACTTAGTAATGTTGGGGCTAATCATCCTTACTCAGCCGAGAAGCTTAATTGTCAAGGATGCAACTAGAGCATAGTCAAGCCGAAGGGCCTGTAACTGCTTCAAGGACTAAACTAACTACATGTAATGTCAATTTTTGTCCTAGTATAAAAGTCAAACCTTCATCAGATTTCAGCTCCACATCCTTCAGGCTTTTCCCAGCTAGCCCCTGTAGATCTCCGCTTTCCATCTTAAGGAGTACTTTTGACACCTTCGCTAACTGAAGTGTGGACTCTGGAAGGCGATAGTACTCCCGATGTGTCCGCACGTCATGACCAAGAAAGCTTGCAAGCAAGTCAAGCTCATTGTCCTGTTAATTCATAATTTGCGAGACCGTGGCAATGTGCTTTCGGAGTCTTGTTGATCTTAGAAAGTCTGGATTCTTTGCTTTGCACTGAAGCATGATGACGGAGTGAGTCTGTTCCCTGCCAAACAGGTAGTAGACATTGTTGCCATCAAGACCTGCCTTCATCTTCCAAGGGAAAAGCACAACAACTGTCTGAGAACGCTTCCCAATTATTTCTACTCTCCAGAGCACTTTACGTAGTGCCTTCTACATTGCAGACAACGCTCCATCAACTACACACGTCTCCCCACTGGCACATTTGCTGTAGTCATCCACTGTCATTTTTGAGAATTTACCAGGACGTTTACAATTGAACACAATGACTTGCGTCAGTAGGACCTCAGCTAACTTTACCCAGTCTTTCTGTATTCCAATCTCGGACTTCTGAAGCTCTTCATGCTTCATCTTTGCCCCGTCTTGAAGTTATCTTGCTAGTTTAACAACATCTTCCGTTAATGGGAGCAACTTAGGGTTGTTACGTTTGGCTTCCTCCAGGGTTCTTAGTGCGTGGTGGCTCACCTCACCCTCCCAATGCAAGCTATATAGTGCTACAACAGCTTTGCACTTTTTCTCTAAATGTTCATCACCAGACATGAGCGCTTCTCCTCTTAGAATCTCAGTGTACGCCTTCAGACTGTGTCCTATTTTGAGGGCCAGGCTTGGGGTTGAGTAAAGATTACTTCCTTCACTGAATCCAGCAGCTCGTCTTGTTGCCTCAATAACTTCATTGAATTTCTGTGGACATATGAGGTCTGCCATTGAAGCATTTTGCTGTTCTGTTAGAATTGTATACTCCATCACCATTTGGGCCACTTCGCGTAGCCGCTGCCTGATATAGCCCTCCTGGTCTTTTGTATGCCCATGCTTCATAGTCAGCTTTTCTCCAAAAGACTATAAGTCGGTGGGACCTGACAAGCCTTGCTATGTTGTCATTGTTCATGTTGGCTAGAATTTCGTGCGTTCTCTTACTCACTCCAGGAGTGGCCGGCAACATCAGTCTACTTGTCTTGGCAAGTCCAGTCCTTCTTTTCTTTTCACAGGGTTCTTCAGTGTCATCTGGTTTATCAGCTACCTGACTACATCTGTGCTTCCACAAGTCACTCTTAGCAAAATAGCCGTAGCAACTGGGGCAAGGCAAATAGTCATGAGCATTTACCATGTATGATGGCCGATACACAACTATTAGAGTGCCTTTTCCTTCCTCCAGGACCTTAGCGTTATGAAAAAAATTCCCATAGTTTCTGATAAGCGTGAGGTGCTTGGCACGTTGCATTGGGTCTTTCGTTGCAAGCCACTGCTCAACCTGTGCTTCTTCTTTGTGCTCTGGAGTCGTTAAATGACGTGGCAACCTCTGTTGAGGCTTCAGACAAAACGGACAAAACTATGGCTTATACCACCTTCATTTGAAGTGCTTAAGACCTGAATGTCTTGTTTTTCACCTGAAGAGCTGGAGACCTCGGGATTCTGACAAGAGGAAGATGTAACCCGCTGATTGTTTGCCCTGCCAGAAACTTTAGGTTCAATGCCAAACTGCATGCTAGCATCATCACTTTCCAGACAGGGATGTGGAGATTCCCTTCTGTTCGAGGTACTGTGAACAACTTTGCAACTCTTAAGTTTTGCTCTAGGCCTAGCCCCCGGAACCAGCATCATGTTATCGGAACATGTCCCTTCATTATCACTGTCACTGGCAGATTCAGGAACATAATCTTGGTCATCACCCGAGTCATCAGAGCCAAAATCTGTATCACTATCTTGGGCAAAATAATGCTGTGGACACTGTTTTACCCCTCCTTAGGCGAGGAATTGGAATGGGATCATCATAATCTGCTTCTTCTGCAGATGCTGCAACATACGAATTAGAATCAAGAAGATTCAGTTCTCGAACTTCATCAGAAATTCTGCTTCTATGAAGTGCCAGTACATCCTATCCTCCAGCAGCATCAGAAAACAACTCAACATCTGTTCTATTTTCCTGCAGTGGATTTGTGTGACTCACTGAAAGTGCCTGATTCTGAAGACCTGCAAGACTTCCATCATCAGCTGGTAGCGGTGACTTACTTGTGTGACTCACTGAAAGTGCCTGATTCTGAAGACCTGCAAGACTTCCATCTTCAGCTGGTAGTGGTGACCTACTAGTGTGACTCACTGAAAGTGACTGATTCTGAAAACCTGCAAGACTTCCATCATCAGCTGGTAGCTGTGATGATTTACTAGTGTGACTCACTGTAAGTGCCTGGCAGTTGAGACCTGCAAGACTTCCATCTTCAGCTGGTAGTGGTGACTTACTAGTGTGACTCACTGAAAGTGCCTGATTCTGAAGACCTGCAAGACTTCCATCATCAGCTGGTAGCGGTGACTTACTAGTGTGACTCACTGAAAGTGCCTGATTCTGAAGACCTGCAAGACTTCCATCTTCAGCTGGAAGCGGTGACTTACTAGTGTGACTCACTGAAAGTGCCTGGCAGTTACGACCTGCAAGACTTCCATCTTCAGCTGGTAGCGGTAACTCACTAGTGTGACTCACTGAAAGTGCCTGGCAGTTAAGACCTGCAAGACTTCCATCATAAGCTGGTAGCGGTGACTTACTAGGGTGACTCACTGAAAGTGCCTGGCAGTTAAGACCTGCAAAACTTCCATCTTCAGCTGGTAGCAGTGACTTACTAGTGTGACTCACTGAAAGTGCCTGGCAGTTAGGACCTGCAAAACTTCCACCTTCAGCTGGTAGCGGTGACTTACTAGTGTGACACACTGAAAGTGCCTGGCAGTTACGACCTGCAAGACTTCCATCTTCAGCTGGTAGCGGTAACTTACTAGTGTGACTCACTGAAAGTGCCTGGCAGTTAAGACCTGCAAGACTTCCATCATCAGCTGGTAGCGGTAACTTACTAGTGTGACTCACTGAAAGTGCTTTGCAGTTAAGACCTGCAAGACTTCCATCATAAGCTGTTAGTGGTGACTTACTAGTGTGACTCACTGAAAGTGCCTGATTCTGAAGACCTGCAAGACTTCCATCATCAGCTGGTAGCGGTGACTTACTAATGTGACTCACTGAAAGTGCCTGATTCTGAAGACCTGCAAGACTTCCATCTTCAGCTGGTAGTGGTGACTTACTAGTGTGACTCACTGAAAGTGCCTGATTCTGAAGACCTGCAAGACTTCCATCATCAGCTGGTAGTGGTTACTTACTAGTGTGACTCACTGAAAGTGCCTGATTCTGAAGACCTGCAGGACTTCCATCTTCAGCTGGTAGTGGTGACTTACTAGTGTGACTCACTGAAAGTGCCTGGCAGTTAAGACCTGCAAGACTTCCATCTTCAGCTGGTAGCAGTGACTTACAAGTGTGACTCACTGAAAGTGCCTGGCAGTTAAGACCTGCATGACTTTCTGCAAGCTTTCCATCATCAGCTGATAGCTGACTTGCGTGACTCACTGTAAGAACCTGGTTGTAATGACCTGCAAGACTTCCATCATCGGCTGGTAGCTGACTTGTGTGACTCACTGAATGTGCCTGGCAGTTAAGACCTGCAAGACTTCCATCTTCAGCTGGTAGCGGTGACTTACAAGTGTGACTCACTGAAAGTGCCTGGCAGTTAAGACCTGCATGACTTTCTGCAAGCTTTCCATCATCAGCTGATAGCTGACTTGCGTGACTCACTGAAAGAACCTGGTTGTTATGACCTGCAAGACTTCCATCATCGGCTGGTAGCTGACTTGTGTGACTCACTGAAAGTGCCTGGCAGTTAAGACCTGCATGACTTTCTGCAAGCTTTCCATCATCAGCTGATAGCTGACTTGCGTGACTCACTGAAAGTGCCTGGCAGTTAAGACCTGCAAGACTTCCATCTTCAGCTGGTAGCGGTGACTTACAATTGTGACTCACTGAAAGTGCCTGGCAGTTAGGACCTGCAAAACTTCCATCTTCAGCTGGTAGCGGTGACTTACTAGTGTGACACACTGAAAGTGCCTGGCAGTTACGACCTGCAAGACTTCCATCTTCAGCTGGTAGCGGTAACTTACTAGTGTGACTCACTGAAAGTGCTTTGCAGTTAAGACCTGCAAGACTTCCATCATAAGCTGTAAGCGGTGACTTACTAGTGTGACTCACTGAAAGTGCCTGATTCTGAAGACCTGCAAGACTTCCATCATCAGCTGGTAGCGGTGACTTACTAATGTGACTCACTGAAAGTGCCTGATTCTGAAGACCTGCAAGACTTCCATCTTCAGCTGGTAGTGGTGACTTACTAGTGTGACTCACTGAAAGTGCCTGATTTTGAAGACCTGCAAGACTTCCATCATCAGCTGGTAGTGGTTACTTACTAGTGTGACTCACTGAAAGTGCCTGATTCTGAAGACCTGCAAGACTTCCATCATCAGCTGGTAGCAGTGACTTACTAGTGTGACTCACTGAAAGTGCCTGATTCTGAAGACCTGCAGGACTTCCATCTTCAGCTGGTAGTGGTGACTTACTAGTGTGACTCACTGAAAGTGCCTGGCAGTTAAGACCTGCAAGACTTCCATCTTCAGCTGGTAGCAGTGACTTACAAGTGTGACTCACTGAAAGTGCCTGGCAGTTAAGACCTGCATGACTTCCATCTTCAGCTGGTAGCGGTGACTTACAATTGTGACTCACTGAAAGTGCCTGGCAGTTAGGACCTGCAAAACTTCCATCTTCAGCTGGTAGCGGTGACTTACAATTGTGACTCACTGAAAGTGCCTGGCAGTTAGGACCTGCAAAACTTCCATCTTCAGCTGGTAGCGGTGACTTACAATTGTGACTCACTGAAAGTGCCTGGCAGTTAGGACCTGCAAAACTTCCATCTTCAGCTGGTAGCGGTGACTTACTAGTGTGACACACTGAAAGTGCCTGGCAGTTACGACCTGCAAGACTTCCATCTTCAGCTGGTAGCGGTAACTTACTAGTGTGACTCACTGAAAGTGCTTTGCAGTTAAGACCTGCAAGACTTCCATCATAAGCTGTAAGCGGTGACTTACTAGTGTGACCCACTGAAAGTGCCTGATTCTGAAGACCTGCAAGACTTCCATCATCAGCTGGTAGCGGTGACTTACTAATGTGACTCACTGAAAGTGCCTGATTTTGAAGACCTGCAAGACTTCCATCATCAGCTGGTAGTGGTTACTTACTAGTGTGACTCACTGAAAGTGCCTGATTCTGAAGACCTGCAAGACTTCCATCATCAGCTGGTAGCAGTGACTTACTAGTGTGACTCACTGAAAGTGCCTGATTCTGAAGACCTGCAGGACTTCCATCTTCAGCTGGTAGTGGTGACTTACTAGTGTGACTCACTGAAAGTGCCTGGCAGTTAAGACCTGCAAGACTTCCATCTACAGCTGGTAGCAGTGACTTACAAGTGTGACTCACTGAAAGTGCCTGGCAGTTAAGACCTGCATGACTTCCATCTTCAGCTGGTAGCGGTGACTTACAATTGTGACTCACTGAAAGTGCCTGGCAGTTAGGACCTGCAAAACTTCCATCTTCAGCTGGTAGCGGTGACTTACAATTGTGACTCACTGAAAGTGCCTGGCAGTTAGGACCTGCAAAACTTCCATCTTCAGCTGGTAGCGGTGACTTACAATTGTGACTCACTGAAAGTGCCTGGCAGTTAGGACCTGCAAAACTTCCATCTTCAGCTGGTAGCGGTGACTTACTAGTGTGACACACTGAAAGTGCCTGGCAGTTACGACCTGCAAGACTTCCATCTTCAGCTGGTAGCGGTAACTTACTAGTGTGACTCACTGAAAGTGCTTTGCAGTTAAGACCTGCAAGACTTCCATCATAAGCTGTAAGCGGTGACTTACTAGTGTGACCCACTGAAAGTGCCTGATTCTGAAGACCTGCAAGACTTCCATCATCAGCTGGTAGCGGTGACTTACTAATGTGACTCACTGAAAGTGCCTGATTTTGAAGACCTGCAAGACTTCCATCATCAGCTGGTAGTGGTTACTTACTAGTGTGACTCACTGAAAGTGCCTGATTCTGAAGACCTGCAAGACTTCCATCATCAGCTGGTAGCAGTGACTTACTAGTGTGACTCACTGAAAGTGCCTGATTCTGAAGACCTGCAGGACTTCCATCTTCAGCTGGTAGTGGTGACTTACTAGTGTGACTCACTGAAAGTGCCTGGCAGTTAAGACCTGCAAGACTTCCATCTACAGCTGGTAGCAGTGACTTACAAGTGTGACTCACTGAAAGTGCCTGGCAGTTAAGACCTGCATGACTTCCATCTTCAGCTGGTAGCGGTGACTTACAATTGTGACTCACTGAAAGTGCCTGGCAGTTAGGACCTGCAAAACTTCCATCTTCAGCTGGTAGCGGTGACTTACAATTGTGACTCACTGAAAGTGCCTGGCAGTTAGGACCTGCAAAACTTCCATCTTCAGCTGGTAGCGGTGACTTACAATTGTGACTCACTGAAAGTGCCTGGCAGTTAGGACCTGCAAAACTTCCATCTTCAGCTGGTAGCGGTGACTTACTAGTGTGACACACTGAAAGTGCCTGGCAGTTACGACCTGCAAGACTTCCATCTTCAGCTGGTAGCGGTAACTTACTAGTGTGACTCACTGAAAGTGCTTTGCAGTTAAGACCTGCAAGACTTCCATCATAAGCTGTAAGCGGTGACTTACTAGTGTGACCCACTGAAAGTGCCTGATTCTGAAGACCTGCAAGACTTCCATCATCAGCTGGTAGCGGTGACTTACTAATGTGACTCACTGAAAGTGCCTGATTCTGAAGACCTGCAAGACTTCCATCTTCAGCTGGTAGTGGTGACTTACTAGTGTGACTCACTGAAAGTGCCTGATTTTGAAGACCTGCAAGACTTCCATCATCAGCTGGTAGTGGTTACTTACTAGTGTGACTCACTGAAAGTGCCTGATTCTGAAGACCTGCAAGACTTCCATCATCAGCTGGTAGCAGTGACTTACTAGTGTGACTCACTGAAAGTGCCTGATTCTGAAGACCTGCAGGACTTCCATCTTCAGCTGGTAGTGGTGACTTACTAGTGTGACTCACTGAAAGTGCCTGGCAGTTAAGACATGCAAGACTTGCATCTTCAGCTGGTAGCGGTGACTTACAATTGTGACTCACTGAAAGTGCCTGGCAGTTAAGACCTGCATGACTTTCTGCAAGCTTTCCATCATCAGCTGATAGCTGACTTGCGTGACTCACTGAAAGAACCTGGTTGTTAAGACCTGCAAGACTTCCATAATCGGCTGGTAGCTGACCTGTGTGACTCACTGAAAGTGCCTGGCAGTTAAGACCTGCAAGACTTCCATCTTCAGCTGGTAGCGGTGACTTACAAATGTGACTCACTGAGTGTGCCTTGCAGTTAAGACCTGCAAGACTTCCATCTTCAGCTGGTAGCGGTGACTTACAAGTGTGACTCACTGAAAGTGCCTGGCAGTTAAGACCTGCAAGACTTCCATCTTCAGCTGGTAGCGGTGACTTACAAGTGTGACTCACTGAAAGTGCCTGGCAGTTAAGACCTGCATGACTTTCTGCAAGCTTTCCATCATCAGCTGATAGCTGACTTGCGTGACTCACTGAATGTGCCTGGTTGTTAAGAGCTGCAAGAGTTCCATCATCAGCTGGTAGCGAACTTGTTCGACTTACTGAATGTGCCTGGTTGCTTATGCCGGTAACAGTCAGTAGTTTACTGTACACAGAGAAAAAAAAATCAGTAGGTCTCATTTCTATGCCGAGATGACCTGTCCCAAACAAGTTTTATGTCAGACTGAGCAAAGTGTATGGAATCTTGTTTTGGTTTTTTTTTTTTTTTGTAAGAAATGTAGGATCAAATCAGTGGTTTATTTTTCCTTTATATCTGAAAATGCTTATAATGTTATATTTTTAATGCTGCTCAACTTGAAAGAAGCAGATAGCCGCCTTCAAATGCGATTGATGTACATTAAACAAGAAAACAGCATGTTGGGAGAAAGTAATACACACGTAACTTGATTTAAAAACACTGTTTTGAAAAATGGCATCATCGTTGTTCCGTATGCCAATTTCTGCAGCAAAATTGAGTTTTTGTTCAAAGCATTGTCGGGTAGCATTTAGGGAATAGGCAGCTTTAGATTTCGCATCCAAGTATGTCGACTGGTACGTGACTACGTCATGCTGAGGCTTTGCGCATGCGTCAAGTCGTCACCAATGTGGTCTGCACGAGTCGAGGACCCCACAACTATGGTTTTGACGTTCTCTCGAAAAACCACAACGGTGTTCGCATTACACGTCATACAAAGCTTTCCAAGATGGATGCGCCCAGCCGTCAGGGTTGCTCAACTGTATGTTTTGTAAGTAGGACCAGCTGGACCGACTGTTTTTATGATTACGTCACTTTTCATATGTTAGAACTAAAAAAAGTAAAGGTTTTTTACCATGTAGGATGCAGCCAAGCCTCATACAGTTGCATTTTTAAGAGGCGTATCCAGGAACAGCAGTTATCGGATGCAACATGCATGACTTTAGTTTAGGCCTATTTATTCGTTATTTTAAAATTTTTATTATACTTATAGCATAGCCGGATACTGGATAGGCCTACATTATGTATGTATGCTAGGGTCATACATGGAGGAACTTATTCCTCTCCATGGTTCATGACACTTGACAGGAAAATATTTCTGAAATGATTGTTTCATAATTCATTGGAGACAATTTATTAAGTAGAGAGTGCAAGTGTTTCCATGGGCATGGAAAGCAATTCTTTCTCACTCCTACTTTTATAAATTATATGTATGTGTAATCTATCAATCATCAGATTAAACGCATTGATTGTCATGCATGTGGTGGTGGTTGCCATTTGCCAACCAAGCCATACATGTACTAAGAAATTTTCATGTTTGTAAGTCATGTCAAAGTGGTGACCACACATACGGAATTCATGCCGAGTTTTGTGCTGTCCACATGCCATGGTGCATGCCAGGTTTTCGTATTTAAACCATAAAAGTTAAAACAACTGAAATTAAGCACAAAGTATTTAAGTGGCTACTTGTGCATGCAGCATGCTAGTCAGTGAATTCGAGTCAACTCGTACCCTTGCAAAGTCGTGCCAAACCAACTCGTACCCCTGCCGATTAGGCTCAAAAGAAGTATGGGAAGTTTCAGCTTTTGACAAGTTGTTTTCAGTTTTTTGTATGTGGCCACCACACCCTTGAAGATAATTTATTATTCAAATGCAGTGTCTATTGTTTCCATGACATGATAATGTTATGATATTTGGCTCCTTTGGAAACAGCCTATTGATAGGGTGGTTCCAATTATCCTAATAACATTATCAGGTGAAGTAATTCAACGGTTGACTCACGTAAACGGCAACAATAGCTGCCATGTTATTCAAACAGTTTTTTAACACTTGATCTTGTGATTTGTTTGTATTATGAATTAAGTACTGTCTTTTTCCATTTCTTTCAACACAGAAAACACAGGATGAAACCCCGCTTTTTCGATTGACTCAAGAGCCATCTACATCAAGGAGTCTAGTCAGCCATCTGCCACTCAAAACGTGAGTTCCATAAAATGGGTATGATGGCTCGATTTAAGGTTCATTTGGGTAGAATGAATGTCAAATCTGACCAACTGGAAACAAGGATTTTTTTCATTGTTAAGGTTGAAGGTGGGAATTAGTAGTTTGGTACCCTTACAAATAATCAAGCTTTGTAAAAGTTCATTTGAAGTTTGTTGAAACCACTTTCCAAGGATTCAGCAATCCTTCCCACTATGCGCTTGAACCAATATTTAGTTAAAATTTCATTAACAATGCCAATTGTTTTTTTCTCACTTTCAACAGGCCAGTTACCTGGACTGAGGAAATGCACGTGATGTTGTGTAGGGAAGTGGATTACATCAATCTTTTTCAGTATAAAGAGCGAACAAAGGAAAGGGGGAAATGCTGGGAAGAGGTGGCGGCCAGTCTACGCAAGCATGGATATGATGTTACTTAAAGAAGTGTAAGGGACAAGTTCAAGGCCTTGAGAGAACTGATAGTAAAACGGAATAACAAAGAAGTGAGGGAAAGCGGTATTGCCCCGGAGCCTAGCGACATTAACAAGGAGCTAAACCAGCTTATAGAGGACCTGGTGGAATTGGAAAGTGAACAACAGTGAGACAACAGACCAACAGAAGGAGGAGAAAAAGAAACTGGATGGAGTAGAAATGAGGAAACGTGCAATGGAGTCATTCAGTGAGACAGACAAAAGGTAATTTGTAAACACTTTTTAAGTTTCATGTTTTTCGTCAAATTCTATTTCAAGTCTTTACAGTGGCTATAGTATAAAATGAATGGGTACAAGTTATACAAGAACTGTGGCCTCAACATATTCAAAATTAGAATGATTTGCTGTCTGAAGTTTATCTGATGTTAGAAAGTTTTACCCTCATAAAAAATAGGTGGTCAGTTGATTAAAATTAGTGTAGTATATCACCCGAAGCTAATACTGGTTTGGTTTTACATGTATGTTTCAGGTTGAAGTCTGAGAAAGAAGAGAAACAAAAGAGAAAGAGAAACACAGGAAGTGACGCTAGTCAGTTCTTGCTGAAAAAAATTGGAAATGGACAGAGAAATTAAAGAGCGAGAGTTGGAGCTGAAAAGGGAGGAGGCCCAGAAAAGGCAACGATATGAAGAAAGAAGACTAGAGAGAGAAGAAAGAGAGGAGGAAAGAAGGAGACAAGATGAAGAAAGACGACAGGAGAAGGAAGAAAGAGAGGAAGAGAGAAGGAGGCGGGATGAAGAAATGAAGCAAGCAAAGGGAAAAGGGAGGAGGCGAGAAGAAGAAAGGATGAGGCGGAGAGAGAGAGAAGGATGGAGCTTTTACAGCAGCAGCTGATGCAACAGAACCAGATGATTATGGTGCTGCTGAAGAACCACAATGAGCAGTAAAGCCAATGGACAAATTGTTGTCAGTGTTGCTACTTACAGTTTATTCATTCCAAAAACGTTTGTTGCTGGTTTTTCAAGTTTATATTTAGCAGTTATCTTCTTTTATGGAGGTTTTGTTGGAAATAAGTTTTTAAAAAAAAAGTTCATACATACTCTGCAGTTTTCTAGTTTGGGAAAAGTTTTCTGCTTCCCAAGTTCCTTTCATAAAGAAAATATGCTAACCTAATGATTTTCAATAATGGTGTAGTTGCTATCTTAACCATACTCCCTGGACTCCAGTAGGTGCTCTTGGATTTAGTACTGTGAAACTGCAACTCAAAACCGCACAAAAAAACCAACTCACATTGACTCATAAACCTTTGCCTGTTCTGGGAGTGCCCCTTTTAAATTTTACCCACAAGAATGTTTCCGATTGTTACATACTGATGTTCTCTTTCAAGCAGACATGCAGTTGACTTTTATATAGAATTTTCCATTTACTTTAAATTTCTGTTTACTTTAATGAGGGACTCTAAGGTCAAATTCAGTTCTGTGATGCACCACAAAAATGAATTTGATCTTAGAGCCCCTCTTTTTTCTGTATTGCCGTTTCAAAAATATCATACATGTACATGTAAGCCAATCCTTGCCCTTTATTTACAAGACGCCTCAGGCTTATTGATTGGTCGATTAATCGATTGATGTATTTCTTTATTTAACAAAGGACATTTTAGCACAAACAAAATTAAAACCACAGGGCATTCTTAAAAGTCATAAACAATAAAATTAATTAAATTAGATTTATTTTTTTCTTTACTTCGTATATTAATTTAATTGGAAAAATATAGATCATTTAAAAAGTAGACTTGGGAAAATTCTAAGTTATGTGAAATAAATAGTCTGACATATAAATTAATTTTATTTCTTGTATTTACTTATTATTTCCTTAAACTTTCAGGTCTGTAATCTGAGGGACTTTGTCAGAGGGCATTCCAAGTTTAGGCCAAAAGGGGCAACAGAAACTATTGGCTGTTCTTAAATGTTGTAACTTCCCCTTGAATGGAATCCCTCATGGGTTATAGCCTGGGGGCAATTTCATAGAGCTGCTGAAGCACAAAATGTGCTTAAGTACAACAAAATTCCTTGCCTAGTAAAATAAGATTACCAGCCAATACTCCACTTGCTTGTTATGCTAAGAAAACAGCAGCTACCAGTCACAAGCAATGTACACCGCTTGTAGTTTTGGCCAGTTACATGGGTATCATAAGCACAATTTTGTGCTTAAGCAGTTTTTTGTAATTGGCCCCTGTTTGCCAGGATCACCCGCCTTGGAATGGATCAAAAATTAATCATAAGTTGAGACTAAAAGCATACGAATCTTGATTAACCATTTCTTTGAGTAATATACTGAACAAAAATAATGAATATAATTACAGATTGCCTGGTAATACAAACTTTCCCTTAACTTAGCCTTAAAAATATTCATCCAAGCTGGGTGGGTCTTGCCCAAAAAAAACGTGAACACACATTGCCATAAAGGCACGTATGAGCATTTGTTAGCAGCCCCGAAAAAACATACATTTTGCCACATGCTGATAAACAGACTTTTTGATTCTTCTTGAAGTCGACAAACTTGAAGAAGTTGATTATGTCACCAAAAAGCCACTCAACACTGACTCTTAACACTGCTCATTGACTTGTTGTATGCCTCCTGATCTGCGGTCACATCGTTCCCTTTGAAGGGACCCTGGAGATGGGCCCGTAATGGATAAGCTGCATCTCCATAAATGCACATTACACTGCCCTCTGGATCATATGATCTAAGTTCTAATTCAGACAATAGCCCTGACTCCCGCAACAAAAAGGAGTCATACCTCCTTCCTTCTACGGGCCCAAACAAACTTACAATTATCCCATTTGCAGCAGTGACGGATTGATACTTTAAAGCATGAATACGTTTGTGTCCGTTTTACATGACCAGTTGGTTAGTATTAGGACGGCATATTGGGCGCACTGTTCCATCTACAAAACCCCAGCAGTTCACAAGTGCCGCTCCCTTCTCATGTACCGCTGTGGCATACCTCAGGTGACAGCCATGGTTTATTTAGACTCTCAAAGAGGTGATGGAAGTTTGAGTACAACAAATTCATCATATGATTTGTGACCAAACAACTGTGGCACGTCTCGAGCAAACATCTTTACCATGTCTCCATATCTACATGGGTATGCAAACCGTGGTAGCATGATGCACAAAGCCTCCAGCCCATCAACTCTGTATCCATTTGTGCACTTGATTCTGTCTGGGACATGGAATACATCCTTCAGCAGGTACAGGTCATCCTTCTGAAACCTGCAAAGAAGAATAATAGAAAATGTGCTAATTGTCTGTTTTATTGGCCTACACACTTAAACTAGATTAGTTGAAATAATCAATGAAGATCCTAGTTACTGTACGTGGGTCACCATGTAAGCTTACATTGATTAAAGATTAACCTTGCTGTAGACCCATAAACGTGGCCAAATATACTCCGTCCCTCCGTCAAATGACGGAGGGACAGAGTATACTTGGCCAGGTTCACGGGTCTTACCTTGCTCGTGAGCAGCCATTCATTAAAATTGTAGTACTTGTAGAAATCAATCAAAATTGGAAACTGAATGGGGGCCTACACAAATAGCAACTTGACTTGCACTTTTCGTGCATCAAATGCATTTTGAAAATCCTGTATATTAAATCCACTCCCTTTTGTTCATCATACATTGTTCCAGTCAAAAAGACATTCCAGTAGCTGTATTATTGTATAATACACGAGTGCCTTTTCTGTAAACCGTGTTGATCACGATGAAATCAACCCATGTTTCAAAATGAAATCCATCAGACAATGTTTTCAAGAATTTCGACAACTTGACTGATGAGCAAAACTGGATGATAATTATTTTGATTTAGTCTTGAACCTAGTTGCGAAGACTGTAACCCACGAAGGCGATAATTATTTCGTGGGTTACGGTCTTCCCAACTATCTTGAATTGAACCCTTCTTGTGTTCCATGAATTTGCTCATTTTTTGCAACTTTACAAATTCAAATACATACATACATACTGCATACAGATATCATTTGTATGAATGATCACCACCATGATCATGGAGGAAGGAAAAGACGGCCTAAGAAGATGCATGAGTGGACAGACTACGGAGTACGCGTAGTAAAGTAACGTTTAACAATACATGTTGAACGTTTTAAATAATACTTTTAAAACTTAACTTTATTAACACTTAAAAAGCCTACCTGAAATAAGCGTTGCATTCATCGTTGTTGTAATTTTCCAGGTCAAATTGTTCGTAATCATAATACTTAAATTCGGGGTTGGTTGGTTTATTGGCATCATATAAGAGCATAAACTCTTCATCATCTAACAGTTCTGTGTAATATCCAAGCAGAATCGCTTCCTGCATTCGATATAGATTTGCCATTTTGTTTGTTTACAACTATGAGGTCGATTAGGTCACAAGACTAAAGAGGGCGCTCCGAGTGCATTCGTCGTCGAGTCGTCGTGTGCTAGAGAGATCTAAAATGGTATTTTCAACAGTCAGCATGAGTTGTCCACTTGGTAATGCTTACTGTGGTCGACGTGTGCAAGGTCCGCATTCACCCGAATGTAAAGCTCCCTACTAACAGTGTGAAGACACCATCTTCACTACATAGTAATGACCGGATTGGTGGCTGGCCGCTGTTAACCGAACATGCCGGTTAACAGTGGCCAGCCACCAACCAAGGTCATTACAACGTAGTGAAAACTGGGTCCTCACACCGTTATTCCCATTGATACCTTTTCATAAAAAAAATGGTTGAAATGGTCAAAATGGTCAAAACTATTAATGGGTCCATACGCACGCACGTTACATCAAAATTTATACATTTTCAGCATGTACATGCATACGCGCAGAGTCAATGAAACTGAGATGCATTTAAACATGTTAACCAGCCAACTGAACAAAAATATTTACTTGTTTCGATATGCTCACGATACATTGCACCATTGGCACATATTGGAGAAATCGCTTTTTAATTGCACGCGATGTGGTACATGTTCATATATTTTGTTGATCCCAATGGGTATTTTTATGAAATGCTGTGTGACAGTTACACAAGGGATTGTGTTGTACTTTTTGTGGAAAAGGGAGCGAGAGTTATCATGCCGACTTTAGCAAAATGGCAACTTATAAAAGCCCTTTGTCAAACAGCCGACTTGAGTGATTTGGCAAGTTGCACTTTGTGGACTAGGCCAGAGTTAACATGTACTTCCAAACCTGACCCCAAATGAACCAGAGCTGAATATGGAAGATCAGTTTCAGCACTAGAAAAGGATCAGACTGTCTTTATACTTGTTGAAAACTCTATCCCAGTTTTTAAAATATTGACATTATCTGACAGCTCTTGTTCAAAATCAAAAGGAAGGATTACGTTACCTATCACATCATCAATGTGGCGTTTCTCAAATCCAGTCTTGTCTGCCCCCAGGCTGCAGAAGTGTTCTGCTTCAGAAAGAGGAGAAACTCTTTTTCTCCGTGAATGCATGCTATAATAAGAAAAAGGAGAAAATGCAATTTGAAGTTCAGTCATAAAATGAGGGATTTTCAGGGAAAATGGATAAATGTGTAAAGAACAGTTGAACTATTTTGTATATCATACATGCAGGTATGGAAGTACATGTAACACGTCTGCATGTACACGGATACACGTACATTGTACATGTACTTAAAAATAAATATACCCTCGTATTTACGTACAAAAACAGCATGGCAATCTGAAGTGGAACTGTTTTTTTTTTTGCCTAACCTGTATATTAGGGGCCTGCTAAAATGAACCTAAATTCTAATTCTGCTTCGTATCTAGACCCACTAACAGGGGCTCTAGAACTCCTTTTATCAAATTTTGCATTTGTTTTGTCATACTCGAGCCCCCCCCCAAAAAAAAAAATAAGAAACAAAATGCGAAACCTATTAATGTGTAGCTCAAAAACGTCGCCAAAACCACAATACTTAACCAAAATACCTCCTAATTGCCTATATCACCTTCCGCGTGTGTCCAACATCAACTTCAACGGCTTCAGTGGTACAATCTGTCAATTCTTGAGCTGCAAATCTAGGCAATACTCAAACGATACTCAAACTTAAGACTGCACGTTGCTTGCCATCTTTAGTTATATTTGGTATTGCCAGTGTTCATGTCAATTAACAGAAGGTGTTTGAGTAAAATTTGAGTATCGTTGTCAAATTTCCTGGATCTGCAGCTCAAAAATTGATTGTTAGTTCCACGAAAGCCACCGAAGTTGATGTTGGACAGACATGGAAGGTGATTAAGGCGATATTGAGGTATTTTGCTAAATATTATGGTGGTTGTGGCAATGTTTTAAATGAAAATTACAAAGGAAACTGAAGTAATGCTTGGCACAAGGCAGTGAAAAGCCCACTTTTTTGACCATTTTTGAACGCCATAGCAGTAAGGCTCACAGGGGAGCCTGACAGTACTGGAAGTAGTGAGCACGCACGGCGCACTGAATCGCAAGGCACAAACCGCACAGGATTTCTAAGCCGTAAAAGTTTCAAAATTGCAAAAAGGGTGTCACTAGAAAAGAATTGAGAAAAGTCTGCTTTTGATTGTAAAGATGATTTTTGAGCAATAAAAAAAAAAATGTCTCTAGTTTGATCAAATCAAAACAGGGGCCCAACACTAGTCCCTACACTACACAATCGCCAACTTTATTAGGGCCTACTAGTACTAATAACAAGCCCCAGTTAGTGGGACTACTTCATTTCATAGTTTATACTCCTCAATTGAGTTCACTTACCCTTCAACAAACGTTTTTGAAGCGCGCAAGGTTAAAAACGCGCTTTTGCTGCAAATGGAAGCGTACCACTCACTAGCTTCAGGGTTAAAATTATTGCTGCGATGTTCCCTCTGACACATAGCTCAATCTTATATACCTACAGGGGCTAGCTGGGAAAAGCCTGAAGGATGTGGAGCTGAAATCTGTTGAAGGTTTGACTTTTATACTAGGACAAAAATTGACATTACATGTAGTTAGTTTAGTCCTTGAAGCAGTTACAGGCCCTTCGGCTTGACTATGCTCTAGTTGCATCCTTGACAATTAAGCTTCTCGGTTGAGTAAGGATGATTAGCCCCAACATTACTAAGTGCCCACCCCTTGTGTAGTAATTTCAAAGGAAATCAGCATTGGCCACAAATCTCAACTTGCCCCTGATCTCAAATTCGGCTCCAATTTTGGAAGTGCAGATTTTCAATATCCAAGAATTTCAGAGAATAAATAAATAAATTGATTTTTTTCGATTCTTTGTATGAGTCTGCAGTATGAAATGCACAGCAAATCAAGCTGTCATTGAGTTACTTTGATGTGGATTTGTGTAAGGCATCACTGTAATGGGATACTATAACATGTACATGTTTCAGACATGTGCAGTACATGTTCATCTTCAGAACATGTTCATGTTCTGGTGCATACCCATGTTTCAGTCCTGTGCAGTGCACACATGTTTCGTGTGTACATGAACATGCACAATACAAGTTTAGTAAATGTACATGTTTTAGCACACACGTTCTAGCACATGCGTTCTAGCACAGGTTTATAGTTCTAAAGCATGCGTGTTCCCTCCTCTGCACTTGTATAGCCAATTTTTGTACACGTATCGGTGTATCAGGTACAAACCTACATGTACATGTTTATAGGGACCCATTAGATTTGAAACGCATAAACGATAATGTACGTGCGGCTTGAAAAAGTTGCCTATTAAATCACCATTTTGTGTTATTTCATCTGTTACAGTATCGGCAATTTATATTCCATATCAAGAGGCTGAAAGGTGTAGTGTAAGATTGATACAAATATCACAATACAAAGTTGAATACCATGCATTCACACAAAGTTTTTCTGGGATTCAAAGAGGATAACGGCTGGAAATGTCAGGAAATATATGTGCTATCTGTTATGGATGGTGGCCTGAACCCATCTCGGATTGAGGTTTGTGAAAAAAACAGTCCAATGCCTGGGCACAGTACATGTCAAAATAATATCGGCGCAAACTGGCTAATACGTGACATTTCCCAGCCACATACATTTCCCTTATGCATATCAAATGTACTGGTCCCTAATAGGGCAATTCCTCATGCTTGTCTTTAATGTAAGATATCCTTTGCGCTGGCAGGTGTAAAGTGGAGTAATAGACAGTTAATGCAGCTCCATTATTTTCAAATTGTATACCTATGGTTGTTTTACAGAGTACCTGTGCAGTTCAGACATTGGAAGTGAAGCCAGTGAATCTGAGCAGTGTGCAGACGCGATGGAGGAAGGTTAGTACACATTCATCAGATAAGAGAATCCATCATGGCTGCAAAATTTTCAATAGCTTCCTTGCAAATACATGTGCATTCATAGAAGAATGTGAACAAGCTGGGTCATTTTGAGTCAATTCAACATAATTTTGCTCCCAACCTTCACAGATTGAAACAATATTTGGATTATTTGTTTAAGGGGGGGGACTTAAAAATCATATCTGTGGGCCAAAAGACATTTCATTTTCAGTTCAAGATTTAAAAGGGTGGGGGCAGGGTGTAAGACACCCGGGGCTTGGACTGGCTGCAGGACATGTGCCACCTCCCCCTCCCTGCCCTCCCCTCACCCTTCCCTCCCCACCACCACACTACCACTGAGTCTGACCCCCCTCCCTGCTACCCCCATAGTTAAATCCCTATCTAGAGCTACACGTAGCGAGATGCAGGTTTAAAAATTGACATAATATATTAGGACTGTAAAGGGCAAGTATCTCTGTGAGGTCTGAAGAAATTAAGAGATATATTTGTCTCATAATGCAATCACTGTAGTAAACGTGTAGCGTTTCAGTGCATACTGCCGGTTTTCATAAGGTGATAGCTATGACCAATTGTGCTGCTCTATTAACCTTTACCCCTAGGCATTTTTGCCACAATGCAACTATAATCCTGCAAAATCTTCCAACTCCATTTAAAAATTGCAAACAGGCTCAATCCTGCAAAACCCTCAATTATTTCTTGAAAGTGGTCCTTTGCATGATGACCAGATTCTTCAGCAATCACTGTCAATTATTCTGTTTTGAGACAGAGCCAGTACGTGACATCCTGAAGGAGTGTGGAGGATTTCAAGTAAAATCTAGTTCATATGTAGCCCAGGTTGGACTCCATTGTGTACACGCAATGGAGTTCAGGGTATGAATCTCTCCTGCCATAGCGAAAAAAATTGTAAAACATTTTTTGCATATTTTTACGTGACAGAGGAACTGAAATTTTGCTTACATATTCCTTGTGTCCAGAATTGTACCTGTGCTGGGTTAAGGAATGGCAAATTTGTCCATGGGCGGCGTGTTCATCGATAATAAACCGCAATCCCATGCTTTTGTTGAAAACATTTTCAGAACAAACTCCCCGTGTGAAGATTACGTATGCCTTCACACGGGGAGTTTGTACTGAAAATGGTTTAAACGATAGCGTAGAACTTGTGGGTTATTATCGGTGAACACGCCGCCCACAGACACATTTGGTGTTCCCTAACGCCGCCCACAGACACATTTGGTGTTCCCTAACCCAGCGCAGGTACAATTTCGGACACAAGGAATATTTAAGCAAAATTTCAGCTTCCTCCGTCTGGTAAAAATATTTTTTTTAAATGAATTATACCCTGGACGTCAGTCGAAATGCAATGAAGACGTCGTCCAACCTGGGCTAGTTGAAGTATAATATATGCATGGCTGAGCATGAACCACACTGTTGGTTCGGCCCCAAGACCTTGGCTTGACATCCTCCAAAATCAACCACCCGTTTTTGTTTTTTACCCTCATCAGATCAATCCTACAAAATCATCCATTTTGTGAAAAGGATTTTGCAGAATTTGGAAAGATTTAAGTGGAATCTTGGAGTTAGTAAAATCCCTTACATATTGGTAAAATCCTGGCTTGACAAAAATTTGAATTCTTTCTGATTATGGTGATTATGTAGTTTTATAGACCTCCCAATAGAAGCTGTGTGCAATTTTGTTTTACCTGTATGTTTATGCTTCCATAATAGTGATGATACAGATGCAGCCACAGAAAAAGTCACCAGTGAACGCCAGACAAAGAAGATGTGGACCAATGCCGAAAAGGCAGCCGTCAACAGGCATCTAGGAATTTTCCTAAGAACACGGAGAGTCCCAGGAAAAGGACTGATAACCACAGCGATGAAAGCTGCTCCACTCGTGTTCAAGGATCACACGTGGAGAAATATCAAGGACTTCGTGAGGAACCAAATCAAGAAAAAAGATCCACTAGGTTTTCTTCAGAAAGTTTAAATCTGTGAAGTTTTCCACTCAGGCATGTTGTCGCCAAAAAGATTTTCATCACATTTTGTGTTCAGTTTTACATTTACCAACCAACCTTAGTAATTAAACTTTTGCTAAAGTCAAGACATTTTGTTTTGTTTCTCTACCATTGATTTAGAAAGTTTTGACTTGACGTGATAAGTGAGACAGATATATTTAGGTATGTTATTGAAATACTTTTAAAATTTCTTTTCAGTGATGTTTTCAGGGGTGTATCTTGCCAAAGTTCCTGCAGTAATTTATAAAAGTGTACACCCTTAGGTAAAAAGTGGGAGTCCCTTTATCACTCTACAGCACAAAGTCCTTAATTTGTAGGCAACTGTTGTGTCAAGTTCAAAATCAAAAGAAAAATGCTCAAGTCTTCTTTTATAAAAAAAACCTACTGATTACCTGTTTGATAAGTTCTGCAGAATGTTTTTAGTTCTTGTTTTATTTTAAGTTGATAACTATTTTTTGACCTATAAATTAAGGTTTACGATCTGAAAAGGTGTATACTTAGTTTTTTTTTTTTTAAGTTGGGTATAATAAATTGACCTGAGGTAAAAAGATTTTTATTTTAAAAAATTAAAGGACTGAAAAGATCATCAGTCTTTATGGTTTGGCAGTAAGGTAGCTACTTTCATCCTTTGATGAATAATAGTATATTTTTTATATTTACGTTTGTTTTCAGTCACACATATTTATTTATAGTACAGAGTGGTGCACAATATGATTGGATTGTTTACTTGATGATAAAAAATAATTTGGCAGTCAAAACGTCACGAGAAAAATGTTTGGCTTTAGGGCTATCACAGATTTGACCTTTCAAAAAATATGGGGGCAGAGATTAACATGCAATTGTTTTCTACCTACATGTCTATGTAGTTTTCAAAGAAAAAAATCTGTGATGGTCCTCTAGCCACAAAAATTATCATGACATCCCTTACCCAACTTTGGTGTACACCAATGATTTTGATGCTTTTCCGGTGTTCCATTGGTGTACGCTAAAGGTACACCAATGTCACAAACAAAATAATTCTGGTCAGCTTTGCACCAAATTGACACCAAAAACACTTACTTGTTTATGTACATACACCAAAGGTGCACCAAATAAAAACAGTATTAAATCTTTACACCAAATTGCCACCAAAATTACTTAGGTCATTAAGTACATGCACCAAAAGAGCACCAAATAAAAATAGGCAAGAAATCTTTACACCAAATAGCCACCAAAATGACTTGATTTATTTCCATCAAAACAAAACCAAATAGCTTAAATTTCCTACACCAAATTGACACCAAATTTACTTAACCATTTAAGTACATGTACCAAAAACAATTGTAAAAAATCTCTATGCAGAAGTGATACAAAAAGGACCGTCATACGAGACATTACACAGAAGACGCCTCAGTTGTTTTACACTCTAAATACATTTTATTTCATCATTCCACTTATATAAATAAAATTGCAAAATTGTATTCAAGGATTTGATTACAATTCAACTGGAATTGGTCTACACATTATCAAAAGTGTTGTCAGTGGTAGACTTACACATATTTGAGTAGGGGAATCAAGCATCACAAGCCGCTGTATACCTTGTATACTGTCTTGGTTTTAAGTTTACCCATTAGAACCACTATTAATGACTAAGTGGAAGGCAGTCAAGCCTGTACCATCCAAGTTAATTACAAAGTGGTTTACATACATCTCTGTTCATAAATTTTTTAATCACATACCTTTATCATAGAGACAATTTAAAGGCACTGGACACGTTTGGTAATTACACTAAGTATATATTAGCATAAAAACTTGGTAACGAGCAACAGAGAGCTGTTGATAGTATAAAACATTGTGACAAACGACTCCGTCTGAAGTAATGTAGTTTTTGAGAAAGAGGTAATTTCTTACTCAAATATTAAAAGACTTCAGGCCTGAAGCCTTTTTTAGGCATCTGAAAGCACACAAATTTGTGCAACAAGGGTGTTTTTTCTTTCATTATTTTCTTGCAACTTCGACGACCAATTCAGCCCAAGTTTTCACAGGTTTGTTATTTTATGCATATGTTGGGATGCACCAAATGAGAATACTGGTCTTTGATAATTACCAAACGTGTCCAGTGCCTTTAATCTGAACTTCAAGGAATTCTACATATACGTGCATCTTTCTCAAAACATTGCCAGCAGTCATGCTTTTCATGGAAACTGCCTTGAATACAATTGTATCATACAATCCAACAGTTGAAGTGAATTATTAAATGTAGTAACTATTTTCAATGTGGTTGTAATCAAACTTATTCATGTTCAAACACATTCGTATATCTGGCAACCAACTGTGTTTCATCAAAGGTGAACGGCAAACGCACACACATTTCCTGAATATAGTTCACTGGTACAACCAACTGCCTTTTACTTGTTACAGCAGTTAAATGATTTGCCGACAGTTTAAGAGAGGTGTTTATGTCCAGAACATCAATTACTGCAACATATGTAATACATGCATTTAGATTGCACTGTAAAAAATACTGAATGTGACCAATTAATTTGTTATTTTCAAAATTTAAAAATACTGTATAACTATTTCGACGAGATACAGCTTTGTAAACTTTTGAATGAATGACAAT
Organism: Pisaster brevispinus; assembly: GCA_023634235.1. Classification (NCBI taxonomy): domain Eukaryota; kingdom Metazoa; phylum Echinodermata; class Asteroidea; order Forcipulatida; family Asteriidae; genus Pisaster; species Pisaster brevispinus. The sequence goes on from JAMKCF010000001.1 coordinate 8,466,427, forward strand.
TTTATTTAACATTAACCTCTCAAACTTGTATATTATTAAGTCCCCGACAAAGCTGAACATGTCTAAAATGTTATCATACACTTCCTTTTCCACAGTGCAGTGTTTCAAAGTGCCAACAGCATGAATGCCAAAACAAACCTCAGTTAATACTTTTTTAATTCTGTGATAACTGTACATTTGTTCATAGAATGAAGTACCTTTGATCCTTCACAAAGTTGATTAACCATTTCAGGTATCTTTTGATGAACAGAAACTGCCTGAATTATTTGTTGAGCAACATTCTGTGTTCCGTGAAATAAAATTCTGAGATCTTTATTAAGATCTTAAAAAAAAAAAACAAGAGTGGGCCCAGAGTGGACCAAGGTCTCTGACCTTTAAAGATAAATGCAACAATGCATGAACATTACTTGATTCAAAACATTCACTATACAGTTCACTAAACATTGCACAAAACCTAATAATGGACTCATGAGCAACTTTCAGTTTGTCAGCACTTATTGATGTCCCAAGCAAAATAAACACAGCCTGAACCAAACAGCCTAAGTGGTTTAAATACCGTGTGGGTAATATTCCATACATTACTGGAATAGAGTAAAACAGCAACAAATTTCTATATTCTGTAGCTTTCCAGTTTGGAAGATCACTTATTTTTCGAGGCAATCGTGAGATTCGGTTGGTTGGGGTCATTAGAAGAAGACGCTTATCTATTTCTTCTTTAAATGATCCAGCATACCAAGGACATCTTTTGTAATCGGTATTAGTCCACAAACGCATTAACTTTTTTGTTACGCCAATACAAACACATTGCATATAGTCCACAGACACCCCTCTAATGACATCAAACATGGGGCATTTCATAAGCCATGTGGCTCCCTTAACACCAAATACTGTTTTCCCAGTCGTCTCTGCCTCCATTGCATGGGATACAGTATCAGGGTGATTCCTCAATGGCCCATGTCCATACGCCATATTTGAATTGTCAAATGGATAAGTATGTGTCATTGTGCCTTTAAGTGTTTTGGATGACTTTCCTCGTGCCAAGCAAGTTGGACATCCATAAAAACCATTAAATTGTGTAAAATTCTGGGCGAGACAACGAACAGGTGCATCGCACACACAGGACATCAGGATAACTCGCAAGAGCAGATTCTTTCCGTTAACACAGAGCTTTATTCCTGAAAGAAAACAGTAAAAATGCAACCCAATATGCAGAATTTTCTTTTTCTTTTTGCCAACCCCAATTTAATTTCAAAACTGACAAGAAAATGGAGGAATGTGTGTTTATTTTTCGTTTTCAAACCATTACACTTTCATAGTTTATGTATTTTGTTTTATTTTATAAAAAGTAGTCGTACCTCCAATAGGTTGACAACTAATCTGTTAGAGCGGTAAATGAAACTAAAATAAACAAAAATTAACACCATATAGGTTCTACCTTAACCTACCCCGCAAAAAAGTATATTTTGTATGTGGTATTTTACAAGAGGCATAAAGTCCCTGTCCCCATGTCCCCCCCCCCAATTTGAAATCTGAACTTTTCAGACTAAGAATTACCATAATATAAAATGTTCAGTTTTATTAACTTTTTTTGGTTGAAATCTATAGTTAATTTGCCAGCAGTGCCCCCACCCCCCTAGAGAAAAAGTTTGGTTACCAGAAACATAATGATGTATTAAATAAAGGCCTTTACATGTATTAATGTAACTTTACACTGCCTACGCAAATGGTTCTAAAAGCACACATTATGAATAAAAAAGAATAACCTACCTTTTTCATACAAATTCAGGAGCTGTGCACTGAACACTCTGAGAAAAACAGACATCACTGGTTTGTGCTTTCCGAACCAAAGAGCACTAAATAATCGGTACTTTTTTGTGAATCTGTATACACAAATAAAAAACATTTTTACTTGTGTTATGTATGTAGTTTTCAACAACCTGATGAAAACCTTATCTCATAAAAATGTGCACAAATATTTGTTAGTAATGCAGGTCATCACAAATTCTTATGACAATTATGATCTTGTGACTAAAGCAATTACAGTTACAATGAACCAATTACACCAAAAGTGAGTATGGTACTAGTGTTTTTCACTCTCACTTTGCATCAATGTGCATTACATTAGGAATAATGCACATATCACATATACCAGGACTAGCGGGACTTGGCCGGGGATGTAAAAATGGCTTCGCGTGATAGTCCCTGCCATGCCCCACTACTGCCCGGTCAGACGGGGCACTTGTTGTTTGTACATCCCCGGCTATACACTGGCCCTGGCATGCGAGGCCTTTATAACAACCCCCGCACGATCGCGGCCCAGGCATACGGGCATTTATAACAACCCCTGCACGATCCGCTATTGTCCCAGTAGGGCAGCGAAAGAAATGGTACAACCTCGGCAAAGTCCCCGCTATTTTCCCGGTAGGGCAGGGAATTAAATTGTACAACCTCGCCAAAGACCCCACTATTGACCAGGTCCTCACACTGTTATTGCCTACGTTAAAAATATATATGTATATATTTTTTTAATTGTCAAACTATGCAACAAAAATTACATGTACCTCAATGCAGGGGGCAATTCAGTTATGATGCAACATAGTGGCCAAACTGCATAGCTTGAAGATTGAAAAAGAGACACACCATCCATATTCATCTGAAGTGAAATATGCACCTCTTGCTGTTGCCTCAATATCTGTTCCTTTGAAGTGCATGCCATCAAACTGTTGCTTATATAGATTGCCATCGAGAGCATCTGCAATGACATCTTCCTTGTTAGGGAAAGACTTGCGGTAATTGGTAATATCATCTACACAATCTGATAAAATAAGGGAAAACCACAGATATTAGAGTACGTTATATTTATATACACAGGTTGGTTCATGATGTGTGTATTGAAAACTAGATGAATGTGTCAACTGTCATACGAATGCCTTCTTCCAAAAACCTATGATGTGTCCTAAATAAACATATTATCCACTTACTTGGAAGGATGTTCTTCAACTGCTCCTCCAATGGTACTGTAATAAAGTGGTCATCATCACCAATTTGTTTACCGCAGTTGCTACAAATGGTGGCGTGGTCAGCTATGCCATTGTAGTGAAAACAATATTCACAAAAGAAATGTTTTTGGATGTTTGTTTTTAGTCCAATGAAGAATTTGTCAAAGTTACGTGTAGTGAACACTTAAGATACAGATGCTGGTAGTAACAAGCTTATTAGTGTTAAAAGTTCACCAACTGCTTTCTTTGTCAAATTATGGCGAAGAGCAAATGTCATTATCAGCAACATGGCACTTGCCAGTGTCAGCAATGAATCTGTATACAGAGGCTGATCCTCGTCCCTCTCAAGCTTTTCTTGATTTTCGGTTGAGTCTGTCTCAGAGACACTGTCTGCAGCTTCAGCATCTGTCAGTGTCATATCAATTGAATCACTATCATCATCACGCACCGACTCGAGAGATTCTGATGTGAATTCTCCAGGATGCTCAATATCTGATACACCAACATGAGCTGTATGTGCCGAGTTCCAATTCCATCGAGTAGTTGTCGGGATTTTTGGTGACTGAATCTCAGTGTCGTTATCTGATGTTTGATAACGTCTATAAGGCCCTCTTCTTTTTGCCTGTGAAGTGTCAGAAGTTGCCATTTTTGGTACCCACTATCCAGTCGACAGTCTGTAACTGTAAGTGTAAGTAACAATACCAATTTAATGATTATGATTAATTAATGAACAGGCTAGTCATGCGTACGAATTGTACAAAGGCATATTTTTTATATTAATAAAATATCAAAGACAAAAGTTGGGGGAAAACAACAACCAAACCCCCCCCCAAAAAAAAAAAAAAAAATAAATAAATAAATAAATGACAAAACATTCCAAAACAACATTTTTTGTATACCTTCATAATACATATTGAAACCTTGGTTCGACTTCAGTTCATATAATTACTAAGTATTCGTATTTTAATTTTTCTCAACTTAAGCAGAGTTCACATGTTCATTCCGTAAATAATTATATTCACAAAAAGTGACAAGTCATGTCAAAGGCAGCAGTTTGCTGCATTTAAACATACACGTTAAATTTTACCAAACAAAGTTTTTACCTGATTTAATACAATGAAAACCTTTGAATGACAACAAAATAATTGTCGACCAGCAGGAAAGGCAGATATATTCCAACTGTTTCGTTTTGATGTCTTGTGGATTTATGTGCACGATCCGACGACGTGAGTTAGTTGTGTTGTTGTTTTTGGCCGAACGAGCTAGCGATACATGCTTGCGCTCACGTACAACACACAAATACTGAACAGTGCATGCAAATGGTGATCCTCGCACACCATGCGACTGTAAAGATATGGGATGCATGCCGGACCAGCAGGGGACCAGTTTTGATAACTTTGCCATGTCCAATATCGAATTCCCAAATCGTCACATAGGAAGAATGCGCACGTTGTAGGCACCTTGGTTTTACTTAGCCGGCCTTTCCTAGTTGGGCAACGGCGAACCCATTCTGCGGCCGTGTAACCGCATTGTCGAGATAATCCCTACGCCGAAAACAAAAATTCATCAAGATTTCGGGCACAAAAGTGCATCTAGATGATTTTAACATGACAATGAACAATTTACTTTGTAGAAATTAGACGTTTTTGAACTAACGTTCATTCAACTGCCGCTCAAGCATTTCATTTACTGAAGAAAATGAGATCATAAACTGCGCGCATTAATTTATTAACTTTAGGGATTACAAACGGTTGTTAAAAAAAATAGTTTTCATTGGAATGAGTTTATTGTTTTAACACACAAAATTGTATTGATCCCATACAAATATATATTTTTCGTACATTTAATTTTGTCGTGCTTAGTGATTGTTGCTATAAATATTTTATTCTGTCTAATTTTTAACACAAAATAGAATGATTGCACGATCGGTAGTATGCGCATGCGTGAGACGAAAAAGCGGCGGCAAAAATACCATGTGTAAAGGTTAAAAGTTCATGAAGTTTGCTCAATCTACAATAGTTGAATAGTTCCAGTTCCATACTGAATGAAAGTTGAAATACGTTGGCCACAAGGACGGCTATCCAGAGCAAAACATGTCAAGACGCAGCCGAACAATAAAGCAAAAGACATTTGCTGACAATGAGGGCAAGTATACTGCTGTTGTTACAAATACAATTTACAAATTTTATTTTTAAATAACGTTGACCTGTTGACAGTAGAGCATCGACATCATTTGACATTACTACTGTCATGACTATCAAACTAGTACTATTCTAAGACATGTTAGAAAAATATATCATCCTAAATTTTGTCAATCTTTGTTCAGGGGTACAATTAACTGTACTGCCAGTCATACATGTACATGTACGCGTGTAGCCAGGGATATTGCACCCAAGTTTACGATTCAACTTAAGTTATAATGTCAAATAATGAAGATTTGGCCAGGTAACACTACGAGGAGTACAAGGCAAGGCAAAGTTACTAAAAATATGTAGGCAGGTAGGCGGTATGGGCATTCTGTAGTGAATGTTGAATACCTGGGTTGTGTCACAACTTAATCACATTAAATCTAATGCATTTTTTGTTTTACTGCATGATGATGTGCAGTGTGGGTGACAGTTCATTTTATCGAAGATAACATTCGGCTCGTCATTAGAGATGGAGATGTTGAGTCTCAGTCAGACTCGGAGAAGATCAACATTGGGGATGAGGTAATGGCCCTCTACTTGTGTCATTGGTTTTTGTTATTTTTTCTTTTCAAAGGTTTGTTTTCCTTTCGGTTTGCTTGTTTTTATTGACATCCTATTTTTTCGAGAAAATTCTTATTATATATTTTTTAATGCAAAAAACAAGTTGATGGCCTGACGTATCAACCCTAGCAGTGTCTTTCTTAAAGGCTGAATGACAACACAACATACACACACATGTATACTAAGTAAGCAGTAAAGTAGAAATTTTTTAGTAGCTCAGTCTGGCTTACCTGTTAAAACTTAAACTCTTTCAAGGCATCACTTCAACACATGTTTTTGTTGTGCAAGTGTTAAATAAAAGTTTTTAAAACATAAAGAAAGGAAAAAATATGTGATGATTTGTATATTTACTTTTTAAGAAATATTTTGTAGATAGGCCTTAGGGGGGGAAAAGCTGATTTGTTCGCTTTATTTCCAAGAGATGGGTATTATTTAATTTTCACAGGACAAAGAAAAATGTATTCAGGCAAAGATCCATGTAAAGGCACGCAAGACACAGAAAAAAAAGGTAAGTAGTACATAACTTCACCATCCCAGGCATAACTTCACCATCCCATAAACTTCCACGTTCCAATTATGGGCTCTAGTTCTTTAACAGCATTAATTGTTTTGACTGAACAAAATATTGATTCCATATCAACATTTTTCATCCCTTTCAATGAAGGACAGCAACCAGGGCCACCAGTAGAAAGACCCCAAAAGGGCAAATCTACACAAGGAAAAGAAACAGTCAACTTGCATCAAAGAGCCATAAAATCTGCAAGGGCCTAGACGCTCGAAGACATGGGTTTTGCCATTCCTGCTGCCGTAGAGACTACCGAACCAATCCCAGAAAGGCCTATCAGTCCACCTCCACCTATCATAGCAGAAATAGCAAGGTTGCCAAAAACACTGGGTGAGATTTTTTAATACATAAAGTAGGGGTAATTCACAAATATAAATACCCCAATGAGTTAAAAATCAGTTGCTGTGGGGGGGGGGGGGGAGGATGCTGTTGATGTAATAAACCATATGCCATCATATAGCTTTGGTAATGTGATCCCATGTGATTTGGGGTATTACAAAACTGGCAATGCAGATTTTCTTACATTACCTAGCTTTTAAACAAAAGGGATATTTATGGATGGGAATAAAACAATTGTGTAAATCTTAAATCTAGCTTACAGGAAATTTGTTGCCGCATAAAAAATTTGCATCACCTTTGGGAGGTCCATGATCAGTTGGTGCTCAACTTGTGTTTAAAACCTTGTAACCGCTCTTGTTATGCCTAATTTAAAAATCCTTAGTCAACATATTCTTCTGTCTCATCAGACACTCAAGCTCATCCAGTTGTGGGAGGGAAAACGCCAAGGTGCCACAATCCAAGATGTGTATCAAATAGAGAAAGAGTCAATGAATTGGAGGTTGAAATCACCACCTTAAATCAAAAACTGGGTAAGTCCTTTTGGCTGAAAACATCACATTTACAGTAGTTTTTGTTGGTAGAAGACACATGTAATAGTTATAGTATGTGCAAAACAATCTGGTGTGATGTATCCCAACAGATGAGACAGCATATCAAGAGGTCAAAGGTTTAAAAGTTCAAATCAGGTAAAATTAAAAACCAAGTGCTGTATATAACCAATCTGTTTTATGTGTATTAACTGTTTTGGATTGTTTAGTAGACTCTCAATAAAAACAAACAGTGACGTATTTAGTTATAATTACACCTGATCTACAAGAGCGCTTTGAGCTGATCGATCCTGCAGTCAATCACAGAATCACAAAATACAGCAGACCTCAGGCAGGATTTGTTGATGCAGAAGCTGCAATGAAATAATTATAAGGTATGTAACTATAAAATGGTTGAAATGCATATCAAAGAAAAACAAATTTATAATTCACAATTCTTTATTTCACTTCTAGATTTTCTTTATTTTGGGAAATTTTCTTTATAAAGTTTTTTTATAACAAACTTTGATGAAATATTGGTTCGTAATGCAATATCATTTTGTTCATAGACAAGTTCTCAGTGAAATATAGGATTACCTAAAATCAAGTTCATCAGTAGGACTATGCCTTGTTGCAAAGTCAGGGTATGTGCTTGAGTAATGTTAACTGTTTATGGGCGCATTCAGAATGTAAATTTGCTTCATTACATATCCCCCTCCCCTAAAAAAAGGGCATTTAATTAATTCTATATGAAAGTAATTCATGTTCTCTTTTTGATATTTTTGAAGATGATTGAGCTTGCACCTATGAGTGAAGTTTACATACATCCAGAGGATGCACACAGTTTAAATGGACGAACTGATGGAAGACAGATTGTGAGGCGGCTGTTTAGCTTGATGTGACCAAAAGACTCTGTCACAAGGCACACTGTGCCCCGGTTTAAACCAGCTGGACCCTGTCATTGTTTCTTCTATATTTGGTAAGATGACAAAAGTTTACATAACACAAGTTTCCTTTAAAGATTGTAACTAAGTTTGAATTGAATATTGAAAATAGGTGCTCTTTCATGAAGCTGTTCTAATGCAATGTACATAAACAACTAGTTGATTTATTATGGCTACTGTGTACACTTATAAAGACATTTTGAAAAAAATAACAAGTGTTATTAAACCTAATGGCTTTTTATCTTTTTACCTTTTGAATACTATGCAGCATACACCATGGCCAACCAGAAAACGACCTTCACCTTGTCCCACCTCAGGCAAGCAGTAAACCGAAAGTTAACAGCCTTCAGGCATTATTCCAAAAAAACAACTGTGATTGTGTGACCATGGAGGTATTTCTTATCACTTCGAAGTATACTACAGGACAGTTATGGAAAAATATATCATTTTTTATCCCCCCAAATTAGAATTTGAGAAGCGTTGTGGCCATGGTTTCTCAGACTGTATCCCTATAGGAAATATTCTTCCTGCGTGGAAATATTCGCTCTGGTTTTTCGGTGATATCTCAAGACCGTGACCACATTTTTTGAGTGAAATTTTCACATAGTACACCTCCATTTGTATAAAATTAACACAATCAGTAAGCTTCAATTACCAAAGGTATACAGCACCTTTAAGCTTACCAAGTCCATTTTCGTAAGAGCTTGAAGCAGAACAAACTTTGAAAATACAGCTTATTTAAGAAATAGGCAATGAGAGAACACAACAAAATTTCTCCTCGCCTTGCAAGGCTGCTATCTTTTTCTGAGGTCAATAACAAGGGGTGACTAAACCAAATGAGGATTGCACGAGGGTTAATTGTTTCAATTGCACAATGGACTTTGAAGAAGTTAACCAAATTGGTGGGGAAAAAAAGTGGATAGATAATTAACTTTAACATAAACATAAACACAACCTTTTTCTACACCAACCACATGGCCCAGGAGCAACTAAAGCAAACCATAGAGCAAGCAGTAAACAGTTTGGGGGGGGGGGGGGTTGGAGATATAAGCTTGATAAGATTTTTGAAGTGTCATTAGTAATGATGACTGTTGTTTTTAAAATTGTGCGTATGTTTATTCTACGTCATTTTATAACCTTGTATCGGTGCCACAATTGGTTATTAACATCTTTGCGAAATGCCTGTTTTCATTTTAATGACAACCTGTCATAACTTGCTTAAAAGAACCTGGATGTACACTAAGTCAACGGACGAAGAGGCACAACATCGTTGCACAGAGCACTTTCATGCAAGATACAACCTTGTTGCTAAAATGGACTTGTTGCACTGAGAGGATGAAGTTAAATTAGAGTCACTTATAAATACTTTCTGGTTTAACATTCTTTATTTGTATAATTTGAGTGGAAATAAACCTCTTGCAATTTGTTTCTGCAAATTTACGTGTAACGTGAATTTCTTCCTGTATTGTGAATTTTATAAGTCTATTTATGTCAACTCACACAGTGGGCCAAACATTTATCCACATAGCAGAGGTGAAGTTCTGCGTACGATACTCTTATTGTCTGTATATTGAAAACACCAAAATTACACCAATTTCCTGTACACCAATTGGACACCAATTTCCTGTACACCAATTGGACACCACTGGTGCTAAATTGGTGCTAATTTACATAATTGGAACGCACCAATATTGCACCAACATGTACAAATTGTCCCATTAGCTCCACCAAAAGAACACCAAGAACAAAGTGTGGTGCAGTTTTGGTGTACACCAATTTAAAAAAATGCCTGCACCAGAACAGCACTGGAAATGCACTTATATGACACCAAAGTTGGGTAAGGGATACCATGAATTTTATGCCAAATGTCAGCATGTATCATCAGGTGATGACATTTTTTTTTTAACAGTCGGCATGACTGTTACTGTTTGGAAACTGTGAAGTGGCCCAAGAAATGTTTATTTTGTTGGTTGGGTTGTTTGTTCTTTTTATGGGGGGGGGGGGGAGGGAGAGGGAAGGATTAGTATTGTTTTTGTTTGGTTGATTTTGGGTTGTTTGGTTTGGTTTAGTTGGGTTGGGTCTGAAGTAACAGGGTTTTCCTTTTGCACTTTTTGAGGAATTAAGAAACTGAATCATTCCCTGCACTGTTAAAACATTTATTTTATTTTTAATTTTTTTTTCTGGGGGGGGGGAGTGTTTTCCCAATTTTGTTTTCGGTTTTGGAAAGAATATGAGAAAGTTAAAACTGCATGTATAATTTGTTTACACAAGACCTGAAGTTTTCCTTTTGCACTATTTGAGGAATTAAGAAACTGATTAGTTGCCCACATCGTTATAACATTAGTTGATAAGTTTGATGCGTTTGAGTAAATGACTTATATTCTGAAATAGTTCAATGTTTATGGTGTGCTGCGAAGTAGCAAATAGGGTCTGACCAAAGTACTAAAGTAAAGCAAAACAGTTACAATGTATATCCATCTACTGAGGTGAAGAAATTGACATTAAGGTTGAACATTGATCACTGGAATTGCCGTTCAATCTCTGAAATTACTTGAAATTGATATTTCTTGGAAAGATCAGAAACTTGCAGATTGCATTGCGAATATTGTCATGCGATTGAGTACTACATGTAGTGTAGTTGTTCCAGGGAACATACCACCGATCATCATTGGGTCGGTGGCCCTTTTTGTTGAGTGGGGATATAAATTGTCCATGGGTTGAGTTAAATCCTGGCATGGTTCAAATCGTAATTAAAGGAGTGGTGGTATAAATTCTTGGTGTCATTTATTGGGTAAAAGCAACTAGTGATTGATCAGAAATCTCTTTTTTTAAATGTTCAATGGGATTGTATTAAAACAGGCTAATGTATACTCGTGGAACAGGTAGGTGAAATATTTACGGAAACTGTGCCTTGGATGGTACAAGCATGGAGTTTGGCACTAGAGTAAGTCATGAGAAAGATTTTTGGATCAGGAGCTAATGCACATTAATTTGTCCTTTGAAAAAATACAGGTAGACCAAAAAGCAATTTTCAAAATGGCTGCCATTACTTGTTATTATACCTATATTTTTCAAAGGACAAATTTGTGATCGCCCTTAATCCAACTGTCTAACTCAATTTGCTCTCTGCACACTTCGCCATAAGCATGGAGAGCCTTGATCTAGCAGTTTTACACAATCAGTCGACTCCCGTTGGTACAAAATCCATGGGACCCTGCCAAAATGTTTGTTATTCATGTAACTATAGCGGATTTAGTGATTCCTTTGTATGCACAGGAATCGCTGAGCCCTGACATGGGAATCACTATATTTCTTGCGTAAAATTGCCAGATCTGCATGCTTTTGGCCGAAATGTGCTAAGGGCGAATCCCATCACCTATCTGCTGTATTGTACAGGGGTGGCCCCAAAATGTGGCCTTACTTGGATGAAGATGATTTTGTTTACATGTATTTGATTTTAGATTTTGAAAATGCAAAAACTGCGTGGCCAGCCCCAAGTAATTGGTTTTCCATTTGCAAGTTTTGAGTAATTAAGTGAATAATTCCCTTCATTGTTCATTATGAGTTTGAGTTCGAGTTTCATTCTGAAGTAGGACGTTCACGTTTTTTCTTGTAGTTGAAGAAAGTTTGAGTAAAACAAAAACATACATTAATTTTCACCTGCTGAGGTTACATGATTCAATTAAACAATTGAGCGTTGATTTATTTAATTTACATTAAAAACAGGAGTTACGTTTAAGGTAACTCGGACCTCCATTTTGTAATAGCTTTTTTGAGACTCAAAAGACCTCATACACATTATGACAGGTCCGCTTTGTTTAAATGTGCACTTTACTATGGGAGCTTGGTTGTCATCAACTGGCTGCCCATAGTAAAGCACACATGTAAACAAAGTGTAATGTCACTGTGTGTCAGGTCTATTGAATTGGGGTCACACCTGATCAGTGTGCTACATATTTTCCATTGATGGTAAAATTAAGCATTTTTTTGTTGTAGACCTCCAACATTCAATACTCCAACCCATACAGGATGAGTATCATTTCTTGGAAAAATTAAAAGAAGTATGCATCCATCACAGGGACAACATTTTGTCCTTATGGCAGTTAATTGGGGGATGTGACTGATCCAATGGGAACGTTGTGAGTTTCTATTGAATATGTCCCAAATTCCATGTTTAGGCTTATTCGAAAACAATGGAAATAAATTGAAATAATGGGAACCCACGGCAATCGGACCTGATGGGACCAACTGTAATTTCCTCCTGAGCCTGTGGACCCTAGTATTGACCGACATTCTCCCTTAAACATCTTGACAACACAACTACAAAAGTGATTCCCGTGGACATTAACGTCTTTGATCGTATGCCAACATGTCATCCCGGACATCTTGATATGCACCCTTTCATTATAATACCTGCAAATATTGACCCATGAACATCTTGATAATACACACCCCTTCTTACAAAACCTACAAACAATGACCTATGTATTGCACTATGCCACTGTGGACACGACCGGTATCCGTGCGGCAACATCTCACCGTGGACAATTTGATAAACAAATTTTAAAAATCTGTCTTATTCCCACCATACCCAGCAAGATATGGAAGGGAGGGATCACCCCCCCCCGGTCCCCCACACACTGTAGACTATTGTTTTTATAATTAGACCCATCCCCCCGCACCTAAATGGATGGATGATCTTGATAAAAGGAATCATTTCGTCATACTTTTTTCCCATATACATCTTTACAATACAATACACACCTCTTCTTACAAAGCCTGCAAACGTGGACTTGTATGTATTGTACTATGCCACCGTGGACATGAAGTATTTTGGAATACCTGGTAGTACGCCAACATGTCACCGTGGACAGTAAAGGAATTCTTACATTTGATTCATAATTTTTAGCTGTTTCGTAGCGCAGCGCTGCGAAACAGCTCTTGTTTTCGTTAAAGTTTTTTTTTTATTATTAGCTGTTTCGCAGCAAAGCGCAGCGAAACAGCTCTTGTTTTTGTTAAAGTTTTTTTTATTAGCTGTTTCGCAGCGAAGCGCAGCGAAACAGCTCTTGTTTTTGTTAAAGTTTTTGTTTTTATTGTTTTTTTAGCTGTTTCGCAGCAAAGCGCAGCGAAACAGCTCTTGTTTTCGTTAAAGTTTTTTTTATTTTTAGCTGTTTCGCAGCATAGCGCAGCGAAACAGCTCTTGTTTTTCGTTAAAGTTTTTTTTAATTTTTTTTCCTTTTTTTATGTCTGTTTCAGTAAAAAGAGCCATTGAGATAACACACGTTCGTTCTAAGCAGCCTTTTGCATAGTTCCTAATGAGCAATTGCAATGAAACTTTCAGTGATGAAAGGCATTGGTGCAATAATGATCCTAAAACAATGATGTCATGATGACGTCATCACCTGTCACGTGACGTCATTTTAAAGGTTTATATTTTAAATATTTGAAAATCTGTAACAAATCAGCCACAAGAGACCGTAGGTTTCTGTTTGTGGGATTGTATAGGGATAAGTTAGGTCTTCATTTTATTCAGTGTGCGTGACCTCACATGACCTCTACTTCCGGTCGAAACAGGAAGTGCCTCGTTATTCAAAAGTGTAAATAGTTATGAAGTTGCTTTTAACGATGTTATTGTCTGGCAAGGGTGGGTAATTAAAAAAAAATACCGATGACGTCACAATACACAAGAGCGCCCTCTAGCGGCAGGTTGAAAACTGATCAAAATGGACTTTTTGAAGATGTGTGTGGTGAAGTTTTGTGTAATCACTTCCAAATTTACACACATGTTGATCGTCAGGCAGCCATCATATGTGTGAAATTTCAGATCGATGACGTCATCGGGGGTCACGTGACGCGGCATTAAAGGTGCCTTTTTTAATGTTGTATATATCTCCCTAAGTGTTAGTGCGATCATGTTGAAACTTGGTAGGTTGTTGGATATTGGCAAGTTCTTGTAAATTCTGAAATGATGTCATGATGACGTCATCACATGATTTTTTATGAATTTTTGAAAAAGTTATGGCGAAACAGCTCGGCATTTGTGCACAAATGCAATATGTCTAGTTTTTCCTTTTTTTATTTGTCTGTTTCAGTAAAAAGAGCCATTGAGATAACACGCGTTCGTTCTAAGCGGCCTTTTGCATAGTTCCTAATGAGCAATTGCAATGAAACTTTCAGTGATGAAAGGCATTGGTGCAATAATGATCCTAAAACAATGATGTCATGATGACGTCATCACCTGTCACGTGACGTCATTATAAAGGTTTCTATTTTAAATATTTGAAAATCTGTAACAAATCAGCCACAAGAGACCGTAGGTTTCTGTTTGTGGGATTGTATAGGGATAAGTTAGGTCTTCATTTTATTCAGTGTGCGTGACCTCACATGACCTCTACTTCCGGTCGAAACAGGAAGTGCCTCGTTATTCAAAAGTGTAAATAGTTATGAAGTTGCTTTTAACGATGTTAGTGTCTGGCAAGGGTGGGTAATTAAAAAAAATTACCGATGACGTCACAAGAGCGCCCTCTACCGGCAGGTTTAAAACTGATCAAAATGGACTTTTTGAAGATGTGTGTGGTGAAGTTTTGTGTAATCACTTCAAAATTTACACACATGTTGATCGTTAGGCAGCCATTATATGTGTGAAATTTCAGATCTATGACGTCATCGGGGGTCACGTGACGCGGCATTAAAGGTGCCTTTTTTAATGTTGTATATATCTCCCTAAGTGTTAGTGCGATCATGTTGAAACTTGGTAGGTTGTTGGATATTGGCAAGTTCTTGTAAATTCTGAAATGATGTCATGATGACGTCATCACATGATTTTTTATGATTTTTTGAAAAGTTATGGCGAAACAGCTCGGCATTTGTGCACAAATGCAATATATCTATTTTGTTTCCTTTTTTTATTTGTCTGTTTCAGTAAAAAGAGCCATTGAGATAACACACGTTCGTTCTAAGCGGCCTTTTGCATAGTTCCTAATGAGCAATTGCAATGAAACTTTCAGTGATGAAAGGCATTGGTGCAATAATGATCCTAAAACAATGATGTCATGATGACGTCATCACCTGTCACGTGACGTCATTTTAAAGGTTTCTATTTTAAATATTTGAAAATCTGTAACAAATCAGCCACAAGAGACCGTAGGTTTCTGTTTGTGGGATTGTATAGGGATAAGTTAGGTCTTCATTTTATTCAGTGTGCGTGACCTCACATGACCTCTACTTCCGGTCGAAACAGGAAGTGCCTCGTTATTCAAAAGTGTAAATAGTTACGAAGTTGCTTTTAACGATGTTAGTGTCTGGCAAGGGTGGGTAATTAAAAAAAATTACCGATGACGTCACGATACACACGAGCGCCCTCTAGCGGCAGGTTGAAAACTGTTCAAAATGGACTTTTTGAAGATGTGTGTGGAGAAGTTTTGTGTAATCACCTCAAAATGTACACACATGTTGACCGTCAGGCAGCCATCATATGTGTGAAGTTTCAGATCAATGAAGTCATGGGGGGTCACGTGACGCGGCATTAAAGGTGCCTTTTTGAAGTCGTATATCTGCCGAAGTATTACTGCGATCATGTTGAAACTTGGTAGGTTGTTAGATATTTGCAAGTTCTTGTAAATTCTGAAATGACGTCATGATGACGTCATCACATGTTTTTTTATGATTTTTTTTTTAACCCCTTTAACTCATGAAATGCTAGCGGAACATGTTATAAATCAGTATTCGAATTTAAACAGGCTTGATAGGCTGTGCAAGCTTCGATAAGGAATTGACGATTTCATTTGTTAGGCTTGAATGATAATGTCATTTAATTCGAACATAAACTGATTCGGACGTTATCACTTGTCAAGTCTTAAGTATACAGTTTTACCAGATCTATCGTACATAATCAATACAATGTCACGGCATTCATTTTTTTATTGTAAATGATGTCAATGAACGTCAACTCATTCGTCCATACTTTACATTTTTTAAGAGTCATCTTGTGGGAAGGGTTTTATAAATAAATGCACCAATATTATTGACGCTTTCATTAAATAGCGCCCTCTCGTGGCTGAGTTGTAAGCCTGCATTTGGATTTCCGTTTTTGCATTGAACAAAAAAAGATTGTTATTTTTAGTAAATTATCCAAAGTGATTGGAGTTGCCTAGTGTAAAACGTAATTACGGGGTTACATTGATTTGTCGTTATCATTTTAAGTGATCAAAACAATTTTTAAAACATTAACAGGGAGGTTTGTGGATAGACCCATTTTGGAAACATCCATTATGTAATAAGACCTACCTGCTTCCATCATAGGGTGTTTGTGTTTCTTCAATGACCACCTTTGTTTCAGTTGTTTTACTATTGTTTTTTACAATAGTATACATTTTTTTATTTTTAGGTACTGTACCACCGGTATACATTTTAATGCAAAGTTACTATAGCGTGTACGAGCGAGAGCTAAGGCTATACGTTTTATTTTGGCAAGATCCATTTAGTTGATAATTAACCCCTACTAAAACTTATTAATTTTAGCATTTTGTTCACCAAATTTATGGTGCAATCTTCTCTCCAACTCTATTAAACATGTAATCTTTTAACTTGGGTAAATTGAACTTAAAGCTAAACATACTTCAGTTGCTATATCAAGTGAAATATTTTCTGTTATAGTTATTAAACTCATATCAATGTAGAAGCAATAACATAATGAAGTCTAAAGTAGACGCAATAACTTAATGAAGTCTACAGATTTTCTTAATTCTTTTATTTTTTATTTCGTATTTGTAATCTTTTGATTGTTTACATTTCTTAATATTAAGTGTTTTTTTTAATATTTAAATACAATTTATTTAAATCATTTCAAAGTACAAGCAATAAGGTAATAAAGTCTACATATTTTCTCAATTTGCCAGTTTTGAAATTGTTGATTAAAGAGACCCAATATGTAGACTTTTATAATGGTGTTTAAGGTGCTTCAGCGGCCACTCTGATCCCAGGAGCCAACTCTGTCTCTAGACATGGTAACTGTTGCTGTTATCTTGAATGTGCATTACTCAACACACGAGACATACGAGACATATAGCTGTATGTCCCATACAAAGAACGAAGCAATAATTGTTACGTGTCTTGCTTAAGGACACACGTGTCACGAGTGGGGCCCACACCGACACCCTGCTGAACACTAGACAGAACTATACTGACTTGGCAGTTAAGTGATTTGTCTAAACCATTAGTAGGTAATCAAGGATAACGTTACTGGTAGGACCTACATGTACAGTGTTTTCATAGAATTTGTGAATGCCGTTTTCAGGTACGCCAGAAAGTTGGCTTTGTTCTTACAAATTACATTTATATCAACATTTTAAGTGTCTTGCTTAAGGACACAAGTGTCACGAGTGGGGCCCACACCAACACTCTGCTGAACACTAGACAGAACTATACTGATTTGGCAGTTAAGTGACTTGATCAGTGTTGTTTTGTTCCATCAGTTAAACATTTTTATAAATAAAGTGATGCATACTACATAAAGATCAAAACATTCTCGAAAACCAAGGGTCAAATTGTAAAGCTTTGTTCATTTCATGGAAGGTTAATTCAAAGGGTGATGCTTTCTTAAAAGAAGGGGCTTTATCAAATTCCAAGCAGGAAAGCTGTTTTTAAAATACATTACTCAAAGAGTGTATCGCAAAGTCTGTTGCAGGATACTGCACTTACAGCTATATGTCCCATCCAAAGGACAAAGCAATAGTGGTGAACCTTTGTTCATTTCATAAAGGTTAATTCATAGTGCTATGCTTTCTCTGAAAAAGGGGCTTTATCAAATTCCAAGTAGGAAGGCTGATTTTTAAAATACGTTACTCAAAGAGTGTACAGCAAAGTCTGTGGCAGGATACTGCACTTAGCACTCTAAAATATCTGCTTATCTCTTAACACAGATTGAATGGGTACAAGAGGTATTAATACAATGAACTTTATTCTGTGTCATGTTATCTTGTGAGTGTATTTCTGTCAAAAACAAAGTCTTTGTTGCAAAAGATAACATTTGAAGTCAAATATATGATTTCTTTCTGCTTGTTATGTCTCAAATAACCCATTCAGACTATCTTGTGCTGCTTCCCAATATTGTGTATCAGTCAATCCGATGTGAGCAGGGTGTAGGTGATCGTGTACAAGTCATGAGGGAACATCAATCAGTCACTAATCCAGTGTGAAATGTTTTTTGCTGAAAATTCTGACTGAAATAACAGAATAGTGTGGTCACAGTCTGAAGACCTCTATTTGATTTCCTATAAAGAAAAGACAAAGATAAGGCACACAATAAATTAGTGAGCTAACAATTTATCAATTGTCCAACACAAGTTGAAGCATTGATATAGATGCAAAGCTATCAGTATTACACCTTCTAAGTGTCTCATTGCATTATTAAATTTTTATCACGAGTATACTCACTGCCTCAAAGAGAACCGTATAGGCCTAGAGGTACATGGCTAAAGGTTATCTAAGGTGATTTTCAATGCATTTCAGGTACCATCTTGTAATGTAAGGGTAAAAAGGGTGGTGCAAATTACTTCGCAATAACTCTTACTGATAAAATGGTAATGTAGTCTTTTTTCTGATGTGACCTGTACAAATGCATTTCACAATGTACATCATTCTTCTTTTTCAAAGAAAACAGGTGAAAATACGTAAAAATACTTCTCAATTGTTAATCAGATGTCCTACAAATTGTCTTATTTGTAGGCTTGACACCCACCTGTAGTGAGACTGTGGATTTTCTGTCACAGGACTCAAACACACACATTGCATAATGTTTATTATACACTGCGTTTAGTGTACAACACAAATTTATCTACTTCAGATATGACAATAACAAATTAATGCTTTAGTGGTCTTACCTCTTTGACTGGTTGATGAAGGTTCAGTCAATGAAAGTGATGATGATGTGATGAGCAGAAGGTTACCTTCTTGAAAGCACTTGTTCATAGAGAGTACACCACATAGTACATCACATACACATGGTAAGCAGCTTAACTAGCTACAAATTGTTGAGGACATAGTTTATGGTACACATATGAGGTACACTTGTTCATACATCATCAGCTGCAACCAATGATGAAAAGTCAATCGAATGAACACGGTCAGTGCAGATGACAAACAGCTAGAGAAGTAGATTAGCTCCATCAGCTTGTAGTACCATGGTTGAGTTTACTGTCTGTTCCATCAAAGGTGGAAAGGCAGACAGTATCAATACAGGTAACGTAGATGATGAGCAGCAAGTGAGAGTAAATTTGCTCTATCAGTTCGTAGCACCATGGTTGAGTGTGCTTTCAGCTGCATTGAATGGAAGACTGTCACAGAATGAACACAGTCAATGCAGATGATAAGTGGCAGCCAGGAGGGTGACCAGCTACAATCCCTTGTAGTCCTGGGTACAGTTTCATGTTTGATGTACACCATCAGTTTGAAGTAACAGCAACAGCAGACAGTGTTGGCACAGTCAATACAGTTGACAAGCAATCAAGGGTTGTTTAGCTCCATTCCTTCTGCATGCAGTTGATGGTACAGTTTGATGCTTCATGTGTTAGCTATGTTATCAACAAAGAACAAACAACACACATTTTACTACCTGATTCTACAGTATAACATACTTAATTTTGGTGTGAAAGAATCAGCCACATTTAGTGATTGTGCAAATAGCAGCAAGCTATCATTAGTTGTGAATTGGGCATAATAATTTGGTATTGATTGAATACTGACAATCATGTGAAACCCTGTTTTGTGAAAGCCATAAATAGTGCAAGTGACATGTGAAACATTGGTCTCTGTTGGTTAAGTGTCAATGCATTATTTGACCATACAGATACATGGTGCTGAAATGCAACTTTCTTTCACACACGTCCGATATCAAATCAGGTTCTGTTTGAGTGATAACCTATCGACAGCTAACCAGCCATGCTTGTTAGAGGACCAAACACAAAACCAAACACATTTATAAGCTGTATCAGGTACTTCTAACTACAGAATGAAACTTACCTGCTATCATCACCTGGCACGTCTGATGATCTGTGTTAGTGACATCTGTTGTCATGTGGGAATCATGATTATGACTTCCACTTATGATGAGCCTGTGGATTGTTTTCCACAAGGCTCACAAGCACTGTAGATTACAGTGCTTATATTGTATTGGTGTTTGTGTGCAACATCGACTTTTTTTAGTCTGACAATTTCAGTTAACACTACAGCATACAGCATATACCTTGATCGTATCTTACCTGTACAACTGGTTGATAAGTAGGGAGTTTGTCTGCTCTACTGACTTGCTGCTATTGTACAAATTCTATGTCACTGAATAAAACAAAAAATCACCAAGTTTTCATTTGTTACCTACACATATAATTCCTGATGAATGAACCATCTCATTCTATTATTAATACCCTCTACATGTACAATTTATGTCTTATTTTGCACACTCTTCTGTACATATTTATGCAACCATTGTCAACATTACAAAGTTTGTCTTTTGTACATCACATAATAGAGTTGTTGGTGTACTCTGTACATGTATGTTCTCTATTTCAATGTACACTAGTTTATTAAAATGTCATCAATTACAGTGTATTGTTTATGCGTGGCAATGTGGTTAATACATTGTTTGTCACTTAAAAACTAATATTTATATGAAATAAAAGCAAAATTGGGAAATTAATGTGTACAAATGAATTAAAATGTAATGAATTGCTGTATGTACATGTAAACAGACAAATTATAGCTGCCTTCAACAATATTCAAAAACTGATTTACTTGCATTGCATTAATATAGTGACACATGGTTTAACTTCAGCACATACTTGTATGACAGCACTTGCATTGCAGAGTGTCATAGGACAATCTGAAGTACTGCAATATAGTTTTCATGTTCAATCCAAACATGGTTTTCAACAACTATTTGTTTTTATACCCTATGTACACTACCCTTTTCTTTGTACTGGTCAATTCTCATATTGTACTATTTTCTAACAAGAGTATGGAATAAACGTCATATTTAATTGAATTGAAAAGTGCCACCATAACATAACTATTTAATTTCATCTAAAACTTAATTGCAATTGACTCATGATAGCTGTCATATGTTGGAACTACATGGGTCTGGATAGAATCCATGTTTTTCATGTAAACATGGTCAATTAGTGTTCCTCTCTCAGTAGTGGCTTCAGTAACACACTGCTTATAACCATGTTCTTGCATCACTTTCTCAACACAAGAAGATTGTTTGAAAATATCTTCATTGAAATCACCCATAATAATGCATTTGTTGGATACTTTGTGTACTTCATCAAGCAAGAGTTTGAAAACTGCAATAAAATCTTTCATTACATAAGATGGTGGTCGATAGATAACAACGGTTATAGAAACTTCTGAAATGATCTCAAATGCAATATATTCAAGATTTGTCACTGGAATATTCAATCTAGAAAGCACTCTGTCTTTTCTGGCACAAACAGCAACACCACCATGACTCTGTTCCTTTAATATCTGGGTAAGTAGACTAGAATTGTCATATGAATTACATCTTTGTTGGTGATACCATTTGAAATCAATCAAATCCAGATCATAAAATGACTCTTTATCAATCCATGTTTCAGTCAAACAAATGAAGTCAGATGACACCATATCTTTATTACACGTGAAATCCATTTGATGAACTTGTAATCCTTGAATATTATGCATCATAATGGTTGTACTGTCATTATCATCTTCTACAAGTTCATTATTGCTCTTGTCATTATTGTCATCAATAAATGAAGCCATCTTACTCAGTGCATCCATCACTTCTCCATTGCAATAAATACATTTCTCATTGAATCCTTCTATCACAAGTCCATTAAGTGAGGTGACTCTACTCAAAGCAACATATGCTTGTCCAGCAGCAAATATACGATGAAGACAAATAACTGCTCTGTCTGTACTGAGTCCCTGAACCTTATGAACTGTACAAGCCCATGCCAACTTGAGAGGGAACTGATGTCGCACATACTGGTTAGTAACACTTTCTTCTACCATTTCAACAGGTATAACATGCACATCTGGATTATTTGAAGATTGCCTTTTCAATTTTGACCCTATAGATTTGTTATCAAAATCAATTTCAATACGACTTGGTGACGAGTGAGCTGCTAACGTAATTATTTGATAAACAGTTCCAACTGCTCCATTCACAAGTCCATCACTTACATCGATATTTCTCGTTAACATTACCCTAGCACCAATACCAAGCCACAATGATTTTGATAATGAGGATTTTTTTCCTTTTATTTCAGCACGCTTCATATTACCACTTCTTTCATCTTTCTTCAAATCCCTGGCCAAAATACACACACAGTCTACGCACTTTGCAAACAGGGTTTTCAAATTATATTCATCAACTTGCTTGTTACAGGGGTAAATATGCACAGCATCACTCCAATCTTCTCCAGTTTCACGTGATTGCAACATTGTCATGTCATTCTGCCTCAATTTTTCCTTTTTCTTTCTTACACGCAACCTGTTCAGTACTTCAGCAAACTGTCCATCTTCCTTTTGTCTCATTATCTGTCAGTTCTACTTTCAGGAAGTTATCATTCCACAAATCACATTGAAAAGTGCTTTGGTACAGAGATTTTCCTTTTACTGGAGGCAATTGATAGAAATCTCCAACAGCTATTATACTGACATTACCGAATGAACCATGGTCTCTTGTTTGTTTTATCTGTCGTAAACGTCCATGAATGTAGCACAATAACTTTTGATCTACCATCGAAATTTCATCTATAATCAAAATGTGTAACTGTTGAAATTTATTTCGAAGCGTATTGATTTTATCTTCACCGAGTGGCTGGTATGGCAATCTAGCATTTACAGGTATTGAGAATGCATTGTGAATAGTGGCACCGTTAATATTGAAAGCTGCAACACCAGTAGGAGCTGTAAGCAGTACAGATACATCATCGGGATTTTCCATCATTCTAGCAAACAGTCTTGTTGCTTCATAATAAATAGATTTGATCAAATGACTCTTTCCTGTTCCGGCACCACCAGTGACAAAAACATGAAATGGCTCTATATGTTTCCCATTTGTCTTGTCCAAACACCACTGTCTGATTTTATAGAAAACTTGTTTCTGTTTTACATTCAATGACCTGAACAATGCAATTGCTTCATGCTTGGATATTTTATCTGAATATGGCTCAATGTTGCTCAATACTTCTTTATTACTGTCAGATTTCAAATCAGGAATTTCACATTCATCTTCAGAATCATTAACTAACTCAAGACGTTTGTTTTGGCATTCAAGTCTCTCTTGTTCTGTTTCAGGACAAATCTGAGCCCATGCATCTTCTTGTGGACCAAATTTCTCAAGAAATTGTTTTGCTTCATCCAGTGCTTCAACATTAGACTCATACAGAGATCGATTCTTCTCAACAATGCACTTGACAGACTGCAGCTCATTATTCAATCGAACAAAACCATTGTTGTAAAAGTCTGCATACAAATCGAACTTTGACGGCTTCAGTTGTGCATCAACACGATATGGAAGAAATAATTGAAGGACACTCTGATAGTATTTCTCTGGACATTTGACAACTGAAAATCTAGGGTATCTAATGACTGCTGGATCACTTCGACTTCGCTTTTGTATATAACCTAAATGATTCTTTAATGTATGAACTGGCAATCGTTTCCTTTTATTTTCTCCTTTGGTTTTGTTACTGCCTGTATATATTACTCTATATTCTGAACAGAATTTTCCTAAGCACATTGACTCAAATTCCTCAGTATCTGGCCTTCCAAGGTATCGATCAATTCTACTCGTCATCCATATGTCATCATCTCCATCACATTTACTTTTTATCACACTTATCGGTAAACTCATTCTGACAGGATTCTCACCAACAGGTATAAACTGTACTTCTCTAGATCCTTCTTTCAATCTCAATCCACAGACCGATACACTGCTTCTTGTGCTGATACTTCACGATTATGCAGATACACAGAACCAAGTTTCTTCATACTCTGTTTGGCATCTAAATTACCTTTCTGTGCCTCACTCTGAGCATGTGACAACAAGACACCCATTTCACGTTCAGCTTTAGCCATATACGATACTATGTAGGCCACACAAGCATACACATCACAGATAAACTGAATATCCATATTTGCATTCCAACATCTTATCAAATGAGGATTGTACAAATTCACCCAAACATCCTGTGGTTGTCTTTTCAGTACAATAGTGGTTTTCTTGCTTAACACGTTGTTGGCCTTCTCAAATTCCTGTTGTGTAATACCAATATGCTGAAACAATTCATTAGTTGTCATGTGTTGGTTTTCTTCATCTTTTATTGCAACCCAAAGTGACTTCAATACTTTTTTGGCATCATCACTTTCATTATCATCATTTTCATCATTCTCTTTTTCATCATCTGTTGGCTGTGGTTGTGCAATAAATGTCTGTTTAGATGGTGGTCTAGGGAAATTAAACCTGCACTCCGTACTTTTTTCTTACACGACTTCGAATGCTTGCGACTATGAAGTTGTACCCTGCTGATAATCTCAAAAAGTTCATTATCTTCTTTTTCAGATGGCAACTTACAACTGACATATCTATCAATAAATGTAACAACATCCTTATCCTGATCATGTCCTAATCTTGGTGCATTTTCAATCCAGAAAAGACAATGTGTATGAGGAGATCCTCTTTGTTGAAATTCCACTCTGTAAAAATAATCCTTCACTTTTCCAATAGGTTTAGCCTTTGACATAATGACATCTCTTAAAAAAGTATGAAATCGCTTGTCAAACATTCTAGCTGCAGTAACAGGATTACTTCTCAATACACTGCATTTCTCATTCCAGTCTAAATCATTTACATCTCTTGAATCACCTTGCTGTCTCAGTATTGTGTTGATAACTTCAGGCCATCTCATATCTGCTGCTGAGAATGAGCAAAACCAAGTTGGGATTCCTAACTGTCTTATCATAGCTAAAACATCTTTCTGTGTTGCTTGCCAATATGGAGGTGTTCCTCTAATTGGTTTCAAAAATTTGTATCCACTATCAGACTTTAGAATATCCCTCAAATGTTCCTTGTCATTTATCATTCTTGCTTCTACTTTCTCATCATTGTACATTCTGCCAGAGTTTTTACGCAATGCAATAGAAACACATGACATTACTTTTTGAATTTCCAACAAATAGTGTGCATAAAAAATGTACTGCGTGTTTTTTGCAAACCTATTATCAGCATGCATCAGTCTGTTATGCAGATATCTACACAGAGTTAGCTTCACATCACGCTTATCACTAAATATGGGAGTTCCTTGAGAAAATAATGTTGGAAAGCATTTTGCTTCATTGCCTTTTTCCATTAAAACTCTGACTGGATTATTTCCTTCACATGGTGCAACACAGAGTATATCATCAAAATACTGATCAAGAATTTCCTGACCTATATCTGCTGGCTGTAAACATGTATCAAGTGGAATTCCACGTAAGCGATCCTCATCAGTTTCCTCATCACTGTCATTCTTATCAACTACTCCTTCATCACTTTCTGCACTTACTGCAACATCCTCTAATAATGGATCTACCCAATCAGTGTTAATTTCAATATCTTGATACCACACGTTATTATGTTTAAGATAGTGCAATGCATTCTCTACATTTTTCTTATTGACAAACTCATACTGATAATGTCCACGATAAGTCAGCTTTCTCTTTAATTTCACTCTAATCATCTGATCATCATTTCTACTTCTTGGTAAAGACTTTACAGTTTCTGTTACATTTGATGGCACACATACAACTGGTCCTCTAACACCATGCTGTCCTCCTTTAGGTAATGCTATCATCTTAATGAATGGGATATTTATTGCAATCAAATGTTTTTCTAAACCATTTAAACAATCTAACTGCTGTGGAATATCTGTGAGTGTTAAATTATTGACAAAGGCCTCTGCTGGAAAGTCATTATTGAGTAGTTTCCTATGACATGTGAAGCATATCCACAAGCATGATCTGCTGGACTTTAACACAGGACAACTTGATGGACAATTTTGACTACAAGTATGGACATAATTTGCAGACAAAAAACTAGAGTCTCTGTATTTATCTTGTTTACATTTCAGAACCTGTTTTCGAAAAAGAAGTTTAAGACAAACAGTGCAAACATATTCAGGTCCTTGTGAAATTTCTTTCCTAAACATCTTTGTCACGTGACTGATACTGACTGTCTGTTCCTTTCTTTTCAAGGCACGCTTGCGATTGTTATTAATCATATTTTCCTTATAAGCTTTATTTGTGTGATATTTTTGCTTTCCATACTGGATTAGGTTTTTCTTGTAAGAACAATTCAAGTGATACTTTTGTTTTAATATTCTGAATAAGTGCATTTTTGTATATGTTATTTTGATATTTAGCTTTATTGTATATGAGTAGTCTTTCTTTGACTCTAGCAATGTTACAATATTTAGATTTGCCCTTATTAATTAAGTTCTCTCTATATCTAGCATTGTTGCAATATTTAGATTTGCCCTTATTAATTAAGCTCTCTCTATATCTATCATTGTTACTATATTTAAATTTGCTCTTATCAAGAACGATCTCTCTATATCTAGCATTGTTGCAATATTTAGATTTGCCCTTGTTAATTAGGCTCTCTCTATAGTTAGCATTGTTCGCGTATTTTGATTTTCCATCTCTAATCAGCATTTCTCTAAATTGAGCATTTTCTTTGTACTTTTTGTTACTATTGATCTTAACACTTTCTCTATATGAAGGATTGTCTTGGTACTTCTTTTTCTTACATACAGCTATTTCATTCTTGGATTTCTGATATCTTACTTTTCCAGCACTGAGTCTTCCAGATTTAAAGCATAAACTCTCCTGATATTTTGTTTTCACCTTTTGTTTTATAGCTTCAGCATTTTTATTGTAACATTTCTTATTGTACTTTGATTTGTCTTGTTTGTCTTCATCATTGCTATGTTTCATTCTGTATTTTTCTCTAGCTTTCTCCCTTGCTAATTTTTGCTTTAATTTCAAATTGACACGCTTTTTCCTTTTTGGTTTCACAGTTTTTGCTGTCACTTTGTTCACTACAGTTTTTGCTGTCACTTTGTTCACTACAGTTTTTGCTGTCACTTTGTTCACTACACTTTTTGCTGTCATTTTGTTCACTACACTTTTCAGACTATTGTTATGTTTAAATACTATGGATTCATCACATTGCACTGTCTGCTTCAAAGATGTTTTTTGGTTTTTTTTTCACCTCAGATAATTGCACAGTTATCTCAGCAACTGACAAAACAACATCATAATGGACTCTTCCTCTGTGATACAAGTAAATTGCCATTCCTAAACTTGGACGGTTGTTGTCAAAATAATTTGTAGAAAATCTATACCAATTATTTACATCATCAAATGTACATATGTTAACTTGCAACATATCAACCATTGCCATTATTTCAAGCTCTGTTGCCCATGTTCCACTATCATACATCATTTGTGTCATTACATAGTCCTCCAGGCTAACAAATCCATCTCTCAAAACACGTTGAAATTTACCTTGGTTTTCTAACAAGTGATCAACAGTAGCAATCTTCAACTTCATATGACTGTTTTCAGATCCCGATAGAGCATATGAAATTGCTCGGAAAAAACAATTACCATCACCTCTAATCTTCTTCACATGATCAGGCTTTCCAATTACTGCACATTCTTCAGAGACAATAGAAGACTTCAAATGTGACTTTTCAATTTCAAGCTTATCACAAATACTCTGTTGAAACTCAAACGTGAGAGGAGTAAATGTCAACACATTTGGTCGAGATAGCCCAATGATTTCAATATCAAGACTTTCAGAACCCATATCAGTATCTACATGTACATGTAGCACATCACCTTCAATGTCATGACTGTTCATTTTGTTACAATTCAAGCTCCCAACATCAGAACTGTTACTCCAGTCATCTACACTATTTCCAAGTCTACAAGTAGTCGCACTTTCTGATTGATCCTCCTCCTCAAGAGTCAAATCCACTACATCATCTTGCAACATACTCCAGTCCTTACAATCATCAACTACACTATCAGTACAAGTATGTTTGGCTTGCATATGTTCCTGTGTACATGTTACAGCATTGTCGCTTATGCACAGATTGACACCAGTTATTTCAAACTGTTCATTAACTGACAGATTCATTGACTGAGCTAAATTGAGACAATACCTGTAAACACCATGCCATGAAACTGCACGCATCATAATGCTTGTCCCATTTTGAACTTGACTGCCACGGACATTTCTAGAATGAGAATCAAACACATAATAAATACCATCTTGAGCAATCACTGCAAAAGTGCTCCCATGAAAACATATGAAACATGCTTGGTATATCTGAATTGTTTGTTCTATAGCTTTTTTAAGTGAAATCATGTCGTACTCTTCTAAACTTGGATCATTTTCATTAAATGTTCAAGTCACAGGTTCCCCGTAATTCATACTGAAGTTGCTTTCATACACATTTAAATCGGTTGGTAACTCACTAACAAGCAGATACTCATTACTCATGGTTGAACTTCTCTGTAAAAATCCATATAACTCATTACCAGTATTCAGCACATTGTCTATTTCATTCATTTGCCAATATTTCAAACACTTTGTCTGACTTCTCATAATAGCACTAAGGCTCATTGCCACACACTGCTTTCCACTGTTCCTTCCAAATCTAACATCACCTTGATGACAACTACCTTGTACAACCAATGTTTGATCAATTACCTTATGGTTACTATTCACAGTTTCACATTTCATTTTGGCAGGTTTCAACTCACATGCATCTTTGAATGTCATTTTGTGGCTCTCATTGTTTGTATTTGTATCAGCCTTTCTCTTCGATGTGTGTCTAGGACATTCTGTTATATTGTTGTATCTTTCTCTATGATTCACTGTTTCCATTTGTTTTTTAGATTTCTTCAACCCAACTTCAATCACATCAAATTCACATAGGTGCTTCTTTCTTGAGTGCAGTTTTTGGAGCATTACTGGTACTACTCTGTGTTTTTGCTTTTACAGTCTCATTAATGAACAGCAACGATCTAGAATTTTGAGATCTTGTAACCATTTTTGGCGACACTTCAGATTGTGTTCTGTCACGTGCTTTGTCTTAAAATTTTGATTTACAGCTTACACTTGGCTTATCGGAGGAAGTTGAATTTGTTTTTTTCTTTCTTAAGTTGTAACCACCAGTTTGTTTTCTCAATGACTGCTTACTTCTGTTCGGTTCAACATACCTGTGTTCTGCCAATGATGAGCTATGTATTCTTGCTTTCTTCTTTGCATCCATCTGATCCATAAACCCATCAGTGAAATACTGGTCCATTCCATTATGTGCCAAGTCAAAAATATTCTCATCTGTAGATATACCAAAATTATGAAACAAAGTGTCACTGTAATTACCATGTCCACATTTATGGCAAACCCAAGTGAATGTTTTACAAATCAAATGTTTCTCCATATCCAAAAAACCTGAACAACTAGTGTGAAACCACACACAACATTTATCACATTGCATCTTCCTTGTGCTATATTTATCAATTTTATCACAAAGCCAACAAATAGATGAATTGCTATGGTCTACAACTTTTAACTCCTGGAGTTTTTGTTTTCCAAATTCACAAGTCTTTCTCTTCTTACCAGCTTTTGACCTTATCTTGTCTTTCAATATATTTTTGACTTTCGTTGCTCTCCTATCTTGATCTGCATTAATTATTTTGTTGATAGTTCTTCTTGTATGGCCAAATATGGTTTTCCTCAGCTCTTCATGTGTATGTCTATCAACCTTTTTCATACGAACTTCTACAGATTTACCATTTTTGCGATAATTATACATCATGCGTTTCTTGGACTTTTTGGTCACTCTTGTGTGGCTCAGTACTGTGTATCCACTTGTTTGAATCTTTCTATTCTTTTTCTGGTGTTTGTGGCTCTTCTTACATGTACATATTTCAATTACTTTCCTTTTCAATGAATGAGGACACCTCTGCTTTACTGGTACTACAAACATCACATTCATCTTTATCATACTTTTCTTATATACATGATGCTTGCCAGTCTTCTCAAAAGTGCGATGACCTCTATGTCTCTCCATTTGGTACACATTTTGATTACTTTGATTCTTATGTTTCCGAGGGCCAGTTTTGTGAATCTTAAATGGACTGTTCTCTCTCTGCTTTTCATCACTTCTGTCATAGCTTCTACAGTTTTGGAGACTTTTTCCTTGCCACTTAAGCTCAACATTGTCCTTACTCTTCTCAGGCCTCTCATTGTTTTCAACCTTATCATGCTCATAACTTTCCATCTTACCGTTTTCATGACTCTGATTCTCAAGCTTCTCATCAATCTGATACTTCATATGATTTTCTTGTTTCAAATAACTTCTATCATCATTACAATGTTTATCAATCATATCATTACAACGTTCATCAATCATATCATTACAACGTTTATCAATCATATCATTACAACGTTCATCAATCATATCATTACAACGTTCATCAATCATATCATTACAACTTTTTTGGCTGTCACTGATAGCCTGCACATCTGCAAGTTTCTCAGTAACGTCCTCAAGCATAGACACTTGAGTACTTTGTGAAAAGGAAGAATAGATCACAGAAGAACAAACACAAGTGGAAAAAAAAGTGGTCAAGTCAGAAAGAAACACACATCTGTCAGAGAACATCCTTCCAGTCCACCTCAGACATCGCAAAGCTACCTCCTCTTCTCTCAAAGCTACATGGTATTTCGGCATCTCGTTCTGAAAAATAACCGAACAAAACAAACCCAACAATGTTAATGCATTGACTGTGTATAAAAAAAAATGTATATTTATGATGAAACAACTATGAGAACTCAATCGCTATGGCCACAGTAATTCCAAATTGAAATTGGTTGCACTTCCATTGCATTGTTTGTAATTTTGTAATGTTCTGTTTATGTTTGCTAGCAAATAAAATATAATATAGCACATCCAATTACAGACCAACATGCTGCATGCATTTACCCTGCAAGTGATGATATCACTTTGCCAAACAATACCCAACAGAACAACAAAGATTATACTTAGAAACAGAAAATTTGTAACTATTCAACTTACTTGTCCAAACTGTGCATAAAACCACTATGGACTTAGACCTATCTTTTATTCAGTTCAGTTAAAAAGCTTACTATTTAAAATTATACAAAAACAAGTGAAGGCCTATACTACTGCTCTTTATTTAAAAAAACATAAAAAGAAATGACATCTATACGATCATCACAAATTGCACAAACATTGCAAGTTCAGCACTCACAGGCCTACTACAGTAAAATGAATTATTTTTCAAAATGTAAACAAAAACAACATTTGTTAATAATTGTAATAAAAAAGTGAAAGCTTCCATGAAAGCTTCACCTTTCAAGAAACACCTAAATGAAATAATGATAAATCCCCCAACTTTGTCAAAGATAAAATGACTATTGCACAAGTATTCTAGAAAAAACTTGCTGCCTAATTATCAACAAAATAATACCACTGACAAAGTCACAACGCACTGTCCATGCTGACTATCTAATCCAGATTGAGTACTTTAAGTTTCTAAAATCTAATCATTATTTTAACTTGTGTCGGTCATGTCGGTATGTCCAACTCTCAACCTAAATAAAAGACTCAGACAACTGTTGACGTTACAAAATAACAACTAATAAACAAACAAAATACATCATACATGAACAATAAATGTAAAGTTTTCCAGAGAATTTTACAATTATAAAGCTACATAAAAATAACTCTCGTTAGGCCAATCCACTTTGTATCCTTGGCCAGCCCAAACACTTGTAAATGCAATCAACGTGTGATGGGATGTTTTTAAAACATTTGTCAGCAAACAGGGTATCTACAAACATGACAAGTAGCATTCGATCATAAGTTTCAACTATTGGAGACCTGCCGGACCAAAAACCACACAGGCAAGGCAATTTGACTACAGAACACCCCCGTACATGTGTTCAATTTCAAAGCATTCATATACGGAGAAACCCTTCACTATGACTATGCCAGAAACCAAATAATGAAGATGATTTCCCACTCAAAGTCAACAATTTCTCTGAAAGCTAATAGCCAGAGGCTATGACATCTGACAGATAAACAAAAACACACAAAAAGTATCACACAAAGAACGATCAAATTTGATTCACAAACAGCAAGATAAAAACGAAAGCAAAACTCCATCATTGGTTTTTAGATTCCCCAATTTTTATGAGACTAAACCTATGCTTTTCAGAGTTCAAGAAAACAAATTTGATTTCGTCTATCAATTACACGATTTACAAATACATTCACATCAACTATAATACACGACTAATATAGGTATACTAATATATCCCTGATATAAATAACATGAATACAAACAACAACCTAAACACATGAAAAATATTTACTCTTCTCCACACAAGTGCTGTAACATTATTTACCTTCGATTGGCAACTCAACTATGACTGTGTTTACACGAGGGATCGAGTCGATAAGTAATAACGAACATTACTACTATGCTATGCTACAAAGTCTACGTACGCGACAATCCAACCTCGTTTTCATTGATATACGACTCAACCTCGTTCCCAGTGGTGAACGCCATTTCCTTTTCGTCTTGAATGCATTGGTCGATCATAGCCATCATAGGCCAACCTCGTTTTCAGGAGTGCTCGATCTCGCCGCGCCATTTTTTCCCAGCATGCCTTGCTCGATCATAGTGACGAGAGGTATCAATACGACGCGCTGCCCATGGCATGCATGGTAGTGAGGCTGATCATAGGCCCTTTTCGAAACGACTAGATTTGGCTTTGGATTCGGCTCTCAGGTTAGCTTTGCCCCGCCGGTTGTTTTGCCTATAGTGCGTGCTTCGGGTATACGCGCTCAGGGCTTCAGACGAAAGAACGGAGCCTCAAAGCCGAATCCAAAGCCGAAGCCGTGATTTCGAATAGGACAATAGCCTCTGGAAATGTAGCCTTTAGTCAAGGCGCACGCGGCACCCCACGTCAAACACGACCCCAGATATAGCGCACGAAAAAAACCAGCGCGAGCGCCCCTAGATGTCAAGCACGACCCCAGATATCACGCACGAAAAAAAACCAGCGCGAGCGGCGAAACCTAGCCGCGTGATATCTGGAGGTGCCGCCGCCGCCGCGTGCAACTTGATTAAAAGCTACTGGAAATGTGACTTTTTATTTAAATTCAGATGTTCATTCCCATTTTACCCGCCAAGCTTCTAATTGTCATATTCCTTACACTCGTACGTCCCTTGCTCATATAATCTAAACTGGTATTTTAGTGCTGACCGAGAATGGGTGGTCTCGTCTGATGGGGATCCTCACCCACATAGCCCATTTCAATGCATGTTATTCCCTCCGTGGGATCCCCTGGGTGTGATCACTCATTCTCGTTTGGTAATTTACTGGTAGACCTGCAAGGCCGTTGTGTTAGTTTTAGTCCACTGTTTCGCTTTCGTCCTTCGTCTGTTTGTTTTAAAGTGATCTACTTAAAAAAATGAATTGTTTGAGTACATGCTTGTGCATTGAGACCTATAGGCCTATTATACTATTTTTTTCCTTAGTGGCTCGACTCGACCACAGACCTATTGGTTCACCTAATTGTTATTATCCGTCTCAGTGCAAATGCATGTCTTTAGGGACCATTGCCTACATTCTCTGATTCTTAGATGGATCCCTCTGCAGTGCCATGTTTAATTTAATCTTTTTTTTTAAATCTATACTGTTAAGTTGTATTGCTTATATAATAACAATCAACTGTTTAAAATCACTAGTAAGAACAAATGTACAAATTTTAGGCTTTGTAACTGGCAATTTCTATACATTATTTCCGTAAATGTTATAAGTATAATGCTGTCATAATCTTCAAATCATCTACCTGTCATTATTTACGAATAAATCATCAAATTTATAAAAAGACACTTTGAAAGTAATTTCAACAACAAACAAACTCAAATGCTGCCAAACCTGCTGCAAACCTAGCGCACCGATAACAACAATGGAAGATGTTGTGACCTTTCGTACTACTTACCTACTTCTTGAAACTGTTATTTCTTTATCCATATTTCTTGATTTAATATCGTATTGGACAGACCTGTTTCCAGAATTTCGAACACAAAATATCAATTACTTGACAGTCTCAATAATTTTACACACTTTCACAAACTTGCTCGATGTATCAAGTGTTGAAAATGACTCCTAAGACCATTATAATCGACTTTTGGTTTAAGAAAATAACAACTTCATTGCGTAATTTTCTTAAAAATGTTAATGGTATTGCTGCCGAGATCTCTAAATCATTTATCTGTTAATATTGACTAAAATACCAAGTCCGAATAAATCCACAAACTTATAAAAACAGATTTTTAAGGCAATTTGAAAACAAAACACTTTAGGTTGCTAAACTGGAATCACACAGACCTAACGTGCCGTGTGCAACAACGAGAAAATGTTGTGACCTTTGAACTACTCATCTACTTCCAGATAGTGTTTTAGCTTTATCCAAATTAGTGGGGTTTTTTTCATATTAGCACACTTTTTTCTGAATGTCTATAAACAAATGTTAAATTTGTGACAATCTCTTCAATTTCACAAACTTTCAAAAAACTTGCTTGTTATATCAACTGTTTAAAATGACTTCTAAGACAACGGTACCAACTTTTGGTTACATAAATGGCAATTTCAGCACGTAATTTCACAAAAATAATATGATTAATGCTGCCAAGACCTATAAATCATCTATCTGTCATTATTTGCTTAGGTGCCAAGCCCTAATGAAGTATATGATTTATAAAAACACACTTTTAAAGCAATATCAGAAACAAAGAAACTCAAATGTCATCCCTAATACAACTGAGCGTGCCGTGTGCAATTAAAAGAAGGTACAGTTGCCTTTCGAACTAGTTTTTGTTTTATCTAAATTTTGTGATTTATCTTCGTATTAACACACCTTTTAGTTAATTATTTGGACACATATGCCAAATCCATAACAATCCCTCTAATCTCACGAATTTTCACAAACTTGATCACAGTATAAATTGTTTAAAATGACTTATAAGACCAAATTTGGTTTAAAAATGTAAATTTCTATACGTTATTTCACAAATATGTTATTAGTAATGTTGTCATAACCTTCAGATCATCTACCTGTCATTATTTACCTAGGTGGCATATTCGAATATATCACCAAATTTAAAAAAATACACTTTGAAGGTAATATCAGAAACAAACAAACTCAAAAGCCGCAAAACCTGCTGCAAACCTAGCGCACCGATTACAACAAGGAGAAGATGTGACCTTTCGTACTACTAACCTACTTCTTGAAACTGTTATTTCTTTATCCATATTTCGTGATTTTCTTGTATATTGACAAACCTTTTTACTGAATTTCTGTACACAAATATCAAATCCCTGACAGTCTCAATAATTTTACACACTTTAACAAACTTGTTCGATGTATCAAGTATTTAAAATGACTCCTAAAGACCAAAATGTGACTATTGGCTTAAGAAAATAGCAATTCCAATGCAAAATTGTACAGATATGTTAATGGAAATACTGTCACAACCTCTAAATCATCAACCTGTTAACATTCACTAAACTGTCAAGTCCGAAATTATCACCAAATTTATAGAAACACATTTTTAAGGCAATTTGAGAAACACAGAACTCAATTGCAAATCAGAATCACCACAGACCTAACGTGCCGTGTGCAACAAGGAGAAGATGTTGTGACCTTTGAACTACTCATCTTCTTCCAGATAGTGTTTTAGCTTTATCCAAATTAGTGGGGTTTTTTTCATATTAACACACTTTTTTTCTGAATGTCTATAAACAAATGATAAATTTGTGACAATCTTTTCAATTTCACGAACTTTCCAAAAACTTGCTCGGTGTATCAACTGTTTAAAATGACTTTTAAGACAACGGTACCACCTTTTGATTACATAAAATGGCAATTCTAGAACGTAATTTCACAGAAATAATATGATTAATGCTGTCAAGACCTTTAAATCATCTATCTGTCATTATTTGCTTAGGTACCAAGCCCTAGTGAGGCATATGTTTTTATAGAAACACACTTTTAGAACAATTTAAAAAACAAATACCTCAAAATGACATCCTCAATACATCTTAGCGTGCCGTGTGCAATTAAACAAAGGTACATGACTTGCCATTCGAACTAGTTATTGTTTTATCTAAATTTTGTGATTTATTTTCGTGTTAACACACCTTTTTAATAAATTATTTGGATACAAATGCCTAATCCATACAATCTCTCTATTCTCACAATTTTTCACAAACTTGATCGCAGTATCAACTGTTTAAAATGACTTATAAGACCAAATGTACCAACTTTTTGGTTTCAAAAATGGCAATTCCTATTCGTAATGGCAATTTCCATACGCAATTTCACAGAAATATTAGTGGTAAAGCTAATAATGTAATTGTTTTCTTAGATTGCATGTTTAAATAACTCATCAAATAAAAATAAACAACACTTTCAAGGTAATTTCAGAAAAATAGAAACTCAATTGCCTAACCTACATCACACAAACCTATCGTGTCGTGTGCAACAAGGAGAAATTAGTGTGCCCTTTAAATTACTTCTAGATAGTGTTGATGTTTATCCCAATTTAGCGAGTTTGTTCGTATTAGCAAACCTTTGTCCTGAATGTCTAAAAAAAAAAAAAAAAAAATCCTTGACAATCTCTTTAATATCACAACATAATAACAAATTTGACGTTCAGTGTGCCCATCCTAAAGTTTTCTGGCATAAAATTATTCATTTCACTGGAAATTTGTTTATAGTGTGTTTCTTATACCAATAATATGACCTTTATTTAAAAATACTGAAAACCTTATCAAAAACATTTATCATACAGACCCAACAATCTGAAATTACTGCACTCACACACATTTTTATAATCTCTAAAACAAATTTAATCATTTTTCACAAACACATTACACAGATTTTAAACATAGACAATTTGTATTTCAAAATAAACTTAATTTTTACTTTATTTATCACCATGTCCAATTTCTGTTTCACCTAATCTACAAAAATGTATATCTTCAGAATAAATGTTTAAGTATATTATTTCAAAAATATATGTTTTAAAAGTGTATACTGTTTCAAAAGTGAACATCATTGGTCATATACTAGTATCCACACTTCATGTGAACCAACATATACATGAAATAACAAACCTGTGAAAATTTAAGAAAATTCAATCTCCATCAAAATCATAAAATAACAGTTAAAAACATTTCAAGTTCTAATCTTTTTCCTAACATCAGATTTAATCCAGCAAATTAAAAACTGTTGTTTTACACATTTCACAAAAACTATCCAAGCATTTCAAACAAACCTATTACAAACAGGGTATCTACAAACATGACAAGTAGCATTCGATCATAAGTTTCAACTATTGGAGACCTGCCGGACCAAAAACCACACAGGCAAGGCAATTTGACTACAGAACACCCCCGTAAAAAACATTTGTCAGCAAACAGGGTATCTACAAACATGACAAGTAGCATTCGATCATAAGTTTCAACTATTGGAGACCTGCCGGACCAAAAACCACACAGGCAAGGCAATTTGACTACAGAACACCCCCGTACATGTGTTCAATTTCAAAGCATTCATATACGGAGAAACCCTTCACTATGACTATGCCAGAAACCAAATAATGAAGATGATTTCCCACTCAAAGTCAACAATTTCTCTGAAAGCTAATAGCCAGAGGCTATGACATCTGACAGATAAACAAAAACACACAAAAAGTATCACACAAAGAACGATCAAATTTGATTCACAAACAGCAAGATAAAAACGAAAGCAAAACTCCATCATTGGTTTTTAGATTCCCCAATTTTTATGAGACTAAACCTATGCTTTTCAGAGTTCAAGAAAACAAATTTGATTTCGTCTATCAATTACACGATTTACAAATACATTCACATCAACTATAATACACGACTAATATAGGTATACTAATATATCCCTGATATAAATAACATGAATACAAACAACAACCTAAACACATGAAAAATATTTACTCTTCTCCACACAAGTGCTGTAACATTATTTACCTTCGATTGGCAACTCAACTATGACTGTGTTTACACGAGGGATCGAGTCGATAAGTAATAACGAACATTACTACTATGCTATGCTACAAAGTCTACGTACGCGACAATCCAACCTCGTTTTCATTGATATACGACTCAACCTCGTTCCCAGTGGTGAACGCCATTTCCTTTTCGTCTTGAATGCATTGGTCGATCATAGCCATCATAGGCCAACCTCGTTTTCAGGAGTGCTCGATCTCGCCGCGCCATTTTTTCCCAGCATGCCTTGCTCGATCATAGTGACGAGAGGTATCAATACGACGCGCTGCCCATGGCATGCATGGTAGTGAGGCTGATCATAGGCCCTTTTCGAAACGACTAGATTTGGCTTTGGATTCGGCTCTCAGGTTAGCTTTGCCCCGCCGGTTGTTTTGCCTATAGTGCGTGCTTCGGGTATACGCGCTCAGGGCTTCAGACGAAAGAACGGAGCCTCAAAGCCGAATCCAAAGCCGAAGCCGTGATTTCGAATAGGACAATAGCCTCTGGAAATGTAGCCTTTAGTCAAGGCGCACGCGGCACCCCACGTCAAACACGACCCCAGATATAGCGCACGAAAAAAACCAGCGCGAGCGCCCCTAGATGTCAAGCACGACCCCAGATATCACGCACGAAAAAAAACCAGCGCGAGCGGCGAAACCTAGCCGCGTGATATCTGGAGGTGCCGCCGCCGCCGCGTGCAACTTGATTAAAAGCTACTGGAAATGTGACTTTTTATTTAAATTCAGATGTTCATTCCCATTTTACCCGCCAAGCTTCTAATTGTCATATTCCTTACACTCGTACGTCCCTTGCTCATATAATCTAAACTGGTATTTTAGTGCTGACCGAGAATGGGTGGTCTCGTCTGATGGGGATCCTCACCCACATAGCCCATTTCAATGCATGTTATTCCCTCCGTGGGATCCCCTGGGTGTGATCACTCATTCTCGTTTGGTAATTTACTGGTAGACCTGCAAGGCCGTTGTGTTAGTTTTAGTCCACTGTTTCGCTTTCGTCCTTCGTCTGTTTGTTTTAAAGTGATCTACTTAAAAAAATGAATTGTTTGAGTACATGCTTGTGCATTGAGACCTATAGGCCTATTATACTATTTTTTTCCTTAGTGGCTCGACTCGACCACAGACCTATTGGTTCACCTAATTGTTATTATCCGTCTCAGTGCAAATGCATGTCTTTAGGGACCATTGCCTACATTCTCTGATTCTTAGATGGATCCCTCTGCAGTGCCATGTTTAATTTAATCTTTTTTTTTAAATCTATACTGTTAAGTTGTATTGCTTATATAATAACAATCAACTGTTTAAAATCACTAGTAAGAACAAATGTACAAATTTTAGGCTTTGTAACTGGCAATTTCTATACATTATTTCCGTAAATGTTATAAGTATAATGCTGTCATAATCTTCAAATCATCTACCTGTCATTATTTACGAATAAATCATCAAATTTATAAAAAGACACTTTGAAAGTAATTTCAACAACAAACAAACTCAAATGCTGCCAAACCTGCTGCAAACCTAGCGCACCGATAACAACAATGGAAGATGTTGTGACCTTTCGTACTACTTACCTACTTCTTGAAACTGTTATTTCTTTATCCATATTTCTTGATTTAATATCGTATTGGACAGACCTGTTTCCAGAATTTCGAACACAAAATATCAATTACTTGACAGTCTCAATAATTTTACACACTTTCACAAACTTGCTCGATGTATCAAGTGTTGAAAATGACTCCTAAGACCATTATAATCGACTTTTGGTTTAAGAAAATAACAACTTCATTGCGTAATTTTCTTAAAAATGTTAATGGTATTGCTGCCGAGATCTCTAAATCATTTATCTGTTAATATTGACTAAAATACCAAGTCCGAATAAATCCACAAACTTATAAAAACAGATTTTTAAGGCAATTTGAAAACAAAACACTTTAGGTTGCTAAACTGGAATCACACAGACCTAACGTGCCGTGTGCAACAACGAGAAAATGTTGTGACCTTTGAACTACTCATCTACTTCCAGATAGTGTTTTAGCTTTATCCAAATTAGTGGGGTTTTTTTCATATTAGCACACTTTTTTCTGAATGTCTATAAACAAATGTTAAATTTGTGACAATCTCTTCAATTTCACAAACTTTCAAAAAACTTGCTTGTTATATCAACTGTTTAAAATGACTTCTAAGACAACGGTACCAACTTTTGGTTACATAAATGGCAATTTCAGCACGTAATTTCACAAAAATAATATGATTAATGCTGCCAAGACCTATAAATCATCTATCTGTCATTATTTGCTTAGGTGCCAAGCCCTAATGAAGTATATGATTTATAAAAACACACTTTTAAAGCAATATCAGAAACAAAGAAACTCAAATGTCATCCCTAATACAACTGAGCGTGCCGTGTGCAATTAAAAGAAGGTACAGTTGCCTTTCGAACTAGTTTTTGTTTTATCTAAATTTTGTGATTTATCTTCGTATTAACACACCTTTTAGTTAATTATTTGGACACATATGCCAAATCCATAACAATCCCTCTAATCTCACGAATTTTCACAAACTTGATCACAGTATAAATTGTTTAAAATGACTTATAAGACCAAATTTGGTTTAAAAATGTAAATTTCTATACGTTATTTCACAAATATGTTATTAGTAATGTTGTCATAACCTTCAGATCATCTACCTGTCATTATTTACCTAGGTGGCATATTCGAATATATCACCAAATTTAAAAAAATACACTTTGAAGGTAATATCAGAAACAAACAAACTCAAAAGCCGCAAAACCTGCTGCAAACCTAGCGCACCGATTACAACAAGGAGAAGATGTGACCTTTCGTACTACTAACCTACTTCTTGAAACTGTTATTTCTTTATCCATATTTCGTGATTTTCTTGTATATTGACAAACCTTTTTACTGAATTTCTGTACACAAATATCAAATCCCTGACAGTCTCAATAATTTTACACACTTTAACAAACTTGTTCGATGTATCAAGTATTTAAAATGACTCCTAAAGACCAAAATGTGACTATTGGCTTAAGAAAATAGCAATTCCAATGCAAAATTGTACAGATATGTTAATGGAAATACTGTCACAACCTCTAAATCATCAACCTGTTAACATTCACTAAACTGTCAAGTCCGAAATTATCACCAAATTTATAGAAACACATTTTTAAGGCAATTTGAGAAACACAGAACTCAATTGCAAATCAGAATCACCACAGACCTAACGTGCCGTGTGCAACAAGGAGAAGATGTTGTGACCTTTGAACTACTCATCTTCTTCCAGATAGTGTTTTAGCTTTATCCAAATTAGTGGGGTTTTTTTCATATTAACACACTTTTTTTCTGAATGTCTATAAACAAATGATAAATTTGTGACAATCTTTTCAATTTCACGAACTTTCCAAAAACTTGCTCGGTGTATCAACTGTTTAAAATGACTTTTAAGACAACGGTACCACCTTTTGATTACATAAAATGGCAATTCTAGAACGTAATTTCACAGAAATAATATGATTAATGCTGTCAAGACCTTTAAATCATCTATCTGTCATTATTTGCTTAGGTACCAAGCCCTAGTGAGGCATATGTTTTTATAGAAACACACTTTTAGAACAATTTAAAAAACAAATACCTCAAAATGACATCCTCAATACATCTTAGCGTGCCGTGTGCAATTAAACAAAGGTACATGACTTGCCATTCGAACTAGTTATTGTTTTATCTAAATTTTGTGATTTATTTTCGTGTTAACACACCTTTTTAATAAATTATTTGGATACAAATGCCTAATCCATACAATCTCTCTATTCTCACAATTTTTCACAAACTTGATCGCAGTATCAACTGTTTAAAATGACTTATAAGACCAAATGTACCAACTTTTTGGTTTCAAAAATGGCAATTCCTATTCGTAATGGCAATTTCCATACGCAATTTCACAGAAATATTAGTGGTAAAGCTAATAATGTAATTGTTTTCTTAGATTGCATGTTTAAATAACTCATCAAATAAAAATAAACAACACTTTCAAGGTAATTTCAGAAAAATAGAAACTCAATTGCCTAACCTACATCACACAAACCTATCGTGTCGTGTGCAACAAGGAGAAATTAGTGTGCCCTTTAAATTACTTCTAGATAGTGTTGATGTTTATCCCAATTTAGCGAGTTTGTTCGTATTAGCAAACCTTTGTCCTGAATGTCTAAAAAAAAAAAAAAAAAAATCCTTGACAATCTCTTTAATATCACAACATAATAACAAATTTGACGTTCAGTGTGCCCATCCTAAAGTTTTCTGGCATAAAATTATTCATTTCACTGGAAATTTGTTTATAGTGTGTTTCTTATACCAATAATATGACCTTTATTTAAAAATACTGAAAACCTTATCAAAAACATTTATCATACAGACCCAACAATCTGAAATTACTGCACTCACACACATTTTTATAATCTCTAAAACAAATTTAATCATTTTTCACAAACACATTACACAGATTTTAAACATAGACAATTTGTATTTCAAAATAAACTTAATTTTTACTTTATTTATCACCATGTCCAATTTCTGTTTCACCTAATCTACAAAAATGTATATCTTCAGAATAAATGTTTAAGTATATTATTTCAAAAATATATGTTTTAAAAGTGTATACTGTTTCAAAAGTGAACATCATTGGTCATATACTAGTATCCACACTTCATGTGAACCAACATATACATGAAATAACAAACCTGTGAAAATTTAAGAAAATTCAATCTCCATCAAAATCATAAAATAACAGTTAAAAACATTTCAAGTTCTAATCTTTTTCCTAACATCAGATTTAATCCAGCAA
The DNA here is from genome assembly GCA_023634235.1 of Pisaster brevispinus. Lineage (NCBI taxonomy): Eukaryota > Metazoa > Echinodermata > Asteroidea > Forcipulatida > Asteriidae > Pisaster > Pisaster brevispinus. Next base: position 8,509,645 of record JAMKCF010000001.1, read on the forward strand.
ATTAAAAACTGTTGTTTTACACATTTCACAAAAACTATCCAAGCATTTCAAACAAACCTATTACAAACAGGGTATCTACAAACATGACAAGTAGCATTCGATCATAAGTTTCAACTATTGGAGACCTGCCGGACCAAAAACCACACAGGCAAGGCAATTTGACTACAGAACACCCCCGTAAAAAACATTTGTCAGCAAACAGGGTATCTACAAACATGACAAGTAGCATTCGATCATAAGTTTCAACTATTGGAGACCTGCCGGACCAAAAACCACACAGGCAAGGCAATTTGACTACAGAACACCCCCGTACATGTGTTCAATTTCAAAGCATTCATATACGGAGAAACCCTTCACTATGACTATGCCAGAAACCAAATAATGAAGATGATTTCCCACTCAAAGTCAACAATTTCTCTGAAAGCTAATAGCCAGAGGCTATGACATCTGACAGATAAACAAAAACACACAAAAAGTATCACACAAAGAACGATCAAATTTGATTCACAAACAGCAAGATAAAAACGAAAGCAAAACTCCATCATTGGTTTTTAGATTCCCCAATTTTTATGAGACTAAACCTATGCTTTTCAGAGTTCAAGAAAACAAATTTGATTTCGTCTATCAATTACACGATTTACAAATACATTCACATCAACTATAATACACGACTAATATAGGTATACTAATATATCCCTGATATAAATAACATGAATACAAACAACAACCTAAACACATGAAAAATATTTACTCTTCTCCACACAAGTGCTGTAACATTATTTACCTTCGATTGGCAACTCAACTATGACTGTGTTTACACGAGGGATCGAGTCGATAAGTAATAACGAACATTACTACTATGCTATGCTACAAAGTCTACGTACGCGACAATCCAACCTCGTTTTCATTGATATACGACTCAACCTCGTTCCCAGTGGTGAACGCCATTTCCTTTTCGTCTTGAATGCATTGGTCGATCATAGCCATCATAGGCCAACCTCGTTTTCAGGAGTGCTCGATCTCGCCGCGCCATTTTTTCCCAGCATGCCTTGCTCGATCATAGTGACGAGAGGTATCAATACGACGCGCTGCCCATGGCATGCATGGTAGTGAGGCTGATCATAGGCCCTTTTCGAAACGACTAGATTTGGCTTTGGATTCGGCTCTCAGGTTAGCTTTGCCCCGCCGGTTGTTTTGCCTATAGTGCGTGCTTCGGGTATACGCGCTCAGGGCTTCAGACGAAAGAACGGAGCCTCAAAGCCGAATCCAAAGCCGAAGCCGTGATTTCGAATAGGACAATAGCCTCTGGAAATGTAGCCTTTAGTCAAGGCGCACGCGGCACCCCACGTCAAACACGACCCCAGATATAGCGCACGAAAAAAACCAGCGCGAGCGCCCCTAGATGTCAAGCACGACCCCAGATATCACGCACGAAAAAAAACCAGCGCGAGCGGCGAAACCTAGCCGCGTGATATCTGGAGGTGCCGCCGCCGCCGCGTGCAACTTGATTAAAAGCTACTGGAAATGTGACTTTTTATTTAAATTCAGATGTTCATTCCCATTTTACCCGCCAAGCTTCTAATTGTCATATTCCTTACACTCGTACGTCCCTTGCTCATATAATCTAAACTGGTATTTTAGTGCTGACCGAGAATGGGTGGTCTCGTCTGATGGGGATCCTCACCCACATAGCCCATTTCAATGCATGTTATTCCCTCCGTGGGATCCCCTGGGTGTGATCACTCATTCTCGTTTGGTAATTTACTGGTAGACCTGCAAGGCCGTTGTGTTAGTTTTAGTCCACTGTTTCGCTTTCGTCCTTCGTCTGTTTGTTTTAAAGTGATCTACTTAAAAAAATGAATTGTTTGAGTACATGCTTGTGCATTGAGACCTATAGGCCTATTATACTATTTTTTTCCTTAGTGGCTCGACTCGACCACAGACCTATTGGTTCACCTAATTGTTATTATCCGTCTCAGTGCAAATGCATGTCTTTAGGGACCATTGCCTACATTCTCTGATTCTTAGATGGATCCCTCTGCAGTGCCATGTTTAATTTAATCTTTTTTTTTAAATCTATACTGTTAAGTTGTATTGCTTATATAATAACAATCAACTGTTTAAAATCACTAGTAAGAACAAATGTACAAATTTTAGGCTTTGTAACTGGCAATTTCTATACATTATTTCCGTAAATGTTATAAGTATAATGCTGTCATAATCTTCAAATCATCTACCTGTCATTATTTACGAATAAATCATCAAATTTATAAAAAGACACTTTGAAAGTAATTTCAACAACAAACAAACTCAAATGCTGCCAAACCTGCTGCAAACCTAGCGCACCGATAACAACAATGGAAGATGTTGTGACCTTTCGTACTACTTACCTACTTCTTGAAACTGTTATTTCTTTATCCATATTTCTTGATTTAATATCGTATTGGACAGACCTGTTTCCAGAATTTCGAACACAAAATATCAATTACTTGACAGTCTCAATAATTTTACACACTTTCACAAACTTGCTCGATGTATCAAGTGTTGAAAATGACTCCTAAGACCATTATAATCGACTTTTGGTTTAAGAAAATAACAACTTCATTGCGTAATTTTCTTAAAAATGTTAATGGTATTGCTGCCGAGATCTCTAAATCATTTATCTGTTAATATTGACTAAAATACCAAGTCCGAATAAATCCACAAACTTATAAAAACAGATTTTTAAGGCAATTTGAAAACAAAACACTTTAGGTTGCTAAACTGGAATCACACAGACCTAACGTGCCGTGTGCAACAACGAGAAAATGTTGTGACCTTTGAACTACTCATCTACTTCCAGATAGTGTTTTAGCTTTATCCAAATTAGTGGGTTTTTTTTCATATTAGCACACTTTTTTCTGAATGTCTATAAACAAATGTTAAATTTGTGACAATCTCTTCAATTTCACAAACTTTCAAAAAACTTGCTTGTTATATCAACTGTTTAAAATGACTTCTAAGACAACGGTACCAACTTTTGGTTACATAAATGGCAATTTCAGCACGTAATTTCACAAAAATAATATGATTAATGCTGCCAAGACCTATAAATCATCTATCTGTCATTATTTGCTTAGGTGCCAAGCCCTAATGAAGTATATGATTTATAAAAACACACTTTTAAAGCAATATCAGAAACAAAGAAACTCAAATGTCATCCCTAATACAACTGAGCGTGCCGTGTGCAATTAAAAGAAGGTACAGTTGCCTTTCGAACTAGTTTTTGTTTTATCTAAATTTTGTGATTTATCTTCGTATTAACACACCTTTTAGTTAATTATTTGGACACATATGCCAAATCCATAACAATCCCTCTAATCTTACGAATTTTCACAAACTTGATCACAGTATAAATTGTTTAAAATGACTTATAAGACCAAATTTGGTTTAAAAATGTAAATTTCTATACGTTATTTCACAAATATGTTATTAGTAATGTTGTCATAACCTTCAGATCATCTACCTGTCATTATTTACCTAGGTGGCATATTCGAATATATCACCAAATTTAAAAAAATACACTTTGAAGGTAATATCAGAAACAAACAAACTCAAAAGCCGCAAAACCTGCTGCAAACCTAGCGCACCGATTACAACAAGGAGAAGATGTGACCTTTCGTACTACTAACCTACTTCTTGAAACTGTTATTTCTTTATCCATATTTCGTGATTTTCTTGTATATTGACAAACCTTTTTACTGAATTTCTGTACACAAATATCAAATCCCTGACAGTCTCAATAATTTTACACACTTTAACAAACTTGTTCGATGTATCAAGTATTTAAAATGACTCCTAAAGACCAAAATGTGACTATTGGCTTAAGAAAATAGCAATTCCAATGCAAAATTGTACAGATATGTTAATGGAAATACTGTCACAACCTCTAAATCATCAACCTGTTAACATTCACTAAACTGTCAAGTCCGAAATTATCACCAAATTTATAGAAACACATTTTTAAGGCAATTTGAGAAACACAGAACTCAATTGCAAATCAGAATCACCACAGACCTAACGTGCCGTGTGCAACAAGGAGAAGATGTTGTGACCTTTGAACTACTCATCTTCTTCCAGATAGTGTTTTAGCTTTATCCAAATTAGTGGTTTTTTTTTCATATTAACACACTTTTTTTCTGAATGTCTATAAACAAATGATAAATTTGTGACAATCTTTTCAATTTCACGAACTTTCCAAAAACTTGCTCGGTGTATCAACTGTTTAAAATGACTTTTAAGACAACGGTACCACCTTTTGATTACATAAAATGGCAATTCTAGAACGTAATTTCACAGAAATAATATGATTAATGCTGTCAAGACCTTTAAATCATCTATCTGTCATTATTTGCTTAGGTACCAAGCCCTAGTGAGGCATATGTTTTTATAGAAACACACTTTTAGAACAATTTAAAAAACAAATACCTCAAAATGACATCCTCAATACATCTTAGCGTGCCGTGTGCAATTAAACAAAGGTACATGACTTGCCATTCGAACTAGTTATTGTTTTATCTAAATTTTGTGATTTATTTTCGTGTTAACACACCTTTTTAATAAATTATTTGGATACAAATGCCTAATCCATACAATCTCTCTATTCTCACAATTTTTCACAAACTTGATCGCAGTATCAACTGTTTAAAATGACTTATAAGACCAAATGTACCAACTTTTTGGTTTCAAAAATGGCAATTCCTATTCGTAATGGCAATTTCCATACGCAATTTCACAGAAATATTAGTGGTAAAGCTAATAATGTAATTGTTTTCTTAGATTGCATGTTTAAATAACTCATCAAATAAAAATAAACAACACTTTCAAGGTAATTTCAGAAAAATAGAAACTCAATTGCCTAACCTACATCACACAAACCTATCGTGTCGTGTGCAACAAGGAGAAATTAGTGTGCCCTTTAAATTACTTCTAGATAGTGTTGATGTTTATCCCAATTTAGCGAGTTTGTTCGTATTAGCAAACCTTTGTCCTGAATGTCTAAAAAAAAAAAAAAAAAAATCCTTGACAATCTCTTTAATATCACAACATAATAACAAATTTGACGTTCAGTGTGCCCATCCTAAAGTTTTCTGGCATAAAATTATTCATTTCACTGGAAATTTGTTTATAGTGTGTTTCTTATACCAATAATATGACCTTTATTTAAAAATACTGAAAACCTTATCAAAAACATTTATCATACAGACCCAACAATCTGAAATTACTGCACTCACACACATTTTTATAATCTCTAAAACAAATTTAATCATTTTTCACAAACACATTACACAGATTTTAAACATAGACAATTTGTATTTCAAAATAAACTTAATTTTTACTTTATTTATCACCATGTCCAATTTCTGTTTCACCTAATCTACAAAAATGTATATCTTCAGAATAAATGTTTAAGTATATTATTTCAAAAATATATGTTTTAAAAGTGTATACTGTTTCAAAAGTGAACATCATTGGTCATATACTAGTATCCACACTTCATGTGAACCAACATATACATGAAATAACAAACCTGTGAAAATTTAAGAAAATTCAATCTCCATCAAAATCATAAAATAACAGTTAAAAACATTTCAAGTTCTAATCTTTTTCCTAACATCAGATTTAATCCAGCAAATTAAAAACTGTTGTTTTACACATTTCACAAAAACTATCCAAGCATTTCAAACAAACCTATTTTAATGACAACTTACAACCATGACCATATCCATACTATGTGAATTATATACATTTGTGAACATTGATATTTCCAACCTCAAAACTGTTGTACACACCCTTTAAAGCCCCCTCAAAGTAAACAAACTCAACAACCCATTAAACAGGGTTCACCATATGACCATTTGCTTCTGATTGGATAACATGTAATCCTCATCACAATCCCACACATTATTGGTCAAGACAATCCATGAACAGTCATTGGTTGATACAAGTGTATTTTCATTGGATAACACTGGATCTCCATCATGATTGGATGAAATTACTTGGAACAGAAGCCTTGACTATACTTTTGGAAACTATATAAAGGACACATTTTAATCAAACTTTAGTGTCACCAATTCTGTGTTACGAGAACCAATTCTATGTTACAAGAGCCAATTCTGTGTTACGAGAGAGCAGATTCACTAACATCCTACGACTGTGCTGCCAAACTTGGCTGGTAAGTATATCATCCCCACAAAACCAAGCACTGATCCGCCGAACTGTTCAATACTAACTTAGATACGGCGTCCGAGGATCAGAGATCACATCTACATGCTCAACAAAATCAGGAATATTCTGGCACCAGCCTAACTGATTTGAGAGTTTTTAAGTACAGATATTTAGTTCACTACATACTCAACATACATTTTACTAATGATTACAAAACTATATTGAATATTTGATGTACTACCACTGTCATTCCACTTCTATGCAATCATATCAGCTACAACACAACTGTTGAAATAACACGATTATATTCAATTAAATAACAATACCAATTTCAACCTGTATATGTTAATAAGTTTAGAAACTAAAATAACTTGACAAAACCTTCCCCAGACATAACTTGTACAACATGTATTTTCTCTCCCCCCCCAAAAAAAACCGAAATGAAATACCCCTTTAAATAAACTACGTGTAGTCAAATAAACAATGAATTCACACAAATAAGAAAAAATAGCTTCGCAAATTATCCAGATAATGTTTGAAAAGACTCACCTAACCATAGTTACAATAAAGGCAATCAATTGATTCACTTTCATCTCAACAGACAAAATGGACACCATCTATAACATCAACAAGTCATCCTCAAGAAAGGGTCCATACCCAAGAGCTTTTAGAGCTAAAATTGTGAAGATTGTAAAGAATGAGAAGGCCCATGAGCTCAGCCTTGCTGATAGTACAGGAGCAATAAAATGTGTTGCGTATGACAACATCTGCGAGCCTTTCCACTCTGGAGACGTAATCACAATGCGTCAGTTTGAGAAAGGATTCACTGGAATCCTGATGGCCAACAATAACACACGTGTCCATCCTTGTCCTTCATTGAAGAGCCCGATCAGTGACGAGATAATGGCTGTTGCTCTAAACCTAGTGGATCCACCAATGCCACCTGTTGCATCTATCTCATCTCTCCTTCAGGATGACAAGGAAGGTATTCCTGTAAGTGTAAGGGAGTGAAATTCCACTGTCTTATTATAGTGTGAGTTCCCCCTTGGAGAATTAATGTTTTTTTATATTTTCTTGCCAAATGATCCTAGGAGTGGCACCCCTGTGTCTAGTACCCAAAGTTCACTGTATATATTTTAGTTGATTTTACTAGAGCACCAGATTTCTGTGTCTAGTACCCAAAGTCCACTGTGCATATTTAAGTTAACTGTATAAAAGCACCAGACCATTTTCTCTGGGCTCCATGTGCTTGGCAGTGGCCATGTGCTTGGCTAGTCAGTGAGCAGGTGAGCAGCGAACAATACACACCTATACTGGACAGCTGCTTTCTCCCTTTCCTATACCGCTCAATCGTTCTGGTGAGTTTCTCTTTAAATTACTCTTTATTTTTCTGCATTGTTTAATATGTATGCTTAAACATTTCCTAGTTTCTTTGAGAAGGTCAGATCAATTAATTATTGGCGAAGAAAGTTCATTTTGACTCTGTGATGTTTTAAAGTTTCGGACATAGTTGAAATGTTCGAGTATTGTATTTTTCATCTCTCTCTAAAGTCATAGATGTATTTTGTTCTAAAGATTTTGTTCTAAAGAAACTATGTGTTACCTTTGGTAGGTTTCCAAAGAAAAGTTTGTTTCTGCTGGAGATTTGTTGAATTTAAAAGATTCCTGCTGAAGTTTTTGCACTTTTGTAGAAACTTGAATGTGCTTGAACTTGTTGGACTTTCCTAAATATGTTTATTACCTTATTTTTCAAGGATTATTGTATATTCTAACATTTTGCACTGCTGGTTTTTATATGTAATTTCTGCTATTTTTCTTAGTTTAGTTTGGAGGCACTATTATCAGTACCTTGGCCAAACTTGTGTCTTTGTATGGTTCAGTGACCATGCCCTGCTAGTGCAACTTCAAGATTTTATTAGGGATTTGCATATCTAATGAGCTCCATAGGGTTGTGCAGTGTAAGTTTGTACATGGCGAATGTAGCTTTGGTTATTTATGGTATATTTTCTTAATTTCAATCTAGTATGTATTCTAAATCGGTTTTTATTTTATTTTTGTTTGATTTACAGGTAGAAGTTTGATTGTCTGTAGATTGTATTTCACTTTAGTGCTGTGTTGGTTTTCGTTAGGCGATTTTAGTTTTTTTTAAAAGAAGAAATTCTCTCAGCAATTGTTTTGTTTAGACCTTTATTTTATAAATTACATTTTTTAAAGTTTGTTATTTTTTTAAAATCTGGATCACATCGGACAGTTGTTTGAGAAATTAAATCAGTCACTTTGTCTTTGGAGGTAAACCAATTTTTCTCTGTCCCAATTTGTCTAAGAATAGTTCGCGACCTTTTCCTAACGATCCTGGTTGTTCTTATTTTGTTTTAGCAACCGAGTTCCCCAACAGTTAGTGCTTTTATTAGTTTTATTCATTCTTTTTCTAAGCGTACCCTTTTTCCAGGTTACATTTTTTTGGTGGAGAATCCGGGTAGGAAAAAACATTTTCTTCTAGAACTTAGCCAACTATTTTTTTTGCTCATTGGGGACAGAGTGTTTTGTGTTTTTTTTCCTAGATAATTAAAGTTTTACAACAACAACAAAACGAAAAACCAACACAGTGCTTTAAGTTGAGAGACGTTTGCAGTACATGATGACGGAAACCCCGAGTCCAGCCAACCTTACCTTCCATGGGCAGAGTACACCATTTCTGCCACATCCAACGACCATGACAGCGATGCAGGGTACAACACAAAGCCCTCACCACCAGGCAATTCCATCTGGCGCCCAGCACAACCTCCACCAGTCTACATCTAATCCCTTCATAAGCCCCATTCAGATGGCAGATTTTGACCCCCTGTCCAAGTCAACCCTCAGCCATCAGACACCAGGGACTTACACTGCTCACCAGTTAAAAGACGTCCCCACATTTAGTGGTTCTTCTTCAAAGAAACATGGTCTCAGAGTAGAAGACTGGGCCCGCGACATGAGGTTTCTTCTCGAAGTAAAGGGTTCTCAATCTGAGGGAGTCAAGTTCCAAGAAGTCGTTAGGCACACGAAAGCTGGTGCTCGTGATGTGGTACTAAACCTAGAGAGCCGGGGGACCACCACTGCGGAGGAGGCCATATCCGAACTCATTGAGGAATTCGGAGAAGGAAGTGCTGCGTCCACCCCCATAGCGACGTTTTTCTCGAGGCGACAGCGGTCAGAGGAGACCGCTATTGAATATGCCATCGCTCTCGAGACCCTGCTCAGAAATGTGGAAGAAATCCAGAGGCGGCAAGAGAGGCAAAGTTCCCTCGGCGAAGATCGTGATGTGCTCCTGACCACCCAATTTATGTCCGGTCTTCGCGACAGCGCAGTCCGCCAACGCCTTGCGCCCATGCAGCCTCGTTGCATGAGTTTCAAGACACTCAGGAAGGAGTTGAGGGTGATAAATGAAGAATTTGCACTAATACGTGATTCCAGGCACTACCACTACGTCCATCAACAGACCACGGAGGGTGATGGCTCATTACTCCTACACAAACAGATGTCGAAAAATCAACGGGAGGTGAAGGTGGCCCAATCCCATAATATCGTCCCAGATGTCAGCAAGCAATTGGAGGACCTGATGAATATGATGAAGCAGCACATGTCCACATTAGACCGAGTCGTAGATGGCCAACATTCTCTGGGTCAACGTGTCCACCAGATCGAGAGCTTCCTCAGTCAAGGACCCCCCATGCAGACCAATATGAGTCCATCCCGCCGTAGCCCTGCCAATAGACAAGACCAGCGATGTTACAACTGCAGTGAGGTTGGCCACTTTGCTCGACAGTGTCCGAGACGACAGACCAACTTCCCCAAAACCCAAGATAGGCAGCAGATGCCTTTAAACTAGCGAAACCTGTTGATGATGGGCAATTGGCAGGTACCACTAATAAGGAGAGCCCTACAAAAGAAAATACACGCTTGAGTGAGTCGAAGATAATCTCGCTTCAAAATAGTTCAGGATGTCAGCCAGATGAAGAGCAACTGGTGGGACCAGTTAGTACCACAGATGTAGTCGTCTCAGGGAGGAGTTGTCAGGCTCTGCTTGACACTGGTTCACAGGTAACTACCATTACAGACGATTTCATCTCGAGTCATCCTGAACTTAAACGACAAGCTTTGAAGAAGACCGATATCGTCATCAAGGGCGCTGGCGGCCAGAATGTCCCCCATCGGGGGTATATCCTTCTCAATATTGATGCCATTGGTGAGAAGATCAGAAACATCCCTGCGTTAGTAGTTCCGATGACCAAGTTCAGACGGTCAACCCCTCTCCTTCTTGGGACGAATGTGATTCTAGCAGTACGGGACATCCTACACAGTAAATATGGCCGAGGTTTCATGACAAGAGCCCACAAGTCTGCCAACTGGTATTCAGCATTCCAGTGCATAAATACAGACGGCATAGACATCGCTCGCACCAATGGAGAGATTGGTCAGCTTCGCTACGCAGGACGACGTTCACTTGAAGTGCAGCCTGGAGCAGAAGTAGTCATTACAGCCAAAGCTCCAAAAGCTACTAAAGGCCGGTGCATCACAGCACTGGTGGAGGGCAAGAGCAACAGTAGTCTAGCTGTTGGGCAAATGTTTGTAGAAGTCCGAGACAGTAAAGTGCCCATCCGGCTGTGCAACTTGTCTCATCAGACGGTGACTGTTAGAAGGAATGCAGTTGTGGCATGGCTGTCCCATATCCAAGTAGTGTCTTTTCAACAAACAACTTCAGATGAAACTCCATTGTCAGACATCGACATTTCTGATCTGACCCCATCTGCGAAGGCAGCCATCCAGGGTCTTCTCAAAACAAATTCTGATGTCTTTTCCAAAGATTCCCTCGACATTGGCAGGACCCATACCGCTGAACACGAGATTCCTTTGAGTGATTCTACCCCATTTCGTTTGCCGTATCGACGTATCCCACCCGCCGAGTTTCAAGAGGTTCGAAAGCACATCAAGGATCTTGAGAAAACAAATGTCATCAAACCCAGTCAAAGCTCATTCGCTTCTCCAGTGGTTATCGTCCGAAAGAAGGATGGGAGCATTCGCCTTTGTGTGGATTACCGCAAACTGAACTCCAGAACAATTCGGGATGCGTATCCTCTACCTCGGATCGAGGAAGCGCTGGATGCTTTGGGAAAAGCTAAGTATTTTTCTTGCTTAGATCTGACCTCTGGTTATCTCCAAGTTGGCGTTGCAGAGAAGGACCAGCCAAAGACTGCTTTCACAACACCTATGGGGCTGTTTGAGTTCACCAGAATGCCGTTTGGTCTCGTCAACGCACCAGCCACATTCCAGCGCCTGATGTCCACCGTGTTTAGCGACATGAACTTTGAAAGTGTTCTTCTTTATCTTGATGACATCATCATCTACAGCTCAACCGTTGAAGAACATATCTCCCGTCTTGCAGAGGTATTTCAAAGGCTGAGACGTCACAACCTTGAGCTCAAACCGTCAAAGTGTCACTTCCTCAAGAGCAGTGTGCAATATCTCGGACACATTGTTTCTGCAGAAGGGATTACTACTAACCCTGAGAAAGTTGCAGCGGTAGAGGGCTGGCCGACTCCAAAAAGTAAGAAGGATGTCCGAAGCTTCCTTGGTATAACGGGCTACTATAGGAAATTCATCCACAACTACGCCAAGATAGCCAACCCTCTCTTCAAATTAATTGGAGGAAAGCGAGGTAACAAAGACCCCCCATTCATCTGGAGCGCCGAATGTGAAGCAGCATTTCGATCCCTAATTTCAAAGTTGACGGCTACTCCAGTCTTGGCATACGCAGACTACACGCTTCCATTTGTAGTGCAGACTGATGCATCTCTAGAGGGTCTAGGTGCGGTGCTGACCCAACAACAAGACGGAAAGGAACGAGTAATCGCATATGCTAGCAGGACTCTTTCTTCAGCAGAGAAAAAGTATCCGGCACACAAGCTAGAATTCAGAGCATTACACTGGGCGCTGACCATCAAGTTTCGAGACTACTTGTATGGCCACAAGGTCACTGCCGCTACCGACAACAACCCCTTAACCTACGTGTTGAAAAAGGCTAAGCTTGATGCACATGGTCAACGATGGGTGGGTGATCTAGCTATGTTTGATCTTGACATTGTGTACCGTCCCGGCAAAGTCAATGCCAATGCGGATGCATTGTCCAGAATCACGAGAAAAGAGGTCGCAGAGGTACTTGTCAGAACAGAGAATAAAAGTGCAGAATCTAAAGGCACTGACACAAGTGAAGTTGCCGAACACAATGTCCAGCTTGCGGAGGCAAGTTCTTCTTCTGAACCAGATCAGGTTACGACAGCTGGCAGATTGACCAGTGTTGAGGAACAACCAAGGGGTGATGATACAGACGGTGAAGAGCAGCAGAGCCAAACCAATGTTTTAAGCAGTGGTGACGACATCCCACATATTGTTGTTGGTACCAGTTGTTCACAAGGTTCCAGTTTCCATACAGCTCAGATTAATGATCCAGTGATAAGCAGAGTCTTGGAGTTAAAGACAACGTCTCCGTCAAAGCCAAGTAGAAGAGAGATGTCTCATGAGCCTAAGCTAGTCCGGCGGCTATTGCGTGCCTGGGATAAACTTCAAGTGGTGACAGGTCTCTTATTCTACCGCAAAGAAGGTGAAAGTGGAACAAGACATATCCTCGTTCTTCCTCGTGCTATGAGACATCAAGTCTTGAACTATCTTCATGATACCATGGGTCACCTTGGCTTCAGTAAAACCCTACAGCTGGTGAAGGAGCGGTACTTCTGGCCAGGTATGCACACCGAAGTCAAGCGATACATCGAGAAATGTAAGCGGTGTACTCTTCGTAAGCTGCCTGTTGGGAAGAGGTGTGCTGGTTTGCAGAGCATTCGTACTACACGCCCGCTAGAACTAGTCTGCATAGACTTCCTCAGCCTAGAGAAGTCTAAGGGAGGTTACGAGAATATCCTGGTTGTGACAGACCACTTTACACGGTACGCCCAAGCATATCCGTCCCACGACCAGAAGGCAACAACGGTGGCCAAGATTCTGTGGCAAAAGTTCATCGTTCACTATGGCATCCCAGAAAGGATACATTCAGACCAAGGGAAGTGCTTTGAGGCCGGAATCATCAAAGAGCTGTGCAGATTGATGGGTATCACTAAGAGCCGGACGACCCCATATCATCCGCAAGGGAATGGCATGACGGAGCGCTTTAATCGCACGCTTCTTTCGATGTTTGGTACTTTGGAGCCAGACCAGAAGGTAAATTGGGCCATGTATGCAGCAACGATGACACACGCATACAACTCGACGAAGCATGAATCCACAGGTTATTCCCCCTTCTTCATGATGTTCCTACGAGAGCCTAAACTACCCGTTGACCTTCTGTTCCAGCCACAGAGAAGTCCCGAAGAGCGTGATACGAGGAATGCCAAATCTCCTTCAGAATACGTGAGAAGTCTACGACGACATATGCGCACAGCATACCACGAGGCAAGTGCAGCTGCAGACAGGGCCAGACAGAAACAAAAGACTGCATATGATCAGAAGGTACGTGAAGTTGTCCTTAAGCCAGGTGATCACGTATTAGTTCAGAACAAGACGCCCCGTGGAAAGTGCAAACTTAAGGATAACTGGGAGGAATGGCCACATGTGATAGTACGGAAGCTACCCGCTTTTCCTGCCTATGTTGTACGTCGTACCGGCTCAACGAAGATGAGAACACTACACAGGAACATGCTGTCACCTTGCCCCTTTGACGTACCCCCTTCATGCACATCTGATGTCAGTGATGAAGCCCTACAGGCCCCCCCTGATGATCTTTCGGCAACACATTCCAGTGCTGATGAAGATGCATTCTTGGACGACTACCCTCGTGACAGAACATCCCAAGACGCATATCTGCAAACTACGGAAACAGAGACCGAAAGCCACATCTCCACATCTGATGATGACGCTGTTTCAAGCCACGAGGATGATGCCTGCGACGAGCCCAGTGCCTGTGATGAAAAGGAGACACTGTCTTTTCGCCCTCAGAGACGCATCAAACCTGTGAATCGTTTTGGACTCTGGAACTATAACTAGATTGTGGTTTAACATGCAAATTTTAGTTTGTTTTCCGAACACTCAGGTTCTTGACACATCACTAGCTGTTGTTTCTGAAGTGGCGTTATCCTTTGAGCAGTACTGCAGTTAAGTTGAAGTATTGTTGAGGACAACAATAGGTTTAAGCAGTGGCGAGTGTAAGGGAGTGAAATTCCACTGTCTTATTATAGTGTGAGTTCCCCCTTGGAGAATTAATGTTTTTTTATATTTTCTTGCCAAATGATCCTAGGAGTGGCACCCCTGTGTCTAGTACCCAAAGTTCACTGTATATATTTTAGTTGATTTTACTAGAGCACCAGATTTCTGTGTCTAGTACCCAAAGTCCACTGTGCATATTTAAGTTAACTGTATAAAAGCACCAGACCATTTTCTCTGGGCTCCATGTGCTTGGCAGTGGCCATGTGCTTGGCTAGTCAGTGAGCAGGTGAGCAGCGAACAATACACACCTATACTGGACAGCTGCTTTCTCCCTTTCCTATACCGCTCAATCGTTCTGGTGAGTTTCTCTTTAAATTACTCTTTATTTTTCTGCATTGTTTAATATGTATGCTTAAACATTTCCTAGTTTCTTTGAGAAGGTCAGATCAATTAATTATTGGCGAAGAAAGTTCATTTTGACTCTGTGATGTTTTAAAGTTTCGGACATAGTTGAAATGTTCGAGTATTGTATTTTTCATCTCTCTCTAAAGTCATAGATGTATTTTGTTCTAAAGATTTTGTTCTAAAGAAACTATGTGTTACCTTTGGTAGGTTTCCAAAGAAAAGTTTGTTTCTGCTGGAGATTTGTTGAATTTAAAAGATTCCTGCTGAAGTTTTTGCACTTTTGTAGAAACTTGAATGTGCTTGAACTTGTTGGACTTTCCTAAATATGTTTATTACCTTATTTTTCAAGGATTATTGTATATTCTAACATTTTGCACTGCTGGTTTTTATATGTAATTTCTGCTATTTTTCTTAGTTTAGTTTGGAGGCACTATTATCAGTACCTTGGCCAAACTTGTGTCTTTGTATGGTTCAGTGACCATGCCCTGCTAGTGCAACTTCAAGATTTTATTAGGGATTTGCATATCTAATGAGCTCCATAGGGTTGTGCAGTGTAAGTTTGTACATGGCGAATGTAGCTTTGGTTATTTATGGTATATTTTCTTAATTTCAATCTAGTATGTATTCTAAATCGGTTTTTATTTTATTTTTGTTTGATTTACAGGTAGAAGTTTGATTGTCTGTAGATTGTATTTCACTTTAGTGCTGTGTTGGTTTTCGTTAGGCGATTTTAGTTTTTTTTAAAAGAAGAAATTCTCTCAGCAATTGTTTTGTTTAGACCTTTATTTTATAAATTACATTTTTTAAAGTTTGTTATTTTTTTAAAATCTGGATCACATCGGACAGTTGTTTGAGAAATTAAATCAGTCACTTTGTCTTTGGAGGTAAACCAATTTTTCTCTGTCCCAATTTGTCTAAGAATAGTTCGCGACCTTTTCCTAACGATCCTGGTTGTTCTTATTTTGTTTTAGCAACCGAGTTCCCCAACAGTTAGTGCTTTTATTAGTTGTATTCATTCTTTTTCTAAGCGTACCCTTTTTCCGGGTTACATAAGCATCGAAGGAATAATCACACATGTAAGAACTTCCATACATTCAATTATAGATTAAGTTTCAACAAACCTACGTTACAAATCATCTCTTTAACCCTAACAATTCACAATCCAACATGGTCTAAAAAAAACCATATGCATAATTTGGATAGTGTGTTCAGCAATTACTTCTACAAAGCCATTACAGCTTACTTGAAAAATGAATTGTCAAAAAATCAGAGTAAATGGTTTTACGATTGTCTTTACATACAAAGAATGGGTATCACTGCCAGATTTAAATATAAAAGTATGTAATCAAAACCATTACAAGTACCTACAGTTTTTGTGAAATTATCTTTCATACTGTATATAATAAAAATGATGGTTTTGCTTTTGTTTCCATCTAAGGATGAAGTACCAAGAGAGGTAGGTCCGAAGAGAGTGTTGGTCAGAAACATTGAAGTGCAAGACGAAACCGGAGCAATCCAACTGGCTCTTTGGAACGCACATTCAAGGAGCCCGATTAAGTCTGGAGACAGGGTGAAAATCACCCACATGTCCCCTAAGAAGAACAACTACTTAAAGGCGATAACCCTGTCATCAACCCAGAACACAAAAATTAATGTACGTATTGAATTTATAGTAATTTTTGTCCAAATATTATTATTAACAGGTTGCCATCTTTCAAATTAAATTGTATACACTCCAACAGCTTACCCATACAAAACTACAAAAAAACACAACAATTATTTTATATGCATTGGTAAAAATACTGTACTGAAATAATTTCAACACAATTTACAGATTCTCCAAGAAGAACATAAAGAGAGGACAGTGGAGATTGTCACAGTAGAGGGGACAACTGCTTCCCACATCATTCTGCTGTGTGAGGCAGACGACACTTTGATAAGTCTACATATGCCGAAGGAACTTGCACAACAAATATGGAACTCAACAACATCCTTGGGCATAACAACAGCGCTTGAGGGACAACAAGTCTACACATTTGTTGTCCAAGCAGCAAATATCATTCGCCTCAGCCATGATGATAATGTACCATCAACAAGCACCGGACCCACCACAAGTTCTAAACCCATAGCACCTACAGCACCCAGTACAGCCACAGGACCCAACCCTCAACAGCAAAAACCCACTACTGCTGGAACAGTACCAAGACACCCCTCAACTGCTACTGCCAAACCAAAGGCAAAACTTTCCAAACAGTAAACTTACAAAACCTATATGTTATCTCTCGAAACCAAAGGCCAAATACAAAACAAACATATTGTGATGCGATCACGCTAGATGAGTCGTATGTTGGCAATTTCATAACGGAGAACAAGGCAAAACAAGACAAACTACATGACAGGTCAGGAGTAACATTTTCGGGTTTTTTGTTGTTGATAATGATAGATTCAAGTTCTAAAATCTCACTTTTTAACATTGGCGACACATAAATAACAACACTAAAAGGTTAAAATTAGCATGTCAATAAAGCTTGCTGATGTACACTTTGAAAAATAAAAAATATAAAAACATTGTTCACAGCTCCATAGTTCATGATAGTTAGTTACACGTAAAGTTGTGCACAAGTTCTCTCAACCATGCAGCTATATAGTACATGTACAGTATATAGCTCCATGTTTCAACCAAGTTGTTGTTTTTATCTCAAATGAATGGCAAAAAATACTTCAACAATGATTGAAAACATTCACATCATACCTTTGAAAATGAATACGAGAGTTTCTGTTACCTACAGATAACTTCTGCAACACAAACATGTTGACAAGTCCAATCACATCTGATCACTGCATTCCATGTGTAAAAACAACAAAACGTTTGTCAAAAAAAGCGAAGATCGCCATTATTGTGTGTACATTGCGCGATATATGGTACATTACTATCACGATGTGTTACTTACCCTTGTACACACACAGACAACCTCGTTCCCAGTCAATATAATAAAGATCAGTGGGCGCTGTCCATAACATGGTAACGAGGATGACACAGGGGATTACAGCAACTTCTGACCTTTCAACCCTTCTTGAACAAAAATTAACATTCGTCAAACTTCAGCGGCCTTCGGCGCAGTAACACAGGGCACCTGTGGACAGCTGTACTGTAGGTCCGCGCTTAATAAATTTGTAAGCCCCTTTTCTCTTCGTTTCAGTTACCCTTCTCATATCACTGAACTTTATGCTTCACCTTTCGCAACTTTTAACTAAAAGTTGTATAAACACGGAATTTTGATTATAGTAAAGGGAGAGCTTAATATGCTCTATCCAGATGTACACACAAATTAGAAATGACAAGAATCGACAAACGACTCATTTTGCTTGATCGCATCACATATTTATCATCCAAACCTACACTATAAGAAGGAAACAGGGCGTCACTATTTACTATTTCCCATTTTTTGCTATTTCGTCCAACTTGGCCGTCAAACTACATATAGCTGACCAAGGTTAATAATTCACAGATATTGTGATACAATAAAATTATACTAAAACAGTGTATTGCAGAGGTGATATGTATCATTTAGATCCAATTTTCCTGATAGGTTTGTTTTTTTCACTCTATTCCCGCAATTTTTCCAACATAATAGGGGGGGGGGGCCTAAAAACAAACTAAATGAAACAACAGCCAAAAAGAAGGCGAGCTTGGACAAAAATCATGTTTCTCCTTTTACTTGGCCTAAATTTCAGTATAATAAAAATTTTACAAAAGACAAATTCCATGTAAATTTTCATGTAATAGACTTTACGTTACAAGCCTATACTTTCTATTTGTATTAATCAAAACCAGGGCCCCACTTCGTACCGCAATCATATCACCAGCAATACTCATCTATTGTCCATTGTTTCACTCAACCAATGGACTAAACACATTTTTAAGCACAACACATTATTCATGTTTATACTTGTATCCATCATTACTATTAAGTATTGTACTTCTTAACTTATTTTCTACTTCGTTGTTATATGTTGCTTTTGAAATTATATTTAAAAGAAAATTTATATAACAAAAATTATAACAAATATGTAAAAAGATGCTCCAAAAAACACTGAAGGTGTTTATCATTTTTGATTGTCTCACAAGTTATTTCTGTAAGTTGACTTTCATAAATTCCAATCAATAAACAATCATTTCAGTACATTAATGCCTTTGCTTTACTTGTGTGTTTGTTTGTTTGTTTAAATTTATTTTTTCTACATTAAGTCACATTAAAAAAAACTAATAATAAAAACACACATTTCCACACCTGACTGATACATGAAACCGACAATACAATATACCTCTGTTGCTCCCAGTCACTGTCTTGATGCATCGTAACATTGGAAATGCCTTCAACCTCAGATAAACACCTTGGTGCCCAACCCTATACAACAGCCATACAATCATTCTAATAACTTGCTAAATTACCTATGTCAAACACTTTCACAGAAACCCAATATCTCAACAATACAACAGTTCCAATCTGCAAACATGCCATTAATATATTTACAATGTTTCCAGCAATTGAGCAAACAATCATCTAAATCAACACCGTTGTATACTCACTACCTATATCCTGACAATTATCAGTTTCTCTCCAAGCATTTCCAAACATACTACATAATAATTAATGGCCAATGATGAAAACAACTGAAAGTGAAAACTTCCCAAGCTAAATGATGGAACTCGAAATCATTTCCACCTGGGAAAAAAACTTCTACAGATGTTACTGAGGCCATTCATAACACCACATGATCATTCATATACTGCACAAATCATTTCCATTTCAAAACGTTTAAAAATACTACTAGAACCACTTATATTTTACTCCAATTTGTTAGATTATTTTAGTATAACCATATGTTGTAGTCAAACCTCATAAATACAAACAAACACATTAACCATCAATTATATAATATCTTACCTAACACCCATACCCTGGTAGATTGTCAGTCTCTGCCGTACTTCTGACATCCTGGATGTAAAGGAAACGCTACATCAAAAGAAAATGTCAATAAATTTTCCATAGTTTTACCTGATTAAATTATATGACACTTCCTAAATATATTCCTTGTGTTTAATACCTTTCAAATATGCAGCAATTTACAACCTCAAATGACCTTTTCAGATATTTTAAATAATGGTGTACATAAATAACTACAAAATTAATGGTCATGTAATTTTGTTCCTTTTTTAAGTTTAGCATTTTCTTTTCTATGGATTTTGTCCGCGAAAAAATAGCATAGTTGCGGACCTTTGATGAACTTCAAACTTTGATTAATTAAACTGGATAACAGACCACCAAATAAACAATGCAAATGAAATCACTTGGTTATTTTGTATTAATACCATTTTTTTTCCCATTATTTATTTGCAAAAGAAAACAACAGCACACAGCTTTCAGTGTAGAACCCTTGTCTAAATTTGTATAAACAAACCTTTGTGTAACATCCGTTGGATTGCTTTTAGCATACTAATAGAAAAACAATTACATTGTCACGATTAACAAAAAGTTTAATACTATTAATTTGATTCTAAAGTGATTTGTATAATAAGTTCCATTGTTGAAAACTATTTCTTTACCATGTTTAAATCTTTCCAAAGCACTCATACCCGAACATACACGCATCGTTGTCCGCAAACTTTGACATCTTTCCCAAACTCGAACGGTCATAATCTTGGCAACAATATTTCACCTGATGAAAAGATGAAACAGAAATATCGACAACATAATAACGTCACCCATTCAAAATAAGATCGATGAACGCCCAATACACAACAGCGCCCTCAAGCGGAAGGTTGAAAAAAAATTTAAATGGACTTTTTGAACATTTGGTGGTAAATTTTTGAGTAAACACTTCAAAATGTACACACAAATTACTATTAAGCTGGCTTCATGTGTTTAAAAGTTACAGATCAATGACATCCAATGACGTCATCGGGAGTCACGTGACACGGCATTAAAAGTGCCTTTTTTAAAAATCGTATAACTCCCGAAGTATAAGTTCGATCATGTTGGTACTTGGAACACCGTCACATTTAATTGCAAACTTTCACATGTGGCCCTTTTTTCATTTTTGTGTGCATTAAATATAAACTTTTCATGATATATTCCGAGAAAGTACGAAATATATGCTTGGAAAAAAAAACTCCTTAGGCAAAGTCTATAAACAGTGAAATTTGTGCATAAATTATTAAGTTGCATGGTTTATAAAAAAAAAAATTATTCGGAACTCTTCCAATTTCAAGTCAAATTACACATTTTTAATGCAAACCTTTTCATCTTGCCAAAGACATGTCGACTGCGCCATAATATGTGTACAATATGAAGCCCCCAAATACATAAAGCAAAACTTTTACCCCAAAACATTACAAAAGAAACACAATATTCAGACAATAACAACTGTTTACCAACTTGTTATTTATTATAATATTTACATGCATCATGTTCTAAAAAATAATCAGTATTTGTCACAAGTTAAATACCTTAGCATTGTTATTAAATTTCAGATAAATAATTTTTGTAACAACGAATGAGGGTCATCTATTTTATACTGGCCCACACAAATTATGTTTTAGGTGTACACATTTTATGTTAGGATGAAAATATTGTAACCCTAAAGCGACAGTGTAAGCATTTCCCGGTAGGAATAGAATATTCAAATCCTTTAGAGATGTTGTGTGCATTTTTCGGTGGGGATAGAATATTCTAACCCTTTAAAGATTTGTTTTCATTGACTCTCAAATTAGAGCAGATGTAACATTTTCAAGATTCCGCGTACATTTTTCTGTTTGTGTTTGCATGTACTTGGCAATACTTGGAAAAAAGAAACAATGAAGCTCATTTCCCTGCAAACGAATATTTCGAAGTTCTGTGAACTTATTTATACATTTTTAAAGCAAATATTTCTATGATTAAACTAGTGCCTAATTTTTGTTTGACTTTTCAAACGTAATCCTATGATATGGTAAATAATAAAAAATTATACCCTTAGAATTGCAAAGTAACGATAAAACCTTATTTACGTGCAAACTATTTGAAGATTATTCACACGAAAACAAGTTTGTTTTTGTTGCTTCAAATTTTCTTTTTTAAGTTTGCTGAAAAGATAAAAAATAGAGCATCAATTTATTGAATAACAAGCAAATGTGAAATTTTGCCATTACATGTGAAGGTGTTTTGGTAGGTTGTTAGATATTGCCAAGTTCTTGTAAAATTTAAAATAACGTCATGATGACGTCATCACATGATTTTTAAAGATTTTTTCACTTTTTGCACGTTTTAGTCATAAATTGCTTACAGAACGAGGTATAATCCAAATTCTTTTTTGAACAGGCTTGATACGTCATAACTGCTTTAAAACACAAATCTTTCGTATTCAGTTGAGTAATTTGAAAAAGTTATGGCGAAACAGCTCGGCATTTGTGCACAAATGCAATATATCTAGGTTTTTTTTTTTTAATTTGTCTGTTTCAGTAATAAAAGCCATTGAGATAACGCACGTTCGTTCTATGCGGGATTTTGCCTAGTTCCTAAAGAGCAATTGCAATGAAACTTTCAGTGATGAAAGACATTAGTGCAATACACTGCATATTACAATGACGTAATGATGACGTCATCACCTGTCACGTGACGTCATCTAAAAGGTTTCTATTTTAAATATTTGAAAATCTGTAACAAATCAGCCACAAGAGACCGTAGATTTCTGTTTGCGGGATTGTATAGGGATAAATTAGGTCTTCATTTTATTCAGTGTGCGTGACCTCACATGACCTCTACTTCCGGTCGAAACCGGAAGTGCCTCGTAATTCAAAAGTGCTAAAAGTTATGAAAATGCTTTCAACGATGTTAGTGTCTGGCAAGGGTGTGCATTTAAAAAAAATACCGATGACGTCACGATACACACGAGCGCCCTCTAGCGGCAGGTTGAAAACTGTTCAAAATGAACTTTTTGAAGATGTGTGTGGAAAAGTTTTGTGTAATCACTTCAAAATTTACACACATGTTGATCGTCAAACAGCCATTTCATGTGTGAAGTTTCAGATCAATGACGTCATCGGGGGTCACGTGACGCGGCATTAAAGGTGCGTTTTTTGAAGTCGTATATCCCCCGAAGTATTAGTGTGATCATGTTGAAACTTTGTAGGTTGTTAGATAATGGCAAGTTCTTGTGAATTGTGAAATGACGTCATGATGACGTCATCACATGATTTTTAATGATTTTTTTTAATTTTTTGCACCTTTTTGTCATAAATTGCTAATAAAACGTGGTATAATCCAAATTCTTTTTTAAACAGGCTTGATACATCATAACTGCTTTGAATACAAAAAACTTTCAAATTCAGTTGAGTAATTTGAAAAAGTTATGACGAAACAGCTCGGCATTTGTGCACAAATGCAATCATGTCTAGTTTATTTTTATTTTTCAGACAGGAAGTCATTGACATAACGCGCAATTCTTTCTAGGCAGCCTTTTGCATAGTTCCTAAAGAGCAATTGCAATGAAACTTTTAGTGATGAAAGGCATTGGTACAATATTGATCTCAAAACAATGAGGTCATGTTGACGTCATCACCTGTCACGTGACTTCATCTTAAAGGTTTCTATTTTAAATATTTGAAAATCCGTAACAAATCAGCCACAAGAGACCGTAGGTTTCTGTTTGCGGGATTGTATAGGGATATATTAGGTCTTCATTTTATTCAGTGTGCGTGACCTCACATGACCTCTACTTCCGGTCGAAACAGGAAGTGCCTCGTAATTCAAAAGTGTAAATAGTTATGAAGTTGCTTTCAACGATGTTATTGTCTGGCAAGGGTGGGTAATTAAAAAAAATTGCCGATGACGTCACAATACACAAGAGCGCCCTCTAGCGGCAGGTTGAAAACTTATCAAAATGGACTTTTTGAAGATGTGTGTGGTGAAGTTTTGTGTAATCACTTCAAAACTTACACACATGTTGATTGTCAGGCAGGCATCATATGTGTGAAATTTCAGATCGATGACGTCATCGGGGGTCACGTGACGCGGCATTAAAGGTGCTTTTTTGAAGTTGTATATCTCCCGAAGTTTCAGTGCGATCATGTTGAAACTCGGTAGGCTGTTAGATATTGGCAAGTTCTTGTAAATTCTGAAATAACGTCATGATGACGTCATCACATGATTTTTTAGGATTTTTTCTATTTTTTGCACCTTTTAGTCATAAATTGCTTACAAAACGTGGTATAATCCAAATTCTTTTTAAAACAGGCTTGATACATCATTACTGCTTTGAATACAAGCAACTTTCATATTCAATTGAGTAATTTGAAAAAGTTATGGCGAAACAGCTCGGCATTTGTGCACAAATGCAATATGTCTAGTTTATTATTATTTTTTTTATTTGTATGTTTCAGCAAAAAATATTTGTATGCGTTATTTTGCAATGTTCCCAATGAGCGATTGCAATGAAACTTTCAGTGATGAAAGGTATTGGTGCAATAATGATCCTAAAACAGTGATGTCATGATGACGTCATCACCTGTCACGTGACGTCATCTTAAAGTTTCCTTTTTTTAAATATTTGAAAATCTATATCAAATCAACCACAAAAGACCGTAGGTTTCTGTTTGCGGGATTTGGTGGGGATAAACTAGGTCTTCATTTTATTTAGTGTGCGTGACCTTACATGACCTCTACTTCCGGTCGAAACAGGAAGTGCCTTGTAATTCAAAAGTGGAAATTTTTATGAAGTTGCTTTCAACGATGTTATTGTTTGGCAAGGGTGGGCAATTAAAGAAAAAATACAGATGACGTCACTACACACAAGAGCGCCCTCTAGCGGCAGGTTGAAAACTGATCAAAATGGACTTTTTGAAGATGTGTGTAGTGAAATTTTGTGTAATCACTTCAAAATTTACACACATGTTGATTCTTAGGCAGGCATCATATGTGTGAAGTTTCAGATCAATGACGTCATGGGGGGTCATGTGACGGGGCGTTTAAGGTGCACTTTTTGAAGTCGTATAACTCCCGAAGTAATGATGCGATCATGTTGAAACTTGGTAGGTTGTTAGATATTGGGAAGTTCATGTAAATTGTGATATGACGTCATGATGACGTCATCACAAATAAAGTTATGAATTTTTCATTTTTTGCACCTTTTAGTCATAAATTGCTAACGGAACATGGTATAATCTAAATTTTTGTTTAGACAGACTTGACGTCATATAACTGCTTTGAATACAAGAAGACTTGCCATGAAATGCTAACGGAACATGCTATAAGCAGTATTTGAATTACCAGGCTTAATAGGTTGTACAAGGTTTGGATAACGAATTGACGTCTTCATTTGTCAGGCTTGAATGTCATAAATGCCTAGTCGAAGAAAACAAACTGATGTCATCGTGACACTTCATCGTGAAGTTTTTAAGGGTAGTTTTACCAGATTTATTGTACATAATAAATACAATCTCACGGCATTTATTTTGTTATATTGTCAAATTGACAATGCTGTAAATGCACGTGAACTCGTTCGCCCATCACATTTTTTGAAGTCATCTCGTGGATAGGGTTTTATAAATAAATGCACAAATAAAGCACAGCCTTCGTTAAATAGCGCCCTTCCGAGGCTGAGTTGTGTATATATTAAATTATGGAGGGTAGAAATTAATTCGTCCTCATCTTCCTTTGGTATTGAAAGAAACAACATTATTTTAAAAATATTATCCAAAGTGATTGGGATTGTCCAGTATAAAACGTAATTACGGGGCGACAGTGATTTGTCCTTTTTATTATTTTAAGTGACCCAAACAATAGACCCATTTTGGCTACATCCATATTGTAATTAGACCTTCCTGCTTTCAGCAAAGGATGTCTGTGTTTCTTCAACGACCACTCTATTGTTTCAGTTATTTTTCTATTGTTTTATACAACAGTACATGTGTACATTTTTAGGTACCGGTATCATCTTAATGTAAAGTTGCAATAATGTCAACAAGGTTAATTGTATGTTTCTTATTTTGGCAAGACCCATTAAGTTGATAATGAACCCCTACTAAAACTTTATTTATTTTAGCATGTTGTTCACCAACTTCATTGTGCAATTCATCTCTCAAACTCTATTACACATGTTTCTAATTTGGGTAAAATGAACTTAGAAGCTAAACAAACTTCATTTGCTATATCATGTGAAATATCCAAGTAGAAGCAGTAACTAAATGAAGTCTGAAGTAGAAGCAATAATTTAATGAAGTCTACAATTTTTTTTAATTCCTTTCTTTTTTATTTCGTATTGGTAATCATTTGATTGTTTACATTATTAATATCAAGTGAAATATTGTTTTAATTTTAATATAATGTATTCAAATCATTTCATAGTACAAGCAAAGGTAATAAAGTCTACATATTATTTTCTTACTTTGCCAGTTTTTAAAATTGTGAATGCCGTTTTCAGGAACACCAAAAAGTTGGCTTTGTTTTTACAAATTACATTTACATCAAAACTGTCAGTATCCTTGTTGTTTTGTCCCATCAGTTTCACATTAATTTATAAATAAGGTGATGCATACTACATGAAGATCAAAACATTCTAAAAAACCAAGGGTCAATTTGTAAAGCTTTGTTCATTACATGGAAGGTTAATTCAAAGTGCGATGCTTTTTCGGAAGAAAAGGCTTTATCCAGTTCCAAGCAGGAAAGCTGTTTTTAAAAACATATTTCTCAAAAATTGACAGCAAAGTCTGTGGCAGGATACTGCACTAACAGCTGTATGTCCCTTCCAAAGGACAAAGCAATAACGTTGAACCTTTGTTCATTTCATGTAAGTTTAATTCATAGCGCAAAGCTTTCTCAAAAAAAGTTGTTTTGTCAAATTTCAAGCAGGAAAGCTGCTTTGTAAAAATACCTTACTGAAATAGTGTATAATAAAGTCTGTGGCAGGTTACTGCACTAAGCACTCTAAAATGTCTGCTAATCTCTTAACACTGATTGAATGGGTACAAGAGGTATTAATACAATAAACTTTATTCTGTGTCATGTTATCTTGTGAGTGTACTTCTGTCAAAAATAAAGTCCTTGTTGCAAATTATAGCATTTGAAGTCAAATATATGATTTCTTTCTTAGTGTTGTGTCTCAAATAACCCAATCAGACCATCTTGTGGTGCTTTTCAATATTGTGCATCAATCAATCCCATGTGAGCAGGGTGTAGGTGATCTAGTAAAAATCAAGAGGGAACATCAATCAGTCACTAATCCAGTGTGTAATGTTCTTTGCTGAAGATTCTGATTGATATAACCAACAGGAGAGTGTCGATCACAGTCTGAAAGATGAGCTGTATTTGATTTCCTGAAAAGAAAAAAAAGATAAACAAAGATAGAGCACACAATAAAGTAATGAGCTAACAATGTATCAATTGGCAAACACAAGTTGAAGCATTTATATAAATGCAAAGCTATCAGTATTACACCCTCCAAGTGTCTCATAGCATTATTTAATTTTTATCACGAGTATACTCACTGGTTCAAAGAGACCCGTGTAGAGGTACATGGATAAAGGTTATTTAAGGTGATTCTAAATGCATTTCATGTACCATTTTGTAATGTAAGGATTAAAAGGGTGGAGCGAATTATTTCACAATAACTTTTTACTGATGAAATGGCACACGTATGCATGACACCACCTATAGTGAGCCTGTGGATTTTCTGTCACAGGACTCAAACACACACAATGCGTAGTGCTTAGTAACATTGCTTTTGGTGTTCAACTAAAATTTATCTATTTCAGATATGACAATAACCAATTAATACTTTAGTGGTCTTACCTCTTTGACTGGTTGATAAGGGTTCAGTCAATGAAAGTGATGATGACGTGATGAGCAGAAAGTTGCCTTCTTGAAAGCACTTGTTCATAGACAGTTCACCACACAGTACACCACATACACATGGTAAGTATCTTAACTAGCTACAATTGGTTGGGGACGTAGTTTATGGAACACATAGGTACAAATGTTCATACACCATCAGCACCAACCAATGGTGAAAAATCAGACAGCCAGTGCAGATGACAAACAGCTAGTGGGGTAGAGTAGCTCCATCAGCTTGTAGCACCATGGTTGAGTTGTTTACTGTCAGCTCCATCCAAAGGTGGAAAGGCATACATTATCAATACAGCTATAACGCAGATGATGAGCACCAAGTGAGAGTTCATTAGCTCCATCAGTTTGTAACACCATGGTTAAGTGTGCTGTCAGCTGCATCCAACGGAAGGCAGTCACACAGTAAAACACAGTCAATGCAGATGCTAAGTGGTAGCCAGGAGTGTGACCAGCTACAATCTCGTGTAGTCTCAGGTACATTTTCATGTTTGATGTACACCATAAGTTTGAAGCAACAGCAACAGCAGACAGTGTGGACAGTCAAAACAGTTGACAAGCAGTCGTTTAGCTCCATTGCTTTCTGTATGCAGTTGATGGTACAGTCTGTTGCTTCATGTGTTAGCTATGTCATCAACAAAGAATAAACAACACACATTTTACTGCCTGATTCTAAAACATACTTAATATGTTGTGACAGAATCTGCCACATTTAGTGATTGTGCAAATGGCAGCAAGCTATTATTTATTGTGAAGTGGGCATAATAATTTGGTATTGATTGAATACTGACAATCATGTAAAACCCTGTTTTGTGAAAGACATAGATAGTGCGAGTGACATGTGAATCACTGGTCTCTGGTGGTTAAGTGTCAATGCATTGTTTGACCATACAGATACATGGTGCTGAAATGCAAGTTTATTTCACACACGTCTGATATTTAAGTCAGGTTCTGTTTGAGTGATAACCTGTGACTTTTAAATTATCATTCAAGAGACCTATCGACTGAACTAACCAGCCATGCCTAGAAGAGGACCATACACAAATAAACATAAATCTGTATCAGGTACTTCTAACTACAGAATGAAACTTACCTGCTATCACCTGGCACGTCTAATGATCTGTGTTAGAGACATCTGTTGTCATGTGGGAATCATGATTATGACTTCCACATATGATGAGCCTGTGGAATTTTCTTCCACAGGGCTCACAAGCACTGTAGATTACAGTGCATATAATGTCCTGGTGTTAGTGTGCAACATTACTTTTTTTTCTGACAATTTCAGTTAACACTACAGCAAACTGCATATTCTTTGATCGTATCTTACCTGTACAACTGGTTGATATGTAGGGAGTTAATCAGCTTCATTGACTTGCTGCTATTATGTATACAAATGTCACTGATGAGAAAAAACAAAAAGCCACCAAGTTGTCATTTGTTACCTACACGTATAATTCCTGATGAATGAACCATCTCACTGTATTATAAATACCATCTACATTACACTTTATGCTTTATTTTACAACCTCTTCTGTACATATTTATGCAACCACGGTCAAAATTACAAAGTTTGTACTTTGTACATCACATAATGTACTTGCTTGTGTACTCTGTACATGTATGTTCTTCATTTCAATGTACACTAGTTTATTAAAATGTCATCAATTACAATGTTTTGTCTATGCGTAGCAATGTGTTAAATACCTTGCTCATCACTTAAAAACTAATATTGATATGAAATAAAAGCAAAAACGAGGAAATTAATGTGTATAAACATAGAATTTGATGTGTGTACATGTAAACTGACAAATTATAGCCATCTTCAAATATATTTAAAAAACTGATTTACTTGTACTGCATTAATTGAGTGACACATGGTTTAACTTCAACACATATTTGTATGACAGCACTTGCAGTGTAGATTGTCATAGGACAATTTGAAATACTGCAATATAGTTTTCATGTTTAATCCAACTATGGTTTTCAACAACTATTTGTTTTATATCCCATGTACACTACCCTTTTCTATGTACTGATAAATTCTCATATTGTACTATTTTCAAACAAGTGTATGGAATAAACGTCATATTGAATTGAATTGAAAAGTGCTACCATAATATAACCATTGAATTTCATCTAAAACTTAACTGCAATTGATTCATGATAGCTGTCATATGTTGGAACTACATGGGTCTGGATAGAATCCATGTTTTTCATGTAAACATGGTCAATTAGTGTTCCTCTCTCAGTAGTGGCTTCAGTAACACACTGCTTATAACCATGTTCTTGCATCACTTTCTCAACACAAGAAGATTGTTTGAAAATATCTTCATTGAAATCACCCATAATAATGCATTTGTTGGATACTTTGTGTACTTCATCAAGCAAGAGTTTGAGAACTGCAATAAAATCTTTCATTACATAAGATGGTGGTCGATAAATAACAACAACGGTTAAAGAAACTTCTGAAGTCATCTGAAATGCAATATATTCAAGATTTGTCACTGGAATATTCAATCTAGTAAGCACTCTGTCTTTTCTGGCACAAACAGCAACACCACCATGACTCTGTTCCTTTAACATCTGGGTAAGTAAACTAGAATTATCATATGAATTACATCTTCGTTGTTGATACCATTTGAAATCAATCAAATCCAGATCATAACATGGCTCTTTATCAATCCATGTTTCAGTCAGACAAATGAAGTCACATGACAACATATCTTGATTACATGTGAAGTCCATTTGATGTACTTGTAATCCTTGAATATTATGCATCATAATGGTTGTACTGTCACTATCATCTTCTACAAGTTCATTATTGCTTTTGTCATTATTTTCATCAATAAAGGAGGCCATCTTACTCAGTGCATCCATCACTTCTCCATTGCAATAAATACATTTCTCATTGAATCCTTCTATCACAAGTCCATTAAGTGATGTGACTCTACTCAAAGCAACATATGCTTGTCCTGCAGCAAATATACGATGAAGACAAATAACTGCTCTGTCTGTACTGAGTCCTTGAACTTTGTGAACTGTACAAGCCCATGCCAACTTGAGAGGGAACTGATGTCGCACATACTGGTTAGTAACACTTTCTTCCACCATTTCAACAGGTACAACATGCACATCTGGATTATTGGAAGACTGCCTTTTCAATTTTGACCCAATAGATTTGTTATCAAAATCAATTTCAATACGACTTGGTGACGACTGAGCTGCTAACGTAATTATTTGATGAACAGTTTCAACTGCTCCATTCACAAGTCCATCACTTACATCAATATTTCTCGTTAACATTACCCTAGCACCAATACCGAGCCACAATGATTTTGATAATGAGGATTTTTTTTCCTTTTATTTCAGCAAGCTTCATATTACCACTTCTTTCATCTTTCTTCAAATCCCTGGCCAAAATACACACACAGTCTACACACTTCACAAACAGGGTTTTCAAATTATATTCATCAACTTGCTTGTTACAAGGGTAAATATGCACAGCATCACTCCAATCTTCTCCAGTTTCACGTGATTGCAACATTGTCATGTCATCCTCCCTCAACTTTTCCTGTTTCTTTCTTACACGCAACCTGTTCAGTATTTCAGCAAACTGTGCATCTTCCTTTTGTCTCATTATCTCAGTCAGTTCTACTTTCATGAAGTTATCATTCCACAAATCACATTGTATAGTGCTTCGGTACAGAGATTTCCCTTTTACTGGAGGCAACTGATAGAAATCTCCAACAGCTATTATACTGACATTACCGAATGAACCGTAGTCTCTTGTTTGTTTTATCTGTCGTAGACGTCCATGAATGTAGCACAATAATTTTTGATCTACCATTGAAATTTCATCTATAATCAAAATGTGTAACTGTTGATATTTATTCCGAAGCGTACTGATCTTATCTTCACCAAGTGGCTGGTATGGCAATCTAGCATTTACAGGTATTGAGAATGCATTGTGAATAGTGGCACCGTTAATATTGAAAGCCGCAACACCAGTAGGAGCTGTAAGCAATACAGATACATCATCGGGATTTTCCATCATTCTAGCAAACAGTCTTGTTGCTTCATAATAAATAGATTTGATCAAATGACTCTTTCCTGTTCCGGCACCACCAGTGACAAAAACATGAAATGGCTCTATATGTTTCCCATTTGTCTTGTCCAAACACCACTGTCTGATTTTATAAAAAACTTGTTTCTGTTTTACATTTAATGACCTGAACAATGCAATTGCTTCATGTTTGGATATTCTATCTGAATATGGCTCTATGTTGCTCAATACTTCTTTATTACTGTCAGATTTCAAATCAGGAATTTCACATTCATATTCAGAATCACTCATTAATTTAGGACGTTGGTTTTGGCATTCAAGTCTCTCTTGTTCTGTTTCAGGACAAATCTGAGCCCATGCATCTTCTTGTGGACCAAATTTCTCAAGAAATTCTTTTGCTTCATCCAATGCCTCAACATTAGACTCGTACACAGATCGATTTTTCTCAAAAATGCACTTGACAGACTGTAGCTCATTATTCAATCGAACAAACCCGTTCATGTAAAAGTCTTCATACAAATCAAACTTTGATGGCTTCAGTTGTGAATCAACACGGTATGGAAGAAATAATTGAAGGACACTCTGATAGTATTTCTCTGGACATTTGACAACTGAAAATCTAGGGTATCTATTGACTGCTGGATCACTTCGACTTCGTTTCTGTATATAACCTAAATGATTCTTTAATGTATGAACTGACAACAGTTTCCTTTTATTTTCTCCTTTGGTTTTGTTGCTGCCTGTATATATTACTCTATAGTCTGAACAGAATTTTCCTAAGCACATTGACTCAAATTCCTCAGTATCTGGCCTTGTAAGGTACCGATCAATGCTACTCGTCATCCATATGTCATCATCTCCATCACATTTACTTTTAATCACACTTATTGGTAAACTCATTCTGACAGGATTCTCACCAACAGGTATAAACTGTACTTCTCTAGATCCTTCTTTCAATCTCAACCACAGACCCGATACACTGCTTCTTGTGCTGATACTTCACGATTGTGCAGATACACAGAACCAAGTTTCTTCATACTCTGTTTTGCATCTAAATTACCTTTCTGTGCCTCACTCTGAGCATGTGACAACAAGACACCCATTTCACGTTCAGCTTTAGCCATATACGATACTATGTAGGCCACACAAGCATACACATCACAGATAAACTGAATATCCATGTTTGCATTCCAACATCTTATCAAATGAGGATTGTACAAATTGACCCAAACATCCTGTGGTTGTCTCTTCAGTACAATAGTGGTCTTCTTGCTTAAGACATTGTTGGCCTTCTCAAATTCCTGTTGTGTAATACCAATATGCTCAAACAATTCACTAGTTGTCATGTGTTGGTTTTCTTCATCTTTTAATGCAACCCAAAGTGACTTCAATACTTTTTTGGCATCATCACTTTCATTATCATCAATTTCATTATCATCATTTTCATCATCTGTTGGCTGTGGTTGTGCAATAAATGTCTGTTTAGATAGTGGTCTAGGGAAATTAAACCTGCACTCTGTACCTTTTTTCTTACACGACTTCGAATGCTTGCGGCTATGAAGTTGTACCCTGCTGATAATCTCAAAAAGTTCATTATCGTCTTCCTCAGATGGCAACTCACAACTGACATATCTATCAATAAATGTAACAACATCCTTGTCCTGATCATGTCCTAATCTTGGTGCATTTTCAATCCAGAATAGATAATGTGTATGAGGAGATCCTCTCTGTTGAAATTCCACTCTGTAAAAATAATCCATCACTTTTCCAATAGGTTTAGCCTTTGACATAATGACATCTTTTAAAAAAGTACGAAATCGCTTGTCAAACATTCTAGCTGCAGTAACAGGATTACTTCTCAATACATTGCATTTCTCATTCCAGTCTAAATCATTTACATCTCTTGAATCACCTTGCTGTCTCAGTATTGTGTTGATAACTTCAGGCCATCTCATATCTGCTGCTGAGAATGAGCAAAACCAAGTTGGGATTCCTAACTGTCTTATCATAGCTAAAACATCTTTCTGTGTTGCTTGCCAATATGGAGGTGTTCCTCTGATTGGTTTAAGAAATTTGTATCCACTATCAGATTTTAGAATGTCTCTCAAATGTTCCTTGTCATTTATCATTCTTGCTTCTACTCTCTCATCATTGTACATTCTGCCAGAGTTTTTACGCAATGCAATAGAAACACATGACATCACTTTTTGAATTTCCAACAAATATTGTGCATAAAAAATGTACTGAGTGTTTTTTGCAAACCTATTATCAGCATGCATCAGTCTGTTATGGAGATATCTACACAGAGTTAGCTTCACATCACGCTTATCACTAAATATGGGAGTTCCTTGAGAAAATAATGTTGGAAAGCATTTTGCTTCATTGCCTTCTTCCATTAAAACTCTGACTGGATTATTTCCTTCACATGGTGCAACACGGAGTATATCATCAAAATACTGATCGAGAATTTCCTGACCTATATCTGCTGGCTGTAAACATGTATCAAGTGGGATTCCACGCAAACGATCCTCATCAGTTTCCTCATCACTGTCATTCCTATCAACTACTCCTTCATCACTTTCTGCACTTACTGCAACATCCTCTAATAATGGATCTTCCCAATCAGTGTTAATTTCAATACCTTGATACCACACGTTATTATGTTTTAGGTAATGCAATGCATTCTCTACATTTTTCTTGTTGCTAAACTCATACTGATAATGTCCACGGTAAGTCAGCTTTCTCTTTAATTTCACTCTAATCATCTGATCATCATTATTTCTACTTCTTGGTAATGACTTTACATTTTCTGTTACATTGGATGGTACACATACAACTGGTCCCCTGACACCATGCTGTCCTCCTTTAGGTAATGCTATCATTCTAATGAATGGGATATTTATTGCAATCAAATGTTTTTCTAAACCATTTAAACAATCTAACTGCTGTGGAATATCTGTGAGTGTTAAATTATTGACATACGCTTCTGCTGGAAAGTCATTATTGAGTAGTTTCCTATGACATGTGTAGCATATCCACAAGCATGATCTGCTGGACTTTAAAACAGGACAACTTGATGGATAATTTCGACTACAAGTATGGACATAATTTGCAGATAAAATACTGGAGTCTCTGTATTTCTCTTGTTTACATTTCAAAACCTGTTTCCGAAAGAGGAGTTTAAGACAAACAGCACAAACATATTCAGGTCCTTGTGAAATTTCTTTCCTAAACATCTTTGTCACATGACTAATACTGACTGTCTGTTCCTTTCTATTCAAGGCACGCTTGCGATTGTTATTAATCATATTTTCCTTATAAGCTTTATTTGTGTGATATTTTTGCTTTCCATACTGGATTAATTTTTTCTTGTAAGAACAATTTAAGTGATACTTTCTTTTAATATTCTGAATAAGTGCACTTTTGTATATTTTATTCTGATATTTGGCTTTATTGTATTTGAGCAGTCTTTCCTTGAATCTAACATTGTTACGATATTTAGATTTGCTGAAGTTAATGACTGTGTCTCTAAATCTAGCATCCTTACAATATTTAGATTTGCTAAAGTTAATCAGTGTGTCTCTATATCTAACATCGTTGCAATATTTAGATTTGCCTTTGTTAATTAGTCTCTCTCTATAGTTAGCATTGTTTGCGTATTTTGATTTTCCATCACTAATCAACGTTTCTCTAAATTGAGCATTTTCTTTGTACTTTTTGTTACTTTTCATTCTCACACTGTCTCTATATGAAGGATTGTCTCGGTACTTCTTTTTCTTACCTAGAGCTATTTCATATTTTATTTCCTGATATCTTGTTTTTTGAGCACTAAGTCTTCCCGATTTAAAACATACATTCTCTTGGTGTTTCATACTCAACTTTTGTTTTATAATTTCAGCATTTTCTTTGTAATATTTCTTATTGTACTTTGATTTCTTTTGTTTGCATTCACCATTGCTATGTTTCGTTTTCTCACGTTCCTTCTGTTTGGCTGTTTTACACTCTTTTTGTTTCATTTCTCTCTGCTGCACAGACTGTTTGTACTTTTCTCTAGCTTTCTCCCTAGCCAATTTTTGCTTTAATTTCAAGTTTACACGCTTTTTCCTTTTTGGTTTCAAAGCTTTTGCTGTAACTTTGTTCACTACAGGTTTCAGACTATCATTATGTTTAAATCCTATGGCTTTATCACACTGCACTGTCTGTTTTGAAGATTTTTTTGGTTTTCCTTTCACATCACATAATTGCACAGTTATCTCAGCAACTGACAAAACAACATCATAATGAATTCTTCCTCTATGATACAAGTAAATTGCCATTCCTAAACTTGGACAGTTGTTGTCAAAATAATTTGTAGAAAATCTATACCAATTATTTACATCATCAAATGTACATATGTCAACTTGCAACATATCAACCATTGCCATTATTTCAAGCTCTGTTGCCCATGTTCCACTATCATACATCATTTGTGTCATTACATAGTCCTCCGGCTAACAAATCCATCTCTCAAAACACATTGAAATTTACCTTGGTTTTTCAACAAGTGATCAACAGTAGCAATCTTCAACTTCATATGACTGTTTTCAGAT
This sequence comes from Pisaster brevispinus, assembly GCA_023634235.1. Lineage (NCBI taxonomy): Eukaryota > Metazoa > Echinodermata > Asteroidea > Forcipulatida > Asteriidae > Pisaster > Pisaster brevispinus. Next base: position 8,546,016 of record JAMKCF010000001.1, read on the forward strand.
CCCGATAGAGCATATGAAATTGCTCGGAAAAAACAATTACCATCACCTCTAATCTTCTTCACATGATCAGGCTTTCCAATTACTGCACATTCTTCAGAGACAAAAGAAGACTTCAAATGTGATTTTTCAATTTCAAGCTTATCACAAATACTCTGTTGAAACTCAAACGTGAGAGGAGTAAATGTCAACACACTTGGTCGAGATAGCCCAATGATTTCAATATCAAGACTTTCAGAACCCGTGCCAGTATCTACATGTAGCACATCACCTTCATTGTCATGACTGTTCATTTTGTTACAATTCAAGCTCCCAACATCAGAACTGTTACTCCCATCATCTACACTATTTCCAAGTCTACAAGTAGAAGCACTTTCTGATTGATCCTCCTCCTCAAGAGTCAAATCCACTACATCATCTTGCAACATATCCATACTCCAGTCCTTACAATCATCAACTACACTATCAGTACAAGTAGGTTTGGCTTGCATATGTTCCTGTGTACATGTTACAGCATTGTCGCTTATGCACAGATTGACACCAGTTATTTCAAACTGTTCATTAACTGACAGATTCATTGACTGAGCTAAATTGAGACAATACCTGTAAACACCATGCCATGAAACTGCACGCATCATAATGCTTGTCCCATCTTGAACTTGACTGCCACGGACATTTCTAGAATGAGAATCAAACACATAATAAATACCATCTTGAGCAATCACTGCAAAAGTGCTCCCATGAAAACATATGAAACATGCTTGGTATATCTGAATTGTTTGTTCTACAGCTTTTTTAAGTGAAATCATGTCATATTCTTCTAAACTTGGATCATTTTCATTAAACGTTCCAGTCACAGGTTCCCCGTAATTCATACTGAAGTTGCTTTCATACACATTTAAATCGGTTGGTAACTCACTAACAAGCAGATATTCATTACTCATGGTTGAACTTCTCTGTAAAAAAACATATAACTCATTACCAGTATTCAGCACATTGTCCATTTCATTCTTTTGCCAATATTTCAAACACTTTGTCTGACTTCTCATAATAGCACTAAGGCTCATTGCCACACATTGCTTTCCACTGTTCCTTCCAAATCTAACATCACCTTGATGACAACTGCCTTGTACAACCAATGTTTGATCAATTACCTTATGGTTACTATTAACAGTTTCACATTTCATTTTGGCAGGTTTCAACTCACATGCATCTTTGAATGTCATTTTGTGGCTCTCATTGTTTGTATGTGTATCAGCCTTTCTCTTCGATGTGTGTCTAGGACATTCTTTTATATTGTTGTATCTTTCTCTATGATTCACTGTTTCCATCTGCTTTTTAGATTTCTTCGGCCCAACTTCAATCACATCAAATTCACATTCAGGTGCTTCTTTCTTGAGTGTAGTTTTTGGAGCATTACTGGTACTACTCTGTGTTTTTGCTTTTACAGTCTCATTAATGATCAGCAACGATCTAGAATTTTGAGATCTTGTAACCATTTTTGGCGACACTTCAGATTGTGTTCTGTCACGTTCTTTGTCTTTAAACTTTGATTTACAGCTTACACTTGGCTTATCGGAGGAAGTTGAATTTGTTTTTTTCTTTCTTAAGTTGTAACCACCAGTTTGTTTTCTCAATGACTGCTTACTTCTGTTCGGTTCAACATACCTGTGTTCTGCCAATGATGAGCTATGTATTCTTGCTTTCTTCTTTGCATCCATCTGATCCATAAACCCATTAGTGAAATACTGGTCCATTCCATTATGTGCCAACTCAAAAATATTCTCATCTGTAGATATACCAAAATTATGAAACAAAGTGTCACTGTAATTACCATGTCCACATTTACAGCAAACCCAAGTGAATGTCTTACAAATCAAATGTTTCTCCATATCCAAAAAAACTGAACAACTAGTGTGAAACCACACACAACATTTATCACATTGCATCTTCCTTGTGCCACATTTATCAATTTTATCACAAAGCCAACAGATAGATGAATTGCCATGGTCTACAACTTTTAACTCCTGGAGTTTTTGTTTTCCAAATTCACAAGTCTTTCTCTTCTTACCAGCTTTTGACCTTATCTTGTCTTTCAATATATTTTTGACTTTCTTTGCTCTCCTATCTTGATCTGCATTAATTATTTTGTTGATAGTTCTTCTTGCATGGCTAAATATGGTTTTCTTCAGTTCTTCATGTGTATGTCTATCAACCTTTTTCATACGAACTTCTACAGATTTACCATTTTTGCGATAATTATACATCATGCGTTTCTTGGACTTTTTGGTTACTCTTGTGTGGCTCAATACTGTGTATCCACTTGTTTGAATCTTCCTATTCTTTTTCTGGCGTTTGTGGCTCTTCTTACATGTACATATTTCAATTACTTTCCTTTTCAATGAACGAGGACACCTCTGCTTCACTGGTACTACAAACATCACATTCATCTTTATCATACTTTTCTTATATACATGATGCTTGCCAGTCTTCTCAAAAGTGCGATGACCTCTATGTCTTTCCATTTGGTACACATTTTGATTACTTTGATTCATATGTTTCTGAGGGCCAGTTTTGTGAATCTTAAATGGACTGTTCTCTCTCTGCTTTTCATCACTTCTGTCATAGCTTCTACAGTTTTGGAGACTTTTTCCTTGCCACTTAAGCTCAACATTGTCCTTACTCTTCTCAGGCCTCTCATTGTTTTCAACCTTATCATGCTCATAACTTTCCATCTTACCATTTTCATGACTTTGATTCTCAAGCTTCTCATCAATCTGATACTTCATATGATTTTCATGTTTCATATAACTTCTATCATCATTACAATGTTTATCAATCATATCATTACAACGTTCATCAATCATATCATTACAACGTTTATCAATCATATCATTACAACATTCATCAATCATATCATTACAACGTTTATCAATCATATCATTACAACGTTTATCAATCATATCATTACAACGTTCATCAATCATATCATTACAACGTTCATCAATCATATCATTACAACGTTCATCAATCATATCATAACAACTTTTTTGGCTGTCACTGATAGCCTGCACATCTGCAAGTTTCTCAGTAACGTCCTCAAGCATAGACACTTGAGTACTTTGTGAAAAGGAAGAATAGATCACAGAAGAACAAACACAAGTGGAAAAAAAAGTGGTCAAGTCAGAAAAAACACACATCTGTCAGAGAACATCCTTCCAGTCCACCTCAGACATCGCAAAGCCACCTCCTCTTCTCTCAAAGCTACATGGTATTTCGGCATCTCGTTCTGAAAAATAACAGAACAAAACAAACCCAATATGTTAATGCATTGACTGTGTATAAAATAAAATGTATATTTATGATGAAACAACTATGAGAACTCAATCGCTATGGCCACAGTAATTCCAAATTGAAATTGGTTGCACTTCCATTGCATTGTTTGTAATTTTGAAATGTTCTGTTTATGTTTGCTAGCAAATAAAATGAAATACAGCACATCCAATTACAGACCAACATGCTGCATGCATTTACCCTGCAAGTGATGATATCACTTTGCCAAACAATACCCAACAGAACAACAAAGATTATACTTAGAAACAAGCAATTTGTAACCATTTCAACTCACTTGTCCAAACTGTGCAAAAAAACACTATGGACTTAGACCTATCTTTTATTCAGTTTCAGTTAAAAAGCTTACTATTTAAAATTATACAAAAACAAATGAAGGCCTATACTACTGCTCTTTATTTAAATAACATAAAAATAAATGACAGCTATACGATCATCACAAATTGCACAAACATTGGGAGTTCACACTCACACGCCTACTACAGTAACATAATTATTTTTCAAAATGTAAACAAAAACAACATTTCTTAATAATTGTATTAAAAAAGTGAAAGCTTCCATGAAAGCTACACCTTTCAAGAAACACCTAAATGAAATAATGATAAATCCCCCAACTTTGTCAAAGATAAAATGACTATTGCACAAGTTTTGTTTTCTAGAAAAACTTGCTGCCTAATTATCAACAAAAAAAAACACTGACAAAGTCACAACGCACTGTCCATGCTGACTATCTAATCCAGATTGAGTACTTTAAGTTTCTAAAATCTAATCTTTATTTTAACTTGTGTCGGTCATGTCGGTATGTCCAACTCTCAACCTAAATAAAAGACTCAGACAACTGTTGACGTTACAAAATCACAACTAATAAACAAACAAAATACATCATACATGAACAATAAATGTAAAGTTTTCCAGAGAATTTTACAATTATAAAGCTACATAAAAATAACTCCCATTAGGCCAATCCACTTTGTATCCTTGGCCAGCCCAAACACTTGTAAACTAAATGCAATCGTGTGATGGGATGTTTTAAAAACATTTGCCATGCCAGCAGACGGGGTATCTACAAACATGACAAGAAACATTCGATCAGTTAGTTTCAACTATTGGAGCCCTGCCGGACCAAAACCACAACAGGCAAGGCAATTTGACTACAGCACACCCCCGTCCCCCCCCCCCCCCATACATGTGTTCAATTTCAAAGCATTCATATAAACGGAGAAACCCTTCACTATGATATGAGTATGACTATGCCAGAAACACGAATAATGAAGATGATTTCCTACTCAAAGTCAACAATTTCTCTGAAAAGCTAAGAGGCTATGACATCTGACAGATAAACAAAATCACACAAAAAGTATCACACAAAGAACGATCAAATTTGATTCACAAACAGCAGGAAAAAAACGAAAGCAAAACTCCATCATTGGTTTTTAGATTCCCCAATTTTATGAGACTAAGCCTATGCTTTTCAGAGTTCAAGAAAACAAATTTGATTTCGTCTATCAATTACACGATTTACAAAAACATTCACATCAACTATAAAACACGACTAATATAGTTACTAATATATCCCTGATATAAATAACATGTATACAAACAACAAGCTAAACACATGAAAAATATTTACTCTTCTTCACACAAGTGCTGTAACATTATTTACCTTCGATTGGCAACTCAACTATGACTGTGTTTACACGAGGGATCAAGTAGATAGTTAATAACGAACATTAGGCCGTGTCCGAAACGGCGACTTCGGCTAGAGCTACGGCTAGATTGCCCGCGTCTGCCTATTCTTCAACACTGGCAGACGCGCTGATCTAGCTGTAGCTGTAGCCGAAGTCGCCGTTTCGGACACGGCCATACTACTATGCTATGCTACAAAGTCTACGTACGCGACAATCCAGCCTCGTTTCCATTGATATACGACAACAACCTCGTTCCCAGTGGTGAACGCCATTTCCTTTTCATCTTAGAATGCATTGGTCAGTCATAGCCATCATAAGCCAACCTCGTTCCCAGGGGTGATCGATCTCGCCGCGCCATTTTTTCCCAGCATGCCTTGCTCGATCATAATGACGAGAGGTATCGATACGACGCACTGCCCATGGTAGTGAGGCTGATCATAGGCCCTTTTCGAAACGACTAGATTTGGCTTAGGATTCGGCTCTCAGGTTAGCTTTGCCCCGCCGGTTGTTTTGCCTATAGTGCGTGCTTCGGGTATACGCGCTCAGGGCTTCAGACGAAAGAACGGAGCCTCAAAGCCGAATCCAAAGCCGAAGCCGTGATTTCGAATAGGACAATAGCCTCTGGAAATGTAGCCTTTAGTCAAGGCGCACGCGGCACCCCCACATCAAACACGACCCCAGATATAGCGCACGAAAAAACCCAGCGCGAGCGCCCCCAGATGTCAAGCACGACCCCAGATACCACGCATGAAAAAAGACCAGCGCGAGCGGCGAAACCTAGCCACGTGATATCTAGCCTTTAGTCAAGGCGCACCGCGGCACCCCAGCCCAGATATCACGCACGAAAAAAAGACTAGCGCGAGCGCGAAGCCGCGAAGCGCCTTTACCAACTCGTTTTGGGGCTTTATGTTTTTCTTTACTTTTTGCTACCGATTTTGGTGGGAGAAATGTAATGCATAATGCATTAGCGTGATGAGTTGTTGGCCAATAAGAAGACACAATTACTTACATGACGTCACAAGAACGACGTTCGATGCAAATTATTAGCAAGATGGCGACTAGCGTAGTAAGTGTTGATGACAAATTGTTTCAGCAAAGCATAAGATTTGCTGCTCAGAAATTGAAACTTTCAGGTGAATTGAAGCCACAGCAGTGTCATGCTATTAGACATGTATTGGAACGTAGAGATTTATTTGTAAATCTCCCCACAGGTGGGTGTGTAGACACGGGTTTTCAATCACGGACACGGACTCTACCTCAAAATGCAATCGGATCGGGATAGCCATAGTCCCATAGAGCATGTAGAGCATGCATGCATAGAGATAGACCATTTTACATGTGTTTACAGAGTGACTGTACATTGTATAATGCATTTCCTGCTGACGGGCAAGATACTACACATATGGGAAAGTTTACATTTTGTGTCATAATTTTCACATAAATTCAAAATTTACAAAAGCAACTGCTGTACAGCTTTTGAGATATCCCCCCCTGTCTTCATGACAAAAGGATAGAAAAATCAGACAGTGCGATCTTCATAAAACCATGGAGGTAGCTCCATCCATGAAAATGTTGTATTCTTCCATCGATCGTGCCCGCCGGAAGTCCTCTTTTGTAAACATTTGATGTCACACATGTCACAGGGGACACAGGTCACATCGTCTATAAATGATTGTGTGTTTATTTGTCATGATTTGTTAGACAATATTTGAATTTGTTTATCTCAATATTCTCTTGCATAGCCTATCCTAATTACATTAATTAAGCCCAAGCCAAAGATCACTTACTCACATCAATTCTTCCTTCACGCTCACAGTCACACAACTTATCAAAAAAGTTAGGGCTGGACTCCGATTGTTTGGTTCATAAACATAATAAAATTAAAGTGGAACTGGAAATCTATAATTTATAAAATACAAATTACAACAGGGCTCGGATTTAATTTGAGGTGAAATTTCACATGACTTCAGGGCTTGTACTGTAGCTCAAAATATTTACTGGACCAGAATCTATTTCTCAAGACCAGAATCTTTATGAAAAAGAGCTTTCTACACAGGACACAGTTTCAGATTTACATTGTAAATTATTTTTATTTGAACAAGCACTCGGAGAAGATTTATCTCATTTGTCTTATGGGTTGATAGTCAAAAGGAATTGAATTTACCCTGGAGTGAAAGACTCAAAGTCAACATTTGAACATCATCAGTTCCTTCTGTGAAAGGTGTTAATATAATTCAATTGAAACACACGAGACTGCTGGACTTGTCTGGTCATGAGTTTACTGGCCCAGGGCTAAAATCACTGGCCTCGGGCCGGCGGTACAAGTGTCAAATTTGAGCCCTGTACCACCAACAAGAACCAATTTGCACTTAACTTTTGTTTTTGTACAAACTTATTATGTGTGTGTAGGCACAGAGTAAATCATACCTCCAACAAAAACATGTAACGACTTTTGGCAACTCCATCCTTGTTAAATAATTGTTTTTGTCCATTGCATCCTTTATTGAAATTGTTGGGCAAATCTTAAACACTGATCATTCCACCACGTGCAATGTCACAATATTTTACTTAATTCAATACTACAGGCCGAAAATACTAGCAAAGCAAAGAAAAAAGTCATTTGGAAAATTGTAGGAAAACAGTAAACTAAATAGGGCCTATCCAAAAGTGGCTTTTTCATACAATTTTTTCCATCGATAATTATCAGTGTTATGTGTACCACTAACAGTAACACTGGCCTGGTTGCCTCCGTCACCAAGAAAAATGGACATTAAACTTATACTTTTGCCATAAAAGGGACAGGAGTTCCCAAGTCATGGGACCAGTGGTGTTCAATTTCCATTCTTGTGGAATAACAAAAAGCACCAATATTTTTATGCTCTCTTCCACAGGGTATGGGAAGAGCCTTATTTTTCAAGCTGCACCACTGTGCCACAATTTTCTTTGGGGTGACCATAACATCAATCCATCATGTACCAACACCAGAAGCACAGCCATGAGTGTTGTTATATCTCCTCTAGTCTCACTCATGCAAGATCAAACCAAGGCCCTGAAAGAGTTAGGCATTCCAGCTGTTTACATGGGTGACCTGAGTGATGAAGACAAAGTACTTCTAAGGGATGGGGCAGCGATGGTGGTCTTCATGAGCCCTGAAAATGCCTTTGAGAGTGGACGTGGATGGATCCAGTCATGCAAAAACATATGTGGGCTGTTTGTTGATGAGAGTCATTGCATCATTAAATGGTAATTGCTTGTTGTTTCCCTTTTTAGGTGTTTTATAAGCCGCGATACCCAATGTATCAATGGGTACTGATGGCTTCCCATCCAAAGGAATACATTATATTATAGCCTCAGACATCAATATACAATTCACATTCGTTTGTTCACACACAAACTTTCATGCTTTACCAAAAATGAGCCACTGCCAATTGTCAAATTATTTGCCCAAAATGGATGCTTATGTTTTAGTGACTACCCTAAATAGTGCAGTAAAAATATCTCTAAGCACTATGCGAGTTGTGGCAAGATATTCCATCTCAAAAAACAGCCGCTGGTAAAAATGCAGGAATACTTTCCATTTTGTTGTGTTCCAAATGTTGGTTCTACTTCATATTAAAGCACTTCAGGATGACACAAATCGACCAATTTTGAGTGATGCTGTGGGTGGTTCAATTCCACTGGTGCTTGTTAAGAACTTGTGAAGGACACCGCTAAATGGTCAGTTACATTGTGTTTGACACAAATAATGTATTTTGAGTGACTGGATATATAGGAGATTTAATTATCAAAACACAAAAGAACATGCACATTTTAAAAGTTTGTAACAGTTTATTATGCAGACCCTTATAGCATTTCAACAAATCTAAATACTGTTTTGTGGTTGAAGCTTGTTTTGTTAGTCAATGTAATAAAATACCCCCTTTGAAACAAAAAGTACTTCAACTTATTGGTTTCACAACTCCTCCTTACATGTAGTTTTTACCCCTCTGCCCTACAGGATGGAGGGGTGTTGTCTATGGTGTACGCCCAGACTGTCCCATTTCCTGATCGTTATTTTGAGTTGTAAATTGGATGGGGGGTTGGTTTTTGGAAACAGCAAGTTTGAATTGGGTTTGAGGTCAAAAGGTCAAAGGTCAGGTCAGGTCACAGTGAGGAGCTCTAAGTGGTTTCCAACTGTTATTACAAATGTTATATTGACTTGTAACTTGTAACTTGTGCTGTGTCCCCACATTTCTTTCTCCCACCTAAGATGTGATTTATCCACATTTATCAATCTTCAGGGGAAAAGATTCAAAGAAAGTGGAAGCTTTTCGTAACTGCTACGGGAGATTGTCTGAGTTGAGATCATTAGTGAATAGATCTGTACCAATGATAGCACTCACAGCAACATCTTCCTTGGTAATGCGTGATGACATCATAAAGAGCCTGGCATTACATGTCCCATATTAATTTTTGAATCACCCGACCGACCCAACATCCACTACTCAGTCATCGACTCAAGAAACAAAGAGCATCCAGATATCTTTGGAGGCATAATGGCCGAATTGAATGAGCTTCAAGGTAAAACACCAAAGACTATATTTTTTTGCAGAACACACCGTCAGTGTCGTCAATTGTATAGTTTCTTTCGATCACATATGAAAGACAACTCAACTCGTCAATTTGCAATGTACCACTCAACTACAGAGGAAAGTGTGAAGAAAGAAGTTCTCCATTCATTTTCCAAAGCCGATGGGGATATCCGAGTACTGTTTTGTACAATTGCTTTCGGTATGGGTGTTAATTGTCAGGATTTAACCCGCATTTATCACTTTGGACCATCAGACGGAATTGATGACTATGTACAAGAAAGTGGAAGGGCGGGGAGGGGTGGAGAACTTTCTCATGCCGTTTTAATTAAATATCGTGGTTGCATGAGGCACAAGATCAGCGCTGAGATGCAGAAGTATATGCATAATGACAGAGACTGCAGAAGAGTTTCTTTGCTCAATCCTTTTGGAGTTCAACCAACTGCAGTTGAGGTGCCCCATATGTGCTGTGACATTTGTGCAAAGACATGCTTGTGTGGTGGTGTTAAGTGCGATGACCCCTCTTATGGTGGAGTACCACTGTTGTCATGTTTATGTCAACCATTGGCATCAGTTGAAAAGACAAAATGCAGAGAGGTGTCTTCAGAGAAAAAGCAAAGTTTGTCAGATCTTCTTTTAGAATACAGAACAGGCATTATTAAGGAGAAAGATGAAAGGGCAACTTTATATTCAGGAGAGGATCTGGCATCTGCCATTCCAAAGTCTGTAATAAGTTAGGTGGTAAAAGACTGAATATATTCATAGCTTAAATATGCTTGAGAGAAACTATGGTTTCTTTGACCACACATCAGATATATGGGAGATTCTTGTGAATACAATTGGTGCATGTCAAGGATGCCAAATTGCAAGTCCATGTAATACATCTAGTGAGAGAGAATCTTCAGACTCTTCTGATTCAGAAATGTTGCCAAACAGACTGAGAGGAGTGTTGCATTTTTCTTCAGAATCTGATTAGAATTCTCTTTTTACACAGGCTAATTTCATAATTCCACATGTGTGCTGCTACAAAACCTAATCAAGTTACTGTACCCTGAAAATGATGGAACAGCATAAAATAAAAAAATTATACTTGGATTTTTCCAATCCTTTAGTTTTCGCAAAACTTGCAAATGACACTCATTCAGCATTAAATTGTTAAAGTGACAAACACATTTTGTGGATTTGATGACAATGCTATTGGTCAGGACAATAAATATAGAATTAGGTACCAGTATATGTTTGTTCGGCAGCAAATTCCTTAACTTTGGATCTCATCCAGGCTTGAAAATTAACCAAGTCCAGCTGTGTAAGAGGATTTTTCTTAAAAGATGGAAATCCGCTGTGGTGACGTGGTATTTTCTCCTGAAAAATGTGGTCGGTGTACATTTGCTGTGCAAGCTTTTGCACATCTCCTGTCACATCTTTGTTTTTGTGAGTTCCCTTGTGCGTTCTGACATCTGACACCTTGTCACATTGTTCAAGAATCTTCTCAGTTTGCTGTGCGGAGTAACTCACTCTCTTGACAGAGACAGGACTTACTTTGCCATGAAATTGTCTGCATTCCTCTTTAAACACCCGATTATGATGCTCGATTTCTCGATCAACTTCAACATTTGTATCAATTTTACCTGCATTGTTCACGCATCTTTTCCAAGTGAGTTGATGGGCAAGTCTTGGAGAGAGAGTGATGTTTACTTGGGCTAGTAAACGGAGAGAATGATAGCTGTATTTTGTCTTGCCAGCCAGTTTGAAGTACAAGAGTAAAAACTTGTATAACCTGATGATTCGTTCACCATCACCATGGCGCCGAGCATCCTGAAAGTCCCTTAGCAAAAAACACATACTGAGTGCAGCACAACTGTAGTTGAATACACTATCCTCAGGTGATGAAGATGTTGTTTGGGGTTGATGAGCATTGGCATGCTTTGTGCTCATGTGTTTTCTCAAACCTTGCATGGTACTATAGGATTTTTTACATATGGGACATAAAATCTTGTCATGCTTCGCAAATTCAGGACCATCATGAAAAGCAAATTGGTCAACCAAAGCCCCAAGATGATCTTGAACATATTTTGTTGGCTCCATTGTCATCATGTTGAATTTGTTCTTCAATGGTTCAGAATCAATGGTTTGCATCCCAAAATATTCAAGTCCTGCACAAACAATGAGAGAATCTGTGTACTTATCAATGAATTCCACTGACGCATTGACATCTTTCATTGGTTGTTGTGACACATTATGTGCTCTCAGATAGTTCCTTGCATTGAACATTGTTCCAGTGTCTCTTGCTGAGCTGGTGGAATATAACAACTTCCACACTACCTGTATGCAAAGAAGTTGATAAGAAATATTTAGAACACCAATGTTCAAAGTTATCATATTTTTTGGTTGTTGTAAACATTCTTAAAGCCGTACACACTTTTGGTGGATTGTCAGCTAAATTCAGTGTGCTGTAAGAAAATAAAGAACTTGCATTAACATGTTACAGTGCTTTTGTCACTCTACCGTCAAATGTTCTGTAAAAAATATTCATTTCAAAAAACAAATCTTGTAAAGTTATTAAAAATGAACCTCAAAACTTGACAATTTCGAAGGATGTTTAATACCATGATAAATATAAAACTTAAATGACATAATTATTTGTAAAATCATATTTGTTGTCCTAATAATTGCCTAGGTATTTTTTTTTGGGCTAGCAATATAGGATAATTACACAAACACCTACTGCTGAGAAAATATCCCATCAAATGTAGTCAATCCCCTCTACAGAAATCAAACTTAAAAAACATGGATTTGTGGAATGGAGTTATAATGCTTATGCAGTGACCTTTTTAGGCCACTCCAATATGTTCATGAACATTGATGACAGCCTTTTGGATGGGAATATTTCTCGGGTTGATTTGGTACAGATGAAGTAACTTTTTAGGTTAAACATACATGTAGCCTACTGTTTTCTTTGATAACGACCAATTCTTTAACACATCTTTAGAGTAAGAAAATCCAGATAGTTTCCATGATCTTAATGTTTTCTTATGTTTAAGATTTTTATTTTTAGTTTAAATTTTGTGTTTTGGGGGGACGGGTCTGAATGCAATTGAATGTACAAAGTTTGACCCAATGATTGTTACTTTGTACTGAAGGTATTGTAACGTTAACTCTTAATGCAAATTATGTATTTTATTGTGAACCAAGTCCAAAGACATTTGAAATTTTCTTTGGTGAGATTTAATTAAATTGAAGTGAAGTGAGCTGAAAGGGTCATGACCTCTAAGTAGTTTGCCATGGTGTGAAAATCATCTATTACTGGAACGAGGCCATCCCATCTAGCTTTTGGTGATTTGCTGTCTTGTCTATCAAGCTTTACATTCATCTCTCTCTCACAGGTAAGTAGATCACCTCCACTGATGACTGGTAATGGATTGCCTTCACCATCGTCTGGAACAAACTTGTTCATTTGTTCCATTATTTTCACAATACCCTCATTAGTGTTTTCATTTTCTGTGAAGACACCAAGATTCACCTATGGTTCAAACAACAAACATAACAATTTTAATAAGATATTAAATGACAAGCCAACTTGTATGCCCAATTTTGAGGGAATGTTTTATTAAAATAATAATAATGAAAGCAACTTCCAAATATTTTTTGTTGGGGGGTGTGGGTTTTGTGTTATTTAGAGAACCTTCACTTTTCAATATTAGAATAGCATGTTTTCTAGACAGTTAAACACAATTGTCATTTGTAATATTATTTGTCTGCCACTATTGACAGACAAAACTTAAACTTGATCTTCTTGGAGGAGATGGGGGTTAAAATCAACAGAGCCACATTATACCCTAAAACACACTGATGCATATGTTTCATCAGCTGATGACAATTGTCAGCACTATCACAAGGTTGTTGAAAAAAACAAGCAGTTTGTTATGCTTACAACTTCACTCTTTTTGCTGGTCATGCTGGTGTATTTGTGCTGAATGTGCTCAGGTACAAAGGCTCCAAACCAATTCAAAGCAGGAAGATAAGCAGCAAGTACTCTGCCTGTCAAAATGATCCACTCCTGTCGAAGTGATGCATTGTCTTCTACTGAAGGAAGGAGTGTAGACAAATGGGCTTTTTGGATATCCGAAAAGGATCTCTCATTCGGTAGACTGTAGTCTGTGATTCTATTTTTCACTGCCATCAGTTGAAAATAATGTAGATCTTTATTACCTGTTGCCATTGTCATCTGCCTAGGTCTAATGCATAAGTCTACATTGTCTCCATTTAACATGAACCCTGGATGCCGACACTGAGTGTGCTTTTTCAAAGAAACGGACAAAGGCACATCATGTGGATTTTCAAGCAGTGCCTTCTTTAACTCCTCTCCTTTCTTGTTTTCTTGTTCAACTGTACTTTTCCAAAGTAGGACAGGTTCATCAAAGTTTTTACCAAAGTCTACTTGTCTCTGAAGCAGTGTACTGTAAGAAACACTCATCCATCTTGCTTTTAAGCGATTTATTGATTTAGATCCACCAGCACCTCTTCTTACTTGAGGGGCAGTTAATGTTTGGTGAGCATTCATATGGTCATTCCTACAGTAGAGCAATATACCAGCAGCACTCATGATTCCTGGCTTCACACTCAGATGAGTTTTCTTTGTATTCCTGTGTGCAATACTGGGATTGACAGCAGCTGCTGTCAAACAAGCTAGAAAAGTTGGTGCTTTTTGTTGTAGTTCACGCTCTTGCTCTTCATAAGACCATTCCTACTAAATGTGAGGAATCAAGAACAAAAACAGAGAAGCGGTTATGATTTGAGAAGTGAATCGGGTGTTGACATTATGAACCGCCCCCAGTTTTCGCTAATTTTACTTTACCTGTAAGGCTTCTTTGCTGGTGTTGCGAAAAGAGGATACAACTTTGGTGCTACACAGAGAGGCACATTCACTTCTTATTTGTTCAAAGACAATCTCGCAGAAACGCCTATCCATGCCAGGTTTTTTCACAAGGTGGTCTACGGTCCTCGATATATCTCCTTTGCCCAGTGCATATGCAGCATCAGTAAGACTTGATGGAATCTGATATGTCTCTACAATACCAGAGCTGGTAGTTACTACAAGCTTCACCTAGATTATATAGTAAAAGAAATGGGATTTTTCCAAATTGTTTTTATCAACAGAATGTCCATGGCATATTCTCAACTGGCCAAAAAATGTGTGTCTGAATTGCTATGAATGTACCTAGATTGTTGTGGTTTTTTCTTCCCGCACATCAGATGTCTTAACCACTACTCACTAGCACTACAAATTGATTACGAGAGACAATGTGGATTCCCATATAACTTAGCTATTATTATTACTTTTAAAAATGAACAGTGTTTATCGCTATCGCAAAATTGTATTAATTGCTTAAAAATTACACATAATTACGGTGGTTAAAATAAACGTGTGACCTATAAATTAAAATCCCAGTTTATGCAAAATATGCAGAAGATTAATATAATTTGTAATTATAGACCCATGATGTGGGCTTGTGACATGTTAATCATTATTTACCGAAGTTGCATTAGTGAATCGCAGCTGTTTTGGACTCGAAGATGGCCTGCCTTTCTTCACCAATCTTGCTTGTAGAGTTGTGGGGCTGTCAATGCCTTTACTCATTCGTTTTACTCTCGCAGTTACAGGCGTGCTTGGAGGGGTAGTACTCTCACCAATTCCACACTCAACGAATGTTTGCTTGAGGAAAAGACCTACGCCCTTCCATTTGTTCACACTTTCAACTTTGCTTTTGCAAGGCCCACATACTTTCATTTGTGACAAAGTCTTGTCATAATGAAGAGTGAATTCCGATGCCGAAGACATTTTTTCCGCAAAAATTTCGGTCACATTGTAATAGTTCTTGAATTCCAACAACTGTCGGCAGCATATGAGGCAAACCCTAAACTTTGTTTTCTGTATACTTGACGGCACATTTGCACATTTTACCGGGGTTCTCTCTTGTTTTTCCATGGTCTAATTGGGGATTTTTGAAGTACTTTCTCCACACAGATAAACTACCTAGATAGTACTGCATGCGTGCTGTTAATGTTTACGTTTGTATCAGTGTTATACGAAAGCCCATTAGTGCCATCGCAAGAACATATTCAGCCAATCTTGTTTTTTGGAAGTACATATTCAGCCAATCTTGTTTTTTGGAAGTACATATTCAGCCAATCTTGTTTTTTGGAAGTACATATTCAGCCAATCTTGTTTTTTGAAACTACATATTCAGCCAATCTTGTTTTTTGGAAGTACAAATTCAGCCAATCTTGTTTTTTGAAACTACATATTCAGCCAATCTTGTTTTTTGAAAGTACATATACAGCAAATCTTGTTTTTTGAAAGTACATATTTAGCAAGTCTTGTTTTTTGGAAGTACATATTCAGCCAATCTTGTTTTTTGAAAGTACATATTCAGCGAATCTTGTTTTTTGAAAGTACATATTCAGCGAATCTTGTTTTTTGAAAGTACATATACAGCGAATCTTGTTTTTTGAAAGTACATATTTAGCAAGTCTTGTTTTTTGGAAGTACATATTCAGCCAATCTTGTTTTTTGGAAGTACATATTCAGCCAATCTTGTTTTTTGAAAGTACATATTCAGCGAATCTTGTTTTTTGAAAGTACATATTCAGCGAATCTTGTTTTTTGAAAGTACATATACAGCGAATCTTGTTTTTTGAAAGTACATATTTAGCAAGTCTTGTTTTTTGGAAGTACATATTCAGCCAATCTTGTTTTTTTGAAGTACATATTCAGCCAATCTTGTTTTTTGGAAGTACATATTCAGCCAATCTTGTTTTTTGAAACTACATATTCAGCCAATCTTGTTTTTTGGAAGTACATATTCAGCGAATCTTGTTTTTTTAAAAGTACATATACAGCAAATCTTGTTTTTTGAAAGTACATATTTAGCAAGTCTTGTTTTTTGGAAGTACATATTCAGCCAATCTTGTTTTTTTAAAGTACATACTCAGCGAATCTTGTTTTTTGAAAGTACATATTCAGCGAATCTTGTTTTTTGAAAGTACATATACAGCAAATCTTGTTTTTTGGAAGTACATATTCAGCCAATCTTGTTTTTTGGAAGTACATATTCAGCCAATCTTGTTTTTTTGAAGTACATATTCAGCCAATCTTGTTTTTTGGAAGTACATATTCAGCCAATCTTGTTTTTTGAAACTACATATTCAGCCAATCTTGTTTTTTGAAACTACATATTCAGCCAATCTTGTTTTTTGGAAGTACATATTCAGCAAATCTTGTTTTTTGAAAGTACATATTTAGCAAGTCTTGTTTTTTGGAAGTACATATTCAGCAAATCTTGTTTTTTGAAAGTACATATTGAGCGAATCTTGTTTTTTGGAAGTACATATTCAGCCAATCTTGTTTTTTGGAAGTACATATTCAGCCAATCTTGTTTTTTGGAAGTACATATTTGGCGAGTCTTGTTTTTTGGATATTTTTGTCCCCCATCCTGACATCGCGCGGCGTCGGGTGCACGACGTGTGAGGGCGCATTTGACATGATGGTCTCTTCGGATCAGGTTTGCGGCGGATTTTGTTATTTTTTCTTTACATCTTTTGCATGATTTAGTTTTTAGCCAAGTTATGGTTGATACGTACGCCATTGTTTTCAGCTTTGAGGCTGTACCCCTTCACTTTAGAGACGATAACAAGGTCAAACAAACTATATTTTAAGAATGTTAATGCACCGTATTTAGGCCTATGGTTTTACTTTTCTTACCTGTGTGCGTATTGTGTATGTACGGTGTGTGTGTCAGCAACAGTTTAACACGTTCTTACATTGGTTAGGCACAGCGTACTCTAAAGTTAGGATTGAGTTTGAAGTCTTAGGTCTAGGCCTAAGATTGGTCTATCAAAAGTACCGCTCAGGGAGCTCCTTTGATTTGTTGAATATAATGACTCTTAATGAGCTAGTAGGCTCCCTATAATTGATAAGGTAGCCTTGAAATATCTACAAAGTACAATGATCAGCATCCTGTTTTATAAAAAATACATGATCTGTCTTGCACCAAACAATCCCAACTTAAAGACATGTTATGGGGTGCCTGTTAGCAGGTTAGTACTAGTAGTAGTAGTAGTGCAAGTGACAAATATAATTTTAAGATTAATGGAGTCTTGATTGGAGTCTGGGTACCATCTGTAGGCAGCCTACTGAAAACTGTGAAAACACCAGAAAGACGTTATCCACAGAATGCCTTTATTATTGATTAGCCTTTTAGCAATTTAGCCTTCTTACTGTTGTATAAAATACTGTTATTGTATATAGGTGAAAGCTACTGTTTCAAATTTTTTTGAAGTCAGTGTTCCTTTAAAGTTGTACTTTTTTTCTTTGATAGGCTCATCATCAGCTATAATGGATCTCTTCCAATTTATGAGGGACAGGGCCATCTCAGAAGTAACCATAGACAGAATGAAGAAAGAGAAGGTATACACACTCTTGATTTTACACTGAAATAGTGCCTTTGCATATTTTTCTTCATCAAATAATACTGCAAACCTGTCTGTTTGATATTGCGAATTGTTTTAATCTAATTATGTTACTCTATGAGGGTAAGGTGGGCCTCCCAGTTTTGGACATTATAGTTTACAGTTAGTGATAAACTTAAAACAATAATTATAATGAGGTTTACATTTTTTATTTTGCAAGGGGGCACTTTGCAGTTTAAAATTCCTATTCGAGCATGCATGTTATACATTTTTTAACACATCAATTGTTGATGGAATATGAAGTGCATGGTACAAATGTATGCTTAATCATCAACATAGAAAAAGACCCCATCAAAGCAATATATGGCATCATTCAGTAGTCATTTCATAGTGCATGTCACTCTTCAAAATAAGTACATTTTACAATTCCATGTTTTATTTAAATCTGAAGAAGTTTTGGTTGGTGTGTACTTGAAAAAACAAAGCCCTTTCTTAAATCCACTAAAATTGGTGTGTCTATTAAAACAAAAAAATTGCAAACATTTAAAACCCCCAAGGGCCATAAAAAATTATTGCACATTAACTAACCATGCACATTATTGGTGATGAATCTGAAACAATCCAAGGCTCAAAACTGACATTGAATATTCAGATGTTTGAGAAGGCTGCCAAATGAAATTTTCTGAGCATTTTTTTCAAAAAATATAACATTTTTTGTCTGCAGATTGATGAGAGAACACTACTTCTTATTGAGGACAAAGAACTTAAAGCATTCATTCCACACCTGGGTGACCGAGTGGCACTGAAAAGTTTCTGCAAGAAAAGGATGAAGCAATCGTCGTCCAGTGATAGTGAAGATACTGAGAAGGGGGAAACTCCTGCAGAAACTCAGAGTGAAACTGCAAAACAAAAGAGCTGGTGGTAAATCACAAGCTCCAAACTTGCACCTTGTTGGTAACAAACATGCCAAACGCACTACACGAAAAATAGACATTGGGTGGATGCATTACGATGAAGTCCAAAAGCAATACAAGCCGGTCAGGAAACAAAATGGGGGAGGGACAAGAAAACTGTCAGTATGTAAGTCGTCAACAGCAGATACCCTACAAAAAATTGCAGAAGGCCTTTTTTTCAAACATGGCAAATCCTCCAAAGGATCGTTGGAATCGCATGAAACCCAACTTACTGACGTTGGGCACCAAGTGGTGGCGAGCAGTGCTACACTGGAAGAGCTGTATGAGGAAGCAAAGATGACAGTCCTACGATTGTATCTGAAAACGAAACACCGTGATGTGGAGAGTGAAGAGGAAGAAGCTTTTGACTTGTGGGATACCCCAGAAGTAGAAGTGGAGACCTCAACGGAAGTTCCTAAGGATCAGGTATTTTGGAGTTGATGGATGTTTTCCTCGTAGAAAGGACTAACAAAACCAATTAGCGGCCTACAGGCAAAGTTAGAAAATTATTTTATTTATCAATTGACCAAGTAAACAAGACAGTATAGCAAACATTTTCATCAGTTAGTGGAAGTAGAAACATCACCCTTAGTAAAGCTGTACACGTTCTTACATGCCTAAAACAAGTAAGTATAGGTCTACAGGAACTGACTGGTCAACCTCAATTCAAGTGTGGACAACAACTGATTCTAAACCATTTATTTTGTCTTCAGCAAAACTAGCTTTTTCAAAATACAGTGTTTTTTTATACTGACTAAGACTTAGGTGTCACGAATCTGATCAGTTGTAAATAATACAGTCATTAACTGGTACAGGTGAACACCATGTCTGCATGATTATATTATTTTTCTTATCTTGTGTAAAGTTTTGCTGCTGTTATTGTTATTGTTATTAGTACTATACTGTTACTTTTATTGTTCTTGTCACATAGCATTCAGACATGGAAGCCAGCAGTAGTTTTGAGAAAACTGATACACCAACCATTCTGTTTCGTAACCGACGTCAGGTAAGATTAGTATAGTTTAGCATTATGCGTTGAATGAGATAGCTTTGTCTGCATATCAACTCCCTCAGTTAAATAGATGTTAAATTTGCATCACTAAAGAACATTATTTGGTTTTACCCCTCCACCGATGTGTGTAAAGCACTGTATACTCAGTACTTTCCCTGAGTCCTGTGAAAAAAAACCACAGGCATATTATTCGGGTGGGATTCAAACCCACTCTCTCAGTGTTGGCAATATGCAAGAATGAAGAACTGCACTTTTCTCCTCCATGTTACCAGTATTTTTTAACATTTGACATTTGATATTTCGAAATAAATTATGGTCTTTCATGACACTTACATTTGATCATGAGTAAAAGGAAAGAGCTTAAAATTAAATGGTTCACATTGTTTGTTTTTTCTTACTAAGGAGTGTAATGTACCATGTACTGGCAGTACATACCAGTCCTACATGGAAATTCTTGACAGTGACAGTGATGATGAAGAAGCTTCACTAGCTGCTGCAATTGAAGCAAGTTTGAACGACGTCCAGCCACCACCAGAACAGAGGTAATGTTGATCTATATAATCCTTACCCATGAATTTTGTTCAGGGGATATATCGCACTGTTTTTAAATTTCAAAATTTAAATATACATTTATTTCATACACTCCTTGACAATGTAGTAATATTTTCACTGCAAAACAAATGGATTTCAAGAAGGACTCTCTTACAGTAAAGGGAATGTAGTATGGTATTACATTTATGCAAATTAACAAAAGTGGGAGTATGAGGCTGTTCAGACAAGCCAAAACTTGTATGCTAGGTTCACGAAGGACAAACAAAGCGGACTTGACAATCCTATATGAGAAAAAATATGCATGCCAGGACAAAGAAAGAAAAAAACACACACCAACAAACAAACAAACAAACAAATCACAACCAAACGAATGAACAGACAAAACAAACAAAATAGACAGACAGACAGATAAGAGAACTCTTGTAAGAAGATTTCAATTGTACATATCTGTGGCATTTCTTAGGTCAGAATGTTTATAGTCCAACATAGTAATATGATAAAAATGTTGTGTTTAAAATTCAAATATTGTTGACATCAGTGATAAATTGACTTGTCTCGTTAATTGAAATGATACATGTATAACAGAATGGTGATGATGATGATGATGATTATTTTTGTCTTTATCCAAATTATAAGAATTATATGCTATGTGGCCTCTTCCCCTTGACATATTGGACAAACAAATTTTATTTGTTTTTTGTGGTGGTCAATAAATAGGAAGGAAATGTATGCAACAACCACATTTCTGACATTCACAGTTGATTTTGTTCTTGACAGTCTGTGATTGTGAATGTACAAGTTCTTAACTTTATACTGTTACTTATGGATGCTATTATTTCAGTTTGTTGGTTTACCCTCCATTATTTCTAACAGAACAGAGAAAACGCTGCATCAAATAATTTCACGAGTCGAGCAATCAGTCACAGGAGATCCCATAATGATCATTGCATATAGAAAAAGGTTACTGAAGTCAGCTCTACATGCTACTCAAGCCCGGGGATTCAGTTTTGATAGACCACCTTGTGTGACATTTGCCGGTGAGGAGGCCGAGGATGAGGGTGGCCCAAGTAGAGAATTTTTTAAGTAAGTGCACATGTTTTAACCAGAATTGTACGAGACAGTTTTTGCTATAATATTTGAATATTTCAGTTTGATTTTCTTGTGTTTCAATTGTCTTGTTTTGTTTCATCTCTTCACCTACAAATACTTCCTAAGTATCCAGCCCCCTCTTCCTCCCTCGATTATTCCCAACATGCTCACCTTCTCTTATCTTGCTTTACCTATCCTTTTTCCATACTCCCCAACAATACCACCTTTAGGTCAAAGAACTAGACTACTAGTTTCTTTTTATTATTACCCAAATTTCATTATTTTGCTAAAAAAGTTGGAAAAATCTGACACAAACTGCTCCCATCTTAAGCACATAAAAAGGTCCAGACCAGTTGTACGGTTGGTATTTTTGCAGCTTCCAAGGAAAAGAAGGAAAGAACAATACATCAAACCAGTTTTGAAAAAGCAGTTTGTGTGTGTGTGTGTGTGTGGGGGGGGGGGGGGGGGGGGAGGTGGTTAGGTATCCACATTCAAACTGTGACCTATAACAAAAGGGACAATAGGTCCACGGTTCGGGAAAGGTCAACGGTTGGAAATCGTGTACAAAACCAATGGGAGCTGTTTAAAAAAGTATAAACAAAAGAGGGACAATAGGAGGTCCATGATTGCAGGCTGTTACACGCTTGTGTGAACACACCCACCAATCCAACAGAACAATGGACCCCACAAGGGAATTCTTTGTGGAACCTGGACCCCACAGGAGAATTCTTTAGAAAAGGGAATAATAGAACAACAATAGCAGGACCCCACAAGCCACCATCGGTAAGGGTGTGTGTGTGTGAGTTTGTTTTCACATTCAAACCGGGGACCTATAACAAAAGAGGACAATAGGGTCCCCGGTTGGGTAAAGGTCCCCAGTTAGAAATTGTGTACAAAACCAATGGGAGCTGTTGCCAAAAAGTTAGAGTCCAAACAAAAGAGGGACAATAGGAGGTCCCCGATTGGAGGTGTTTACACACTTGGGTGTGTGTGTGTGTGTAAAGGGCTGCATTTTCCTTGATGAGAAATAATGAATAATAATGAAACAAATTAAAAAATCCTCATCAAAATTTGATAATTGGCTGACGAGAAACTAGTCATCTACTTTCATTAGCCTTAATTTGACCTCTTTTTTATCTGCCCATTCCCCACTTAACAGGATTCCACAAGAAAGAATTAAGAAACATAAACACATTTGAAGATGTTTGTTTGTCTTGTGTTGGAATGTAAAAAAATTACAGCGCAATATAGGAAAGAGAATTTATTGGTCATTCAGTGTTTTTTTTTCTTCATATAATTATTAGCACCCACTGTCTGGTATCACAAACCAACTATAATTTATTTTCATTTGACTTTTTTCTCTCAACGTACGCAGGTTGCTAATACAAGGCGTTGCATGCATGGACATCTTTGATAGTAATGGAGGCAGTCTTCAATTTAGGTATGATGTGGAACACCTGAGAAAGGGGACGTACAAGACAGCTGGTCAACTGATACGCTGGAGCTTGAGCAATGGTGGCCCTGGGCTGAATGGCCTTAACTCATCCGTGTTTGAGGCCATGGTTGGGAAACCAGATGTTAGTCTGAGTGAGGTGGACAACATCTCTGATACAGCATTTCGTGCGAATGTTAAAAAGGTACTTATTTAAAAGGTGATTACATCATTAGCAGACATGAAAGTACTTCCAAGTTAATCAAAAAAACTTACTGACCAAAAGTTCAGATTATTCTGAAGTGACATTACACTTTGCTTTGGCACCTTGTCCAAACCATTCTGGGAGAACTTGCAGGGAAATTTCTCAGCAGTTGGTTTTCAATTCAAAGTATCAGTAAGCAGGCGCTAGACAATTTGTTTCCAATAATAAAATACACCCACAACATTTTCTGCAATGATATGCCCTTTATGGAAAAACAGTTCCACAAGTTGTACAGGAATGGTTCTGACAAGATCAATCAGCAGTTAAAATTAAAACACACCTTTAAATCAATCTTATATCTGTGAAATTGAGCTATGGCCCTTTTTTCTTCAAAACTAGCACACAGATGACTAATCTTAGTTATCTCATCAATTATACCATTACTTCAGCATATGTCACTTGCTTCAAGTGTGTTACATGCACAAACAAACACCAGAGGGTCCTGATATAAGCTCTTGCATACTCTTAGCACATGTGCACATTTTGTAATACTATATATCCCCTCTTATGTAGCTATACAGTAGAGTTGTTACAAAATTCTTGATCAGAGGGCTTTAAAGCCATGTTTTTCTTGACTTTTGGTGTCAGGGCCATTGTTGGATATTGATGGCATTGATCATTGTACTGTTCTGATGATAACATATCTATATATGGATATACTCAACTGCTTAATTTCATTATTGAAGCGTAAGTCATCTCAGAGCAATGCAGGGTTGTTAAGTGCCAAGGATATCCAATTCTTATAAGACCCACAGGCTTAAAAAGGGAGTGGGTGCTGTAGAAATGGTTAATGTGGGGTGTGGATACTCAAGTAACAGTTTCAAAAGAACAATTTACCACCATGGGGTGACCAATAAAGAACAACAATTTGCTTAAAAACAAATAGGCCTGCATTAGATGGTGCCATTAAGCAGTTTCTGATAATACAAAATTAACAGAGTCTATAAAATATCTAAAATAGGACTTAAATTAATATTACACTTATGATGGAAGGATATTTGCAAAAGCCATATTTTTTATAGGATACTCAATTATTGAGTCTTTATGTTTGTGTTTTTTACTTTTTTCTTGTTTTTCTTCATGCAGCTTCAGGATTGCTCTGCTTCACACATGGCAGCAACCGTTGAAGAGCTTACTGACTGGTTGATAGACCAAGGAGTAACAAAAGTCACTGGGGTTGAGAAAGAAGACATTGTACAAAGCCTGTTAAATCACTACATGGTTTATAGGTGAGATTATCTGGTGAATGCACAATGCAAATCTCTTTAGATGTATTTCAAGATTAGTACAATTGATGATAATTGTTTTGACATTGATACTTTTATTGTACCCTACCATTCTAGAGTTGTTTGCTTCAGTGTATCAAATAGCAAATATGTAACTATCAATGCATCATGCGACCAAGCAAGGATTAGATTATTCACTTTTTTCTTTTTTGATATTTATAACATTGGTGCGCTCTTCTTTTCAAATGATCTTAGTCTCAATTTTTACAAACGATTGAAGATTTCATTGCTATTCAATCAGGGTTCAACCAGCCATGACTCATTTTACCAATGGTTTAGGAGAAGATCTATGGTGCGACATTCAACAAAATCCGCACACAACTAGCTGTCTGCTGGTCAAAAATGACATATCGTTGACACCCAAGAACATGAAGGAGCTGTATCAGGTTGAGTACTCTCCAGAGGGGTCAAACAAGAAGGCTGCTGAAGATGACACCATCTATTGCTTTGAAGTTTTCCTTGAAAATTGCTCAAGTAAGTACAGTTTAAAGACTGTGACGTTGATTTTGATTTAATGTGCAGATTTATTACAATGTTGACATTTACAATAATGCATTTCAATAATCAGTCATCACTGTGACAGTCACTAAATTAAAAACAATATGTGAATTAACAACTGGAAACCCAATCAAAACATCTTGTGTATAATAAACAAACAATTGTTGTTTTGGGGTGTTTTTTGTTTTGTTTCATGGCAACAAGCTACAGGGCATGTTACATTGACTCAGCTGCTTGATTTCTGGACAGGAGCAGACTGCATTCCTCCATGTGGGTTCAAGAAACGTCTTATGGTTGGATTTTAACACTGCTGTAACAGGCATCAGGCGATTGCCATCTGCACACACATGCGGCCCCACATTGTGGCTTCCAAGAGCAGTCGATGATCCTGATGAGTTCCACCGCATGATGGAAGATGCTATCCTCAACTGTCAGTGTTTTGGGAAAATATAACTGTCTGTTCTAATAGAAACCTGTAGTTTCTTTTTCAGTCTCACACCCTGTTTAATTACAATTACAACCCATCACTGTCTGATCATTCAATATTTACTCTACCATATTCCTAACCAAATATTCGACCCAAGTATTAACGATCTAAAATATTTAGATGAAGTGATTTTAGAGATGGTAAAGATGCACTGAAGTTGAATTGTGCTAAAGTGAGTGTATGAAAAAATTGAAGAGAAAAATTTACATGAGCTTATTTAGATGTTGCTACACCCCTGGGTTTTTATCATCATATATCCACCACCACCACCTATATTTTATACTTTCAACACAAAGCATTTTTCACTGGCATTTTCAAGGTATTTGGGGAAAATAGTTAATGTAAACAAACTAAACTTAGAGAATCTGCAACAAAATGGTTGATACAAATTTAAGTTGGATACTGCAACATTTACATACACAGTAGCCCCTAAAATGTAACAGCTTCAGTTTTGCTAATCAAGATGATGTCATAGGAAAATAACCACTGTTAAATCATGTTGATCATTTTTACTCACACAAACAAATAATAATTAGATCTTAGGAAATATCAGTTGTGAAAATATCACAGGACCCATTAGCAAAATTGTGGTGTTTGAAATTACAAAAATTTGATGTGATGACTTCATCGTTGGTGATTGGTTAAAGGTGATTCATTTGTTGGGCTCGTTCTTGCCAAGTTAATTTTATGTTTATGTAATTGTATTAAACTTGTTACTAACACTAGTTTTGAAGATAAAAGTCAGACGTGTATTGTTTGTTTATGAAAAAAAAAAGTACAAAGCTTTATAATGTATGAAAGGTGAGACTCTGTAGAAAGCCTTTTGTGAAAGCAGTTAAATCATGTGTATAATCATATACTGTAAACAGATTTACCAACACCACAACATTGGCGATGTTAACATTATTACGTACTTTGTTTAAAATCAGAAACACTGGATGTGATGACCTCAACGTTGGTGATTGGTAAAAGGGCACTTGTTTGTTTGGCTTGTTTTTTGCCAAGATACTTTTATTTTTAAGTAATGTATTAAACTTGTTACTAGTTTTGAAGATAAAGTCAGCTGTGTATTGTCTCTTTATGAATATCCCTTCTTTTCGGAAGGGATAAAATTGTGGAGCCTACTTTTAACTTGGAAAAGTGCTCGGGTGGGGGTAGGCGTAAAAAAAATGAAACCAGTGATCAGGCAAATTTCAATTACGGAATTGTGTAGATATTTAATTTATGATCAACATTACTTTGAAAGACACCTTCAAAAAAACTGCACAGGCAGGTAGTATCAAATTTAATGGCTTTCAAAATGGAAATTGACAAATAAAGCAAGACAAAATATCAATGCATACAATTTAAAACAAAAATGGTTTTAACATGAATGTCTACTCTAACCAAGGATTGTCATTTCCATTAACAATCCCCACACCCTGTGTTGTTAGGTCCAAGCAAAGACCAAAACTCTGAATGAGTACATATCCAGATTGGCTTTATTCTGTCTGTCTGGTATAACACAACAATGAATTTAAAATAAAATTAACAGAGTAAATCGATGCCATGCCACACTATTTTAAAGTATTAATATTTCAATCTTGATAGTTCTGTCCCTTGTCTTCATAACAGTACAGATTATGGGCTATTTTAACAAACCGAAGTCTTCAAATGTCATTTGCCTGCATGATTAATGTTATATTTGTTGCAGTAGAGTTCTTCTAAGGAAGTGATATAGATGAAGTCCTTGCTGAGCATTACTTGGCTTATCAATGCCTGCTTCATTCATCAGAAGAGTGCACAGTTTAAACACATCCTTGTCACATGGAAATCGACTTTTAAACTGACACTCGGTTTCACATACTTCTACTTCATCATGCTGTACAGGAACAGTATAATCTTGCGTTCCATACAGTTGGGGCACAGTGTACATCACCATAGGTCGACCGAAGGGACCATGCCGATTTCTTGAGGAAGCTATTCTGTGAGAGTTCCACTCCTTCACGGTAGTGTCAATATCATCCTGTATTAGAAATGGAGATGAGTTGTTCAGGTAGTTAAATTATTTGTTGTTCACAAAGTCAGAAAGTGAAACGTCTTCCAATGATGTCACATACAAATTTTTACAAATTACTGAGGCTTTGTCAAACTAGGAATGCCTAATCATTATAGTACCTGGATTAGATTCACGAAGCACAACTGTATTAAAGATGTATCCTGGAAATCGCCACTGAAATGACCATCATCTTTAAGTTCTTCAAATAAGTTCATCCAATACTGAGTGCAGTGTTTCCGAAATACACTCCACCAACATTCGATGCGCTGATTGCTTTGACTGGTACCTTGAAGAAAACTCCTGTCTCCTGCAAACGCATCTTGGCAATTAGTTCTCATGAAGTGTTGCATTTGTCGAACTGTACCATTTTCAGTTCCAAAGTCTGACCGAATTACTCTCGGACATCCCATTTTTGCCCTTACCGTTTTCATATAAGAACCAGCAATGACACTGGGATCACTATTTGTTACGTAAGCTTCTACCCAAAGCACGTTTCTGGAAAAACCATCAATGCAGCCGTTTATACAAATTCCATACGGTTTCAGTTTATCATACGAGTCCAAGTGCCATAAGAAGTTTGGACCGCTTACGTGATATCTGCGTCTCTGAAGCCGTCTCCTTGCCCTCTGTTGAACGCCTTCTGGATCTAGTATTCCCAGCAGAAGGCGCACTGTTTCTCTATCAATACTGATACCATTCCGGTTAAGATGCCGTTTGCTTATGATTATGTTATTGTTTGCAAGAAGCGATGCAATTATTTCATCGTAATTAAGCCCTAAATTAAAGTAATGACGAATTAATTCGTTATTCTCTGCTATCGGCATGGCTGCATTTACAGACCAAAACATATGGCTAACAGCGCCCTCATGAACATCGCCAAACATATACTTCCAAAAAACAAGATTGGCTGAATATGTACTTCCAAAAAACAATAATTGCTAATGTACTTCCAAAAAACAAGATTTGCTGAATATGTACTTCCAAAAAACAAGATTTGCTGAATATGTACTTCCAAAAAACAAGATTCGCTGAATATGTACTTTCAAAAAAACAAGATTGGCTGAATATGTACTTCCAAAAAACAAGATTCGCTGAATATGTACTTCCAAAAAACAAGATTTGCTGAATATGTACTTCCAAAAAACAAGATTTGCTGAATATGTACTTCCAAAAAACAAGATTGGCTGAATATGTACTTCCAAAAAACAAGATTGGCTGAATATGTACTTCCAAAAAACAAGATTGGCTGAATATGTACTTCCAAAAAACAAGACTTGCTAAATATGTACTTTCAAAAAACAAGATTGGCTGAATATGTACTTCCAAAAAACAAGATTGGCTGAATATGTACTTCCAAAAAACAAGATTGGCTGAATATTTACTCTTAAAAAACAAGATTGGCTGAATATGTACTTTTAAAAAACAAGATTGGCTGAATATGTACTTCCAAAAAACAAGATTGGCTGAATATGTACTTCCAAAAAACAAGATTGGCTGAATATGTACTTCCAAAAAACAAGATTGGCTGAATATGTACTCTTAAAAAACAAGATTGGCTGAATATGTACTTCTAAAAAACAAGATTGGCTGAATATGTACTTCCAAAAAACAAGATTGGCTGAATATGTACTTCCAAAAAACAAGATTGGCTGAATATGTACTTCCAAAAAACAAGATTGGCTGAATATGTACTCTTAAAAAACAAGATTGGCTGAATATGTACTTCTAAAAAACAAGATTGGCTGAATATGTACTTCCAAAAAACAAGATTGGCTGAATATGTACTTCCAAAAAACAAGATTGGCTGAATATGTACTTCCAAAAAACAAGATTGGCTGAATATGTACTTGCGATGGCACTAATGGGCTTTCGTAGTGTTATAACTTTGTGAAGTTTTCTTTTAGACCAACTCACTTTTGTGTGACGGTGTGCTACGAAGTATACATGCATTCTCATTTACATGTTTTAGTTGATGACGTGTTAAGTAAAAGTTCTAAAAATGCAAATACAATTTAGTTTTGTCAAATTATCCTTATTTATGTTACCGACTGTCAAACTAAAATAAATATTTGCCAGACAGAATTACCCATCTATATAATAGAGGAGTCCAACATCTAGTTGCCGGTGATTGGGTACAAGAAATTGCATATATAAATATTTCATGATCATGAATAATTGATTAGCTGAACGAGTTGGTAAAGGCGCTTCGCGGCTTCGCCGCTCGCGCTAGTCTTTTTTCGTGTGAGATACCTGGGCTGGGGTGCCGCGGTGCGCCTTGACTAAAGGCTACGTGATATCTGGAGGTGCCGCCGCCGCCGCGTGCAACTTGATTAAAAGCTACTGGCAATGTATATCTTGGTCCAAGACGTCACTATCTCATACTCGTAACGTAACGTGATAACCCTACAGAGGGCGCGCTTTTCTTCTTGAATTAATTTCGGTTGACGACTGTCTGTAGTAACGTCTTGGATATCTTGTTTAAGAAGGCGTGGCCAAGTTATTTCCACGAAGCATCAAGTCATGTTTTATTTATATTAGTGACTAAAATGACAAGCTTGCAAGAAAAGCAAGATAAGAAAGGTCACGAGGTCGTCGACACGTTCGAGCATGATTGTATGCAGTATGCACGCGCACTCACGTTTTGACTGACCATGACTTCTTCATCGCTATCAACGCACTAAGCAAGTGATTCTGAAATTACTCAACCTAAATTATATGATTGCAGTTGGTTAGGTTTATCGGTTGGTCATTGTTTAATGGACGTTTGAATCTTGTACATTGCCGATGTCAGCCATGTAATTTTAGAAAAGGTTATCTTTGCATCTGAATTACGTACGGTACTTATCATTCTACCATTCGACATGCCCTGAAAATAAACTATTGGCAATAACAATTCTACTTTGTTTACTGGTCCTTGCTCTATGCTTTTACCTTTCTTTGCAACTACACGAATGTAATGAGGACTTTTGTAATTTACTTATTTATCTTTTATAATATGTAGGCCTAATTCACAAAGAAAGAGGGGTGAACTCTAGACTGTTTTGATCATGGGGGGGGGGGGGGGGGGTTCGTATGTGATGGCCATCACTCCAACATGCTACTTTCAACAGTATTTTATAAGTTGCTGCATATCAGGAGCGTTTCAAATTCCGGGCACCAGCGTCGTTGTCTCAGTGTGTGTGTGTGTTGCTCTTTGCGGTTTTGACTGGCTTTTCAAATACCGCGCGCCCTGTGCATAGATATGATGCAGTTTCCTTTGCAAGGTCAAAGTGCATAAATAAATGTAATACATTTTTAGCCAGCCTATTTTTTACCGTAAATGTACATGTACATGTACATGTGTGTGGAAATCTATGTTCATGCGTTATCGTTTACCATTCCTTCATTCCTTCACTGTTCCTGTAAACCTTCAACAAACAAAGACTAAGTTAGCACTAGACACGTTTGGTAATTGTCAAAGACCAGTATTCTCACTTGGCGTGTCTCAACATATGCATAAAATAACAAATCTGTGAAAATTTGGGCTCATCGAAGTTGCTAGAAAATAATAAAGAAACATGAAACACCCTTTAAAGATTTGTTTTCATTGACTCTCAAATTAGAGCAGATGTAACATTTTCAAGATTCCGCGTACATTTTTCTGTTTGTGTTTGCATGTACTTGGAAAGAAAGAAACAATGAAGCTCATTTCCCTGCAAACGAATATTTCGGAGTTCTGTGAACTTATTTATACATTTTTAAAGCAAATATTTCTATGATTAAACTAGTGCCTAATTTTTGTTTGACTTTTTCAAACGTAATCCTATGATATGGTAAATAATAAAAAATTATACCCTTAGAATTGCAAAGTAACGATAAAACCTTATTTACGTGCAAACTATTTGAAGATAATTCACACGAAAACAACAAGTTTGTTTTTGTTGCTTCAAATTTTCTTTTTTAAGTTTGCTGAAAAGATAAATAATAGAGCATCAATTTATTGAATAACAAGCAAATGTGAAATTTTGCCATTAAATGTGAAGGTGTTTTGGTAGGTTGTTAGATATTGGCAAGTTCTTGTAAAATTTAAAATAACGTCATGATGACGTCATCACATGATTTTTAAAGATTTTTTCACTTTTTGCACGTTTTAGTCATAAATTGCTTACAGAACGAGGTATAAACCAAATTCTTTTTTGAACAAGCTAAATACGTCATATCTGCTTTAAAACACAAATCTTTCGTATTCAGTTGAATAATTTGAAAAAGTTATGGCGAAACAGCTTGGCATTTGTGCACAAATGCAATATGTCTAGTTATTATTTTTTTTATTTGTATGTTTCAGCCAAAAACATTTGTATGCGTTATTTTGCAATGTTGCCAATGAGCGATTGCAATGAAACTTTCAGTGATGAAAGGTATCGGTGCAATAATGATCCTAAAACAGTGATGTCATGATGACGTAAGCACCTGTCACGTGACGTCATCTTAAAGTTTCCTTTTTTTAAATATTTGAAAATCTATATCAAATCAACAACAAAAGACCGTAGGTTTCTGTTTGCGGGATTGGGTGGGGATAAACTAGGTCTTCATTTTATTCAGTGTGCGTGACCTCACATGACCTCTACTTCCGGTCGAAACAGGAAGTGCCTTGTACTTCAACAGTGGAAATTTTTATGAAGTTGCTTTCAACGCTGTTATTGTTTGGCAAGGGTGGGCAATTACAAAAAAAATACCGATGACGTCACAACACACAATAGCGCCCTCTAGCGGCAGGTTGAAAACTGATCAAAATGGACTTTTTGAAGATGTGTGTGGTGAAGTTTGGTGTAATCACTTCAAAGTTTACACACATGTTGACCGTCAGGCAGTTGTCATATGTGTGAAGTTTTAGATCGATGACGTCATCGGGGGTCACGTGACGTGGCATTAAAGGTGCTTTTTTGAAGTCGTATATCTCCCGAAATATTAGTGCGATCATGTTGAAACTTGGTAGGTTGTTAGATATTAGCAAGTTCTTGTAAATTGTGAAATGATGTAATGATGACGTCATCACATGATTTTTTATGATTTTTTGAAAAAGTTATGGCGAAACAGCTCGGCATTTGTGCACAAATGCAATATGTCTAGTTTTTTTTTTATTTGTCTGTTTCAGTAAAAAAGGCTATTGACATAACGCACGTTTGGTCAAAGCGGCTATTTGCATAGTTCCTAAAGAGCAATTGCAATGAAACTTTCAGTGATGAAAGGCATTGGTGCAATAATGATCTCAAAACAATGAGGTCATGATGACGTCATCACCTGTCACGTGACGTCATCTTAAAGGTTTCTATTTTAAATATTTGAAAATCAGTAACAAATCAGCCACAAGAGACCGTAGGTTTCTGTTTGCGGGATTGTATAGGGATAAATTAGGTCTTCATTTTATTCAGTGTGCGTGACCTCACATGACCTCTACTTCCGGTCGAAACCGGAAGTGCCTCGTTATTCAAAAGTGGAAATAGTTATGAAGTTGCTTTCAACTATGTTATTGTCGGGCAAGGGTGGGTAATTAAAAAAAAATACCGATGACGTCACAACACACAAGAGCGCCCTCTAGCGGCAGGTTGAAAACTGATCAAAATGGACTTTTTGAAGATGTGTGTGGTGAAGTTTTGTGTAATCACTTCAAAATTTACACACATGTTGATCGTCGAGCAGCCATCATGTGTGAAATTTCAGATCGATGACGTCATCGGGGGTCACGTGACGCGGCATTAAGGGTGCCTTTTTAAAAGTCGTATATCTCCTTAAGTGTTAGTGCGATCATGTTGAAACTTGGTATATTGTTGGATATTGGCAAGTTCTTGTAAATTCTAAAATGACGTCATGATGACGTCATCACATGATTTTTTATGATTTTTTCTGTTTTTTTGCACCTTTTAGTCATAAATTGCTTACAAAACGTGGTATAATCCAAATTCTTTTTTAAACAGGCTTGAACGTCATAACTACTTTGAATACAAAAAAAACTTTCAAATTCAGTTGAGTAATTTGAAAAAGTTATGACGAAACAGCTCGGCATTTGTGCACAAATGCAACATGTCTAGTTTTTTTTTTACTCTCATAAACATTGATGCACACCCTTCTTACGAAACCTGCAAACGTTGACCCCCAAGTATTGTACTATGCCACCGTGGACATGTATAGTTTGGGCTTGTATGCCAACATGTCATCGTGGACATCTTGATAAAAAGGAATTCTTCAGTTACAAAACCTACCAAATTGGATCCATTTTTTTTTTAAACTTACAAACGTGGACTTCTATGTATTGTACTATGCCACCGTGGACATGTATAATTTGGGCTTGTAAGCCAACATGTCATCGTGGACATCTTTAAAAAAAAAACTGTTCATGAACATCTTGTACACACCCCTTTAAAAACCTACAAACGTGGACTTCTATGTATTGTACTATGCCACCGTGGACATGTATAATTTGGGCTTGTATGCCAACACGTAATCATGGACATCTTGATAAAAAGGAATTCTTCCGTTACAATACCTACCAAAATGGATCCATTTTGTTTTCTTTTTGTTAATACTTTTCATGAACATCTTGTACACACTCGGTACTTTTCTTTAAAAAACTGCAAACGTGGACTTCTATGTATAGTACTATGCCACCGTGGACATGTATAATTTAAGGCTTGTATGCCAACATGTATAATCGTGGACATCTTGATAAAAAGGAATTCTTCCGTTACAATACCTACCAAAATGGATCCATTTTTTAAATAAAAAAAAACAAAACTTTTCATGAACATCTTGTACACACCATTTAAAAAACCTACAAACGTGGACTTCTATGTATTGTACTTTGCCACCGTGGACATGTATAATTTGGGCTTGTATGCCAACATGTAATCGTGGACATCTTGATAAAAAGTAATTCTTCCGTTGCAAAACCTACCAAACTGGATCCATTTTTTTCTCTTTTTTTTTAAATACTTTTCATGAACATCTTGTACACACCCGGTACCCTTCTTTAAAAACCTGCAAACGTGGACTTCTATGTATTGTACTATGCCACCGTGGACATGTATAATTTGGGCTTGTATGCCAACACGTAATCATGGACATCTTGATAAAAAGGAATTCTTCCGTTACAATACCTACCAAAATGGATCCATTTTGTTTTGTTTGTGTTAATACTTTTCATGAACATCTTGTACACACTCGGTACTTTTCTTTAAAAACCTGCAAACGTGGACTTCTATGTATAGTACTATGCCACCGTGGACATGTATAATTTAAGGCTTGTATGCCAACATGTATAATCGTGGACATCTTGATAAAAAGGAATTCTTCCGTTACAATACCTACCAAAATGGATCCATTTTTTAAATTAAAAAAACCAAAACTTTTCATGAACATCTTGTACACACCATTTAAAAAACCTACAAACGTGGACTTCTATGTATTGTACTTTGCCACCGTGGACATGTATAATTTGGGCTTGTATGCCAACATGTAATCGTGGACATCTTGATAAAAAGTAATTCTTCCGTTGCAAAACCTACCAAACTGGATCCATTTTTTTCTCTTTTTTTTAAATACTTTTCATGAACATCTTGTACACACCCGGTACCCTTCTTTAAAAACCTGCAAACGTGGACTTCTATGTATTGTACTATGCCACCGTGGACATGTATAATTTGGGCTTGTATGCCAACATGTAATCGTGGACATCTTGATAAAAAGGAATTCTTCCGTTACAATACCTACCAAAATGGATCCATTTTGTTTTCTTTGTGTTAATACTTTTCATGAACATCTTTTACACACTCGGTACTTTTCTTTAAAAACCTGCAAACGTGGACTTCTATGTATAGTACTATGCCACCGTGGATATGTATAATTTAAGGCTTGTATGCCAACATGTATAATCGTGGACATCTTGATAAAAAGGAATTCTTCCGTTACAATACCTACCAAAATGAATCCATTTTTTAAATAAAAAAAACCAAAACTTTTCATGAACATCTTGTACACACCATTTAAAAAACCTACAAACGTGGACTTCTATGTATTGTACTTTGCCACCGTGGACATGTATAATTTGGGCTTGTATGCCAACATGTAATCGTGGACATCTTGATAAAAAGTAATTCTTCCGTTGCAAAACCTACCAAACTGGATCCATTTTTTTCTCTTTTTTTTAAATACTTTTCATGAACATCTTGTACACACCCGGTACCCTTCTTTAAAAACCTGCAAACGTGGACTTCTATGTATTGTACTATGCCACCGTGGACATGTATAATTTGGGCTTGTATGCCAACATGTAATCGTGGACATCTTGATAAAAAGGAATTCTTCCGTTACAATACCTACCAAAATGGATCCATTTTTTTTTATGATTTCAAAGATGTCCACGCAGGTATAGTTAAATACCTGGGTCCACATTTTGCAGGTACTAGATGAGGGGGTGTGTATACGTAGACGTCCACAGTTCAGAAGTGGAAAACAGGTCTATCCAGAAGACCTGCACAAGTTCCTCCCGTATGTTTTTGCAATGCCCCATGCAGTTGTAATGATTATCTCGCAAATGGCCTGCGTAGGCCGTCAAATAAAGACGTCCACAGTTGGGGGGTTAAAAATACATGTCCACGATTGAAGGTCAATACCAGTGTGTGAGCGTGTCTATCCATTCAAACCGAGGACTTTAACAAAAGGGATCCGGGTGTTTGACAGAGCGAGGACGTCCTCGCTTCGTTTTCGTGTACAAACCCAATGGGGACGTCGCTATGTCAAAACAATGGGAGAACAAAGAGAAGTCCTCGGTAAGCGGGATTTACAAACGTGTGTGTGTGCCTTTACACACGCCAACTTACAGGGTATTTTTAACAATAGAACAATGCTACCCCACAAGGTTTTCTTTGTTCAAGTGGTACCCCACAGATGATTTCTTTAGAAAAAGGAATAATAGAACAATGGAAGTACCCCGTAACTGCCATATGTAAGGGTGTGTGTGTGTATGTGAGTGTGAGTTTGAGTGTGATTGATTGTGATTGTTTTGCATTGTTATTGTTATTGTGATTGTGATTGTGATTGTTTTGCATTGTTATTGTTATTGTAACAATCTTGTTGATATTCTTTAAGATGCATGGCCCGATCTCTGACCCCAAATATATGAGTTTAATGGTCAGGAACCATACAAACAACTAAAAAGTTTCCTTAAAAGCACAGAGTGAATCGGTCACGTGATTGTCGAGATCTGACAAAAACACAAATTTTGCATTTTAGTTCTCATTTCAGGTCAAAATGGCCGAAGGTCGGGTCAAGCAACGTCAAACTTACCCTTACTGGTTTGAAACCGTGAATATTCGCTTCTGAAACATTTACTAATGGCTATTTTATTTTTATTATTTATTTATTTCATATACATCTGTTTCTTTACCGGGTAACCCATTATAGTCCTTAAAGATACACAAAAAATTAGATAACTAAAAGTAAAATGTAAACATAAAAGATGTAAAGCCATTCCTATTCCTGATGAAAAAAAACATGCGAGACTAATAAATACTCTGATTTTGTCTCCCCTTCATGGCTTTATTTAGTACTGATGAACTTTATTTCTTAATTTAATCTTTTGAGTATTTTTAATGTTTCATGTTATTTGTGTGTGTATTTCTTTTTAATCACTCAATTCAACATTTTTGTTGCAACGTGATTTTTAATGAACCTTTATTGAATTGAATTGAATTGAAGACTTAGAAACATTGAAAGCAGCTTTGAACATCAACTCAGCAGTGTCTTTGTACCATTATTTTTACAGAGTCATTATTATTCATGTTCATCTTAGTGTAATAATCCCTGTTAACCCGCGTCCTCATGCAACAAATAGATATAAAGGAAGTTAGCGGTGATTTCAAACTGAAGAATTGGTGGCCTGTTTGAATTGAAATACTTGGCGGCCATCTTGGAAACAAAATAATAATAAAAAATAAATAGGCCCTCATCCTCCTCTTTTTGGAAAAATTAGAATGATCAACTGGTATTTTTTTTTATTTGGCCTAATCTATGCCTGACTGGATGATACTGGACTTTTTGTGGTCATGATTAAACTATGTAATTTTAATAAAATGATTTTGACTTCTTTATTTATTAGTTCCTATATAAAGCACTCTCCTATCTCCCTCTATTTATTTATTTATTTATTTCCTTTATTTACCCAGGGTGAACCAAATCAGTAAAAATAACTGGTTTCCATTTGGGCCCTGCATAATTACATTGTTAAGAACAAACAAATTAACATATTAAAAAGTAAACAGACATAATCACATGATAAAACTAACGATATAAAAATTATAAACTAAGCGTAAATATGTAAGGATATGTAAACGGACAATTAAAATCAATATAAACAAAAAAGAAGAGTAAAAATAATTACTTGAGTAAAATCAACGGAAACTGTCACAATAAAAGGAAGGTTTTTAAAAACAGACCAGCTTTCAAAACAATAGAGACCGGTCCCTACATACGCATTCCCGAATATAAATAAAAATGTGATTTGGATGATTGTACAATAAATGTATAAAAGGTGGGAAAACTGCCAAGAAGTACAAATAAAAAAACTCACAATATGTACAGAGTATAAATAAAGCGATTAGGAATTGAAAAAGCTCAGTTTTAAAAACAGACAAAGACTCAAGTTTTCTCAGACTAACTGGCAGGTCGTTCCACATTTTGGCCCCAGAAAAAGCAAAGCTTGAGCACAAGCTTTCTTTCTTGACCATAGGAGGTCTCAGAGTAAGGTTGTCATTTTGTCAAGTGGAACAGCTGTTTGTGAAGTGAATGAATAGTTTTGCCATGTACTCTGGGCATAGATGATGTATGCATTTATACACTAGAATAAATTTTTTCAAACAAATTCTCTCGGCAAAAGATAAGCAGTTCAATTCATTAAACATATCAGTTGAGGAAGTTCGGTAGGGGCAACCAAGGATTAATCTGGCATTCTTTTCAACAGTCTGTTCAGCAGGTTACTATGTGCGTTGTATCGGCCTCCCCAAACCGTACAATAATAATCCAAACTCGGTAATGGGTCATTCCATGGCAGACCAACGCACTTTTGTACCTGATGTCTTCCGATTTTGATATAAATTGCTGTGCTTATAGGTCCTGATGAGCAATGAATGCACACCAATTTTTAGCCTGATCCAACCTACCATGTGGTCAGGGCAGACACCACAAAAAATTGACATTTTTAGAGTAAAATATCACCCTTTTGGTACAAATGTCAAAACCATGTCAATTTTCATCGAGTATATGCAAATTTGGTATTAAAATAATGAGAATTGCATGCTCAAATCAATTCTTTTGTGAAAAGTAGGTCACCGTGACCTTTAATATGTTATCGCGACCTTTAGCCCACTTTTTTAAATAATGTATCATCCTGAAAATCGACGAAATGAAAATTACTTGATAGAGCATGTCTTCTTCTATCAGAATCCACTTAGATCAAATTGTGATCTTTAAAATTTGCAACTTTATGACTATTTTTGTACAGTTGGTGTGGTGTTCTTGTTTAATTCGAAAAGGGTCTAATTCTATAAAGACAAACTGGAGAGTTGTATGTACCAAACTGAGTAACTGTACTTTATTCCATATCCATCACTTTCCATGTGCTTATTTCCCATCATGCACTTGTGCTCCATGGTGTGGCACATAGCATTGCACTACATGCTGTATCTGAATGGTGATGCAAATAGTATTGGACACTACATATGGTAGGTTACAAATTAGTCAATTTATCTACTTTACATTATAAATCTACCAACACAACTCAATCTTCTGTTTCTACAGTTACTAAAATTAAATTAGGTTTGTAAATGTATCAAGTACGAAGCCAGAAGAAGCAACATTCTACCTTTTGCTTTTGTGCAACTTAGATGAGGCATACAGGGCATTTAAGGACAAGTATCCAGAACTGAAGGTTGGTTTTTCAAAATTTGCCGAATTAAGGCCCAAGTATTGCGTTGTAGCTGGAAGTACTGGTACACATTCCGTGTGTGCTTGTACCAATCATCAAAATGAAAAGCTGATGATCCATGCCGTTGACATTCCTCATTTTCGTGGATCCTACAAAAACCTGCTTGCTGAAATCACATGTAACCCTGGCACAACAGACTGTTTCCTGGGAAAATGTTCTATGTGTCCCCAGGTTGCTGAACTGAAGCAGCAAATCATGGAGGAGATAGAAGAGGAGGCCATTGATGAAATATGTTACAAGCAGTGGATATCAACAGGCCGTTAATTCATTCAGAGGTTAAATTCATTCTGTGAAACGGCATGAATTCATAGCCGACCAGCACGCAAAGTTTCTGAATCACCTGAAGTCAGAGTTGCAGCATGGTGAAATAATTGTTCTTTGGGATTTCTCAGAAAATTATGCATTTGTTGTTCAAGATTCATCACAGGGGTTTCACTGGACAAATGACCAAGCAACACTGCATCCATTTGTAATCTACTTGAAAAGACAGCCATCTTGTCCATCTCAACTTTGTTGTAATCTCAAACAGCCTCACCCATGACACTATCGCAGTTTACTGTTTCCAACGAAGGCTCAACAACTACCTTGTGCAGACCATGCAGGTACATAAAGTATTCTACTTCACAGATGGATCTTCTGCACAATATAAGAACAGAAAGATTTTTGCAAACTTGACCTGTCACAAGGACGACTTTCATCGGATGCTGAGTGGCATTTCTTCGCCACATCACATGGGAAGGACCGTGTGATGGATTGGGTGGAACTGTAAAGCGTTTTGCCGTTAAAGTCAGTCTTCCGAGGCCGTATGAAGACCAAATCTTGAATGCTCAGCAGCTGTATTCGTGGGCTAAGGTGAATATTCCAGGAATACAGTTGATTTTGTGGACAAGAGTGAAGTGCAACAGTGCGGAAAATTCCTTGAGAGTGGATTTTCAGCAGCAGTGACTGTCCAGGGTACGCAACAGTTCCATGCTTTCTACCCGCACCCAGTTCACATCCAGGTGAAATTCATTTCAAAGGAACAAAATGCCAAGTCTGTACAAAAATAGTCATAAAGTTGCAAATTTTGAAGATCCCAATTTGTTCTAAGTGGATTCTGATAGAGGAAGACATGCTTTATCAAGTCATTTTCATTGTGTCGATTTCGTCACATTGACCTATTTTTCACAAAAATGATTTTTGACAAAATAATTGATTTGAGCATGCAATTCTCACTATTTTAATACCAAACTTGCAT
Organism: Pisaster brevispinus; assembly: GCA_023634235.1. Lineage (NCBI taxonomy): Eukaryota > Metazoa > Echinodermata > Asteroidea > Forcipulatida > Asteriidae > Pisaster > Pisaster brevispinus. Next base: position 8,586,954 of record JAMKCF010000001.1, read on the forward strand.
ATTCAATGAAAATTAACATGATTATGACATATTTGTACCAAAAGGGTGGTATTTTACTCAAAAAATGTCAGATTTTTGTGGTGTCTGCCCTGACCACATGGTAGGTCAGATCGGGCAAAAAATTTGTGTGCTCATTAGGACCTACAAGCACAGCAATTGTTATCAAAATCGGAAGACATAAGGTAAAAAAGTGCGTTGGTCTGACATGGAATGACCCTTAACATGGCTAATTTAGACACCTAAACGCTTGAAAGAAGTAATCTGTTCAACTGGATCGTTATTAATGACAATGTTAAGGTCAGTTGAAGCTACCTTGTGTTTAGAGCCGATGATCATTGACTTAGTTTTGGCAGCATTGATTGTCAACCTATTTTTTGGCGGCCCAATCGTAAATATTTACCATGGCTGTATTGAGGCTACGTTCGATTTCCTCTCGGTTGGAGGAGCTACATATTATTGTTGAGTCGTCTGCGTACATGTGCAACTGGCAGTTTTTGGGAGGTCCCAGAATAGATCCCTGAGGAACACCAATTCTAAGAGGGAGAGTCTCAGAGCAGCATTTTTTTATGCAAACTGACTGTTTACGATCAGTTAAACAGGACGTAAACCAAGTGATAACTGAGGCAGACAAAATTTATCGAATGTAGCTTCTCCAATAAAATATTGTGATCTACTGAGTCAAAGGCCTTGCTCAAATCAATAAAAACAGTACCAGTGATTTGCCCATGCTCTAATGCATGAAGACAATTATTAATCAATCCATGGAGTGTGGTCTGTGTTGAATGCTGAGGTCTGAAACCTGATTGGCAAGGGGGGATCATATTGTTTTCATCAAGGTAGGAATACATATCATTGAGCACTGCCCTCTCCATAATCTTGGAGACAATCGGAAGAATGGAAATCGGCCGATAGTTACCAACGCAACCTTTATCTCCACCTTTATGTATTGGAATTACTGAAGCATGTTTCCAAGCATCAGGGTATTGACCACTTGTTATAGATAAATTAATAATGTACGTTAACGTACTGACTACATAATATGGACAAGCAAGTTTCAAGAGCTTTACACTTAAGCCGTCTAGGCCTGTAGCTTTTCTGACTGGCATTGAGTCAATCTGTTTTTTAACAAAAGCTTCAGTGGCTTCAGACAATAGAAACTTGTGTTCGTGACGATAGTCAGTAGCTGGAGTGTAGAAATCGCTCCCGTCAGACGTGGCACTATTTACTATAACTATTTTGGGCAGAACTACTGCTACTAGCCATACGCTCTGCAACAACGAAGGTGCCCTTCAAGGCTGCACTTGGTGTTTTTTTTACTCTCTCTGTTCTACGTCCGTTTTTACTTCCGTGATTGTGTTATTATTGGCCCAGAAATGTCAAAGTGGCATCCAAGATGACTGTTAGTACTTGTAGAACCTCTTGGCTACATTTATTTGTGTTTTAACTGCTGGAATTGATGTCACGAATGTGACATTTTGATGCTCTCAACTGCACTCAGCATTGTGAAAATCCTATCAGTCTGGTACCTTGCATCCCACACCAACATACTGTACTGTGGCCAACAAACTTTTTGGAAACTGGATTGTTATGCTTTACTAACCGGTGCTTAGCAGAAAACTTCAAACATAAGGTTGAGCCTTCAGTGTGGAGATCATTAAAGGCATTGAACATTGCCATAACAAAACGAGGCTGCAGAGCTGGTAGAAATAAGCAGAGAACTATACAAACTCGTTTATCACAACGCCCGGTTCTGGATGACTATGTACCCATGCGAGGTATATGCATGGCTAACTTGGCAAATATACCGAAGGAAGTCTATAAGAACCAGACTCATGTCTTACCAAGCGTCTACATGTGCAACCCACGATCTTCGGTAAACAAATTTGATGAATTCCGGACATCAGTGCATGAAATGAATGTCGACATTGCAGGTATATCAGAGTCGGGGTTTACACCAGAAAATCCAAGTGACCATTTTGAAATTTCAAACTATACACTAGTCTCCAAACATCGTGTGCATCGATGTGGAGGTGGTGTCGCCCTATACGTCCGGGAAAGCTTGGGCTTTCAGGTCACTGATTTAAGTGTCCCTAATCATCTTGAGGTGGCTTGGGTTAAAGTTCGACCCCACCGACTGCCACGTGACGTATCAGTCCTGTATTTTGCCATCATATATTCACCGCCCTACAACCAGTTTGAGAATGAACTCATTGATCACCTTGTAGACAGTTTTGATTTCATTCGTACTAAACATCCACAGGCGGGAGTCACCTTTCTGGGTGATTTAAATCAACTTGACACTAGCCAACTGTGTTTAGGAAATGGCCTCCAACAGGTGGTTACTCAACCTACTAGAGAAGGTGCTATACTTGACAAGATAATAACCAATCTTGCAGATTACTACCAGCAGCCAAATATCTGCTCTCCCATTGGAACAAGTGATCACTGCACAGTTTTGTTTGTACCAAAGCTCAAATTAACCAGCAAGGAAGACACTCCATATACACGAGTAGTACGACCAATGAAGGACTCCTCAATACGACATTTTGGCATGTGGATCACCCATCATGACTGGCAGGAAGTCTACTCTAAATCTAATGCTACTGACAAATGTACTGCCTTCCATGATACTCTGAATAAGTCCATAAATACCCACTTCCCAACTAAAACAACCAAGCTACATGTTGAAGACAAGCCATGGATGAATAGCCTTATAAAGAATCTTATTCTCAAGAGACAACAATGTTTCAACAAGTAGCACCGTTCACACCAGTGGAAACATCTTCGAAACAAGGTTAAACAAGCTATTGGCAAAGCAAAGAAGAACTACTATTGTACTCGAGTACAGCGTCACAAGGGGCTAGCTAATCCAGCTGAATGGTTTAAGCAAATCAAACTTATGACTAACACGAACAAAAAACAATCATCAATTACCCCACCAGTCAGAATCAACCAAGATTGCTTTCAAGATGTTGCTAACAGCATTAATAATCACTTTGTTAGTATCTCCGAAAATCTTGAAGTACTTGACATTTCGGATCTTCCTGCATACAGGCCGGATCCCAAACCCTGCCCTACAGTACAGAACTACGAAGTTTATGCAATGCTCAACAAAACAAAGACTAAGAAAGCTGAGGGACCTGATGGCATACCTGCCCGAATTATTAGAGATTTTGCTTGTGAGCTCAGTGACCCTTTGAGTGACATACTTAACCAGTCGTTTTATGAAAGAATCCTACCAGCTCAATGGAAAAGAGCAATAGTGGTCCCTGTCCCTAAAACCAAGCCAGCAATGTGAGACAAACTCAGACCAATATCACTGACAGATCACCTTGCAAAGGTCGCTGAAGGATTTGTAGCAAAATGGCTTCTCAAAGATATTGAGGACACAATTGACACAAACCAGTATGGCAATCGAAAAGGTGCCTCTACAACGCACTACCTGGTAAAACTCTTAGACACACTACACAAGCATGCTGACAAACCAGGCTGCTCTAGTACAATGGTGATAACGGACTTTCAGTAAGGCATTCGACATGGTGGATCACAACATCCTGATAAAAAAGTTAATCTCTATGGGAACACGCCCTTCACTTATTACCTGGATAGCCAGCTTTCTGAGTGGCCGAGAACAATGCGTTCGGTATCGTGGGGAACTTAGTGAGTGGAAAACACTTAATAGGGGAGTACCTCAAGGCACCCGAATTGGACCGCTTGGGTTTTTAGCACTCATCAATGATGCTGTAACTAACTGTAGTGGAGACCAATAGCCGCAAATCACCCTGCAGCATACACAAACCCAGCTTTACCAATTCGAGGAGTGGGCTGAACTGAATCATATAAAATTAAACAATGACAAATGCTCAACAATGAACGTGTCATTTCTGAGACAACCAATTCTTAGTCCACCTCTCACAGTTTGTAATATACCATCAAACACCGTTCAAAACCCGTTAAAATACCATTAAAAACCCTTGTGGAACGAAGGAAGCAGCTGTGCCTGAGCTTCTTCAAGTCCCTGCTTTCTTCTGAGCATTTCTGCAACTGGGTTCCACCATGTAGAAAAAATTTTCACCACAGGAACTTGAGACACTCAGATGAAATCTCATTACCAATTTGCAAAACCAAACGGTATCAAAATAGTCCGATTATATATATGGCCAATTTATGGAACAAAACCCAATTTTAAAGCAATAATAGTTATCTTTCTATATTTTTACCACCTATAGCCATGTTGCTCCATTTTTCATGTTGTAAATACAAATACACACAATGGTCTGCGTTTATTTAATTGTTGTTCAGATTTGTATTGGCCTTTCGCTTGTTTTTCTTGATTATTGCGTTTTCCATTCTTGTCTGATGGTTTTTTTTTTATTACCACACCATATTTGAGTTAAATTAATTTTAATTTCAATGTGCAATGTTTTCAAATTTAGGGGAGTGGCTTAACTAGTTCACTTTTTTTATTACAATTTGCCTCCTAATTAATTTCAATTTGTCTTTTTTTGTAAATTAATGTAAAATTGTTGTAATTTAGCCTTTGTGCTGCGAGGACAGTTTTTTAATAAACCATTTTTTTAATCTATCTATTAATGGTTGAGAAGTGTTCATTGAATGCGTTAGCAATGTCAATGGGACCTTCCAAATGCTCACCATCTATTACAATAGAGTTGGGAACTGGCTTTTTTTTGGGGGGGGGAAGGATTCCCTTAATTGTTCTTTAAAAAGCAGAGGAATTGCCTTTGTTCGACTCAATTGCAGAAATATAATAGTTACTTTTCTCAGAACGGATTTTGGAAGTCACCATGTTACGTAACTTGTAATTATCCCAGTCATCGGGTGAACCAGACCGTCTCGCCATTTTGTGGATGCGGTCATGTTCACGCATCAGATAAACAAATTCAGTGCTCAACCAAGGCAGTGAAGCATCACGAACACGTTTGGTTTTTTCAGGAGCATGTAAATTAACTTCATGTTCATGAATGTAGAGTGCCATAAAGACCAGGCATCGTCAACGTTTTTACAATTAAGAACATGATACCATGGGGCAGCAGAAAGATTATCACCAAATGTTTCGTGGTTAATGTTCTCAAATGAACTAAACTTGATACAATCACCTTTCTGTTTGGGCTTATCCCACTTATGTATACCATAAATAAGATAATGATCACTTATAACAATAGGCAACACTCCACTTTCAGTTATTAATTCTGGCTGAGAGGTGAAAAATAGATCAATTGCACTTTAAGTGGTGTGCGTAACCCGCGTGGGTTCTTGAATGAGTTGTGGTAGTTGATAAAGATTAAAACAAGTCAATAAGTTAAGAGAATTATTTACATTTAAAACATCAATATTAAAATCACCAGAAATAAGCACTTCTTTAAAATCACTGGATGCTTTGTCAAGCATATTTTTTAATTTGTCAATAAATACTGCCGGGGTCGATGGGGGTCTATATACAGAGCAGACAAGTAAGGGCTTTCTGTGCTTGTGCTTTATCTCAACCCAATTGCATTCAATATCGTCTGTCTCCAAATCGGTATGCCGGGTATAAGATATATTGCTCCGAATATACATAGCCACCCCACCGCCATGGCGGTTTCTATCGTTTCTGACTATTTCATAGCCTGGAAGGTTTATTTCTTGATCCGAAATTGAACAGTCACAAAAAGTTTCATTCAAACCAAGGATGTCAGACATGATAATTTCTAGCTGGTCAAGTTTGTTCACTACGCTCCGTATATTCAAATGAGCAATTAAAAAGGCACTGGAAAGTTTGTTTGAAATTATACCGTTCGTGACAGTTACTTTGGTGTTTTGATTTCGGGGTTGAGCAGTTATTGAACTGTGGTCGGATACCGTTTCCATTCCAGTTGCTGCTGAGGGCTGTAGTGGCTTTTCAGCACGGTTGCATCCAGTGGGTGAGTGTGGTGTATGAGGTGGGTGAGTGTGGTGTATGAGGTGGGCGTGTGTTTTGGGCGTGCTGACAAGTCGCTGATGAGTCTGTTTTATTCTTGTCCTGATGGTTGGGCCTTTTCGAAAATCCTGGTTGCTCTTTTGGGCCATGGGACTTGCCTTAGAAAGGACTTCGGCATAACGATTGTCAACGTGTTTGACTTTTGAGGACTCATCACAGCTACGGAGGTGGTGACTAATGTTTCTTGCGAAGCAAACAATACCATTTTGTTTAAAATATACTCAATCAGGTGCAAGATGCGAAGTTGTTATGTTGTTATTGCAGATGAAGCCCCAACCAGATTGAGAAGCTAATTGTGCTAAGCCAATATTTGCTGAATCGACTTTTGTTTTTTGTTCGATGGTTTGCTTTCTCCGATGTATAATTGAGGAGATTGTCAATTTCGCCTTTGTGGTTTTCTCAATGTGTTGCCCTACACGACGTATTTTGGCGACCAACGGTGTCGAATCATCTGTGACATTGTTGGTTCCAACATGTAGTATGACGTCATTGGGGGTATACTTCTCAAGTAGGCCTTGTGATTTTCTTACGATGTCTTCCGCCTTTGCACCAGGGTAGTAACAGCACATGACTTTCTTTTTCCTGCTTAGAAGGTGGCCCTTGATTTTCTTTATCATTGAGTCACCGATCAAAAGAACGTCGTGATCAGATTTTGATTTGTACTTTAGGTTGTGTTTTTCTCTGTATTGTTGAATTTGGTCCGCCGTGCTTGGTTCCTTGTTGGTTATAACATTGAAACTTCCTCGGCTGTTGGTTCTTGACAATCAGATCCAGCTTCATCAGACAAAGCGGTAAAACGATTTGACGTTTCAACAATAGGATTTGAAGCTGGTGTCCGGTCTACACAAATAGCCCTTGAACGGCTTTTTGTGGTTGTCTATTGTTGTTTACTGGTGACCATGTCATTGAATGGTCGAAAGTCCTTGGTGATTGCGTTGCTAAGTGTCAAGGCTGTGTATGCTGCTTTTCGTTGGTAAGCACTTCAATGGCGGAATGCAGGCTTTCTTTATCACTTTCTAATGTTCGTATCTGCAATTTTAGATCCAAATTTTCAACAAACTGTGCTTTCATTGACATGACTTCACTTCTTAAGTCCTCGATTAAGACCTTCAGTTCCATAAAGTCTGAGTGTGTATTTGACACCTGAGCGTCGTTTGACGTTGACCTGAAGTTAGGTGTAGGTTTTCTAATTGCATTGCCATCTTTAACAATACACTCCATGTTGGACAGTTTCAATTTAGATGATAATAGGCATGCTCTTGGAAACTTGTTTCGATCATCAGTGAGGTATTGGTAAAGTTCTGTAATATCATCAACTGTAGCCTCGATCGATCGTCTTGATTTTAGAATCAACTTATCAGTACCTGTACATGTAGTACCCATACGTTGTGTACACGGTTGCTCGTCGCCATGTTGGGTTTTCTTTGTGTACTTGGCTTCAGCGAACTGAAATAGAAATCTCCAGGCTTCTTGTAGCTCATCCAAGCTTATTTCACCTCTCATGTGTTGTTTCAATGAATCATGTTGAGATACTCCAATCTTTAGGAGTTGGCTTAGACTATCACCAATATTTTCAAGAAAAGTCGGAGCCGTGCCCGGAGCACTCACAACCGCCATCAGATTGACAGATCTATAGCATTTCTCTATAATTTGTTCCCATCTATCCTATAGGATTAACATATAAATTGCTTATAGCAAATTAAAAAGTCTTATAGCATTTCTAAAGGACTGTTCTTATAGTTTCCTTTTGACTTATACAGGATTCGTATAGGAATTGTCTTTTACGAAATGAAAAAGTCTTACAGCAATTATCAATGAATGTTTTAAGGATCCTATAGTACTATTATAGGATTCGTGTAGGAATTGTCTTTTAGGATTTGAAAAAGTATTATAGCATTTTCCTATAAATGTTCTTATAGGATCCTGTAGAACTATTACAGGATTCATTGAGGAATTTTCTTATAGGAAGGGACGAAATATCTATAGGAAACTTGTAGACGTTCACTTATCGGATCTTTAAGATTCATCTCATGGGATTCCTATGGTTTTTTTTGTAAGGGTTGGTAGAGTACAAGATATGCAAGATGATACTAGTGGTGTATTTGCGTGGGGAAATACTTTAGTCAGAGTAGCCACAAGCACACAATAGCTGCCTTCTTGGAAAGTGGTTTATTTCGAGAACTCAGCATGACCTTTAACCTGCATACATGGACTCTATATTCATGAGCATTTAAGTAAGTAGTGCCACAGTGGTTTTTATCAATACATTACACTTCCTCCTCACTAATTATGAAGTGATGAAAATTTTAAGCAGTTCACTTAATTATTTATAGAGTTATGGAAAATAGTTTGTTGCGTTCCTTTTATCATGGAGGTAAAAATAGGAGATACAACAAGAGAACACAGCCAATTAAGCCTATTAGCGCCTCTGGCAACCCTGCAGTAAACCAATGGGGCCACCCGCTGAGATAAGGCTCTCTGTGCAGAGAGTCTAATGCCGCGATTCGGCCGTCCATGCGAACACAATTTTTTACTGGAGTAAGGAACCCCCCGACGATCACACAGATCAGGAAAAGAAAACGCATGGGAAGTAGTATTTAACAAGGTATGAGCTTTTCTTCTTTTTTTATTGGCGAATTTGGACTATTCCTTCAAAGGTTAGTACTAAACTCATATTTTTATGAAACGTGAAAAATTGAAGATTAAGGTTGATACGTAATGGGTTATTTAGAAGGCTCCTGTCGTCCCCTGTGATCGAAAATAGTCTTACGAAGCAGTATTTTTCGGTCCTACTACTTGCCGTCAACTCGCCGTCAACTCATTAAATATACATCAAAAATTTATAAATGGGGCATGGAAGTGTTAAGTCTGGGCTAAACTACATATTTCTTATGGTTTTCGGTACAATTTCATTTACAAAAACGATTTTGTGTTGATAAATAAATAGTATAAACGCAGCGTTAGCCGTTGGCCGCAATCTTTCCTTTTTACGGAGCTTGGACTGTACCATTCATGGTATGGGTGTGCAGAGAAATGCAAGTATCAAGCTATGGATGGACAACAGAGGGCGCTATATTGCAGATGGCTGCGGGTGGATGGTGCACTCTGGATATCAGAATATTGTGAATGCGAGTTTTTCTCAAATAACTATTTTGCCTTTTTGGCAAGTATTCAGTTATAAATTACTTAGGCCTAGAGCTTGATTCTGGACAATGAGTTTTCTGATAGATCATACTGTAACTGATAGTGATACAGATCTTTACATGGACAAGGCTTGAATTGAAAGCAGGTCGGTGACTACAATACTGTTCCATGGATGTGTATTCTAATAATACTAGTAATAGTAATAAAATATGTGTCCAGATTTTATAAAATACTCAAATGAGATCTTTTGGTAAAAACTTGTGACAAGTGGTAGCAGGATTGAGGAATGGAAACTGATAACACAAAAGAAAATTTCACGTTTTTTTACAACTCCTTTCAGGTTTGTTGAAGAAGAAACAAAGAATTTATTGTTAATGTCACATATCTGTTTATTTAATTCCGATCCCACTTTATCTATCAACAGGACTAAACAAAACAGCCATACATGAAGCCATCTTTTCATTATTATACAGTGAGGTGGCTTGCCCTTTATTTCTTGAATTATTGTTCATGCATTATGTTGACTAAGCCTCATTGTATCGATGTTGCTAAGCATGCAATAATCAATTCATTTTATCGCATAAACGATAAAATACATTATTCGCCGCAGAAGACCCCCGCAGTGTACCAGGCCGTGCTGCAATACATGGTGCTGACAGTTTGGATATTGGCGTCCTCTGCTGCATGGTTGTTGGGCAATAATTTTGTTAGGCTTGCCTTGGTGACGTTCCTTGTGGTGGTTTGGACGTAAGCCATAAAGGTAACCCAACTTTCCCGGGGTAGCAAGGCTGACCTTTATGCAAAGTGTGTGTGGTCAAATTGACCTTTATTTTAGATTGCGTAACAAAAGCATGGTACTTCTGAGTAGCGGGAAAGCTAATCACTTCGGCTCAGCTTTCTCTGAGAGTAACATTTACTTCGAAAACTTTAAAATTTTCAATCGTAAGGAATTGTTGAATTTTTCGCAATCATTTGCGGGCCAGTTTCGGTCATTGTTGGAGATTTTGGTCTAACAGAGGTTTTTCTGCGGCACATTCCGTCTTCATACAAGTTATCTACGGCAGAGCCTTGCGAACGTTTTAACTCGCGAGTTTTTCTGGAGGAAGAATGCCTCGTCCAGTACGGAAGAAGACGCGTCCGGGGAGAATGGACTCGCCGCTGCTGCCAATGCGGGGCCGTGGCCGTGGCCGGGGCCGGGGCCGGGGCCGTGGATCAAAGGGTCGGCCGCGGATGAACCAGCAGCCGCCCATAGACCAGCAGACGTCGGCGGAGGTTCCGGTGGATGAGAGCACCACCTCGGCCATTGCTGCTGACGACAGCAGCTCTGGACAGCCATCTCTGGGCCAGAATATCATGGAGGGGACGGCCGCACCGTCGTCAGCGTCTTCAGCCGGACCGTTGCTGGCTGGACCATCGCCGATAGGACATCCGTCAGGAGGAGGACCAACAGTATCGGGACCATCGCCACTATATCCAGTTGGTCATGCCGGTACGTTAAACGATTTGGGGTTTAATAACCAACAGGGTGCAGGGGTTTTACCTGCCTTATCTGGGATTGTCGTTCCTCCTTTTTCTAATTTACTAGAGGGGTATGGGAGACCCACCCCTATTCCATCTGTACAAGATAGTTGTGGGCTAGGATTACATGTCTCTCAAGCCATGAAGGAAAAAATTTGGAATTCCCAGTATGTTGACATGGCTTTGTTGTTCCGTGACAACGCAGTGTTATCGTTGGCCTCGGCCGACAGTGGCACTGGGTTGTCGATGATGGTGGATGAGCAAGGTCGGGTGGTCTTTCGCCCGGCCTCAGCGCCACCGCGGAAATTGCAGACCATCGATCACTGTTTTCTCTGTGCGCCATCCCATGCGTTTTGGTGAATTATTAAAGTATGCGGAGACCATTCGCCTAGCTGCTGCGCAGTTCCCCGGGTTGGGCTGGCGTAGCAATGACGAGCAATTTCGCTTGCGTCAGGAAGCGCAGCCCTCCCGCTCTTGGGCAATGCTTGACACCGAGCTTTGGGTTACTGTTGCTGCTGCTACCGCTACTGGTTATATGCCAGTCGCTGCGGCTACTTACAGTAACACGGGCAAACAGTTTTCCTCGCCCATGTCAAAGGGTGGCCCCTTGGCCTGTGATGCGTTTAATGCAGGGGGTTGTAGGTGGAACCCTTGCAATATCCCCATCGTTGCGCTAGTTGCTCCCGCTTTGGGCATGGGGCAGCTTCTTGTCGCATAGGTAAGGGCAGGCAGGGTGGCTTGCCAGCCGGTGGCTTTGGCGGCAGCAAGGGTTATAGAACAGCTCAGCAGAGTGTCCCAGCGGCCCGAAGACCGGGGGGTGCGCCTACTGTTCGCGCTAGCGCAACAACCGCATCTTCACCTGCGGTTCAACCTGTGTCCAACAAGGCCGTTAATTATGCACGTAATTTTCGTCCCTCCAACACCAATTAAGATTAACACTTTAAGAAATTGGCTGTCCTTTTATCCGGACAGGCGTAATGCTAGTTTGTTAAGTGCAGGGTTTTCTGAGGGGTTTCAACTTGGCTATCGTGGCCCACGCTTGTGTCGGGACTTGGTAGCCTCTGTTCAGCCACTGAGCAGCCAGACGTAGTATTAACTAAGTTACACAAAGAGATTAAATTGGGTAGGGTTGCCGGCCCATTCAAGCATAGACCTTTCGCAAATTTACAGTGTTCGCCAATCGGACTGGTTCCCAAGCACGACCCAGGCGAGTTTCGCCTTATTCACAATCTGTCGTTCCCGTCTGGTGGCTCAATTAATGATTTTATTGATGAGGATATTTGTACAGTGCATTATAATTCGTTCGACACGGCAGTTGACTTAGTTGTTTCTTCAGGCCAACGCTCATGGGTAGCAAAATCTGATATTAAATCTGCATTTCGACTTCTTCCAGTGGTCCCCTCCGATTATGAGCTTCTTGGGTTCGTATTTCAGGGTGAATTTTACTATGATAAATGCTTACCAATGGGTTGTTCTGTATTGTGTTCCTTATTTGAAGCATTCAGTACTTTCCTTGAGTTTCAAGTTAAACGTGTTTCCCAGTCTGTTAATGTTACCCATTATTTAGATGATTTTTTGTTTGTGGGCGAGTCTCAGTCGGATTGTCCTGCTTTGTTGCAGACTTTTCGGAGTGTTTGCAATCAGTTGAGTGTTCCAATTGCGGAAGAAAAGACCATGGGACCAAGCCAGGTTATAACTTATTTAGGGCTTGAAATAGACACTATCCAGCAGCTAGTAAGGGTGCCTGCGGTTAAAGTACTGGCACTCCGCCAGCAAATCAATAGGTTTTTAGGAAAGAGTAAACTGTCACTGAGGGAAATCCAGTCCCTGGTCGGGTCCCTTAACTTTGTGTGCAGGGCGGTTGCCCCAGGTAGGGCTTTTACACGTCGTTTAATCGGCCTTACGCGGGGTTTGCGTAAACCACATCACAAAGTCCGCATCTCTGCTGGCGCAAAAATGGACCTAGTTATGTGGCTGGATGAGGGTATTGACTTGTTCACCGATGCAGCTGCCAGCATTGGTTTTGGGGGCTACTTTAATGGTAAATGGTTTCATGCTAAGTGGGCCCCAGAATTGTTAGCGCTGTCACCATCCATCGCTTTCTTAGAGTTTTATCCGTTAGTTGTTGCTGTGTATTGCTGGGGCGATTTACTCGTGAACCACAAGGTGCGATTTCGATGTGACAACAGTGCTGTTGTACACATCATTAATAAGCAGACTTCACGTTGTGATATGATAATGCATTTGGTTCGGTTATTTGTGTGTCGGTGTTTGCGGTGCAATATCGCGTTTAAGGCAATTCATGTACCTGGGGTGCGAAATGATATTGAGGATTCCCTTTCACGTTTCCAGGTCGACCGTTTTCGCATGGCAGCGCCGCGAGCAGAATTAACCATGACACCTCTTCCAAACCTGCCGCCAATGTGGTAGAAGGTGAGATTTCCCGCTTGTTAATTGCCGCTTTGGCGCCCAATACTCATAAGACATATCAGGTTGGCTGGCGTGCTTTTTGTCAATTTAAACAACTGAGCGGCACATACGAGTTTGTTTCCCCTGCGTTAGTACACGACGTTCGTGAGTTTGTGGCCTCGTTGTCATAACAGAATTTGGCACCCGCTACCATTGCCACGTATGTTTCTGGGGTGGGCTATGTTCACAAGTTGCGTGGTTGGCCGGATCCTACCAGAGATTTTTTGGTGTCTAAGTTACTGGATGGTTGTCGGAGGCTTTCTGGGGCGGCAGATCAACGTTTGCCAATAACGTTGCCTTTGTTGTCAATTTTATTACAGGCCGTCCCTCATAACTGCTCCTCATCTTTCGAGGCTTTACTTTTCAGGGCAGTAATGTTAAGTGCATGTTTTGGTTCCATAAGCTGTTGGACACTCAATTCTCGGTGGCCGTCTCCCCGGTTGATAATAGTGCATTTGGGCACCAATGATTTAGTTGCAACAGATTCTTTCTGCATGCGGCATGCGGCCACCTCTGTTATCGACAATAAGTCTGGTAGGCTTTTATCTCATTATTTTAAAACACTGTTGTTTAATTAGTGTTATATATAGAGGCTGGGCAAACTGCCCCCTCATTTTATCTATGGCAAGCTGCCAAGTACACTGCTGTTTAGTTAGTGTTATATATAGAGGCTGGGCAAGCTGCCCCCTCATTTTATCTATGGCAAGCTGCCAAGTAATCCGGGCCCGGTACATTTTGATGGGCAAGCTGCCCTTGGGCATTTGCCCTTCATTAAGTCATGATTATGTCATGAGTTTAATATGTATTGCATTTTGTTGTATTCTCGTACATGTTTACCAAGCTGGTAATTGACCAGATCTTGTTAGTAATAAAAGCAGTTGAAGCTGCGCCAAAAGTCAAGTAATGTTTTTGTTACTATATTATTTTGGGGTGTCGTCTGAGAATAAGATAGTCTAAAACTCTTCTTTTAAAAGAATAAACAAAGAAACAATTTTTTCAATTCGGCACAGATCCTCTTGTTTATTTGACTGTGATCTGACTTTGTAACCAATCATGACAAAGAAATATAAAACAGCTTTACAATTTAGTAATACTACAACGTAAACCGGTTACAATTTAGTGGCAAAATGGCGGGCAAGTGTTCACTAGTTAAATATTTTTATTTGCCAAGAACAGCCCTCAGCTTCGTAAAAAATTTATTTATTTTTTTTTTTTTTATAAGCAACAAAATGTAAATCAGTTAAATGGCGGACAATGTTCACTAGTTAAATATTTTAATTGCCAGGAACAACTCTCAGCTTTAATCTAAATCAACATTTTGTCATGCCCGTGAGGTCACAGTAACAAATAAAAATTTGTGTTTTTTCATAAAGCGACGAGATGTAAATCAGTTATAATGGCGGCCAATGATCGCTAGTTAAATATTTTAATTGCCAAAAACAACTCTCAGCTTCATATAAAATACCAGTTATAATGGTGGAAATGTACACAAGTTTAATATTTTAAACGACATTTTGCAGAGAACTGTGGCTGGTAGTGATAGAAATTGGTATTGATGATAAACATAAATCAGGATACTGAGTGACATTCTTTGACTAAATATATCAATCGCCAAGATTTTGAAAGTTTAAATAAAGTGTTGTCTGTACTTGTTAAAATCAGATAACAAAAACGAAGAGAGAACCGTCTCTTCTGTATGAACTAATTATTTTGCATTATGTTATGAACTGATTGTGACGGTCTTTGCTGTTCGAATTCGTTTTCGCTGACCTGGTTTCTTGGCAGTGAGTGGGGTTTTGGGTATATTTAATTTACCATCGGATGATGTTACAAATTTTGAGCTTTTTCTGTGCCAAGAAATAAACTTGTGAAGTTGTTTTTTTCTCCAGATCAGTTTTTGTTGCCCATACCTGAGGGTGGATTTTGAATTTTCCAGAAACCCATGGAGCTAGTTGGTAATGTCCTTGTCCATACATGGCACGTTGCATTTCAAGGTACTGCAGCTTAATTATGTCATGTAAGTGGTTAATTAGATCAGGCAATCTCGAGGGTTTCCAGTTCGTATTAAGTTTCATTATATGGTTCATTGCCTCACAAGAATTGTTCTTCCAGTTCATGGGCACTGAGTTCTTACTTAAACGGGGAGCAACAACGTAATGACGTAACGATGGCACTAATCTGTTTCTGAAATAGGTCGAAAATAATGGTAAATTTAATTCATAATTTTCCCCAAGGTGTACTACTTCAGCTTCAAAATCCACAATGTCATTGACGCTCAGTGGCCCATCGGGTCCAAAGATGTCATTTAGTATCTTAGATTTTTGTTTATCATCAACACCAATCTTTTTCACTAAATACCTGTACACAAAACAAAAGTTGCATCATGGAAACAATGTTCTGCCGCCTTTGTCAAAGCCTTTTCTTCATCTGATCCTAGAATTAAATTACTACATCCTAAATGAGTTTCGCTTATACCTATGTCTAGTACACTCTGCATATGTGAAAAGAATTGATGATATGTATTATAACTGCCGTCCCAGTGTAAGTAAACAGGCCCTAACATAATTGGTACAGTTTGAGTCTCTGACCTAACAAGATTGGGATGTTGGAATACAAATGATGTAACAAAGCAGGATCCTAAATTGAATGTTCTGTCGATGCCTAATATTGTCTTTGATCTATCATCTTTACAAATATTTACCATATCTTTTAGTTGTTCTTCATTGTATAGTATAATTGATGGTGGTTTGCCCTTTGTTTGGATTATCTCTTGAATTATTGAACTATCGTGCATCATGTTTATTACTGCTTGAACATCATCAGCAGTGTTTGCTCTACTACTGTGATGTGGCCTTTCACCTGTGCTTACCTTATGTTTCATGTTTTGAACTTGTTTGAGATTCCTGGGGGCCGCTTCTGTGTCATTAATTACTAAAGATTGATATACATTTCTTGGATTTGAAGTAGTTACATCTTTTCTCATTTTATCAAGGATTGATTTTGACGTCCTAATGTAATTGTTATTACCATGTTTCTGATTTCCATGACTGTTATAAGAATGGGGAATATGTCCAATGTATTCTACAACTGCCGTGTTAAGTTTGCATTTATTATTTGGTAACTGGTCAAACCAGGTGATGCGCCTTTTAAAATTTGCGTCTCTCTTGAGGGTTGAAGAAAATCGCTTCATTGTAAAAATAGTGTCATCACCTGGCTGTGGTTTTAAAGGCTGAAGTTTTCGGCTACCTGTGCAATATTTTCCATACTTTTTAATATGCTTCAATCCACCATCACTACATACAATGAAATCAGTTGTGGAAGATATTCTGCTATTCCAGATACCAGTCATCAGTGAAATCACTCTGCTTTCCCATTTTCCTATTTTTAATATTTTCACTGTTGTTAATTACAAAGTACATATTATCTTTATAACCTGGTGGAATCTGAAAAATTTCGGGCGTTTCATCACAGACTATTTTATAAAATTCAGTAGGATTTAGAAAAGTGTTAACAAGTCTTTTGCCAAAAGGCTGGACCTGGGGAATTTCCTCTGAAGAATTTTCATCAGACAAATCTAACCTTTTCCTTACTCGTCTAGAATTGTTGCATTTACCTTTTCTTTTCTCTGCTCTGGTACCATCAAGAGCAGATGTTCTAATGTCAAACTCGTCTTCTGATGCAGGAAAGTTCTGATCCCAAAGTGCCTTGCCCAGAGCAGATGTTGGAGAGGGAGCTGGAGACAGATCTGCGATCGGGACTTGGTGAGCTGGGGATAGAACTGACGAGGGAACAGGAGCTGGAGATGAAGGTAAACCAGCAGGGGTCGTAGCTAGTGACAGAAGAGGTGAAACTGGGGACTGAATGGAAACTGGAGATGGAGACGTCGGTGAAGATAGAGTTCTTGGTGAACGGACTGGAGATGGAGAGTCGATGAGAGAGATGCATGGGGGTGAGCCAGCAGGAGACGAAATAGTGGACTGAATGGAAACTGGAGATGGAGACGTCGGTGAAGATAGAGTTCTTGGTGAACGGACTGGAGATGGAGAGTCGATGAGAGAGATGCATGGGGGTGAGCCAGCAGGAGACGAAATAGTGGACTGAATGGAAACTGGAGATGGAGACGTCGGTGAAGATAGAGTTCTTGGTGAACGGACTGGAGATGGAGAGTCGATGAGAGAGATGCATGGGGGTGAGCCAGCAGGAGACGAAATAGTGGACTGAATGGAAACTGGAGATGGAGACATCGGTGAAGATAGAGTTCTTGGTGAACGGACTGGAGATGGAGAGTCGATGAGAGAGATGCATGGGGGTGAGCCAGCAGGAGACGAAATAGTGGACTGAATGGAAACTGGAGATGGAGACATCGGTGAAGATAGAGTTCTTGGTGGACGGACTGGAGATGGAGTCGATGAGAGAGGATGAGAGAGATGCATGGGGCTGAGCCAGCAGGAGACGAAACAGTGGATGGACGGAGGGGAGTGGAAGACACAACTTGAGCAAATCTTTCATGGGGCGGCGTGCATCAGAGGGACAGAGTGATTCGGAGTCCATGTCCCTGTACCAATTAAGTCCATCGTGGTCCACATGATGTACACTGGCGTTTGAGTGCGCTCAACAGTAGGGTGGAATGTGGTGTTGATTATGCGCACACATAAATCCGCTATTCCATTTACAGGTGGGTAAACTGAAATTATCAGAACTCCAATAACGGTTGCAGCTGCTTGGATTGTCCAAGCAGATGAATAACCTCCATCCTTAGCACAGCTCAGACAGGCCTCTTGATAAGATGGACTTACCAGCCCAACTCCAGACTTCTGGTGCATCTCCATGTAAAACTCGGCATTGGGAACCATTTCCAAACATGTGCGAAATCGCAGCTCAGAAGAGAGCGCCTCGTCTCCTTTTATGGCTGTGGAGAGTGAGTTAAAAAGACAGTTACTGTTACCGGTTGCCTTGACTGGAGTCAGTTGCCCAGCCCCTCCTGATGACTTCAGTAGTTTGATAGATGTGGCATCTGGTGTCATGTTAGTGTCTGCTCTGACCTTAGATGTTTGTCCAGGTAGAACCGGGGTTTTACAAATGAGAATTTTCTCCCTTTCAACTGTCTGCTTCAGGCTCTTGAAGCTTGAAGAACTGCGCTTCAGTCTCTGCATTGAAAGATCGGGAAGGAACTCGAGTGAACTACTACATCTCCTACAAACATAGTCAAAAGTCACATCACCCAAAGATGTCAACTCATGAAATGTAAGATGCTCACAGCGACGGTGAAACCAGGCAAGACAGTGACCACACTGATTGTTGTTGGTTCGGCACTACTTCCCACAAGCACCACAAGGCCACTTGCAGGTACGTCTCTTGCTTCAATGGAATGAAATAGCAGCCATGCTTAGTATTGTAACAAAAATTAGTTTTGGTGATTTTTGCCCTCTTTGCTGTCCATCATATTTACACTCTGTTTTGGTGACTTGTATTTTTTTGGTGGGTTTGTTTTGCTAGAATTGGCTGCCCATAGCTGGCTAACCAGTTGACCTTTAGTCAGACCTTTTTTTATTGCAACATACAACATTGGTTAGTGTGCAAGAATGTAGTATGCCACACCCCAGAGGTGGTCATGCTTTGTTAAATCCTTTTTTGTTGTTGTAAGCTACTTTCATTCACCAGCTGAGCCTTTAGTGTTCTTTCTTTATATGTACATTGTGTTTATCTGGGTCTAAGACTAAAGTTTAAAGAGCCTCTTTTTACTTCCCATGCTTTGTGACTTAACTTAGTGCTTTTGCATCTACTGTAGTTTTGGTATAAAATCATTGTGCTCAATTTTACATTGAGTT
The DNA here is from genome assembly GCA_023634235.1 of Pisaster brevispinus. NCBI lineage: Eukaryota > Metazoa > Echinodermata > Asteroidea > Forcipulatida > Asteriidae > Pisaster > Pisaster brevispinus. Next base: position 8,605,890 of record JAMKCF010000001.1, read on the forward strand.
ACATTGAGGACTTGTGACTGGGGCACCGGAGTGTGAGCATCATGTCTGAATTCTTATTCTTAATTTTTATGGCTGGGTTTTCATGTGGTGACATATGCTTGCCTCTACTTGGTGAATGATGTGTTGTGTAGCCGCGCCTTGGTTCTGTATGTAAGTTTACATTTGTATTTCTTTATACCCCAGGTCCGTTTCAGCCATTCCATTTCATTTGTAGTGCTTTTATGTCTATACTTTTATTTTTGTAGAGTTATAGGGCCCTTGGTTTCGACAGCGTTTTCTGTGTGCATGCGGCAGGGTAACATTTTTGGGGGTTAATTTTGGGGAAAGTTGTTGTGTGTTACGGGCTTTATAGCCCTCCAAATTCAACGGCCAATTCGGCCTAGTTAACCCAAATTAATGCTTAAAACATTGCTGCATGTACGGGAGACACATTGGGCTGAATTTGGGGCTCCTTTATATCCTGTTTATTCTGGTGAATTAAGTGTAAAGGTTCGATGGTTTGGTCAAAATAGCGGCATTCATTGATTTGAGTCCATACTGCCTCCCCATTTTTATGTGAAATGAGATTTGGAAGTAATTTGTTGTCAGTAGAATAAAAAGTCGCTAAGAAATTACAATGAAGACAACTGGAAACGTTTGAATTGTTTGCGAGTCCAACAATTATTAGCTTGTTCATTTTTCTTTTGGTAAATTATCTGGCCATTTCTTTAATAACTCCCACGACTGGCGGAAGTCCTAGGGGGGTTCCGTTACAGTTTTTGGTGGCAGCGGTGGGATTTATCGACAAAAAATATTAAACAACAAAAATAAATAAACAAATAATAAGTTTTTGCAATGGCCTCGGGAGGATATAATGTCGCCGACCAGCTGAACCGTACATTACGAATGCTAAAAAAGAGAACTGGACCAAAAGTTATCTACACGGTTTGGCTGGAATGGGTTCCGCCCCTTCGACCGTGGGAGATAGTCCAATATACCCCAGTCACATGTCCTTCCCCACGGGTAGATTGGGTGGTGCCCGGGGTGGAAATGCAGATGTACCAGCAGAACATGTTAGTGTGGATATGCCTGAGGCTGACATCAACGCAAACATCTCGAATTAGTTTTTCTCTGCCACGCCAAGCCCAAAGTTTGAGTGAGCGTGAACAGATTCCTGTACAAACACCTACTAATACTAAAATAAGTGATACTAACTTTGGGGATTTTAGTTGTGACACAAGTTCACCCAGTTTGGTTGAACAGAAAGTAACAAAACCTGTTGTGCAGCCCGACAATTATGATGGAAAGACACCATTTGAAGACTGGCTTAGTCATATGGAATTGTGTAGTGAGATTAATAGTTGGAACATTACACAGAAAACTAGATTTCTTGCTGTGAAGTTGAGGGGTCCAGCATTACAGGTTTATACAGATTTGCCTGAGGCAAAGAAACACAGTTACACTGAACTTGTACGTGCTCTCAAGGAACAATTTTGTCCTCAGGGACAAGTAGGTCTTCTCCGAGCTCAACTTAGAGCTAGGGGTCGTAGAAAAGAGGAGTCTTTACAACAGCTTGCTAGTGGTATTCGAAGGTTGGTTTTGAAGGCCTATCCTGATGTCTCTGGTGAATTCCGGGAAGAGATGGCTAGGGATCAGTTCATAGAGGCCCTTGACTTACCTGATGTAAGAATACAGGTTCGACGTGCAAAGCCCCAAAATTTAGGTGAAGCACTGACTTTGGCTCTAGAGGAGACATTCCTTCAACTGGAATGTAATAAAGACCGTCTCCCTAAACAGGTGTTGGCCACTACTAATCAGTACACAGCTAATTCATTAACACAACAGAGTACCCAAGTGAATGAAGAATTAGAGAAATAGAGCAGACGTTAAGCGAGCTAAAAAGGGCACTAACCGCAGCACTTCACGCACTTTTCCATTTCCTTGTTGGGAATGTAAGCAAGTAGGACACAGAAGAGCACAGTGTCCCTTACTGGTGCAAGCCAGTCTCTTCGGATAAGGGAAACAGCAGTGGACCGAGCAAGGGGCCACTGCCCAGTCCACAGTAAATTTCAAGGCCCAGTCTCCAGTCTACTTTGTCCATGGTGATGTTCATGGTATTAATGTGAAGTTTTTACTTGATACAGGCTCGTCAGTAACCATTATAATATCCACAGATCTGGGAGCAGTTACCTCTAGATGTCCGCCATAGCCTACGTCCCTGTTCAGAGTCTGTAGTTGCTGCAGAGGGCACTACTTTACAGGTAATCGTTTGTACAGAAATGGTGGTTCGGTTTGGTAAGCTTCACAGACGTCATCTAATACTGGTCGCCCGTATTATGCAAGCAGGTATTATAGGGATGGATTTTCTGGTATCACATGAAGGGGTCCTTGACATTCCAAGACATAAACTTAGGTTTGGTAGTCAAGAAATTCCTGTATTTTTTGAGAGCTCACCGTTCACATGTTGTAGAGTTTCAGTAGCCGAAACAGTAACACTTCCAGCGGGTCGAGAGACAGTTATACCTGGGGAGTTGCACTTGAGAAATGGTTGTACGTCTCGAGGGGTTCTCGAACCCACTGGTCGCTTTACTTGTAAAGATAATGGTGTGCTATTAGGCCATACTTTTGTTAGTACTGAGCAGAATAGAGTCCCCCTGAGAATTTTTAATTTACAACCGGAGGCATCTGTTTTGTATAAGGACACACAAGTAGCAATATTACTGCCGGCTGAGGAAGTGGTATATGAAACGGTAGAAACTGATAATGACACTGGTTTAGGTCCTGCCTTGAACAAATTGTTTGAACGTAGTTCCCAAAACTTGAGAGATGTTCAAAAAGATAAATTGAAGGAAATACTCTGTCAGCACCGTAGTACTTTTTCTGAGTCTGGTGAATTGGGTCAGACTAATTTAGTTTTTCACAACAGACACCGGCGACGCCCGTCCACGCCGACAACCAGCACGACGTTTGCCCTACCACCAACGTCCAGAGGCCCAAGCTCAAGTGGAGGATATGTTACAAACTGGTGTTATTTATCCGTCTAGTGGTCCTTGGGCAAGCCCAATCGTACTTGTAAAGAAGGATGGTTCCACAAGGTTTTGTGTAGACTATAAGAAGTTGAATGATGTTACATTTAAGGATGCCTATCCCCTTCCTCGGATAGATGATAGTCTTGACGCGCTAGCGGGTTTGAAGTGGTTTTCTTCTTTAGATTTGGCCAGTGGCTACTGGCAGGTAGAGATGAGTCCCCGTGATAAAGAAAAAACAGCTTTTACCACTGGAAGTGGCTTGTATGAATTTAATGTGATGCCATTTGGCCTCTGTAATGCTCCAAGTACTTTTGAGAGATTAATGGAGTTGGTTTTGGCAGGTTTGCATTGGAAGACATGTTTGGTTTATTTAGATGACATTTTAATTTATGCACAAACATTTGAAGAGCACACAGCACGCCTTAGTGAAGTCTTTGCTAGATTAGCTGCAGCTGGGCTGAAACTAAAGCCCAAGAAGTGTTCCCTATTCCAACAAGAAGTTGCTTATTTAGGCCACGTGGTATCACAGAGTGGAGTGGCTACTGATCTAGAAAAGACAAGGAAAGTCAAAGATTGGCCCACCCCCTGTAACCTTAAGCATGTAAGAAGTTTCATTGGCTTGTGCTCATATTTCAGGCGTTTCATTAAAGATTTCTCACGTATAGCTGCACCACTGTATAAACTAACCCATAAAGGCGTTGGCTTTAAATGGACCAGTGAATGTGAACATTCTTTTCAGATGTTGAAAGAAAAACTCACCTCAACGCCAATATTGGCCTTTCCAGATTTTCCTTCCTTTCATGCTAGATACAGATGCTAGCGGAGAGGGGATAGGTGGAGTCTTGTCACAAATCCAGGGTGGGCAGGAGAAAGTGATTGCATATGCAAGTCGGAAGTTGAGTAAGAGTGAGCAGAACTGCAGTGTCACAAAGCGAGAACTACTTGCAGCTGTTCACTTCATGAAGTACTTCAAACATTACCTGTATGGTAAGAAATTCACACTTAGGACGGACCATGGCTCGTTAAGATGGTTGTATAATTTCAAGGATGTCCAAGGGCAGTTGGCCCGATGGATAGAAATTTTGAGTACATTTGATTTTGAAATCTCCCATCGGCCTGGTACACAACATAGAAGTGCAGATGCCCTTTCAAGAATAGCTGATAACATTGCAGTGGGCTCTAGGGAACCACTGTCACAACAGCCTTCCTTGGTGACTTGTTCTATCAGTCATGTATTTTCAGGTTTGAGTGAGAATGAGCTACGGGAGGTCCAGAGGAGTGACAAGACGTTGCTTCCGATCATCAACTGGAAAGAGATGGGGACCAACAAGCCATCCCCTAGCCTGGTGATGTCCAGTAGCCGAGAAACAAGGGTATTGGTACCTCTGGGACCACTTGAATTGAGAGATGGGATTCTGTACAGACGTTTTGAGGTAAATTCTTCTTCCATTTATCAAGTTGTACCATCGTCAATGAGGAGAGATGTTTTGATTCAGGCCCATAGTGCCAGAACTGCAGGTCATCTTGGTCAAACAAAAACTTTGAAGAAAATCCAACGGTCTTTTTATTGGCTTGGGTATCGCTCTGAGGTTCAACGATGGGTCAGACAGTGTGAAGATTGTGCACGCAGAAAGTCTCCTTCAAAGGCACGAGCTGCACTGAAGACCTCGTCTGGCGGGGCTCCCCTTGAGAGAATAGCCATCGATATATTTGGTCCCTTGCCTAGGTCCAGGCGAGGAAATCGTTATGTTTTAGTTGTCATGGATTATTTCACTAAATGGGCAGAAGCGTATCGCCTCCGTAACCAAGAGGCAGAGACCGTTGCAACAGTTTTGGTTGAACAATTTATTTGTCGTTATGGAGTTCCGTTAAGTTTGCACTCTGATCAAGGTTCCAACTTTTAAAGTCATGTTTTCCAATCAATTTGTGGGTTATTGGGTATTAACAAAACAAGAACAACAGCCTATCACCCTCAGTCTGATGGACTTATAGAAAGGTTTAATCGCACAATTCAGACCATGCTGAGTATGTATGTAAGAGAAGATCAAGCAGATTGGGATGTTCACTTGCCGTACAGGGCTAGTGAACAAGACACAACAAAATATCTCAAAACGCTACCTCCAAGCATTCAGGAGCAACCGATTCAACATTGTATTTTTACTTGGAGGTTGTGTTCATTTCCTACGGGACAAGATGATTTACTTTCTGGATAAGGTACAGGGCACTACCAACAGACTTTTAATGGCAGTGCGCGCTGACATACAGCAACCAGTATTCCTTGCTGGATACAAGGTTCTCGAACTTTTCAACAAATTAGTTACTTCTCCATTGTGGAGAGTCACCGAAAGTGACGGCCATATTCTCGACTTGTGTGACCAATACACAAAACTTCATGATTTCTTTAGTGAATGCTTGGAGACAGACGCAACATTGTTTCAACTTATGAAAGGAGAAGTCTCTCCATTTGACGACAACCTATTAACAAAGATGAAGTATACGAAAGCCTAATCAGAGAGACACAAAATGATGAAATTGCTAGGAGCATGTCTAGGTTTACGTTCACTGCTTTAAAGCAACTTTTAGGGAGTTGTCAAGGATTTTTTGCCTGGTGGCCAGTATAATGATTTGAAAATGAATAAGAGTTCCTGCAACAGACATTGGACTGAGTTACGCAATCATTTATACAGTTTTATTGATGCTGCGCTTTCTGTTGCTGAAGGACAGTCAGTTTCAAGAACTGTTCCAGATGAACCATCTGTTGCTATATACCCTTACTTGTTGGAAAGAGTGTAATTCATTACTTTCTTGAAACCGGTGAGAATGATCAAGAAATTAGAGTTCCATATCATGGTTAAGTAATCAGTCAAGTCCCAGGTTTCCCTGAGTGGTTCAATATCGCATATGAAAATGATGATGCTGTGTATAGTTACCAACTAAATAAAGACTACCAAGAACAAAATCTTGAAATTGTACCAGAATAGTTAAGTACAAAATATGTACAAAATGTAGGATTACAGGTTTACAATGGAACTACAGGTCTATACAGTCGACACTCATTAATACGAGCTCGGAAGATACGAGACGCCGGTTAATACGAGGTATTTCACTGGTCCTGACCTGTCCCATGCGTGTTTCTATGTCTTAAAAAACGGAAGATACGAGCACGGCCGTAACGAGAACACATATAATACAAGGTATTTTTGCGGCCCCATGATGAAAAAATATTGTTTTTCATACTTTTGTAGCGAGATCTGAAAAATATTGTTGTGTAAAAGCTTGCCGTTCAGTTAAGGTTCGGAAATAACATTCTTGTTGCCAAACTATTTATCGGATCGGACCGGCTACACGGTTCTGTCCTATCGGAAAACCAGAAACATTTCGCTGGTAACTTATGCTTGATATGCTACTTCGCTTACACACTGACGACTACCAGCGAAAACAACGTTCAGCATAGGCGCTACGCAGTATCAAATCTGTCACATCATGGTCACATGAACGGCAAGTTTGACATGACTTTGCTATGACTTTATCTTGAGTTATACACAATATTAAAATTCTCTGATCATAGTCAACAAAAATCGTTTATAATTGATTTTTTTGTGTACAGGATGCTCATAAGAATTGTACTGGGAAGCAAATCGCTCCGTTCTAGCCTAGACACGTGTGTATTGCATGCACTATGTTGACGTGTTTATACATGTACATAGTGCGCTGCGTTTAAGACGAGGTTCGGATAACAAGGAAAACGGACCAGTTCGGCGGACCTCGTATTAACGAGAGTCGACTGTACAGTGTCGTATGAATATGTCACTAGACTGTGTAAAATGTTAAGTTTTACAACAATCTTGCTGGGATTCCGGTGTTTTTGTGGAGTGTATTACAGTGAACATTCAAGTCAAAATAATGTCATTTATTATTCCTTGTTTTTGAGTAGTCGAGTAGATGGTGGTTCATGCTTTCATGTTTTCTTCTGATCCTTGCTGATACTTGTGAACCTGGAACCAGATTGAAAGGAAAATCATTAAAAAGAAATAATGAAAATACTGAAAGTTTTGGGGTTAGTTATGTTCACTTAATAATCTCTGAACTAACTAATGATAAATCTTGTTATGAAAAGAAGGTAAAAAAGGAAGGCACCAGTTTCTTTGTACTATTGATTACCTTTTTAATATGGTCAAATCATAACTTATTCAGTAAACAAGTAAACATTTTCTAATGAACCAATCATCTCAAACTCAGCAGATTTTGATAAAAATGATCCATACATAATACAGAATCACTTTGTATATGATGTATTCCGTGAAATTTTGGGTATTATTTTAGTCTGTGAGCTTTGGTTAATAACATTTTCAAATACAAGGTTTGTAGTGTGTATGGTTACGGAGATACAGCATTTTGAGTTTGTTCACTTAGTTGTTTACCTTTTAAGTTTTGCTCAAATTTAAGTAAACAAATTTAACGTACATTTTCTCATGATTCGATCATCAAAAACTTGTTTTATGTTGTACATGCAACATAGAATAATTTTGAATGACTTGTATTAGGCAAATGTTTCCTCTTTTTTGTACGTAACTTCTCTCTACCTTGACCGATTTTAATAATCTTTGTGGCATTTTGTTTGGAATTGCATGCTCTTTACCATTAACCTATTGCAATAACACAAGCAATTTAAATTTTTTGATGTCAGTCCCTACTGCAACAGCGGTAGTATGAAGTCGAAGATTGGGTGCGTGATTTCACATTAAATTTGTGAACAGTAGAATCAGGTTTTAATTGCTGACGAAGCTGGACTGCATCGTTAGCAGCTCTTTCCATTGCAGTGGCTATTTGCAAGGCCTTGCCTAGTGTTATTTTTGCCTCAGCGAGCAGTCCCTTCTGGATACTTCCTGCCCGTAACCCACACACAAAATGGTCATGGAGGGCATCATTCGAGTAGTCACCAAAAATGCAATGTTCCGCAAACCGTCCAAGTTGAGCGAGGTACGTACTGACGCTCTCATCCTCAAGTTGTTCTCGCTTGTGGAAACGAAAACGTTCAACGATGACAAGTGGCTTTGGTGACAAGTGTTGTGATAAAATTCAACTAGCTCCGTGCATGTTTTTGTGGATGGCTTGTTTGGCAAAGTTAAATTTTTCCAAGAGCTCATTAGTCTTTGGTCCAATAAGGCTGATTAGTGCAGGCACTTTCTTGGCTGCTGGAATGAGTTCACATCAAAATATTGTTCAAGCCTTTCAATATATGTAGGCCAGTCTTCTTCTGTCCCATCAAGTGGATCAATTCTGCCAATCATTGATGAAGCCATGGTCTAGAATGTTAGCTCAGTCACAGAATTACATGTAATAACAATAGGCAATGTGTACGCCACATGAGTAGATATGAACTGTCAGATTCAGTCTATGTGCACATATCCCTTGCAGTGGTAAAATGGATCAAGATTCACTTCATATGTCCACATTTTATGCAGCTACCCTGGCAAATTTGTACGCTAAACTTGTTCTTTTTAAATCACAATGCTTAGTTCTTTAACATAGCGGGATAATAATGGCCATCCTCGTCGCCAGTTGTGTATTTGCGTGGGGAAATGCTATAGTCAAAGTAGCCACAAGCACACAATAGCTGCCTTCTTGGAAAGTGGTTTACCCACAAGAACTCAGCTAGACCTTTAACCTGCATACATGGACTGTGCACTATATAATTCATGAGCAAGTAGTGCCACAGTGGTTTAATCAATACATTACAATAATGATATCAATGATCAGGAAGAAGCTCTTGATAGAGTGTACATGATGAAGATAGGATACTGAATAAAGATGAAGCTGAAATCCAAATTGATGTGAATCACAAAGTTGCCTCTGTATTGCTTGGGCTAAGAGAAGAACATAAGACATCAAGTGCTTCATGCATTTATATGGCCAGGGGCGTTTCAGAAATATTATGTAATTATCGCGAGAATGTTTAAACAATTTCTAGCCTCTTTGGAGAGGGGTGGTGCAGAGGTAGATGAACTAAACCATTTTGCGCTTTCAGATGCATTGAAAGAATCTCAATATGAAAAGGCACTCGCAGAGTTCTCCTCAAAAAGTCACTTGAGGGATACATATCCCAACACTTTGACCTAGTTGAGCTAACTTAAAATGAACTTGGACAGGATGAATACGGTAAAGAGGAAACATTTCAGTATGTACCTGTTTTAGACACTATAAGAGCACTGTTAACAAAGGAGACTGTTTGCAGAGGTGTATGTCAATAATTTCTCAGAAAATTAAGTGTTGAAAGATTACTGCGACGAACTACATTTCAAGAGGAATACATTGTTTTCTGCACAGAAAATGTCACTGCAGGTTCAACTTAACTTTGATGAGTTTAACGTTGCTAACCCTCTAGGTAACAAAGTCCAGAAAAAACAATTTGTGGTTTCTATCTCGTTTTGAGGAAGATCTCCCCCAAATATCGCTCAAAACTACATGTTATGTCTGGCAAACCATTTGAAAATGTATGACATGAATACAATTCTAGCACCACTGTTACGTGAACTTCACAAGTTGGAAACATATGGTGTGTGTATACAGAAAGATGATATTATTCATACTTGTTATGGGACCATTTCATTTATTAGTGCTGAAAACCTTGGTACCCATTTCATAGGTGGGTTCCAAATGCATTTTAACACTGGGTGTATCTGCAGGGGATGCAGTCTTACTTCACAAATTCTGGTCGACCGTTTCAATTGCAGCAGCCTGCAGTTACGAACCAAGCAAGCATATGAACAGCAACTTCGGATTATTTTATAAACAATTTTTAAAAATGAGATATCGCCCAATGCACAAGGCCAGATGGCTACACTTAACTGATTTGGGCTGTTGACCCAGGTCAACTGTCACCAGGGGCACGTTACCACCTACTCCTGGGGCTGAAACATGGTTACCCCCTTCACAGTCCGTAAGGATGTAGGCAAGGGTTATCCACTAGGAGCCTAGTTGGTAGAGCTGAGTGCACCACCTTCCCAACTAATTCGTTCGGCCACGACACGCCACAATAATAAATCATGAAAATCCAGATTTGTGGAAGTTGTATGGATTAAAATGTAATAAATTGTTCAATGAGTTAAGCTACTTCTATATCACACCTGTGGTTTGCCCATGATACTTTTTAGGGGGTAGTTCCTGAAGTGATTGAGGTAACAATTAAACACTGTTCAGAAAGGATATTTTTCCCTGAAATATTTCAATGAACTACTAGCTGGGGACATTAATCCCAATCCCAGCCCGGAGCACAAACACACAGCTGTTATGCTTGTCACTGATCACACCTGTGAAAAGTCTACTATTTTGTACATAGTATACATATACTTCTACAGAACTCATCAACATCAACTGCCGCTTTAGACACCTTATACGTCTGCCTAGCCTAGTTTGTGAGAACATAACTGCGCTGGGTTTGAACCACAAGCGATGGGCGCCCTAAAATGAGCATTAACCAATCCGAAACTACCCACAAAATTCCAGTTCTCATCAGTCAGCAAAATTTCAAAAAACCTACAGCTCAAGGAAACAAAAGTTGTGTTCATTTGGGAGTTTAAAGTCTATATCTCCTCGTGATGAATCTCTGTTGAACTTTTGTGTCCTAAACGCTCGATCCGTGGCAAATAAAGGGACGGTTTAATTCTTTTCGATTGACTAGAGCAGAGATTTGGATTTCACAACAGTGCCCTAAAAAGGCTTCAATCTTATTTCACCAATCCCAGTCAGTCAGTCATCATTGGAGATCGGATATCATCAAACCAGTTCCCTGGACGGGGAGTCCCTCAAGGCTCAGTAATGGTTCCTTCTGTATTCACACTCTATTCCTCACCCATAGAAGATGTGATCAAGTCCCATGGAGTGTCTTACACCATGTACGCTGATGACACCCAGGTATATACCATCCTCAATTACAACAGTCAGTCAACAATCATCCCAGAACTTGAAGCTTGCTTAAATGACATCAACGTGTGGTCTTCAAGAAATGGCTTAAAGTTAAATCAACAAAAAACAGAGTTTCTCCATCTTTCATCCAAATTCAGAAGCAAGATTTCACTCCCACCTATCACCATATCAGATACATCTCTTGATTCAACTTCACACGCATGAGACCTGGGTGTCATCATCGATGATCGACTCACTATGGAAAAGCATATCAGTAATATCTGCCGAGCATCATCTTTTGGTCTGCACAAAATTGGACAAATCAGACAATATCAGGATCAATCGACAACGGAAAAATTAATTCATGCTTTTGTGATAAGTCGCATTGACAATTATAACAGCCTCTTATACGAATTACCAGAATCACAACTTCAAAAACTCCAACGCGTACAAAATTCAGCAGCCAGACTCATCACTAGAACCCGATCACTTGAACCCATCACTCCAATCCTTTGCAATCTCCACTGGCTACCTGTTAAATCACGGATAGTTTTCAAAGTCCTAACACTTGCCCACAAATGCAAACATGGATCAACACCAGATTATCTCCAGGAATTAATACAAGACTATCACCCTCCGCGAAAACTTCGTTCCAGTTCGAAAGGTTTTCTCACAGTGTATCCAGTCCACACAAAGTTCTACGGTCAACGTTCCTTCCGTTATGCTTCACCAAAACTATGGAACTCTCTTCCCAACAATGTCAAAAACTGTACCACGCTAGAACAATTTAAACCTAAATTTAAAACCCATCTTTTTTAATTACAGAAGCGCATAGAGACTTTATTGTATTATGCGGTATACAAGAACTGCCTATTATTATTATTATTGATCTTGTTCTAAGTAACAATTTAGACATTGTTGCCATAATAGTGAAACATGGCTAAAACAAACTGATGACCTTTCAATTAGAGCAATCACGCCAAATGGTTACTCGTTTCGCCATTCTCCAAGATTAATAAGGGCTGGTGGAGGGGTTGGAATCCTTTTTCGCATGTGTCAGTAAAATGTGACATGACAGTGTACTCTTCATTTCAGTCTATTCATGTAGAGATCACATCCAATCCAAAAACAATCCGTCTCGTCAATGTGTACCAAGATTGAGTTTTACTCCTCTCAAATTTCAGAATATTCGGGACATCAGAAGAAGCCATTTAAAGTTGTTAATGGGGTATTGCATCAAACGAACAAAAAGCCTGTATTACCTTGTAGTGTTTTAGATGCGGTTTTGGCAGATAGTTTTTCTCAATATTTCAGCAACAAAATTGTTAAAACTCGTAGTGTTTACCTGTATAAACCTTTTCTGCTATGTTGGCAACTAACCATTTTACCTGAGAGTGTACATGTTTCGAATAATTCTGAGTTTGAATCTACTACTGTGTCTGAAATTATAAGATTAATAAGTAGTTCTCCTTCTGCTTCTGCTTCTGCTTGATTACTGTGTAAACACCTGTAAGGGTTATAGTCACGCAGGTGTAGTGTTGGCAGCGTATAAAGATAATTAGTTTGTGAATGGGTGGGCACGGGTTTGGATGTCCTTGATGTCTAGTTTAGCCAGGCTAGCTTTGAATTTGTCTAGGGTCGTGGCTTCCTTTTTTAATAGTTGATGCTGGTAAAAGGTTCCACTCCGGAATTGTGCGTGGTATGAGAGAGAATTTGTAGCAGTCCTTTTTGGTATGAAATGGAATAAAGGATGTGTTTTGAGAGCAGCTTCGTGTGGATCTAGTTGAGGGTTTGGGTAGTTTGTCGCTCTGGAAGGCGATAGTATTTCTTGTTGCTTTGTACAGGAACGTAAGTCTGTTGGAGGTCCTACGTTCTTCTAGGGTTGGCCAGTCTAGTTTTGTAAGTATATCGGTGATGCTTGCGTCCCTCTTGTATGACTTGGTCACAAAACGAGCTGCTTTCCGTTGTACTCTTTCTAGTGCTGTTTTCTCGGATTTGGTATTGGGATCCCAGATGCTAGAACAGTACTCCAGACGTGGACGAACAAGTGACTTGTATGCCGTGGCTTTCACTTTTTCGCTAGTCATAAAGGTGTCTCCGTAGAAGCCCCAGGATACGGGATGATTTGGATGTTATGTTTGTGATGTGTTGTTTCCATGACATTTTGCTAGATATTTCAACACCCAAGTAGGGATGGTGTTGAACATGCTCTAGAGAGGTGTTCCCATTTTGTACTGGTAGGTTTTTGGAGATCGTTTTTGTGAGATGTGCATGGTGAAGCACTTGCTAGTGTTGAAGCCCATCTGCCACACTTTTTCCCATTCGCAAAGACTGTTGAGGTCATCTTGAAGGATTTTGGAATCTCTGACCGACCTAATTTGGCGATAAAGAATACAGTCGTCTGCAAATAGGCGTACATGTGATTTAACAGATGAAGGCAAGTCGTTTATAAAAGCCAGGAAAAGCAATGGGCCAAGGACGGTTCCCTGTGGTACTCCGGATGTCACTGGGACACTGGATGAGAATGAGCCCTCAAGCACAACTTTGTTGTCGTTGAGTTAGATACCTCTGATACCCATGTAGTCAAGTTTGTGCAGTAGCCTCCTCACGGCTGTCCCAATCCAGAAAAAAGCGCACGCCCTCAACGTTGTGTCTGAATTATTCATTTTTACGCGAAAAGACTTAAACGAGTTTATGTTTTTCTCTGGCGTCTGCCGTAGTTATTTACGTTGTTCTCTGTTGTTGTTTTCTTATTTTAAAAAATCGGAAACAAAAAAATATTATCTTAAAAGGCTCTTTAAAGTTTGATTATGTGTTGATGTAGGTCTAGCTTTTTTCCTCGATTTGAATACGTCCAAATTAATGTTTTTACTAGCATTTTTATAGTTGACGGATTTTCTTTAAAAACGCAATTCAACGCCCGGCGAATAAATGTACCATGAAAATGAGTTATTTTGTGGAAATCCAAGTTTTCCTGTGACGATTGACCACAGCAGTATATAAATGAAGACCTCCCAGACGACATCTGCTGCTCTCATTATTCGGACAGCGGTGAGTATTTTTTAATTGTACAAATCATAGGGTATTTTGTCATCGTTCGATTCTGTGTGCACAGCGTGTGCAGCAAAAATCTAAGATAATCTCGAAGAAATCGAAAAGGATGTTAAAGACAAATTTCAGTGGCGCTAGTTGGAAGAAACTGATGAAAGCGGAGATTTCATGTCAACATACATTCGAAAGATTATTTCATCAGGTAAGAATAAAATGACTTAACGTTTGGCCTAAATTGAATTTTTCGTGAATTATATAGAAAGCAATTGCATGAACTGTTAAGTCAGAATATCAATAAAAAGTCAAATTAAAATTATTTTGAGCCTATAAAGTATAATATACAAGGAAGAGTTTAGTGTTGTCATAATTAATTTAAGTTTTCTCAATTACTGTAGGCGTAGCTGTGTCTCACCGCGCCCCAGCCGGCCCCATTCCGGGTTGCTAGGCACTGTTGGCGCTCTGGGCAACGGACAACGGCACATGATTTTAGACCAGGCGGCCTGGCATTATTTCGCTCAGCACCAGCAGATTTTTTAATTTGGATTATCGGATACAATTTATGTATACTGCAAAAATAAACCTGCTGGTCTGGTGTGAAACGCGGGAATTTGTAGAGTAGTGGTGGCTACAAATCTGAACACACAATTGGCCCAAATTCCGGACACACAATCGGCCCAAAATTTTGGCACACATTCGGGGTCCAAAATCCGGGTGCAATCCGGACACGTTTTTTACCCCAGTAAAAAAAATGTAGTTTTTGTTAGTTAATACTACTACTGGTGCAAACAGATAATTTGAAATGTATGTTGTTTGGTAATTAATAGTTATAATTGGGCCAAATGAAAAATGGTGGGTCACTGGAATTTTTTTTTTTTATACTTTCGAGTGGGGGCTTAACTTATTCATGCATTTTCGCAAGACCAGGGATCATGGTGAGTTAGAGGTGTACTTCAAATAGATTTTGACAGTGGCATCTTTTTTTTCAAATTGTATATTTTAAAACTTTTGTTTGGTTTCTTGTATTCTTTGCAGGCACAGCTTACTGCATTTGGTGCCACGATAACCTCAAATATGGGAAAGGTGGCAAAATGGTATTGAAAAGCCACGCCAAGACCAAAAAAGATGTGAAATAAAAAAACACTGAAAAATTCAGTCCCTTCCTGCAGTATTTCAGCGTGTTTCAGAAGGACTAGATGAAGGACACCTTGGTGGCGCTACCACTAGTGACAAGGGTTGCACCTTACCATGCGGGTCTGCACCTAATACCCATGGTTCTTCATGTTCAACTAACCCAGTCCAAAAGACTGTATCCCAAGTTGTCAGCTTATGGGATCGTAAGTCACACGCAGAAGCAAGAACTGTGTCGTTTATTGCTGAACATTCCTTACCGTTATCACTTGCACCACATTTAATCAACTATGCAAAGGAGATGTCACAGGATCACAAAACCTTGGACAAAATATCCATGAGTAGAACCTGTGCATCATACAAATGGGAGAATGGACTGTCAGCTCTTCTGCACAAACGATTAGTTAACACTCTGAAGCAAGTTCCATTCTCGATGAACCTTGATGAGTGCACTGCAAAAAACAATCAGAAAATTTAAGTATCCTTGTGTCATATTTTTCTGAGGAAGAGAAGTGCACTGTTGTGTATCCCCTGGCTTCTGTAACACTTAAAGTAGTAAGTGCAAAAGTTGTGTATGAAGCAGTTTGTGAAGTTTTTGAAGAAGAAGAAATTCCATACACAAACCTTGTATCAGTCCTGTCAGACTCCGCTGCCTACATGAGGGGTAAAACATCTGGATTTGAAACTCTACTGCGTCAAAGAAAAGCCCCACACTTACTTGACATAGATGGCGTCTTGTGTCACCATATCCACAACTGTGTTAAGCAGTTTTGTTCACATTTTAATCACACAGTTGAACAACTTTGTGATGATCTGCACAACGATATTAAGTGGTCTCCAGATTTGAAGGCATGGTTGCAAGAATTATGTGAAATCTTCGACTGCACATTTCATACCCCGAAAGAACGAATACCACATCGCTGGCTTTCTGTCCTTGATGTTTCTAGCGATTTACTTAACATGCTACCAGCTATTGTTTGCATGTATTTTGCATATGTACCCAAGGATAAGCAATGTGCGTACAAAGATTTCATCAATACATCTCAACTTCAAGAATCATGCAAGTCAAGAGTGAATGAAATCAGAAGATTGTGCACTAAGAAGTTCCAAGCTTCAACACAGGCAGGAAAAGAAAGGAAGTCCAGGATCATAAAGAAACTGTTTTATGAACACAATAAAACAATGGCTCTCCTCTACCTGTACAATGATGTGTTGCCGATGTTCAAGTCGTGTGTATTGATATTCCAGCAGTCCAGCCCCATGATACACAGGATTCATGACGAAAGCACCAGTCTCGTCAGGACTTTTTTGTCAAGCTTCTGTCTGCATGAGAAAGTCAGAGATGCATCTATTAAGGAGTTGCAGACAATAAAGCTTACTGAATGTCTTCTTCCACAGTCCGAGTTGTATACTGGTCGTTAGAGCAAGGAAATGCATTACCCAACTTTCAAATTCTCTAGCAGAACAGTTTATGCTTAAACTGAAAACAGCATATGTAGCTACAGGTGAATATCTTGTGAAGAAAATGCCCATTGGTAATCGTCTTCTACGAAAACTTTCTGCAACAGATCCTAAAGCTATGGGATATTTTGTCACATACGCTGTGTTGAAGAAACTTCCTCTGCATTTCACTACTGCACTTTAGAATGATGATGAAAAAGATAAATATGAGCAAGAGGTATCTAAACTTCAGCTGGACAAAACCTTGCCACCAGCGGAAGTTGATGGACATGCAACTAAACTGGATAAATGGTGGGGTGAGGTACTAACAACAAATAAATATCAAATTCTGGGTAAACTAATAAAGTGTGTTCTCAGCATATTCAAAGCCCCAAAATTAGAACAATCGTTCAGTATAATGAATCACCTGATTAATACAAAGACAAATAGATTACAAACAACAATGTATCAGGCGTGTTAAGAGCACCGGACTCAAGCTCTGGTGTTTGATCAGCAGAGTGTGGGTTCAAGTCCCGTTGTGACACTTGTGTCCTTGAGCAAGACACTTAACAATGATTGCTTCGTAAAGTTGGGGAGGTAGTGCTTTCTGCTCTACCAGCCAGGCTTCTGATGGATGATACCCAAGCCTACATCCGTATGGACTGTGAAGGGGGTAACCCTGTTTCAGCCCCAGGAGTAGGTGGCAACGGCCCCTGGAAAAAAATAGTTGATTGTAGCCCACACCTTGAAGTGGCTTTCAGGCCTTGTGTGTCTGGCGACTTGCATAAAAAAAAATAAAAAAAAATAAAAAAAAGGCCTTTCAGAATGTGAAATTCGTCCTCAAAG
This sequence comes from Pisaster brevispinus, assembly GCA_023634235.1. Lineage (NCBI taxonomy): Eukaryota > Metazoa > Echinodermata > Asteroidea > Forcipulatida > Asteriidae > Pisaster > Pisaster brevispinus. Next base: position 8,623,268 of record JAMKCF010000001.1, read on the forward strand.
CCAATTCAGAAAAGTACAGTTGATCGTGGTCTCTGTTACCACATTCAGACAGCTTCATGGAGGAGGAAAGTGAAAAGGAACGAACTAGAATCCAATACAAGGAGTATGGCTGAAGTAGGAACAGCATCTACACAGAAAACACTATGGAAAAAGAAAACACCTCCATTGGCAATAGCAACAGGGAAGAAGGCAAACACATCATCTAGAACTTCAGAGAGAACACCTGCCGTAGCAACTACAAAAACTCTTCAAAGGAAACCAGTGACCTCCAACATGCATAACAGGGCAAAAACAATTCGTAGGGTTATGAATAAGAAGAGGGGTCAAGTGACGAGTAAAGACCACAAATGAAGACAAAATTCATAACCAGTGAAGGTTCAGGTATATCAGAAAGTTCAAATTAAAAGTCTGTTTGTGTTTCATATTGTTTTTATACACTGCCATATATGCTCTGTAATTTCTTGAATGTGGGAAGAGAAAGTGTTTCCTAATATATTTTGGAAGCCTGTTAAATGTTAAAACCTTGGGGATTCTGCGAGGTGGTCAAGTGTCCAAAACGTCAGCACAACATTTTTCAGATTTTTTTTTCAACACCTGGTTGCATCTCTGCAGACAATAATTTTTAAATGGTTGTACAAAAAAAATAAAAAATATCACGTAATTAACGAAAAGTGTGAAAAAAACAAAACGCGGTCAAAGGTCAGCGTGACAATGTTGCGCAATGTTGTAAGTAGACTGGTGCTCTGTTTATGTATTAATTATAACAATGGCGAGGCATGAGGATCCAGACTTCATATCCATCGAGCACAAATTCACGTGTAAATTAAAAAAACAGACATAAACGGACATCAGTCTATAGAGCAAGGTTCCTTGCTCTATGGTCAGTCCTAGTCGAAGTCCGATCACGGTCCTAACCAATAACTGTTTTGGTTGATCTTGCCAATGAAACAGTTATTGGTTACGACCGCGAAAACGCACCCCAACCAGTATTCTGTGTACGACGAACTGGACGAACTTGCAATGGAGAACGTTTCTTCGACATCCAAGGATCGGTATAAAAACATCGCAAGGAAAAACACCCAGAAGGTGGTCCAACGAAAAGTAAAAAGTAAAAAAAACCACGATAAATCCAAAGGGAAAGCCAGCAAAAGCAGCAATTTGGGGGGGGGGGGGACATTGTGCAGCTATCATAGAAGTAGACCAGCTGTATGGGATAAACATTCCCCGTCGTCGTCCCGCGTGTGTAGCGCAGGCAACACGTTGCAATAGTTACGGGATAATAGCTAGGGGTACAGACTAAAAAACAGTAATTTTTGGTCTGGCTCCCTACCCCTCCGACAAGCTCCCAAGCTCACGGCTAGACCAGCAAGCCGGGGAGTTCATGCCCCGGGGTTTGTCTCTCTGGCCCCACGACACATGGCACCAGCTGTACGGGATATGCCCCATGGTTTACGTTCCGCTAGCTCCTACGCTGGTGCGCCGAAAAACACGCTTCGGTTGCACAGATTCTCTGAATGCGAATCTTACGTTCGATTTTTCATTATTATTTACAAATTGTATCAATAATCTGAATACATACTTGTCAAATACTCGTGAATAATTGTAAAAAAACAGATTTTAATTTGGTTCAGTAATTTACTTGTATACGGCTGGAAGTAAAACTAACTCCGAAGATCACGTGATTTATACGAACCACTTTTTGGTTCGGATAAATCACATGACCTTCGTTTTTTTTAAAATGCTTGAAAACGGCAAAATTTGATGGTTTCTTTTAGGAACCATTCTTCTCCATTCCTGGAAGACCTTTGAAGTCATGTTAGCCTATTTTGTAGCCCAAATAGCCCAACAAAGCCGGTGTGCCCCTTTAACTTCATGTAATCAGAGTAAGGCCTCTTAATAATTGGTAGAGCTTATAATTTAAAAACTACATTCAAGATGTGCTTACCACTGACAAAATGTGCTGAACAAACTCTCGATGACGGAGTTGGAATCCAACTCTCACCTTTGATGTTCGCTGCCCACCTTTCTCGTCGCTGCTTAGGAAGCACTAATGACTGTTTACCCGCATTACACAGCACTTTTGGTATACAATAAAAATACATCCCTGTCACTTCTATTGTGGCAATGTACAACCCGGCACAAGTTCACCATGATTATGTCATGTTTTTGGTTTAATTCTGCACGTAAATTACGATGTTTATGTTTTGAAACGGCAAGCAGGGCGGTTGTCATGTAGAGCGTTTGACCTCCGAGTGAGGGCGCCCTTTTTATTTCCATGGATTGGTGACGTCGTATGCATAAGGTCTATTACCGGAAACTTGGCTTAATGATGACAGCCCTGCTTTCAACATCCCCTGCTACAGGTGTATTCAAAGCAACAGACAAGGTAAAAAGGCTGGAGGTGGTGTCGCCATCTTTGCCCACAATTCACTTACTTATACAGAGCTTGAGGACCTGAATCTAGACAAACTCTCTGCGATTATCTGTTCATAGAGATTAACCAATCAGCTGGTAAAAATGTCATTGCCGGTGTTGTGTACAGGCCCCCTGATGTCAATACAAATTCATTTTTTGATGCTTTTGATATCTTGCTCATTCAAATTGGCAAAGAAAATAAGCTGTCCTTTATCATGGGCGATTTCAACATTGATCTCTTGAAGCATGACCTGCACAATCTAACGCAAAACTGTATTAATTGTCTTGTTGGTAACTTTTGTGTACCTCTTACTAACAAGCCAATAGTATCACAAATTCAACTGCTTCCCTGATCGATAATACGATTTGTAATGGAAATCACCTGAAGACGCAACGACGAATACTCTTTGATGACTCAACAGATCATTTACCCATCTTTCAAATTACCCAGCTAAACAATGAGTCTTCCAAAGAAGAAAATCATCAGCACTTTTATGGGCATATTACTTGACAAACTACCGCAAGCTTCCATCAGAACTTGGGGAACACAAATTGGAATGAAGCATATTCAACCGAGAATCCTTTACTTCGTTGTCCTCAGTGAGAACGTTTCCATGTTTGTCTTTGATGCTTGACATTCCAGTTGTGCGTTTCCCTGTGATTGTTTTAATAGTGGTATATATTTGCTTGGTCTTCTTAGCTTCATGCGCATCATCCACTTCTCTACACAGTTCTCGCAGCCAATTGTCTTTGCACTCTTTTGTCTTGCGTTTTATTTCTCTATTTAGATAGTTGTATTTGGGTTTCAAATAGGCATTTTCCAAGCGTTGCAGTTTCAATATCCTTCTCTGTCTGCTTAGCTCAAGCACTTTGAAAGATATCCATGGTTTCTGTTGTGTTTTTTTCAAGGTTAGGGTACAGTTTATGTTGTTGTCTTGCAAGGTTTTGCAGCAGAAGTAAAATTCAACCTTACTTGCTAAAGCTCATTTAGAATGTCTACCAATAACCAAGCATGCTGTAGGAGACAGTAACTTATAGCTTTTGTATGACAGACATTATTCTCACTCCCTTAGTGCTTAATGTGAATACTGCAGCTCAGTAGAAATATCAAGAAAATCAAGGCGACTTGGAGACGCGCAGCAAGGTTCATCACAAATAACTACATTAGGGATAGCTCTGTCACCGCTATGCTGAAAGAAATCCAGACTTTACCTTCACTTCAAGACAGACGCCTCAACCAGAGACTTGTCATGATGCACAAACTCATCTACAACCATGCAGAACTCGATCTGGAAGAACTGTCTGCATTTCAACTCAAGAGACCCCACAGCTGTCACCATAAGATATCATAACCCACTCACTCTTAGAATTCCTTCCTCAAGAACCAACGCCTATCATAAGTTATACATCCCTAACACTGCTAAAGACTGGAATTCACTCCCCTACTCAACAACCAGCATCACTAGTCCCACTAAGTTTCGGCGCACACTCATACTAGGTGCGCATAAATCCCTCCTCCCTCCTGATCTGACCTCATATTGAGTGTTCCTAGAGAGGAGCTGATCAACTATTACATCAAGATCAAGATCAAGATCCAAGGTGATTGAGTTTGTTGTCTGTTCTCTTTGTAAGTCTTTTACATGACATTAAAACCTTCACATAATGTTTACTGATAAAAATATGATTCAAAAATAACAACAGCAGGATAAATCTTGTCAAAGTGTCATTGATTAGCAAATAACAAATTACTCGCACCCATTATTTTGCTCACATTTTGAAGTAGTTTTAAACAAAGAACTGGGACTTATGCATGTTCTGCCAGGATTTAATGTGTAATTGGCGTTTTTCCTGTGTGGTGTCACAAAACATAAGTTGAACAATTTAGGAGGCTTCAAGGTTAGGGTACAGTTTATGTTGTTGTCTTGCAAGGTTTTGCAGCAGAAGTAAAATTCAACCTTACTTGCTAAAGCTCATTTAGAATGTCTACCAATATCCATGGTTTCTGTTGTGTTTTTTTCTTTCCAAGGATTTCATTTGATGTTTCATTGATTGATTTCTTGATATCATTCCAGAAGACATCAATCCCAACATCCGTATCTGGGATGTCTAGAAGGGGCTGGAATCTTCCTCCTATTGACACTTTGTATTTGTCTTCTGTCTCTGTTGACTTGAGTTTTGACACTTCAAAACGTGGGCATTTGTTTGCTTTTGGTTTAACCTTCAACTTGAGTTTCAGATCAGCAAGCACCATCTAATGGTCTGATCCAATATCTGCACTATGGTAGCTGCGTGAGTTGAAGATGCAGCTTTTCCATTTCTGCTGGATGAGTACATAGTCAATTTTGTTTCTTGTTGATCCATCTGGGGATTCCCATGTCCACTCACGGCTAAATTTGAGTTGTTTGAACCTGGTGTTGGATATGCAGAGATTTTTGGAGGCACAAAAGTTTAGGAGTTTTTCGCCTCTTGTATTCCTCTCACGAACTTGCCTAATATTCCATTCCAAGGCTCCCAATCACTGCCGATTTTTGCGTTGAAACCTCCCAATACTATTAGCATGTCTTGTGATGAGGTTTCATTTATGGTTCTTTGTAGATCCTCGTAAAACTCATAAATTTCTTCTTTTGTATTGCTGGTATTTGGTGCATACACTTGTATAATTGTTGATGCTCCTACTTGTGTGCGCAGTCTTGCCGAAATTATTCTCTTTTGGGCACTTATTTAAAACTATGGCCATGCCTGCTCTGTGGATAGATTCATTGCTTGAACAAAGAAATTTGAGACCATCTTGCATAAATTCACCTTGTATTGTGAAGTGTGTTTCAGCAATACCCATCACTTCCCAGTCAAAATTGTCAAGTTCATTTATAAGTTGTTCTTGGTTACCAGTCCGGTGTAGGGTGCGCACATTCCATGTGCCTAATCCGAGTGACTGTTTAGCATTTAAAAATGTCCTCTTCCCTACAGGTTTATCAGCAGCAACCCGTCGAATTGGGGATCGGTATGGTGCTCCCACTGATGATGGAAGATCAACATCCCTTCCAATATGCTTTGAGGTTGATGCCTCATCGTGCTCTTGGCATACATACAAGGCCCTGAGGGAATTGTGGCTGGTTGATATCGGGCTTTAACCCTGGTGCTGTTACTTTGACTCATCATGTAGTTGGGTTTAAGTGGTCTTTTTATACCAAGGCAGGAGGAAGGACCTTGACTTCTCTCCCTGCAGGTCACTACCAGATGGAATCAGTAGGGGTTGTAGTGTCCAATACTATTTGCATCACCATTCAGATACAGCATGTAGCGCAATGCTATGTGCCACACCATGGAGCACAAGTGCATGATGGGAAATAAGCACATGGACAGTTTTTTATATGGAATAAAGTACAGTTACTTAGTTCGGTACAAACAACTCTCCAGTTTGTTTTTATAGAATTAGACCCTTTTCGAATTAAACAAGAGCACCACACCAACTGTACAAAAATAGGTGGGCTGCCAACTAAGGCTACGAGCCCCACCCGCCCGAGTTTGAAATCAGAGTGGCTGTCTCCTAGGTGTGGACTACCTCCCATGGTTAACAAGCTCCACCTGCCTGGAGCAATCTGGTTTTAAGGCGCCAGAAATTCGCCTTCACACCTCTGCCCACAGTTCGCAACAGGGATCGGCACATGAAGCCGGGCAGTAGGAGTTTGAGTTAGGAGAGGCTATTTGAGACACTGATCATATGGGACATTTCAATGGATGAGTAGTGGCTCAATCCTCCTCACCGCCCCGATCATCCTAAAACCTTTGGACCCCCTTTCTCCTTTAAATGGTCTAAAACCATCATTATAGCCCTGTAGACCAAATAAAACAACTTCTAATCAATCAAGCCATCTTGAGGCCATCTGTAAATGACATTTACACACGCTTCACGGCGTCAGAAATTCACCTTCACACCTCTGCCCACAGTTCGCAAAAGGGAATATATCTTGTAGGCTTGGATCATAACCTCCATGTAAGGTTAAATCCAAGCCTACAAGAGTCTTGTTCGCCCCCACAGTGAATACTGCAGCTCAGTAGAAATATCAAGAAAATCAAGGCGACTTGGAGACGCGCAGCAAGGTTCATCACAAATAACTACATCAGGGATAGCTCTGTCACCGCTATGCTGAAAGAAATCCAGACTTTACCTTCACTTCAAGACAGACGCCTCAACCAGAGACTTGTCATGATGCACAAACTCATCTACAACCATGCAGAACTCGATCTGGAAGAACTGTCTGCATTTCAACTCAAGAGACCCCACAGCTGTCACCATAAGATATCATAACCCACTCACTCTTAGAATTCCTTCCTCAAGAACCAACGCCTATCATAAGTTATACATCCCTAACACTGCTAAAGACTGGAATTCACTCCCCTACTCAACAACCAGCATCACTAGTCCCACTAAGTTTCGGCGCACACTCATACTAGGTGCGCATAAATCCCTCCTCCCTCCTGATCTGACCTCATATTGAGTGTTCCTAGAGAGGAGCTGATCAACTATTACATCAAGATCAAGATCAAGATCCAAGGTGATTGAGTTTGTTGTCTGTTCTCTTTGTAAGTCTTTTACATGACATTAAAACCTTCACATAATGTTTACTGATAAAAATATGATTCAAAAATAACAACAGCAGGATAAATCTTGTCAAAGTGTCATTGATTAGCAAATAACAAATTACTCGCACCCATTATTTTGCTCACATTTTGAAGTAGTTTTAAACAAAGAACTGGGACTTATGCATGTTCTGCCAGGATTTAATGTGTAATTGGCGTTTTTCCTGTGTGGTGTCACAAAACATAAGTTGAACAATTTAGGAGGCTTCAAGGTTAGGGTACAGTTTATGTTGTTGTCTTGCAAGGTTTTGCAGCAGAAGTAAAATTCAACCTTACTTGCTAAAGCTCATTTAGAATGTCTACCAATAACCAAGCATGCTGTAGGAGACAGTAACTTATAGCTTTTGTATGACAGACATTATTCTCACTCCCTTAGTGCTTAATGTGAAACAGTAGTGGTTTTTGTTGCATGAGATGCATATGTTCTTGTCCTTGTACACCATCTAATAAGCTTTATGCCAGTTGTGATTGACTTTGGGCGATGGCTGGTACATCAGAGAAGTGAAAATAATGTTGATCCAACCTTTCCATGTCGTAACTGGCTGTGACATGACATCTATCTTGGTTACACCAAACGGTCAGCGTGGCTAGTGCTTCTTCAGCACCATCAGCTTCTACTGGAAATAGGAGTTGGAGCATTGAATGACAATTTAGTTTGCTTAAACCATCATGCAAGATGTATGGGTTTGGTCTTTGCAATTCCATTGATGATGTTTGTATTGTATCATGTTCTTCAAAGGCCAGAAGCAGGATGTGTTGTCCACGATTGTTGGCCGTCTCCAGTTTTTATCAAACAATCTTGTTATCAGACAATTGTGTGGAAGTAAGCTCATTGTGCAGGCTCTCTTATCCAAGGTACCAGTAAAGTACAGATGTGATTTGCAAAAATTGTGGTTTTTTTCTATTGTTTTTGTTTATTTGGTCGATAAGACACCTTGAATCTCACAATTCGGCTTGGTATCCCCAATTTTTGATTTCAGCACACCAAAATTTGGTGAGATGGATGGGTTACCAACTTTTACTCAAATATGCTGTGTACACCCTTAATTAGAGCCCTTTTAACGAATCTGGTCTCGTGTAATAGGCACATAGTGAAAGAACCCCATACTATGAAAATGATCCCTTTTTATCTGTTTCAGATGTCAACTGCCACATTTTTTACGCTAAGTCATCTGGAGCCACGGAAAAAATCTAAATGCGTAGATGTCCTCCTGACAGACTTGACCATACGACCAGTGTGGACCAGTGACCCTAGTCATTTTCCTGACCTTATCAAAGGTGCATTTCTTCATGCAACGAATGCCAATATTGTGACAAGTGAGAAAGGTCTGAAGATCATTCGCCTTACATCATGTTCAGAGGTATTACAACAAAAATTCCTAAACACCTCTTTGTATATCTCTAATTGGATCACTGCAAACCAGACCCTGCTATTTCATCCTACATGTAAATTTTAAATGGAATTGTCCCTTTTTTGTTTTTACATTGTATTTATCCTCTAAAACCTTTAATTGTTTAACACCTTTCCCAAACTACACATTTTAGCCTCAATCCATGCACTCTCTGAATGCATCAATAAAATAAACCACCTTCAACCCCCTCCTCAAAATCCTCCCCATTACTAACTAAACATACTAACTTCCATCTCCCCCTGACAAACAAACAAACAAAATACTTGGATTTTAATTATACTACTAATAAAAATAACATTTTCAGTACAACTCTACATCAGTTATACAGTGGGATTGTTTTCGACCTGGACTGTCCTGCAAAGTAAGTTTTCCTAAACCCCCAAAAGGTACCTCTGGAAGAAGCCGAGCAGCAAAAGTACTATGAAAGATTCACCATGACAAGGACTGAAATCTTAAGTACTACATTTTACAGGTCGTTTGTATCGAACCCACATTTGCAATAACAATGTTGTTTATAAAGGATTGATTTCCGAAATCCAACACTGAGATCGTTAAAACTTTCATCTCTTTCTTCATGTTATTCTTATTGTTTAAATTTTTTTTTAAAGCTCCAAATAGATGGGAGGAATTCGTAGGTGTAAAAGTTGGGAGGGGGGGGGGGCTTGGGGGGTTAGGGGGGGTTAAAGCCCCAAGCACCCCCTGGAATACTTGATGTATCTTTTTTGCACATTTAGGCGTACCTGCTTGCACTTGACAATATTTTAAACTTTTAAACAAGCTAGATTAATAAAAACAAGAAGAATAACAATAACAACTAGACATTGAGGTGTTTGTGAACAAACACGAAGCTGTTCCGTTTTGTTGTACTTTGATTAAACAATCCAGACATTTAAAATTAGGCTAAGTTCAAGATTGAACGATATGGTTCCACTTCCGGTTGACCTGGAAGTAAAGGTCAACATTGGGTCACAGTAACACAAGTTCAATCTTTAATGCTCAAAGGGTCTATAACTGAAAAAAAACTTAAATCGGTTGTGTAGCTCTTGAGAAATGGTCCCACTTCCGGTTGACCCGATAGTAAAGGTCAACACAGGGTCACAGTAACCTAAGTTCAATCTTTAATGCTCAAAGAGTCTATAACTGAAAAAAACCCTAAATCGGTTGTGTAGTTTTTGAGATTTGGTCCCACTTCCGGTTGACCCCGAAGTAAAGGTCAACGTGGGGTCACGATGTTTCAAGGCTAATCTCCAATGCTCAAGGAGACTATAACTGAAAAAATTTTGAAAATCGGTTGTGTAGTTCTAAGGACATGGTCCAACTTCCGGTTGACCCCGAAGTAAAGGTCAACATGGGGTCATGATTTCCCAAGGCTAATCTCCAATGCCCAAAGAGTCGTTTACTGAAAAAAGTTTGAAAATCGGTTGTGTAGTTCTAAAGATATGGTCCCACTTCCGGTTGATCCCTAAAATAAAGGTCAACATGGGGTCACGGTTACTCAAGGTTAATTTCCAATTCCCAAGGAGTGTATAACTGAAAAAAAGTTTGAAAATCGGCTGTGTAGTTCTAAAGATATGGTCCCACTTCCGGTTGACTCCGAAATAAAGGTCAACATGGGGTCACGTTTACTCAAGGTTAATTTCCAATGCCCAAGGAGTCTATAACTGAAAAAAAGTTTGAAAATCGGCTGTGCACTTCTTGAGATATGGTGCTGCAAAGATTGACTAATTAAATATTCAAATGAAGATCACGTGCTTAATTAATTAAGAATGTTAACAAAATTACATTTAGAGTTAAGTTTATGTTCTAAGCTTCAATTTGATATATGATTTAATTATTTCGTATTTACGCTCTAGGATATTAGGCTTAAAGAAAAAAACGTGTACAAATGCTATGGGATTTAGGTGGAAACAAAGAATAATAATAACTAGACATTGAGGTGTTTGTGAACAAACACAAAGCTGTTCCGTTTTATTGTGCTTTGATTAAACCCAAGTTCAATCTTCAATGCACAAGGGGTCTAAAACTGAAAAAATTTAAAATCGGCTGTGTAGTTCTTGAGATATGGTCCCACTTCTGGTTGACCCGGAATAAGGGTCAACTTGGGGTCACGGTAAAACAAGGCTAATCTTCAATGCCCAAAGGATCTATAACTGAAAAGAAATTGAAAATCGGTTGTGTAGTTCTTGAGATATGGTCCCACTTCCGGTTGACCCCGAAGTAAAGGTCAACATGGGGTCACGATTTCCCAAGGTTATTCTCCAATGCCCAAGGAGTATATAAATGAAAAAAGTTTGAAAATCGGATGTGTAGTTCTAAAGATATGGTCCCACTTCCGGTTGACTCCGAAAAAAGGTCAACATGGGGTCACGGTTACTCAAGGTTAATTTCCAATGCCCAAGGAGTCTATAACTGAAAAAAGTTTGAAAATCGGCTGTGTAGTTCTCAGGATATGGTCCCACTTCCGGTTGACCCCGAACTAAAGGTCAACATTGGGTCACGGTTACCCAAGGTTAATCTCCAATGCCCAAGGAGTATATAACTGAAAAAAGTTTGAAAATCGGTTGTGTAGTTCTAAGGATATGGTCTCACTTCCGGTTGACCCCGAAGTAAAAGTCAACATGGGGTCACGGTTACCCAAGGTTAATCTTCAATGCCCAAGGAGTCTATAACTGAAAAAAGTTTGAAAATCGGCTGTGTACTTCTTGAGATACGGTGCTGCAAACATTGACTAATTAAATATTCAAATGAAGATCACGTGGTCAATTAATTAAGAATTTTAACAAAATTACATTAAGAGTTAAGTTTATGTTCTAAGCTTCAATTTGATATGATTTTATTCTTTCGTATTTACGCTCTAGGATATTAGGCTTAAAGAAAAAACGTGTACAAATGCGTTGGGATTTAGGTGGAAACAAAGAATATAAATAATAACTAGACATTGAGGTGTTTGTGAACAAACACAAAGCTGTTCCGTTTTGTTGTGCTTTGATTCAACCCAAGTTCAATCTTCAATGCACAAGGGGTCTATAACTGAAAAGAAATGGAATTGGATTGTGTAGTTCATGAGATATGGTCCCACTTCTGGTTAACCCGGAAGTAAAGGTTAACATGGGGTCACGGTAACCCAAGTTCAAACTTCAATGCTCAATGAGTCTATAACTGAAAAGAACTTGAAATGTACTTAAATATGGTTTCCAATCAGGCTTTGTTATATGAAAACTGTGCTTGAGGTATTAAATGCAAGAAACATTGAACGCTAGAGGGCGTTCCACAACTATTCGATTGAACATTTTTTTTGCAGGATGATTGTGCAGAGCCAAATAATGTTGCACTGAAGAGGCAATGTTTTTTATCACAACCGCACATGTGTTAACGGTTTTTTTAAATCGAAATTTCATTATCGAGGAACATGTCTCACAAGTTAGCATGTATACTAAGCCTGTGACAGTTACACGGTTAACCAACCGATCAACTGGACGTTTACATTTTTACGGTTCGGATAAGTGTAAAACAATTCAATCAAAAAGTGCCGCGAAACATTGACTATAATAACTGCCTAGTTACGTAAGCGAAGAATGCCTAGTTATGTGAAGTACACACGCGCACAAGCCAAAATTCTCTGCTAACCCCTGAAATACGCTTGACGTAAGCACGGAATTCTCTGCTTCCGTAAGCGTTGACTCTTTGCTTTTGGTAAGCAGAGCCATGTATTTGGGCCTGGGTCTCACAACTTAGTGTATAAAGTGAACTATCCCTGATTTAAACGAATGAGCCCAATTTCATGGCTCTGGTTACTGCCGAAACCCTTGCTTACAGTCACCCATTCTCTGCCTATTTTGCAAGCGTCGAATTTTTGCACTATTTGTGTAAGCGAAGTATGCCTTGTTACGTGAAGTACACACGCGCACAAGCCGAAATCCTCTGCTAACCCCTGAAATACGCTTGACGTAAGCACCTAATTCTATGCTTCCATAAGCGTTGATTCTTTGCTTTTGGTAAGCAGAGCCATGTATTTGGGCCTGGGTCTCACAATTTAGCGTATAAAGTGAACTATCCCTGATTTAAATGAATGAGCCCAATTTCATGGCTCTGGTTACTGCCGAAATCCATGCTTACAGTCACCCATTCTCCGCCTATTTTGCAAGCGTCGAATTTCTGCGCTAGCTGTGTAAGCGAAGAATGCCTTGTTACGTGAAGTACACACGCGCACAAGCCGAAATCCTCTGCCAACCCCTGAAATACGCTTGATGTAAGCACGGAACTTGCTGCCGTAAGCATTGATTATTTGCTTTTGGTAAGCAGAGCCATGTATTTGGGCCTGGGTCTCACAATTTAGCGTATAAAGTGAACTATCCCTGATTTAAATGAATGAGCCCAATTTCATGGCTCTGGTTACTGCCGAAATCCATGCTTACAGTCACCCATTCTCCGCCTATTTTGCAAGCGTCGAATTTCTGCGCTAGCTGTGTAAGCGAAGAATGCCTAGTTACGTGAAGTACACACAAGAAAAAGCCGAAATTCTCTGCTAACCCCTGAAATACGCTTGACGTAAGCACGGAATTCTCTGCTTCCGTAAGCGTCGTTTTTTTGCTTACGGTAAGCAGAGTCATGAAATTGGGTCCAGGGGTGGATTTCACAAAGAGTTAAGACTATTCTTATATGAAGTTAGGACGAGTTACTCGTCCTAACTTAGGACTAGTCCCAAGTTAAAATAAAATCGATTTCACAAAACTTAGGACGGGTTGAACGCCTCCTAACTTCCATGGTAACGGCGCTGAATCAGTCCTAACTTAGGACTGGTGTATGGGTCATCTTAACTATTGAATTTGTGTAATAAAAATTGTTCACGTACATTCGGCACTTTCCTTCCGCTCTCGATTAAATATGGCGCTTATGCTTTTGGCGGACCACGAAGCAAGACGAGCTTTAAGGAGAGAGAGACTTTTTCGGGATAGGCAAAACCCGATGGATACACTGACTGACGAAGAAGTCACAAGAAGATATCGCTTCACACGGCTCGGGATCGCCCAACTGTTAGAAAGGGTTGGTCGCCAGATACAACCTGAAACACAGGTAAATATTCCACGAACATCTTGACGATAGGCCTATATAGTTTTTTTAGTAATTAACTCACGGCATAACGCTAGGCGTAGACGTAGTCTAGCCATAGGCTTACGGTGTACGTTTACGCCACCCCGCCGTCAGATTAATTATTAGAATAGTAGTATTTGTTTGGAAATACCGCCCGCATTGCCCAGCAGTTTTTTCGTTTGGCGCCACCATGAGTCATCAGTGTGTTGCAAAGTATAAACAATAAATGACCCCAGTCACTGGGTAGACAATCATGTCACAATGTCGAAACCGATAAGTCCATTACTTGTTAGGCCCGATGGTTGCCGCTTTCGAATGGGGCAAGAGTTGGACTACTTCACTAGCCGATCACGTTGTCGTAGAAACATGGCTGACGAAGCTACTCCATCGAAAAACGCAGGCAAACGTAACCATCGACAATGATCGACGTAGTTCAGAACCTGCAAGCTCCACTGTTTTTTTTTATGCGCCACACAACTTCTTTTTTTATACGGTCGTGCAGTTGGCAGTAGAGAGGAGAATCATGGAAGAAAGGAGAACCAACTCTGCAGTGGTTTATTAAGCTATGTGGACTTTATTTTATCTTGCCTTGTTATATTGATGCTAACACTTCATAACCACTTTTATGGCTCTGCTTACCGCCGAAATGCACGCTTACTTACGGTCACCATTCTCTGCTTATAATGCAAGCACCGAATTTCTGCGCTAGCTCTCTGTAAAGCAAAGAGTGCCTAGTTATGTGGAATATGCACAGCAAAAATTCCCTTGAAATACGCTAGATGTAAGCGCGAAATTCCCTGCTTCCGTAAGCGCCGATTCTTTCCTTAATAAGGTAAGCAGAGCCATGAAAATGGGCCCAGATCAAGCAGCGTTAGTGGTCATCAGCATGGTCAGGGCCTGATGTATGACTGGCCACTAACGATTACTGATCTTCTGGTTATATGCAAGTAAAGAGGAGATCCATGCAGTTATTTTAAGGGGACACCCACTACTACATACAGTTCAAAGTTGCATGTTAAAACTTGGTCAAAAACATGGATTGTTGGAAATTTCATTTTTGTCACCGCTTAACGTTAGTTCCGTTAAATTAAAAGTTCCATCAGATCGGATCATGTCATATCAAAACCAACTTGTATTGCTCACATTTTGAGTGTTTTGTTAAGTATTATATCATGTCACCACTTTTTTATAATTCAACTATTATCAGCTGAGATTTAGTAAATTGCGTTGGTTATGAATCTTTAAATAAAGTAAAGTGACTAGCAACTGTACTAAAAAAATGAAGATCACGACAAATCTTCAAATTCTCACAACAAACTTAAGAAAAATAAGAAAGGTGACGCATGTATTTTCTACAAAATTGTAACAAATGCATGTAGGCCTATCCCCTCAAATTAGGACTGAATAATTATTAGGTTTTTTTTACAAATCTTTTCAGCGTAACAATGCCATTCTGCCACTACTCCAGCTGCTCACCACACTTCGCTTTTATGGCACAGGGGCATTTTACATGGTTGAAGGTGACCTGCACAACATGAGTACAGCATCGGTTTGCAGAGTGGTTACTCGAGTAACGAGAGCAATCTCCAGATTGACCAATGAGGTTATCTCTTTCCCCATCAATATCCAAGACGTGATGAGAGTGAAACAAGAGTTCCATGCGGTGTCAGGTTTTCCGGGGGCGGTAGGTGCCATTGACTGCACACATATTCGTTTGTATGGAGCTCCACTTGGAGACGATGAACACCTTTACGTTAACCGTAAAGGTTATCACAGCATCAACGTGCAGGTTGTTTTTAGAAATTACAATGCAGCAATTACTTTGTCCAACTGTTTATAAAAAAACAGTACAACAAAGTGATTATAAATACTTGGAAAAAATATTTGAGCAATAGTAGACCCACTATTTATCCTATTGAAATATTATCAAGAGTAGGTTAATTTACCAACAGTGTTTGCCTAATGTTTCATACTGAGTGCAAACATATTAAAAACAACCATTTATTTTGTTAATACAAATTGCAGGCTCCAAGGAACATTAATTGCAGACACTGGGTATGCTCTAAGGCCATGGGTGATGACACCAGTGACAGAGCCTGTGACAAATGCAGACAGACGCTACAACAGGCAAGTTATTATTTATCAGTGTGTTTTATTATACATTATATTGATACAAAATGTAAATTGTGAGGTTATTAAATTTTATGACAGCTAATAAGACTGATCCAATAGTTTACTACTATCCACAAATAAACTAATTTATTTTCATATTGCGATTCCATTTAAAGGTATGATAACAACATTGGTTTTTGGAAGAATGCATTCATTCCTATCATACATTTTTCAAAATACAAATTCACACTAGTGTGTAAAAATTTCATGAAGATTGGTTACAAGTTTGCCTCAAAACAGTTTTGATCATTACCCAAGTTGTATCATACTTTTAATATTGTTTGCATGTGCAACTATTTTGTGAATTTCTCTACTTGTAGCAAACCCCCCAAACACTTTTTGTTTGTACAAAATTTACTATAATGCAACCAAGTTTTTGCCTATTTCTTTCCTTCATGCCTAAATACAAGATTCAATTGCATTAATTTACTGTCATTTTCAGTTATTACAAATTGACACATTGATTTGATTTAATTGTGTTTATTGTTCCATTTTTCCAGATCCCACAGGAGAACAAGAGCCAAGATCGAGCAAACATTTGGCCAACTGAAACGCAGATTTCCATGCCTATCACTTGGTCTGCGAGTTGCACCACAAAAAGCCTGCCAGATCATCCAAGCATGTTGTGTGCTGTTTAATCTGTCAAAGGAGTTTCGGGAGCCAGAGCTACATTTCGAAGGGGACGTTGAAGTAGATGAAGACCATATTCCATATGATGGGCCAATTCATGATGGTGTGCTTCATAGGCAAATGTTAATTAACAGATATTTTTAGGGATAACACAGCATGGGTTTAAGGAATAGTACTCTTATTTAAATAATATACTGTAATATCAAAAATACGCATCATAAAAGTAATCTGTCAAAACTTCATCAAATCCAATGTTCAGGAAATAGCAGTTACAAATTTTTCAGATATTTTGTGTACAGTGCAGTTGATTTTGATTGATTCATTCGTAATCAGCTGTTGCAATTTTAGCACTTTTCAGATACAATACTCTCAGAGATTGCAATATAAATACCTTGAACAAGTGTTATAATAAATAACTTCTTCAGAAATTATAAAATGAGCTGAAAGTTTCAAGGGTATACATATTTGATGTGAATTTATTGCAAGTCCAAGGTGAATACCAACTTAACACTTTACATTTAGCCTGCACACTGGATTATATTTTGAACAAATAATATTTGAAGATGCACTTTCGTTGCTGTCAAATGATAATTCTTGATAGATTTGGGTGTCAATTTGTAATGACTAGTTTCTGCAGTCCATGAGCTTGGCCCTCCCTTTCAGTTCTGATGTTTCCATCTTCATTCTTGTCTCATTACCATAACTAATTGATTTGAAGAAATAAAACATGTTAGTCAATTAAAAAGATAAATAAAATAATAAAAACAACAAATTTGCAGGTGTGACGAAATCATTGCACAATGTGTATGTGAGGGGTCCATTAATTCCCTGCATCCCTCTTTGTAATTAAAAACTAAATTACCATTTTTAAAAGATCCAAACTTGCTCTGCCGAGATGGCAAGACTACTTCAGATGTTTCAGCTTCTTGACATTCTCCCCATCACCTGAAAACAAGATACAAAAGTAGACATGTTACCATTTTGAAGTCATGATTAGTCAAACATGTAGTAGATTGTTGAATGAGCAGTCCTATTCAACTGATCTCCGGGATTTCTGCCAACAAGATCTAGGTGTCTCTCCACATTTACATCTCTTCGGCAAAAAGTTGTTAATCTGTGTTGTTTCAAGTTATTTTGTGATTTCTAAATATGGCATAAGAATCTAGTTTTTCTTTATACCTAAAGATGGAAACTTGGTGGATGATTGATTCATAACAAGTTGTACCACTGACCAAGGCTATACGACAATCTTATTCTAGCACTCAAGTGCAAATAATTTTTTAATTGCTTCCATATTTCAACACACTTGTATTTGTAACACTCACCTTCTACTTCAATACGACAAAGACTAACCTATTATCGAGTATAAAGTGCAATCATAGAAACAATGTATATGCCTAGTATGCATTTTATCTCAGACATACATATACCTGTCCCAATCTCATGACACTGCTTACTGCAGAATTCTGTGCTTCAGGGCAATATTAAAGGGTTAGACCCTAATTTCTGCGCTGAACTATGAAAATTAGAACTCTCACTGTGTACATGTACTTATAGTCGTTAAAGTATTAAGTATGCCTAATTGATTCTGGTAGTTTGAAAAAGTTTGTCGAAATTCACTTGGTGCATTAAATAAAATGTTTCATGGTTTTATTAAGGATACAAAAGGCCTAATAAGCAAACGACACGAATACTTCATATTCAATTAAAAGTAACATTTATTGCATATTTTCTGGAACTTCAAAACACTCATACATCATCAAAAATTTCAAGTTAATCAAAAGGTGTTGACAAATTTGTGTACTGAAAGGTTATTGAATACAATGGTGTAAGAAACTTGTACTTTTTCCCCACTCACATGTGGACTCTATCTATTGGAAAATGAGTACATCACTAAATAAAATTTTAGTGGTCTTTTCCCTCTTTAATTACCGAAATAATTACTGGACTTTTAAGGTGATTATTTAAGATTCGCTTGTTGTTGGTGAATTAATACTAAATGTAAATCCGTTAAGGAACACCTTCACGTTTTCACTGATTTCTTTCAAAGACCCAGAAATCTGAGTGATTACTTGAAGGTGTTCCTTATCGACCTGCAACCTCTTACGATCCAAATCAAGTCTCTCCTGCTCAAGTTGCATCACTGTTTTTTGATGTGGCTTGCTTGTGACTGGGGGGCAGGCGATGTCTTGGGGGCAGGCCGTGTCTTGGGGGCAGCCAGTGTTTTGTGGGCAGGTCATTTCCTGGGGGCAGGCAGTTTCATGGGGTTGGGCCACTTCCTCTGGTTCCTCTTCAACCTCTTGGTGACCTCTTGAAGTGTCGTCCCCAAGTATAATTGCTTTAGAAGAAGAAGAAAATAGAAAAACAATGAATAATTTTTTCCATAAATAACTGAGCATACAAGAGAATTAAAATGGTTTTAACCCTGATTTTAGTGTTTAAATTGTAATTTTTAAAAATTACGTGTTTTAGTTAAATTTTTATCATCAGCATTGTTGTCGCTGAATGTTTAATGATAAACCTATATTATGACATTAGAGTGTGGAGTTTAGAATAACACCAGGGGATTATTGGTTATGTGACAGTAAATAAACAAACCACTGTCCTGATAGCTTTATCTAAGTGTTGGATTTCAGAAAAATTCTTTTTAGTTTACTTTTATCCTCCAATTAATGACAAATACATGGAGGCTATACAAAACAAAACATTGTTTTTCATTATTCCTTATCTTGAAAGAGGCTTTGCTGGTTGAATGGAACGATCATTCTTCCAACTCATGAAAATGTTCTCAAAATTGTACTCATGAAGTTTGTTAAATATTTGCTACCATCATTTCATACGAGAGATTGACAGTTGTCTTATTGGTAAAGCCTAAGAACAAGTCCGACCATCTAAGTTTACCATTTGAGATGAACTGCATCACATCTTCTGCACTTGTTGGGGTAGATGATGTAGATGGCGTGGATGGCATTGGATTATATTCTCCATCCTGTTGGGAAACAATCCCATCCTTTGCCACGGGCGACAAAGCCTCCAACACCTTATCAAAAACCTTGTTTGGTCGTGGCCTTTCCCCTCCACCTAAAATTACATAACACATATGAAAACATGAGTCTCAGGTTGTATAAAAGGAATGAGATCGCCTTTTTTGTTCAAAATTAAAGATTATTTTATTCCAAGGTGGCAGTGCAGTTTTGACCATAGACATGATTTTGAACCCATTTTGAAATAGACAGGGTTTTTCACCTTCCATTGGCGAACATGTTTGAAACATTACAAAATTAAATGTTTCACTTCTGATGGAATGTGTATACGTGTATGTAGACTTGAGCCTACACTAAAGATAATTTTTTGTAAAAATATGTGGGTGAGAACAAGAAACTGTTTTTTTTCTTACTTGGCCTTAAGCAATCAATGGTCCTCAGTACGCTAATTTGTGTGTTTACACTAAACAACTCAACGGAAAATAAATAGTGTATGGCAAGGGGTTTACTGTTTGTGAAATGATGTGTAACCATCTTTGATGAGTATAAAGACCAACTAAAACTTGTGCACCCACGGCACCCTCATACTATAATGTATTTATTGTATTGTATTGTATTATATTGTAAATGTACTTGTATTGAATTGTAAAACGGGGATAGTTTTATAAAAAGAAAAACAAGAATCAGACAGTTCACTGATCAGATTAAATTTTTGCTTTAGTTTAAACCATAAAAATACCATATAAATCACAATAAAAGTTTTTTTCTTGAACAACTGACTCTGACTGAGTGATGGTAGTAGTACTCACATGGACGGTACAAGTAACTGTTACTGTTAATGTTAATGGTAACTTCTACTTTTTTGTAGGATATTATCAAACAAACTCACCTGTTTTCATGCAGTCCCTGTGGTAACTCCTTGCGTCACTTGTAACAGTGTTCCACTTCTTGCGGATTTTATCCCATGGCCTCTGGGAACAGCCATTCTGCATTAGGACAGTGCTGGCCTCCTTCCAGTAGTGGATCTTCACCTTCTCTACATTGACACTGCCCTTGCCATTACTATTTGTTCCCACCAACTTATGTTTGTTCAGCCTTACGAACTCGGTTAAAATACTTATCTCCTCAAAAGACCAATTGCTTGAACGCCGATTGTCATGAGGATGTTTAGGCATAATTAGTAAAATGGCAGTACTGTATAGCCTACGTAGGAAGATTGCGACAAAAACTAAGCTAAGTACAACAAGTATGCCTAAAATAAAAAGGGAAGTGCTAAACGACAACGTTAACGCTATGCTAAAATAGTAAATTTGCCGATTGAGAAATTGTATGATGATGATATTACACGAAAACTGCACTAGCACATGAAACCGGAGTCTAACGTTCACAATCACAAATGTGAGAAACAATAGTTACTCTGCACAAATTCCCTACCAACCATACTTACGTGTAATTTTGAAGTTGCAGACGACATTTCCACAAACAGTTTGGAGCCAAAAAGTTGTACTGCATTCACTCACCAATCAGCCATCTTGAATTTGCAGTATGTGCGTACTTCCCGACGACCGTTTTGTTGGTGCATTATAACAGATGTAAAATAGCCGTCGCGTGAGCAGATCCAGCCTCGTTCAAGAAATCGTTTATGGATTTGTCATAATTTGTCATAATTAAGACTAGTCCTGCTTAAGACGCGTTTTGTGAAATCGATCCTAGGATTGATCTTAGCTAGGATTGATCCTAAGTCTAGGACTAGTCCTAAGTTAGGACTATCTTTGTGAAATCGACCCCTGGTCTCACAAGTTAGTACGCAAACCACACAAGACTGTATATCATGGAAAAGGTTTCACAATTTAGTACGTAAAGCAATCACACCACAGGTCTCACAATTAAGTAAGTAAAGCGATCATACCACAGGTCTCACAAGTTATTAAGTAAAGATTGGTCTATGCTGTTGTATTAAAATCATAATTGAAAAAAAACAAAAAACTTTTTAATATTGTGTATGTAATTTTTGTTGCGATAAAATATTAAATGCGGTATAAGTTAATAAGTTAATACGTAACACGAATTGCCACTCTTTTCAAAAAATTATGAATTCGAAACAAATTATGAATTCGAAACGAATTATTAATTCAAAACGAATTATGAATTCGAAACGAATTATGAATTTGAAACAAATTATTAATTCAAAACGAATCATTAATCTGTTACTACGCCTGCTTTCCGCTGATAACATCTCAGTGCATGCCACAATTGCGCAGGAATGACTCTTTATAATATACTCTACATACAAAAAACGCAACAAACGGGTCATAATGGGTTTCGACTTGATCCAGTTTCAAGAAAGCAAACAAGAGCACCGTTAAACTGGTATAGCGCCCTCAATTGTTTAAAAAGCATCACATGTGTTTCGACACTGGCGAAAATGCGCAATAGATGACGTAATTGTGACGTCGTTCCACATTTTAGGCCGGAAAGCACATCTACAGTATCTCAGAAGTCTAAAACTGAAACAAGTTTGACGATCGGGGGTATACTTTTTGAGATATGGTGCTGCAAAGATTGGCTAATTAAATATTCACCTCGCTGTAAAGTGGCTAATTAATTAAGAATTTTAATATTTTTTACATTAAGAGTCAAGCTTATGTTCTAAGCTTCAATTTGATATATGATTCAACTCTTTCCTATTTACGCTCTAGGATATTAGGCTTAAAGAAAAAACGTGTACAAATGCTTTGGGATTTAGGTGGAAACAAAGAATAATAATAATAATAATAACTAGCATTGAGGTGTTTGTGAACTAACACGAAGCTGTTCCGTTTTGTTGTGCTTTGATTAGACGATCCAGACATTTAAACTGAGGCTAAGTTCAAGATTGACTGATATGATTCCACTTCCGGTTAACCCGGAAGTAAAGGTCAACATGGAGTTATGGTAACCCAAAATTTCTCTTCAAACTTCATAGGGTTTATAACTGAAAATAATTGAAACTCGGCTGTGCAGTTCTTGAGATATGGTCCCACTTCCGGTTGACCCTTAAGTAAAGGTCAATATGGGGTCACGGTAACCCAAGTTTAATCTTCAATGCTCAATGAGTCTATAACTGAAAAGAAATTAAAATGCACATAATTATCGTTTCGAATGAGGCTCGTAGTCCTTGTTATTTGAAAACTGTGCTTGAGGTAATAACTGCAAGAAACATTGAACGCTAGAGGGCATTCTACAACAATTCGACTGCCTAAGCTCAGAACCACTTTTCAGAACCATGGGTATTGTACACACATACCAAACGCGCCTTAAATGAAGTCATGGTGACATCCAACGGCCTTTTAGGCCGGCAAACGCATCTACAGTATCCCTTGAGTGAAAAACTGAAGACATTTCATGGCTGTGGTTACTGCCAAAATCCATGTTATTGTCACTTTTCTCTGCTTTTTTTGCAAGCGTCACATTTCTGCGCTAGCTGTGTAAGCGATGAATGCCTAGTTACGTAAAGTACACATGCGCACAAGCCAAAATTCTTTGCTAATTCTGAAATATGCTTGAGGTAAGCACTGAATTCTCTGCTTCTGTAAGCGTTGATTCTTTGCTTTTGGTAAGCCAGGCCATGTATTTGGGCCTGGGTCTCACAACTTAGCGTATAAAGTGAACTATCCCTGATTTATACGAATGAGCCCAATTTCATGGCTCTGGTTACTGCCGAAATCCTTGCTTACAGTCACCCATTCTCTGCCTATTTTGCAAGCGTCAAATTTTTGCACTATTTGTGTAAGCGAAGTATGCCTTGTTACGTGAAGTACACACGCGCACAAGCCGAAATCCTCTGCTAACCCCTGAAATACGCTTGACGTAAGCACCTAATTCTATGCTTCCATAAGCGTTGATTCTTTGCTTTTGGTAAGCAGAGCCATGTATTTGGGCCTGGGTCTCACAACTTAGCGTATAAAGTGAACTACACCTCATTTAAACGGATAAGCCCGAATACATGGCTCTGGTTACTGCCGAAATCCATGCTTATGGTCACCTTTCTCCGCTTATTTTGCAAGCGTCGAATTTCTGCGCTAGCTGTGTAAGCGAAGAATGCCTAGTTACAGAAAGTACACACGAGAAAAAGCCGAAATTCTCTGCCAACCCCTGAAATACGCTTGACGTAAGCACGGAATTCTCTGCTTCCGTTAGTGTTGATTCTTTGCTTACGGTAAGCAGCATGAAATTAGGTCCAGGCACAATTTAGTACGTAAACCAATCACACCACAGGTCCCACAAATTAGTAAGTAAAGTGATCAAATCACAGTTCTCACAAGTCAGTAAGCAAAGATTGGTCTATGCTGTTGTATTAAAAATGTAATTGTACAAAGAAAAATCTTTTTAATATCGTGAATGTAATTTTTGTTG